>JALXJV020000017.1:11224372-12474372 GCA_024633595.2 Lepomis macrochirus
TCAAATTCGCTGCCAGCAAAGACACATGCACTAGTTTTTGTTCCATGGTATGATAAAGGAGAAGGCAATGCCTTTTGAAAACACACACACACACACACGCACACAGTGTGCCAAGGACAACCTGCCTCCATACATGTACTTCAGATAACCACGTCATTTGATAATGTATTCAACCATACAGTTTCAACAAAGACGTCACAGGTCTGCATTCCACACATAGTCCTTGATGTCTTTAATTTTCAGAGGAAGCTCCATCTGCCCGCAGTGTCAGCTTCAGCAGACTAGCTGGCTTGTTTTGGAAGAGCATGACGGTCTTTATGCCTCATCTATAAATGCTTGTAAATAAGTACAAGGTCTACGTGACAAATGGTGCAGATGTGGAAAGGTCAGCTAGCTTATACAAGCACACGTGTTATCAGCAAGGGAAGGTCAACGAGAGATCCGGATTCGGAGCTCAGGTCTTTTTTAATTAGAATTTAATAGCATGTTATGCGTTGAATGAGTCAGTGTATCTCATATCGCAGCACTAACAATACCGTCATGAGCTCAGTCTCACACCTTACTATGTGACGATGACTATGCCAACATTTACGCCTAAAGAATAACAGACTGATAACTAGTTAATTTCAGACTGACCAGACTGACCCGGTAACACAATAAGGGTGATCATTATCTAAAACACATTACACGCTGTATTTTATATACTTGCCATCATTTATTGATAATAAAAGAGCTGCAGAAGACGTTAAAGGGACAGTTCTGGTATTTGTAAGTGAGGTTGTACGAGGTACTTCTCCATAGTCAGAGTATTACCTACAGCAGACGGCAGTCAACATGTTTAGTTAGGAGAACCAGACAGGAGTCCCAGCACAGAGGCAGAGCAATGCGCTGTTCTAGATAGGGGCCACTTAAAAAAGACCCACTTATCAATATCAGTTTAAATGCACGTTATATTTGGAATATTTTCACCGCTTTACCTGGCCGTCAGACAGCCTTTTTATTTAGCACTTGCAGAACTCACATATTCCTACGCACATGCACAACTGCGCCCGGACTGCTCTCTGCTTCTCCAAAGTGGAGACATGCTGACCGCCGTCGACTGTAGGGTAATACTCTGACTGTGTACAAGTACTTCATACAACCTCACTTCAAAATACCTGAACTATCTCTTTATCTTTCACCTGCTTAACTTTAACTGTCTCAACATTGCACTGGATTTGCTGATAGCTTTTGGAATACTCATCTAAGCATATTTTCCCCCACATGTTTACAACACAATGAGACAAAAGAAAGCAGTATTGTAGCTTGATTTACTCATGTTTTCTAGCAGACTTTTAGTAGAACGTGGAGAGCAAAAAAATAGAAACTGAGAAAATATTTTTAATAAATACATTATTATTAACAGTGTACAATTTACAGTAGACAGTAATAATTACTTACTACAACAAAAACAACAAAAACAAAAACTTTCCTTAATTTGGATAATTGATCAAACTATGAGGTCATGCAAATTAAATGTTTATCCTCCAACTTCTTGATACGCTTACACACTCTTCAGGTGACAATTTCATAACATTACAGCAATCAATCATGGCATGGCTCACTAGTCGGCTAATTACAGTGAAGTAGGTCAATAATTACAGTTCTATGCACAATGATGGTGATTGATTTTCACAGCACAGTTAATGCACCCTGCCTTTTCTTTTAACATGTGTTTGTTTAAACATGGCACTGTACACTGGATGTTAAGAAAGGAGTGTGCACACACACACGCTCCGCATAATCCCTCTTAAAAAAAAAACCCCACAGTCATCAGTCCATGAGGGATGCAGTTTATGGACATCACATTTACTTTCTTTACCTTAGCTGCTGGGGCTGCCATGGTCCAACACGATTAAAAAGCTTTACCATCTCCTGTGGGAGTGTTAGAAGTAGACGTGACAGAATACAAAACCTTGGAAATGACTTTTTATAACAACTCCCTGTAAACACTTCTTCACTTTGTTATACTTAAACAATAATTTTGATTATATTGTTTTGGAACAATTATTTAGTTTGCAACTCTACAGAGAGAGACAGGCGTGTCTGAGGGGGGCAGGTGTAGGTCAAAAGTTGCAAAGAAAACTCTCGCACACTGTCTAACTTGCAAAAAATATACATGTATTGACACAATGTTTCGGTGCTTCAAACCTCAGACCTTCAACAGAAAATTTAGCTTAAAAAAAGTTTTCTTTGCTAAATTATATTTTTTTAGAAGGTTAATGAAACTGTGCTGAAAAATGTGTAATCAGTTTAACAATTAACCACTTAATAGACTGACAGAAAATTAACCCGTAATTAACCGCTGCACAGTGCAGCTTCTCGAATGTGAGGATTTTATGTTTTTGTTTCTCATATGTGATAGTAAACTGTTTTTCTGACAAAACAAATCATATGAAATTGTCATCTTGATGGGCATTTCTCTCTTTTCTCACATTTTAGAGACGAAGCAATTAATCCGTTAATTGAGACATTAATTGGCACTGTAAACCCTGCTATAAAGAATCATTAATATGCGGCCCTGCGTCTAAAGGAAGGGGAACATCTGACAGTTTCTCTCTAATAAAAACAATGAACAAGCACAAGAACGTTACACCCTCTTTATCTTAACTGCAGACGTCCTAGACCTCATAACCCCTGAACCCTGTATGGCAAACCCGAGGACTGACAACAGTATAACTGGAACTACATACATCTACATCCTGCATAACAGACTAAGAGACAGGAAATGGTAAAGCATGGATCATTGTGCAAATGAGAGTTCCCTTCACTAACAAAGGGACTTCTGTTGGACAAATTAAGTGAATTACATGTTTAATCAGCTTTCTTACAAATGTTTGCATATGTAAATAATATGTAAATAATGAAAAGGTACAAAATAAGTTGCTTAGCATGGCTGAAACGTAAGATAAAAATATAAATCAAACTCATGTGCACATGTTAGGACAAAGTGTGTGTTCTCCTATTGGGTTAAAATGTTCACATATAAAATCAAATATTCAATAGCGCCACATCATTGGATAGATTCGTATATCTTATTCATTTGTAATACTCTCCAAATCAAAGTAAATTCTGGTTTAAATATATGGTAGGAGGAAACAGAGAAGAAAATACTGACCAACTGAAGGCAAACGGGTTTTACAGTAACTGGCTGAACAGGTAAAGACAGTATCTTTCCTTAACCTGATAAGCTGTTTCTTGTGTCATCAGTGACATGTGTAAACACTGCAGTTATCACTAAAGTTTGTCACCAAACCTGTTTTTCTTTTACACATATTTTGTTATATTATATATATTTTGTCAAGCGTGACAAAAAAGTGATGAAGAATAATACTTACTCATCTGAAAGTTGTTGAGATAATTCAGTCAGGACCAAAGTGGTCAACTGCCTTCTAGGGCTGAAAGATAAATTGCATTTGCAAAATTATCGCAATATTTTCTAATTGCAAAGGCTGTGATTACACTCTGGTCACATGACGTGCGAGAGTAAACTAGTCTGCAGACGAAGCATCAACTTCACACATTACGCTGTACCTTGACTTGTTGTTCAATGGCCATTAGTTTGACAGAAGCTGACACCTCAGAAACTTTATTGCCACACAGGGAATGAAAGTAGCACCCACCACCCGCGGATAACTTGGTGTGAGGCGTGAAAGGTAAGCGTGTTGATCAGCGTCAGCATCACACACAGTCACTGGTCAGCTCAGGAAATATCTGTGAACAAACCAAACTCACAAGTCCGAAAGAGACCCAGTCTGCCCCGAGTAACAGCCCGGTTACAGCCGGTGCGCTGCTCACCACCATCGGAGGAACTCCGGTGTTGTCGGAGAATTACTAAGCTTGTCTGTTAAACACCAGAGGCGTTACTTGGTTTTATTTTTGTTGGCCAACTTTTGAATTGAACCTCAAACGGAGTATTTTTTGAGATTGACTCATTAATTGGTGGCTGAACTGTGGGTTGTGTATTGAGCGCCTACTCTATAATATACTGTGGTGAACTTTGTTGTTCTTGTGGTCTGTAGGTAGGCCGACCTGATAATATCATATTATTTATAGTATCATATTATTTAATGCCATGACTTGACTCTCAAATGATCTTTCTTATATTATTATAATTTCGTATTTCTTCTCCACCATTGCTCATAATAATTCATGCAATTCATGCATCACCTAATTTCATCATAACACAGGCCTGACCTACAAGAAAGAACAGTGTATGTTTTGATCTGATATTGTGTTGGTCATAATATACACTTGATTTATTGCTTGTCCATATTGAATAACACAGGAGCTAAAGAGCTTAAACATTAACTGCATATTAAATCACAATATAGGTTAAAAAAAACATTGCAATTAGATTATTTTCCAAAATCGTTCAGCCCTTCTGCCTTCCCAAGAAACACGCACCAAACATGGATAAAAAGCAAGCAGAATGACCTAAGATGTGTGCTGTTGAAAGTTATCACACACTGCAACAGCATCTGTGCAACAGCATGGTGTGAAAACACTTGTGGCGTGTAACATGGCCATAGGCCTGCAGCCAACATTTGAATAGTAATTATTTACACCGCATTGCACTTCACACAAAACAACATTACCACTTCCTTTCCTCTTAGTGCTCTGTATCCCTCTGTCAACTGCCACATTCTAGACATCACCGATGCAATAGGCGTACTGTTTAGCAGCCTCTCTGCTGTGCAATAAATCAGGCTACCTTCCCTCTGACTCCTGAGCAAGGCTTCCTATTCACTTGCACTGACGTTTCTCATGATGATGGATAGAAGACGGTTTCAGTCTTAACCTAGCTGTCACTGTAGCTTCTACTCACCTCCAGCTTCTCCACACTTGTACCTTGCGTTTTAAATCCCTCTGCGCTGAGCTAGTAGTGAGTCTAAAACAGGCAGTATGTATGAAACGAAAGTGAAATTAGTATGTTCTCAAAGACAATGTGGCACCTCTGCAACTAAGGCACTGTTTACACCTAACACTATCATGCATTTTTGGCGATCCGATCACAAGTGGACCTTAAAAGACGCCTGTAATGTGCCTGGTCAGCCACAGTGCGATTGATTGTAATAGTAAACAGACACCTAATCAGCTTTAAAGGAACAGTATTAATCCTTAATATCGTCCATTGTCTCAATCATTAGGTGATGTAGTGGTTCACTTCTACTCTGTGATAGCTAGGCTTTAGCTTCTGTCTTTTATTTATTATTTGATTCACATCAGTTTGACCGCCTGAACACAATCTTCAAATGCACAATGCAACTGCAAAACTGCTTCTTTCAGAGATCGGATTTTCCAAAAAATTAGGAGCACACAAAGAAATTTAGGAGCACAGTGAAAAATGTTCAAGTAACAGAGTTTAACAAACTACTTATTAGTTTGCTCCTTCTCTTTTTGTTCAACATTGAAACCATTAAAGGAATATGGAAGTGAGGAGCCTTGGATAGGTACACTCAGCATTGGTCTTAAAAATTTGTCTGAGCTTTTTAAAATATTGAAACAGATGTTTTGAAAATTTGCTTTAAAAATACTGATCACTCATCACAACTTTACTGTGATTGGTGCTTGTGTAGTTTTTGACACAGGGACAGATTCACTAAACATCAGCAGCACCCACACAACCCACACCTAATGTAAACAAGACTACTGAACAGTATTACAATAACTTCAGTAAAACAGAACCAGGGGAATGTGTTGCTCTCAGGAGGAGGCTAGAAAGAGCACATACTGGCAGTGGAAATCTGCATTTTTCCACTGCAGAGGCTCTTTCTACAACATGGAGGAGAAACTAGTTTTAATGAGTGTATTAGTGTAGTTTAACATCAGATAAAAAGTTCTATTCTAATCTAATAGTTTACTGTTGGTATGTTAATATATAAATTATTTAATTTTGCTGTATGTATTGTATTCTCATTTTATGTAATAGTATACTATACAGCCCACCACTAGTATAATATTAACTCCAATTGGACAAAACAGCAGTTTCATGTTTGTTAGATGTTTTCAATTACATTGATTTCTTAATGTCTTTTTTTTTGCCGGAATACAAGGATCTACAGCTTCAAATTCACTCATATCCTCCCGATGACATATTATCAATGTGGAACATAACGGTGAGCAGTATGTGCTTAAATTAACTGCATTATATTCAGAAATCTGTGTTTGAATACATTTCAGGTAAACGGGTAGGTAAGAATACAGCATGATCGTGCATTGGTCTGATTTATCATGACAGCACCATTCAGGCAGTCTTGATTAGACAGAAGCTCTAATAATTCACAGTAGCTTGACTTGTGGCACATACAGTATATAAAACAAAGAATACATCAACACGTTGAGTTTGAAATACACACCCTGCTGTAGTTAAATTAATGACTCCAAGTTAATCACTCTAAGACTGTTAATTGCTTTTGCAAGCAATGACTGATGACTGATTTTGGGAGATCAATAAACTGGCCAGCACCAAAAAAAGCACACCAGAGGGTTAAAATCACCTTCTTCCTCCTGTGATACAAGATCATCATCATCATCAAAAATGTACCATCCTCTGACAGGGACGTGATAGTAACATACACGCATTTGCACCCAATGTTGTATGCAACAGCCCACAAGAATAAAAAGGTGTATATAGGATGCCACATAAAGCATTCTTAAGTGCGGAAATAACAAATATGCAAGACACATTTAAGTGCTGACTGCAACTTGCACATCAACATCTTATACTTGAGTATCTCACCACCCACCCATTTAAAACCCAGGCAACATAGACACCTTTATGCGCCACTTCACAAAACGCACCATATGTTCATTACGTACTGTTCATTTCACATCTTAGGTGAGATACCAACAACTGTTAAAAGTCCTCTAATTCACTTGACGGTGTCCCCTGGGCTCAGGCAAACGTCCAGACACATCAACAGAGCATAACATACCTGCGAAAAAAGTTCTCTTTATCTCTTAGCCCTATCTACACTCCAAGTATTATTTTTCTGGCACACACTTAAAAAAAAAATCACAAACACCAATCAAATCCACACAGGAAAGTAAAAATGACACAGTCACATAGTGTCACTCGTTGTTATTGTGGCTATTGGCCAAATTGGACCATTGGGGCTCAACTGACTCACAACACAACAACATCCGCTCTCCTTGCTCTGCTTTCTCACTTGCCCTATCAATTTCTCCCTGTACGTTTGTTCCTCTCGTTCCTCGCCTTTACCGTTCTCCTTCCCTCCATTTCCTCCCATCCCTCACAAATTCTCACAGTCTGCTGCACAAGACTTTTTTTTTTTCTCCAGGCGAGAATGTAGGCCATCACTACGACAGCAGGAAGGCAGCGAGGAGTCGAAGCAACACCGCTTTTCTCTTCTTCCCCGCATTCTGCTCGCTCACAGCAGCCGAAGACAGTAGCCATGTATGTGTGTTACTGTCTCGCATGAGCTCTGAGTGCCAGAGTCGAGGGACAAACCACAGCATAGAGCAGAGCGTGCTACACAGGGTACACCAAGAGCCGATCTGTTTCAGCTTCGCAGAAACGAGAGTTCCTGCACGTCCCATTGCATATTATCAACGATGATCTGAACCGCTCTGGAAAACAGTTTATTTTATCTACATGCTCCCATTTGTGATAACACTGATTTGCCAGGACTATGTAAACCAATGCCCCCACATTGTGTGCTGAAACTGGACAAGAGATTGTAGACGCCACACCTTGAATCAAAGGAAAACTGCATTAATAAAAAAAGAGAGTCCTTCTTATCCCCCAAGTAAACAAACATACTACAATTAAAGCTGATTGCCTTTTGACTAACCTGCCAAGAAAATACCATTTACAACCACACACATTCTGTGGCACAGAAAATATATAGTGTGTATGACACCAGCACTGAGTCTATTTAATGCAGAGTCTGTGTTTTTCCTTAATTTGGCACACAGAAAGTATGTACAGGGACCGGCAGGAGCAAAGTTTAACGTCAGACAATCTTGCCAGGATCAGTAACATTTCACTACCATTTAATAGAGTTGGGGCCAATATTAGCTTATCACAGATTTATATGGTGTGTATGTTGGCCGTTAATACCTTAGTCATAATTGCTCAATGCCAAAATTTATTGATTTTTTATCAAATTCTTTTTTATGTATGTTATGCTCATCTAAAAACAAAAATGAAAATCTGCCAGTACATCTTTAAGATCGTTCTAATAAAGGAGGAATCTGTGTATGTGTGCACGTTTGACTGTATGTTGATTATGTCAAGAACAGTGCATCCAATCAACTTTACATGTGTTGCTGTGGACCCTTGGGAGTGCAGTGTCCCATTTGGTACAATTTGGACATGCCAAACGTTCAGCATTAATAAACTTTGAGTCCAGCGAAGGCACGGTACGCTCACTGGGGCGGGACTTTTATGCTTGTTGTAAGAGTTTTATTAAGTTCTAGCTTTGTATGAAAAAGGAAGCGCATTACACAGTGGGCTACCACGAATAGCATTTGAGCCTACGGCTGTAGGTGAAACCAATGTGCTAGTGTGAATTGTCGAAACGTAGTTATCATTATCACAAATGCTAGCATCAGTAAGCTACCATGCTCATAATTATAATGGTAACATGTTGATGTTTAGTATAAGGTTGACCATCATCCTTATTTGACATGTTGGCATTTGCACAATTAGCACAAAACACGGAACATCTGAGGCTGATGGGAATGTTATTACTTTTGCAGGTATATGATCATTATTCAGCAACCAACATAAAATGTGCAGGAATTTAGTCTGATTTTCTGATCCATGATCAGCCTGTCAGACATACATTACTAAATGTTGAAAGATTAAGTGCAAGATGCTGATTTAGGACACTGATTCAGGATATGTCATGTCTTCGTACCATCAGTAGTGTAAAAAAATAAGTAAACAAAACTTTGTGCCACCATCAAAGATAAATTGGCCCCCTGACTCCTACAGGCGGCGGCTGTGCCAGGTTTCGTCTACGCTGCGTTTTTGTTCCGTCTTCTGCCGGGCGTCAACTCACACTGGAAGTGTTTTAGTTGAGCGTAAAGCCTGCGCCACGTTGTTGACTTGTTGTTTAATTGTCTACTCTAGTACTTCTATCGATCACAGCACTCTGTGAACTGGTTTTGTTCCTTTCTCTGCACGGCCTCATATCTCACATGGATCATTTCAGAGTAAGAGCATTTTTCCTTCCTGATTTTGTTGACTTGTTCGGATTTTGTTTATTTGTTCAGTTGTTCTTCTCTCTTGGTTAAGTAGGCTATGTAGTTAAATAGTTGTTTTTGTTTGTATTAACTGTGTATGTGGTTGATATACAATCGGGAGTATGCACATGGTGTTTTATTTTGAAAAGACAGGATTCTATATGCCGTTTCTGTGTCTGACTTCCTGCCCGGTTCATCTGTTCTGTGCTACTTGATGCGGCCTTCATGAAAAATAGACTGGCTGCCCATTCTCTGCGGAGCGTGTAAGCACAAGCATTGACTACAATGGCCATGATCAGTTCCGCCAGCCGCGGCGCAGCCGTAAGGTGGCGCACATGCTCAATGTGAGTCCAGGGTTACAGTGACATGACAACACGTGCAAACACTGAGTGTGTATACGCTCAGCCAATGTAGCAAGTGATCCTCACTGATTGATCTGCCACAACAGACACCATTCATCAGTGTTCAGTATTTGCTGGGTGTTCTGGCCCAAGGTAAAAGCATCAGTGACATTTTCACAGGTTGGTTGCAGGTGTTCTGGGGGGGGAGGGGTGTTCAAAACAAACAGCATAAAAACCTACTGTAGCTCCAGCAGAAGAATGCTGTGACAGTGGCGGGCAGGCTGCAGCAGTGCTGAGTGCTAAAATGGCTGCTCATTCTTCATACAGACACAGAGCTTAGCTGGGAGGAGGAGGGCTCCCACTACCAGCAATTTTCCTCAAATGTGGCTCATCCTTAGGTAGGCTTAACAGCTTGGGTGAAGAGCAAATAAAAGGAAATGCCATCACCATTGCTTGCAATAAACTAAATATTAAACACACGGGATTATACTCTAATAAGACATAGTACTCTTCATCAAGCAGCCAGCAGCAATTTCTCGCCTCGTCTGCCCACACATCTTCATCAGTATGCACAATCTCTCTCTCTTTTAACTAGAGAAATGAAAAGCTTGTCTCCTTGCCGTGACAGGATCTGGTTAAGGGGCTTCATTGTTTCTCCACATTCCAGTTGCATTTTGGGGAATGAGAAAGTGCACCCATCATTTATAATTATTTGTTTGCCCATATTGTTTGATCTATCTTATATATCACGTGACAAAGTTTATTAGACAGACTGTTTTATTTGAAGTTTGAAGAAGCGACTAAACAACAGTTATGTCTGTTATTGTTTACAGCTGGGTTGTACTACGGCAGTCAGTTATCACTCCGCTAGCAGCTGAGGTCTCTGTAGTCTCTATCCTGGCTCTTATCTGCTCTACATCTTAGCCTAGAGAGGCCCAGGTACAGTGCTTTCACTGTGCATGACAAAGTCTGTAACACAAACAGACTGCATGCTATCAATGAGCAAACTCAGGCAAAACAAAGTAGTAAATTGCAACACACATATTGAATTTTTACAAACAAACAAACATTTTTAATATGATAAAAAGGGATTTCATCATGAAGCTGAATTTTATAATAAAAACAACATAGCTAATAATAGTTTATGGCAGTGGTGTCTGAGCATTATCCAAACGCACATGAGAAAAATCCATCCGAAGATTTGTCTTAGATAAACACAGGTAATCATTGCTAACCAGTTCTCAGAGACATATTTGTGATTTTGGGATGTATAAATAAAACTGACTTGAAGTTTAAATAGCCTTCACTTGTTGCTTTGCATTTACATTTCAAAGACAGAACTTTCCACATACATGTCCACAATTCACCCAACTGCTTAAACACCTTTCTCCCTGTTATCCTACAGCATTTCTAGCACAGAAAAGCCACATTTTGAGGTAATAATAATGCTCAACTTGCATTATAACCAAACAATTGTAGCACTGACAATGTTTTTTTATTTTTGATTAATGTTGTTGTGAGTAAAACATGAAGCAAGTCGTTCAAGGTTACTCACTATTTGGTTGACAATCAATCAATAAAGCATTTAGATTTGAAGTATGATATGCTATTTATTTAGGCATAAATAATCTTTTAGTCTTTTTGTCTTTAAAATTGTATTATTTAAATAATATACCTAGCAATACAGCGTCTTAGAAATCAGCGCAAATCAAAAGACATAATAACTTTGAACTGATTCCTCTCATGATTCACTATTTTTACTATCAGTATTTACAACCGCATTGAAAATTAATACAACTGGCTTTACTTAAAACCACCTTAAAACCGCACCAGGATCCCAACGCCTATAAATAGCAAATTAGGTCATTTAAGGTGAATCTCGTCCATTATATTAATCAAATGCTGACATCTTCTCTTACTACATGTTCTTAATATATTTTGAGGATCTGGATCATTTAAAAATGACCAGGGACCGTTTTCCATTTAGTTTGATGCTCTTTATGTTTTTGCTTTCAGAACGCGTCGTTTGTTTTTCCAACCAACTTTAGATGAAATCCTACCCACGTCCGTCTTGAAGGAAAACATGGTCCCGCGGGTCCCGCTATACATGACAGCTGCAGTAGCTTGGAAAAAAGCGCTTTTTATTATTGATAGTTAGCTTTTCATATAAAAAAGGTATAGTTTAAACCCCCCCAGCCAATCTTTTATGTTAAAAACAATGACTGACCGTATGAAAACCTGTCCTTCATGCAACTAGGTCTCTGTGGTATCCAGGTATTACAGCATAACAGGGTATTTACAAATCCCAATGGTATGACTTTAAATGCCATCAAAAATACAGACGCTCCTCTTTCTATTAAACTGATATGGAGATGCTGTGTTGAGCTGATGTAGTGTGCGTCCTGAATGCCCTAAACTGCCTGACATCATCTACAACGCGACAACCCCGTTCACTTTTCCAGCACTTGGTAAACAACACACAAACACACTTTGGCTGCAGCTTTTATTCACTGACAAACTCTAACTTACACTGTACATTTGCTGCTAAACTTCACTGCTCACCTTTTCCTCCTCTCCGCTGCATTCACCTGCTGCTCGCTCTCTCTCGCTTGCCACACACTCATTACGCCCACCTAGGGCTTTATGAAATCCATTTAAATTTTTGCCAGATTTCCATTTAAATTTGTGTGATCATGTGCTGGAATAAGATAAGAAAATAATACAAATTCAATATCAAAAATCAATATCAATGAATATGATGTCATGCAATTATGCATATAGAAATATTCAAATGAATGTGCAATTATTTAAGGGGACAATTCACAATAAATCTCAGTCCATCCACACAGCCACAAAATCAAGGAGTTCGCATCTTGTATCTGCCGATGTGGTTGCACATCTGACAGCTTGTTCAAGTGATGAGCTCTTGTCAGCGCGGCGTGTTTGATGTGACAATGTGTTTGTGTGTGTGGAAGTGCCGCTAAGCCCCGCCCTCGCTGAAACACCAAACCATCAACACATAGCAGCTTAGTTCTGTGCTGTGTGCAAAAACCCTTTTCCCGCTGGGAAAACGGCATCCACATTTTGTGAGATTCCTTGATATTCCAGGTTTTACAGTTAATTACATTTTTGTCAAATTCCGCAATTGCATCTGTGATATCGGCATCCTAGAAATCATAGGACCCTAGATCAACAAAACAAGCTCCTCGGTGACGACTGAGAATGGTGGTGATAAAGATACAGGACTACTAAAAAAGAAGAGTATTTTGGGTTTAGCCTCGATGATAAAGTTGAGCCAGCCAACATAGGTGAAGCTGTGTGCACATCAGCTCTGTTCAGCCGACAGATCTATGGAATCTATGGAAGAGAGGCACTTATTCCTTATCTATTCATTATTCTATGGGCCATAAGTATTTACACCCAGCAAGACTCGCCTAAGTAGGATAACTTCATATCTGACACACAGAAGTGTAGGCTAGACAATGGCATACATAGTACAATGACTTCTATCACCAGCAGAGTTTACTTTGTGTTTGTTTTTTCACACAGATACGATCATATGCCGTATACCCTGGGGGAAATGTCAGGAATGTATGAAAAAATAGATACTGCTCAAGCTTAAATGACACACACTGAATTACATCCCTTCAGTTGCTCTCTTCAGATGCCAATAAGTTAACATTGCTAAGCCTTTGAGCTGATTACATTACAATAAACAAAGAAATGAGGAAACTTCCTGTCACTTTAACAGCGAGCTATACTGTGAAGAAATGTATCATCTGTTAAGATATTTTAAAAATTGAGGACTCTGTGTTATTCAAATAGGCATTTAGTTAGACAAGGGTTTTATGGCTGATTTACAGCTGATTTATGTATTTCTGTGTTTTTATGTATCGTATCTCACTTTATTGTTTGACCATAAGTCATTCACATTTCCCATTACTCAACACTAGACACCAACTAAACATAGTTAGGAAATAGCAAACTAGTTAGCTAAATGTAGTCTAATTTAATTTGCGGTCTTATAAACTGTAAATTAATCAACCCCATGTGTCCCGTACATTTACTCATTCAGCTGATGCTTTTATCCAAAGTGACTTACAATTATAGCTTTAGGTGTCAGAGGTCGCACGCCTCTGGAGCAACTAGGGGTTGAGTGTCTTGCTCAGGGAAAACATTGGTGTCTCACAGTGGATTCGAATCCAGGTCCCTCACACCAAAGGCATGTGTCTTATCCACTGTTTCATCTCCACCACCACTTACGATTGCTATACATGTCTGAGGTCGCATGGCTCTGGAGCACCTAGGGGTTAAGTGTCTTGCTCATCCACACTGGTGGATGTGTCGCAGTAAGAATCAAACCAGGTCTCTCACACCAAAGGCATGTGGCTTACCTACTGCTCCATTGTCACCTCATACATAGCCTGTGTAAAATAATTCGATGTAGTCACCGTGAAACTGCCTCTAGTTTGGCAGTTTGACCGCTGCCATATGGAAGTGACGATATTTGGACGACACAGTGGCGCTTATTCAGGTTAACTGTGATTTTTTACCAGGATGCTGATTTTAGCTAGTGACAAACAGACTTAAAGTACTTAATGGAAAGAATGAACAGCCAACTCCTAATAAGCTTCAAGCAGATTAGATACCAGGGCCTGTATTTATCAAGCTTCTCCGAATTACTCATAAGAACACTGCTAAGAACGGACTTAAGAGAAAAAAAATCTTGTCTCAAAGCTGTGCTTAATAGTTAGTTATCAAGCATCATCGTCCTAATTTTAGTGAAAAGTAGGACTAAATCTTAAGTGTCAGTCTTAGTGCTGATTTAAGAATTTTCAAGAGAATACATTACGGCAATATGGATATAGGCCTACACGTTGGCCACACAACAAAGATAAAAAAGGTTATCTTTATATGAGTGCCATCAGTGCACCTTCTACTCCTGTGAAGCCGGATATTTGCATGAACTGTGTTTGCTTCTGTCGGATTTCGGGGGGTGTTGTTGGGAGGTCGATGAAACGCATGACAATGTGTGGAGCTGTAGCCTAAGTGCCATAATTGATTCCATGAATATTCGTTTTATTGATGGTTGTGACGGGCCAAAATCATCAGCATTGCTGCGTTTGTCCTGACTCAAAGAAACGAAGAGTCATCACCACCTTCAGTTTAACTGAAAAAGCATTTCTGCGTAAAGTCAGTGGTGAGATGACGTCCCTCACCAACTGGCTGACAAAGATTATGCCTGCGCTGTCTGACCTCGTCTTATTAACTTGCCGTTTTCAAATAATTATGTATAATAATCCACTCCTGAAAGATTTGCCCATGTCTCCACAGCGCCATCACAAGCCCTCCTGGCAACTCTTAACCACTTGAGAGACCTCTGGAGCTGTCTTAAAAAACTGGGAAAGTAAGAGTGATTCTTAGTTTTAAGAAATTTGATAACTTGCTTTTATTCTTAAGTTTAAACGTAGGAATAAATTTCATGAATTCTCAGCACTTAAGACTAAAATTGCACTTTGAGAAGCTTGATAAATAAAGGCCCAGGAATTTAGCAATCAACGCCGATAACAGTAAAATTACATTCCATTCTCTATACCAATTCAATGCCACAGTGAAAAATAATTTCACAAAACAATAAAACCCATGTACTTCTTTATTCACTCTTTTAATAAAAAACATTTGATCATTACAAAAAACAACTAACAGCTGTGAAAGTTGTGAGAGGATGTCCAGGACAGATGTGAGCTGACTGATGTTAATCTATTCATAAATGAGCAAGCTGTTGAAATTACAACCTTGCACTGAGCATATTTAATTATTAAATTAATTAATCTTTTAACTTTTTGATTGAAATGAATCGTATTGCACTTTTGAGATGGCCCCTATCTACGCATTTAGTAAAAGGCATGTTAGACAGACATTCAGTTTGTAGCGCTGCAAACTACAACTGTGAGAAATCAAGGTTTTGACACAGAGCTACTGAAGGTAAGAGCCGCGAAACTAACTTCACTCTGATTTCCATTCTCTTTTCTATTCTACAGTGCGGAGCTGTTGCTGCATCTTCCACGTGTTGGGTCCTCAGCTGCTTTGGGACCTTCCAAAATGAGAACTGACATGTTTTCATAATTTTGGTATCAACTTGGTACCTCAGTATCGGTTCTTTTGACATTCCTATAGCGGATAAGAGCAGCCTTGTCAATCACAAGTTGATCCTGCCCTGAAGCATACCCTGCTTTATCGTCTATTGTCCTCTAAGTGGGACCATAATTTACTACAGGAACATCATGCTGTATTGAAGAAGACCTGAAACTAGCGACTGAGACCATAAACTCATTACGAAAGTGCTTACTGAGGTATTAAATCAGGTGGGAAGTAGGGTCATTTTACCGGTATTTCTAATGGAACTGGACTGGTGGCGTCGCCCCCTGCTGGCCGTTAGAGAGAGTGCAGCTTTCAGTTACTTCAGCATGGGTTCACCTTTCAGACCTGGACGTTCCTGCTTGGCTGCAGCTCTGAATCAAATTCCCTGTCTCATATTATTATTTTACAAACTACTGTAGCTGTCATTTTCAGTACGTTTTCCACGACAAGGCTGCGGTCCCCCAAACTTTCCGGACGTGGGCGTGGTTTAATCTAAAGACGCGTTAAGGCCTCACAGCGACACCTTGAGGCCGCTATGGCTGTCATACATAACAACAACATCTTTCTTTCTTTGCAGGTGGCGAAGTGAAGCTAAAAATGTCCCATCGAGTGCGCTGACTACAGCAGGTTATGTATTCAGTTAGGAGAAGATGGTGTCGGTGGATGGTAGCAACGTTATGTGGAAAGATCAACAATGAGTCAGGCGTGTGTGCGTGCGTGTGTGTGTGGAGGAGGAGGCCCTCAGCATAATGCTCCGCTGCAACGACCACTTAAATCATCATGGTCCGTCAGGATGTCATGTTGTCATGCTTTTTTTTTTACGGTTGGATGTCTCGGTTGACTTACCTTTTCCGTCGTCCGTTTAACTTGTAAAAAAGGATCCTTGCCAACGGGGTCTTCACGCTGGATGATTAACTCCCACGCAAACGGCCGTTTAGACTGTAACGTTAACAAGCCAGCTAGCTAACCAGCTTAATTCACCGCTTAACTCAGATGTCTTCACTTTTTTAATCCACTGTTACTTTGGATTGGTAATTTTGCGGTCAGCTGTGGCGATCATGTTATTAACCCCGAGTAGGTTATAGCTTGGCAACCGGGGGAAAGTTGTATGTTAGCTGGCACGTTAGCAATTTAACGTCAGCTTATGTTGACAAACAAGCCTGCGTAGTTAAAAAAAAAAAATCACACGCGACTTGAAGCTAGCAAACGCCAAGGCTGCCAGCACGGTTAGCCTAGCCAGCTAACACAGCTTGCTAAAATCCAAACCTTGTTCCGAATATCCTTTTTTCCCCACTGTGCTCCGACTTGTATCCCATCGGAAGCAGCAAATCCTAAGTAACTCCCGGAATCACTTGCGGGGTGGTTTTTGCGTTTCAATGACGGCGCACTCGCGTTTGCAAACCCAAGTTATCGCTTTGGTCTCTGCACTCCGCCATTTCCAATCTCTCAACACAAACAAACAGGGCTGCTCGTGCACGCCGAGCGTCGAGGCGCGTTCACGGGCAGACGCTCCTATACTGTGAGTAGTATAGTGTTGATTATACGTTATTAGCATTAACACGATACCTACGGAATATATGCAGGAACGACACTACAGAGAGTAAATGGAGTAAAGTCATGCACTGTAGCTATATAATTCATAAGGGGACAGTGTAGGGCTGCGATTATATTCATTTTCTCGATTAATCCATTAGTTGTTTGGTCTTTAAAATGATGAAAAATGTTTCCCAAAGGACAAGAAGACATCCTTTAATGTCTTGTTTTGTCCACAACCCAACTGATATTCAGTTTGCTATCATAGCGTAGCAAAGAAACCAAAAATATTCACATTTGAGAAGCTGGAGGAAGAGAATTTTGACTTTTTATCTTTAGAAAATGATTATTTTAATAGTTGACAACTAATCAGTTAATTGACTAATCATTGCTCTCTACTACAGTATATGTACTTACAATTGTCTGCAAAGTTGTTTTTGGCCTCACCACACAGCATAAAAAGACATTTAATGAGCAACAAACATTATTTAAAAAAAAATAAGTGCGGTTAGTGCTCAAACCAGAGCTGTAGCTACCTTTGAGGACACTGAGGTCATGGCCTCTGATTTATTTTCTTCCTGGGAATTTGGGGTTTAAGTAACCTGTGGGGAGTTTACAGTAAAAATCTCACTAATTTACAAATCTGATTCTTTTATTTAATAAACACCTAGTGTTTTTCCACCAGTATTCTGGAAGAGTTTTATTCCTGGCTGAGGGGGCTTTTAAAAGCAGATCTCATTTTCTTAATAATTTTCTATAAGAACTTTATTGTCAGGTAGTCTACTAATAACTAGGGGTGTGAATCTCATGTTTTGATTCCGATTCAGAGAGCGAAGATGCGATCAAAACTTTATCAAAACGATCATCGATGCATCTTGAGGCATCAAAAGTTTTGATTTCTTTAGCCTACAGATGCACTGTAACTAAATCATTCATGGGGTACAGTGCATGTACTTTATTACATACACTTACTTTATTGTCTGGAGTGTGAGACATTGTTTTTGGCTTCACTACACAGTATAAAAATACATTTAATGAGCAAAAAACATTATTTACAAATAAATAAATGCAGTTAGTGCTCAAACCAGAGCTGTGGCCAGCATTATGGACACTGAGGTCACGTCCACCGATTTATTTTCCTCATGGGAATTTGGGGTTGAAGTAACCTGTGGGGGTTTACAGTTAAATTTTTTCTCATGTATAAAGCCGATTCTGTTTCCACCAGTATTCTGGATTTAGACAAAATAGTTTAAATCCTGGCTGAGTGGCCTTTAGTGAAGCATTTAGTGAAATAAAACAGTAATACTTTATTTAGCAGATCTGCAATTAATTAATAATTTGCTAAAGAAATGTATAATCAGGTAGCCTACTAATATCTAGGGGTGTGGATCTTGTGCTTTGATCCCGATTCAGATGGGATCTGATCAAAAGAATTACAATGATGTGATCAATGTATCTTGAGGCATCAAAAGTTTCCTCACTGTGTAACTTGCAAAGTAAAACATTGTATTTGTAATGGCCCATAATTTAAATGAACATATGCATATTGAACATATTTACTTCCATTATCTTTTTAGTGTAATTAGACAACTTAAATTAGGGTTGGAAATGCAGAATATATATATATTTAATTTAGTTTTTGAAAAATGTGAACATGGCCTATTGTCTCTATCCATCTTAAGACTCTGACCTGCTCTTACTGTTTGTATGTGGGAATTTTTATGGTAATGTGGATCTTTCAGATCAATCTGAGAAGTACCTACGATCTCATTCCACATTTTATTGTGTTTCATGTAATGTGGGGAACTGGTCTTGGTCTCGACTTGGTCTCAGCCCCTAATAGTCTTAGTCTTGTCTCGGTCTCGATAAACTCTGGTATTGGTCTTGACTTGGTCTCAGTTGAGTGGTCTTGACTACAACACTAGATAGACTCTGATATTATTACAGAAACCCAAAAATTGAATGACTTGAATGGAATAAAAATCTCTGGCTTATTAGCAGCCACCCTGAAAGCCCAACTATGGTTGCTATTAGAGGTTGAATATCCCAATTAATATATAAAATATATTATTATGTCATGCCCCTTTAAAGCTACTTTAATCTGTCTTTTGATTGCAAATTGGGGACAGAACTTCCCAACAAGCTAAAAATCAGACATGTTCGACATAATGTGGGCTTAGAGTTGATAATGTGGTGGCAAACTGCACATTCAGCAGATGCAGAACAACTTTTGCCTTCAATAGGAATCTTCTGGCCAGTAATACATTCACTCTCCTTTTAGCTCCATTTTGGCCTCCTTCAGCTCCTGGGGTAAATATCTGTAGCTGCTTGATGCTTCACTTTGTTACCAGGTAGTTGTAAAAGGGTAACTTTGATATTTTCCAACCTGAACTCTATTTCCCCATGTTTAAATCTGTCAGTGGCAAAAACAGTCACTTTAGTAGATGTACTTTGATGGGCTCAATCCCCCTCAAAGATTACGTTGCAGCCCTGTTTCGCTGTTGCTGACTGCAACCCACTCGCTCAGGACCCATTTCAAAAAATATTGTCCCTATTAGACACATACACACAAAAACATGGTTGAAAAATATCAAAGTTGCCCTTTAACGTAGTGGTTTGGTGGTGATAAGGCTACAGTTTGTTGGGAACAAGGTTGATGGGAATGATGAGACTGAAGCAAAACAGTGATGATGCAGAGCCTAAAACCAAAACTACGAGCTGAAAAAACACTGTATCGCTCTGCAGACACAATTAACCACTGATCAGTACAACTTTAAGGATACCCCTCAGTCTTTTGGACATATGCATGGACATTGCTGTTTACGTGTTTAGAAAGACTTGTGCAGCTTTTTTGAAGAAAGTAGAGGAATGTAGCTGATTGACCTTTTGTGTTGGAACAGCTTCAGTCTGTTAAGCATCCTCAGACTTCATGGCTGCTGCACATCGTTCTGAATATTGTGATAAAATCACATAGGAACGACAGTAGCGTGTGCATGGGTGTGTCTTTATGAGATATTCTAGGAACTACCCTGAGAAGTAATTACATGTGTGTAATATGTTAATTGGTCTCTTACATTCCTTCAGAGGTCTTTGTCTTGCTTCAAAGTTCAAGATTGTGACTCAGTCAGTTGGAATGAGGATTCATGACATTTCTGACCGTTGGAGCTGTGGTATTATTTTTGCCTTTCTTTTATGGTTTTTCTTTTTCAAATTTAATAATTGTAGGTAAGCACCTCGTTAAAGCACGCCTGAAAAATGTGGCGTCCAGTCTATTTTTAAAACCATTTTGTTAACTGCCCAAATTTACTATATGAACGATGGCAGGCTTATTCACAATATGCAGCTCACCCACAATTAATTTGCCGCCACTGTGCTCTCTGTTGGCTCGATTCCCAGACATTTTATGTCACGGCTGAGATACTTGTCTGTCAAGGACTACAAAACTACCAATTGTCAAGCTTTAATATCTTCTCGGTGAAACAATAATTTAAAAATCAGTCCAAAAATGTTCTGGAAAAAGTGAAATCAGCTATTAAGACAAATTACTTTCTATAAACTCAGTCACTCGTCATGCAGCAAAGACTGAAAGGACAGTGGGAGTGTTAGTACATTCTGCTGCCATTTTGATACAACTGCACCCAACCAGAAAATGCATGCTGAAAAACATTAACCACATTTGTTATTTATATAGCTATTTACATAAATTAAGAAGCTTGTGAGGGCAGCATGGTGGTGCAGGGGTTAGCATGAAGGTCATGGGTTCGAACCCTGGTCGTCCCAGGCCTTACTGTGCGGAGCTTGCATGTTCTCTCTGTGTCTGCGTGGGTTCTCCCTCGGTGCTCTGGCCTTCATCCCACTGTCATGCAAGCTATTTAGGGTCCTGCGATGGACTGGCGACGTGTCCAGGGTGTACCCCGTCTTTCGTCCGATTTCGGCTGGTATTGGCTCCAGCTCCCCTGCAACCCTGTATGCAGGATAAGCGGTTGACGATGAGTGAGTAAGTGAAGAAGCTTGTGCTAAACAGAGAGTATCTGCAGCCACTTTCGAAGGCTTTACTGTTTTGTTTGTTGACATTTTGTAAGTGGCTGCTCCTGCGTCACGCTCAGTCGACTAGTTGATTGGCAGGGACTAGTCTGAGCTCTGATTGCCGCACTGTGGCACTCAACCCCATTTTGATGAAGTGCTTTGAGGAATTAGTTCTTCAGCACATAAAGAACACCATCACAGCCAGCCTGGACCCTCACCCGTTTGCATTCAGAACCAACAGATCCACCATCTCCACTGCCCTCCACTCAACCCTCACACACCTTGAGAAAAACAACATCTACATCAGAATGCTGTTTGTGGATTTCAGCTCAGCACTGAACACAATCTCCCCCATGAAACTGATGGCAAACTCAGCTCTCTGGGCCAGTCTGCAACTGGATATTGAACTTTCTCACATGCAGAACCCAGACAGTTCAGACTGGTGGGCACACCTCCTCTACTCCGTGCTCAACACTAAAGCCCCACAGGGCTGTGTGCTCAGCCACCTCCTGTTCACGCTGTACACCCACGACTGCATCACTGGTAAGAACTCTGTTGTGAAGTTTGCGGACGACACCACCATCATCGGCTGGATTTTAATCAACAATAAAACTTTTTACCGGGAGGAAATCAACATTCTTGCAGAGAGGAGCACAGACAACAACCGACTATTCAGCGTCAGCAAAACCAAGGAGCTGATCGTTGATTTTAGGAAAAAGGAGACAGAGACACACACTCCTGCCTACATCAGAGGAGCTGAGGTGGATAAATTGGAAGAGAGATGCACAATAATTTTTTATGGCCCCGAAGACAAGAAAAAGTGTAAGGAGGCACTAAGATACGTGAATGAATAGCTGTGGATGCGTGCACAGAGTATGCTTATGTACAGGGTCCAGATTTGTGTGTGACGTCCCTGTATGACGGTATAATTATTCATTGTCATTATATCAATAGCAAACACTGAATGAACAATCAACAAATGGAGCTGAGCTTTATATTACAGAGTAAAGACTGGAATGCTGGATAAGTGGTTTTCATTAATAAAATACATGATTATAAGAAAATCAATCAGCAACAATTTTGAGTAAAATTCCCCTAATGTATGAAGGTTTGCTGCTTTTCTTTGCGTTTAGTGACATGAAAATGAATATGTTTGGTCTTTTGGATGTTTTTTTATACACAACAAGCAATCTGAATCCAAGCATCGAATTTGGCTCTGGGTAATTGTGAAACTATTTTGTTATTGACTAAACAATTAGTTTATTAATCAAGAAAAAGTACTGTATGTTCCCAATCAAATGCCAGTTATAGTCTCACTAACAAATGCTTTTGTTATCTCCCGATGATAGAACATAGTGAGGACTGCATGTGTCAATACAACCAAAGTACAGCACATGTGTGACAATATTTATAGTGTAAATTTTCATCACGTTTACACAAAGATAAGTAAACACATTAATATATTTCCTTAAATGTTGTTGACAAGTTTGCGATGAATTCTAAAGAGAACTTTGTGTTTTAATTACAGATATTTTTTACCTTTTTACACAGAAAAACAGAGGAGATAACAATACCACGAACTGCTGGATTATCTGCAGAGAGCAGATGAGCAGTTCTGGGAACACATCAGAGAAATGAACACCGATGTATTTAATGAAATGGATGAGGACACAATTATCTGCTGGGTCTTGGCAGACGAGTGGTGGCTGGCTTTCGTTTTTATCCTCACTGTACAGACACTTTATAAAGTTTTTTTGCATTTTGCTCATTGATTTCTATTGATCGGTGTTTCTCCCTCATAAAATAAAGATATCTTTTTCACAGACCATCACAGCACGGAAATCCAATTTGGTAACAGTTGCATTAACTGTTTTATCACCACACTGCCAGGTCACAACAGGGCCCCAGAGAAAATGAGGTGAAATGGCAAGGTCAGCTGTGGAACGTATCATGTTGGGAGTGTGGGAAAGGTTAAACCCCTCTAGCTGAATAGTAGTAAGTATACACCAGCTGTTCATACTAATTATTCACTTACAATAAACAGATCTTTTTGGCAGTGTAGTGTGAGTTTTTCTTTGACAAAGAAGATGCCAGTGAACCACCAGCTTTAAGACCAAGACCCAGGGTCAGTCATTTGTTCTTTTCTTTGTATAAACAGTAACAAAGTCACGACTGCTGTTTCTAGACCAGCTGAAGAATAATTCATTTCCAGAGACAGAGAAAGTCTTATTGCTCGGTTCACGCTGAAATATCCTGCATGTGAATTGTGGACAATAGTAAGATCAGATAATTTTTGTTAAGGTACAAGCAAATGAAAGCTACTCCTTGGTCAGTGGAGGAAAGTAACAAGTACTTACTCAAGAACTTAAAGGCAGAGTAAGTCATTATGCAGGATTGATAAGTAAGTGCCAAACAAATCTCAGTACTCCTTCAGATGCTCCGCCCTCCCCAAATGTCAAGTCTCTGAGGTTTCTCCAGCATTGACACACGTGTGCCTGGTCATATAACCTTCTTCTGTTTTACTCTCCAAAACTTTTCCCTCTTTGGCTGCTTCCAGCATGTGCCCGTGTATAGAACTCTCTCTCATATCACTCTTGGGCAGAGCACTAACGCCACCTGTTGCTGACTGGCTGGAACAACGTTTTGTGGCAAGGGTCACACTCTTTGTTTTTCATTTACAGAGCCAGGGCTGTGAAGGAAACTGAGAGCTAGCAAAAAGTTAGGAAATATTTGCCGAATTTAACAAATATTATATTGGATAACAAACACTTATTATCCCTTTGAGTACAATTCTGAGAACTCTAGTGTACTTTACTTTAGTGTTGTAAACTACATACAAGATTTTAAAAACAATAAGCATTTAAAACACAACTTGTTGTCATTGTTGACAGTAAAATAAAGCCAACCAACAGTGTAAATATTATTCAGATTGGCTCTTCTGCAGCTAGCTACAACATTAAAATATTATAATGCGGTTAATATTAATGCAGCCCACTTTGGCTGCATAATGAGTACTTTTGCTTTTAGACTTTAAGTAGGCCTACATGCATTTTCATACGTAATTTGACAGGTAGACGGTGTTTAGAAGTCTTGCAGTGACAGTTCATAGAAATATGGCTGGAGTTCTGCCCAACTTGATAAGAGATTTGATTCAAAGGAGCCGAGAGTTTGTGATAAGGAGAAAGTGTAAATCTACGTGTAAAACAAAAACTCATGTGAGTCAAGCCACAACAAAAAATGACTAAGCTGATAACTTTTCCGTCCTTATGTTGAGGATTGGCAACAAGATAGCATACATTTCAATTACAATGAATTAAACAAGGATGGTTTATTTACCATTTTTTTACTACTATTAATAAATATTAATGAAAGATTAGATTGAGAACTTTATTAATGTTTTTGTGACTATACAAGTCAACCCAGTTGCAAGACAAAGGCTGCCTTTGTGGGGTTTTTACCACCTGAACAAATTAAACAAGAAAAGAACATCATATTTTCCAGCTTTAATCTTGGAAATTACAAATGTTTGGATGCACTGACAAATGCTGTGGCGCCCTCAGTAAGAGCACAGCTGTTAGATGAAATTAGATACGTGGCTTCTTCTTTGCTGACATGCACTGTAGTTCATGGGTGGGCAATGTCTTTTAGGGCTGTCATTTGAAGAGTTTGAACTTGCGCAGCAACGGCTGGACAGTCTCTTTTGGACATGGCTTCAGAGCCAAGCAGGTGGGGATGTTCTCTGGTTGTTCGATCCAAAGCTTGTGGGCCACACCTGCCTGTGTTAGATTCTCTGATAGACTGGAGAGGGCAGCCTCGTCTGGAGCCTGGAGGAAAATTAAATACACAAAAGTACAGTCAACTAGACTTTTAAAAATCATTTAAAACTTGACCATGATCGCCATTATTTTGTATTTCACTCCGGTGCTCCATGAGATGATTTTTTTTTGCTGTTTCCTTCTAAATCTCATGTAGCAGTGAAATTAAATTTATATATATTATATATTTATACAAATTTTCTGAATTAAGTAATTATTGAATTGCATCATAGAGAAATGTCCTATTTAACTGGGATCTATTGAAGAGACTGACTGGCTTCATATTATAACCTTAACCATTATAATTTAAAATATAATGATTATATTAACCCTTAATATGATTTCCATCTCAAGGTAAAAATATGTTATCCGTATCACTGCTTCTTCTAACCCTAAATATTCTCTGTAGAAGTACCAAACTCCATTCGAAATTTCGTGATTTAAATTGATTTGCTTATCAGCACATATTTATACCAGCTGGAAAACCTTTCGTGGCCCTATTATATCTTTAAGGAGTGACAGAGTCAAATTCGGCACTCACCTTACACTCCTGACAGAACTGTTTTATCCGTGAAATCCAGGACTTTAAAAATCGCTTCATATTTAATTGCCAACTTAGCCAAAACCAATGGTAGCTCGTGCAAAACACAACATAGTTTAAAGGAATTTAGCGTGGCCGAATAATAAAACAAACCCGAACAGCTTCTAATTTGTGATTACCTAAATTGTGATAAACGATTTCACCTCTGTACATTTGTTGACAAACCAGACGGCGCTAAAGTGACGAATATTTGAATGGAGTCTGGCATGACATGCCGCGCTTACCCCCAGCACCACTTTATGCATCGAGTCCAGCTCTGCCAGGTACTGCTGTGTGTCCGGGTCTCCGTAGTGAAGGTGAATGGCGGCGGTGGCAGCATGACAGGCCTGAGTTATAACGGCTCCCAGGGGCCAGGACAGCTTGTGGACCAGATCCGATCGGACTACCACATACTGGACCAACCGGCTGGGAGACCCGGCTCCTGTGGCTGCCATTTTCAGCCAATACAGGAACGTGTGTTTATTTTCCGGTTCAGCCGCTGTGTAGTTTATCATGAAAGGATATTACGTTACTGCCCTCTACCGGTTACTTTTAACTTAAAACTTAATGGTAAAATCAGTTTGACTACCAGCAAAGGAACAACCTCTTCTCTTAATTGCCAACTATAGATACACTTGGCCTATATGTAAATATACACATATGTGCATGTGTGTAGTACGGATTTCCAAAATAGTTTCCAAGATGTTTGCCTATAAAACACTATTAGGACATATAACCATTTTAAAGACCCATTTTTACATTTATTTACGTTTAGCTGACACTTTTATACAAAGCAAATTACAACTGATATGTCAGAGGTAAATGTTTGTTCCTTCACCATCTCACCTTCTGTGTTGCTAATTCTTTTTGTGGTGCTGTCTTGAACAAACAGCTCAATCCACGTTTAAAACCTTTACACCTTTGTTACTACACACTGGTGTCAATAAGTTCCTTTTATATAGACGTTTTTTGTCAAACTTGTGGTAAAGACCTTGACAGTAACCACCTCAAATGGTCCAGTGGTAATATTTCAACACTGGGAGAGACCCTTTCACTGGACTCTGCCTGAGCAAAGACTTAAAGATAATTTAGATAAAGTTGTTCAGTGTACTGTGTGTATTGTAATATTATATTCTATTGACAGTAATGAAAGTTCTCCAGGCTGAGGATGTATGGAAGTTTATTAATGACAAAACTAGCAAGAGCTAGTTTTTTTATCAATCTGTCAGTAACATTGATAAGTAGATTTGCATGTGCAAAATACATTTTGACAGTGTGCAGAGACAAAATTGTAAACTTAAACTTTTGAGCTTAAGATATATTACGTCAAGATCTCCTCAGTGTTTCATCAACATTTTGTCCTGTCCTGATGAAGCACTCTTTCACAACTTAAAACAAATTCAAACTGTCCACACATCAAACATTTTAAACTTGTTCTGCATCAAATTTGTAGTTAAAACTCAAATTGTTGTGTCAATGTTGTTACTGAATTTCTTTAATCCTGCGTCTCTTAAAATACTTGTAAATGTAAACCACAGATTCACATCAAATAAATAACAAACAAACACAAGTAAATGTCACAATAATTATTTATTAAGCATACACATTATAATATAAATATAAAATATGCTATTTTTGTTTTTAAAATTGGTGAGACATCATTATATCTGTGTTGAGACAGACAACCATACAAACAGGTTTTAATATTCTACCAAAATCGGCTGTAACTTCTATGCAGCTGTAACAAACTTGCCATGATGGTGTCATCCTAAAATCAGAGCCTGTATTCATGGAGCATGTCAGAGAAGTGTAACTGATCTAGGATCAGGTCCATGTAAATGTCACCATAAATGAGGAGGCAAGCTGGTCTTAGATCAGCACCCCTAGTCTAAGATGCTGTATGCAGTGGGCCCACGTACAGAGAGAGCACAATAACCTACCGTATATTTCTTTATATATATATTTCTTACTGTTGTCCAACAATGGCAATTAGCAGCATGATAATGCACCACTCAGTTTTTTTTCTAGTTCCAAGAAACTGCAAAATAAGTTAGGAAATAAAGAAATAAAATAAACATCAAACATACTGATGATCATTGTCACTGTACTAAGAGAGAAACTCATCCACAGTGAAACAATCAAGAGATAAACAATCAAATTAGATCAGAGTGATGACATTTGACGGTCAGGATTTGGGTTCAATTCAGCTTCAACTCAGTCAACAACAGGAAGTGGAAAATCATTACATTTTTACGAAAAAGTTAAAATGAACGACATCGAGTTCTGTGCGTTTTTAATCAACAGACCCATGAGATTTTATTCTCAGACCTTTAATTACATTTTCATCTGACTGAATCTGAAGTGAATTGATCCCCAAACCTATCAATGACGATAAAGAACAAAGAGTTTGAACATTTTTTCTCTTTTTTCTGCATTTTTTTCTTTTTTTTTTGTTAGTTCAAGTTTGGTTGACATGCTGAATTCCTTTGTGTTTGCAGGTTTGTGGTCAATCAAAAGGAAAAGTACTGAGCGAACCACTCCTGGCTCTGGGCGTCCGGGGAGTCAATGGCGGAGTCCTTTGTTTCAGGAGGGCTTTTGGGACGGGAGCGCAAGATCAGCACAGCAAAAAATAAAATTGAAGACAGAAAAGACAAGTCAGGGAAGAAGCCAGAGGTTGATTCATAGTTTTACACATGACTGAACGGTAGTGTCAGGTTATCATTTATCCCTCTGGTGTTTTTTGTCATTAAACTTGCCGCCATTTGAGACACAGTCAGTTGCTGTACTATTACTTGTTACAGTCCTTTGCTGGACCTCCTCTATTTCTGTAATAAAAGTGTAGGTTTTCCACTGAACCAATGTCAGTCCATTTTTTTTGCTGTTACTATTTCTAATCAAAAGGTTTAAAGGTCTGTGATTGTGTAATACAATGGCCTCTCCACAAGGGGGCAGCAAAGCCATTGTCAGGATCCTGTGAGCCACAACAGAGCAGAGCAACACATCCCACCTCCATACTACATCCCAATTATTGTATACATACAGACGGGATTAAAAGCTTCCGTGCACCAGGGTCCCTGAATGGTTTGGTGAGTTTGAAAATGATGTGAATAAAATGTATAAGGCCTTTACAGTAACCACATCTCAACCAAACCTACAGAAGCCTTTGGACCAATGTGTAAGACAATGCTACAACTATCTCCGTAAAACCAAATTATATAATATTAACGTTTATCTTAAAATCTATTTGGTTACATCTGTGACTGTCTCTGATGCTGGATGTCCTTCCGTTATGTCTTTATGTTTGTTTTCATTCCTCTCTGAGGTCTCTTTTGCAAATTAAATCTTGATCTCAGTGAGATGACCTGATTAAATGAAGGTGTATTATATTAATAAGGGAATATCCCTCCAATAGAGTTCCACAGTAGAGCTGCATCGATTAAACGATTAGTTATCAACTATTAAATTAACTGACAACTTTTTATGTAGTTATTATAACTGAGGGTCAGGAACAAGACCCCGCCTCTCTCTCACTAATCTGACCACACCAGTGCTTCACTCATTTCATCCACCTGTGCCTCACCAATTCAATCACCTGCACATACGTTTATAAGCCTGTCTAACCTCTTCCTCTACCATTTCTAATTTCTCACCCCCGCCTGCTCATCCCTTCCTCCTCAACCCCTCCGTCCTTTCATCCCCCGAGCCTTCTCTCTAGCCAATTACATGTTATATCTTAATTATATCTTAATTAGTTAGTGGACAATCGATTAATCGTTTCAAGTAATTTTTCTAAGAAAAAACATGCAAATTCTGTGATACCAGCATCTCAAATGTGAATCTTTTCTGGTTTCTTTGCTTCTCTCTGACAGAAGAAGTTCTGGAGGCTCATGATCCCCGACTCCTCACTAAGACTCTTCATGTTTGTTTATCCTTAACTTTGTCACTAATCTGTATATACGGAATGTATATACGCTTTCAAAAATATCCATATACATGTAGACAAGACCTTAAAGCCTGGTCGTCGTCTACATTTTTCTTACTGTCAGTAAATCCCACGGATAGACCAAAACCAATAATAAATTTATTTGCACTAACAAGACTAGTCTGTTTTCAAAGCCTGATATTTTTTGTCTGTGTCCACTGTTGTCCAAAAACTATTACAAACACATCAATAGGCTACAGCACTGGGTGACACTGTAGTTTATTTTGACTCAGTCCCACCAAATGTGGATTAATCCGCAGCTGAAAACAGTTCCCGACAAATGTATTATTTCCTCCTGTTTGAGTAACATTTACATTTACATTATTTAGCTGACGCTTTTATCCAAAACGACTTACAATTGCTATTTAGGTCAGAGGTCGCACGCCGCTGGAGCAACTAGGGGTGTCCTGCTCCGAGACACGTTGGTGGACACATTGTCACAGATAGGAATTGAACTCGGGTCTCTCACACCTAAGGCGTGTGTCTTACCCACTGTTCCATCACCACCACCTATTAACATTTGTTAAAAACTACAGCAACCAGCTGTTTTAGTTTAATTACTGAGCATTTTAAAAAATGCAAGTCTATATTTGTGAGTTTAAAAAACAAAGTTCTGCTGAGGAAGTCCTTGAGATGTGGTTAAAAGCCCTAAAAGTCTGAGTTATGATTTCTGTGTGTAGATGTGATACAGTGCCTAAATGCACAACTTCTTCCAGCCCTCATAAATATTTTTACAGGAAAATGCCATTTCCATGCGTCGTTGGTGGTCTGTGTATGACCAGATGAAGCAGCACGACCTCAGGGGGAAAAAATGTTGTTCCCCAAAGTTTGAACTAATTAGGTTGAGTGTTTGTATCTATCAAAACAAACACCTATTGGAGCTACTTCTGCTTTTTTAATTGGCTACTTCTTAAATAAACAGCCCCATAACCCCGAGGTGATATTTAAATTTTAGGGGGGGATTTTTTTTGTTGTTGTTTTCTGTGCTTTAGGAAGTCAATTACTTCCCAAAGGACTTCCCTTATATCTGTGCCACTTGATAAATCATGTTTATACTATCTATACATGTTCACAACTCAGACCTAATAGATTCTGTTTTAAGTCCATACAATAATATTTGTAATACATGCTGTAATTTGCATACAATGTTCCCCTATTAAACAAACAATATAGTGCACTTTAACGCTTTTTATTCATTATAAAAGAGCCATAGTGAAACCTTTCTCCATGATCATTTGGGACATATTCTTCTGTCTGTCAATGCAATCGACTTCACATTGTCATAGACAAATGGAAGTGGTCAAGTCTGAGTGTTTGAGAAAGATAAGATGCTTAAGATAAGATTGTTCATATCTAAATGTTGAAATCAGTCATTTTTATCCTATTTCAACATTACACATGGGAACATATTTAAAGTTTAGAAAATATCAAGGTGTCTAAAGTATAAAAAAACATATGTCATATTCTCATTAGCAGGTTCATGGAGAATTACGTGTGTATGGGCATTAAGTTATAATAAAGTATTTTTAATGGTACAGAAACTTAAGAGAGGGGAAGGGAATGAAAATGTGAGTAGAGATGTTGGATGTAGTGAAGAAGAAACTGGCAGAGGATGAGATGGTCAGAGGAAGAAGCCAGATATGAAGGATGGAGGGAATCAGAGGAAAGGAAGTAACGATGTGACTCCTCTTTACAGCGTGAGAGGACCAACAACCTCGGGGCCAGCTAGAACTGTGGTCATCGGGCATCTGGACCAACAGACCCTTCAGGATCAGTAAAGGAACAACATGTTTTTTTTTACATTGTTCTACTGGTCACCTAAGTAAGTTATTTTTGTGTTATCTTTTGTGTGCATTTGACCAATCCTGTACAAAACAACTGGTGTATTTTTTGCTATGTTATCTGCAATGACAACATTAAAGTCCAACTGAAATTGCATTTTTTAAATATCTGCTCGGTAAATAACTTGTGTTCTCCTTTAAGAGAACAGTCAGAAACCAAAAGTTTCATGATGGTTTCACTTAGATTTGCATTCTTTCAGTGGGATACTGCTCTGATATCTGTCTTTGTAGATGGAGACCTTATCTCGATACAGCTAATTACATCATGCATAAAGCAATAATGACTTCAAGCGCAGGCTGAGCAGACGCTCACACTGCGTCAGACAGAAGACTGCAACACGACACAAAAGCCACCGACTCTGAACAACAACCACATTAGCTTTCCTGCTAAAGTCTCCTTACAATCACAAACTCAAATTTACATTTACATTTACACGTATCTGCAAATGTCACTTCGGTCTGCAAAGGTGCTTTGTGGTACTTACTCCCAAACGCCGCTAACGACACGCCCATGACGTGTCGACTACAGCACAAGTTTGTTTACTCTCATTCCCTACGATGTAACACAGCTGCTGTCAATTAAATCAATCAATCACAGTAGATTATTTTTGACTAAATATGTGATTTCAGTTGGACTTTAAAGCTGCAACAAGTTCTCATTTCCTGGTTTTTAAGATACGTCTATTGGTGGCCCATCGCTTACACACAGAGGAGAGTATACTAGTGTTTACACGGTGCTCAAAACAGTCCGTACAGGTGATAAAAACAGTAGCACAAATGACAAGTTGACAATTTGCCAATTTGTTTTATGTGTTAGTAAATGATGGAAACGTATTCACCCTGTAGTGTGTAGGGACCATGTTTGTATAAGTCCCATACACAGGGGCACAGTGCTAAAACATTTATTGACATTTGTCCCTACTCTTCTGTTGCATTACCTTTACTTGCTTATCCTTACATTACTCTACATAATTCTGTTGATATTTTTAAACATTTAAACAACCTCTATTTTCTCTCTCCAGGGCACATGTAGCTGCAATCATGTTCTCATAAGTCCTAACAGATCAATTGGCAGCTTTATGATCTCTATTTTGATATGTTTTCCAGGCAAAGATATAAAACATTATATTATTAGGAGAAAAACTTTAAATGCACTGTAGATTTAAAGTAGTAGTTGGTGTCAGGCATCCTTTCTGGTTGGTACAAGTTTGAGATTTACAGTCTATGAAAGACTTTTCTGAATACTAATTTCACTCGGCTTGCTGTTGTTTGGCTCACTGTTTAATAGTAAGTAACAAATGATTTATTCCCGTTTGGATTCTTGTTTAAAGCCCACTTAGGTGAGCTTTGTTGTCTATTAAAAGTCTCTTCAAGCTATGAATGCTATAATGACCCGGTGATTTTAAAGAGGTCAGATTTACAAACTGCTGCTCAATGCATCTTTCGGGGGAAAGGGTTACTGTCGGGGCAGAGGGATCAGTCTAACTACAAATGTTTGTCAAGAACAAAGAGTGTGCAGAGAGAGGAGGGATGAATCGTTTAATGAAGTCTGAAAACATTTCAAAGCAGATCTATAATATCTGACCTCATACTGTCATTGCTTGGCTCTGTTGTGAATGTCTTTGTGTGTGCCGCTGGTGCTCCTGCCTTCCCACCAATCGAAATGAGGCGTACTAATGTGTGTTTTTGTTTCACCAGAAAACCAGGATCCCCTTTAAGAAAATGTGGGTGCCATAATAACAGGTTTGTCACAAGCTTTTTGCAAAGCAGCCACCACATTTCATTCTTTGAACAGCGGCAAAACATGCAGCAAGATACCGTAGATAAACAACCAAAACATGCTCACACACACTCACACTCACACACACACACACGCATGCTATAAATCAAATCCTAAAAACACATTTCTCGGCATGCAATTAACAAACTGCATGTATTCATGTGAGAAGCATGTTACATAATTTATCATCACATCAGTTCACACCACATTATTTAGAAACAATAGAAGCATTTATTAGAAAGTAGAGTCGAGAAGTAAAACTGCTTTCAAAATAAGACACCACCACACACAGAGGGGACAGTCCATGATAGCAAAAGACAATATCTACTTCATTATAAATTCATATAACAAAATAGTTTTTCCCCACTTCGTAGAAAAATAGTCAACCTCCATTTCGAGTTGAGGAGAAAAAGTGCAGCGTGTGCAGCATGCTAAAGTTCAGATGAAGATGAGGATGAAGAATCACAAAATGACACAATGCAAAACAAACAGCAACAAGTAACAAGTATTAACAGCAAGTTGTATAACTTCCTGAACAGAAAAGGGAAACCTGGCAGCGTGCACACTGTTAATGTTCAGACTGACGGACATATAGAAAGGAAATAAATAAAAACATGCTCCTTTTGCATTCCAAGGCCATTCTTTGAAGCTTCGGACGCATAAAGAACTCTTGTGTTAATGTTAATGTCTAAATATTCATCTCTTATATTAAAAGACCTGTGGTGCTGCTGATGTCTCTCAGTTCAACTGTGCTGCAGGAAAATGCAGCCATGTCCTTTAATCTTCAATGAGGATCAGTCATTGTGTGAAATAAACCTCAGGGCCTGTAAGGTGACTGACATCATCTACCAGTCTGTTTTCATTGCAATTGTCTTGTCTAGTTTAACAGCAAATAGGATAAGTACGTGGAGTAATACAACATATTGAAGTAGTTTGGATGGTGTTGATTTTTACCCTTTAAAAACCAAAACAACAAAAGTGTAAAGAATGCATTAAATAGTGTCTCTAACTGCTCTACTGTAAGCTACTAGCTTTCTACCTACAGCAGTACCCTAGCATTACCTCTGAGGCCAGTGCTATGCACACTGCATTATTTTGTGGTTACATTAAAAAAAACTGTTAACAATTAGCAAAACCACTCTGTAGTAAGTAAGAGAGTAAGTAAAGTTTTTTTATATAGCACCTTTCACAGATAAGTGCTTCACCATAGTAGTATTTCCAGTATATCCAGTAGCCCTGAATGCTGCTATACAAGGGTTTAGGCTAACATTAGTGGTAATCTGAGATAGTGTTACGTGTGTCAAACACATCTGTTAGACCTAATTCTAAAAGCCTTTTCTCTTTAAAGTTAACAGTGAAACATACTGTTTGAAAATATAAACACCAAAGCATAAATCTAGCTTCTGTAGCTTCTCTTACACGCTTGCAAAGGGACGGTGAGTGAGCCGTTGGTTGCAATTTGCCACCGTCACCACTAGATGCCACTAAAACTTACGCACTGAGCCCTTTACAGGTTATGTTTTAAAACAAGTCAGTTGGAAACACTATAGTCAGCCAGAGACGATGTTTTTAACCACCTCATGGAGCAAATGTTAGCTTAGAAAGCTAGCTAGCTATAGCTGATAAACTCTGCTAGCAACGGTTGCCATTCAAGCCAACAAATCATTTTGGATGAATCAAAAATTACTAAGATTTTTAAGTGGTAAATTTGCCATTGTTATTGTAAACTGCATGTGTAATGTGAAAGGACAAAAAGCTTGACAGGCATAACTATGGGAGGTGGGGTTTAGCAAAACGGCAATCAAAACACATCAGAGCTCTTGCAAGGTTTTATTTTACACTCTGCAGCTCGCGGTGACATGGTTGCATGCTCCTTATGGTTTATGAAAGGGCCAGACTCGGCAGCAAAGGTTGAAAATGTAAAACAGCAGTTACTGACCCACAGAGAAGTTTCTTTTCAAAGCCAGAAACAACAGAGACCTCTGGTGGGGTATTTTTTTAATTTTTATTTTGAGGCCGTTGTGAGAGACCACACAGCCTAAAAGACAGTTTCTACATTCAAGGTTTGACTCAGGCTACGAGTCAAATCAGTAAAAGTGCTTTAACCAGCAGGATTTTCCAATTTAACCGAGGTCTGTGATTGAATGATTGATGCGTGGATTGACCAGCTGCTGCCCATCGGGGCTGAAAAGGTCTCACCTCATGAATTTCTTGGGTTCGGTGGGAGGGGTCGGCGGGGGGAAGAGGTTTGTTGGAGTTGAGTTCAAGGTGGTGGAGGGGGGAGTTGGGGATGGGCTCTAGGCGACTGGGCTGGGCTGGGGGCGGAGGTGGGGGCTGTGGGGGTTGCCCACTCCCTGAACCTGCCACGCCCACGCCCATACCTGCTGCCTCCATAGCTCTGACATTAGGAGAGCTGCTGAATCTGCTGGCTGCAGTTTTCTCATTCTTTCTCTTTTGCTACACAGAAAAAAAGAAAGGAGGGGCATGGGGATCAAAAAAGGAGCAAAAAGGAAGTTTAAAACAAAATAAGAAGAAGAAATGGAGGAAAAAAGGGAAAATGGAGTACAGGGGTCTAGAGGTCGTAACAGTACATCCAGTGCGAGACAGGAAGAGAGCAGCGTGCTAACTTATATTTAAAAGTTGATCGAAGCAGAGTGAATGGATCAATCTGAGGACTGGCATCACGCAGTCTTAAAGCAGCAGTAGCTCTGAGCAGAATGAGAGTTCAGATGAGGAGAGATGTGTCAGAGCAGAAAACATCTCACACTAACAAATGGCTTGGAAAGCAAAGGAGAGCTGGAGGAAAAGTCAGGAAGAACAATCGAATTGGGAGGAAGAATCACTCGCATATTTTACAAGCACAAAACAAACGATAAACGAAAAACAGCACACGGTGAACAAACAACACATATACAAATATGTGGAAAAAACACATGTAACAGCAAGGACAAAAATACTGGAAGTTATAGAACCCGAGAGATGGTGTCTACAGTTATATAGTGATCATGCAATGGGGACCATTCAACTCAGACATACTGTGAGAAATGAAATCTCATGTTTTCCAGGAGCACTGGGAGCTTTAAAGGCCCTGAAAACATACTTTCTCAAACAGCCTCTTATTATGAGCACACAAAGGGTTAAAAGGGTTTTGGTTATTTTTAACTTAAAATATTTTCTGTACTCCTTGTTTTTTGTGCTGTCCTCACTAGTATGAACAAGGATAAATTGGAAATATGTGACGTGACGTCCTTACATGCACCAATCAGGATTTAGCAATGTTTGCATCACAGTCTGACGACAGTTGTGGGAGTATTTTGCCAAGCTAATGTAAATCATTATTAAGTTTTTGAGTGTTAAAGAGAAGTTTCTGAAGTTTAACTTTTTGCTTATTTAATCATAAATATTTCATGTTTAACTTATAACTTACAGATTTTCAGGGCTTTTAAGGCACGTCAAATAAATGCGATGACATGTTTTAACTCAACCGACTCATTTTCTATAGTCTCATATTTTCTTATTAAAAATATAAATGAATGAATCCAGTTGCGATCAGAGGTTGGTGGACTTGAGATCGTGGTCCTTACAACGTATCAGTGATGCTTATTTCTATAATGTAGGTTATTTTTTATCAAATTTGAAGGCCATTTTACTTCAACAGACTTAAACTTAAAGTAAATGAGAATTCAGTGTTACATTTGGCAGGTGCATTGAATTTTAGATACCTTGACACCTTAGTTCAATTGCTGTAAACAAACCAGACCTTGTTAGGTACAACTGTTAGCCTCACTTTCATACCAGCGTTGCTGTTATTTAACAAATTAAAAAACACCAAATTTCCCTTTAATTATGATGTTTCATGTCCTCTTTCAGTGTCCTTGGTGGCAATGTTTGTAGTAAAAAGAATAAAAATTGTTTTCCATCGCCCTTTTACCATCTGCCATTGTCGTAAAACTTTTGCAGTTTTTACTGGAACATCACACGCCCGTCTTTTGCTGTAAAACAACCTCCCTTTGTGTTGTTGTGGCCCTAAACAGCAGCAGACGTCCTGCTCAGTTCAACCTTGAAACACTCTAGTAGAGGCTGACAATCTCCTGAAAATGGTCTCATTTGTTAACAGCGATTAGAGTAATATTTGAAAATTACTGTGGTACAAAAACTTCAGTACTGATTGTTCTTCTGATTGATCAGCACAGACGGATATGAAATGAGATGGAGTGGATATCATCTTTGCTATGTAGTCAAATAAAGCGACAGGTTTTTCAGAGTGCCCCTGTGTGTGGCGTGTTACAGGATATTCGGCCCTACCTTAATGAGCGGGTTGATAACTCCTACGTTAGGACTGGCGTTGAACACTTTGTTAAAGTTGGTCTCCCTGTTGACAAGTTCCAGCTGGTAGAACTTCTTATCGTCCTGGAGGAGGAAACTGTGTTAGCTGACAGCCAGAAAGGTTGCAGAAGGGGACTGTAAAAAAGACTGAAAATCACACATTTAATGAGTTCTGTCTGCTGACGTTGTTTAAGAGGCACACACACTTGACACTGCAGTTTCACGCCAAACAATTTTAAATGTCCTCTAGCTCTCCTACATATCTGGATTTGGGACCTGCGAGTTTACCTTTGAAGCGCTCTATAGTCAGCGCTTTACCTGAAAATGACTGCAGAGTGTGGATCTCAGACACGAGCCCATGACTCAGAAACCTCAATGGCAGAAAACACTACACTGTGACAAATTGTAAGCTGATTTATGAAGTCGCCTTTATGCGATTAGTGCAGTGGAACCGCAGTAGCTTTGTGTTATTGCCAACTGTGTCCCAGACAAACTCAATAAAAATAACAGTGTATTGCATGTATGACTTTATCCTTTGGATAAGTTCAGAATTCAGGTAGACAAGCTACTAGGTTGTTGGAAACAGATGCATTGTTGTAATTATTGATCTCTGTTTGATTTGCTGTTGTAAAATTGCTTAGTCATTACAGGTTTTGGCCTTGAGCAGTTCTCATCCTGTCTTTCAGGCAGGCTGATGGTTAAGGAATCTCCCTTATTAAATATGGCATGCCTCATGGCTGTATCTTGGGACCTAGCTTATTCTCATTAGTATCTTATTTTATCTTTATAATTTATAATCTCTTTTGAATAGATGACGTTCAAAATTTCACACAATACTGCATGTCCCAAACATATTGGCAGAAAAAACAGAACACATTTAAAATGGTTTAATTTGGTCAATTAGGTCTGTCTGTAAGCTTTAAAGACAAAGTTTAATATTTTGGGAAACATGCGTACATGCTTACATACAACACCATTGTGTCTGTGTATTTAGTATGAAGCAAAAGCCAGGAGGAGTTTAGCATAAAGACTGGAAGTGGGAAGGAAAAAGTTCCCCTTCCCCTCTCCGAAGTAAAAAGCCACCAACACCTCCGTGAAGCTCACAAATTAACATCTTGTATCTCATGTCTTTTGTTCCCTGTCCAAGCAGGAGGGTGCAGCCACTTACCGGTGTCTCTGCAGGTTGCTGACTGGCAACCTCACGGTGACGGCACGACTCCAGGAAGTTACTGCACATGCCTGCTTTGGAAGTGCTGGCAGGAAAACTTTAGAGAGAATCTGGTGCGCTGCTTCCCACTGCTTCCAGTCTTTATGCTAAGCTAAGTTAATCACCTCCTGGCTCTAGTTCCATGCTAAATACTCAGGGACGAGAGTGGTATCAATCTTCTCATCTAAATGTTTGTAAGGAAGCAAATAAATGCTGTATATTTCCCAAAATGTTAAACTATTTCCATAAAACCTTTGCTAGGGGCGGTGGGTCAAGAGACAAATTAAACATCTCTTTTCATAGTTTGAGACCGATTTTGAAATAAGGCCATCTATGTCTTTATTGGGTCTGAAAAATAAACCCATGCTCCACTTTCCTTGCACTCAGAATATTTTTTTCCCTCAATGAGAGTCACCTGTCATTTCTAAACATGGGGAACAGTCTCTTATGAAAGCTTCACTTGGGAAATTTTCTGCTATTAGATCTGAAAGGTAACAATAAACATTAGATTGAATATTTCCTCCTTAATATACTCAAATTACCTCACCATATTACCTACCACCAGTTTCTTGACTAGAGATTCTCTCTCAGACACCATGTCCTTCAGCTCAGCGATGATCTGCAGATCCTCAGGACGACTCTCCCTGTTCCTGAACTTCTCCTCTGTTCCTTCTAGCCTGTAAGACAAGAGACAAAAAATACGAAAACATAAATATTGTGTGCGAGAGATCCACTGAACACCATTCAGGCTTAGACATCTCATGTAAAAACAGTAGTAAAGTAACTCAAAACGTCTCCCTGAGGAGAAAGGCTGTGTGATGCAACCTGGTTATGTGTGCAGTTTTATCACAAAAAAAGGCAGTAAGAGCCAGGTGAACTTTTTAGATCATGCACTTGACAGTGTGTGTGTACCAGATGGAACGATTTATAGTTTAACAAAATTTAATGTATTTACTACAGGGAGTATAAAGATGAGAGATTAATAGGCTTTCCTTTTCATTAGCTTTTGATCAATAAAACAGTAATTGTCCCTTCCTCTTCTCTTCTCATCACAAAAAACATTAAGGGGGATGTACTTTCAAATCAAAAACAGAGCTGCGCAGTTCCTCCACAGGTTGATTTTTTTCCCTGTGAGTTATGAAAACTTCAAAAATGCTATAATGGATTTTTGTGATTTTCCAACTGGCCCTCAGAGAAATCACCACTTGTGTAAAACCACTGATTCATTTCATATTTGGTGACAGTTTCCATAATGCAACACATATTAAAGATCGCTGGGCAAAGAAACAACCAATCTTAAGTGACACTGTTGGAAAATTACTAATTTTTTTAAATGGTAATAATATTCAAAGCCTTTGAAGGCACCAACATGTGCACATAGTTTAGAAAACTAGTGTATTTTTTTGATTATAGAAATTTGTTTTTAAATGTTACACAAAATATGAGGATATTGTTGTATGCACTCACCTGTGTTAAAAGTTACAAAATGAAACCCTCTGAGATTCAAAAATACAAGAACAAGCTGAAGCTCAGTGACTTTCAGCAAAACAAAATACTGGAATATTAAACATGTCACTGAGTTCTGTTACACGTGTAATTTTTTGGGTGTAGAGACGAAGTGTTCTCAGGAAATGTCAGTGGTTCTTTTTGATCAACAAGATTTCTCTGCATATTTAGCTAAGAGCCTATTTCTGGTCTCACCGATGCCGTGTGTGACAGTGAGCTAAACAGCCTTTCACTTCCCACACTGCCACAGTGCAACGCACTGAGGGGTATCTTTGTGACATTTATGCCACAGTGTGAAATCACACTTTCTTAAAGTCAGAGCACCAGAGAAACATGTCTTGCCGGTTCTCTCCAAGGACTGTCCGCCGTTGTACAGGAGCAGCCACTGGAGCACTGCTCACTGATACTGATGCATACTGATCTACAGTTTGATCAGATATACTGTCTGGTGCTGTGCCGGCCCCTTCTGTGCACTTCTGATAGACGATTCATCGTGTTCCTCCTGCGTGCCGAACATTTTCTACAGCTCAAGCATCACAATCTCTTTTGCTGCTCTAGCAGGTTCTGTGTTTGGCAGGAACAGATTGTTTTACAGCAAAGAATCTTCAACATCATATTATCATTATCAATTATTATACACTGCTAAATTATGGGTGCTAATCTTGACGTACAATAATAAGTATTATTTAATTACTTAAAACAGTACTGAGCTGTTGGGTTTTTTTTGTGGCCAATTTGGGGCTGATTAAAATGCTGTAAATACAACACTGACATTTTATCACCTTATAAAGTTTTAACAAAAGGTGTTAGCAAACAGTTTTTCATTTACACAACTACATTTGCAATGCCAATGGAGGTTTGTTATTCTAAAAAGTCATAATGGCCCTTTAAAGCCGCATCAGTCTGTTTTTGGCCTCCAAAACAAACTAAAAATCTCACTTGACATCGCCTTTGTGACGGCTCCAGGTTTGGGCCCTCTCTTGTTCTTTGTATCTTGCTGTGTTCTGACCCTTTAATCCGAGGTAATTGGTGGGTGCAGCTGATACCTGGTGTGAGATGCAACCATCCTGAGCAGGCGCGGCTCAGGCGGCCATAAAGGATCCTGCTTGATGATTTGTCTCTCTCTTCTCCTGGCCTTTCGACTCTGTTCTGTTTTTTTCTTTGTGTTTTACACCCACACACTCTACTCACACATTCGCTGCATTCATACTGATCTGACAGACACCTAACAATTGGATATTTTGCTTAATTTACTTATTAAAATATCTAGTATTATTCTCAGACTGTGTGGTTTCTCTCTTTTGTCACTTACGTTTGTGCCAGGTTGTGACACCTTATACAGCTGCCTATTTACACATCAAGCAACACATCAAGCAGACACTGAAGCAACGCTATCATTCGTGTTTACCAGTTGCTAAATTTGTATGCCTGCTGTGTTTGGTGCTGGGTAATTGTGTGCGGTAGTTTTATCAGAGCTTCTTTGCTGAAATTAGCCAGAAGCTCACTTTGATGAAAGCACCAACACTAAACCAAAGCAGTAACGTATGGCAAGCCGTTTTAACATTTATTCCTTAAAACTTACAAGTCGCTATTTAAAAGTTATTCGCTAACAACTATTCCTGTTTCAAATGACTAGTAACAACTGATTACATACTAATACTTAATTTTTAGTTACTAGAAACTATTCCTTTAGTTACTAGTCACTATTTTTTTAAATGACTAGCAACTAACTGTTGCCAGTGAAATCTAAGGTGCTCCGCAGTTCAGATATCATCTATTCATTAGTTACTATCAACTAATTAAATAGTTACTAGTAACCATTTCTGTTTTACTAGTGTCTGTTATTTAGTTATTTAGATCCTAATGCTTATTGTTTTAGTTATTAGTGCTTAGATAGCTTAGCTATTCCATTAGTTACTGGTAACATTTAAAATGTTACTATCAAACAGCCATTTTTTCTAGTCGTTAATGAATAAGTAAGCAAAGAAAATTTACTAGTAAGAATTCAAATGTTACTAGTATCTTTTGGAATAGTTACAGGTAACTAATGAATAGATACTAAGTATCTAAATAATAGATAATAGTAAAATGGAAATAGTAACTCCTAACTATTTGAATGGTTACTAGTAACTAATGAATAGGTGATATCTGACCTGCAGAGCCGCATAGCCCCTGTTACTAGTAACAAATTTTTACTAGTAACTAAAAAATAAGTATTAGTATCTAATCAATTCTTACTACGGGAATAGTTACTAGTAGCTAATGGAATAGTTACTAGTGATTAATAAATAAATAAGTACTAGCAGCATTTAAACAGCGACTAGTAAGTTTTAAGGAATAAATGTTAAAATGTCATGCCATAGTAATGTGGGCTTGAAAACCAAAACAGTGAGCTGAAAGATGCTGGAACTGTAGAGTTTGTTGATAATTCTGACTAAGTCACTACGAGCCACCTCTTTCACATTACAAGTAGTCATTTAATACACTGTTAAGATCAGAAAATGTACTAGTGCAGCTTTAAAGCTACTTATGAATGTACAGGTTGAGTAAAGTTGTTTTTTTTTTCTCAATGGATTCAGACAACTCGTCTGTAAGTGATGTGCTTTTTGAATCTTATTGTCCTTAAAAGTCACTTTGGCCTAGAATCTCCGTCATACATTGAGAGCAAGAAAAAATATCTGAGGCTAACACTTCCAGAATGACAATCTGTTCTAGAGATTCCTCAGATGGAAACAAGACAAGGGGTTTATGGTCGTATCCAAATATTTAGAGATTCTTTTTCTGCTTGATGAACAACGTGTTATGTATGACTTCCTACTAGCTGGTTGAACAGTGACTGGATTTCCTCTGGGCAGGAGCACACTGAGGCCAAATGTTTAGTGACCATCTATTTCATGCCTGACTGCCACAGCATCAGCAGCCCTTCACTGAGCAGGAAGATCCTCTGTCACACCCAGCTGGAGTGTCAGTGACACATGAAAGGCAAGGGAGCCTGGTGTCCGAATGACTTTCATCATATCATTTCAGGTTTGTTTAAGATCACATGGACATCATTTTTCAAGGTATTGGACAAGTGCACCTGTTATTGCTTGGTTTACATGCAAACATCATGCAAGCCATCAAACTGATTTTCCTTTGGGGTTTAGTATCTCGCTAAGCTTGTTAAACGGATAAAGGATAAGCGTTAGTAGTAAAGCTTCACCAAGGTGTTGATGTGGTTTTTCTGGAAGTAGTAATTTTTTTGGTCTGTATTAACTTGATAACTTGGAGTCTCCAAGGTGCTGACATCTGATATAACCAAAAAATGACAACGACTGATGGTCAAGCGGAAGTGTTGGGTAAGTGCTTCTGTTATCTTCACCACCTTCTGGTCAGCTTTTGTCATTTTCTCTCATTGCTGCTGCTGCAGTTACTGCAGTTATTGGCTGAATTAGCACTTCACTGTACTACATGTTATGTTTTTTTATAAAACACAAACGATTCTCCCCTTTTGCAGACAGTCAATGACCTGAAAGAACACAAACTCCCAACTGTAAAGGAAATTTCCGTGCTCAGTTTTCCCGAGTAATTTGAATGTGCGGAAGCAGGGCACACCTTACGCTAAATCCTATCCTATTACAACCTACTGGCTAATGACATCCACTACTCTAACCTCATCAAGGAGCCAAACATAGCGGGTTCTAGCATAGCAATTTAGCTGTATGCCACAATGCATATAGCAAAGTATAGCTAACTAATGACAAGCCAGGCCGTCTTTTCATTCACAGCACCACATCAATGGAGCTCAGTACCACCATCAATAAGAGAGTCCCCATCCTATTACTCATTTAAGAGTAATGTTAAAAAATGAAAACCAACACTGTCAACACTGACGCTGGTCACATCCACTAACAATAAATATATCATCTATTTTTAGATTTTATCTGCTGTTTATTATTTTTTAACACAGTGTAATTTTTACCTTTTGTCTATTGTATAAAGTATTTTACTGTATTATCACAGTTTACTATTTTACGATGCCCAATAACATCTGGCTGATGAAAACTAGCCTGTGGCTAACGTGGGTACGCTTACATTTGATTTGATTGTTGATCAGTGTACATTGCCACTTTTCAAATAAACAAATAAACATTTATTTACTGATCCAGTTTGTTGCTTTAAGACATTTTTTTGTTAATTGATATTTTTAGGAGGTGTATAAATCAAGAATCGCAGACACTAGAAAAAATGTATCTATCTAGAATTAAAAAATAAAATAAAAGTTGTAAAAAGTCACATGAAGAGGCCTTGATACTGTATGCCCCATTTTAAGAGCAACACACAAACTTTAACAATAATATACAGTATGTCTAAAGACTTTAAAGGCAGCAAAGTATTATCTACACATGCCAGAGACAGATACATCTTTTACAGGGCTGTGTGATTTGTGCGGTGGCGCCATACTTCATCCTTATGAGATTCCCACCAGAGGGATGTTAAGCTTCATAAATTTCCAACACTTTGTTTGTCACGATGAATTTCGGGCTCTTGGACTGAGCTGTCTGCTCCATTGGAGAAGAAATAGGTGTCTTGAGTGTTTAACAGTTCTTGCTTGATGTCCAGAGAGTCTTGTATAACCTTGCAAATGGTGAGATTTCACTGGTAATGTAGCAGAAAGCAAAAACTTTGTTGATATGGTTTCTTGCAGTTTAATAAACTCCACACACTGAGCTGAGAACTGTAGTTAAAAGTGTTCATTGGGATCATATTTCAGTTGTCCAGTTGCATGATTGTAAAGTTAGAAATTCTGCTGATGTGACGACAAACTACATCTCTAGCTGCCATTGAGACCAAAACCCAAAAAAACACAACCTGTAACCCACAGATTTCCAACTGGCAGAGGACCAACCAATAAGACACAGATGCAGTATATATACAAAATATTTAAATATTCATTAAACCTAAATAGTGGAGCATTCCCAGTGGCTGTTTAGAGAGATGGGATTTCTAGAGAGGGACAAGGCTATCGTCACCCAGCGATTAATTAGGTGGGTAAGGACAGAGCTGGTGGTTAAGATTGATCTGTGTTTTAATTAATTAGATGGACGACAGTGCACCATCTCTGGGGACAGCTCCAGAAATGACTGGGCAAAGTGAAGAAACTGCTAAAACAGCTGACCATTAAAGTACATTTGTCCCAGAAAACTGGTTAAATACCACAGAAAGTAGACTGTGTGACTACACTCACTTTACTTTTATTGTGAGTATACTGATAAGTATTTAGACAGTTTTTTCAAAAGTTTTGACTTTTAGACTTGACCAAAGAGGGTCAAGTCTAAGGTCCATAATCTTGTTGGTCAGGTTATATTTATATATTGTGCTGTTCATTATAAGCTGTACCAACAAGAAACGATGACAGTGACGTGATACTGAAAACCACTAACTAGTCACTGAATAGAAAGTCTAAAAAAAAAAGAGTAACATGAAAAAAAAGAAAGAATTTAATTAATGAAATTAATTAACATAATTATTTATTGGCATTGGGATTTATTTTTATTGGGAGCTTGTTTTTTTTTAATGTCTGTTTTAGTGCCAATTACTTGTTTCAATATCAATTTGTCAACTTTTTCAGTTCAGGTTTTGTTTTTAATGCCAAATTTTATTTTTAATGCCAAAATCTAAAGTCACTGTCCTGGTTCCATAATTCATCTCCAAGATAACTGAAGAAACTCTATCATCTCATAAATCTCCAGAAAAAGCTAGTATGTGCATCATTCTTTGTTTTGTCAAAAATCTTTGTAAGTAAGAACTTGAATAATTAGTTATAGCAACATTATATAATTTTATATTACTTATTTAGGATAAGCTCTGCTGTATAAGCCTACATAAATACATATATAATTTGTATTTACCTGTGCAATCGTCCTCGTATAATACGTGATATCCTCTTTAACTACTGATCTTGTGTATTACTGTGTGTACTGGGTAACAAATTGTCTTAACTGTGCAAATGTGCATTTGCCTCACAAACGTGCTGTATGTGGATGAACAGCCTCTCAGCAGGTGGCGCTTTGCTCTCGGCTGAGTCCGTCTGAAAGGAGGTCAGCTCTGAAGAGGACGCTAGCTCGCTGTTTATCTCCTGACTCTCTCCAGCACTCACTCACAGTGCAGCATGTGAAGAACAGACAGTTTAACATATGGCTGTTCCTTCTGTACCACACTCTGTTTGCATCTGATGTCCTCTGTCTGTTGGTCTCTAAAACTTTCTCCTGAGGTTTGGTTTGGTTCATTTCCCTCAATGTGTGTCATCGCTAATATTAATCTCCCTTTTCTGCTTCAGTAATAAGAGAAATTTCCTTCCACTAACTAGATTGTCTGAACCCAGTATCAGTAACCACCAGACCCTCCACAGACTCACGGCACTATCTTTGTGGGGACCCTTCACAGACATAATGTATTCCCGAGCCCTTTACCCTAACATTAACCATCACAACTACAGGGCTGACTTTCATCCTTATCCTAACCCTGACCCTAAAACCAAGTCTTAACCTTCAAGCAGCACTTTAAACTTGTGGCAGGCAGCATTTTGGTCTAAACATGTAGCTGCCAAGACAAAAACAGAACTCCAGGTTATTAAACCTTCACTCATAAACTGAAAACTTTTGATACCAATCTTTCATTAAGTTGGAATCAGTTGTCTGAAAAACACCAACTTGTCTGGGAACATTTTTAGCTCAAAGACTCCGTGCCACAGAGCCATGTGTGAAAGCGTGCATAAAGGCACATTGCGCCACATGCATATGGATCAGTAGCACTAGACAATGCTGGCATTTGTGTTTCTCTTTCTTTAATCTCCGATTTCAGGGTGTAATTTTATCTTTTTGTGTTCTTCTTTGTTTCGAAAATGGAATGCATTGTCTCCAGAAGAATGGGGCTCAGGTACAGCTTGGGGTGCAACGGTAAATCTCTCTCGGTGCTGCCTTTCACGGTGAGCCAGTTTCGTCATGCACCGTCATGCTCGGAGCAGCTGTTTATAACGTATGACGCAAGCAATACGATGAGCCGGGAAGAAAATAATTTATAATATTTATACTCTACTTCACCTGATGCATATGAAAATGTATGGACAAAAACTTTTTTTTCCATCTCTGTGTATTTGTTTATCCCATATTTGATCATCTACTCGACTAGAGGACCGGAGAGTGTGGAAGATGTGGTGAAAAAGAGTTTAATCTGTAAAGGAGAAAAAAAGAGACACCAGGATTGTTCAGCTAGGTGTTAATGTGTTGTCTGTTATTCTTGTTTTGAGCTTCCAATTGGCACCTGACAACACACAATTACATTATCTAGGGCGACTAGGTTGACCTGCACACATGGCAACCATGAGTTAAGAATTATACCAGTGGTATTCCTCTGTACCACAGACCGCTACTGTTGCATGGCTGTTTGAAGACCACACAAGCACACAGAGTCTTTGCTGTGTATACATACAGTATCTGAAGGGCGGAGATCTTGTCTTTGAGCACTTCCTGGGCTTTGTTAAAGTCTGACAGCATGTTCTGCGTCTCTCTGCTGTGGACGGCGCTCATTTCGGCGAGCTCCCTTTCGTGCCTCTTCGTCAACTCTTGTTCGTGAGCCCTGAGGAGAAAGAACGGACAGGTGAGTGACTGAGAGAAGACGGAAGCTACACTCGTTCATTATCGGATGACAGGTGTTCGTTAACACCTCAAACATGATTCTGGTAAAACATAACCACACAGGTAAAAAGGCTGTAAATGATCAAATCTACCAAAACACAGATACCGATTTGAACACAACGTCTCTTAATAAGTGGTCGATAATTAGCGATCAGAACATAACAAAGTCAACACAGTGCAGTGGTGGAATAAGTATTCAGATCATTTACTAAGGAAAAGGTAGCATCAGAAAAATGTAAAAATATTATGTTAGTAAGTCCTGCATTTAATATCTGCTTAAGTAAAATACAGAATTATTTTCAGCCAAATTGACAAAATATCAAAAGTAAAAGTTCTCATTAGGCAGCAGAATTACCTTTTTAATGTTGTATTATTATATATAGTTTATTATTGGATTATAATTATTGATGCATTCACATGTGAACCAATCTTAAATAGTTATATAGTGTTGGATGGTTAAATTTACTGCACAAAATGTGTTACGTTTAATATGTTAATTTAAACATTTTTAAAGTTTTAACTAGTAAAAATATCAGATTAATTAATTAAAAATAATTTAGTAAAGTATAAAGTAGCATCAAATGGAAATAATCAACTAAACTACAAGTACTTGAGCAAACGTAGTTAGTTACTTTCAACCACCGATGCTTTGAGCGATCTTTACCTGTATCTTGCTGTTTTTGTACATAAGGACATTTGTTGCATATTTTACACTGCACCCTACGAAATGATGTTGTAGCAAAAAACACTAAACAAAACAAAAATCGTTCCAATTCATGTAGATGTTTAAATTAGGCCATACCAGCGACGTCACAATTCAAGCTCCGGGACAGAGTAAAGCAAAACTCACTGACCAAAATATCCTTGGTGGTTCAGGAATAGCACACATTTTATTTATTTATTTCTGAATGGTTGACATTTCCCTTTAAGACTTAATCAAGACCTCCAGACTCTCCTTCTCTGTCCGTCTCTCTCAGGAGAAGCGAACATAATGGATTGTTTCACGGGGGAAACGTTGGCGAGATTAGAAAACGGAGACAGAGACGCACTGAAATAATTCCTAGAATGTAATTATGATCGAATAATGACTTTATGAGTTTATGCAAAATAACAGCAGCAGGACACAATGAGGCAACATGAAAATGCACCAAAACATAATGTGGAATGACCCAAGTGCCAAATATGACATGTAAGTTATAATTGATGTACATATAATATGCAAAAGTGTATTAACTAAATGTTCAATTTGCGAATGTGGAACGTTTTGCGACGGGAGGAAAGGAGCTAAAGAAAGAGTGAGATGATGGAAAACGGGAATAAAAGATGATGATAATTAAATGAGGAGGAGAAAAAGGTTGATGAAAGAGATGTGAGGGAGGATGGAGGAGAAACGTGGATGTCTGTCTTCCTCTCGCTCTGACTGGGCCAACTCTCCCCGAGGGGCGCACATCTTATCTCTCTCCCTGCTTCCTCTTTATTTATTTATCAGCCTATTTTTATCCCTGTGACCAGGATTCAGACGGGGGGTTACGTAACAGAAGGAGAAATGTGCTGTGCATGGGTCTGCCAGCAGAGAGAGAGGCGACGCATATACAGGGCTAGCAGCTCGCGAGTTAACGACAGCGAAATAAAGCACCAATGGGAGCAGTCATCAAACATGCACGCATGCAGGAAAACCTTCAAACGCACACACATAAATCAATGGCTACAGATTGATTCTAATGAGTAGCTGGACCATATTAGCCATACAGCGCTTTGAAAAATTCATAACATGCCGCAGGGAACAACAAGATTATAGATTCCATTTTGCTTTTACCCTAAATAACCTTCACATCTCTTAATCAATGGGCTCCTGACAGTGGTCGAAAGAGAGAGAGAGAGAGAGAGGCAGACAAAGACAGTGAGAGAGAGAGAGAGAGAGACTGATTGGCCCCGTTTGGGCTTTTCTTTCTCCCTCTTTCATCTCGGTGTGTTTTCATCAGGACCGGAGCAGAGTAGGATTGCAAAAACTATCGTCATCCGAACATAACAAGAGAAGTCATATTCAGCAACATGTGCTGATGACAGGGGCCACCCAGAGCACGCAGGGCTGAGCCGCGATCTGTGTGAACGTCGGCTGTGTCTGTCGGTAATACTGTGTGTGTAACAGGGGACAGCGTGTGAAGAAAAATAAAATGGTAATAGATAAATTGAGAATAAAGAAGAGGAAAAGGAGAAGACATCTTCTTAAAACTTTATCGGCAGAAACTTTACAGAAAAAGACATCATATTGACCTTACTACTGGACTGGTAAGGGAACTAAACATTAGTGCTTATTGACAAAAAAGAAGAAGATAAAAAATGAAGAACTCAAGGACCACCACTCTGAATTCATGAGAAAAATATTCAGTAGTTTGGTTGCCAGGTTACAGTGTATTAAGATAAAGTGCACGGTGAACACACGGCGTCTATACTTCGTGGGCTTTGGTTTGTGGATGTGCATGTGTGTGAGACGAAGAGTTAGATGTGTGACCAGGAATATTTCACACACAGACATGAACTAAATCTGGCACACAGAAATAAGAGACAAACTCACAGTTTGGCAGCTACGGGCTTTTTAAAAGGCTATGAAGAGTAAGAAGTTACATTTGTAATATACACAACGGCACATCAGTGCACCATGGATATAGAGGGTATGCGTTGATGTCACTTCCCCTTCCGGAACGCACTGGACTGAGTGGCAAAACCTCTGTTACCATGGCTACGTTTAACAAATTTGGAGTAAAACAAGTGATTATTTGCTCAAATTAAAGGCAGTCGGACTTGACAGTGATCCTAACTGCTTACCAACAAACCAGTGGTCCCATTTTAGATATGTTGTTTGTGTTTTAGCTGATTTCAGCTAACACTGCTGCTCGTCTTTCTGCCACTCAGTGAGCGTAACTGCATTCTGTGACATCATGCGCATACCCTCTATTCAAATCAATCTGAGCTTTCAAATGCAATAACTTACCCTTGTAAAATATAAAACAAAATGAATGTATTGCTATCTAGTCTCTGTTAAATGTGCGTAAAGTGGGACAGTCTGCACCATAAAGGAAACCACTTTACAGTATGAACGGGGGAAAAAGTGCTTGTCGGTTATTGGACATGAAATCAAATGAGCAGAGCTCTGGGAAGCGTCCAAATCTCTTCATTGGCTATGAACTGAAGTTTGAACCAAGGCTTTCATTTCAGTATTGTTCTGAATCGTGTTCCTTTCAGTTCTGCTCCGAGCGTTAAGTCTTACCTGATCTGCTGATTGGCTTCGCTGCGGATCTTCAGCACCTCCTTGCCCTTCAGCTCCAGCTCTTTAGTCAGAGTGCTGATATTCTCGTTGAGTGTGTGGATCTGGTGGTCCAGCTGAGCGATGTGGTTCTTCCTCCTGGAGACCTCCTCCTGCAGCTCAGTGATCCGGCCCAACAGCTCACGCTCCTAGGAAGGGGTTCAAAGAAAACAAACATATCCGTGACGTTCAGTTTCACATGTTTACTGAGGTCCCACTAACAATTTTAAGTATATCTGCAACTTTCTTAGACTGACTTTAGGTGCAAATAATTCAAGGAAATAGCAATTTCCACTGAGCAAATTGACCATATGTCTTATTATAGTAACACCAAGCTTATTTTGACTAACTGTATGCAAAAATACTATAACAATCGTGTTGTAAGCAATCTGTTTTTTGTTTATTATTGGTCTGTGATAATAGAAACAGCAGAACAACACTCATTGGACTCACGGTGCTGAGGGTTATTCTTACATTTTGTCTTTAAATGGTCTGGCAATTTATCAGAACTTTTAAGTCTTTCCCCCATTTTAATGAGGTAACACTGCTGCAAGGTGAGATGAAGCTATTCAGATGAGACAATGGATATTGAACACAGCTATGTGAACAAAAGCGGTTCCTTCATGCTATAAGGCAATCTGTTTCTGTGACATCGTACACACAATGTGTAGTGAATTGTCGTTACCAGTGAGGCTTCATGAAAGAGTTTTGGTTTCTTGGTAAATGTACTGTATTTTAGTTTATGTAAAATGCTATTTTTATGTAATCGTTGGTTGACAACATTTTAGAAGCCACCTTCAACAAAATAGCATCACAAATTACAGTTAAATCAACACCTTTCTGAAAAGTTTTGAACATTGATTGCAGTGGGTGTGGCTGGGTGTACAGTACATTATATACTGGAAAATCACTCTGAATTTGACTATTTGACTATTATCTCTGCTTTTATTATAAAATATAACAGATAAACTGGAAATACAATTTAGAAACTCTGCGTTTAATTAAGATTAAATGTTGTTTCTTCATGTTTGTTTAAAACGTGTTAGATTCATAGACAGCACAAACTGGACCTGTGGTTATATAAAATAATTAACTTAAAATAAGTCAAATAAGGCTGCTAAATGCTAGTAAACTGAAAATGAATGGGAACATTCATTATCTTTCACTGTCCAACACTGAATTATAATATAAAAATACTGGTGCAGACGAGGTCACGCTTGCTGTTAACATGAATGCGCTTCATGGTTAACATTTTAATTACAACATGCACTTTCGAATAAATTCAATTAAATTTTATTTTATTTATATAGTGCTAATTCATAGCAAAGTTATCTCACTACACTTTTCATATAGAGCAGGTCTAGACTGTACTCTTTGTAATATTATTATAAGAGACCCAATAACAACTTGACATTTTTATTCAAGAGCCACTTAAAAAGATGTGCTATGACATCTCTTAGACCTTTAAATTTGTAACAGGATAGTGGCAATTCTGCTTGTTACTAAAGGTTGCAGTGTTTGTGACTAATGCAAAGCTCGCTGCTAAAATGCAATCCATGTAAACAGTAACCAACTATCCAAATTACTCATGATCCCCCTCAGAGCTGCTCTTTTCCTCTGAGCTCCACAATGAAACAAAAGATCTTGGCTTACATACAGGGGAGTCTTGATTAGAAAGTGTGAAAATGAACAAGTGATTTTCTCCACAGGGTGCAAGTGAACAATGCTTTAGTTTTAACACAAAACTCAACCTATAAGGATGTTGCATAAATAACTCACTATGTCTAAAACTTTGTAAAACATTAACTTTTAACGTGTAATCCTTAAAATTTCAGTCCTGGTTGTTGATTGTGAAGCAGTTTTTGTTGTTCATAGAATCTCATCCGGTTTAAAGGATAAAGCTTTTCTATATTCTATAAGCCTGATATATATTTTATTCCTATGTGCCATTGTTTTTTCAAAAACTGAGTCACACCACTGCACCGACATGTTTCTCAATTACGCTGAACCTGGGAACTGTACGGTAGTCTGAGCACAAACTCCATCCTGCTGCCATACTCACTAGAGCACTAAATGTATATTAATGCCCGGCTGAAAATAGTCTCAGACAAAAACACCATTTACTCCTGTTTAGGTAATGTTTCATAATAACTACAGAGCCAAGATGTTTTTAAAAATAAAACTACACGACAGACAGCAGAGACCCACGAATCCTGCACGTTGCTGGTCACTTGTACTTCTTTTAAAAACAACATTTTGTTCTGAATTTTAACGTTCTGAGGACTGAAATGTTGTTTAAAAACAAGTGACAGACTGTGCAGGATTATTTAGTTCCTTCTCAGTCAAGAGTTTTTGATCCAATGCATCATGCTTTGCAATTACTTTGTTGATATCATATAAATAAACTTTATAGGATTTCAAAATTAAAAAAAAAAACGATCTTGCTTTAGTTTGTCATTAGGATCTACCATCCATCAACATGCAAAACTGTCATGTTCAGTGTTAAATGCCACATCATGATGGGACGCCGAGTGGGCCTTGTTTGCCAAATTGATCATTATTATTAGAGGCTTGAATGAAGAGGCACAAAAAGGCAAATATGTGAAGACTCCCAGTAGAGGGCAACTTAACTCCATCACAATTAGATTAAATAATGTCGAGTTATTGTCCACTAATGACTCCCCACTTTGCAAAAATCTCATTCCACTTGCTTCTATAACAATTTGTGCCAAGGGCTATGTTGAGATATCCAAAAGCCATAATCTTGTATAAAAGCCTCATAGTCACAAACTCCCATCTCACAATCTGTCTCTATCTGAGTCTGCCTCAACATTTAATTTAATGTCATAGGCTGATGGCTGCTGTCAATAAACCCAGCGATGCAATTAAGCACAATGGGGACATGGCAGATTAATCTTTAATGACTCATTTACTCATTTCACTCTCCATCTCGTCAAACTCCTGGCTTCATTTTGGGGAAAGGGGAAGCACAAAAGCAAAGCAAAAAAACAACAGTGAGCATGCAAGAAGGGGATAAAAAAGCTTGCAGAGAAAACGAAAGGAAGAAAAAGAAAGAAAGAAAATAAATCAAACTTGGTTCCTATTCAGCGCATTTAGAACAATTTGAAGGGTATGTATTGCATAAAGTCTTTTTTCAAGGCCTAATCTTGGCACATTACAGCAGATATCTCTGTTCGATGTTCACATTCATGGCCGACGACCGATGAGATAAAACTGCTGGTGCTGATTGGGGGCTTTTTGAGGGCATCTCTTTTTCACGTTCACCTCCACCACAATCAACTAACATATAAGCAAACATCACTGAAAAGGAGAATAGGTGCACCATTTTTGCTCTTTTCTGGAGCCTCTCTCTTCCCATTTTAAGCCTTTGAAAAATAAATAAGTGATTAAAATATTTATCAAGCAAGGACATTAGCTGTCTGACTCTCTGGACTGTATTAGAGTGTGATTTCCTGATCTACTGAAAATGGATTTTTCTTTAATTAAAGATGATGGGTTATTTGGACGTATAATCAATCCTGTATGACTGGTAATATTTTATATAATTAATTATTAGCACCACACTTTGTTCTTTATAGAATACCATTAGAGTGAACCTGTTTTGTTTCATTATGACTGTGATGTTTATCCATAGTTACAGTTTCTGATAACAATTCACAGGCCTTTACAGTCCGTCAATAGTTTGCAAAATCTTCTGCAACACACTGAATGATCCAACGGTTTGAGCTTGGTCAAATTTTAAGGCCTTCTTAGTGTGATCACAATATGATCACAATATTTTCTGCCAAAGTTAGGGCAGTTCTGGTTATATCACATTTCACATTACTGTCTAACTGCCAAAATCCACATGAGGCAAGAGGGGAGTTGATAAAAATGCAGTGTGCGCTCACAGCAATAAGCTTATCGAGTAGTAACAAGTGGTGCAGCAAAGGGCTTTGTGGACCTTTTGGCCTGGGTTTTGGCTTTTAAGTTAAATACAGTCTTCCCTACCTTATTGAGGTTGTTGGGGCTGTATGCAGCCTGAGTGGAAGACAGTAGACGCCACTCAGGGCTGAAATGAGTACTGCCACCTTGCATTATTTCAGCTAAAAAAATTATGTCACATTCTTATTAACAGTGAATATTTTCCTAAAAAGACGCTAAAATCAGTCAAATCAGTGAAGATGCAAAAAAACACTTGGTCTATCATAAAGTATCTCTATTAAGCAAACTAAACTTTATTTGTTACCACATTAATAAATTTAATTTTAAAACCAAACCTACGCCCCTTGAGAGAAATATGTTTTCAGAGGCTTTTATAACAGCTGGAGATCAGTAAAATATCTTAGTTTGCCCATTAATAAACAACTGGATTTCAAAGACCATATTGTTCCTTTTACAAGAGAGGAGAGGAAAAGATTGAGGGGGTCAAAATAATAAAATACTGGACTGAGACGCCAGAGCCACAAGAGAAAATGACACCTTACCTTAGAAAGTGAAACCTTACAACAAACAAAACAAAAGAAACACTTTGTCACAAACACTAAAACGACATCAAAACCAGAAAAATATCATGGAAATAGATCAAAATAGATATTGGATGTGAGGAGATGCTGATGATGTGATAATTGATCAGACAGCTCTGAAGGATCAAACAAGTTAAGTAGCTCCAGTGAGACAGATGACAGTGTACACACACACTACTTCATCAGCCTCTTCCTCCCCTACTGTTAAGTAATTGGAGGTATAAAAACATTATCTAACACAGCGTGACAACTGTCTGCTGCTGTTGAGCTCTTCCACTCTGATGACTCAACTCAGGAAGTTTCAGTTTATAAGCCATTAGGGGTCCGGCGTAGTAAACAAGAAATTAATGTAAACACAAACTCTCAGGTCTCCGCCTCTGAATTTATATGTTGTGCATGCAGCACTTCAACATAAATGAAATCATTAAATAAGGCCATCTGGTTTCTTACACTGTAGTTTACAAGTTTAAGAAAAAGGAAATTCACTTGGCAGGCTCCAGTTTGTGCCATGAAATCACGATAAAGCACAAAGGCAGACAAGCACCAGATGGTATAAGAACAGAAAGTTACCATTTTAAAGTCACTTTCAAATCTGCAGTTGCATGCCGTCCTAACTCTATGACCTCACACTTGATGTTCTCACTCCAAAGTTGCATGGTCTAGACCCGTCGGTGTCAGTTTGTAACGCACTGGGTATCCCCTTAGCGTCATAGTTCAACGCAGAGGGAGAAGCCCTGTAGCGTTACTTTGGTTGGTAAAGGTAGGTATCATATTTAATAGAATAGACTGAGTAAGGAAGTGGTTGGGGTGGATGGAGGGCAAGAAACTGGACTTTCAACCGGGATGCCTGTGTTTCGTTTCCCGTGTAAAACAAAAAGTCAACATTAAATGTTTTTATTTAAGTTATTTAAGTATTTACGTTCTGTAATCTCTACGCACATGATTCGATTACGATTCAGAGGGCTGTGATGCGATTATAAAACGATTATTGATGCATCTTGATGCATCATTTCTTTTCTATGCAGGATCTCAAGATAATTACTAAGCATTAAATTTTGCACATTAAAATCCAAAAGAAACATCTCATAAGTAGCTTAAAAGGACTCGCTCGGTCGCTGTCTTGGTGTCTGAAAGGCCCATTACACAGAGAGCTCGCCAAGCATTGAGTGTTACTGCACTTGCACAGTGAGTTAAAATCATAACTTGCACATTGATTTTAATGATTGTGGAATACTGGTCTCTCCGTTATGTGCACGCCACAGATGGTCCGGGTGCAGCACTTCCGCAAATTCAGCCAACATTACCTTATATGAACATTTAAATAATCGATTTTTGGACATTTGTTAGTGGAGTCAGAATCTTACACGTCCGCATCGCAGTGCATCTAAGAATCGATTTTTTCTCCCACCCCTGGTAAGTTAACTGACGTACGAGTCTTAGATATTTTAAGCTAAACCATGATCCAAACACTAACCAAGTACTTTAATAACATGCCGTTTCAAAATGGGAACGTTTTGCAAGATTAACGGTTTATTTTGAAAGTCTAACCAGACATTGCATATTTGTTGTTGACTGCTGAGCCCTAAACATCGAAAAACTATGCTAAAGGACGTACCCAAGGCACGTTGAGAGCGAGAATGCGTTGTCTCTGCTGTAACTGTAACAAATAAAGTTTAAAATGGCCAATAAAAATCTTTATCCAGGAATATTTTATCAAAGTACCAGTGTTTGAGCTGAATTGGTTGTTTTGTGATGTGTATCATAGGATTCGAGAAGTGTTTGCATGAGAAAAAATACCTTATTCAGAAGAAATTAAAGCTCATTTGGCTTAAAAATAAACAGTCAGCAAATTGCACAAGTTCTTCAAACACATGCAATGGGAACAGAAATATGTTTTTCTAAGATCATTGCTCAGATAATCATAGTACTTACAGACAGTGTTGGGCAATAATGCATTTCTCAGTAACAGTTGCTGTAATATTATTACTTTTCCCAGTAACTAGTAGTGTAATATTTATAGAAAGACACTCTGGCAGCTACTGCCAATGATGCTTGGACTCATCTGGAGAAAGTTGCGTTAAGCAATATAATGTTTTGTAAAAATACTGAATACTGCTGCATGTGCAGAAAAACACTAGTTCAAAATTCGGGATTTACTTGCTTTTATTTTTTTTTATTTCAGCCGGTGGCGTTAGATTATGTAAAACATTATGTTTTGTAAAAACTCAAGTCCTTCCTGTTGTTATGAATATGATACTAGTTTAAACAAAAAAAGTAGGGAGAGACTGCTTTGTTGGGGGGAGGGATGGTGGTGAAAGTAATAGAGTAACGTAACGAGTAATGTAACTTGTTACTTTTATCACCCAGTAATAAGTAAAGTAATATTATTACTTTTTTGAGGAGTAACTAGTAACTTATTTTAATTTCTGAGTAACTTGCCCAACTCTGCTTACAGAATCTACTCATCACAGGTTGCCTTTCCACTATTTCTATTTCACCACATAGTGTTCAGTGTTACAGTTTAAATTTATCACTACACGATTACATGTTTAAACTAAATAAATAACTCAAATCTTGTTACACGTGTGTCTGGGACAAAATCTCACTCAGTCAGGGCATGTGACTCAATGTGAATCTACTTAGGGGTCTAAGAGAAGCTTTGTCTGCTGCAGAAATCTGAACTCAGTCTCCACTGTGTTTGCTACGGCTTTATGATTGACAGAAAGTTCAGACTCTAACACTCAATTGACTCCCTGTTGCCTTGGCAACAAAAGATGAGAGGGATTGATGGTTTAGTGTGGGGGGTATTAGAGACAACCAGCTGTGCACTGCTACAACATCTGTATCACAAGGCGATGGGAGAGGGACCCATAGTGTTTACGGTAATTAGTATGATTTACAAGAGACGGTAAGAGGGTAGCCTGCCAGGTGGTGTGTGTGTGTGTGTGTGTGTGTGTGTGTGTGTGTGTGTGTGTGTGTGTGTGTGTGTGGCTACGTCATCTCACATAGTCTTCACTCCCATCTAATTTCTGTTTGACTGCTGGCAAATTATAAAATCCCAGAAAATCTAAAACATTTTTTTTACATTATTTGTTGCACTGTAATTTCTACTGTTCTGTTTTATCCTGTTTTTATTAGCTATTTAACTCTTTTAAAAACTGTATTTCATTTTTTTTCCTTTAATGCTTTTATGTTTTACAAAAAGCCCTTTGAATTGGCTTGTTGTTGAAATGTGCAATACAAACTTGCCTCGACTTGAATTCAGTTTTTAAAATGTCAAAAAATAGTAAACACTGCCAAAAGTACAAGATGTTGTTCTCACATGGCTTATTTTCTCAATACAATCTACAAAGATCAGTTTTTGATGGTCAGAACTTGATTGATCAACTAATCAGCACTAATTGACTAATCGCTTCAGCTTCAACTCTGGCTATCTATAAAACTGGAAAGTTATAATCCTGACGATTTTTATAGAACCGAATAGCATTTTTGATGCTGTTTCTGGTCAACTAAAATGATCCACAATAGCCATTTAATGTATCTACATTCAGTAAAAACAACAAAAAACAACATATTTTTGTCATACTCCACATTGCTGCAGCTCCTCTTTTCACCCTGTGTTGAACGCTTCGTTTTAGCTCTCTCCACAAGATCTTTGTTGGGAGTTGCACATGCACAGTTTCTCGTAGAGGACTACTAGCTAATCAGTATCAGGTTAGGGCAGGTAACTGAGAAGCCAGTAAACACGTCTTTGCTTTATATCCCCTTACCAGCTTTGCAACATGGACTGGAGCAAGAGTTTCAGAGTGGTGAGTTATTAATCAGTAAAAGTGTCTTTATCCATAAAGTTTTAACCGAGCTCTGTCTCTACATCACAGTAACAACTTTATGTCCACTGACTGCCTGGAGGGTAGCAAGTGTTTGGAAGGGAGAGGAGAGGCAGCAGGCGGACGACTTGTCACTGTTTGCTGCAGCTCAGTGTATTTTCACTGTTGTTTTTTAGGGCGTGTTTGACGCGCATGCTGCTGTGACGTCACACGAAAGCAGAAGAAAAGGCTGGACTACAAACGAGCTGTTTTCAGGCAGTTCAGAGCAGAGTTTTCTGTCAGAGATGGGAACTCCCTTTGGGCTGGACTTTAGGCTTTTTCACTTTGCAAACCTGTTACATGCACAAAAAAGGTATATAACTCAATAAAAGAGAGGGAAAAAGCCAAAAAGCATAATATGACGTCTTTAATTGTTATGTGTTCCTACTACTGCTTCAAATTAAAAGCATGGGATGGCTTTTATTGTGAAGCCGTCATGGTTGGTGCGATTGTTCATAAATGCATTTACAAAACAAGCCAACGGTTATTTTCAGCTGTTTTTTGACTGGAGGTCAGTTTGAAATATACTGAATACATACAACAAGGAAAAGCCACAGTGAGCTGTGAGATGAGGAGCTGCAGGCGACCACAAACTTTACTGTCCCCTGCTGCTGTGCAGTAAGCTACTTGCACTGTACTGTGACACTGAATTCAGACCGTGTAAACAGATTGACCAGATGCTCTTCAATTGTATTTCTAAAAAAGTATCTGCTCAACGAGTGTTTGCTGGCCCCAGATGTCTAAGACCTACAGTGTTAACTCGCCGTTACCATCACTGTTACCATGGGAGTCACTAAATAAACCAGGATTGAAATCTGAAGAATCTGCTTTCAGCAGCTTTATTCCAAACATATTGGCATTACAAACAGCTTTGTAAATGTCTTATCAGTAACTCCTGCGTGTGTATAATACAGATATGAGTCTCCTTCTGGTTTTCTCACTACAATAGCTTCCTTGGAGACTGTGGGTGAATGTGTGTAATAGTGTGAAAGCCTATTCAGAGGTGTCTACACATTGTGCATTTATTATTTTATTTATTCTAGTCACACAATCTTCACTCCGGTCATGAAAGAAAGAGAACAGGCTAGTTTTTTTTGCTTTGTTTCCATGCACGGTGCAAGTAGCTGCCTGTGCCAATAAAAACATAAAGTTGGTGTTAAGCCTACAGATGTTCTGAGTTATTATAATCAACTAATGAGTTTTTGTGCATACAGCTGTGAAGTTTTGATTTGGATTAATTGAACAGGCAGTTCAGACAGTCTTTAACGCGTATAGATCCTTCCATGATTAACTGGTCCTACCTGTGTCCGGTTGTTCTCCAGTGTTTTCTCCAGCTCCACCTTGGCAGCAGCTAACTCCTGTTGGTGGGTTTGTCTCAAGTGTTCGATGGCCGATGCGTGGATGTGGTTCAACTCGGATCGCAGAGAGGCTGATGGGCAAGGTGTGATGGAAGAAAAAGACACAGGAAATCACATTTTATTTGTACAGAACATATCACACACGAGGAGACAAAGTGTGTTTGCACACGTTAGATTCGGGGATTTTGCTGAAAAAAAGCCTCCCCCACCGTTTAGTCTGCTTGAAAAAAGTGCTCAGTAGATGCCAAGGCATTTTTATTACAAAATAAATAAAAAGTCTTTTTTTATTTTGCACATAAAGCAGAGTGCTTTGCCTGCCTTTACCCAAGTGGCCTTTAATCCCCACTCCAATGAACACCTTTCATTGCAAAGAGTCTAATGGTTTGAAGATGTATAGAGGGGGACCACATGCTGCTATTAGCTTTCTATTTGAATGAAAGACCAATTGAAAATGTCAGAATAAAGAAATACAGCAGTGAAAGCTTAGACTATTTCTTACTGATCACCGCAGTTTTTTAAAATCATGAAAATATGTAGAAAAAGACCCAGCATTCACACATACACTCCCAACTGAGCAAACACGTCTCAAACACAAGGAGAAGATGAAAGAAACTGAGAGAGGGAGAGAGATAAAAGAGAAAAAAGGCAATAAATGGATGTCAGGATGTGGGAAGTGAGCGATAGATAGAAGCAGCTCTCCAGTGTCAGGACCATGACATGAAGGTTAATGGGAGACAATTTTTCACAGCACAGTACTGGTGTGTTAGCACTAAAAACTGGCTAATGCTGAGATTTTACTTCACTTTCCAGTTGTGTAGGTCTCTCTTTGACTTTCCGATGATTTTATTATTGTACTTCACAAACAGTCTACTAGGTATTTATGTAAGTGTTGTTCCTACATCACATTATGCTGTATGTAAAAACACAGACTGCACCATTTAGTATTTTCAAAGTGACAGCCACACAAATCAAAGAACATGTGTTTGCCTCGTATTCAATCCCTCAGCTTTCTCTGAAGTTCAACGTATTAGAATTATCCATGATGTAAAATGTCAATGTGAGCAAATGTGAGAATTTGACCATGATAATGCAGTGACCTATCCACAATGTTGAGTGGAGTTCTTGACCCGATAAGCTTTTAACGGTTTTGTAATATAAAATTGCATATTAACTACAATATGTCTGGTTTAAAATCAAGGGCAACTGGACTTGAAGACGTTTCGCTTCTCATCCAAGAGGCTTCTTCAGGACTTACTGGCAAGGGATCCCAGCTTTTTAGGCCCCATCCTCACAGTTTTAAAACGAATTCGATGTCTGTCCACACCAGCGTTTTAGCGGCGTATCAGAGTTGATGTCAGTCTATATTGAAACGACTGAAAACATACATCTAGTGGCCGTTCACGTACACTCGGCATCCCCGTGGCGGTGTAAACATGAAGCAGATGGTCTCTCTCTTCCGTAGTTGCAGAAGATTTGGCAAAGGAATAAAGTACTACAGGTGAAGAACAGCACAAGATATTTTTTGTCATGGACCAATAACGAGCTGGGACTGTTACTGAATGGGAGTTCAGTAACAGGAGTTAAAAGGGGCTGTGACGGCAGAAAACAGACCGGGAGTCGTTACAAAGTAATTATGGCGACATACACGGTAAAAGTGTAGGCTATAAGTGTTATTTGCACAGTACAACTTTTTAACAAAAACACCGAGTCAAAAACTCAGTCAGTAGCATTGTGTTTCTGCTTTCTGCACGATAATAAGACCCAATCAGAGAGGCAAACGTGAGCATTCGCGTTTCTTAAGTCCTCTGTTTTTGCCTGTCTGCACTAAAACGCCCTCCGGAGTTATAAACGATAAACAGGGTCGGCAGCATTTTCAAACTCCTCCATTTTAGGTGTTCGTTTTCGCAGTTTTAGTCTGGACGGGGGGGTGCAAAGGTAGCAAAAGGTCTCCATTTTAAAACGAAAACGGTTTAGTGTGGATGGGCCTGTGGAAGGGTGACGGATACAGGCACCATTTCTCCAAAGGGGAAATACAATGCTTTCGTTTCATCCCTTCCCAGGAGATTGAACAACTGTTCAGACTTGGCCTCATGTGACTCCAACAGCCAGGAGCACTCATGAACCAAGCACATGAAAGCATGGATAACAGCAGAACAAGCACTTTTTGTGGACTTGGATGGGCACAGTTCCCCCCAAGCTGAGGCGATCTACTCCAAGTCAAAAACGTTTTGCACCTATTGGGTCATTTAGACTCTAAAACATGTAAAGTTAAGGCCAGATTTATTAATAAAAACACCAAAAATTCCACTATATAGTTTATGTAAGAGACCGGCCATGTGTTAAGGAAAGACAAGTATGGTGGCATCGCATTATGCTAACTGCACTTGGACAGAAACATTTGTACTTGGGCATTTTAAAGTAACTTATATCACTATTTCCTACATGAAAAGATAGAGGTTTTACTTTTCAGTATATTCAGTCCCCTAAATCGCTGCATTCCTAAGTAATTTTGTTGAACAAGGAAATGTGACAAAAGGTAATAGGAGGGGGAATCTTTTCTATGTGTGTACCCACACACGCATACAAACCACACACACACTCTAAGACCGTACCCAGCATGGCTTTGCCCTCGTCCTCCAGTTCAAAGCGGAGTGTTTGCAGCTCTTGTTCTGACTGCTGTTTGAGAGTCTCGATGCTCTGGCGGTGAGCCTCTCTGAGAGACTGCAGCTCTGCATGGTGATGATGGCGGAGACGCTCCTCCAAGTCCTGATGGAGATGTGAGAGGGGGAGGAAAAGGGATGGTGGGAGGAAGGGGAACAGGGGAGTGTGAGCGAGGATAACAGAAGGGCAGGGAAATAGGGAGAAAGAGGAAAACAGAGAGTGGGAGAGCCAGAGGGAGGAGAAAGTAGGGTAGAGAAAAAGAAGAGAAAATTTGTTGATAAAAGACGTAGGAGGGGATGATGAGGGAGGGCAAAGTAAGAGATATGAAAATGGAAATGGAAAGTGAGGCAGGAAGAGATAGAGAAGTATATTAGTATTTTAAATCCTCTGTAAGGACTGAAGGACAAACCGGCCAATCATACAATGACTCAAACTGCACTGAAACATCCGACTATTTTTACTATATAGTTTGAGAAAAATAGAGATAAGATCACTTCCTGCATCAAAATGCATTGTAAAACATTCAGCCTTATATTTTCAGTGTCAGATTACCTGTATTGTTTTCAATAGATTACTGTGTAGAACAGCCTTGACTATGACCAAATTCAATCAGAAGTCTCTAGTATTTCAAGAATAAAAAGTCTCCTGCATTGTCAAAATTGTAATATCTACAACGTTTTTTCTACGGTTTCTTTTTTTGTTGAGGAAAATAGAAGTAAGGTCACCTCTTATGTCAAACTACATACTCACAGACAGTTCTCTCATATCTAAAGTAAAAATGTTTGCAGACAGTTTCAGTGGATTTCTCCTTGACTTTTTTGTAAAAGTAACTCAATCAACTTGACATTTCTTACATTTCTTTTTCTATAATACAGATATTTAGTTCAATATATTTTCCTCAGTCACACTGAGCAACAGTTAATATTGCTATTTTTTCTAAAACAATCATTAGGACAGAGGCAGTGGCTCAAAATCATGAGACATGGTAAATTATGGAGTCCGATGAAAGTCTAAAAGGATTTTGTGATTCAATTTTTAGACAAAATGAAATTGGTATTGAGTAACAAGTTTGTTAAACTACAGAGTGAGAAAACAAATGAACAATATCCCAACAGATTTATTGGCACAGTTAAACTAGAAGGGGCTGGATTAGTAAAAGCACTTGATAGTTAGATGTATTATGGGCGGGTGTCGGTCAGCTAATCTCTCTGCGCACTTCCCACCATTATGTACAAAACATTTGCTAAAAGACAGAAGAGTCCAGACGAAAGACGAAAACCCTGAATTTACTGAAAGTTTTCTGTGTGTACAGACATCCATTAATCTACTGGTGGAACAAGAGTCTAAACTAATTTCCTAGTAAAACAAAAACATGTTTCCACTGCCCCCCACCCCCCTATTCATTTATTAAATTGTGTTCAGCTAGTTTCATCCAGCTGTTGGTGAGTGTTGGGTTCTTAACAAGAATTTAGCAAACAACTTAACCAGAACAACATATCAGAATATTCAATGATTTTTACCATAAATATGATGAGTTTTTATTATTGATCACAATGATTTCACAGAGTTTCTACGCAAGTTCATTTTTCTTACTTAAAGATACAGAAACAGATTGTGAATTTTTATGGATGCAACTGCAGCAGCCAATATTAAGTGAATGTGCACTAGTTGTTCAGTAGCTTGCTTAATTACAGGGTGACTACTGGGTCTGCACCCATCTACCTAAACTCCATAATACAAGCTTAAGTTCCTTCTCGACCACTGCGCTCCTCCAACGAATGCCGCCTGGCTCTGCCATCCCTACACACAAACCAACCTCAGTCACTGTTCTTATCTGTGACACCACGATGGTGAAACGAGCTACCACATGACATCAGAGCAGAGGCGTCCCTCTCTAACTTCAACAAGCTCTTAAACTCATCTCTTCCGATTACACTTATAACTCCTCTAACCCCTAACCTCTAACACGCACTTCTTCTGCTCTTCTTCTATCTCCTTACAATTATCTTGTATTTATTGCACTTTTTTGTTAACTCTTACTTCTTTCCCCAGGTATTTACCCCATTGATGCCATGTGTGGAATTAACTATAACTAGTATTTATTCTTGTTCTTAAAAGTATGTATTGTCAGTTGTAGATCTCTTGCTATATTTGATGCGTTGTTGATGCTTGTAAGTTGCTTTGGATAAAAGCGCCTGCCAAATGAGTAAATTCAAGTTTAGAAGGTTTATTTGCCGTATCTATTTCTAAGCCTAGCGCTGTTTTGTTTTGTTTTTCTTTAGTACCAACAATAACTTCACTAATTCATCGCTCTCAAAGTTCAACTTCAATTTACAGAAAAGTCTATTATCCAGAGGTCCACACATAATTCATAAAACATCTGGCTCCATATTCACATATCTTGTTACATTATCATAAAATTATCAGAACTAACAGCGTAACTCTAAAGGTGGTTGTTTTCACTATTTTGTAATTAGCTACTGCATAGAGAAACATCAACAAATTTAAATATATAAATAAATAAAATAATCAAATTGTAATAATAATTACCATAATATATTTTATGAGTACTTTTCAAGATACTGAAAGAAGCTTTACATGACAAAGCAAAAAAATAATTAGAAAACTAATAGACCTTGTAACACTAAGGAGTCATATGACCCCGGGGAGGGAAAATGGCCCAGTTTGGACATTTTCACTTAGGAGTGTACTCACTTTTGTTGCCAGTTGTTTAGACATTAATGTTATTTTGAGAGGACAGCAAATTTACAAGCTGTACACTTTCTACTTTACATTGTAACAAAGTGTCATTTCTTCAGTGTCAGAGATGATCAAATATTTACAAAAATTTAAGGGGTGTACTCACTTTTGTGAGATACTGTAACATCAAATATTATCTTACAAAAACTGTTTAATGCTGGACTGTACTATACATAGCTTATTTAGTTTCCCCTTTGTGTTTTATCTCACAGTTTGTATACAGACAATTGCACTGGCAATGATTTTGTGGTTGTGATTCATCACCTGCAATTATATTTTCTATGTAGCACCTGTGTGCACATTACACAAATAATATGGTGTCATGTAAATTGCTTCCTATTGTCACTCTCCCAAATAAATATTTTCCAACTTTGCACCCCCTTTAGAATGACCTCATATACAGATACATTTTGAATTTTGAATTTAATTCATTGCCGGCTAGCAACAGGCCTTTGCAGAAGGATTTATCAAACGCAGGAAATGTTTCATATTAAAGGAGAAAACACAGCTGCTGTTTCCATCAGCAGTCTTAGAATATCTGAGATCTCATTTTCATTATTACACAAAGCCCAAAAAGCACACCACTGCAGACAAGAAAATTGCTGTTCACACTGAGTTTAACCCATTTCTCTTTGTCAGTAAAATATTAAGGTGCCATTTTGCAAATTTTAACTAGAACCCATCAACAAGGAACAGGAAATGATATTCATAGAAGGTTGGCAGCGACATCTGTGGCATTTTAATTCGCCAATATGAAATGCCTTTGGGAAATGATTAATGGAACGAAGAGAGCCCTGAATATTCAAATGAACCTCGCTCTGAGTTGGCGGACAGCAGATTCTTAGTGTTTGACGGGGCACCCATGCTGTTTTCATGTTAACACTTAAAAAGCACCGAATGCAAAACCAAAATGTTACAGTGCATTAATGACAAGTTCTTTGTGAGCTTATGGATAATAACGTTGTTCACACAGTACTTAGTTGTGTATCCGCTAAAAATGATACCCCTAAGTATTACAACAAGCCTCTCCTCGCTCTCATGAGAAAAAACAGCTCTTAATAAATTGCATATTTTTCGCTTTTATCAGTCTGCCAGTCACTAACTCTCATGCCATTTCAGAGCCTGTTATTCCCTCCCTGTCCTGCGGTACTACCCAGTGTTTCCTGCCATTCAGCTCCACGTGACCTCCACATCCACTTTTGCACCTGCTCCCAAACCCTCATAATCAGCTCCTGGGTACAGTAAATACACACCTATCCCCTAGCCTCATTTCCTCATCATATCATCCATTTTGTATTGAGCTTTAATGGTCGATCCTTCCTGTTTACTCTGCCTTACCTGTCTGTCTCCAAGTCTTTTACTGTACATCGCTCACCAAGCCATTACATACTAAATGTTCTTTCCATGACTTTCACTGACTTCACAGAGGTTAGTGATGTTTTGTATTAAGTTAAGTATTTGCAGTTTGCTTCCTGTTGAGTCATGAGTTTTGGCAGCATGCAGCACATATTGTTGTGTTAATACGTTTTCTTTACAATCTTGCTGTATGTTTATAGCTGTGAAACACGCTGCTTTTATGCAGTGTGAGTTCAAAGTCGTTGTCAGTGGTACTAATCTGTAACAACGGACCCACTTGTTTAGGGTAATTATGACACCAAGGCATCACAATTAATATGACATTAAAGGGATGATTAAATATGGTTAAAGACACAGTGAAATAAAAAAGTACATTTTTTGTTCATGTGTTCATGTGTTAGGGCTTCAGTTATCATGTGTTAATGCCAAATATATGTTTAAAAAACAACTAAATAATTGTGTTTTTATGCCACAATTTGTCTCTTTTCTCTTCCTGTAGAACAATAGTTATTATATTATGATTATATTTATAATCATCTTGAATTGAACAGACAGTAAATGCATCAAGTCAAAAGTGATTCAGGCGACTAGCGAACTCCGCTCTTCATAGTAATAAAATCGCACTTGACTGTTAGCTTGTGATTTGTAGTAGCTAGTGATGTAATAGTGTAGGTTTGGGTAAACTTTGTTTACATTTGAGTTTATTTATTTATTTGTTTGTTTGTTTGTTTGTTTGTTTGTTTATTAATTTCCTTCTCCTGATCTAACAAGGCAGGTGTGGTTGAAGGTGAAAAGTCCTGTAAGGCTCTGAATGGTGCTGATTTCGTTAAGCCACGCCCCCACTAATGAGTGATCCTACCAAATCTTAAGGATTAAATTTAAATCCCTTTTGTAATTATACTATGTTCTCATATTCTGTTTCACTCAGAAACACATCACCTAACAGAAGCAAAGGCCGTTCTGTTCTTCTTGTGACTTTAAAGTAGCTCCACTAATCCTAATCACTGAGCAGGTATACAAGTAGGGGGGTTTGCCACAGTATGAGAAAGTACATTTTAAAAGCCACTAATCTCTCTTATTCATTACTATTGATCATTGGTCTTTTTGTGCCATGGGTCAGTAAAAACAATACCTTTTATACCTTTAATTAAAGGGAGCCTATTAATTACTTCTAACCACAGTGACTCCTATAATTGCAAATTGACTGTAATGTTGTTACAGTCACCTCCTCCTCTCTCCTCTCTGTGCTGTTCGAGTGTGGAGGCCTCGTTGTTCAATCTTCATTCCATTACTGGACGGTCAATATTTGTGACTTTGCTGGTGGGTGAATCCATTTAACTAAGCAAGACAGGGTGATCCTGACCAACAACAACGAGAGAGACGGGAGGGATGAACACGCAAAGACATTAGAGACACTGAGACACAGGTCCTCAGGTCCTGTGGCAGGCTGATCCAGCTGCCTCTGCAAACGTCTTAATCCTGACCCAGAGGAAAACTTAAAGACCCGAGTGGAGGGAACTGAGACGTCTAAAAGGGATGTAGCTTCAATGCGTGTCTGATATGTATTCAGGTGCTAGACTGTTGAGCGATTTAAAACCCAAGAGCAGAATCTTAATGCTAAATCAACCCGCAGCCAACACATCGACTTTGACTCAGCTGTAACTTGTTCTCTCTTTCTGGTCTTAGTCAGCACTCAAGCTGCTGCATTTTGATGATCTCCAGTTTATTCAAAGCTTTCTGGGGCAGACCAGAACAGAGAGCTTTACACTAGTGGAGCCTGTCGGAGATAAAGGCACAACCTTTTCAGTATCTGACCGTGAGAAATGACTGAACACTGGGATTGAGTATTGAGGAGAGAAAAGTTGTGAATTTTAGGATTTTTAATGTGGACTTTTCATTTCAGATCCTTATAAATTCGGGACAGTCCCGGATTAGGAACAGCTAGACCGTGCTCTGTGATATTTACAGAAACCTAATAAAAGTTAGGCAAAAGATCATGATTTAACCACTGTTACAAATCCACAGTTGTTGTGTTTTTCCTAATGACAGACAGAGGACTTCATGAACAAAAATAGATTTTCACGTGTGTTAATGTTCATTGACACTGAATGTACTGGTAGCCACGTCCTCCGCCTTATTTCATCCATTCTCATTTGGTCACCCTAGATCATTATTAAAAAAAGAAGACACCTACGTTTGGGCTTGACATGTGCTGCTCAAGATTTCAACAATATTAGTGGCCGATTTATAGAATGCGACCATTTATATTTTGGTTTTATTAACTTATGTTTCTCAGCCTGTAGGAGGAGCTCTGCTTCAGTGTGTAATATTTAGCACAGAAATGCAATATAATATACATATCTATGTTTTCAATGGTTTATAAAGACCTTATATAATGAACCGTTATGTTTTTATTACTTTGGAATGAGCCATTTCTATTTCTATACACCGTCCTCTTACATGCACATCGCCATGTTGCTCCGCCATGTTTCTACAGTAGCCCAAAGAGATAAACTGCTCTACAGAGCACTTTTCGTCACTTCATTGAATATGTGCAAGAAGAACAAAAAATAGTAGTCGTCTGGTTTATTAGAATTAAGAAAGGAAGAGAAATTTGGACAAAAGGAGGACCATGCGTATTATTTAGCACAAGAGCTGACAGAGCATGTCGCAGCTACACTGACGCGCTTGGAAAGGGAGAGATGAGTAGTGACTGATGGTGCATTCACCATCAGTCACAAGTGTACATGGGACATAAAAAGTATACAGAACTGTATACAAATATAGAAGAAGGCACAAGTACTAAAAACTTCATTTAAGATATTAAAAGAGGAGCATATGTTGAAAGTTTTCACGGCCTTTTGTTGTTGGATTTAGAAATTAAATTGATATAAGATATTGTAGATGTCTGTGTGTTGTTTATAAGCTCTGATAATGCGAATCCAACGCATCTTTGGAGTAGTGTCCATGTTGATTCCACAATCCGACTTAAGAACATATGAACACACTGAAGTCGGAAGAACGACTTCGCACACCTTGGGAAACCGGACCATCCGAGGAGCACGTAAGTGCACTGTGAGCTGCTGTTTACATTTCACAACCCTCACCACTAAAACTTGAAAGTTGAAGGGGTGTAACACTAGCAGCTCTGTGAGTCTGGACTTTGGACTAAATGTCAATATGCACACAACAAAAATGTTTCCATGCTGATTTTCATCTTAGTTTAGCGTGCTAGCATGCTAATATTTGCAAGTTAGCACTAAACACAAAGTACAGCTGCGGCTGAATATCATTATGACTTGGTCATAAACTGAATTATAAGGCACATTTTCTGACAAAAGGACGCATTGCCTGGGATCATGAATTTCTGAAGCAAATTAAGTGCAAATCCATCCAGTGGATGTCAAGATATTTCACAGGAAGGTGAAAACTTTGACGTGCTCATGGTGTTATTGTGTTCTTGTAGCATGGTAACCCGAAAGTCCTCAAAAAACATTTGAACAAATTTAATAATGGTAAACAGTAGGACTACTGGTGAGAAGCAATTAACACGCTCATATAATTTTAATAAAAGAGTCTGGCAAAAGCCATTAAGCAGCCACCAAGCAACCATTAATGCCACTGATATGGTATATGTCTTAAATAAACACTTTGAGCTGGTTCCTTTAGGGTGGAAGGTTTCTCAGGGCCCAGTTTTCCCAGTTATTAAAAAAAAACTGCAGTAACTTCCATTCTAGCAATTAGTTTGCATCCTAAGTAGTTATCAGCAAGACCACTGCTGTCTTATTGTTTTTTTAAAATTTTAATTGGTTTTAATTTGTATTTAATTATTGGATTTTACTTAGTGTTTATTGTGTTAACTGATTTTGGGAGTTACTCTTTCTAGCTCATATGTCTTCTTTTGTTTCACTGAGGGATGAGAACGAAAGACTTTTCATGTCTGTACTGAACAAAAAAGTCAAAAGGATCACCAAATTCCTTGGGATTCATCCTCTGGGGACAATGAATGTGTGTGCAAAATCTAATGGCAATCCATCAGATTGTTGAAATTGTTGAAAATATTTCAGTCCATATCAAAGGGTCGGACGGGCTGACATTGCAACCCTAGTAGAGTCCTGCCACTAATATGGCTATATAGATAAATGAAATTGTGGCTTTACCACCACATACAGTTAACTTTGTGTATTAATTTGGATTAAATTAGACTTGTAGACATAGTAAAACACTTCACTCTCTGAAAGTGAGCCGAGTCTGAGAAATAAGATAAGTAAGACAAAAGATGATAAGCTAATCAATAAGCTGTCAATTGCTGCAAGCACACTCACTGCTTCTATTTGTAGCTTTTTGGTAGCGGGAAGTCGAAGAACTAAATTAGGTTATGGGAATGTGTTTGTGTTTCGGGGATTTGTAAAAACTTTATTACTCCCTGTATGCAACTGACTGCGAACTGTGAACAGATAAGGGCAGACAATCTGAATGTACCTCCCATCCACCCAAACACACATAAAGCACACATACACAAATCATCCCTCTAATGCCTCCACTCTGGATAATTGAGTTTTCTCTCCCTGCACTGCTGACAGAAATATAAACACCCTGTCACCATAAAAGCCCTCCGTAAAGCTTTTAACACTTTATTTTTTCCCCCTGCTTATCAACTAAGACTGTGACAGAAGAAAGAATACTCCAAAAGAAGGTGGTCAATTGTATGGTTATACTGAGGGACTGTGCACCAGCTATTGTGTATGTTTGCATCAGAGAAGAAGCAAGTGGAGGAGGAGAGTAAGATAACAGGGAGGAGCATGTTTGTCAGAGCAGTCAGTTTGGTTTACAGGAAAATAATGAAGACCGCAGATTTCATAAGTGTTGTGTGACTCATACTCTTTCTCCACATTTGTACTGTAGGAGTTGCCAAAAACACATCATAAGGGAGCTCTTTCCTGACCTCTATTCTGCCGAAAGCATTAATACAATTACAGCGTCCAAGTCAGAAAAGGAATATAGAAATGTGATGTATAGCTGATCCAAATCGACCTTGACTGTGAAATTGAAGGATTAGCGCTGAGGAACATTTTCTTGGCACCTTGAGGAGTGTGTATGTTGTGTTTGTGCAAGCATATTTTGATATTATAAAGAGGAAACACAGAACTGTCAGTATATCTACTTGGTGTAGAAGCTGTCTGCTGTCGGTGAGATTGAGAATGAGTAATGATGGTGATGACTCACTGTCAGTCTAACTTAGACTCTGACAAGGCTCGATTGGATTAAAATGTCATGGATGGCTTCTCCCGAGGAGCTTCTCTTGAGAGAAGATGACATAAATTCTGCCGCTCATAGTTCATGTGTTCTTTTAAAATGTTAACCTTGTTTGCATATAATTATGGGATAATAACACTTCTGTTTTGAAGAACGCAAATTTTTCACTTCAGTATTTTAGTGTGCTGAAAATGCAGGTTTTCTGTTTTAGCTTCACTGCAGTGGTCTCACAACTACAGCCATTATGCTAGATCAATATTCATTTGAGAATAATAAATTAAGGTGAATAATCTACACCTAGGGACTAAGGGAGGTTTTGTTCCAGGGTCAATGTTGCTGTTGTTGCACATCAGATCACTGTCCATGGTGCTGATTTAGCCTGCGTTTGAGGCGTGCATCCAGTTGCTGTCCATGGTGCTGATTTAGCCTGCGTCTGCGGCATGCATCCAGTTGCTGTCCATGGTGCTGACTCTGCCTAGTTCTGAGGTTATCCACCACACTGCTGCCCTACTGCACTGAGTCTGAGCTATGCGCCACAATGTCCCACCAATCGGTTTGCTCAGTCTTGCCTGCAGTATTTCTGTCAGGCTGCATCACATATAGTGAATAATATCACTAGAAAAAAATAAAATATTGGCAAATGGCAGCATGACTGGACAAGAGCTACTCAAACAGACCAGGCTGATGTATCAGCTGATTACATTGTACTTTTCTTGCAGATGTATTGTGTTGGCATATGTGTTGGCTAATAGGTAATAATGTTGTTTGAGGTAATTTAGAAACAGATTCACAATAGCTTGATCTCTACTACTATTTTAGTTAAATTAAAAAAATATTGTTAATAGGTTTGGGCCTCAAAAATCCTGTTTCAACTGGGTTCTATTTTTGACCACTAGCGTCGCTCTGGAGCCATGTTTTGAAGAGTATGTCCCTGTTTTGTTTTGTATCTCATGCTCTACTAACACATATGAGGATGCACAGGTGCATGAAGCGTGAAACACACATTCACGATGACTTCATTAGTCAGTTACTTATTGCACTTGTTGACAGTTGGTGGGAGTAACACGCCAAGAAACACAGTGATGTGCCAGCAAGAGCTAGCAGCTAGCTAGCCACCATGGATGTAAACAATACCGGTTGAATTCACGCAAGACATTTGTCAGACTTCAAAGACACACACCATGTGCTGCGGTGAATGCAAACATAACTGTGTTTCTTCACAAGAAAGCTCGACAGGGTATTTTTTAGTATCTGCTTTATAAATATTTAGATTGTACACTTTATAAATGTACATGTTTGTGTGTATGTGTGCATGTTCGCCACCACCCACCTTCAGGTCCCTCTGCCTGGCGTGCTCCATGTCCTTCATGGAGCAGCAGTGGACCTCCTGCAGACGCTGCGTTCGCCTCTGGTGCTCCATCTGGAGCTCGTCCAGTTGATTCCTCAGGTGCTCCCTCTCCTGACTAAACTGGTGCTGCAGCTGCTGCAGCGACGACTGGGACTGAGACAGCTGCATCTCCAGACTCTGCTTCAACAGAGAGATCTAGAAAGGGACAGACAAAATAATAAATGTCGGGCTGGAAGGGATACCCTTACTGGGACAGTTAAACACGTATATATGTATGCGTTTACACCTTTGCATACATATACACCTCCTGGTGCCTTATACCTCTGGGCTCTAAACCTCCCGGAGAATCAGACAGAACATGTTTTTTGCAGTGAGAGGCACCTTTTTTTGTATTCTATTGGCAGTGAGTGTTCAGTGCGCTGTTTATGTACCCTGGACACCTCGCTTTTTGGGCGCCTGCTGCACCTTGGGTTTTTGAAAGAGCCCTCTGAGCCAGAGTCCTCAAAAGACTTCAGACTCGACTCGGACTTGAGGTGCGGGACTTGTGAACAATGTTTATTTTTTAGGAAACTTCTGATGAGCTTGAGCTTGCTCGCTTCTTTGTTTGGGCCTTGCAGTTTTAAAGCCAAAGTTTATAATGAATGGCTCAGCAGCTGCTGGTGTTTGTTGTCCTCTCTCGTGTGGCTGCACGCAGCAGATACTACGTGTTACGTAGGCAGGCTATAGCTGACGCAGGGAGGGGAATAACACAATAGCACACTCAGACATTTCCTAAAAATAAACATTGTTCACGAGTCCCACACCTTGAGTCTCAAGCTGAGTCTGAAGTCACTTTGTGTGTGACTTAAGTCGGACTCGAGTCCCCATCTCTGCCTTGAACCAATCATCATTAAGATGAAGCTCCTGGACCAGCTGGTGGTATTACCAGCGGTGTTTCCTCCCTCTGAGGGTCTCATGTACCCACACGGATCTTCGTTTCCCTGTCTCCTGAGTGTTTGTACACCTCTCACCCTCAAACAATGCCAGAGCAGGCCCCCCCTCCGTTTGTCTATTTGTTTTAAAGCAGATGTTTTTAGCAACAGAAGACACAGACCTGTGAGTTGTGATCAAGTTTCTGCTAAGATTACAGATCGCTGGCGCTATAATCTTTGATTAGACAGGACAGGTGATTTGGAGGTTGCCTAGCAACATGAAAAAAAAACGTAGCGCACTGCTCTTTTCTGAATTCAACCTAAAAAAGGCAGCGCTGTGCGCCTCACTTTTTCCTACCTGCTAAGCGCTTTCTCTCTGGGGACTAAGGAAGTTCAAGGCTGTCTCTGGGGAGCAGAGCTTTATGCAGCAGAAGGGCAAGGAAGGGGTGGTAATCAATTAGGCTTAAATAAAGGTTGCCATTTTAAGGCTCGAGCAATAAAGTTTCTTACTTTTTGTAAATTAATTGTTAGCAGTTCACTGCAGTACAAAATAAATGTTGGCTAATTATGTAGTGCTCTAGAATTCATTGGGAGGAAGCAGCATGATTCATCAAATTAGTCTGTCTAGACAACTTAAGATAATGAATACTTATGCAAGTGCAGAGATAAAAAAAGTACAACCTTGCACAAATTGCTTTGACAATGCTGTATTTAACTGTGGTCATGACAATAAAGCAAATTTGATAAAGGAACTGATTTGGAAACTTTAGCATAGGACTACATCCAGTATGTGGGTGACCTATGATGTGCTACAGAAAGGTCAACCAGCTGCTGTGTGAAGATCCCACTCTGTCTAGAAAATGCAACACTGCTACTGTTACTCTTTCACAGGGATGATAACCTTATCTGCTGTTGTCCTTGATGTCCTTTAGAGCAAACTCGCAGGAAGAAAACTGAAATGGATTCTGTAACTTTGAAGACAGGTGAGACCTAAACTACTAATGTATTGTCACCTTTCAGATCAACTTGCAAATCATCATACATGGAATTAATACGCACGACAAAGAAAGACTCTCTGTGCATTTCAAATTTGGAAATTATATTATGACTGAGAAATGAGTCATCCACTGTGTCAGAAGATTGGATAGCTTTATTAACACAAGTGCATGGTTATTTATGCTGTGTTCTGACCGTATTATTACCACTTATTATTCATTACTCGTTATTACTTGCTGATACAATTGTGTTTCTGAGCTGTGAACAGTGTGGAGGGTGATTAGTGTTGATGTTGGGGACAACTGGGTGTCATGTGAAAGGGGGTTAAAGTCCAGAGCAAGGGTGGCAACCATAGTTTCTATAGGTGGAAGTGCTAATTTCTGGATGTTTTAAACCTGCATGTTTATTTTTTGTCTACCAGGAAGTGGCGCAACAAGCTGTAAGTGCAACATGTGTGCCTGCCTGTTGACCCACTCTGTTTTCTGCATCTGCAGAAGTACAAACACCCGGATCTCATCTCTACCTGCCAGCCATTGCTCTCAGCCACACCGGATCAGTTACTGGACCAAGCTCACTAACTCTGCCCGCAACACCATCCACTTCAGCCCCGCCAAAACTGGAGAGTACCCCCAAAACCCTGATTCATTCCATCACTTCTGAACTATAAATAAACCCGTAAAAACGTAGTGTTTGTCTCTGTCTACTTTTGGGTTCTGATCTAACCCCTGACCATTCAGTCAGCATGTTAATAAAGTGTGTGCTTATTTTTATTTTCATTGTTGTTGAACTCAGCATTGACCCTCATTTTGAGAATTGTTGGTTCTCTGTTAGTAAAGAGTACAGTTTAGACCTGCTCTATGAAAGGTGCATTGAGATAACTTGTTTTATGAACTGGGGCTATATAAATAAAATTGAATTTAATTAAAGGTGTTGTAACTCTACTTGATAACATCAAAAACAAATACTAGTTTCTTTTAAAATCCTACCTAGAGGTCCAGGTATGTTTACTTCATGTAGGGCTAACTGTGCACACAAGGCTATGGGCCCAACTTCACTCCCATACCTCATTACATTGTCACAGTGTCAGTTACAATTACATTAATATTTATTAATGCTGATACATATTTGTAGTTGTACTTTTTGAAAACATTATGTGAAGCATCTTGTGTGTGAACAAAAGTTAAATCATATTTTGTAACAAGTATATCAAGGCGTCACTGGCACTGACTTAATTATCTGTTAAAATACAGGCCATCAGAAAAGAGTCTGCACCGTCATTTGATTTCCAATCAGCATCTTCTCAGTCAGTCAGTGCGTATCTATCAACAGATTGACCGCTGCTCTGATTTGACATTAGAAATAAATATGGTTCAGCTGATTGCGAGGCGTGAAGCGGACGCATTAATCACTGGATGGGAGCTGATGGACGGCGTGTGCGTGACCACAGCCAGCAGCGGAGGCACACGGCATGCGGAAATGAACATAAATAAAGCCATCGACACTGTTTGCATGTGTGCACGATGACCACAAGAGAGCTTAGTCACGCTACATTAATATTACCAGGCGGTCATTAGCAACAACAGCCTGCTCCGGTGTATTTACCACAGCATCAAATAATGAATGCCTGAGTGAGTTTGTCCACCAGTGAGTAAGTCAGTCTGGCGCACACAGGAGGTCTTATAGGGGGCAATAAAAGCTTTGAAGTGAGGCAGTTGCTCTTGCCTTTCTCAACCTCATTCCCCCTCCCTATTGTTTTTTTTTTTACTCTTTACTATTCTTTTTTTATACTGGTATAATTACCGCCATTCAAGCTGCAGGCATCTGGTGCTTTGTGTTAAGAGAGCAGCCCAAGGTGAAGATTAAAACCACCTCTAACCAGTAAATGGAGGGTACCTCCACTTATCCTCTCCAACCAAGACTAGTGATCATCTTTCTCTACCTTTTAAAATTTTTATTTTGTACATTTCTTTTGTTCATTTAATACTTTTGTAAAGCAAATAAAACATAGAAAATACTGAATCACAGTGTAATTGTATTCCTCTCCATATAGTTAGTAAGAACGTCCAGTATGGAGGCAGGTCAACACCCACGCATTCAACACACATGCCCATACTGTACTGTACTGAATACAGATCCAGCAATTTTACCTGTTCCAGCAGGTCCTCCACTTTCCTCTGCCAGCTCTCCCTGGCGCTGCTCAGTTCCTGCTCCTTGCTTTGTGCCAGCTGGGCCATCGCTGAGGCCTTGTCCTCCTCGTGGTCCTCTCTCAGCTCCTCGCGTAGCTTCTTACACTCCTGCCTACAACACAACAAGAAATGTGTTTCAATATACCTGCAAAATAACCAGCAGCTGTGGATTGCAAACTTTCTAAAAAGCCAAAAGCAAAAAAGCAAAGCTCAGAGCATTTACACTTGAATAATAAATGTAATAAAAACTGTTTGGAAAAGACAGAAGGTGACTAAAGAGAGGGGATGGCCACAAGATCTTGAGGTATAGCAGCCTATGAAAATGGTCCACCAGCTCCTAAGAAAAATATCTTGTAGCTGCTAAATGCTCCATTATGTTCTCCAGCTAGTCTCTAACTGTGTCTGTCTGCTGTTTTTTACTGAGCGGGTAGTGTACAGTGGGCTTTTAGAGCTTTTTGCTAAAAAACAGCTGCGGCCAAAAGCAATGCTGTGAGAGTGAACTAAAACAGTGAAGCCGGGTTATATTTCTCTGTGGGTTTGTTACTATGTGCAACTCTTTTCACATTGCACATACATTCCCCTCAAAAAGAATCGGAACAGTAAGGCATATTCCTGTTTTTGTTGTTCATTGAAGACATTTGGGTTCAAGATCAAAAGATAAGTATGAGACAAGAGTTCAGAATTTCAGCTCTCATTTCCTGGTATTCATTTGTAGATGTGTTAAACAACTCAGGACATGTCACCGTTTGTTTGAATCCACCCATTTTTCAAGTGAGCAAAACTATTGGAACATGTGACTGACAGATGTGTCTTGTTGCCCAGGTGTTGCCTTTTAGGTTGATTGTCCAAACATTAAATAGCTCTGCATGACTAGTCTAAGTTTTCATCCGTGGTTCAAACCTATAAAGACTGCATTTCTTGTTAAAGAGGATAAACCAACATGAAGACCAGAGAGCTGTCTATGTGAGAAACACAAGTGATTGTCAAGCTGAGAAATGAAAGAAAATCGACCAGAGCCACTGGCCAAACATCGGGCATAGAAAGCACAACAATTTGGAACGTCCTGAAAAAGAAAGAAACTACTGGTGTACTGAGCAACAGACAGCCGAACAGGTCGGCCAAGATAAACAACAGTAGTTGATGACAGAAATATCGTGAGAGCTGTGAAGAAAAGCCCCAAAACATCAGTAAGTGACATCACCAACGACCTCCACAGGGAAGGGGTGAAGGTATCACAATCCAGTGTTCGAAGAAGTCTCAGAGAGCAGAAATATAGAGGCCACACCACAAGATGCAAACCACTCATCAGCAGGAAGAATTGGAAGGCCAGATTGAAATTTGCAAAGAAGTACAGAGATGAGCCGCAAAAAGCTCTGAAACACAATCTTGTGGACTGATGAGACCGAGATTATTCTCTTCCAAAGTGATGGAAAGGCCAAAGAGTGGAGAAAGAAAGAAACTGCTTATGATCCGAAGCATTCAAGCTCATCTGTGAAGCATGACGGAGGTAATGTCATGGCTTGGGCTGGCATGGCTGCTTCTGGAACAGGCTCATTAATATTTATTGATGTTGTAACTGATGATGGTAGCAGCAGAATGACTTCAGAAGTGTGCAGAAACATTTTGTCTGCCAATTTACTGAGAAATGCATTGAAACTAATCGGGATGAAGTTTGTCATACAGCAGAACAATGACGCAAAGCACACCGCCAACAAAACAATGGACATCATCAGGGGAAAAAGTGGAAGGTTTTAGACTGGCCAAGTCAATCATCTGACCTTAAGCCAATAGAGCAAGTATTTCACCTCCTTAAGAGGAGACTGAAGGGAGAAACACGAAAGAAACACGAACTGAAAGAAGCTGCGGTAAAAGCCTGGAATAGCATCACAAATGAAGAAGCCAACCGTTTTGTGATGTCGATGGGTCGCAGGCTTGAGGCTGTTATTGCAAGCAAGGGTTATGTCACCAAATATTAAATATTATTTACTTTACGATTATTTGTTCCTTTACTTTTGCTCACCTAAGAATGATGTGGTCTAATACAAACGGTGATATGTCCTAAGTTGTTTAACACATCTAGATGCGAATACCAGGAAATACAAGCTGAAATTCTGAACTCTTGTCTTAAACTCATCTTTTGATCTTAAACCCAAATGTCTTCTGTGAACAACAAAAACAAAGGAATTTGTCTTACTGTTCCGATACTTTTGGAGGGGACTGTAGTCATTTGGTCCATTTTTGATATAAAAATATTAATTGGTGCCGCTTTAAGTTATAGTCCATCTAACAGAGCTTTACTCTGCTGCAGCATCAATCTTATTCCTAGTTAGTTCAGCTAATTCGATGCCTTTTCATTTTACCAGTAAAATTACTTTCAGCACCATTTTTTAAGTTGCAAGTTTGATCTTGGAAAACTTCAGCTTCTCAAAACTTAGAAGTATTTGCTTGTGACTGAATTACCATAAAATGAAGGCAAGGCCTGAAGGATTACCTATTTTAAGTAAGCCATTGGTTTGAATCACTGGCATTAATTCAAACCAATGGCTGCTTGAAAGATAAGAAATCAATCTGATATGTTAATGTATGCTTTGATTAAATATGTAAATGCACTTTATTGTCAACAAGCTAATCTCCAAAAACTCTTTTAGTCACCTTGCTCTCTTGTTGTTGTTACCTGTTTTTGTTGACATGACTTTTTATTATGTCTCACAAGTGCAAAAACAATATCTGGTGAAAGAAGAGAGTCAAACAAACAGTCAAAACTTTGCTACCAAGGTAAAGGTGCTTCAGAGAGCTCAATATTTGGTGTAGGGGAACAATAAATGGACCTTTATCAGACCTCAACACTGAATCTATTCAGCAACCATCACTCTTTAACACTGCTGCTAACAGCACTTTACATGTGTGTGTGTGTGTGTGAGAGTGTGTGTGTTGCCAATATAATAGCTGTGTGGGAGTTGAAATGGCAGCTGTTAAATGAAGTATCGAGACAAACACATTTTTTTTTGTCACTTTGAGAGCCAGAAAGTGTCAGACTGAAGGCGGGCTCGCTCACACACACACACACACACACACACACACACACACACACACACACACACACACACACACACACACACACACACACACACACACACACACACACACACACACACACACACACACACACACACACACACACACACACAGGAATATGCACGCACAGAGAAGTGCAGTCACACACCAGACAGTCACGTTCATCATGCAGCACACTTGACACGTGTCATCATTCATGTCCTCGTTCAGTAGAAAGCACGCAGTCACGGACGTCGATGCACACATGCGCTGTCTCTCTCTCTCACACACACACACAAGCCTTGGGCTTCAAAGAGCTCTGGTCTTCCTAATAAGCAACATTCTATAGCATCTGGTGGGCAGGAAAAGAGCTGAGGGCAGATGGAGAGAGGTAAGGAAAGTGCATGAACGCAGGGTTTAAGGAGCTGTCAAAGACGGAAGAAATATTGTGATAAAATGTGGGATAATTGGCTGAATTTAACTGTCTGTGCTGTAAGCTGTAAGGTACATGTGCTCATTTAAGGTGTGCATTTGTGGGTGTGATTATGCATATGGACTTGCATCTTGCTGAGTATCTTTATATTGTGTGTATGCCACAGTTATAGGCTCATCATTAGCATCACTGTCTTTAGTGTAACTGGATTGTATGGAAGAATATATATAAAAACAAATATGAAGTTACAATTTGTCTCCAACTGTGGTTCAAAACACCTTTCAAAACTTTAAATAACCACAGCTTCCTTGCTGCAATAGTTACATCCTTTTAAAAAACTGTATAATGAATCTGACTTGCTCTTTGTCACCACTATAAAAGACATTTTTTATAGCATTGAGTGAGAGCTGTCTGTTACATGTATGTTTTATCACAAGTCATTTTATTTCCATGTTATTCATTGGATTTTTTTATCAATGCGGCTAAAAAGAAAGATGTGGACCTTGTGTTCTTTTATCAAAGTACTATTTCTATGGTCAATAAGGAACATTCATGGCCAACACTTCAGCCCAACACTTAAAATATGAAAGTTTTCATATCAAATACTTTAACAAAGAAGGCCTCTGAAACCTATTCAAAGTTATTGGTAACCTCCTTGTAAAACAGCAGCTATGGCTGTATAAAAGAATTACCAGGAAATTGTGCTTCAGCAATGGGGTTTAAAAGAAACATTCATGTTATGTTCTTGTTCATCTGTGTTCGAAGTTACATTTTCCAATAAAAACTTTTCACAAACAATTGTATGGGATTAGAACTACTATACGTGTTAATTAGCGTAATTAAACATTAGCTGTCCCTCAGATATTTACCCTGCCAGTGTCAATGTCAAATCACAGGCGGAGGTACAGAGTTTAGACATGTATTCCCAAATGCAAATATATCTGTCCACAAAACCTGCTGGAGGCTTCTTACGCAAACTCTGCTCCAAGATTTAAAGATGCCTGAAGACTCAGATTGTACCGAGAGGCAAAGTCATCGCCCCATTTTGAAGGAGCGACAGTACAGTGGCTCTCAAAGAGGACCTGAATTTCAACATCCGCTTCATTCGGTAATCCTGCGAGCTCTTTCCGCAACTATGCTATCGCAGAGAAACCGTCTGCTTCAACTGTGAAACGCCGATTAAAGCCAGCCTCCTTAATTCAGATGGCTCAGTAACCACAGTGTACTCACCCGAACCACCAAATGAATAGATGTTCTCCAGAGAATAAAGAGCCCCGCACAGAAAGACAAAGGAAGGTGAATGAAAGGTATTGGGAGAGGAGGCCGAGAGGAGGGGAAGAGGCACAGATGGAGAAGAGCTCAGTAAGAGTACGCTGGTTTATATTTGTTGCTTTTCTGTTATTTCTACAGTTTGTGAGATTGATTCAACTGAATTGACCATTGTAAAAGACACAGTAGAAAATTCGAACAGGCATCATTCCCTAATCTGTCTTCAATGCAGCCATTGTTAGTCATTAATGTCATACCAGAATTGATATTGCTGCGCGTAACACTGTTTCCTTTTGTATTTGTTTTTTGTCACTTTTTTAGTCAAGATGGTTCCAAATTGTTAAATTACTGCCTGGCTGGAAGCCCTTTTTGCCGTACTGCTTGAAAATGAAGGTAATAGTAAGTACAGTATACAGCAGGTGAAATCAGCTGAACTCACGTGATTAGTAAAGTATGTCCCTGGTAGGAGGAAGGTTTTCTTTGCAAATATTTGGGTGAAAAAAAACTTCTAGGGGAGGTATAAAAAGATTTTTTTTTTTTTTTAAACTATCTGAAGCGAGGCTGATGACAGATTTAGGTTGTGATGACTCCCGAGATAGGAGAAGAAAGATGCTCTAGGTTCCTAAACTGCTTCCTGGTATTTAAACATAAATTCTTTCATAAAAAAAAAGACTTGACATTTATTGGCCCTCTATTTTTGTTGTGCTTTTTTGAACTCTCTCCTTAAAGTCGGTAAGGAGCAGATCGTGAGGCTAATATAAACCATTAAAAACACAACGGGATCCTGATCTGAGGCTTGGTTAACACTCATGCTTATACAAGAATATGGTAATGTAAAGGTTTCCAAGTTCAGTCAGACCAGAAGACTGTTTTGAGGTGCTGCACTGCGATTCTATCAAACACATGATATCTTACTTCTGTATAGATCTCTGGCTTCTGGCCTGATATAAGACCATAAAGGGATTTGATTTCATGATGCAGGTGTTTTGAAATGCTATTAAAGCCTCTAAGTATGCAGACACATTGTCCACGCTCAAATAACGAGGACACAAGGGAGAACAAAGGACGAGAGTAAAGTAATAGTAGAAGTAGAGTGGAGTAATAAAAAATATTGCAGTGAGGTGCGCAGATATCCATGGGCTCAGAGAGTGAGGAAAGGCTAAAAATATCAAACAATATCAAGTGTGACCTTTACAAAGAGCCGGGCCATTAACAGATTTAACGAACCTGTGGGTTGAGAATCAGTAACTGCTTAAGATGAAACTACACAAAGAAATCATCAGGCAGCAGGAGTAGCAGACGTTAATACTTTAATATTAATTCTTTTTGATAAACATAACATAAATAGCATATCATCTTAACAACAGTTCTTCAATTTGATAATTAAGGAATTGTGATCAAGATATGTACTAAATGGGATATTATTCATGTGAGACCGCTTCACAAACAAGCTGACCAGCTGGAACCCCCCCCCCATGACCTGTACACCTCATGGAGGCGTGCAGGAAAGACTGTGGCCGACGCCTCCCACCCCGGACACAAACTGTTTCAGTCACTCCCCTAAGGCAGGAAGCTGCAGTCCATCAGGACTAAAACCTCCAGCCTCGTGAACAGTTTCTCCCCATCTGCAGCATATGCAATCCGATTCTTTTATTGCACATGTAAAGAATTGTATATTCTGTTCATTTCATGTTTTAAATATATCTTTATATTTATACTGGTTTTATATTTATTTTTGTTGCACACAAAATCTCCAAAACTAATTCCTTGTATGTGTTAAAACAACTTGGTAATAAAGCCATTTCTGATTTTCTTTCAGATTTTTGGCATTTCTGTATTGCAGTCTTCTTAAATTATAGTTACCTATAATATCACCCTGAACTATTTATTCCTCTAGCTTTACTTGCCATTACCAATACCTAGAAACAAGAAAAAAATACTACATCAGTGTTGCAAACCAGAGTTCTCATTTTGGAGGAGAAATATCAGTCAGGGAAAAGGCTTGTCACTTGGACGCAAAACAGCTACAAATGCTGCTGTGTTCAAAGGCGTGGCCTTTTCCATGTCTGTACCCAGGGGACCGTTGTCTCATAATCAGTCCAGTTTTGAGATATTTGTCTGATTTCTACCATCACCACAATAAAATGGACGTGACCGGAGTTTCGCTTGAGGTGCTCACAGCATTGAAAAATTCACCAGCAAATTCCCTTTGCAGAAACATTGTCCCAATTACTCGGGATAATCCACAGACCTCACTGTGAACAGCTTTCAATGGAACTACTTTCAACCGAAAAAATGTCCTTATGAAAACAGTCGACAGTGTGTTCTGTGGATTATCCAGGGTAACTGGGGCACTGTTTCTTTTTTTCCAATTTGGATGAACCATCGCTGGTACAGTTTTTCTAACAGTCAAAGTCGTGTATGTGGTGTACAACTTAAAGCGGTGCAGTTGCAGTTATATACATAACTCAGTCTTCACCACCAAGCTCAGTGGAAAGCTGTTTTATCAGTGTGTATGCTCATTCAGCTGGAATTTAAAGAAACAAGCGAATGCAACTCCTTCATGATTATTGAAAAGCATTCTGGTAAATGTTGGGAATCCCCAGCTGTGGTAGTCAAACCATCTCATCACAAAATAAGTTCTGCAAAACAATGAATAGATGATTGAACAATGGTATTGACGTATCCAGGCATCCAGCACTGTGTAAAAAAAACCTCAATCTATCTTTAAGTGGAAAAACGTCCTGTGTTTTGATCATTAAGACACTATTTAATGGTGAGATAAAGTCTAATAGAGTCATTTAGAGTTTGTGTGAAACGGTACATCAGTTCACACCTCAAAACAGTCAATTATATTCTTTGAGGGTTTTGAATAATAACACTTCAAAGGTCTACGGACGTTAACAGAGACTTTGAGCTGGGGGCTTTAACACTGGATTGAGCTGAAAAGTTACAGAGCCCTCCAAGGATAATGCTCTGCCACGGTCAATACTGCAAGCTGGATGACCTGTGTGTGTGTGTGTGTGTGTGTGTGTGTGTGTGTGTGTGTGTGTGTGTGTGTTGTGTGTGTGTGTGTGTTCTAGTAAGTCTAGTAAGTTTGGGAAACAAAAATAGGGGAACAAAAAGATTTCCGTTTCCCATCCACTCTTAATTTCGCACTGCCTCTTTGTTATAAGACCAGATAAAGACAGTGGGTGTTACTCTCTCTTGCCCTCTCAAATACGCTCACACCACACACACACACACACACACACCAACACCTACCTGAGTGTTTCGGTCCATTTGAGCTCCAGCTCCAGAGCCATCTTGTCCATCTTAAGTTTCTCTTCCTCTTTGGTGGTGATGAGTTTGGCTTCATGCTGACGCTTCTGGGTCTCCAACTCTCCCTGAGAAATAGACAGAGAGACAGACGGGTCAATCTCAGACGGACGGACAGACAGAAAGACTTTGGTTTCAAAGTTAAGTGTTAAGTGTGCCACCGTAATCTAAATGCAGTAATCTAAATCCGCCCGATAAGAATCCAATTCTTCAGGCTACTCTGAGAACAGTTTATAGTTTGGAAAAAGTCTGTTTGAGTGACATTGCTAACAGCCAACTACTGGCAGTGTCAATCCTAAAACAGTGGTGAAATGGAAGCTCTGTAAAAGCCCCATTCTAGTCAAACCTACATCAGTATTGTAGGACTGAAATCATTTAAATCAATTGAAGAGTTGATAAACAGAAAATAATTGTTTGGACTCTGGGCACTTTTGGTTGGCATTCAATATTTTCTGACATTTATACACCAAATAAATCATAAACTAATAAAAAAAAAGAAAACTAATTATTTCCTCACTTTTCCAAAGGAGTGTTTGAGAGTTAAAACCTGGTTTGGGGTTATAGGTTAGAAATCTCATATTAAGGTTTGAGGTTAGACATGTTGTTGTGATGGTTAAGGTCATGTATACATGCTTCATATCAGAATAAACAAATGTGCCCGTTTGCAGACCTGCAGTGCGGTCAGCAGATTGCTGGTCTCTCTCAGTCGGGCCCTGGTAGCGTCCAGCTCCTCCAGCAGTTTGTCCTGCGCCTCCTTCAGTGTGGAGATCTGTCCCTCAGCTGTTCCTATGTTCTGCTCCCCCTGCTGCACCTCCTCCTGCAGCCGAGTCACCTGTGGGAAAGAGAGACGGACAGAGAGGCTAAACCATGTTCACAACCTCTACTCGGTGGCACTTCAGGCTGTATTTCAGTGTGGCAGCAACCTTGAAACTACATCAGCATTTTATGCTCAGCGAGGTGGAATTTCCATCAAAAATGCATTCAATAACCATTTCTATTTCTGATTTTTAAATGAGCCTGGAATATATACAGTTTTTTGCCAATGTGGCAACACAGTTTTGGAATTCATCAGTTATTAATTTACCTCGAAGTTGAAAGAAAAGTACAACTTAGAAAATGTGCATGGAGCGCACAAACAACAGCTATAAACACTCAACACTAAAGAATAATATAATATCCCAGGGACGTGGGACTGGAAACAAACAGTTTTTCTCTCTCTCTTTAAAAAAGTGTTTCAACATACATGGACGACAATATTGACTAAAACCTCATGCACTCTCATTAAGTTTTAAACTACACAGAAAATTCTGTAAATTGAGTAAAAAACAACCAATATTAATAATGGATGAATGAATAAGCAGCCAGCATCTGCATTTAAAAAGCTTGCACCAAAAATATCTACAGAAAGTAACACATAGCAGGAACAGAGGGATCATACCTCAGCAGGAAAACAGTTGTCTTCATTCAAGATCACTTTCAATCATTTCTCTCTAAAAGATGTTGTGCTAAAGTTGGACTGAGTTGTTCAGGTACAGTCATTGCCAGTGAAAAAACATTAAGAGACTTTTAGTTATGGGGGTTTAAAATGGTTATCAATAATATAATTCAATAATTCGGTCAACTGAAACATTTGGGATGTTTAATATTTAAAGCTCTTGGGCTATGTTTGGGTTTATGCAATTTATTTTGCATATAGTTTATCCTAATGTGTCCTTGATGGGAACTGCACATTTGGAAGTGACCCTCAACTCATTTTTCAGCTGGTTGCTATGACTGCAAAATACTGCTGACTTCATCCTTCAAATGGTAAATACTATTTTATATAGAAGTCACACATAATATTCGGTTTCTCTAGTTTCTGTAACTTTTGGAAGTGACATTACCAAAAAGAAGTTAGGAGAAGTGAGAGAGAAACTCATTACAAATAACACAAACTCCAGTTTCCAAAGCAATCTCACAGTTTAGTAGCTGTTCTGGAGCTTTCAATCATTTTCATTAACAATCGGTCAAAGGTCAACGATGAGCTTTGAAATTCAACATTTAAGCCAACAGGTACGAAAATGTCCTAAATGTCCTACCTCTTCATTGGCTGCAGTGAGTTTGGCGGTCAGCTCCTCCCTCAGCTCGTCCAGCTGCTGCCTGAGAAGCGTCTTCTGCTCCTCCAGCGAGAGGCGCTCCCTCTCAAACTGCTGCTCCAGCTCCTGTGGAAACCAATCAGAAACACATATCTGTCAAAACAAGTGAGCAGTAAAAGCCAAAGGGCAGCGACAAAGAATTTCAGAACTTCATATTCTCTGCGCTTAGATCAGTAATTCACATTCAGGTGAGACAGTTCCTGTTCTCCGACCAGCAAAGTTGCGCACAGTTTATCAGAAGCCAACATTTCATTAGTATTCATGGTGTTTTACATCTGTGGAGATTCTCAGTCATCCAGTTAATAGGATATCTGAAAGAGATGAGTCAAAGGCAGTTGGAATTATTCATGATTGGTTATTAGAACAGATGTGGATAAATGGCAAAACACAATCAAGACCAAACAGCAAGTCCAGTTTCCTTTGACTTGCTGCATTTTAAACAACAACCATGACTTTATGAAGCACTTTACCCTTATTATTGTGTTAAATAAGTCATTCTGTAGGCTCAATTCATGTTATTCCAAATCAAAGCAAGGGGATATCATTTAATTCATATCATTTTGTTCAAAACAAATTAAATACAAAGCCTTGCTAGCAGCTCTGTGAGGCTGTACACAATGGTGCTTGAAGCTAAAGGCTAATGTCAGCATGCTACACGCTCATAATGACAATACCGAGATGCTAATATTTTGCAGATAATGTTCACAATGTTCTTCACCTTAGTTACTAAAGGCACTAAATACAAAGTACATCTGAGGCTGATGGGAATACATAAAAAGCAGAGATCAACAAATCCTCAGGTGGGCATGAATGCATGTCCCAAATTTCATGGCAACGCGAGTCCTTCAATAGTTGTTAAGATACACTTTATGGACAAAAGTACAGAGACACCTACACATTACTTTTATAACATCCCATTCCAAATCCAGAGGCCTTAATATGGAGTTGGTCCCCCCTTTGCAGCTGTAACAGTTTCCACTCTTCTAGGAATTTCCCTTGTGATGTCAGACACTGATGTTGGACACAAGGGCCTGGCTTGCAATCTCCATTCTAGTTCATCCCTAAGGTGTTGGAAAGGGTTGAGGTCTGGGCTCTGAGCGGGCCAGTCAAGTTCTTCCACACCAAACGGGGAAAACCATTTCGTTACGGAGCTGATTTTGTGCATGGGAACATTTTCAAATTGAAAGAGGAAAAGGACAAACACAAACTGCTAGAAGAACTGTTGTCTAAAACTGAATGTTGTAGCATCGAGATTTCCCCTAAGAAAGACCACACCATGACAAAACAGCTCCTGCCAAAAGTATTGGGACAGGGGTGTCCTGGTATGCATGTCCGTATAGTGTATTTCAGTCAGACCAAAGATTGCTTTTAAGACAGAGACAGAAACATCAGGACATCAACTCTCAGAGCGGTATCCCACTCAGGGCTGGATAATATGGCCAAAAATGATCTCACGATAAAAAGTTATTTTAGTTAGTTTAAAGGCTGATTTTTGCTCCTGAGTGAAAGTTGAAGAAACCTGATGGTTAAATGTGGTTTAAACTCTTCTTTATGGTCAACACTTGATGCCAAACAGTGGATCACTTCACAAACCTGAGGTAGAACATTCAAAACAGTTATGGTACAATCTTTGTTAACAATTACGCATTAGTAAAATTAAGTATTTTTCCTCAACAAAACAAACATCTTAATAAAAAATCCATTTATAGGACCAAACATTTATTGAATATTTATTAAACACTTGTTATATTGTTAATGACAGAAAATATATTGCGAAAATTATTATTGTTTTATTGTCCAGCCGTAATCACAATAGTCTTGTAAAAAACAGAACATTTCATATATGTACAGTATTTTCTCAGTTGTGGTGCAGATCCAGAACTTGCCTCCCTCGCTCCTCTTTTGTTTGCCCTGCACACATGTGTACACATTTCTAAAAATACTTTTAAAAATGTCATTGTCCTTGACAGGGAAGGGAGAAGGAACTTTAGCATTGTTACCAATATAAAGCTTATTATGTCTGCTGATGAATGGAGAACGATTTCTGTTATAGCATGCAATGATTGCTGCTTCCCAAGGACAATTAGAGCTGAGGGAAATTGCTGTAATGTCAAATGAAATTCACCACCATTATTCATTACACAGGAGGATGGAGTTTGCAATGCCGAAATAGAAACATTCAGAGCATTGACTACTTCCTTAGAAATGAATGGAACTCCACAGAAATTTATCTGAATAGAAGAAAGAGTGAAAAATCATAGTAATTCATGTGTAATGGTTCATGACATCTTACATATCACCATCCGCTAAGACGTTCACAGGGTGGAGAAAGTTTCTCTGTTGGCAGGATAATAACTGTAAGAACTGTTCCTCACCAAAACAAATTAATACTGACTGACAGAAATATGCATGTGTTAAACAGTTTGGTATAAACTGGCACGAAGAATCACAGATTCAAATGTTTTAGAATGTTATTGACATTTGTTTGAAGCCCGCTCCAAATGATCTAAAAGTCTGCAAATGTCAATTGGCTCGAACACTCAAACGTCAGCCCACTCCTGTTTTCCCTCTCAACCAGCTCCCTGTGGTTTCTTGCAATAGGTTAACACTCTAACGCAACCCTAAAAAAAACTGGGTCAGATCCTGCCCACCTGCAGACCACGATGAAACCACGATCTACTGTTTGCCTGAAGCCTTCTGCTCCCAGAGGTCATCACAAAGCTTTTCTCTGAGTCGATTCTTTGCTTGTGGATCTAATTGTGAATTGGGTTCAGGACTCAGAATAACTAACTTAAAAACACTACTTAGTCTGATAATTACCTTAATATTTTGTTTTACCTGCTGTGCTAACTAACTAACTAACTGTTAGTGTAGATGTAATCTCCTCAGTCCCTGATGCATGATAACTTCTAGCACTTAAAGATGCAGAAAAATAATTATTTTAAGTCTTGGGGCGGTAAAACAAACTGTAAAGACAACTTTGGTATAATATTACTTTGTTATAACATGCTATAGCTAATCTTTGCTCTCCTTTTAGCTCTGTCTCTTCAGCTTGTTAAATGCTACTTGCTAAATTTGCTTGTCTGCTGCTGGCAGCATACAGTCGATTTATCGATGTTGAGTTTTTTTCACTGAAAACAGTTGCCTGTTGTCATAAAGCTGAGGGGAACTGTAGAGTTGGGCGTTAATTCTCTGTGGGTTTGTCACTACAAGCTTTTACATTACACATGTTAATTTGATCCACTGTTAATTGTTTGTTAGTGCAGCTTTAAACACCCAGTCCTGCATGTTCTACAATAAATGAAGTACTGTAATTATGTATGGGAAGTTTGACAGAACAATAAAAGTGGATAACATGTGCTCTCGATTTAGCTGAAGCTAGACAAGCCAAGCATTTTAGTTCTGGTCAGATATGGGATAATATTAATAGTGAGACACTGTATTATCACATTTGCATATTTCACATATTTAGACACCCAAATCCCAACCATGAAATATAACAATCATTCAAGAAAATATGATTCAATGGATACATCGTGTTCTTCTCAAATGAGAAGAATGTAATTTGTGTAAATCTTTTGTATAACGTGATTTCAAGGACATGATAGCAGGAATCGTGTGGCCACTGGTCGAGCACGAAACAGACAAAGTCAGATGGGGAGAAATGTGATATGACACATCAGGATTCCTGTCATACCTTGCCACTCGATATGAAGTGCGAGACCGGGGTACAGCGCAGGCCTATTCATTTAAATTCCAAACCCAATCTTCTCACAGACAACTCTCATTATAATTTAAAACGAACGAATGAAAGAATAGAGGTGATGAAAGAAAAGATGATTAACTAGACGTGATGCAACTTGGATCAGACAAAAGAGAAGGAGTGATGAGGAACAGAGGGATGAAGTGGCATTTTCATCTCATCAGTCTGTCCTGTGATTTTGCAGAAAAATCTATAAAACTGGAGCAGCAGTGAGTGAATGAGAAGTGAATGAGCAACTCCTCCCTGTCACTCTTTCAATCTGGAAATTTTTGCACCAACACTGGCAGCATAATCATGAACAGGGGTGAACAGAGGCAAAATATTGTGCACATCAGAACACAGTGGGAGGGAATATGAGACCCTGAAAACCACACAGGGCCAGAGAGGAGGACGTCTGCATATGGAATGCATATCTAATAACTATGGAAATGCATAAGGCTCTCCTCTTAATGTAGCTGTCAGCTCCGATCGGGTCTACCATGGAATATCATTTAAAACACGTCCTCATTATGCAACTTTGATGCAAGAGAATACTTGATCACTTGCTTTCACATGTCTGTGTGTGACTGGAATAAAGGACTCTGTGGAGATTAGGCATCATCACAAGGCTATTTCAGGCTAGTGGAACTTCACGGCTCAGCTGCAGTCAAATTAGTGGTAGGCTGTGGTTTGGAACAGCTAAACCTTAGGCTCATTAAAGTCCCAGGGCCCTGGTTGTAATCCTTGGGGGCAATATCACTGTCTTATATCAGATACAAGAGATAATGTGGTACTGGAATATGAGTATTTGGTACTTTCTGAACACACATCACAAGTACTTGATTTGTGAGGTGCTCCCGTCAGAGTGGTGCAGGTTGTTTGGTTGAAGCAATGGTGGTCAGTGGGCGTGGAACCCTAAAATTAAACAGCACTTTTTTATACAGTAAATAACAATAGCTTTTACCCATCCTATATCATCTCATATTAATGTCATGTAATAGACTATATTTTTGAGTTTTGTTCCTCCTGAACTTTGGAACTCTCATCCCTTTGCACTTTTAAAAAGCAGTTATATTTTGTAATTTTTTTATTTATTTCTATTTTAATTTATCAATATTTTATGGTGCTTTTAGGTAAGGCAAGACAGCTTTATTTAAATAGCTCATTTAAAACACATAAGTGCTTTACACAGGTACAGAGATGCATTAGAAAGAGATTAAAAAACAATAAGTAATAATACCAGAATAAAATGAGATAAAATTAAATAAAATACACCAAAAATACAGTTAAAGTGCAGTAATAAGTTATTATTTTCTGTAAATGCAACAAGGAAATAAAGTAGATCAGTCAATCAAAGGCACTGAAGCGTTTTTTAATTTAGATTAAAAGTGGCTGGAGTTTACTCTTCTTGAGTCTGTATTTTATGTCTGTCGCCTTGTTATTATTATTATTTTTTATTGTGAAGCTCATCTGAACTCACTTCAGCTGAAGAAGACGGATAAACTTCTCTGGTTCCTGAACAGAAACTCTCGTGTTCTTCCCAAGAGCTAAAAAAGGTAACAGAGTAAAAATATATACCATGGAATATGCAGTAGACAAGTAGCGTAAAAGCGCCATCTAAGAAGTGGGTGTACACTGTATGTATGAGCTTAAGCCCTGTTAGGACCGCCACACTCCGTGCTAAGTAAGTAGCAGTGAAATATTTATGCTGCAAGTTTTAGAAACACACACACACACACACACACACACACACACACAACACACACACACACACACACACACACACAGAGGTTGGCTGCCAGAGTCACATCACTCAGCCAACGTTCACATTTATCTCCTTCCCCATCACATCATTTTGTCCTAATTTTGATTACTTTACTCACTTTATAGTCTCCATTTGCAGTTTTATGTGTAATAAATGTCATCAGTGTTCAAGAAGGACTTTCAGTTTTAATCAAAGGTCCTGCACGCATTTAAATGTCAAAAACGTCACTAATTTTGGTGGTTAATAGAATTACTCACAGTCTTCTTGTCTTTATTAACTCTAAAAAGGTGTCATTTATAGTGACAAATACCAAACTACGTGAAGCATAAATGTTTTAAAACACAGAAAAGTCGAATTTCTTCACAGATCTTTATACAATTTTAAAACATTTTAAGATCTAGCAGATAAACCCATTCTTTTACTGTGCATTTCCAGACTTCCAATCTAATTAGTGTGTCAATCTAATTAGTACTTTATTGTCTCCTCCTTAATGGCATCATGAGCAGCTGTGTGTGTTTGTGTGTGAACATGAGGAGTAGCAGTTTGAACATCCTCCCCCAAAATAGCACATCAACGTGTCAAGACACTCTTATCACCTGTGTGACTCATCAGGCAGGCTGCGTATGGTGTCCACATGTGGCTCCCATCAGCTGCCACATCTCCGACCTTTGTTTTCATTGAGAATTATTTTGTATTTTTCCTTTTTCAGATCTCTTTTGTAACATTAGATCACTCCTCCAGGTTACTCACATTTCACCCAGTCCAGGTTATGTGAGCATGGAGGTGTCCTAGATGACATTTATGAGCTCTAAATATAAATGTGCTCCCACGTCAGTAGGCTGCATTTCCTCCTTTGAGTTTGCCAGCTTCTTAGTCACTGTTACAGCTCCTTTTGATGTATTTTAGTCTATAGACAACCTAAACAAACTTCAGATTCTTTGCAGGTATTCGTGCTCCTGTCACTTTTTATGCCTACGTGTGATGTTGTATTAATTTTAGACTAGAATATAAATGTGTTTTCTTATAAACTGTGCAGAGATATTATAAATCTCTAACCTTTATTCAGTATGTTAAAGGGGCTGCTTATTCACTGAGTGATATCACCAGAAACTGTCATTGGTTTTGCTCCTGTAGACATTTCTGTCCTGCAGATCAGCATTTTTTAAAGCAACAGCTTGTATATTTATGATGTATATTTGCAGTAAAGGTAAAAAGACATGAACTTAAAGCCCTCTTATGGTTTTAATAAGCCCACTTGGATATTGAACAGGAAAAGTGAGATAGCTGAATAAAGCTAGAAGGCAAATAAACCACAAAATAACCATATACCGTCTTCTATAAAAATTGTCATAACCCTAGGGTTCTTTTAAATGTAATAGATCCTGTCAGTCCATCCATTAAATCCAAGCATTCCCTGAAAAATGTGAACAGTTTCTGCACTAAAGAAAGTCAAAACCATCAGTCTCAGGATGGTGACACCCTAAATCTCGCTCTTGAACCTGTCTCTCCTCATAGTTCAGTATAAACTTAAAGTGTTTCCATCTCACGCACAGTTCAGCCGCTCTGAAAGAAGCCCTGTCTGACTCCTCTCACCCTTATGTTAACAGCATGACAGTGTCAGCAAAATGCATTTTTATTTAGACACTTTCAGCTGATATAATGTGCTGTTATGCTCATACTCATTACAAGACTCTAGTGAGATGAAAGAGAAGCATGAATGTTTTTGCATGTCAAGGCATCCAACTGAAAAATGCTGGGGGTGGGTTTGAAACTCAGAAAATAATCTGAGGTGTTTCACAGTGAAAGGTAATATACCACCTGTATTTCGAGGCCAAATTCATTGAATGCCAAGTTCAAAATTCAGTATTTACTTAGACATCTGGAAGAAAATGTAGACCCATGTGAGACTACAAAATTACAATTCTCACAACAAACACTGCTCAAAGCTTCTTTGCAGCTCTTGTAACAGATGCCACAGTCGGTGAACAATGTAGAATTAGCTTCTTAGGCAGGCTCGTGACCACTTGTCCATTGAAATCCATAAACAAGCTTACAGAGTATCTGTGGGAAAGTGAATGAGTACGGCTGTCGCCTGCAACAGCAAACAGAAGAGGACTCATGTACTGAGTAAATTTGTATACAAGAAGAAATTTACGTTATAACCTGGAATTTTAGTGTGGATACCCACAACTGTGTGACGTTCTTTACATACCTCCATACACAAACCCTACTTTAGTATACTCAGTGGTATGGTGTTAATAAAAACTAAAACATATGCAGACACCGCATGATGTCTGTCACTCATTATGTGCACTCATTCATTAACAAATACAAAACAGACTGCAGCGGCGTGACAGGTCCACATTTATTGGCAGGCAACAAATCCAGAATTTGAGAACGGCTGAGAGAGCTGACAGCCTGTATTTTGACTCCTGAACATCACACTGTTCAATTTTATATTTGTCAATAATATCAGCTCTGCTTTAACAACTTGCAGTGGGTGAGTGGTGTGAACGGGAAGAGTGGAAATGATAAAGGTGTTTTTCAAAGCGTCACTACTTAGAGAGAAAAAAGTATTCAGATCCTCGACTGCGCTACTTAATTTTTCATAATAACAATGGATCAAATGACTAAATGTGATGTGAAAGAAATCATTCATAGTAATAAATCCACTTGGGGCTGCAGCTAACAATGATTTTAGTACTTGAAGCTTCTATAGATTATTTCATTGATTCACCTATGCATCGTTTAAGAAGTAATTTTGCTTGGCGCGCTGCCCCCTACATCGGTAACGGGATCAGCTGTGTATGCTGATAGATGATAGATATTTATTAGTCCTTTCGGAAATTAATAGTGTGTCATACAGCAAACATCAGACCAACATCATCAACAGACCAACAACCAGACAACTGCTTTACCAACACAAACATCACCCGCGTGCTATACAAGTTATACTAAGGTTCAGCTCCCCGACACCCAGCTAAATCATGAGTGTGAAGTTACAACCCAAACTCACGACCCAACCAGGAAAACAACAAACTTGTACTGTGTACTTTTTCATCTGAGCTAGCCTTAAACTCAACAATCAATCATGACTTCAGGTAAATGTTGAAGTTGCTTCTCTGTGGTCTGCTGGCAGCACACCGTGTGCTTCCTGATCAGGTGCCGTCGTTCTGTTGCGGTAGGATTAGCCAATGTTTCGTTTTACAGTGGACAGAACGTAACATTACAGAGCTGTTGTTTTCTTTGAGCTTGAAATAATCCCGTACTTTGGACACTTTCTTCTTCATCACTGGCTATTTTCTCTCTCTTCCTCCACTTTGCAAACAGCGCCATCATAATCACGTCGTATTCACACACAGGTAAGCGCAATGTGCGACGGCAATATATGTCGGTGCGAAGTAGTGTGCTACATAGTTATTAGCTTCAGTTAAAATACCAAAACAAGAATGTTGAGGCACTTCTTTACTAAAGCATTAGCAAGAAAATGTACTTATCATAGAGATGTTGAGAATGTTGCAGCTGGTCAAGGTGAAGCTAACAGTAACTATTTTTATGCTGTTGGTTAGTTAAATCTATATTAGGAAATCATGTTTTATAAGCTGATCACATGATTTGAGCCAATGAAGCTGTAAAGAAATTAGTGACTACAACAATCAGATAAATTAAGTGCACTTCAAAAATAATTACTTTCCTCTGAACTGTAATAGAGTCCGTTAACACCAAAAAAACAACTGTGGCTCAAGTTAGTTAAGATAAAGATGTTGCTGGCTAACGCTGACCAGTTGCAAAGGTTATTGGTTAAAAGACATCATGATTGTGTGGCTTGCTACATAACTTCACCAGCTAACACTGGTACTGGTATAATGACAAAGTGATTTGAGCCTGCAACAAAAGATGTGCCGGTACAAAGCAAACGTGGAGCGATTTGTTTCTAAAACCATTAGTTATGCAAAGGTAGCCAGCTAGATTAGCATGGATCTGGCATTGTTTGCTTCGTAACGTAACAGTCTCACTGTTAAACTAAAGTGTGGCAACAATCTAACTTATAATGCTCAGTCTAGCTCTCTAACCGCTTCCGTTACCCTCAAATACAATTAGCTTTGTTGACATTGCTGAGCCTCTCTGATAAGAGATACACAAATAATTATTAAAAAAGCTGGCAGGCCGGCTAACATAGATGTAGCATGTCAGCTAAATGCAGTCACTGTAATTTATCATGGAACGTGGATGTCCAGCATTTTGTGTTATGCTGTCTCTGGTTTGTGGGATTCTGTTTCGGCTTGCTAATTAGTTCAAGCACACGCTTGGGGGGGTAGTGGTTGCGATCTGAAACCTTGAAGGCCATTGAAAACTACACATGGCCCCTTTATCTAATATTGTACTCCATGTACTCTGTTTATGGAGGTAGAAAGTAACCGAGTAATACTTCTAACAAGTTTTGGGGAAAAAGCTTCCCAAGGACACCATCTTTACGGCTTGAGATGAGCCCCGAGTTTAGTGATGCAGGATCAATTAAAACACGCAGCTGTTCATTTTCCTCCGGCTTTGAGCAATAAACGCTGATTACACAAGTTGCAGCAATCTGAAAATTAATCTTAAGGATTTTCATACACTGTGCCTGGCAAACTCACCATCTGATGCACACTCTGTCGGACATATTGTTATCTAGTATTCTTCCATGGATTCTTTTTTTTTCATCAAAGTAGAAACAACAAAACTTTATGACTGCGTGTCAAATGAATGAAGGGTTCATAATCACCAGCTGTGGCCAGGAAGAGCCCCCATCACGGTTAGATTTTTTTCATTTTGGATTATCCATAAAGCTCCATCGTCAGCCCTGTATACTGATCTAACCTTGGAGTCCTTGAAAAAAAGATGTATGAGCGTACTCACAGCCAGCAGGCGGTTCTTGTCCTTCTCGGCGTTGTTGAGAGCGTTCTCCAGGGTCACTCTGTGTTTCTTGGAGACTTCCTCCAGAGCTCGAGCCTGGCTCTCCTTCATCTGGCTAGCCTCCTCTTCGCATCGAGCTCGCATATTGTTCATTTCCTTATCGTGGGACGTCTTCTCCTCACGCAGGGTCTGACAAAAAAAGAACATATATAATATGCATGCACACACATTTAAAAAATGCTCAAAGGTGAGTGTTATGACAGACGATACACACACAGAGCTCTGGCATTCACACCATATGCTGTATTATTCAGCCATATTGCCAGTGTTTACTAAGTGGCAGCCAAGGAATCAATCCTGCATTCTGTCTGTCTGTATCTGAAATTTTCTGTTTGGATCTCTCTACATTTCCATCTTTTTCACCACTTCACATTCATATTTGTTATTCCTAGAGCACCAAAACAACAACAGGCTGAAAACTGATTTTGTAACACATTTCATGAGGTATTATTGAAAATGGGGTTATTGGTAATGGAAATAAAAAGCCTATAATCAGTCGAGCCTACCATCTTCATTTTGATTGTAGATGGAGTCTTGGTGCAAGTCTGTCTTTGTCAGATGTCTTCAGCATCAGGAGTGACAGATCGAGTTAACTGACCTTTCCCCGACCCCCGGGCCTCTTAGCTAATGTTGATACGCCTGTCAAGCTGATAATGGTGGCACTTATTTTTTTTTAAAGAATGGCACTTATTTTTTTTTGATTTTACAAAGAAAGAGAAAAAAGCAGACTTCTTGTTTCCAGCTGCCAACCGTCAGTTTTGTTGTTTTATCAGAAGCAGATTTTATTTTTATTTGTAGCTAGTTGGCTAATTGACACTACATTCATGAGTTGGTTGAAAAGATTGAGGCCAGGCAAAAAGTCATCATCCTGGCCGGTTATTGATCCCTGTAAGATGTGTAAAATGAACATGATTTTTCTTGTACTGCAGCATAAAGCTAATATTGTAGTATAGTGTTAAAAATACAAATGTTGTTACATTTTGTTTTGTTCTAACATAATACATATATTTGAGCAAAAGGTTTGCGAATGACAAATAACATGTTTCAGCATGTTTCAGGTAACATATTTGAGCAGGAGTTGCTGCAGTGTAAATTTACAATAAATCCAATAACGAACAGGACAGAGCAGCTAACATTAGTGAAATGAATGTCACTACTGACCTGCAACCCCACAAACAAATACTGCAATTAGCTAATGATATGCCAACTCATTGCCTTGGAAGTAATGCTGTGTTACTACTGTAGGTATTAAGCTAGTAAGCCAGGTATGATAATGTTTGCAGCTTCCATTATAAATATATGTTACCAGAGGCCCATGCACACAGAGATATCACATATTGACAAGCCTGATGAGCCTATTACAGTTGCTGAGCTATGATTAGACAATCGCTGTTTGTGGGAGGGGTGATGATTTAAAGCGTGCTGATGTGTCTGAATTGATTGAGTTTGTAGATAAGTACAAGGAGTGTTAGTTGAATCAGAAGACCGCTGCTTCATATATTTTAAACTGAAGGCATAATAGAGGAAAGTGGTAAACTACAGGAATGGATGACAGCCAAAAGATGAGGCATGTAGAGGGCATAGACGAGACAGTCCTGTTGATTTAAGTGGTTACCAAGCTTCATATATTATGTGGCAGACAGATGAGCAGACAGGCAAGAACACATCTTATCAATACCAAGCAACACTGCACTGGGTTTGCCATTGAAACAGTATAAATCAAGGCTAACCAAAAAACAAACAACTAATCTGTAGCCCATCTACTTTGGGTTTAATTAGGGGAGCAGCTGTTTCTTCATTGCATGGGTTTAACAAAATTTTAATTAGCCAAACTATGCCAAAAAAGCCACATGGGAACAGTAATATCCATTACTAGAGCTTCCATTAGACACATTAACAGACTCCTAAAGTAAGCCAAGAAACTCTTGTGAGAATATTTCCTGTTAAGGTGTATATGATTATCTGACTATTAATGAGATTTAAAATCAGTTGAAGATTTGTTGTTTGTCTCCGTGTCTATGTTTTAAAATGCACTTTTGGTATTCTGATGACATGTTTTTTGTGCATAAAGATGCATTTCTTTGCAATATTCAATAAGGGAGCGCAGTGCTGTGACACTGGCAGTGCTGTGACACTGGTAGGCTGAGGTGGGCTAAATAAAGTTCAGTAAAGAGAGGATCAGATTTTGTTTTGTTTTTTTTTTTTATTTGGCTTCATTATACCAGCCTGATCAGTCCTGCATTATACTAAATGCACTAATTTTGGATTAAATCTCTGACATGTTGTGGTAAATCTTGTATTGAAAATACTTCTTTTCTGCAATTGATAAACTCAAACAGAGGCTGCAGATAGTTATACTGGGTCTTGACATGGCACATTAACAATCAAATCACTGAGACTTGCCCTAACATATTGTTTGCCATGTAAGTAACATGCTTAAAAAGACAACATACACTGCAGATTGTCCTGAAACATGCACAGTGTATACATTTAATTTAGCCTATTCTAAAACTAGTGAATGAGTATCAGGCAGATTATGGAATATATCAAACATGGGCCATAGCATGAAAACAACTTTAATTTAAACCTAGGTGTGCACTAATTGCTTCAAACTGAGGACTGTTTTGGATATCTACCAAGAAAAGTCCATCAAACCGGTCAAACTGAGCAAGACTGCTGTGTTATCATATGGCCAAATCATCCCTAGGGGGAAAACATCTCCACAGTGTGAGATGAACAACAGGGCATGAAAACAACCTGGGAGGTTAATTTCTTCTTTTGCTGAGACAGGACAAGAGGAAAAAGGCTCTAAAGAAAACAAAACATACTTGAGGAAAACACAATGCTAATAAGAAAGAAGGGAAAAGCAAACCCCCCCCCGTTAATGTAATTACTTGGCCAAAACTTTCTATAATCAAGTGAGACCACTAACATTATCGGAAACGTTACTTAGTTTCCTAGTTTGCTTATGTTGCTTATTTTCAAACACAATTCATTTGAAAAGCATTAATTAATGCAAAGACGCTGGAAAACACATTCTGCTACAAAAGCCCCCCCTTTAATATTACTAGATTTGTTTAACCAAGTTTAACGATAGATAAGGGCTAGAAAACCCCCAGCAACACTACTTTCACCAACAGCAACAGGTGACAGTGAAATCAGTTGAGCACTGAGGGACGTTGCTGCTACCATAACAGAAAAGTGCCATAAAATTTATGTGGTGCGAGATCTTCTATTATCCCGAGGTAGACATTCAATTTCACAGCAGCCTTGCTCAGGGGTAAAACTCTCCCAGCTCCCTAAGGATTACAATGCACAAATGTCAGAGATAAAGGGAAGGGAAAACACACATGAAGCAGCAACACTTGACATTTACCGTCGTCTGTGGTTGGTCTGCTGACTACACTGTTCCTTAAATCATCTGACCTTTAAGCCTCTTGGTTTTTAAATAGAGGAGCAGTTTGTCTTTTTTTTTTCCAAAGTTACTAAATGCAGCGATCGACAGTTTTGACTCTTTCAACAGTTTGATGATTACAGGTCAATTTTTGCTCCTTTATTGCTCTTAAGGCATTTAAAACTTTGTTGCATTTCAGATAGCTAAAGAAAGACAGGAAGATAGAAAAGGAGTGGGAATCTTCATGCATTCTATATGGCTACTGTATATGCTCATGCATTAACATTTTGTGCTCTCTATACTTCCTGAAATATATCAATAATTCAAGTCAAACAGTCCTTTTGCATCTACAAAGACTGGCCTTAGGGAAAACATCAACCTCACAAGAGTACACAGGGGGATGACTGTCTCTGTAAAGTCACAGAAATGTCAATGTTGCAAAACAAAAATGAAATACCAAACAGAATTGAAGAAATAAATCAAGTTTTCCTCTCATTTTGGGGGAAGTACTTTATATATTAGAATTGCTTCATAGCCTCAAGAAATTGTCTTTTACTTTTGGGCTTTTTAAAAGGCTGACGTGTTTCAAGGTGAACAGGCCTGCAGCCTGTGTTTACTTCAAACGTTTCCTAGTTATAACGTAAATTATTACTAAGCTGTAATTTATACATTACTAAAATAAAAGTGGTTGCACCACAGAGTAAAGTTACATTACTCTAAGAAGTAACAACTAAATAATTACACATGCCCCAGGGTAGGTGTAAATATATCACATAATTATACTCAGTAATTGTAAAACTGCTGTTTTTGTGCCACACAGCATAATTTTTCATTAAATTGCATGCTATTTGTGCCAATATCAATCTAGCTTTACTATGATGTGCTACAATGCCAAATGAGAAAGTCAGAAAGCTAATGCATAGTAGTAACCATGCCGGTGGAACTCTATGTTGAGAACTCTATGTTGAGAACTTACACACAACGGTGCAACCCAGTAATGATCATCTAGAAGAAATTGAGCACTAAGTTCACAAGGAAATACAAATATAGTGCTTGAAAACACAAATCTCCTCATCTTTAATGTGACAATCACGCATCTGTGACGCTGAAATTGGAGCATGCACTGAGGAAGAACAAACATGGAGAAGATATAATCACTTCAAGCAAGAGGACCAATATTAATACATTTAGTGGTCTTTAAATTACTACAATAATAAAATTGATGCTAATAACTTGTTTTGAGTTTTCTTGGCAATATAAATTGGTGTATTTTATATGCAAGGCCCTATTCTCCAAAATATAGGGAGAGAATCTTTTACTAACTGTATTTGAAGGACGAAAAGAAAAACTGGTTTGGAGCAAAGTCGACCAAAAACTTGAGTTAGAGCATCTTAATGACTTATTTGTTATTCATAACAGTGTTATTCCAGTCTAAAGTGAATACAAATGACAACACACACACACACACACACACACACACACACACACACACACACACACACACACACACACACACACACACACACCTTCTCCAGGGACTGGAGCTGTTGTTTCTGTCTTTCATCCAGGGCCTGACACTGGCTCTGCAGGGACTCCCTCTCTTCTTCCATTCTCAGCACTTTGTCCTTGAGCCGGCTACGCTCGTTGTCCAGGTCCCTGATGGCTGCTTCTTGGGTCATCTGGGTGGCCTGCAGGCTGCTTATCTGACCTATGACAGGACAGAGCCGGCAGGCATGAGTTGAATGCAAGTAGCAGAGCGATGTCATCTGCATATTGTCATTCTTGCTGATATAACAAATGTGCTAAGTAAACTGGTGTCGGCAAACTTTACATTTTAACTTAGTTTTCAATGATTTTCAATGAGTTTTATCATTTCAGTAAATTTATTGAGTTACCATTTTGCTTAACCTCATTCACTCAACCTGACATTGTGTTCATGTTAGCCAATATCTTGTTTTGGATGAGAGGTATTTTGTTCTAACCAATCAGTTAACCAATCAGTAAGGAAGTATCCATCCTGACACTGTCATTTCCAGTCAGCACGGAAGCTGTGTTAGCAGTTGCTTTCCTTGCTAGAAGGAAATGTTATGCTTTGCAGGACAATCAAAGAATATTAAGGTTTAAGAGTTGTTATTTCACATTGACAACAACCTCTACAGCTGTATCAATCTCATCCATGCTCATCGCCATTTATAGTTATTTTCATGTCAGTAGTTTTCATGACTGTACTTAGGTAGCTAGCTATTTGAATCACGGAACAAATCTGAGATGTAGTCACCAATTCTGAAGTTTGAAACTAGACTAAAATATGCTCACCTGACAAGATAATTACAGTTTATTACAACTTGGATCTTATTTTTATCATGTTCTGGCCATGGTTTCTATCAATTATTTTGTACAGCAAGTCTGATGGAACAAGAAACACAAGCGTTGAGACAATCATACAAGTTTTAAAGAAGAAGTGAATGTTAGACCAATTTAATTACTTAGAGAAAACACTGGTGAACGATAAAATAAATACTCAAACTGTTGATTGTAAACAACCACCAGAGTTTAGAGATTAACTTCCTGATTCAACTTGGACCTACCGTACTTGCTGTAGTTCTGTACACACAGTTTTTTGAGCAATGAGGGATCATTACCAATGTTACAGGTGCATTCACCACATATAAAAGGTTAAGATAATCCCTCTGCTCTGGCCCGTCAGATACCGATGAAGCAATGTTGCACGGTTCCTAATATTAGTAATTACTTTGTTGACTACAATGTTAAGTTTGCACCAACACTTACAAACCAACCTTTGGTTCCTTTGCAGTTTAAATACATAAGGAGCTGTGATCTGCACTACTGTGTATAATGTGGCAGCCATAGTTGCATTTACCAGCTGGATCTTATTTGTCTCCCTCACATGCAAGAAGTGGAAAATGACATAACACTCTCACTTTGCACGAGGAGCTCATAGAAGCTAATGGACCAAGCATAATTCTGTAGTAAGTTGCTGCTATTGCTCGCAGATTTTGGACAGTAATGTCAATGCAACGTTGTTTAACATAGTAGTACTGATGGAGAGACATCACAAGATATTAAACCAGATTCTAACATGCAACCATTTACCCAAAGTGAGTGCACAAAAACACACTGTAAACTGGGCATAATTGATGTGAGAAGGGTTGCCTCTGCCTCTGAGGGACTAGGAATACCATTAGCTTGGAAATACAGCATTACTCCATTAAAGCGTTACAGGCCAAGATGAGACAAGCTGTTAGTGGATATGTTTGATGTGTTTGCATGACAAGCCCGGGAAGTGTCTTGAGGGTAGCAGAGGTGCAAGTATTAACAAGCATTATGAATACAAGTCCATATGAGAAGAGAGAGAAGAACTTTAGGGTCTTACTGGCTTTGAGCAGTATTTCAGTCGCTTGCTGCTGAACTCGGTCTCTGGCTGCCTCTAGTTCACACTCGGCTTCCTTCTGACGAATCTCCACAATTTCTGAGTTCTGGGTCACCTCGTCCAGCTGCTTGGTTAAGTCCTGGAGAGGAACCAAATAAACACAGTAGAGTAGATGAGTCATACTTGACTTCCATGAGAGAAATATAAATTAACTGAAAACCTGACCACTGAATTAAAGCATCAAATCACAGTTATTATTGTGAACCAATCAACGTGTGCACATCAAAGTCTGATTGTGTCCCTTCTCTTTAAAGGGGCTATAATTCATATTTGAACAATGAATTAAATGGTAACATGAATGTGACAATAAGAAAGGTGTTGAGTATTACTCAAATCTGTGGCTTGCCTTTATGGAGCTTTATAGTGACCTTCATCTACTTGTAATGCTGTCCGGCTGCATCTTTACTGTTTTAGTTCACTCTTACTGGTCTCATAGCATTGTTTTCGGCTGCCGCACACAGCTGTTTTCAGCAAAAGGCTCTGAAAATCCACTGTACACTACCTGCACAGCATCGACATAGTTAGAGACTAGCTGGTGAGAGTTCAGAGTATTAAGCCTCTGTACATCCCAGATATTCCCTCAGGAGTTGGTAGAGACCAAAAACTGAGCTAAAAGAGAGTGAATAGAGTGGCTAGAATCAAGACTCTAAATGAACGATAACGATAATGCTGAGCTACTGCTTGATGTGTACATAAGCAACTGTTTGCTAACAAGTTCACCATATCATCTTCAATTGTAATATGACAATGCTGTGTTCACAACTTGTTTCGGCTACTTCCAAGTGGTCAAAAATGTTACTGCAGGAAAAATAAGGAAAAGCGGAGAGAAAAAAAGTTAATTTAATAATTATTTATAAGTTATTATGAGTTTTTTAACTGTAACATAATTTAGATTTTTACCTTAGACCTCTCTGAATTTAGAAAAAATAGTGATATGATTTGGTTGCAGTAAAAGTAAATGTTTATCAGTTGTCACCTATGTACCTGTTATTTGTTGGTTATAAGGCTGTTTAAAGCTGCTGTTTATATGCTGTTCTGCAATGAGCTATCCTATTTGATACATTCAGACCTCTAATAAATGTATTTTGATTGGTCATACTTTTTTTTAAAAAGTGCATTGCATCCATACTTGAAGCAATTTAGACACTTCAAGAGACAAGTGGAAGTAGAAAAAAATACACTTCTTGTCCTAGGACAGAAAGGGTTAATGTCACAAAAAGAAGTGTAAAGGAAAATGTACAGCTACTGGGATGAAGGAAACATCCACATCCTCCGGATTTATAAATTTTACTTAACAACTGGGACATGTTTATGTGGTAAATGTATGTGTTGCGTTGTAGCTGTAAGCCGGAGTTTTGAGACATTTTGTATCACAGCAAGTTTGTCAAACTTGCAGGGTGAAGCTTATGGGTAGCATATTACTAATTCTGAAGATCAAGAATGTAAAAGCTGACTGCTGCTCAATTAATATGAACTGGAGGGATTTGACACGCACACACACACACACAAGCACTATCACACACACAGACAAACACACAGTACAGTAGCTGTGTGATTTAGCACTCTGTAAGAACTCATGAGAGGCAATTTCACATCTTTCAATCCCATCAAACGGCTGCCTCAAACTTAATTACTGCAGCTACGGCTAAGACAAAGAAACCTCAGCGTGATAATAACCACTGAGGAGTCACACACAAATTAGACGTGGTATGTGTGTGTGTTCCGTCTGTCTTGTACATCTTTGTGAGGTCCAATTCGGGTTTAAAACCTGAAGGGTTACCGTTTTTCTGGTTGGAGCATTAAGACTTGACTTTAGGGTTATGGTAATAACTAGATTAAAGTCAGGGTCAGGGTTGGGGTTAAGCATGTAATTGTGATCACAAAGGTTAAAGGAGACCTATTATGCTTTTCCATATTTTATGACTTATCTACAATGTTACAATATCGGATGTTAATGTTAAACATGTTCATGTTCAAATAATAAGGTAAAAGTAAGATAGAAAATTATTTTTTTGAACTTTGAGTCATGTAAAGCTACCATACAAGAGTAGATATAGGACTGGAAATGCAGTACAAGGTCTCCTTTAAGATTATATCAGGGAGGGTCCTTGACCTTCCCCCTTTTTGAGAGAAGATTTACAAACAATATTGAAAAGTGAATATTTTTTTGGAAGATTAAGCAAACATCGGTTACCTACATCATTGTAATGGTTAAAGTTATAATGTCATTGAGTGTCTTTACAATTAGAGTAAACTGTACTGTGTGTGAGTCTTATGTGAGGACCAATTCCAGTTTAAAAGTACAACAACTTTGAGGACTTTTGGATAGTGAGGGCATTTTGGGAAAGTAGGTATATTTTGTTCAATCCTTACTTCTTCATGATGCTATTAGAGGGTAACTCTAATGTTATTCTGGCCCATGTAAATATTTATAAACAAGTCACAAGTAAATACTTTAATTTTTTGAGAGGATCACTCTTGTGCACTGTGTTTTTTAGTACAATGCTACTCACAAAGGAATACATTCGTTGGAAGTATCTTCAGGTGCATATTCTCTCGATGGGGGTCCCCACAAGTACAGTGTACAAAGTTGTGTATGTATGTCTGAGGATGGAGGAGGGGTCAGAATAGTTTAATTAATCGTATCTCTGATGATTTATCTGGGCTAAACGAGAAACCCCATTGTTACAGACATTTAGTCATTACCTCTGATTCACCGCTCATTAAAAAAAATCACCCACACATGCTCACACACAAAGCCTCTCTCCTGTCAATCATCCTTATTGGACATAGTTGAATTCTGCATTTTCATTTAAATAAAAAAGCCCTTGATAACTGTGCTTTAGATGGTTTATTGCTTTATCTCGCTAAAAGCTTCCACCAACCAGTCCGGATAGGCTTTACCTGAGAGTGTAGTATTTAGTCCAGATACAGTGACAGGAGCAATTTAATATAGCTTCAGTGGAGTATTTCAGTTGGGAAATAATTTTTACATTTTGGCTTGCATATTCCTACAGAAGCTTGTGAACAGTCAGCCATTAATTATGTCTGTCTGAGTTACTCCAAGTGATCATTTGCTTGCATTTCTCTGGAGATTAGCCTTCTAAATCATAAGCTAAAGGAGAGCACTGAAGCAAGAAGCAGTAGCATCCTGACACTAACCAAATGCTTTTGACTTGTGTTAAGTCGATATTTGATGCCACCATTTCTACCCATGTAGTGTGCCGGTACAGTAATTAAGCCTCTTGAGACAAGGGAACATATGATTTGGTGCAACATTTTAATTTTCCATAGTGAAAATGCATTTTGTGAGTTTAAAAATGTAATTCTGCTTAAGCAAAATGCTACCTTATATAAACCAAATGGTTACTAAATGCAAGAGGAATAATGGCACAGATTAAAACATCTGCTGTGAACATGTTAAGGTTAAATTAAAATCTATTATCTCTCAACAATGAACTCACAGCAGGAGTTGAAGGATTAAGAGATATGTTCAATAGACTCGGGCTGTTATTAAGAGATTATTGCCTTAGCAACAATACAACACCTCAGCTATGTACTGTATGAAAGACTAAAAGAGATCAGGATCAAATTGTTTCTACGCTCCGATATCTGTCTTGAATATCAAATCAAATCAGAGAATCAAGTCAAGGGAAGTTGGTTTCAAGCTCTCTGCTCTGTTGCTCTGTTTTTGTTTCTTTATCTGGGTTACAGTTAATTGCTCTGATAACTGGTGAAATTATTAACTCCAGGCACACCAACCACTGCTGACCTTGATCATATTATCAGTAACACTGGGAAGGGGGGACCCCTTCCTGTCTTCTGTGCAATCAGCGATAATTTCACCCAAACTTCAGAGCATAGCATAACAACAAAACAGACCTACTTAACCAATTCCCCTGGAGCACATGTCAACTTTATTTTTAACGGTGGAGCTAATCATGTGAGTCTACTCCAAAGACCTTACAGATCTCAGAAAGCACAATTTCAAACAGATCTATTTGGGAAATGAACACAGCATGGTGCAGGGAAATGGTATCCTGCTAAATTGGTCCAAAAAAGATACTAAAACAGCCAAAGATTTGGGACAAATTACTTCATGGAATAACAACATGCAGGTGGCACGGAAGGCCGAGTTAATTAATAATAATTAACAGTGATCATAAAGTTTATATACTGCTAGTGCTTGTTTAATAAAGATTTTACACAATAAAATGTCTCTGTAATGCTTATAACTGACAGAAAAAGGTGATAGACAACTGGTCTAAACTTTCATGTTTATAGCTTAATAAAGCCATTAAAGCATACTCATAGTTTTAGTGGTTAATGTTGGCAATAGACTCAGACAGGTTTGATGAACATCTACTTTTTGTAATTTAATCTGTGAAGTATCAACAACTGTATAACTGTTAAAGAATCACCTACCCATTTTATTTAACGCACCCATTTTATCATGTATTACAAATTTACACATTTTGTAGGCTGTCCATAAAATCTGCTTCAGAATATGAGCAGTCATAGACTTTGTTTGATTAAATCACAGGGTGTTCTGGTTTCACCATCCCTGTGCTGTATAGTCTTTATAGTGTAGTTACAGCAAAAGCTTTAAGACTCCAAAGATGGTGACGTGTTTGAATCAACTGGGGTTCACACTCACCTTGACGGTGCTCTCAGCGGTGGTGAGTGATGCCTGAAGCTTTTGGGACTTCTCCCGGTTTTCCCGAGCTTCATCTGTTACCCTGGCCAACTCGGCCCTCAGTTTTCCAAGCGTTTTCTGGAGTGCCGCCTCTTGAGTCTGAAATTCCCGGCGCAGCTCGGCCTCGGTGCGTTTCCATGCCAACAGGTTGTCTGCAGTCAGCTGCTGAGTTCTCTTCATGGCCTCCAGCTCGCGTTCATAAAAGGCCTGAGCCTGGGGACAGACAGACTGGCGTGTCTATCACTGTGAAAAAACAACTGCATCCAAACAGGTAAATGAAAGTATAAAACATAAAGCAACAAGCCTCCAGCATGGACACGGTTCTTTATTTTACTTCTTTGCTGACTTTTCTTTCTAAAAGTGCGGACTGCAATTGGAAAACATTTTCACACACAAGACAAGCTTTCTCATCAAAATGCAATCTCATGCTAAAATAATCAACGCAAGTGAAAGCTGAAGCCAAAATGATTTGGCTGACAGTGTTCGCTGTCAGTGAGGATGTTTTTATTGAAATTAATAGCTTCTAAATGCAGCACTTAAATTGTGCCTTTCTGCTTTCACTCTACATGAATGGGCAGATCACAGCCTTCACTTTCAGCAAGGTCAGCAAAATAGTGCCAACAAATCAGGTCATTTTTGTTCTTTTTCAACCATTACTCATTCAAGAAGGTTTAGCAGAGTCTCCTCTACTTTTAGCAACCTTGGAGTGTTTCTTTATTGTTATGTTAAAACTATTCAAGTTCAAGTAATTCCAGATGAGATCTGTACAGTGCCCTGACAGCATTAAATCACCCTTAAATCTGTGGACAATTTGTTGAGCTACAAAAATATTAAAAGTAACACTTTAACTTCAGTCTTTTTCATTAGTATGGATTCAAACTCAAAAAAACAGGAGCATAATGTGAAGCTTGAGGTTAGCAGCCCAAGTTTCTCTTCCCTCAATATAATATAAATACATTTGCATAAAAGTGCAGGACTGACTCCACCATCATAAATGTACCTGTTTAGACTACAAGGTTGATTGCAGTGTGTGCAAGCAGCAAATGTCCTCTATAGTGGCAACAGTGTGGTACCTTGCTGAGTTTGGCCTCGTACTCCTCCACCAGTCTCTTCTTGTCCTGTTTGAGCTCCTCCACCCGCTCCGTCAGAGAATCCACCTGTGCGGCACAAGAAGGACAGCTCTCAGAAAAAAAGAAGGCTACCTTAGGGATTTAGCGCAGAGGTAAAACTACTAAAACATGTGTTTAGCTGTACCCCAGACTGGTATAACGGCAGAACTTACATATAGAACAGGTTTGAGCTGCTGTGCTCTAGAGTTGATGTAGCAGGTTAATTTCCACAAACAGTAACATAGCGATCACTGCTGTCCCACTTTGTTCTGGTCTTCCCTGTAGTGATTTAGTTTGTTGCTTTGGCTTTCAGGAGCTGCTCTACTTTTAAAGTTAGTTAGTGCGTTACCTCGGCTTTATGGAGCTGTCCCAGTTTCTCCTGGTCTTTACTGTAGTTTGCGTTCTGACTCTGGTGGCTGCGCAGGAGCTCCTGGATCTCCTGTCTGTGCTGGGCCTTCAGCTCCTCCAGCGCAGCTCTCTTCTCCTGTTCAAACTGGGTCTGGGCCTGGCTGAACGTACGCAGCTTCTCCTCAAAGGACCGTCGCATCTCCTCTACCTCCCTCGACATGGACACCACACGCTGAGTGTGCTGCCAAGGAAGACAGGAATGAAAGACTGAATTAACAGGAGGATTATGGGTTTATAGGCTTCTCGCACCATGGTACACTTTACAGCTGGTGATGTACTGGCTTGCGGGAATTTGACCTTCTGGATGCTAACCAGCCTGCTCTAAATAAGTACTGAAAACCAGCAACACACTAAATGGAAACCCACCATTGGGTGGTACAGCATTTTGTTATCATGAGTTTGCTTCAGTCAACTGAGTGCATATTGATTCTGATATTCAACACCAGTGACTTAAAGTATGGTCTCTAAATGTGCTCATGAAGTAGGTGGGGTAAATAATTAACATCTTCCAGGGCCGGATTACATAAACAGATATGCGCCTTTCATTTAATTTGGCTGCACATTCTGAAATTAGCATTTCATTTAATAAGGTAACACATAATTACACATTCAACGAGATGCACTAACTACGGCACTGGGTGCAATTTGTACCTGAAAACAAGCTCAAAAGGTTCACTCCAATGGTGAATTTTGTGCAACACAGAGCCCTCAACCAGCTCTGGAATCAAATAATGGGAGAATTTGACAGTGAATATAAGCTATTTATATATTAAATTACAGACAAGCTGAAGTCAGAGGGAGCTAAGAGCTACTGGCCTCAGAGATGCTGATACCGGAGCAGGTAGAAAGTGTGATCGACAGCTACTGCTATTCACGGTTTACATCAAGGTCAGTGACATAAATCAGTAGCATTCATCCAGGTACTAGACAACACTAGTACAAACACACCTTTGCATAAGCATTAGTGTGGTAACATGTTCTGTCTTTGAGTGTCATTCAATCATCCATCCATCCTGTAGTTTTTCCACCCCTTCACTTATACCTCAACACAAAGCTTCTCCACCATCTGTATATAAATCTATATAATAATGTCATCCATTTATCTATTCATTCATTCTGTTATCTATTCATTCTATCAGCAACTGTATCACTCATCACATCATTAGGGCCCAAGCACAGAAGTGTAAGGGCACCAACACCCCACATCCATATCAAAGGTCTTGTCAAATGCTGTTGTCATGGTGAGTAATTATTCTCCATGAAACAGGAAGCTGTTTTTTGACAGCCATACCCTAAACCCACCCGTAAGTCAGCCACTTTGAATTGAAAAAGTAACACATCAGCCAATCATTGTGAAATATTTTCGACACGTCACCGGTGTGATTTGCGCATTGTTAAACTCCAGAGCCGTATCAGCTGGCGTGCGATCCAAAGGTCGCTGCACCCTAGGTACGCAGGTGGAGAGGGCCCGCTCAACTCTGCTTGCTGCTTCAACTTGTGTTTATTTTTAGCCAGTTCACTTTAAGATTACGTTAAAATTAGTAGTGTTGCTATTGTTAGCACAGTTAATAATACAGATTTAGAATGGTGGTTAAACTGTAGATCAGATCACTTTGAGATGTCCTACTATAAAACTTTAACGGACACATACGAATAGGAAGTATTTTGCATGGGCATGCTATAAAAAACAAATCACATAACAAAGAACTGGTAGAGAAACTAGTTTACACTTAGTCATGTATTTAAGAAGAAGTTGAGGTGGACTGAAATTCAGTTGTTCAAACCTTCTTGCAAGGTGTTTGACACACATTCTAGCCAGATCTTCAAAAGGTGTAATATGTGTCGCATATGTAATGTTTACTCCTCTCTACTATGTTAATAAGTGATCTGTGGAAATAGCCACTGACAGGGTCACCCCACTATGGAATCTTAAGTTAGTCTAAAATTATTTGGGAAACAGGGTTGACAAACTCTGGAGTTAAACGGTACTACAAAGGTGGATAAGATGTTGGTTAGTTGAGTCGGTTTTAACAGGAGTTTTTTCTCAACGGTGCATCCTTTGTATTTCTACAGAAGAATGCACGTTGATTTCGTCAGGATATGATGAATGTAATAATCCAAGACAAAATTTAATTTCCGCGATTAATCTACAACTAAAAAACTTGAATATTCTCTGACATTATAGTCACGCATTTATGAGAGAAACTTCACACACACATCTGCTGCGTATTACGTGCAGTGAGGAAAGTGATTTAGCAGTGAGGAAAGACTCTTGAGTTTAGCTCACGACTTTAATTTCAGGGACTTTCTGACTTTTTCTTCTTGTAAATTTGACACTTTCATCTAGGATTTTTTTTCTCGATTTATAAGCGAGAAACTACGGAGCTACCTGGCTCCGTATTTTTGGACACGTAAAACAGTCAATCTAAATCTGTGAAAACACTCAGGAGAATTGAACTGATAACTTAATTTCAGCTGCAATCGCATTGAAACAAATCAGAATGAAACCTAAGTATATTTTATCAAGTGTTGTGTATTAATATCCTACTTCTCATCATTTACACTGAGTACAGATGTGGTGTGTAGTCCACGTGCAGGGTAACCTCGAGTTAAGCACAAACAAAACCTGCTCGGAGCAGTTTAGAGATGCAGCGTAAATTGCCATGGCAACAGACCTCGGGTAACACCTATCCAAATTTCGTACTACGGGTGCATTGGGAAGTCACACCTGACTTCACGAAGTTACTCCTGAAGATACCTGGATAAGCCAGTTACCCCGCTTCGTAGTACAGGCGACTGGCTAACGGAGACACATATTTAGCAAAATGCAAATAAAAGTGTATCAAATCACATCTGGATTTTATCCTATGAAAAACACTTAAAATGTCAAGTGACAATGGGGACTAAAGGAGCCCTGATCCCTCCTACTACACAGCTAGTCAAATGTCCAAACAAACACAAAGTGGTGATGCTGACGGACAAGAAAGCGTCTCCAGCCTCCCGACAGGAGGCAGAAACAGACATTAGTACTGATTACCTGCAGCTGTGACTGCAGCGTCATGCCGGGCACAGCTGCCTCCTACCACACACACCACATCATTCCTCTGTCTACCTGAGCCTCAGTGCAAAGCTGCATGTCCTCGACCCTCTGACGGTAGCTCTCGAACTCGGCCAGCGCCTGCCTCTTCATCCTCTCGTGGAGCTCCATGGACTCCTCCAGAGACTGGATCCGCCTCTTCAGGTCCATCTCATCGCTGATCTTACTCTTGTACTGGAGCAAGTATGAAGGGCTTGGTTAGGCACAGACTCAGAATTTGTTGATTTAATAATAGGAAGTATTATATAATAAAATGTTTCATTTGCATCATTTGGACAGAAATACAGAAATACAACAGTGTTCAATTTTGCAATGTAAAAAAACCTTAAAACTTCATTAACATCTATACACATTTTTATTTATACTGCTAAGAAATGAGCTACAGAAAATATAGAGGAAGAAGAAAGTATAAAAGTGGTCACAGTGATTAAACATCATGGATTTCAACTTTAATTAAAATTGCATTTTTTAATAGACTCACTGACTTCAGATTTGGCATTGATTTGGCTCATTATGATACTCAAATGAAAGTGAAAATTAAAACATTAAATAGGCACATTCACTTCAGTTCAATTCATTATATTTCATTCAAAGCACAACATTAAACCTTCCCCTCCGGGCAGACTGTGTAGCATGTAAATGTCTGTATGTGTGGCTGTTCAAGGTTAGTCACATTTCTGTCGGGGAAGCAAGTGATTCTTATAGGCAGTGATGACATATACACATAAATATTTAATATGTAGTTGATGAAATATTGATGAGCTCGTTTTAAATGAGATCTCATCTCTTTGACTCTGCTGTCAATCAGCTGTCATGTGATAGTGTTGTCATTTAGTGAACAGCAGCTATATGACTGTAACATGTACAGTGAGACTGTCTCATCTTGACCGACTGACCTGAAAACGACTCTTGCTGAATGCAGAGTCCATTTCTTAAGAGTCACTTCAGCTGTTTAAGTTCTGTCTTAAATCAATAGTCAAAAACGAGTCAAAGCCTGCTCGTCGCACAGATGCCAAAGAGTGCAAAGCATCGATCCACTTATTCCTTTAATCAGAAAAGGTTATTTATAACCAGTGAGTTGTCAATCATTCCAAAGGCAATACTTTGCATTTATTTATTTATTCCTCCCAAGAAGCAGCAATTAATTACATTACTTATTTTAATTAATGGTTTATTTACATCAGCAAAACTGCTTTCTCTCTTCACTTAAAATATCTAAAAGTCAGCTCTCTTCGATCAAAATGTTCAGGTCACCAGACATCGATGGCCTTAAAAAGAGAACTGTTGTGACATTTCTCATCAAAGTTGGGCAGATGATATAACTTGAAGAACATTAACTTTTAAAAGTAAGACGTCAGTGTCTTACTGATAAAAGTGTATAAACCTGTAGTATCTTCTCTCTGGTCTCAGACAGAATCTGCTGCACCTCCTCTTCATGGGCTTCCTTCAGAGTAGCGATGGCCGCCTCGTGTTCATCGTTTTTTGTGTTCAGTGCATAGATAACCTGCAACAGAGAGGAAAGAAACCCATTAGCTGTTAGACATGTCCATAATCAGGAGTTATTACAGTATTACAACTGGCGAGAGACCAACTCCAGCTCGGCAGAGCTAGAGTTCAGCCAACATGGCCCACGCTAGGACTGCTGTGTTGGATGTACTTTGTTTCAAAATTAAAGTGGACACTACAAATGAAGCTGCAGAACATTACAGCATGATAGTGAGGAAATGTGAAGATGAAAGCAAGGTGGATACTGACCTTTAAAAATATTCTTTGTAGGACAGAAAAGCGTCACTGAAAACCAACTGTAATGAATTCTAATTATGTGAAATAGGACTTGAGAATAGACTTAGAATATGTAATATGATACACCAAAAACACTTCTCAGCTTTTTAAAGGGGTGGTATTGTGCTAATTTTCAGGTTCAAAATCTTAATTTTGGGTTGTACCAGAACAGGTTTATATGGTTTAATTTTCAAAAAACACCATATTTTTCTTATACTGCACATTGCTGCAGCTCCTCTTTTCAGCCTGTCAGTTGAACGCTCTGCTTTTGAGCTACAGAGTGATGCATCTTACTTGTACCAAATCTTTGTTGGGAGTTGCACACAGTTCCCAGGTAAGGACTACTAGCCAATCAGAAGCAGAGAAGGGCGAGTCAGTGAGAAACAAGGTAGTGTGAGGTCTACCCAATATTTAGAAGAAAACCAGAATAATCTTTTTTACACTTCACATCAGTGGCCAAAGCTGGCCCGCCAGTGGCCAGATTACTTTGATAGCGACAAAAAAACAACAACATTATACTGGCTGGTGCTGAAACAGATCTCAGTCATGAGAGCCAAAGTTACTCACATAATCATTTCCTCTTAAGTGATTGTGCCTACAAAATAAAAGCGCAAGAACGTCTTTGAAGCCGTAGTTTATGTTGTGTTATCTGAGAACTTTTATTTTCAAAAAAGTGCTGATGGAAATTCAAGAGTCTCTGGCTTGCTTGACACACCTCTGAAAAAGCCGCCAGAAAACGTGAGATCGGATTCCCCTGAATATGAAACGCAGGGATTTTCCTCTGCCAGGAGATACTGGGGAAATGAAAATAAGCATCCATGGGTTGATGTGGACCCATCGCCAGGAGGCACACACTCCTGCACATGCTTAATTGTGAACATGTAAAATGATCTCTTCATAATCAATTTGTTGAAAAGGGAGAAAAATAATACTAACAGCAAATGGGGATTGAACACACAACCCTTCCAACTAGAGTCCTGTGCACTACTGACCGAGCTAAACAGGCATTCGGTAAATAAGGGATTATAAATGATAAATTGACAATGTTCTGGCCTGCCATCTTACGACTTGAAAAGAAAAATTGCCCCGATGCCATACTTATTTGCCGACCCCTGCTTTACATTAATCATGCAATTATAATTTTTTCTTCAAATCAGCTTATAGATTAAATGCAATAAAGACATGAAGCATGCAAAGAAATGTAAATTACTGCTGTATTATAATGTTTATAATTCTAATACATTGCAAATGAGCAAAGATGGGCAATAAATAAGCTGTTGTGTATAGCTGGTGTACAGCTGCATCCTGTATATACTGTAGAAAAGCATCCAGAGCATGCCTCGATGTTTTCAGTATCTGCTCAGAAGCATCATTGATGCCCCACAGTTATAAATTAAAAATTGGTTGATGCCCTGTATTGCTGGGGATAAAAATAACACAAGCAAACTGTTGTGCATGAGATTGACCTTTAAATCCATCCCAAAAATACATGCAGCCATCCAGAGAGCCATAATCTGACAGCACAGTGATCCCTGCTCACAGGCAGAGAAAGAGAGAGTGTGTGTGTGTGGGAGGGGGGTGACACAGAAATGGGTTTTACATTTCCACATGAAAAACCAAGAGACACTCCTCCCCATGCTTCTCTCCCTGCAGTGAGAAACAAAGTGTTGCCTCTTTGAAAAACCAAGTCAATAATTCAGCACATTGAACTGTGCGGCGGTGAGACTTTGTTTACTTTGGACCAAAGTCCGTCAACAGAGTTTGAAAAGGGAGAGCAGAAAGAAAAAGGAGGACAAAAGCTTTCTTTGAAACAATGGTATCTACTTGTTATGCCTTGCCATGCCTTGCTGAGAGATGAAAGGATTTAGTTTGACAAGTGATGGTGTTTTTCAAATTCCTATTTGTTTATTCCCCCCACACACTCATTCTGATTTTGCTGACAGCTTTCCTTTAATAAGAGTAACTAAGACACATTATAATCAAGAGCGGGATTCAGTCATGGGACTCATTCCCTCATTTGATTGTACTGACCTCTTATATATGATAATATGATTATCACCATATGTTGAAGAAATATTGTGAGCCAGGTTCAGGTGTGAAGAAGTTTTGGAGACTGATGAAGACTTAACATAGCATGGTTTATTGAGCCGGGTCGAGGAGATACAGGGCCAGCATACAACATGTGAACACGCCAAATGCCAACACCAAAACTGAAGGATGATCTATCGGTTGTTTTTCAATTTCGGTCTTCCCCCTTCTGCCTGTAGGTTTCCTTATTAGGTCATCTTTAACTGGCCTTAACCTAGAACCACTAATTTATCTCGTGTTTAGACTCCAATGCTTCATCATATTGGAATCTATTACTATCCATGAGTTGTACTGTAAACCGTGGAGCCAGTGAGCTCTTGTAAACATTCTTGTAAGACTCAAGCTTGTAAGATCGCCAGAGAACACGGATACCTGCTAGCTGACACCTGAGCTACTGTCTCTGAGTACTGTCTATCAGTCTAACTGTTGTCTGCCTAACAAACTTTACGTGTGAGAAATAATTAGAGCTGGAAGGTCAGTGAAGACTTTACGGGTCAGCTAATGACTATAAGCTAGACCTGTCTTACTTTTTCCTGTTACATCAATTAACACACCTAGGAAAAATCTTTAACACCATATTTTGCCTATTTGCTGTATATTAAATATATCTTAATATTAATATACATTTATAAATTGTTATTTGATCTGTTTATTGCAATTAAATCACAGCAAAATGTTTACTTTGGGTCCATACAGCTGTCGTAATCACCGGTTGTGTTTATCCGTGCTATCGCCTTGCGTGTGTGGCCGTACATAACGATTACTTTTCAAGTCGATTAATCTAACGACTAATTTTGTGTATTCTAAAGAAAAAAAAGTTGCCTATTACTCGATTAACATACCAGTTTATCTAAAATAAATATCAAAAACATGTTAACATCAACATGTTCTACATCAATAAATCAATATTTTATTCAATCATCATGATGAAGCACATTAGAATAATAGTAGCATATCTTAAAATGCATCAAATTTCCACGTCACTGATGTGTTGTGATGATAATAACAATAATAACAGTAATTAGGCTACTTTACTTAAAACTTTAAATGTTCCCCACATGGATTTATTTCAATACTGACTAATATGCAGTATGATAATCAAATGTATTTCTGCATCAGTGTGGGGAAAATAAAACCACTGAAACGATTTACAGACTGTGTAGACAGTCACATATTGTCCGTAATTTTAGATTTGGCTGTTTTCTCGCTCATACGAGGCCGTTAAATAAACAGAAAATATAAAACACCGGAATGTTAGATGACACACGGTGTAAAGTTTTGTTACCATGACAGCAGCAGGTCAGAAATTACTTTTAACATGAAGTGATAATGTGCCGTGCTTGTGTGGCGACAGAAAGGAAATTTGCGGTGCTGCCGTCAGTGCTGCCGTGAATACTTCGCATCACGTGTTCATGCTGCTTCACGTTTTCGTGGACAGCAGTTGTGCTACAGTGAAGCTATTTCCAATTCACAGAGCACACGGAGCAAGCAGCACGCTGTTGAGTGTCTGTCTAAAATGCCAAACTTTAGACGAATGCATGGTCTTGTAGCTGGAGTTTGTCTGGCGGAATCCCACTACATCTACATTAAGCTGACGCTTTTATCCAAAGCGACTTTCAATTGCTGTACATGTCAGAGGTTGCACGCCTCTGGTGCAAGTAGGGGTTAAGTGTCTTGCTCAGGGACACAATGGCGGATGGGGTCACAGTGAGGGATTGAACCCAGGTCTCTCACACCAAAGGCAAGCATCTTATCTATGCACCACTACACTTACACTGGATGCAGCGATGCTTTGACACATGTAATGCAATTCGACGTATTTACATAATCGACAAAGTTGACAAATCGCCCCAGCCCAACTTGTGTGTAAACACTCTGCAGCTGGCCAATGATAAAACCCGCATGAGGAAAGCATTGCGAGGATTAAATTCACGTTGTATATGAACACACCTTTAGTTTGGAGGTATTTAATAATAAATATTGGACAAATAAACCATTTTAACCCGATGACGGAGCGAAATTAAATGTTTAAGAATCACCAAAGCTATTACAATTTATCCAATTCCTGAATCAAAGTTAATGGCAATCCATCCAACAGCAGACATTCACCTAAAACCACAAGTGTCCAACCTCATGGTCCTCTAAAAACATCAGAGGATCAACAAAATCAATGGGCTAGCATAGCTAATAAATCACATACTGACACTTATTAAGATTAAGTGGAAGCAGCAAGAGGGTCAAATAAAGTTAAGCAGTTTATTTATGCTAAAATCAAATGTTTATTCCACAGGGTGTTATTATCTGCACTATCATTTGCACCTCTCATGTCAAGCATCTTTTTCTCCTTTTTCATGTTCGCAAATGAGGAGCGAAATGTCCAAGATCAGAGGCAAACTGCAAGGAGCCAAATAATTCAGTTTTCTCCAAAATAAAACATATTTTCCTCCACACATCTAAATTATTCAGTCAGCTTGGTCTCTCATCAGCTTAGGAAGTGAATGGAGCAGACAAAACAGTTAGAGGAGCTGAAATCTCACATCACATCTCCGGCAGATGAAATGCAATGATCGTAACGCTGTGACGTCTGCTGACACACACACACAATACACACAGTCAAGACTGCCAGACAAATGGGAGGCAGAGACAATTGTCTGTGTTTGTGTATTAAACACCAGGAAAAAGACTGTTGCTGCCTGAGAAACAAAGGCTGCCAATATAGGCATCATTTTCATGAGGGATCAACAGATCGTGGATCTGCCAGCAGCTTGCCAGAAGCAGATATTATTCTAAAGGGGGTAAAAATATCAGCAAATATTATATTGTATATCATACATTATATAGTAGCTATATATAATACTAGTCAACTATCCTGACTTTTGGGTCTGTGAATACTACAATGCACACAAGGGACTTTCTTACAGTTAACTGATCCTCTCAGGCGGTGCTTCCACACAGACTCTGCTCTTGTTAAAGCAGTACACCGCTCTAGATGTCTTGCCTTAAGGCGGGATTATCATTCTCTGTCGTGGTGTGGTGTGGTTTCCCGTATCAGAGCTCAGTTTACAATTTAGATTCTAGATTCAATTCTAGATTAACAAATTTGTGCAGCCTCCCTGAAATGGGAAAGACTGATATTTTCTCAGTTCTGTAAGGAAACACAAGTTACAGTTCCTGAGGACTTCCTATAGCCCATGAGGGTCTGATGAGTAGCTACGTTTTTGAGCTTTTCCTATATGGCAGGACGTTGCAACGATAAAACGCTGCATGTATTAGTAAAACAACACCTTAATTGAAAAGCATCATCTTCCCTTAAAGCTTCATTAATCACGTTTTGGCTGTTTGTGGGCAGCAGAACAAGCTGTAAGCACACTGACATACCGTGTGTCCAAGGTTACCCTCATATTCACTCTCCATTTCGCTTCGTTTTTGTCTCCACCAACACCTGAACGAAAGATCTACTTCTTAACCTGCTCAATGCTCCACTATGTTCACCAGATAGTGTTATCAGAGCTGCCTTCTGGTGCGGGAAAAGAGGTTAAAGAGAGCACGGAGACTGATCCAAACAGTGAAGTCGCAAAAAAAACGAGTCGAAAGACCCAAAAAAGCTACACAGAGCTGAGAGGTGATCATTCGCTGTGGGTTGGCACTACAAGAGACACCTTTCATATTGCATGCAGTAATTTGATCTTTTGTTTAGAGAAAGTAGTAATTAGTGCATCTTTAAGAGGCTCAACTCAGGGCAACATGCCTTCTATGAACAGACCAGAGACACAGTGCTACCATGCAGATAAAAGAAAGAAACATTTTTAAGTTGCTGTTTTGGTAAATAACATTTGTCTCTTCTCTTTATCTATTCTACATGTACATAAAACATTAATTGTTACTCATACATACATGCAGTAAGAATTTTAATTATTCATTCATTGTTTACATGCACTTAAAGCCAAGCACTGAAAACCTTGTTTTTATTTTATTCTTTTGAGTCTCAACTTAAATTTCAACTTTTTGGACTTTTTGGAAAATTTCATGTGATTCTGATAAACATTATTTCAATTTGAATAATCAAATGAATGTTGGTGTCAGCCTAAAACATAAGCTTCCTTTTACCGAATACAGCAGTAGGTTTGCTGGCAGGCACGTGCCGGTGTGTGCGCATTGTTCTGAGAAAAACACAAAGAGAGAGAGTGTGTCTTGTAGCAGTGATCCTCTCTCATCTCCTCGGGTCGATGGGTTCATGTCTCAGAGGAGTTTGCATAAATGACAGTGATACCGGGCGGATCGATAAGGTGACAGCAAAATGCCACAAATTTCATCTGTCAGCTAGGAGAAAGTCACAGCTGAGAAACTCAGAAAGACTTTCACAGGGCGAGCTGCAGCTGAGTCCCTGCTAGCTGCTCGATGAAATATGACTCTGCTGTCAAACACTGTAAAAGCAGAAAAACTTTCTTGGCTTTATGTTACTCTCTCTACACAAAACAGCTATATAACCTTCATAAGAATATTCCAGAGACGTAAACTTGTGTTTTCTTTTACCCTTTTTTCACCTTCTTTGTTTGGATACACTACTTGTTAGTAAGGAAGAGTGTCAAATTGAGAATATTGAGAATGCATTGTACTCTTGACACTTGCTTGTCAACATAAACTTAAAGCTGGTTCAATAAACAAACGGTAACGGATGCCAAACGAATGTTAATGTCTCTGAATATATTAAAAAACACAGGGAGCTACATTATTTGCATAGAAATAGAAGTCTGGGAGATAGAGTCTAAACTGAATCAGCTTTTCACTTATTACTTCATATCTCATGCAACCTTGTTTTCTTGAAGTGAAAAATCCTGTCAGTGCTGTGAAAATATTTCAACCTGTTTTCAGTGTTTCATATATTTTCTAGAAGTAAGAATGAATAACGCGTGTCGCTGCACTAAAATCAACGATTGCTTTTTTTTTTTTTTAGAATACTTAAAATAATTAAATGTTTATTAGAATACAATACTGTTTTACAAACTGGTCACTTACAAATGCCACAACACCACCAAATGCCACCTACAGACTCATTCATGCTTTCAAAATGAGCACTTTAAAAAATAGTTTGACATAGAAAATCCATTTTATATATATATATATATATATATATATATATATATATATATATATATATATATATATATATATATATATATATATATATATATATATATATATATATAAGATCCTACATGGACTTGCTCCACCCACACTAAGTGAGTACATTAAATTGAAAACAACTGGTGGTGACAGATCTGTAACCAGGGCCTGCACGAGTGGTGATTTTATGGTGCCTTACAGACGTACAACATTCGGACATTTTATATTGTCAGTTCATGGGACAAAGATCTTGAACAAGTTACTGGCCGCCGTGAGGAAATGTCCGACCTAAGGTAATGTCCAACTCACACAATCGCTCGAAACACATCAAATTTGTGACCACTAACGGACTCTGTTGTATTGTATGTGTTTGTTTACTGTTGAATTGTTTGTGTATGTGTCTGTTTACTGTACTAGATGCAGCATTTTATTGCATTAAAGCACTTTAACATAATTAAATTGCACTTAATTTCACAGAATGGTACTTTCCTGCATAAACAGCACTTTAAATTACATAACCCGATCTACAAAACTATGGTGTCTTTTATAATGTGATGAAAATTGTGGTGTCTCTTAAATTGTGTTGTACCATATATCTAATTTAAAGTTTAGCTGTGTTACCTTGTACTTTGACGACCTGCCTGGAGACTACAGATGTAAAATAGCTTTCAGGCTGATTCTGCCATTTTTACATTGCTGAAAAGCTAAGATGTCCATTAATATGCTCTGTCCCTTTTAAATAAATAAAAAAATATTTCTGCTGTGCTCAGAATACACCAGAATGTTAAGATTGAATGTGTCTATCTACACAGCACAGATTGTTGGCTACTATAATGAACAAGGCTCCACCAAAAACCAGTAGTAAAACTTTAATCTGAAGATTTCAACTATAGCAGTGTGAGGTAGTCTGACAGGGGAGGTAAGTCATAACTTTTTAATTAGGTAATAAAAGACAAGATTAGGTAGTGATCAAAGCAAAATATGCTGTTTCATCTTCCCTTCTTCAAACCTCTCAATTTTTGTCATTGTGAATTGCTATTTTTAGACTTTTCCTGTGCTTTTTTTGTACTCTGCCAGAATTACCTAGTTGGCCGGATACTTTTCTCAGAGCTGATTTGTTGCTACCTTTCCCAAACCAGAAGGAAAAGTAGATCTATACTGTAACTCTATGTCTCCCTAAGATTAAATAGTAGCATTACGGCTAAATCTGGAGTATTTGATCCATTAGTCCAGTGTTACTGCACTAAAGACAGAAAATGCAAGCCTCCTCCTCATCCAAGGGAACTGTGGAAGAGTATGTTAGCAGTGGGACTGCAATCCAAAGCTGCTACAAAGTGCAACATCAAAAAACAAGCATTTATGGAAATAGTTAAATTATTAGTAACTTCTGATATCCAGCAGTGTCTCATGCATTGAGAAACTTTAACAGCAATTAGAAATGAAAGCAAACCTAATTAGTTCTTCGTGAAAGTAATATATATGTAAAAACACCACCAGAGAAAGTAAACATCAATCTTTGCTAAAAGCTACACTAAATGAGAGGTGTGTGTTTAGACTTTGAACTGGCAGGTTAACAACTGCTAGCCTTGCCAACAAAGGGACCATAAAAGAATATGAACTAACCTACAGAACAAACAAAAGAATATGAACTAACCTACAGAACAAACAAAAGAATCTGAACTAACCTACAGAACAATCAAAAGAATATGAACTATCCTACAGAACAATCAAAAGAATATGAACTAACCTACAGAACAATCAAAAGAATATGAACTAACCTACAGAACAAACAAAAGAATATGAACTAACCTACAGAACAAACAAAAGAATATGAACTAACCTACAGAACAAACAAAAGAATATGAACTAACCTACAGAACAAACAAAAGAATATGAACTAACCTACAGAACAAACAAAAGAATATGAACTAACCTACAGAACAATCAAAAGAATATGAACTAACCTACAGAACAAACAAAAGAATATGAACTAACCTACAGAACAATCAAAAGAATATGAACTAACCTACAGAACAATCAAAAGAATATGAACTAACCTACAGAACAAACAAAAGAATATGAACTAACCTACAGAACAATCAAAAGAATATGAACTAACCTACAGAACAATCAAAAGAATATGAACTAACCTACAGAACAATCAAAAGAATATGAACTAACCTACAGAACAATACAAAAAGAATATGAACTAACCTACAGAACAATCAAAAGAATATGAACTAACCTACAGAACAAACAAAAGAATATGAACTAACCTACAGAACAATCAAAAGAATATGAACTAACCTACAGAACAAACAAAAGAATATGAACTAACCTACAGAACAAACAAAAGAATATGAACTAACCTACAGAACAAACAAAAGAATATGAACTAACCTACAGAACAATCAAAAGAATATGAACTAACCTACAGAACAAACAAAAGAATATGAACTAACCTACAGAACAAACAAAAGAATATGAACTAACCTACAGAACAAACAAAAGAATATGAACTAACCTACAGAACAAACAAAAGAATATGAACTAACCTACAGAACAAACAAAAAGAATATGAACTAACCTACAGAACAATCAACAAAAGAATATGAACTAACCTACAGAACAAACAAAAGAATATGAACTAACCTACAGAACAATCAAAAGAATATGAACTAACCTACAGAACAAACAAAAGAATATGAACTAACCTACAGAACAATCAAAGAATATGAACTAACCTACAGAACAAACAAAAGAATATGAACTAACCTACAGAACAAACAAAAGAATATGAACTAACCTACAGAACAAACAAAAGAATATGAACTAACCTACAGAACAAACAAAAGAATATGAACTAACCTACAGAACAAACAAAGAATATGAACTAACCTACAGAACAAACAAAGAATATGAACTAACCTACAGAACAAACAAAAGAATATGAACTAACCTACAGAACAATCAAAAGAATATGAACTAACCTACAGAACAAACAAAAGAATATGAACTAACCTACAGAACAAACATACAAAAGAATATGAACTAACCTACAGAACAAACAAAAGAATATGAACTAACCTACAGAACAATCAAAAGAATATGAACTAACCTACAGAACAAACAAAAGAATATGAACTAACCTACAGAACAAACAAAAGAATATGAACTAACCTACAGAACAATCAAAAGAATATGAACTAACCTACAGAACAAACAAAAGAATATGAACTAACCTACAGAACAATCAAAAGAATATGAACTAACCTACAGAACAAACTAAAGAATATGAACTAACCTACAGAACAAACAAAAGAATATGAACTAACCTACAGAACAATCAAAAGAATATGAACTAACCTACAGAACAAACTAAAGAATATGAACTAACCTACAGAACAATCAAAAGAATATGAACTAACCTACAGAACAAACAAAAGAATATGAACTAACCTACAGAACAATCAAAAGAATATGAACTAACCGACAGAACAAACTAAAGAATATGAACTAACCTACAGAACAAACAAAAGAATATGAACTAACCTACAGAACAATCAAAAGAATATGAACTAACCTACAGAACAAACAAAAGAATATGAACTAACCTACAGAACAATCAAAAGAATATGAACTAACCGACAGAACAAACTAAAGAATATGAACTAACCTACAGAACAAACAAAAGAATATGAACTAACCTACAGAACAAACAAAAGAATATGAACTAACCTACAGAACAAACAAAAGAATATGAACTAACCTACAGAACAATCAAAAGAATATGAACTAACCTACAGAACAATCAAAAGAATATGAACTAACCTACAGAACAAACTAAAGAATATGAACTAACCTACAGAACAATCAAAAGAATATGAACTAACCTACAGAACAAACAAAAGAATATGAACTAACCTACAGAACAAACAAAAGAATATGAACTAACCTACAGAACAATCAAAAGAATATGAACTAACCTACAGAACAAACTAAAGAATATGAACTAACCTACAGAACAAACAAAAGAATATGAACTAACCTACAGAACAATCAAAAGAATATGAACTAACCTACAGAACAAACTAAAGAATATGAACTAACCTACAGAACAAACAAAAGAATATGAACTAACCTACAGAACAATCAAAAGAATATGAACTAACCTACAGAACAATCAAAAGAATATGAACTAACCTACAGAACAATCAAAAGAATATGAACTAACCTACAGAACAAACTAAAGAATATGAACTAACCTACAGAACAAACAAAAGAATATGAACTAACCTACAGAACAAACAAAAGAATATGAACTAACCTACAGAACAAACTAAAGAATATGAACTAACCTACAGAACAAACTAAGGGATAGTTTGCACCCAAAGCTGAAGGCAAAGATGATAGCAGGTGTCAAATTGTGTTCTTTTGGACTGGTGTCCTTGGTTTCACAAAAGCATCAAAGAGAGAAATAAAAAGATGAAAAGATCCTGGTTCTTTACAGTAACAAGGCCGAACAACCTCACAGGATCTAATGACTCCTTACGAACTCTGACTGGCTGCAGTCTCTTCTTATTTCACTCTCACTGGCCTGAACTCACACACACAAACACACACACCTTACTAATCTCCCAGCTCAAGTCTCTCCGTCGGCTGATGAGACTTTGATGATAATGACGATGTCTAATGACGACCATTTCACCACCTTAACACAATGGCCAGTAGTCATTTTCCACCCTGTGGCAGTAGAGCTTTGTCTTAAGAGTGCAGTGGGTGTGAGCACATAAATGGAAAAACAGCAGACTGATAAAGAAAGTACTAAATCCTGATGGAAGTACTCTACAGGAACTATAGTGTACTTAGAAGAATACCTGCCACATTCTATATAAAGAAGAGTGTTTGATTTGTCGTATTGTTGAAATTATGGGAAATGTGTATGTATATGTATATAATATCAAAGCCATGTCCTTTACAGAGCCAGCAGCTGGTTAGCTTAGCATAGCATGAGGATTTGAAACAGAAATGGATGTCCAACGGTACCAAAATCCGCCCTACCAGCATCTTTAAAGTAAATTAATTAACACGTTATTGTATGTCATTTGTTTAATCCATACAAACCCTGGACTGTAAAAATGACAATTTGCAGTTTTACTGCGGGTAATGCGCCAGAGTGTTTCTTGGCTCTGAGCAGTTTCCAGGCAACCAGCAAAGAGACTCCACAAAGTTACTGGTCCTGGCCAAGAAATAGTCCAGCTAACAAGACTTGTAAAATGGCAAAGTGACATTTTTACACTTTGTTTTTTGTACGGATTAAACAAACAAACCATGATGTGTTAATCACTGAGATCTAGAGGTGCTGGCTGGTAGATTTTGTTACCCTGCGTAGCTGTTTTCCAGTCTTTGTCCTAAAGTAAGCTAACCAGCTTGGCCTCTGGCTACAGCATTTTATTTAACAGATATAAGAGAGGTATTGATCTTCTCATCCAAGAAAGGGAATAAGAGTGTTTTTCAAATGTCAAAGTATTCTTTTAAGATCAAATTTCTTTTATAAAAGAGACCAGAAGGTGAAAAAAACTTCATAAAAATGTCAAACTGTGTGTCAAAATGTATTTCAGGCAACCATTACTGCTGCTAGTCCGCAACATACAGCCGACATGCCGCACATTATGAAAAGCAGTCACAAACAATGTGGTCATGACCATTTTTGTGACCTCTTCACACTGGAATTGAGCAAGTTGGCGGCCAAAGAGCAGGCTGATTTCAAAAGTAAAGCCTTTCAGAAATGAATGACTGCATTTTGGTAGCAGTGTATTGATTTCTGCACACTTGGGGATAAAATCGTTAACCGCGTGGAAGAAGGGCAGCGGGGAGTCGCTGCATTTAATTGCTGCAACAACTATTGATGTGTCATTTCACTGGCAGAACACTTTTAGAGAGGAGGCTGCAGAGGGTAGTTAGTTTAGTGGAAAACCGGTTTAGCGAGCAATTAACTTCACCATTACTGCTGCATAGCAAACCGTATTTCTGTTGATGGGAAGCCAGCCTTTCTCTCAAGCCTTAAACCTTTTATCAGCCACTGGAATTAAAGCTCCTTACCTCATTAATTAATAATTATTCCACTTTCTTTGATTTATTGATTTATTATTTATTGCCTCATTTTAAAATTAAGGTTTTGTTTTCTTGAGCATAAAAGTTTCTTCTTAAGTTGTGGTTTTAAATCTAATTGATATTTTGTCTCAATAAATAACGTGTTATCTAAAAGTGGATCTTGAGTTGAGATTTATTTGTCACAGTGTTGTTGTCTATTTGCAGATTAATCAGTCCCTCCAGGACTTATCGAGGTCTGGATCGCAACAATTAACACAGATTCATCAAATCGCCGTGAATTTAGCACAACTTGCAATTCTGACCAATCACCTCAACTTTTCTGCAGATTTGACCTAACATCACCGTTTCCCAAAACAACGTCATACGTCAGCAAACTCACTTCCTTGTTTACGATTTCATCCTAAAAAAACTCAAAACATCGTAACTTTCATCACAATTTTTTTTAGAAAAGCTGCTGCAAAATCAGTTTATCATTTTAGGCTGCAACAATAAAAAAATGCCTGTGAAATGCTGGAGGGCGTGATTAATGCTGGAATGCATCTCTAAAAACATATTTAGGAATAAAATAGTAATACCAAAGATGTGATTATCATTTGTGAGTAACAACTAGTAGTATATTCTAACTATCGACTAACCAGGTTCTGATCGTATTGAGGTGAAAGCCATGTTTATCTATTCACAAAGTGACTGTTCCTCCTGGTGATGATTTGATTTAATGTCTGATCACCATAATGGTTTTGAATTCTACTTGGCAGAACAATGTGATGAGCCATGAGTGCAAAAGCCTCCTGAGCTGCAGTGAGGTACATTATTAGGTAATTATCATTACCGTCTATACATTCATTTAATCATTGTCTAATTGGAAATTAAATTTCTAATTCTGAGTAGGGAAGACTGCGCTAACAGAAATTTCTTGTTTCATTATTCTTACTCTTTGTCGGTTGTACTAACTACATAGCTAGTCATTAATTTTTTAACCTTCTATTTTTAAACCAGGGCCTACAGGAAGATAAGGACGTATATTACTAAGATATGAAGCAAAAAGAGTCACCGACCTTAGCCCGGTCTTAATATAGTTGTAAGCCAATTAATTTTGAATACACACCACAGGGGTTAACAAGTTCGCCTCATATTAAAAATTGACCTCTTTCTATCTGTTCTTTGACAAGACCGTTGTGTTGGGTTTACTCTTTCTTTATGGTTTTAAACTTTAGTGAAAGAAAACAAAAAGATTGTCTTTTACACTTTGTGCACTTTTCAATCCCTTTCTCATCTTTTAAATGAGAGTCTAAAGCTTAAAATGATTTGTGGATTTGACATTATTTTACAATACTAATAACTGGCCTTTCATCCAAAACGGATCTAGATAATGGGGTATGGATAATTTGGCTGATTACTTTACAGACAGTACTACACTGTTTTCTACACTGTTTGCCTTAACCCTGACGGATACGTTTCAGCATGAAAACTAACCTTTTTAAAGGGAATTAACACCAGAAATTTGCAGGTTGGGCCCAATTTTGGGATCAGCTCTTCCTCACATGTGTAGTGTGCTGCATTATGTTTCATATTTCTAAGTTTAAAAAATGCATACTGAGGCTTTGTGCCATCTCATTTCCAAAGCCTCAATATTATGCGTTTACTGGGAGTGAATTTAACGAAGCAGAGAGAGAGAGATAGGAGACCTAATTACTTTAATTATAATGCGTGGCTGTGATCTGCTAAACTGTAAGGTGCACCTTAATCCGTCTGCTAATTATGGGATGTTCTCTGGTGGTGTAAGTTGTGGTGCAGTTTAGATGGGGTTGAGCCGATGAGTAAAATGCAAAGTTTGGGCTTAATTAAATGCAGTATCTGTGATCAGCGGATGAGCTTGTTCAAAATTACACCAAATAAACTGCATCACAAACAGATTTTAAATGAAGATTCTTGTGGAAAAAAAAGTTGTGACTTGCTTGTTAGAATTCGTTTTGTCAACTGATGAGGGCAGAAAAGCAAATGAACGAGGCTCACTGCAGACTGTACAGTTTTCCTAGTCTGTTTTTGGAAAAGCTTTTTTTTTTCTTTTATAGCTTCTGAATAAATCAAGAGCTCGCTCACTACAGTTTTTGAGACGATAACGTTTGAATGCCTCAGTTATATATAGACTTCGGTCTTTGAACACTCCATGTGAATATTTACTAACATATACGTTCCAAATCAAATCTGAAGCATTGAAAAGGGCTCGACAAAATATGTAAATTATAAATTGACTTGCATCACAAAATCAGAGCATAGCAGAAAGAGCACTGCCTCACACTAATACACTATGTAAGTGAAATATATAGAAAGTGGACAAGACATCTGCACTTGAAACAGAATTTGTGAAATTGTCCAACTTGATTGTCCCAATACAATCAGACATTGTGGTATCAACATCCGACTTAAACGCATATGAAGTGAAAGGTCCTTTGTTAACATTAGATAAACTTAATAAATCACATTCCTTTTGCACAAAGACAGCATGTAGAGTTATTACTGAAACGTTTTAGCAGCAAAAATGTAAAAAACCCACTGCAGTGGAAATGAAAGACGTGTCACAGATCAGGCAGAAAATCAAATTATATGAGCAGAGAGAGTCCTGTTTAACTAATTTTACTCTTAAATATAAAATTTATTCTGATGGGAAAATATTATGACGGTTTATTTACTCAGAGCAGGGTAGGTACAAGAGTAACAAGTCGTCTTTTTCACAGCAGACATTAAATGTTACCATTAAAAGACTAAACAGAAGTTATCCGCTTTCAATTTCAACTTGTAATGACTGAATTTACAGCGATGCACGACTGAATGAGTCTGTTTTAATTTAAACACAGGACCAGATTTGCTGAGACTTCTGCATCTTGTCTTCCGTCCTCAGAAATGAGTGTGTCATTTACCACCAAAGAGAAGTTCTCTTGTGATTTGAGGTTTTCTGCATGTGAACAGTGATGAGCACCCTTGTACTGTATGCATATGCTTTAGGGAAGGATCACACAAATAGCAGTAAATCCAGGAGAACACATCAACCACACATGATTAATCCTTCTTAGGTTCTTAGTTGAAAAATTCATCACATCCAAAAAGAAATCTGCACAGGTAAAGTAGAGGACGTTGGTGCCAGAGACTGTAAATCTGGGCCACAGGACCTGATTCTACTGAAGAAATAGCACTTTACACAGGTGGCAAAACATCTGTTTAGCATAAATTTAAATCCAAATTTAAAATTTTGTTTTGCCAGTGGAGTATTTTTAGTTTACCAGCTGCTGGCAAAACAGCTACAATTCTGCACTCTGGCTGGATATCTTACCAGTAATTCTAGCCAGTGCTGCCAATACAAATGCAACCTAAACGCATATGGCTTTAAAATTCTGTGTGTGTCTGTGTGTGTCTGTGTTGTTGCTGTATTACGTAATCTAAACAGCAGAGATGTCTCTAATTGAATAATAAGCACCATCTGGTACCATTAGTATACTGTAAGTTCTGAGTGCATTTTATTGTTCTTTCTGCCTCTTTAACACACAGACACAAATCTGTTTCAGCTGCATAATATTTAACAAATTCATGGGAAAAGAAACAACAACATACTTCCAGCGCATATTCAATGTGTTGGGTGAGGGTGCTGTAAAAATAAAATTGACTTGACTATGTCGTTAAATTCTTATATTAAAACACACAGAGACAGATGCACGCACTGAGTGTTAAGGCAGATGCCTGGGCTTAATTCACGTCTGATGGCTTAATATTGTGCATTAAGGCAGGTTTATGTTATTAATCATTATTACATAATTAAAAAAGATAATGTATCTCACATCCAGACGCAGCAGTGTACATCCTCTCTGTGACTGGCACTTAGTGATATTATATTTTTATCATTATAACCACCACAACTTTTAAATTCAATGTGCAGAATAAGTAGGAAGGCGCACATTATAGCTGTGACAGAGCAGCTATGGCAGGTATCCCTATATTGATGTTTTTGGTGAAAAAGTTGAAAGAGAAAACCACTTTACTTGAAGCTGAGACCTGAGCAGAAATCAAGGCACAAAGCCACAAACACATTTCAATCCTAGAGGTTTACTGCAGGCCATTTTGATAGTGCGCCCAGATTCTCTGGCTGTCGAGACATATTTTACTTTGTTTTAGATACTCAGCGAAAAAGCATCCTGCTGCACTGTGAGTTCACTTAACACATCCAGCATGAGATCCATTTGTCTCTTAACAAAATGTTTGCATTGTGTTGGACAGTTTAATGTGAAATGCTGAGAAGAATAAGAAGTTTATGTCAGTCCTATAACTTGGAGTAATTATCATAATATTACAATACTTTGGAAGAGTACCGTGTATAAATCCTGACTGAGTTTGAACAGCTGAAAGCACATAACATGCACAGTCATCCACCACAGGGAAGGTGAGGTCTAAGAAGAGTCTTAGAGCCGCATGAAGAACAACAGTCTTTTTCACTTTTCTAGCTTTCAGATCTCAATGATACTCTTGGGGTGCAGCTTTGGGGTGCTGCCGGTGGCCCTGTGTGTGTGTGGAGACCTAGAGTCGATTACAGACTATTTTCTGTCCCCTTTCATCTTCCCACAGGTCTTAGCTGTGTCAGCCTTCTACAACAGCTCTTTGGTCAGGTTATATTAAGGCGGAGTAAGGGGTTCATCCTATTCTCTTTAAGGATTTCGAGTACTATTAAATGTAGCTGCAAAAACTCAGCTTTACTTGCTTTTCTTTCACTCAGCCTTTGTTGTAACGTCTGGAACAGCAAATCAAGAAAAGATGTATGTGTACCCTGTTGACTTTCCCTAGGAATGAAACTCACACCGGACGACGCCACACCTCACCATTCATGTCTAATGCCAATGTTAAGTGCAAATGCAAAAGGTTTATTTTTTAATATAACTACAATCCTTTCCTAGTCTTAACCTGTTTTATTTGCCTAACCTTAATGATATTTTATTTGCAAGAACTAGGGCCGGATATCCAGTACAGATACCTTTACTTCGATCATGGTTCCTTAACAAAAATAAGAGAAGGAAGCTGTTGAAAGACCTGGGAGCAGCTGGATTAAAGTCTTTTTACTGTGCACACTTAACTCAGCCTAGATAAATGGACAAAATTAAGACACAGATGGAATAACTTTACAGTACTGGACTATATTTAAAAAAAACTGCCCTTGGACTTAACTGTGCAGATAAGCAGCTGGTGATAAAAAAAAAAATCGGTGAGCCCCGTCTCTGGGTGTAAAGTAGTGTTTTTTCTAGCCCAAACCACAGCCAGGATCTTTCCTCAACCTTAAACTAAGTTGGAATACACAGATGTAGAAAGAAAAATTATTCTCAAAACTTTGGAATTGTACATTAAAAAAACATTGTAATCCAGGGAATAATTATCCAATATCAACACTTCTATCTGGAATTGGTGCCCTTTATGTATGGAGGTAGAAAGGCGTAGTGAGTAGCATGTCCGACCGTCATTTGAAAGATTGATGTCCACATTCTTCACAATCTTTGCCTAAACTTAACCAAATGTTTTAGCTGACTAACCCTAACCATGCATTGCTTTTTTAAGCATAACTTTACCATAGTTGCCGTGCGCAGATATTGAAGGTGTATTGTATGGGGATAGGATTGCAAAGCTAACTTGACTGGGGGGAATCATTCTTCTCTTTCTTCTTTTGGCTCTGTTATCACCAACAACATCCAAGATGCCACTTAAAGGAAACATTCACGTGTACAATGATTTACAGACTGTCCATGATGCACCAATGTGAGATGATCTGAGATACACAAAAGCACGTGTAAAATCCATCTGTATTTTACGATCTTTGTGAGAGAAAAAAACTCTCCCTTGAGAAAACCTGACAGTAGTTGGATGTAGACAGCCAACATGAACGTGTCACATACAGATTAACAAATCTGTCATGTTTTCACCTTTATCTGCAGATGTCCACCACATTATTCAACTTTATGTTTTAACTACTGAGCTGTGAAAAAACAAAAAACATTTTTGTTTTTGCTTCTTAAAGTTCCTGACATCAGCAGAACTGTCATTATGCTGTTCTGCATCTGCAGCTGTTCTTCCAGGAGAAACAGCATCAAACAGATGAACCACTGAGCTGATGGCCTGCAGCCAGAAACACATCCACTTGAGCAACTTGATTATTTCTGGTTTTATTTCCCATCCTGTTACCCTGTAATCTGATGTCTATCTGATCTGCTGGCTCACTTCCATCTCGTTCTTTTTCTGACCAATCTGACTGAATTAACTCAGAGTTCAATTAGAATGTGAAAAGGCTACTCTCATTGTGAGAGAAGCAGATCATTCATCAGTTTGCACTTGTTAACACACTTTGTCAAGGACTGTTAAGTAGAATGGCAGATTTCTAAAGCTACAAAAATCTCCACATACAGTTCACTGGAGGACCAATACAAGAGCTGACAACCATGAAGTTGCAGTATATGGCTGCACTGCAGGTAGCTGACGACCTTTATCAGGTCTAATTAATGTATTGGAAAGAGAGATGAATGTAGACACTAACATCCTCATGAATTTACCCTTTTGTTTTTTACCACTACTTCCATTTATTTCATGTTAGTTAATTCTAAGAGGTTTCGTAACCACAGAGAACATAACTTCCTCTTTATATTCTGCAGAATGGGATGGGTGGGAACATTTGGTATTAAATAAGTGCATACAGTTTATCATTTATACCTCCATCCATCCATTCATCCATCCATCCATCCATTCATCCGCCCCTCTCTCCCCCCACTGTCACCAACAGGCTCGGAGGAAAACACGGTGATCCGATTACGTTTGTGAATGTGTGTGTGTGTGTTTCAGAGGGAGATGTGTGTATTTGAATTACAGACAACACGCCTCTGTGCCGGACAGACAGAATGTAGTGAAAGCTTAAATCCAAAGGCAGTGTGACCGACTGCTGAAATGTGGCTTTTTGGAACCGCACTGAGGTTTTGATAGACTGCAAAGGACGTCATAGTTGTTAAATGAATACTTAAGATTTTTTGTCACATAATGTAGTGAATTGCTCTGTGGTAGTGACAGAGATGCATGGACATTAGCTCGGGCAGTTAGTCTTGGTGGTCAGTAATCTCCCAGCAGGCCCGCAGACAAAAGCAGTACTTTTTAAAATGCAACACAACACACAAAAGTATTTAAGACACCTACAGGTTTAATTGAAACAATGTGCGTTTAATGTGTATCAGACGCCTGATTCTGCCTACACTGTAATCACTAAGCTACAGTTGCACTAAAAAAAGAAACGCAAAAACATGTTTGTAGCTGTAATTGCACTCATGTGCAAATGTGTATTTGCAAATGAACTTTCTTAATCTTTTCTGAGACTTTAAATCTAAAGGACGGCTGTGCATTTTTTTTTCTGGGTCAGTTCTTTCATGCTCCTTCTCAGGTGTTTTGCTACTATAAAAAAAAAAAAAACTTCATCCACTCCCCTCTGTGTGGTTTAATCATTGAGGAGAAAGAGGAGGGGAGGAAAGATCCTGTGTGAGAGTGGAAAGAGATGAAGAGGCAGGATTAATCTCTTTGTGACATGCGGCTTCAACACTGGTGGTGGTGTTTGTGTGTGTGTGTGTGTGTATCACTACCTTGATCTCTGAAAACCTCAACGCAGAAGTGGAGAGACGCAAGAACACAGACAAAGAAAGTGAAGAAAAGGGTTTTCAGACAGAGCGCTCCTGTCTCTGTAATCAGTTGCACCTCTTGGGCTACAGAAATGTGTGTGTGTGTGTGTGTGTGTGTGTGTGTGTGTGTGTGTGTGTGTGTGTGTGTGTGTGCGTGCGTGTGTGTGTGTTTGGTGTCTGTCTGTGTAGGTGAACTGCCTGGCAAACGCACACAACTCTGGAGAAGATGAGAGGGTACAAGATGAGAGAGTCTGGACCACTTTTGCCTGATTCATGCCCTGAGGGCTGCTGCTGCTGCCCTCCACCCACCATCACATCAAAGATCTCACCCTTTTCATGATATAAAAGCGTACTGTAACGTCATGTGTAGGTACCACCACACCTTCGTGTTTTCCTGATTAGTCTAAAGCTCGCGGAGAACCTCAACTGGATTTTCTGTCAGAATCCGAGCTGCCAAGAAGCAGATGGAGGGTCTTACTGATCTCTGAGCGATTGTGCGTTCTTGCCAGAATGCCATGTACCGCTGCGTATTCAGCCTGAAGATCAACTGCAGGGATTAATCCCGGGATTTGGGGCTTTCCTACCCAGATTCTCTCCATATTTGGGAATCTAGTAAATCTAAAATTTTATTAAATATTGTATTTCATTATGTAATGCAAAACTTTAGCTCAATAAGAAGCTTTAGCTAAATAAGATATAAAACGAATGCTTGTTTATTATTACAGAGAAAGAAGCATGTCGGTTTATTTCTCAGTCAGAACACACTTATTTGTTTGCCCTTTCTCTGACAACATGGTGTCATGTTATTACATTTTTCCATAATCGTGCATGTGAACACAAAACTGTAGTCTATTTTACTTATAGTTATAGATTTAATTTCTGTACATTTATTCAAGACAACAATCACAACAGTGAAATTGCTGTTTTGCTGCTCTCTGACTGATGAAACACAGCAGTAAATCAACTTAAAGCAAAGCCATGCATGCTTTTACATCTGGCAGCTAGAAGTCAGACCAATCAGCAAACTATGGGGCTTGCTTTAGATAATGAGGAGTGCAGTCATTTGGTTTTTTTACTTGAATTGAGCACTGTGTTTGGTTTGTGGGCCTGATTCATTAAATGCTGAGCCAGACGCCACCAAAGTAAATTTGGTCTGCATCCACTGATGATGTCTCTAAGCCAAGCAAATGCCAATTTAGCCTTACCAGACCACAGTGAAGGATATTTGTGAGCTGGCTTAAGGGATTGGAATATTTTACTGATCCGGTTTGTTAGGAATAATTGAAGAGCAGTTAAAATTGGCACAAAATGACTGACAAAAAACAACCAAATAAAAACAATTAATGAGCAATTGGCACCAAAGATGAAGAGAGAAAGAAATAAGCAACACATACTCCTTCCACAGCTTGTTAAGCCACTAAACGTGTCTTCCAAATAAAACTATCCATCCCCACAGTAAGGAATGGTTAACAATAAGCTGTAAGTTGTGATAAGTTGACAGCTTGAGTGGTATTTGACAGCAAACTCCCACCTCAACAGCAGCATTTAATATTAGGCGTGGCTGCACTGTTAAAACGCCAGTATGCACACTAATAGATGGTATGTTCGTCAACATGAAGTTTATAGGGTAGGGACATTTGACAAAGGATGACAGCTATGGAGAATGGTGAATGATTAAGTTATGTAATTAGGACATAATATACTTTATGTAATAGTTTTTGTGTTGACAGGCATGCTTCAGCTTTTTCATTTATTTACTTCATAGCTGAATTAATTGTCTGCACTTTTAAAGCTACCATGCGTTGGGACTGTCTTTAAAAATTTCAATTTTTGTTCAAACATGGGAAAAAGTAAACTCAAATTGAAAATGTACCATCCATAAGCACAAAAGATCATTTGATGTAGACCTATACTTGACCTACTGTGTGCCCTATTGACCTGTCACTAAACTAAAGTTGTGCTAAGATGCAGTGTGTGGATGTATTTTGGGTTCTACAGCGAAGATGGAAAAATTACCAACAAAGATAAGGCTTTCTGTTAACTTTGTAAAAAGTAGCTGCCTCACTCTACAATGACAATAAATCTGGCTAGCTTGCGACCAAAGTGAGGCAGAGGAGGCACGAGAAACAAGTGGAGCAACGTCAACTGCACAATCTACTGCCTACTTTCCACCACACTCATCCTCAGGACCCTCGCCAGAAGCTTATGAAAAGGCCAACAACTTTAAGATAGTAGCCCATTTACTGCGTTTCCAACACTACAATCTCAAGACACGGAGGGAGGGGAGGTTGCAGCATGCTGCATGGGTCACGTGTAAGATTTGAACATATATGGCTGTGAGGCCCTCTCAGTTGCAGTCCAAAAAGACTGGGATAAGCTTTGAATGCCAACTCCTATGAATGCCTTCCCATTGGACCAGACCGACAGACACAGAATTAACGGACTGAACAATATCATACAATATTATAAAATATCATCACAATAGCTAACTCTATATAGACTTCAGGATGGGGTATTATGGAACAAAAACTAGTTGGTATGAAGTGCTGTCCAACCACATCTAAATGCAAAAGTTTTCACAGTACAGCTGCTCCAAATTGTCACACTAGAATAGCCAGGGTAAAGAGCGTCGAGACACGATTATCATAGAAATAGGGATTAGGAGGCACACTTTCAGACCGTCTCTCCTCCAAAGCATTTATGGTGCTGCACTCGACTGTACATATGAAAAGTGACAGAAGTAGTTGTGTGAAGAATGAAAAGAGAGAGAAGTTAAAATCCTGGAAACTTTCCTCACGCCTGCATACGTGGCCAATCAGACATCAGACAGCAGTTAGGGGGAGGAGGTTTTAAACTGTTCCGACAATCCAACAAACTCTTCCTTTCAAGCATACTGACACCTTAATACTGGCCCTCTTCTTCTTGACATCCTTGACAGCCACATGAAAAGAAAAGCAATAACTTCTAACTCACACACTTTTTGAATTTCCATAATTACTGTAAAAAAAAAAAAAACAACTCTGGGATTTAATGCAGCTGAAAAATCCCCACTTTCATGTCATACCCATTGTCTACTTAAAAGCGTCTACACATTTCAAAGAGATCCGACCTTCTTTGTGTTCTGCGAAACCAGAGGATGCCCAATAGGTCCAAAATGGCTCTGTAGTCTGTTAGTGGCTTTTAAAAAAGAAAGAAGTACAGGTAATATCTGAATTTTAAAGGCATCCTTGAAATCTTGCAAAGTGGAGTCATTAAACTGCACGGCTGTGTTCAAAGAAAAGGAGAAAAGAGAGTAAAAGAAAATCTCTGGATAGAGAGCTTACTGGCTTCTGTTTAGGATACTTTTTATATATCAATGCTGGACTTTTCCAAAGATTGTATCTGACACCAGAATATGAACTGGGCAAAATGGGCTGAAGCTGGCATCTCCTTTAGAGGAAACGGTACAGTATGCTATTCACAGGTGGGATAAAATAGCTTCCCTTCTTTTAAAACTTAAAAATCTCATCTGGTGCAGCTTTAAAGCATGGTAGAAGAAGTACTAGAGCCAAACTACAAATTGAAAAAGGACAATGGCATTAGAATCTTGATTGAAAATGTGCCAAGCCTATAAATATGCAGCACTTCTTTCTTGTCTATGTGCTCAGCAAGGTATTTGTTTTACATGGGACACCAACCTGCCTGCTCATTGCTCACAGGCTGACAGAAATATGGCTTTTATTCCACTGTGATTTTTTAAGATAACCTTCAACAAGGAAAGGACAAATGTGGGAAATACTTTAAAGCTATTTAAAAATCACATATTCCTCACAGGCCTTATGGTTGAGGGCCGTGTTTAACATGAAGCATTGTTCTTATTATTTTCACAAATGCGCTGACTAATGCTGCTTCTCACTGGACATAATCCCCAAATTGTAGCCAACATGAGCTCCACAGGGGGGGTACTCACAGAATATGAAAATTAATATAAATAAGGTACAGAGGCAAGATCAATAAAATACTTTACTAGAAAATGTCTTTTGATGGTTATAGCCTGGTGTGATTCTCTTTGTTCAGCCAGTTGATCATAACAAATTTAAATAATAGCCAGTCCAACACCCGCATGCTGGCTGATACCGACGCTGAAGGTCCTCATAGATCACATTGGCATTTCATTATTGAGCTCATGGCTTTGGTTTAATGGATCTACCCTGAATGTGAAACTGGGTGGGAAGAGAGAGCAAAAAGCATACAGTTTGCTGCACATGCATAGTGATGAAATGGAGGCCATGTAAGCCTTTTGTAAGATTTAAAACCTTTTACACAGACACATTGTCAAGCTGAGCGGTGTTGACAGCCCGTCTGCTGTTTGGCAGTAGATCTAGTTTGTAGATGCCAAGTTTAACAGCTGAAATATTGATTCTAAGCAGGCAGGTAAGTGTGTCAGGGTATGTGTGAGTACCAGCTAAAAATACTTTGTGACCAGGGTGGCCTGATGGCTCAACTGGCACTGATTATCCTAGTTTTCAATCTGACCAGTGACCTTTGTCATGAGTGTCACCTGCTCCCCTATTTAGTCATGCAACGGCCATGGCCCTGTGGAAGGAAATGTCTGTCTGCTGGCCAGTCCATCACTTTAGTCCAGACTGAAATATCTCAACAACTATCTGATGGACTACCGTGGATTTTTTCTACAGACATTAATGTTCCCCAGAGGATTAATCCTGATGATCCCCTGAGTTTTACTTTTTTAAGCCAGATGAGACTGACAAACTAACTGCCATTATCATTCATTAGATGTGTCGTACAGACAAAGCAAGTAGTCAAGGTACAATATGTGCCAATCCAGGAAGCCAAATTGGTAAAATTGTGCTGATGCTAGAAAATGGTATCTTGATGTGGTGACTCACTGTCACTGTTTAGCGAGGTCCCGTAAAAAAAATTTTTTTAAAAGCATCCTAGGCTGACAGTGTATTTCACACTTAAAGGGGCATAAAGTATTTCAGTAACAATGTCGCATCACATGCTCAGCCCTCAGCATGAGAGCCAAAACTTTAGACTCTTACACCAATATGAAGCCTTAAATTTAAAGCCTTTAAGGGCTCTTTCTCAAATTGAGGACCACCCTGTATTTTATGTCTCTCTCACACACACACACACACACACACACACACACTCTGAATATGGCGCCTCATTCCCCTGAAGTGTTTCAGATAACACCAAGTGAGAATAACTCAAAAGTAATTTCTTCTCTCCCTGCTATCCCACCCCACTCTCATCCTTCATCCCTTCCCACCATTCCCCCTGTCTCAGCAGATATCAGAACAGAGCAGAGAGAAGACAACTTTCTTGCTTTTGAAGAGAAAATGGGATGCTCTCAGGAGGTCCACGCTGCAGCCGACAGGGTAGCAACGGGATAGAGGAGGGAAAAGGAGACAGCCTGTGGAGAGTTTTGCTGACACATCTCACTTTCCCTCTACAGTAGCTATGTTTCTCCATTTTGATTCTGATTCCCCTCACACTGGCCCACCCCCACACACACCCATGCACAGTTAGCCTGTAATCTCCTTGGTTCGCTGGATGGCCTTTTATGTTTTCCCCACAGTCCCAGCATGCTGCAGTTGGCCGTGTGCTGCTTCAGTAAGGATTGGAAGAATTAAAAACAGTCTCCATCAATCTGTGCATGTTGTTCTGTCTTGGCTGCAGGTAAAGTTCATGCATATGAATTTGGCCTCACTGCAAATACTAAAAATATCAGCAACCAATGCGGATTTTAAAGCCATTACAAAAAGTGCATATACGGTATGTATTTTTTGGCATGTTTTTGTTATTTTTGTTTTTGCGGTTATGAAAGTAAGTCATATATATATATATATATTCCTCCTTCAAGTTTTGCTATGTTCTACACCAACTAATGTGAAACATGGCTTTTTAGCCACTGAATGCTCCACTATGTTCACCAGAGAGTAGGTAGGTAGCAAACAGTTGATTTATCAGAGCTTTTATCCTGAAAATAACTGCCAGCTGTGTCCAACAACAGGGTTGAGAGTAGAGTTTGCAGGCCAGAAAACCAAAACAATGAGCTACAAGAGGAGAAAACACTCCGTAGAGGTGAAGGGAATTGTTCTCTGTGTATTCTTCACTACATGCGCCACCTTTAACATTACAAATTAATTTTTTCCAATGTTAAAAGGAAAATTCTGGTTCATTTCAACTTGCTGTATTTCACATAAATGTGGCAACTGTGTCTCTGTGTCCTGCTAACTTTACAGACTGGTGAAGAAATACCTAGCAGCCAAAGAGCCAGACATTGACAGAGAATAAAACAGTCAAGGAGAGTGAATACTCAACAGAAACATGACTAAAAATGAATGCTAACGTTGCACTGTCTCTGATGAATGTGTAAATGGGCAACTGTTTGCTACCAGCTAAGCCAAAAAACTTCATAAGGCAATATAAATGTCAGGAGTATGCATTTTTCAGGCTGTTTTGAAGTTTGTTTGCCCTCGTGTCCACAATATTACCCATTATTGCAGCTTTAAAGACAACATACTTGTCAAACTGACATCAACAATCCCAACTGACTAACCTTGCTTTGCACTAGCAGTCTCCTCCTTGAACCTGCCTGAATGAAAGAATTGAAAATTATAGTTTTCTCATTTGTGTTTTCTCTCTGTATTACCAAAGAAATCACTGAGGGATCACTCAATGTGGCATATAGACTACATAAAATCCCAGTTTAATAAGCAGCACAGAACAGCAAATGATCAGTTCTGCCGCCTTCATTTATTTTTCTACAAAGAGCTGAGGCAGCGATAGAGAGAGAGAGAGAGACGTGTGTGTGTCCTGGTAGACTGGTTATGTCTGCTAATTGCAGCATTCAGGCCCCATGCGTTCAGTTCAGAGGCAGAACAAGGCTGAGAACATTTGACTCTGATCAGCTAGGACTGTGGACAACACAACACTCAAAGTTGTGTACGTGCATGTGCATAAGTGTGTGTTTACATGCAACAGTTGCGGCTAATGATGTTTTTTCTGCTGTCCGTCTTTGACGCAGATGGAGCAAGACAGAAGATGGAGAACAAAACTGAATATGCACTGAAGGTCCTGACTTTGTACGTTATTCATTTTCTATTTGGGTTACTATTTGTTTCTATTATGGATTAATCTGTTGATTATTATTTTGATGAATCGACTGATTGTTTGTCTATTAAATAAAAACAAGCCCATTCTACCATCCCAGAGCAGTTAAAAACCAAAAGGTCCATTGTTTCTAATCACTGCAAAAGCAGCAAATCCTAAAATTTAAGTAGATAACTAACCAAAAGACAGAAATAAAGATATGAGAGCATCAGTTTTACAGGTAATTTGTTAATTCTAAATATATTTTTCTCATTGTCAAGAAAACCCATGAAAAGGCTCTCTTCATGGGTAGTATTTTTAGCTATGGATTAATCACTTTTGGTGCATTGGTGAGTATTTTCAGCAGCCAGACAGTGTCGACTCAAAATAAACCACAGCACCCATATTTATTTCAGTGAAGGATCATCATGGCACCTAGTGCGATTGTGTTGCATGAAGAGCTTTGGACAACAACAGAGGTCTATAGCGCTGAGAAATAAACTAAATCAGGCTTTGCCTTCACAGGCTTACCTGTGTAAGTCACAGTCACCAGACATACCTGTTCATTCATTTTGGTCTTGTCATAGGATCTCTTGACAATATAAAAAACCCCGAAGCCGAATCATTTAAAGAAAGGTTTACAGTCAAAAAGACAAAACATTGATTCTTCCCTGCTATACTGATGTGTGTTGGGTGTGTCAGCTGCAGACTGCAGGAGCCACAAAGTAGATACAAAACACTACATGTCTACAGGTGCATAATGAAAGCTGCATGAGAATAAGCATCAGAATGATGTATTGCTCATTTAGTGTTTCTAGCAAAACTCGAAGCAGCAGGAGAAAAGAAAAATCCTGCTATGTAATCACAGCCTTAAGGATGTAATCACAGAACAAACACTGTACACACACAACACAGGAGACACTACATCTCAGACCGCTGTGGCTAGCAATTCAGGTGATGCCTAATCTCAGAGTTTGTCCCTCCTCCTCTACAGGCTAGCAGATAAAAATGTCACGGCTCCTGGAAACAGATGACAGGTGCCACAGTCAAGCCCAGATAAAACTGATGAGAAAGCATTATCTTCCTTTCACTGAGCAGAGCGCGACTGAGCGCACCTCCTCTTTTTTCTTTCCTGCGAGGCACATGGTTGGTTGGACAGGGACGGTCGCAGCATTAGGGGAATGATATTTGGACGAAAAGTGAAAGTAGCTCATGGAGAAAACTCCTCAATTTGAAGGCTTTGTGTGTACGGCAAATTATTATGTGAAGGTTGTGTCAACAGAAAAGGCATGTAGCTGTGGATCTTGTGATTAAAAAGCAGTACAGAATTATTTAAATCCAGAGCAACCAGTTGCCTTGGTCAGTGTACTTAATGAAATATCTTAAAATGGTTACCGTAATAAGAAGCTTTGTTGACACTGTGACCCCATTAAGCTACTGCCTGAATGTGTGGCACATTTATTAGGCACTTACACAAAAGACTTGCAATTGCATTTCGATCAGGGTGAAAAATTAGCACCAGCTACCAGTCAAATGCTGCTAAATATGAACGTGGCTTATATTTCAGACACAAAATAATGATCTACTGTTGAGTGGCTGGTGAATTTGATCATTTATCTGTCAATGGCTGGCAGACGATCGCATTTTAAAAAGTTTTGATGCTGTGTCATTACAGTCTGAGTGCTGCATTCTCAGCTAGGTTTCAAGAGAAAATAATAACTAATCAAGGCACTTTCACCCCAAACTTCGTAGCATATAAATGGGTACTGAATCCTCAGAACCCAAAATCAAACATCACCAGAACAGCATGACAGTTAAATGATTTATAACTACAGACATTGCAGGCAGACGCCACTTCTTAGCATGCAAACTGGAAACAGTGTTTCAACTGATTAAAATATTCTTGAGCTGAAACACTAACAGGCTACTTCTAAATATTAAAGTGCCATCAAATAACATGCCCAACATGCCCAACATTTCTTTTTACTTTTCTCTGTTAATAACTTAAATGCATGCAGGTAAAATACAAGACAGTGTTTAATGGTAAATAACTAATGTTTGTTCTTGGAAATCCCTGAACTACTGAGTTGATCGCTGAGCAGAAGCAAATAATGCTGCACTAAGAAGTGTGTTCATGTGCCCAGAAGGTGATTTAATAAGAGATGGATGATTTTTTTGGTACTGACGCTATTAACAGTAGTTGGTTTCAATACTCAAAACAAGACTTAGTACTGGTAGTATCTACACTACACCCCTACTGTGAATCACACTGTCATAATGAATATATTATACTTAGCCCTAGACTATTAGTCTACAAATATTTAATTATTCAATAATGAATAATTCACTTCAATTTGAATGTAAGGAAGCCCTTTTCCATTCTATTTCGAGTGCACAAGTGTGTTGACACTAACGATTATGGCAAAATACCATGAACTCCTGTGGCTCAGGAGCTAGAGCGCAACTCTTTGTTGGGAGTTGCACATGCGCAATTCCTAGGTAAGGACTAGACTTAGACTTAGACTTCTCTTTATTAATCCTTTTGGGATGACTCCCGCGAGGAAATTGAAAATTCCAGCAGCAGTTTTAGCAAGAAAGGAAGAAGAATAATAGATAAAAAGACAGTACAAAGAAAACAAAATAACAGTAGTAATAATAATAATAGTAACAATAACATTAGTCAAATATCAACAAAAAAGACCATAAATTATTTTAAAAAGTGTCAGTGTTGAGTCCAGTGTTACTGGACTGCTACTAGCCAATCAGAAGCAGAGAAGGGCGGGTCATAAGAAACAAGGTAGTGTGATCCACATCAAAGCCTTCAGACTGCAACCGTAACTTAGCAGATGGTATAAGTTATTACCAGTCCACCACCACACAACATCATTATTCCACATCTTACCATCAGGATTGAACGTTGAACTGTTGCCGGTGTTCTGACGATCTATGCTGCCTTGTTGAAAATGCTTCTATAGCGCAAATCGATAGATTCGACTCTACTCGGCCCTGCTCCGTTTTCCATTGCAGATGATACCCAGAGATAGCGACGCCACACAGAACGGCCGCGACGTAATGTTCAATGCGACACACACACCAGCGATCCACACAGCTCTTAAAATATATACAGTCTACGGTTAAAACGTTTGAATATTCCTCAGAATGTAAAGACAGATAAGCGGTATGAAAACCTTCCAGCTGTGTTTTCCTCTGCCGTTGTTGCTGCAGTGGTCTGTGTGACGGCGGGAGCAGAGGGCTCTGTGAGCAGTCTGTTGCGTTTTCATGTTACATTTTAGTATCCCTCAGCTCGCTTGGAACCTCGATGGAGGTGAGGTGATACGAAAAAAAGTACCTGGAAGCAGGTCCAACATTTCTACAATGGAAACCCAAATAAAGGCGGTCGAGCCAAAGGGCCTCCGCTCAGACTAGCTTGGTTTGAGGGCGGGTCTGACCCCACCAGCCAAATTGAGACACAGCAAAAAAAACTTATTATGACATGTAGGATTATAGACTGTCTATGATAATCCACAATGAGCAACTTCCTACCAATTTTTTTCCAACGTGCAACATTTTTGAAACATTTAAGCATTGTTGGATGACTTTAGAATTCAAAAGCAAAAGTGTGTGTGAGAGAGTGTGTTGGTGTGTAAAGAGAGCAGGGTTGAGATTTCAGAGCATTGTGGTCAGGAATGTCAAATCCTTCACCTGTCACCATGAAGGAATGAGACGCAGGAGAGTGTGCGTATGTGTGTGTTTGATGTTTGATGAGAGCAGACAGACAGAGCTGACCAACAGCCCCAGAGAACAGATTCTGCCGAAAAACCCACGTGGGAGTGTGTGGATACAGATCATCTCCTCACCGGTCTGCATGCTCTCTGAATCTGTTTTCATGTGGGACATGAGCCACGGCAGGATAGAAAAAAATATGTGTGTGGGCACATTTTATCCACCAGGGCAAGATGTAATATTTGCAAAACTTAAGATTATGAGCAACAGTGGCAGAACCACAAATATGCTCATTGATTTGTGGGCAATGCAGGCCATTAAAACACAAGAATGCAGTGTTTTTTGATAGCTCGAGGGTGAGTGTGGCATCCCCTCCAGCAAGTGCATCTTTAATGTAATGTTAACACCAAAGCCACACAGGCAGCCTTAGGAAAATATTTCATTTATTTAAATAGGAATATGTGGATGAAAAAATAATGTTTTGCAAAGACATTATAAATATTCTTCTATTTCATTACCATAATTACTACTAATCGTTGGCGGTGGTGCAGTGGATAAAACACATGCCTTTGGTGTAAGATTTCCCCACTGTGGCACATCTGCCATTGTGTCCCTGACACTTAACCCCTAGCTGCTCCAGAGGCATGCGGACTCTGAAAAATATAGCAATTGTAAGTCACTTTGGATAAAAGCGTCAGCTAAATGAATAAATGTAATCTAATGCTGCAAATGGTAGTTAGAACGTATCAGAGATTTGTTGTTAATCTAAAATTCAGTTAAAAAAAGAATGTATTTTGTTCCGACTGGATTGCTTTAAGAAACTGATCAAGAATTGCATCAACAAGCAGAATTGATACCAGAATCAGACGAGGCTTTTGGATGTAGGCTGTGTGTGTTGTAGTCGTTTTAATCGTTTTAACTGCTTGTGCACTGCTTTACAGTCAAAAAGATCAAAAGATGGTTTGCTAAGGACAATTTATAATGCTTTTGTATTTAAAGTCATGTATGCTCTAGCAAGCAATCAAGTATACTCACTTTAAAAAACATCACACTAGTATTTAAAGCCCTTGAGAATTCATGGCTGGGGGCAGCAGTCTGTAAAACTAGCCTGTTATATTAGCTAACTGACTGTTAGCAGATCATCAAAAGGGAAGACACGGAGCTACATGTGAACGACAGTACATTTGTCATGTTTTCTTGAAACAGATGCACTTTGGAGTTGAGTTCCAAGTAAAATGCAGATATTTGTATATAAGGAATAGTGACATTTTGGGACACATGGTAAGAAGCTGGAGCCAAGAGACAGTACAACAACTAGCCTGACTCTGTCCAAAGGTAACCAAATCCACCTCATCTGTCTCAAATTCAGCGCCTCTAAATCTCACCAATCAACATGTTATATCTTGTTGTGTAATCTATTAAAAAAAAAACAGGCAGTAACTTCCTGGCGTCTCCGCTGGTCCAGACCAGTTGTCAGGTAAATAGGCCATTTCCTATTCCTAAGCGCAACAAACAGGGATTTCTTGATATGATTTTATAATTTTACACGTCAAATATAGTTTTGTAGAACTTTAAGTGCTACAAAGTGCACAGTTTTCATACTATTGCTTATGTTAACTTAGATGAAGCCCCATGAAAATGAATAATGTGTAAAAATGTGTAATGTGTGAATTATTTCAATCAGCTTTGATTTTTACAAGTTAAACTTGTCTGAACATCCAATCACATTGTGAATCAGTCAATACTGAACACCAGGCAAGGCCAAAAAATAAGCAGCAGCTTGTTCCAGCTCCATGTCAGATCTGGTTGTGTGTTGTGGCAGCTGGAGAGATGCTGTGGGTGTTTTTAGGTTTTTCATGGCATTAGAAGTCAGGTAGTGTTTGTACCCTCAAGCAACTAGTCATGAAGTGTGGAGAAAGTTTGAGCGGCCTCAACAGTAGGCTGGAAGAAAGTGTAGTCACAACATTTCACTTTGTCTTTAAACTACTGTAGCTAAAGTTTGCACAGGTGCCTGTTGAGGGATGAAATATATTTAGAAATGAGTGGGTAGACTGTAATTACACACTGCACAGACAGGTGAGGAGGGAGGTGGTGGTGGTGGGGGGGTTAAACAGTAGAAGCTCTCTTTCACACACACACAAACACACACAAAAACACACACACGCCTGATTGGCAAGGCTTTATCGCAAAGGTTTCCGTGGTAACTAGACACAGCTGCCTCTATATAAAGGAAGGAGGTTGAAAAAGGTGAAGGAGAGAGAGTGATAGGAGAGCGCAAATGAACGGGGGGGGGGGGCAGAAAAGATAAGTGGGGCAACATATTTCAAATTCAAACCCTGTAATTTAGCCTCAGCTGATGACGCACGTAAACTAAAAACATGGATTGAGTAAAAGAAATGAGGTGAGCAGTCAGGTTCTATCTAACTAGGTAGAGGAACACAGCTCACTGTAGGCAGGTGATGATTGAGCTAACGCAACTGATTATGATCATTAAGGCCCCACACTGAATAAAAATAAATAATTAAATTTATATAGCTTTATATAGCACTTTTCTTAACAAAGCAGATACACCAGCACACATAAAAACAACACAGATTATAAAAATGGATTATAAAACATAGGGGATAAAATAAAATTTAAAAAAAATAATAACTGTACAGGAAACTGTCTTTAAAACAGCAATTAAGGAAAGCCTTAATTTTCTAAACACCAATGGATTAAGTGAAGCTTTAAGTCCGTACATGCATAATAACCCAAATAAACGCACAACTTGCATTAGAGTTTTGTTCCTCTGTGTATAAAGTACTGTCCTGTGTTTAACCTCAGTCAAGGTACACAGCCTACAGCAGCCCACCCCCACTGTGATCCGCTAATGGACATGGACACATCAACACACCCTGATTATCGACATTCAGCTAAAGCATCGTCTGTGCTTTTATGCACTGCAGTTTTGCTGTACCCCATAACAGACTATAGACTGGTACTTGTGAGTGGGTCAGACCTTGGTTCTGGCAAAAAAAATAGACTCTAATGTGTGGATGAGGAAAACTAACCATTCAATATTGGACAAAAAGGAGGTTTTCCCATGTCTGCTGCCAGAATATTTGACCAAACTGTTTGTATACATTCAAACAGAGTACCATGTAGTCCGTTCTCTTTATAACTTTTATGTAATTTTATTTTTTTATGATTCTGATAGCATACATTTCTGTTCATAAAAAACGAGGCAACGTCATTGAACGTTGAAATATGTCTTTTCCTTTTAGCTCATTAATTCTCAGTGTCACTGGGCAGGATTCACTAAAGGTACTTTCAGACAGCATGTCACCATTGTTTAAACACGACGGCAGCCGTGTCGCTGCGATGGCTGGCAACAGCATGGCCATGGCAACCACAGAAACCAACAAAGCTGAAGCTCAGTGTGCTGGTATATGAGTTCCCTGAATTATACACCTCCTCACCAGCATTGAAGATACCAATTAATAAACACTGACTATTCAATCTAGGCCAATAAACAATTTTCATGATATTAGTTAGTTGAATTAAGGCATGCAGTCAGATGCAACCTGATTGTTTCAGCTAAGTAATTAGAGTAGATGGATAGCAACAACCTGTGGTGTGTCTGGTACAGCTCACTGTCACTACGACGGTACCTTGAGGTTTTCACATATGACAGTGGCAAAGAAAACTGTGAATGCTAACAAAGTAAATGCTGTTTTACCTTGATTAAAAAATAAGTTGTTCAAACCCATTAATATTAATTGATCTTTACATATACCAATAACTTCAGGAACATGTTTTAGCTTTTCAGAAAGACAGATGAAAAATTAAAATACTCAGACGCTATAGTGAAACAGATGTTAGCTAGCAAGCTAGCTGGCCTGGCTGTATTTGCTTTGTCCCTTATTTACCACCGCACGAATGCTTTACGTAGTTACCCCATTTTGAACTGTTGCAGTTTTCCATATGTTTGTTTCCAGTACAAACATAATAAACAGTGCTATAAAGTCCATTTTGTAAACTGTAAGAATAAAAGAAACAGAGCTTCGGATATAATGTTAATGCAAAGCATATGTAAAAGCATAACATCCCACATATGGTGACAGGTAGTGATGTAGATGTGTGTTTCATTTTCTGTTTCTGCCTCTATTGCTGCTGCTGTTCAGAATCAGGTCAGATGAGTCACCAGCAGCACAGGCCCAAAGCTACAATCTCTCGCTCTCTAATCCACTCTCAGCCCGATAATGTGATCTCATTCAGCTTGCTCTTCCGTTAACGGCTGATGTCTCACAATTTGTGTGTTTGTCTTCTGCATGGTCATTTGTTTAAGTTAGGCTTTCGAAGGTTGTCGTCATTGTGCGATTGAAGCTGCCTGTAGCCATTATTCAGTTAAGATTTACCTTGACCATTTTCTAGCCAAGAAATTTAAAAAAAGGTTCTTAAAAAGGCTTTTACGTCAGAGGTCTATCTTTATCACTGTTGGTAACAAAGTAATTAGTTATAGTTACTCACTACATGTTCCAAAAAGTAACTGAATTACTATAATAAAAGTAACTTGTTACCTGGGAAAGTAACTATTTGCGTTACTGTTAAAAAAAAATTGCTGTATGTCAAAGACTTTGGATTTTTTGAGCAGTTTTCACAAGTCAGTTGAAATGAGTAGAACAGACATAATTTATTGCACGTCAACAGACAGCAAGAGGTTTATCCCCCCCATTAAATACTTAATTTCCTGCATTCTGGAGACATTTTCTGACCAATTTATGGTGGAAATGTTTTTATTTATATGAAGGGAAACAAAATTAAGGTGGCAGGTGACAACTCAAAATATTAAAATATAGGCCTAATTGAATATAATGCAGTAATCAGCTTTTGGACAATGCACTTGCTTCTTCTATATTTCAATTGCATTGCATGTTTTCTGATATAAAACATGTTTTAAATAAGCTGATTCTGATTACTGTCCATTGTTTCATTTGTTATTCAACATTTCTTGTTGCTGTTGTTCAGAAAATTTTTAACAGCTTTCAAGAGATGGAACATTCTGATTCTGACCTGTCCAGTGTCCCAGTGTAAGTGACACCTATCTGTCAATATTTTTAAATGTCCGGCCCCATCCAGGCTGTGATTGGTCGGTTCACGCCAAGGGACATTGACGAGCTACATTCAGCTCACGTCTGCCTGAAAGGTACCCGAGCTTCTCTTGTCCCTCGTCTCTCTCTGCCGACAGAGTTTAGCAGGCAGGCGAGAACGGGAACAGGTGAGCGCCACGTTGCGCCCAGAGAACCTGATATGGAGAGGGCAACCCACCTCCTCACTAGCTGTGTGAGCCAGGGGCTCTTCTCTACGCATTGACATGTTTTAAAAAAAACTGTTCCCTGATTGTTTAAGAATTTCAAAAGAAAATCTATTTGTGTCCATTACATTGCATTTCGTAAGCAGTAGTCTCAGTGGAAGAAACGTCTGAAGCTAAGCAAATAAAACCAAAAAGTATGTTAATAGCAAGATAACATTGGGGGTTATGTTGGTTATGGTTTGTTTGTTGTAAATTGGATGAACCAACATATGCAACAAAATCGTGCCTGAAACACTTGAGATATTTGGAGTGTGGCTGTTCAGTTTGACAGCATGAGCTGTTTTCAGTGATCTAATAGCTTTTACGACATCAAGTAGGGTTGGGCTGACAGATGGTCGATGGTTGAGCAGGCATCGTGATTGTAAAACCCCGCCCCCCCCAGCAAAAAATCCCTTAAGTTTTTCACATAATAACGCCATGTGAACGAACATCATTATTATAAATTTTAAATATGCTTTACACCTTTCCTCAGAATTCTCCTTTGCCCACACACGCCTGTCTCTGTCTACTCCACTTTCTACATCAGCAGTATGTTTTATAAAGTTGCCTAAAAGACACAGAACTCATCTTTTTCCCATATTTTTCCACCTGCGATCCCTAATCACGGCAGCAGGTGAGCCGCTTGTGGGCTTGTTAATGATGCAGCCTATCAAACAACCAGCGTGTTCACGCTTGCTTTAGCTGGTGCGTGCTTGTAATATATCCATCGCGACTTGTAACGTTATATGGTGCCAAGTTTTTAACTGAGTGAAGTCTGAACACACGCACATAAGACGACCGCCATCGTGTTTTGTAGACATCACCCAACTCTAACATCAAGAGAAAACATTAGGTTTTGGTGTCAGTTGTTCAGAATTCATAAGCCCTGTCATTTTCAAAGCACTACTGCCAGAAAAGATTGATGATGTTGGGCATAACCAGTGATTGCAGTTGTTACAGAGATGCACTGATTGCAATTTTCTTGGCTGATTCCAATTCTAGGTTATTGAAAAGATCGAGACCAACATGGTACCAAATGACTTCGGCACCATTAGGTGCGTTCACTGTTGCTTTTTCTGGTCTGCACATGGAAACTAGAAAAAGATTCTTGTTTGGGTTTAGGTTAGAGAAAGATACTGTGGTCTTCCACATGAGAGTCAGACACAGCACATGCTCATCTCAGACCCCTACTTTCAGCACACCTCTTCCTGCACTGACTAAGCACTTGTACAAAATGCAATTCATAGGGATCCTGGGCTGCCTTTCAAATGCCAATCTCCCCACCCACGGTAGTTCAGTAGACCAAAAATTTAACAATGTTTTCTCATTCTAAGTTGGATCCTCACACTCTCCAGCTCTTCACCTCCTACCACGTACATTAATATTTAAATTTTAAATGAACAATAGCCTTGTCTGTTGTTGGAAAACCACCAATGACACTCTCTGTTAATGACTTGTTATTCTTGTTTTTCTATCTTTCCTTTTCTGTGTGTGTGTGTGTGTCCGTCCAGGTGGTGGCTGGCTTGTCCAGTCGACCATCTCTCTCCAGCTGTCTCTCTCACTGCATGGGCTAACCCTGACTGACACCGACCCTGCCCTGAGGCAAAATACAACACAGCAGTTTCAAATACATCCAGCACTACACACACACAGTTGTGTTTCCATCACTTTCGGGGACATTACATTGCCATTCATTTTCTTGGAGACTTACCCTAACCATAATCCTTACTTGCCTAACCCTAAACCAAGTCACACAAAAATTTAATGATTTATGTTATGGGGATTTGTGCACAATGTGAGAGTGTAAACTGATTTATGTCCCCACAACACAATACTTGCCCACACCTACACATGCATGCACACACACACACACACACACACACACACACACACACACACACACACACACACACACACACACACACACACACACACACACACACACACATACATACAGACAGCCTGGTTGGTCGTGGGCACAGACAGCTTGATCTAATTTAACCTCAGCCACAGATGCCTGGTTTTAGGTGCTTATGTGTGTGAAAAGATGTCCAAAGCTGTTGAATAATGAGGCCTACTCCATCACCTGCTTCCCAGTCAGTCTCCAGTGAAATATTCTGGATTTTGCTCCTTACTCATGCCTCAGTATGTCTTGTCTGTGTCCTGTGTTCATCTTTCTCTCCCTGTCCCCATCTGTGTCTCTAATGCCTCCTTCTTGTCTTAAAGGTTGTCAGTTGTGTCTGCAGGGTGGGCCGTCTCAGTAGAAAGACTGCGGTGGAATATTTAACACTGTAATGTATTCCCTATATAACTTGCCGGGTTGCCTTTTACTACAAGTCCAAATTGAATAATCACATATTAGTGAACTACATGAACGCACAAATGCACTACTTTATTTGTCTCTTAACATTTCAGTGCCTCATGATGGCCAAGATGAAAAGTATTTGGAGCCTCTTTTGAATTCCGTCTGCCATAGCAAATAGTAAATAAATAAAACATCAGATAGTGACAGCTTCATCACAGAAGCCAAAAACACATGAAGACTTCAAATAAAGTCATGCATCTTCTTGGAAACTTCAAATGTACATCAGTGTTTTATTTGTAAGACTGACTAAGTAAATTTGTTTGCAAATTAAAAATAAATAAATAAATTTTCAGGACTTATCAATGCCATATAAACAATTGTCAATTAAACTACCAGTACTGGGAGATATGGCTCAAAGTTGCCATGGTAACAATTTGTATATAGCCTAATATGATAATGTATTTGTAGTCATCTATTTATCTCAACACTATACTAATAATATCATATTCCAGAATTGGTAGAACCAACTGGTAACCGTTTGTAGACTCAAATGTCTATTTCTCACAAATTGAAAAGGAGTTTATCCAAACACTGTGTTTGATGGTTTGTGTAACATATACGATAATACGCAGTACAAAAAACTACGGCTGCAACTAACAATTATTTTCATTGTGTATTTAAACTGTCCATTATTTTCTTGATTAATCAATTGCTAGGTCCATAAAATGTCAATTGTGAAAAATGGCGATCAGTGTTTCCCAAAGCCCAAGATAACAATCCTAAATCATGCCCAGAGATATTCAGTTTACTGTTATATAGGAGTAAAGAAACAAAAAAATGTTCACATTTAAGAAGCTGGAACAAGAGAATTTTTCAAAAATGTTGATTAATTTAATACTCAGCTCAGTAGACAACTTATCAATTAATCGATCAATCATCTCAGTTCTATAAAACACAATGCACTCGTAAATTTCAGTATAAACGGTAAAAAAACTAGGTAATACACTGTGAGATTTACTGCCCCTTCCGGATGTGTGAGAAGACCTCTTTTTGACCATTTCATAGTCCATGGTTACAGAAACAAACATTTCAAGGCTTGTTAGAAGACTCGTCTTGTTCTGGCCCAGTCAGCTGCTGCATTGGTCACAAATAATCTGATATTCCCATCTACCTCAATTGATTTTCCAGTAAATGTAGTAGTAAATGTAATCTAATCTAAAATTATGTCTAATCAAAACATCATGATATAAAATAACATATACCATGATAGAGGATTTTATCCATTTAACCAGCGCATGCAAAGAGCACTATAAATCCACCATTTATTCTCAAATCTAACACTATGTTGCTGATTTTAATTTATCATAAGGAGACAAATATTTCCACACATTGCACAGTATTAGCAGTATTAATAACACAGACAAAAATAGTATGTTCCTTCATTTGTTTTAGATTTGATTAGATTTGAATTTATTAAAGGATAGCCTCTTGAGACGCATCATCTCATTTTCAAGAGGGTCCTACTTTAGCTGACTTCATGTATTGTGTTGTTGTGTTGTGTTGGTACGCGGTTATGTTAGCTGGTTATGTTTAAAATGTAATATACAACAGTTCACCACTACCATACCCAATAGAGATGAAGCAAAAGCCAGAATGAACTGGTCCAGTAGGTGATCTCTCGCATACTGTGTTGTCTGATTTACAGCATCTTGCTTGTCCTTTGCCAGCACCAGGTCAGGCACTGGACCATGAAAATCATTTAAGGTGGGATCACTTTCTGTTGAGTCATGCTGTAGATCACATCCACAGGCCTAGAGGCAATTCTCTACAACTATAGGGTCTACCGTCTTATTTGTATTCTATTAAAATATGACAATAGTTGTTACTCTAATGGAGATGTTGGGTTCAGGGATCATCAGAGAAAACACTGTTACAAGTCTGCGTATGCACACGATGTGATGTATGAATGGGACAGTCATCATGGAGAAAGTGTTAAGAATAGCTCAGCACAGGATCCCTCTGGGAAAAGCATAGCTTGTTCTCTCTTTCTCTCTGTTTTGCTCACAGTCACAGCACACTGACTTCCATTAGCAGTGGCATCAATGTCTATGGCACTTGTAGCCTGCAGCCTCTCCATTTCGCGTGCGTGGGCGGGTGCGTGCGTCTCTGTGATCTCATCATTTGTTGTATTTTAGACGCACTGGGAATGAGTGAACCCTATAGTTCATGAAAACAGCAAGCCTGAGAGAAGACTGGTCCAGTTTGCACATGTGGGCTGGTAATCGCTGCATCAAGTCAAAGAAAAACACAGCAGCAGCATTAAGGCCGAGATGCTGTGCGTGTGTGTTGGCGTCTGTTTAATGGGGTGATGAAAAAGACAAGGGTAGAGTGTCATAGCTCACCTGCAGAGCTGTCATACAAACAAGTACACAGATAAAAAAAAAACAGAGCTGGAAGAAAGCAGAGCAGCGCTGTTAACATGAGCCAGTTGAACATTCTGCTGTGATAATATGCTGCAAATCCACAGCTGACTGTCCACATGTTATGTTGACTGAAAAGCTAGCACCATTAACAAGAGGGCTGGCAGTGTCACAGGCTGTGCTCACACTGGCAGCCCAAATCTTAAGTTTGGCAAATCCATGTTGTGATTGAGACTGCTTTTGAGACAGCAAAAGAAATGTAAATTTCCCCCAGCTCATTATTAATGATTTGAAATTCAACTGATGAGTCACTTTGTGAGAGTGTCACGGTTGTTGAAGCTGAGGTTGGTGAAGAAGATTCAGTTTGAGAACCACTGGTCTAACTAGCCTCCACTCATTTTCATATTGATGTTTAACATGGGCCATAGAAAGAAAGTGTGATGACCTTACTTTGCCTTTGTAGAATCTAAGTCTTCATATCTATGAATGATATTTAGAGGCCAGCCTACGCACCTGACCGGAACCTTTTGGTAGAGCACAGTGTCTTTAATTTTACTTTGACGTAACTTGAAAATGGTGCAATTATCGGGTGAATATCTAAAGATTTATGGGCTGGGCAACGCCTCTGCTATTTAATAACCACTCCCAGCAATGATTTCAGCATGGAAGGAAAAATGAAAAAGCTGTACTCAGCTACAGCTCTGTGATGCAGATCGTTTGCTTTTGAATTTACTATTATTGAACATTAATTACTGTTGAATCTGAGAACTGTGTGAAGGTGTTTGTGTTTCATTTCCCAGGATCAGTTTGTGATTACAAGCAGAACACTACTGACGTTTTGCTTCTAAAATATAACACTGTATGCAAACTGAGCACAAAGTAATATGAACATACTGCAAGATCCATAAGATACAATAGGGTTGAGCAATATGACAGTATATGCCATGCAACAGTAGAGATGTGTGGTAGAAATTTGGGGGCTATTCCTTAGTGTCTCTGCTATCTATCACGAGCAGGCTATGGCAAACCAGAGCCGGATTTTCATGATCTTGGGAATCCAGCTGCTACACAAGTTGTGATTTGGGCAGCCGGACAGTTTTTACCACGTTTTCACGTGACACAGTTGGTGGCAGTAATGCACCTCTAAGCTAGTTTTACACCCGCCGCAGATGATGAGAGTGACAAGATAACATGGAGGAGAGTAAAATTGTAAATACTTTTTTGCCTTAGACAATCTTATGTCCTGTTAATAATAAATATCAAATCAATAGGATTGAGTAAAATTTTTAAATTAAGCATCTTTTTAAATTTAAATACATTTAAATATATTTTTAGTAAGTTTGGGGTGATTAGTAATAACATCACGATTGTACTGGCGTCTTTATCAGCCCAGCTAGCATCACAGCTCTCCGGTCAGCCTGAGGCTTTGCATATTTAGTAACGTTTCCTCAAGACGTCATAAAATTTTCAGTAATCCTTAACGTCCTCTGCACAAATACAATGAGAGGTTGTTTTTAAAGTTTGAAATGCAGAGGCAGCGAGAAGAAAACAAAACTTAGATGTAGTCCCTCTGACATTAACCAACATCAGAATAAACAATGGACAGCACAGCTAGCTGCAGCTGAGCGGCTGATTGGGCTGCAGGCTGAAGTGGGTCTTGTTTTGAAAACACAGGGAGCAGTGAAGCAGCAGAGTTTTCTATGGTGTGTGATTTAGGTTTTGGTTTGTCAGCTACCCTGGGCAGCAAGGTGCCCATATCAACAAGAGAATTTAATTTGGACAAATAGGGTGAATCTACAGCTCCCCAGTTAGTGAAGCTGGGAGGCTATATTTTGTTGCAGCACTACTTTTTGAATAGCGAGATTAGACAGGTGGATTTTAACATACTCGCTTGGGGCTGCTCAATTATAGATAAATGGGCTAAAACCTCAAAGTTGGAAGAATGTTTTTGAACCACTGTTGGCATTACAGCTTTTCCAATCATGATTAGCATTTAGGTTTAGTGCTTTACTGTACATCTCGACAAAGTGGACTTCCTCTAATGCTGCACTATAAAAACATCAAGGGACAAGGATCAGAAATGAATTAAAGGAACATTTAACATATCGTAAGTCACAAAGAGAAGCAGGTGTTTCCTCCCCTTCTGTTATCACTCACTCAATGGAGTCAATTCAGGGTCAGGGACACAAGTAGACACAAAATCTTGCGAAATGACATGTAAAATGCCATTTGGCAATATCAGGCCTGGCGGAGATCTGCACTCTTCTAGTTGATCTTAAAATGTATTTCGCACAAACTGACTTCTACAGACACATGGCTCAGGCTGAACTATTGTGTCACTATTGTGTCAAGTGGCAACATGAGACTTTTCTATTCTTGTTTTTCAATTCTTACTTGCTCATTTCCAAAGTCTCAACATTTACATTTTTTTCAGCCACATACAATATATTAAATTTACACTAAATAATATAAATGTCTAGTTATTATACTAACATGACCAGTGTTGGGAAATAACTACAGTTACTGTAATAATATTACTTATTACCTAGTAACTAGTAGTGTAACTAATTACTTCTCTAACACAGTGATATTATTACAGTTACTAATCCAGGTAACGCTGCATTACTGCATTACTCAACATGCCATCCTTGATGTCACTGTGCAGCAGGTCAGCGACACCAGACTTTCCGCTGATAGCAAAAAACTAAAGGAAGAATGGAGAATGAGGGAGAGAGGTGTTTTTTCCACAGCTGTAAGTAGTTAGTGCCATTATTGTGTCACAGTCTAAGATGCAAAGAACATTGTCGTCGAGTATAAAATCTGTGCGACCTGCAAAAAGCTTTCAACCGCAAACAATTCCACTATTCTTCTATTTAACTTCAAGAATCTGTTGAAGCAGCACAACAATGTGAAACTTATAGAAAGAAATTCCAGCAGCATTCACTGATGCTTGGACTCATGGGGAGAGAGTGGCATTTACATAATGTTTTGTGAAAATACTGAATACTTCTCTTATTAGGATACATGTGCAGAAAAACAGTAGTTCAAAAGTCGGGATTTACTTGCTTTATGTAAGTAACTAGTTACTTTTAACACCCAGTAATAAGTAACGTAATATTATTACTTTTTTAGTAACTAGTAATATATTACAATTTCTGAGTAAATTGCCCAACACTGAACATGACTTGACAATTTGTTGTGTCCTGTCTCTGTTTGCTCTCACAATGGCCCAAATATCCCCTCAGGGATCAGTTTAATCTTATCTTAATGGGAAGACAGACCAAGGGCTGGTTGAAGTCATAGAGAGCCCCGCTGTTGTTTGGATGTCCTTTAGCTTGAGGGAAGGACAGACGGATAAACAGAGACATGGAGAGAGGACGTGAAGGAGAGAGGAGTAAACAGGCCTGCCAATTCTTGAAAGAGCCAAGATGGGCAAGGTCTTCAGTAGAATGAAAAAGAACAGAGGGAAAGGGCAAGTAAAAACTGAAAATAGGAGAGAAAGAAAGGCAAAATAGTCATCATCAATCCATTGGTTAATATATAATCTTCAAGATATGGATATGTTTAATGCATTATTTCAGGGGAATCACACAGGCTTCTTTTAATTAGTGAAAAAAAGTGTCACAATATGCAGACAATTCCTTTCTCTACGTGTCTTATCCAACTTTATCCCTGCTCAGTGATGGTGAAGATACACTCCCAGCCAATCATTGACGTAAAGTGTCGCTTATTATTTGTTCAGAGGGTTAGCATCTTGTAGCAGCAATCTACTATCAAAGCAATATCACGTGGAGTGATGACTGCTGTAAGCAAAATGCAATTAGAGACCTTCTGCAAACATTGTTATTAGAGACCTGTCTCCAAAGCATAGAGGTCTTAAACGGGCCCACTTTATATTCACTCTAATTGGGCAGGGGTCCCGGCTAAAAATTATACATCCCATATGTAATAAACACACATCAAAGACAGACTTTGTGAAACTGAAAACTGAAATGCTGCAGATTATCCTCTGAGTCCCATCTGAATGACACTCTTGAAGTGGTGAACAAAGGGTTAACTGTTAGTTTTGGGTGCTTCTTTGTCTGTCTCTCCCATCAGGAAAGAAAAATAGAAACCAGTGAGTAAAGACAGGTCCCTGGTGGCCATGCAGACTCACACTGCTGCCAAGAAACAAAGAGAAAGTCAAAGCAGATTTTAGCCTCTCAAATCCAGATGCATGCTCCACAAACATTGTCTGCCAAAAAGCTCCCTTTTCTACTTAAATGTGTGGGCTGGTGTCAAGTTGGGAAGTCTAGACTTTGCAGTGGCTTTCAGTCAAAATCCGTTTTTAAAGGTATTTATTCAGGTATTTACCCAAGTATTGAAAAGTAAGACCTATACACACTGTTGAGTATTTATAAATCAGTATAGGACCATTTTATGAAAAAAATACTATATTAGACCATACTTCCTGATTTATTTGTCCTTTGATTAGTGGATTAAAACTAAACACATCCTGACAGGTTCTTTGTCTGAAATAAATATAATAAACAGAGAAAGGCAGAAGAGATGAGTGAAATTAAACGGATGAGGAGAGAAGAAACCTGGCCCACAGTTGTCATTAAAAATGGACTGTATATGGCGTTTCCGCAGACTAAATGCACCCATGTGCTAATTAATGCAACTTAATTACTTTTTCCACATTAAGGCTGTTATGTATACAGGTTTATACCTTTAATTTTTTCTATTCTCCTGATTTTACTCATTTCAGAATGCATGCCTAACAACCTACCGTTTCTCTTCCAACTCTAATGGCGTGGACATGTTGTATATCTGCAAACAAAACTCTGCACAGCTGCTGTTGCCCACAAGCTGCTGCCTTTCAATATGGCCACCAGAAGGACTGGTCCATCACCTGAAAGCTCTCACAGTTAAACAATTCTGTGCAGAGCAAGACTTGTTGCAGGCAATTTGTGGCAAAGCAATGATGTGTTACATACTGCAGGCCCATTACTGGCTCATAGAGGAGAAGGAAATATCCTGTTCTTAGCCATGTTTTGTTTCTTCACAAATGCTTCAGCTTTGAACAAGCTAAAACCTCACTAAGCAAAGACAGATTCCTCCTCCTCTGCCTAACAGCAATGAACACAGGGAGCAAGGATATTACAAAGGAAGTGGAGGACGAGGATAGAGGAGCAGACAGATGCAAAAACACCTGATGGTTCATTTTGAAGGATATAATGATGATAAGATCAGCTTCCTCTCTCTGTCTGTTCGTCTATAAACAACGTTTTAACAGGGATTTCTTTTCACATATCAACAGTCATATTTTTGACTGAATATAGCTCAAAGAAACACCTAAAACGAAAGCTTCTACAAAATTAATACAATTTGACAGTGTGGTGGATTTGATGAAGTAGTGAAAAGCCAATTTCAATAACGTTGGATTAAAGCCACTAGTATTTACTGCATTTTAATACAATGAATGCAATTTCATAACCTAAAATCCTTACATTAACATTACTCATTCAGTGAATCTTACAGTCTGTTGAGTACAATCCCAGCACACCACGCTGGAATGAGTTCTCAGGTCAGACATCTCATAACAGTAATAATAAAAACACTCTGGCTGTGTTTACAGATAAACCTCCATCATATCGGAGGTGGAAGACACTGACGGACCCTTATGAGACTCTCCACAGAGACAACAGAACATTTGTCTGACAAATCAGCCCTCTATAACATGCCAGTCGAGCGTTGGCTCTATGTCTCGCCTTGTTGCTGCAACACGATTGGCTGGTGCATCAGCCAACTGCAACGGGCCAGAGAAGAGTAGTAGAAATCTGGCTTCTGGCTGTCCGAAAGGCGGAGAAAACATTCAAGGTCAAACATTAAGAATGACTCATCAAATCATCCTCCATACACACCTCGCGAATCTATGAGCCGCCGTGTGTGTGTGTGTGTCTGTGTAAGTCAACAGGCTTGTCGGGAGTATTTTATTTGTACTGAATAGTGCTTGAGGCCAATATATCCCTCTCTCTTCCCCCATCTTTCTGTGTGTGTGTGTGTGAGCGTATCTTAATGAAATCTGACAGAGAATTGTGACAATCAGTAAAGGAGCATCCTGCAGAGGTTAATAAGCTGTACTCCTCACAGCAGCAGCAGCAGCAGGCCGCCTTGCACACACACACACACCAATCTCCCCTGTGTTTTCCTTCTCCTAAAATTATATTTAGAGATTACAAATTTGGTATTCCTGGCCGGTACTCCCGTGACGGACAATCCTTCCAGTTTGTCACCTCCAGAAAAGACCCTCAGGACCAAAACAGTGACATCACTGCTCGTCGCACTTCCTGTTTTCTGCGATAAATAACATCTTATAATGAGATGTCAAGTCGGCTTGTTTTGTGGTCTCTTATACACTGCATCTTTTACACCACTCACACACTTAAGAGCAATTATTCTCTGTGAAATATGTGGAGGTGCATTAAATGCTGGGTCTAAAAAAGACCACCAAAAATCTATTTTCTTTGCACAAAATGTAACATCTCAACAGCTAATTCACAGTGACTGATTCTAATCTGTGTCCTTGAATTTTCTTTTCAATTAAGAGGATGTTATCAAGGTTTTAATAACCCAAGCATCCGCATTTGTTGCCCACACTTAGACTTGGATTATTGTGACAACAGATGGAGAGGTGAGAGTACCAGTAATATTAGAATTAGCAATAAGTTTTATTACCACTAATAATACTTAAACGTGATAACAGTATCAGCAGCAGAGGTTAGGGGTATTTTCCACTTAATTTGTTTGATAGTTCTTTCAGGAAAATTATATATTTATATTTAAAAATATACGTTTTAGTCGTTTTTTGTTTTGTTTTTTTCAAAATAAAACATCTGGCACAAAATGCAACGGCAACACAAACTGCAGCTTTGGTGTCGAATGAGCAGTATTGGCCTGGATGGGCCGTTCTTTATTCCCAAGTCTGGCGTCATGTTGCTCTGACCATCTGCTCTCTAACCCTGCCCCGGCTACACAGATCACTGCACTACCACCCCTGGATTATGGCATCAACACACACACATGCACACACACACACACACACACACGCACACACACACATATCTTGGCTTTAATGTTGCTGCCAAGTGATGACAGCGTATTTGTGAGTTTTCAGCAGTATTTACAGCCAATACGGTCACTCAGTGAACGGGACTGGAACAGACCTGCTCATACGTCTGTTGATAAAAGGTCCCATTTCTCCGATTTTAGCCTATAGACTATTATCTGTCAATATTGCCATTTCAATGTTCCTATCCACTAGAAATATTTCTTTCCTGCTTGCAGTCATTTTTTGGTGGTCTTTGGGAAGAAGCACAGGCAGAGAAAGGAGCAACACTTCACACTTTCGAGATGATGGATGCATGAAAAGCATAACACCCAAACCTCTCATTATTTCAGTTTGCTTTGCACTAAAATGCAGACTATGTAGTTGAGTCATACTTGAGTGGAATCATCATGTATAATGTTTCACTGGATTCCAGTAGTTTTTCCTTCTTTTCGTTTTTGTAATTTTCATTTTTTAAAAAGGCCAATATCTGTGGATTGGGCTGTATCTGTAGATAGTTGATTCCAGAGTATCTGCTGCAAAATTTCATAAATAACTGATAGAGCCTAGACTTAGAAAAGCTTCAGAAATATTGAAGAGCAGGCAGGAGGATATAGGCAGAGATTTTGATGTCGTGGTTAAAAAGTAGTTTTTCAAATGTATTCTTCATCAGTTGAATCCTACTTTGTTGAAATGTTGTATGTGCACAATGATGCTGATGGTGCTGCAGTGCTACAGAATATGACTTGCAAACACTGTACACACACACACACACACACACACACACACACACACAAATACTACAGTATTTCACTATCTCTGTCTCTTTCAATCCCTTCGTCCAGAAATACACGGAGAGCTCAGAGGTCTATTTCTGAATCACTTTGACAGTAAAGTCAGTCAGGCATTGCTGATGACACACATGCGTGCGCACACACACTAACACACACACACACCCTAGGCTAGGTAATACATTTTGTTATAAGGCCTTCTCCTGACCACGCAGAATGACATGCAGTGCTCTCTGTTTCCCAGTGCTCTGACAACAACCAGAAACTTCAGTCCTGATTCACTGTGGACAGGCTACAAAATGAGCCTTATTCCTTCAAAAATCCACGGCCCACTTCTTACATGCCACTGCCCTGAATTATAATTTATATAAAACTTGTTGCCATAGCAGCAAAACCCCTACATCGCCTTCTTTCTGACGGAGGCACTACAATAACGGCAAAACCATCAGAGGGTATAACTTGTGAAATACAGGCTTTCCAAAATATGACAGCAAAATCCTCGCAGAGCCTGAACTACACAAAGGGCCCGAAAGCAGCTTTGTGGGATTAAAAATTACTGCAAGAAGTCTTAAATAACAGTGGCAGCAAACAAGTCTTGCATCACGAATCATGAAAGTCAATGCCGCAGGAGAGTAGCGATCAATGACTGATTTACTGACTATGCATGAAGTCCCTGCAAAAGCGTATAGAGCCACTGTTTGCGTCACAGCTGGGCCATAGGTGCACTGAACTGACAACACTGCTGCAGACTGAACGTTTGTCTGTGCACCAGTGTCTTTTTTTCCTTGGTACTGTTCTTTTGGATTGGTGCAGTACTGAATAGCAGATAATCATCAGAAATCAGAATTAAAAGAGGAATGGCCCAGTCAAAATGCCCCAAAACATAACAAGGAAAAGAACAAGAAATATATAAGCCTTTCAAAACTAAAGAGGGAACTGATGATGATCCGAATGGGTCAAAATACAGATGCCTCAATCAAACTCGAGTCACCCTCCGACACAGCAAGGCTGGGAAAAAACGGAAATCATTCAGCCTATAATGTGTCCGAGAGATGCTCAGAGAGGTTTTAAGGTTGCGGTTTATTCCTGAACGCGACTCTCGCTCCACAGAGATCAGTGGTCAGCGTGAGCAGATGGCCTGCATGCTATCGGCCTATTCCCCTGCTTTGCTGTGGCCTAATGCAACAAGGCATGGGAGATATGATGCTCAGATGTGACGCCTGTGGGAATGTGTGGGAAGCATGTGACTTGACATATGAAAATACCATTCACTATTGTTTTCGGTGGCAATTACTAGTCGGAAATACTGCTCTCCTGAGCTGTTACCTGGTACTATTCTGATGCCATCATCAAGGAAAGAACAAAGAAAGAATAAATGTAATTAGGTTTGATATTCCAATACTATTTCAAATAAAGCTGGTAAAATGTGGACTTTTCATAAGCAATTATGTGAAGTTCTTATTTTTCCTTCATGATAGATTATTCAATGATTCATTTGATTCATTTTTTGTTGGGTCTAACATAAATGTCTGCAAACACTGATAGTAAAGGCATTCAAAACTGTGTGAAACTCAACTCAGTAACCTGTGATGAACTCCCTCATCTGCCCAAACCCTTCACAACCACAGAAAACTGAGATGTCACTTCGACAAACACAAAAAACCTCTTTACACAGCTTTATAGCAAGACGAATGTTAATATTTGAGTTTTAAATTGCACAATGGAATACAAATAATCCTTGGCAGAGGTTTACAAAAGCATTAGTGTTCAGATTCCAAGACATTGATGCTACTATATGCTTGGCCTGTCCCTCAAAGAGATGTACGGTACTGAAATGTGAAAGAAATAAATTGTGCATAATAATGTTATTTAGCACAGCTGGTGAGGCAGCTCTACTTTAATGTCTCGTGCATCATTTTTCTCAATAAGCATGATCTTTGGTACTTTTCGTTTGGGTGTTGTTATTTGGCATTGTTCTGTGCCCTTTCGGTAATTTGCAGGTCAAAATAAATCTACACATCAAGGCTAAAACATAAATATTTTCTCATGGAAGTAAAGTCATTTAAATGTTGTAATCCAGCGTTAACGAACCAATGATTATCAGGCTTGTATTCTGAATTCTGCAAAGCAAATCTAAATATAGACACTGTATTTCAATCCCAAAATTGCTTGTAAATGGTGTTAATTTAATTATTTTTATTTAAAACAACAATAGAGTATAAAACTTGTTATGGCATCAGAATAGTACCAATAAGTAAACTCTCAGAAGTTTCTACATTATAGTTGGTTAAGTAATGAGCAGTGATCAAGGTGTGTGGGCATGACTCTATTAAAAGATATCTGTTGGTTGAAATTGTTATTTATAGTATGCCTTCTGGTAAAATAAAACAAAGAAGTAAGAGGTAAAAAATACTTTTAGATAGAAAATAAAATAAAGTGAGTAATTTCCTTACTGTTTATTGTAAAACAGGTATACTGGATGTTATAAGACAATTAGCCAACAAGGTGAAAAATCATTTTTTTTGTCATTTCAATGTGACTTTAAACAGCCCTTACTGCACTGAAGCCTTGGCACACACCTAGCCCAAGGCTGCTGAATTATGATTTTTTTCACCCTCCACTTCCTCAGCACAAAGAGAAATACTGAGAGCACAAATGTTAGTGTCAGTTGTGAATCCTTGGAGGATATAACCAACTGTAGGTGTCAAATCATTCAGCAGCAAAGAGGAAGCATCTCCAAAAAGCCACCTGGAAACATGCGAAGCACCAGTACACCTACAGCTTGATGATAATGATATACTGGAGCAACAAACATGCTTTGACCCTGAGTGAATGTTGTGGGGAGGTTTGTGTTAGAAGTTAAAACCCTGTCATTTTGGCAAGTGAGAGATGAAAGCACTGCTCCTCGGGGCAGAAAGCATTTGAAATGCCCTTGAAAGGTAAGGTTGGTGTAGAAATGATACATCTTAGTCAGCTGGGCCAAGGCAAATAAAATGTTTAACTGAACTAATTCATGTTAATGAGCTCCTAAATCTAATACAGTATATAAAGAGTACATATATCTTTCTGAAACTAAAGATACCATGCTGCATGCATAAATATTTAACTGTAATGTACATCAAAAGGCACACAAAAATTATAATTCAACACACATACACTCAGGCATAACTACAGGGAAACTGCAAGACATGGAATAAAATATTACAGGCCTAAATAAGCTAATAAGGAAGGAGTATAGGAAATTGTACGACTGTAAAAGAATATTCAAATGCCCAGTTATCGACAGTCCTGTATCTCATACACAAGTAATGCTAGTCATCATGAGGAAGTTTTGGAGGAAGTGCCTTATTTAGCTGCATAACTTAAGAGCCCCCCAGAACAACATTTACCCGGGCAAGTTAAACAAAATGCCAGCACAGTGTGTGTTGAAATAGGTGATCAATGACTTATCTGATAATTGTCGTGGCTAATGACCTGCTATTGATGGATGCAGCTCCCGAACAGACAGGGTTCGCCCTCAGGCAGCTCATACCTCCCGTTCTTTCTAGTGAGAACAAGATTTTCTCCAAACTCCGTTGACTGATTGCAGTTTCAGGGTTCTTGACTCTAACGCGAGCTTTTATCACCCGTCTTGAGATATTTTAAGAAAAAACAGTAGCTGAAGTTGTATTCGGCATTTTTTAAATACATAGCATGTATTTTATTTTTTATTAAAATAAGACTTTAATCTTTAGTTCACATGATTCCGTTTCCATCCACCAACACGCGGCTGTAGTGAGCATTGTGAACCAAAAGTAAAAGCTAATTATTTTTTGGCGAGAAAAATACTGCTTTTTGTGTTACATGAATGCCGAAAGCACCAGAAGACTTGTGAAATTCAGACAGAAGCCTAAATCTGGTTGTACCTATTAGAAATGTTCGCTAATAAGACATGGAGTACTAAATAAGCAAAATTCCCAACGGAGTTTGGTGCCCAGTTCTCACACAGGGTACGGGGGTTTAACCCAGGGGTTGATCCACTGCTCAGGGAGAGTGAAGAATGGGCCTCCTTACCTTTGTTAGCTGTGCTATTTTCTTGCTCATCTTCAGGTGCAGGTCTTGGGTATATTCCAGGGCGATGCCGGTCGGAAAGGACATGCTGGATGCCGATGTGGAAGTAAATTTCCCCTGACCGGCAGGGCAGTAATACTGCTGCCAACCCGACCCAGTCGCCATCTTCACTACGATGCTTTAGATGCTTAAGAGAGATATGGGTTGTAATAATAAACTGGACGCTGCTATTGAGACGACCAGCGAGCTGTGGAGCGGACTGGGACAGTTTCGGATTTTTGCCGAGACACAACACAAAAAAAATCAAAAATATGAAGCCTTTTTACCCCACAAACTGTCAAAAATTGGTTTCATTTTGATCGTCTCCGGAAAATAACACACCAAATGGTGAAATTTGTAAATTTAAGCCCAAGAAGCGTTAGCTACTACCATCTTTCAGCGGTCCGAGGTGCGGATCCTATCTGCTGTCACCTGGCGCTGATGTGAAGCTGACTGGCTCCCGGTCGGTCACCTTGATACCGAAATTTCTCAACGGGAGCCGTTAAGAGTGATTCCCACTCGGTGCACTCCGACTACATTGACGGAGAAATGTGTAGAGATTGAAGGTATGTGTGTGTGTTTGTGGGAGAGAGAGAGAGCGTGTAGGACAGGCTCAGCGGTTGGCTGCTGCTCCTCTGTTACCATGGATCACCTCAACAGTTTATGCTGCATTCACGTAGGATGGGAGCAGCGCTGCGTTCACGTGCTGTCGGACAAAATCTAAAAGTGAGCGAACACGACGGTGAATGCAAGATGTGGGCGTTTGACTGACGTCACGCTTCTTACAAATATACATATGACGAGAGGAGAAGAGAATCAAGTCAATATGATGAGAATAAAGTCAAACTGAGGAGTGTAAAGTTGAAATGATGAGAATAAAGTCGATATGACGAGAATAAAGTCAAACTGACGAGTGTAATATGAAATGAAGAGAATAAAGTCAACATGACCAGAATAAAGTTGAAATGAGAATAAAGTCGATATGACGAGAATAAAGTCAAACTGGCGAGTATAAAGTTGAAATGATGAGAATAAAGTCAAACTGACAAGTGTAATATGAAATGAAGAGAATAAAGTCAACATGACCAGAATAAAGTTGAGAATAAAATCAAAGAACCCTTTCAACTATATTCTTGTCATTTTGACTTTATTCTCATCAGTTCATCTTTATTCTCATTTCAACTTTATTCTCGTCAGTATCGACTTTATTCTCCTCATTTCACATTCTACTCGTCAGTTCGACTTTATTCTTGTCATATCGACTTTATTCTATTCATTTCACATTCTACTCGTCAGTTCGACTTTATACCCGACATGCTGACTTTGTCCCAAAATGCAAAAAATCATCCTCATTTTTTTGCCATAATGTGGCCCTAATACTCTGACTTACAAGTCTTCTGTTTATGTACTGTCTTTCTTGGAAGGTCAGGGTTGAGATAAAGCAATTCACACATACAATTCACAATGCTATCACATTGTAGTGGAAGTGGACGAGGTGGTGAGCTTTAAAAAAAAAAGCTTAAATTTTACACATAATAGTGTGATGTGTGATGTTTGACTATTCTCACCCTGAGTTGACAAAATGCTTTTGAATGCCACAGGTGACAATTACTGTCATTTTCATGCTCAGTAGAGTGGCTATGTCAGATGTATATGTATTCCCATATTTCATGGTTATGAAAATCAATACTGGTTACGGCTGTGACAGTTGTATTTTGTGTACCGATGCACATAACATTAATGCATTTACTGTAAGTAGTCCTTATCTATAAAGATATTCACAGTTGGGTAAACCTTAGCTTCACAATAAGTATATCTAAATCTACTGTATTTTAATTGATTATTGCATTACTATTAAAATCTTTGTTTAATATCAAATATTTTTAAAGTTGTGTGACCCTGCACAACCCGAATGGTTAAATTGTCAATGTAATGAAAAAAGCATGATGCTTAATAGTCCTAGATGTTAAAATCCATGTGCACGAAGTTCAAAATGACTATTTGATAAATGATAATTTGCATATACCTCAGCTAAAGCACGAATGTAACATGGCATATCGGTGACATATTATTTAGGTATAATGCACCTTTTTTTTACAAAGACATTTACATAAGAATTATACATAATGGACACATAATGACCGTTAAAGTGCTGTACCATGGCTCATTTTGTTTTTTGTGCCTTGGCTATCCTGGCTGACCTGAAAAAACATCCATTATCATCCAACACCATTGTACTTGTTTGGTATGAGAGTTTACAAGATAAATGCATACTAAGAACATTCTCTCACATTTGCCTGATGTTATGGTACATAAATATTTATTGATCTGTAATCAGAATACACAGTCATTTCGTGTTAAATGGGAATGATGATCCATGAGCGTCCAACCTGGTGCTGTTCCCCTCAGATTTCATTGAATGTTTTCATAAAGATTAAAACCTGGTCCACCATCTGGTCTGCAAATGAATGTTAACACTCAACATGCCACTTCCCATTTAGCCCCACAGAGGTCATAAAACATGGCAACCAAATGTTACAAAAAAGATGGTACTCCTCCAAATCTAAAGTACTTCTTCTAAAAAAAAAACAGGTCATATGAAGTACACAGTTCTTCCAAGGAACATGAATGCACCCAGTTGAATTTTAATGGCATCACTTCATGTATCAAAGCTTAACTGAAGTGGAATAAAAAATGTGATCTGACAGGAATGGCGGCTGCAGGCAGTAGGGGAGACCGGGTATGGCTGTAACATGGGGAGTGTTGTAACAACATCAATTCCACTAATGAGTGATAAGATAGGAATCATGAGATCATTTCAGTGTTTACCTATTTCCTCCTCAATCAGGCATCGTGGTTGTCAAGGCTGCAAACGGGCTCTTTCAGAATATATAGAGAAAAAAATATTTTTAAATGATATTTTGATTGAAGTCTTTTTTTATGTATAATTTCACGAACAAAACAAACAAAGGAAAAGACATATACAAAACAAGAACCCCTCACCACTCCCCACCCTCAAGTAAATAAACATTTGCATGAGTTCACCTTTGGCTACATCTGAAAAGTAAAATAAAATACAGTGATGTATGAGGTCCAAAATAATCATAAAATCACAGAAGTTTAGTAGACAAAATAGTAAAGGAGAGCAAGTTATATACTGACGTGCTAGTTAAAGTGATGTTTTCTCCTCACACTGAAAAAGATTTTTTCAGGTGCTGTAAGATGTTGGTTTATTTAACCATTGCCTCTGCGACAGAGGAAACTCTGATTTCCAATTCGGCAAAATACACTTTTTACCAGCTGTACCCGCAAATAAAATGGAATATTTTTCAGTAAAGCTTGCACCTAGAGTTTGTATATCTCCCAGAGTCCATATCCTCGGGTCAGGGGGAAACTGTACATTTGTAGCTTTTTAATTATGTATTTCCAATAGGTTTCTCAGAAAACTGATTCTGAGGCATAGAAAGTACATTTTTTGACCAAGAATATATTTTGTTTAGTATCTATACTATTGCAGATAAAATTATATGACTTATATTAGACTTAATTGTAGTTTCTTAGGCAACATGTGATCCCCTGATACTTTCAAACCATCTTACCAATACAGCTAGGTAAACAATGACTGACAGGGAGGGAGTGGGTTGGAACACTTGAAAACTGATGATGATGTGCATTGTTAAACAGGAATTCAACCATAAGGTCTAGAAACAGACAACACGTGCAAATAAAATTACATTTTACAATAACAGAGTCACTATTATCATCACATTGGAAGTGGATTAAGATATGAAGTTTGTGATGAAGAGGACAATATAAATAATGATCCCTCTGTCTAGTGATATCAGTGTGTGACTATCTCATTTAATTTCCACCACATGTACAGTATTATATCCCGTATAGAGATGGAGAGGGGGTTAGCTGACATAAGCCTAAATAAATTGAATTAAATCTGCACACCCTCAAGCTTCTGCTAACCCCTCCCCAAACTGTGATTGTTTAATCATAGTAACTGTAATTGGGAACTGCGGGGTCTATTCTTATCTTGTGTGTAAAGAAGTAATTACAGAGAAGTAGTAAGCTAACCCAATGTTTAACAGCTTTGCTCTAAAGTGTTTAAGAAAGATATCATGTAGGCAGCTATCAAGAGCATAATGTTATTTAAGAACCTTTTTTCCAGGATTTCCATATTAACAAGTCAGCTGGGGACAGCGTTTTCACTTGTCTAGCTAGCTAGCCACAGCTCATAAAATCTGCAAGCAAAGGAGGTAATTGAGCAAAATCAATGGTCGTAGAAATGCGAAGCCTGCTTTTGTCTACCTCTGTGTGAAACCAAGTACCTACTGTTTCAAAAATTACTAAAACTTTGAGTGGTAAATCTGCCCTGGTAGTCATTGTAAATTGTATTCGTGGCATTGAGAACAGAAAGCTTGACAGGTGTAGCAACAGTAACTGCGGGGCGAATTTTGAGAAAATCAGAAAAAGAAATGCAAAGGAGTGTTTGCATCCACTACCCTTATGAGATTACTAGATGTTAGTTTATTGAGACAAACAGCTGGTGGCTCTTATTTTCCAGTCGGTTTTCATTAAACCATTGTAGAAGGAGAGGGCGCAAGAAGACGACGTCATTAATAGAGCACCAGTCAAACCTCAAACAGCGATAAACAATGGATGTTTCATGTATTAAAGGGGCAATATGTAGTTTTCAGCGGTTGTCCCTGCCTTGCATCACTATAGGCTCCACATTTGCTTTTTATCATTACATAATTTCTAGCAGGCTAAATCAACCCTTTGACATAATACCGGTGGTACACAGGATAGTGATTTGGGTTACGTTAGCTGGTGAAGTAATGTGGAAAGTCATACAACTCTAGTCAATCTGATTCTCCTTTGGCCTGACGCGCTACAGCACATAAAACTGTTTTGTTGTTTTTTATCCAGTTTGTGTTTGAGTATTAGTTGTGCTGGGAGCCGGTCGTTTTTTGGTTTCAGCATCTAGTTAGCTGCGGTGTTGCTGCTGTGTGTCAAGTACAGAATCGGAAGGCAAAGACTCGAGAGCGCGTGTGCAGTCTCAGCCAGTGGATTTCCCAGAAAATACAACCTGGAGTCTTCACATAGGATTAGGCACACAGGTTGTCAAAGGTAACAGAAAAACCAGACAAGTGGATTGTTTATATTTGTGGTTTCAACCCCTTCGCAGACTGATTCATTTCATTAAAAAACTAAAGCCCCTTTAATTTGAGGAACGTTACAGTCTCCTCATTGATCCTCAGAGATCTGATGTTTTCATCTGTTCTGTTTCATTTAAATCACAGGCTTCATGCACATCATGATTTATTTACCAAGTCGGCTTCTGTTGCACTTCGTTGCATTTTACTTTTATCGATAAAACAACTTTTCCACCTCAGTCAAGCATACAGACAGATTTTTTGGCATCTCGACTCAGGTGGATTATAACCCACCTTGTGTTCACGGTTTGTGTCAAACATGTATTGTTACATCATATATCCCAAACCCACCTCACCTATTTTCAACATTGATACTGCAACGCCCGGTGAGGAAAGAATTCTCACTTTCCTAACCTTACGTCTCTTTAAAGATTCACAAAGTGAAAGGTACAAGTACACACATGCTGTATACACACAGACGCACGTGCACACACACACACACACGCATGCATGCACACACACACATACACACACACTTCATAATCACTCTTGTTCACTGGAGCTTGAAGCCAATATGGGGACATTAATTTGTGTCTCGTCTTTGTCTTGTTGTGGGTCAATAACTCTTTAAACCTTTAAGGACAGTGAAAACTTATTGGTGGTGCTACACACAGTCATAAACACAAACAGTTTGATGTATTCAGTAATTGTTGAAAGCAATGGTAAGTATTCATAGAGTGCATTTATTATCAGGTTAAACAAGAAAGAGCCTCAAGGTCCATCAATAAAAGGGATTAAGCCCCCAGGTGTTGAAATTATTCATTACAGCATACGAGGTTATTACTCAGGCTGTGCTGTTGCTTTATGAGCAGATACCCACAGTAGGGGCAGGGGGCATCAATAAGCTCTGATAAATCCCCTGCATCTACAATCATTTACCACCAAAACCTACAAAGCCTCTGTGCATAAACAGAATAAAACATTCAGGGACAAATTGACGTAATAGCTGATGACTGACTGTGAAATCTGATCAGCATGATGATTATATGGCTTTAAAATATCATCTTAGAGAGAATACTCCTTCTGAATGTTCTCTGTTTTTTCAGCCACGCCAACAACGTGTCTCTACTGATGGCAATGTCATTTGGTCCAGACTGAATCTTAGCTACTGCTTGTCCAATGCTTGTCCAAGACTATTAAAGGACATGTCAGGACTTATGACAATGCTAAGCTTACTTAGCTCATTCACCTTGCCGAGAGTTCAATCCATAGCACTCTTATGTGTGTGTGCAAAGTGAGGTGCTGCTTAGCTTAGCTTAGCTTAGCTTAGCTTAGCTTAGCGTAAAGACTGGGAGCAGGGGGACAGAGCTAGCCTTGCTCTCCCAAAGTTCAAAAATACATTTATCAGCGCCCTGTTCCTATCAAAGGGTAAAACTGTGCTAACTTTGGGGCGGCTCTGGCTGAGGAGGTAGAGCAGATCGTCTAGGGTTGGCGGCCCAATCCCTGGCTCGTCTTGTTCATGTGCGCTCCAGCAAGACACTGAACCCCTGAGGTCCTTTCTATGAGCAGGCTAGCGCCTTGCGTGGCAACTCGTGTTGATCTCAGATGTTTGTTCTGCCACCAAAGAACCAAATGTTATCTAACATCTGGCTCATAAATGGCTGCCAGATTTGGTTTGGGAAAATCAGCTCCACTTAGCATGACTTGTGCCAGCCTTGGGCCAGTGTTGTCCTAGTGGACTCAGGCCAAGTCTGGTACGTCATTAATTTAAAGACACCGAATTTAAGCCACTGTTGGGTCAATATGTTTTGACTGCCTGCAGAATGATGAAAGCTCATGAAAACATAAGGTAAAGTATTGGGAGACTTAAGACAGTGTTTTGCATGACTCATATTTTAATATCTAATATCACTCAACTCCATGATCAACAGGCTGGGCTGTTGTCAATATTTGTCACTGCACTGTGGCTATTTTAATGAGAAGAACCGTTATTCATTGAGTCCAGACCCTCTGCTGGCCACTTTGCTCGAGCATCATGTGTATGTCATTGAGGTGGACTGCCAGGGGACAGTTATTCCTCTCTCCTCATATCAGTAAATCAATAGAACTAAAATACACTCAGAGGGAGCAGTCTCCTTGGCTCTCTGTTTTCCAACAAATCCGGTCATCTCGCAGTGACAGGAACAGAATAACATCAAGCTTATGTCCTTTCATTTATTAAATCCAGTTTTGGGAGACAAAATCATTTCACAGTAACTGACCATCACATCAAGAGAGCAAGGACCTGGACCACCAAACAGTATAACAACACACTATGACCTGCGACAATGTATATTTACACTTCCTAGGAGATAAGTAATGAAGAAAAGATGATTTAATTTCAGTTACCTAAAATACAAAGGCATTCCAAGGTGACTTTTAAGGGTTTTGTTTATTGCAGCTGGTAAGAATTTAGGTATTCTGCTATTTGCATGGCCAGTCAGTTGCTGACAAGGACCTTGACAATAAGTTGTTTTTATTAAAATATTGTTAAAAAAGAAATCCTGAATCAATACAGCATAGTGATGATCAACACCGACTTTGTCTGGCTTTTTAAAAGTTTGCATGCTGCCAGATTTACCAGGTTAGGTGTACTTACCTGATGAAAAGATATTTGTAAATGTTCTACTTTTTCTTTATACTAGTTGATATAACTGTTTCCTTCTTTGATTATTTATTTATATGATATGTGCCTTGTATTTTACTGATTTTTGTGATTCAGTATGCCCTTACAGAAAGCTACTGTACATTGTAATATTACAAATTGTTTCTATATCTTTTATATTTTATCACAAAGATTGGCATATTTTATGTCCATAGCTTGTATCAGACATTGTTACCCAGCACTGCTCTTATTGGTCCAGTTTGAGAGTAGACTGACCCTTAATGCAGATCACAATCTCCTGTGATGGACGTGTTTATGATATTACGAATTACTTGTTATGCTGTGTTGTTTACCTACATGAAATATTTAATTAATTTGAAATGACTTTATATATATATATATATATACACACATACACACAATTTTTCAAACATAAGTTGAAAAACCGTACATTATGTAAATTAAAGTACAATACAGATTTACACAAAGTCTACAAAATATTTACATAGAAAAAATGCAATGACTTTAAAATATATAAACAAACGAAATAAGGACTAAATGTAGAAATCTGCCTACCATTAATTAAAAACAAGTGCATATGTCACAGGAAGCCACATGAAGGACATGTGGGACTGTGGGGTCACAAGTGGCCCCCTTTATGTTTATTAAATAGACACTTAACTGTGTGGATCAAGGGAGAGATGGATGTTAATGCCACAGCTTTTCTTTCCGAGTTGGTGTTTGTCACCTGAAATAATTCAAACGCAAACACACAAACATGGAGAGTGCTAGCGGTTCCCCTGAGCCACAGGTCTGCAGTCCCGTACCATGAAAGAGGTCGTCAACCAAACCCTGCAGCAGCTGTGTTAATCAGTGGGAACAGCTGCTGCAGTGTTTGGTTGGAGTGAAATGGAACGTAAACAGAAGAGGTTTCAGGGAACGTTAGCAGCAGTATTGTAGTTTAAGGGAAAAGTGGGCAGATTATCGTTAGTATTTTTAATGTTGGAGGAAAGGGGGGGATAGACTCCCTTGTGTCACAACAGTAAAGTGGCAGCAAGGGAAAAACCCAAATGCGTACATGCTAATTTCAGTGATCATTGATATCAAAAGGCTTGCAGACAGGCAAAGGTTAAGAGGCAGGTATAGATACAGGAAATAAAGGAGAGTCCCAGTACACGTAGACAAGCAGGAGACAGGCACGCAGACAGGTTCAGGTAGCTTGAAAGTAAAGAGACGATGCAACATGGCAACATTGCAACTATGATAATCTACCAAAGGAACAATGAAAGTACACCCATGTATGCAGTGAGTGATTGATGAGGGAATGAGATGCAGCGGGGTGTTAGACGCGCTACCCTTTTCAGTTTCAATAAATCTGTAACTACATTTTGTCAGGGCTGAACGCATACCAGATGAGAAAGGTGGGAAAAGGTGTGATGGTGGATGGAGCAGTCAGGTGATGGGGGAAGGAGGGAAAGTCCGAGGGCATGTGGTGGATGGATTGAAAATGGCAACAAAGGGGCTTGGGGAATAGGGATTGTGGCTGGAGAGGAGGAAGGGCAGACGAGGACAAAGAAGCCGTGTGGAGCTGCTTAGCTTAGCATAAATGCTGGAGGCAGAAGGAAAGTGCTAGCCTGGCTCTAAAGTAAACCTGCTGGCACACTGACAGTTTCACTTTTGATCATTAGAGCTGCATATGTTAAGGTGTGTGAGACAAATGCAGAAATGGTTGTGCTGAAAACTTACTGTTGCAGCTGAGAGAATTAAAATACAGACTTTAATATTCGCTCTACCCAGAAGTTATATTTGGAAGTAGGGACATGGTTGCGGAGGTAGAGGTTTTATCTTTGTGTTGACAGGCTGTGGTATGAAAAAGGGTGCAGTTACACTCTGAAATGGAAATGACATCTTACCCAGTGATCGCACTGTGACATGTTTTTTTCATTAAGACATTTTATCAGCCAAGACATGTTAGCTTGATAGCATTATTTTTATTTTACTGTTAGTGAATAAGGCTACCTGTATTTTTGTCTTTTCATACTAGATTTTTGTGCAGCATGTTTTTTAAGGCAGCTGGTTTAATAGTTTAATTTTAATTTTTATTGGAGAAATACTTTAAATCACAAGAATATAAAAGTCTGACTTCTCCCTCACTCTCCTTTGTTGCTCTTGTTTGGACCACTTTAAACAGGACAAATTACACTTTTGTCATTCTTATGCTGCATTCAAGACACCTTGTAACTCTGAAATTTCCCATTTCCAACTCCAGACCTCAAAGTGTTCCAGGTGCCAAAAGTGAACAAACAATATGGCTGCTAGTGACAAACTGATATTTCTTGGTCATGTGTGCACTCAGTTGAACCCTCAGCAGCGCCCTTGGTATTAATTTAAAAGATAGCAATTTTAATAAAAAGTAACAAATATACAGTGCTTGTTAACTGTGTACCTGTTTCAAAAATCAACAAATGTATATTTGAAATGTTTTTTCACATTTTATGGGATTTTTAATGTTTTTCTGAATTAACGTTTGTGCAGAGAAGATGACTTTCAGAGATTCTTTACATTAACCAGCTACCTAATAACATAGGGGACATGTCTTGACGTCAATTTACATATAGAACGGGTTTTACTATATGATAGTATGTCTGTGAAGGTTCTCAGTCATCCAGGTCATAGTTATCCAACAAAGGTTCAGGTCAAGGGCAACTGGACTTGGTTGAAGAAAAACTAGAAGACGTTTCTTCCCTCATCCAAGAGACTTCTTCAGTTCTGACTGACTGGTAGGGAAACTCAGCTATTTAACCTCTGTGGAGTCGTTAGCTAGGATTGTAGATACTGCTGGTTCGTTAGTGCTCCTGGCTGTGGTAACGACAGTCGTCACGGTCGTCAGAACCACCCATGGCCGAGTCTGATTGTCCATCGTTAGTATCTTCACCAGAAGGCCAAGAGGTAACATTTGTTATGTTTCCTGGGAAGTGATGAAAGGACAGCATTGTAAGTGGGTGATAAGTGGTGCAGACCCCCTCCTCTGTTCAGTGACGGCTTCACAACCCGGGTGTAAATAGCTTCCTTGACACCTTTTTCAAACCATCCGTCTTCCCTGTCTAAAATGTGCACCTGGTGATCCTCAAACGAGTGTCCTTTATGCTTCAGATGTAAACTGCCGACTCTTGAAATGAGGAGTTAACCCTTCTGTGTTGAGCCTTGCGTTTGTTTCCCCAACATACCTCACTGCACTGGATCGCATACACTAGATTGCTTTTCTTGTGTTTGGGTGTGCGGTAATATGGTAGAAGTTATTATTTTAATTAAGTACATGCAAATAGACTTTGTTGCCTTTTGGTTCATGGTTTACAATTTACAATGTGTGCTTCTGTGGGAGCTGCTCCTGTTGTGTGACGTCATTCAGCTGCGTCTGTGTGAAGTCAGGGTAGATATTTTTAGGAACTCTGACTTTGAGTGGCGTTCACTGTACTTTTTATAGTTGGAGTTGGAAATTTCCGAGTTCTGAGATGTCTTGAACGCAACATTAGTACATTGAGATTTAGTCAGCCAGAACTGTAAGTGTGATCAGGGCCTTAACTGTAAATACCTGACCAATCAACATCTATCTGATAAATCAGCTTTGCCTTGAATGCCTTCATATTTAGGCTGTCAATCCGTTTTCAATGTGTGTGTGATGTTAGATGTTAAAAAGTGATCACTGTCATGATATGTAAATGGGGCATATCCTCATTTAACTTGCTCTTAATGAATAATGAAGAGGGACACGCTGGCTCAGAGAATCTGGTTTCTGGAGATCAGCTTTTTAAATCACAACATGATACAGCAAAGCAAAGCTAATGAAGATGCATTGTGCGTGCGTACGTGTGTGCATACTTGGAACATTGCGTTTGTATTTCCTGACACACATGAACGATGACTATGGGAGCAAAACGCGGGAGGTGTGCGGGTACTTTAGAGAAAAATGAAAATGGGGAGAGCTGTGGGAATATGGATTGCATCTGGAGCAATAAAATGATGGACTGCTCTCTATTGTTTTCCATTGTGTACTGGGGATTGATTCTGTAACTGCAAACACATGGGCATACACGCACGCACTTACACACACTTGTTTGTCATCCATCTGTGTTTCTATTTTTAGCGGATGTAAAATTGAGGCACACATTCCGCTTCACTTCTTCAAGCTTAATAATGGAATATTTTACAGGTCTGAGCTTCCTCTTGCAGGGGGAATAGACAAACACAGACTACCACAATCCAATTAGGATAGCACAGTGGCTCACCCAAAAAGTAATAAAGTTGACAACATAATAACCACAACAATCTAATCTCTCTTTGCTCACTGAAATTCACAGCGTGCGGCGTTAACACTGGAGGGCAAACGATCAACTTGAAACATAATTGCATAACTGCACAGAAGGTTATTCTGTGCGCAGGTTTTACAGATGAAGCACAGTGTTAAATCAATTCAAAGTATATCAGTCAGATCACAACTGCAGCTCCAGTAAAAGCTAATTCATACAGTCCCAACACACCTGTGACACATTGGATAGCGTGTGTAAACGAAGTGGTTACATGCTAATATCGTGCTTTATGGTTATGAAATCAGACACTGCCCAGCGAGCGCGATCACCTCTTACATGGTGTTGGATTTTTTTATATAAACTATTTCTTAGTTATTGGGTTTTGTCCATGTTTTCCACCAGATCTCTGGCCTCAGAAATCTCTGCAAAGCTTGTGACGGTCTGAATGCTGTTTAAGAGGGTTTTCCACCCTGACAAAGATGCCTCTGGTAGACATACAGAAAGGCTAATAGGTCAATAATTTTGAATGAAAAATGTACTATTCATAAAATGTAATTCTTATCCAGAGCTTTAAAAAAACAAACAAAACAAGTGGACTTTATGTTAAACACAATTATAAAACAAAGGGCTGAAAGGACAAGTTGTCAAAATGTCTGATTGTCTACTTGATTATGCCAATGTACTTTAGTATTGCAGCTGCTTCTTCTGCCATCCCACAGAAACAGGGCCCAACCACGAGGCAGGCAAGGCTCAAATCCAGAGGGGCACTCCACCTAGGTGCAGGCAAGAATCCAAATCAGGCAGAAGGTCAAACAGGTAGGTCAGATAGTAACAGACAGACTGGCGGCTGAACAGCTAGGAGGAGCACACTAGACAATCTGGCAGCTGAACAATGGATCTGGGCCAGTTTAGATAGAGTGGCTGATAAGGAAATGAGGCGCAGGGGTGGAGATGGGAGGGAAGCTCAGGTGATTGTAGGGCAGATGTGAGTGACAGGATCTGGAATGATGTGAGAAAAGTCTGAGGGTATGTGGTGAACAGATAAAGAACAACGTTGGAGGGCCTGAGAAAGTGTGAATGTGGCTCAAGAGAGCACTGTAGAGTTGTCTAAAATAGGATCATGAAGTTAGCTGGATAATTGGGATACGTAAAGCCTAAGCCTGGTTCAAAGTTCAAAGATAAAAGTTGGTGCACAGCTTTGCAACAAGATACAGTAAACACACTTCTAATAAATATTGAAGACTGGAGATGGCCTCACAGATCTGCGTCTGAAGTGTCCGAAATCTCTGTTTACTATTTAGTGTTCATTATATGAGGAGAAGTAAACCAAGAGTGAAGTATAAACAGCCGTTACTTCGAATGTTGCATTACAACACATTAGACTCAGACAGTTAGTATAACTGCTACCTTTGTTAGCCCAAGACTAATTGAAGGAAACCTAAAACAACAAATCACAAAAAAAGAAAAACCAACGTTTACGTTGCCAAAGCAAGCGTGAAATAAAAACAAGACAAAAGAATGATAAATAATAAATGTTTTCCCTAATAAGAGAAGAAAAGTGGGAACTCTGTTTCCAACCTGTTTTTTCTCTTCACCTTTTTGTGCTCTCTCTCTTCAGTGGCGTCCCAGGAGGAACTTCACTGACAGTTCCCTCGATAACAGAGCATGCCAAACACGCATGCATATGTATGAATGACCTGTTTGGGATTCAGCAGGTGTGTGTGTGTGTGTCCAAAGGCACTGTGTCACTGCTGTCATCCTGCTCCCCTGCAGGATGTCTCTCTCTTTCTTTGCGTCCTCACTGTTAGCAAAGTGCAGAAGACTGTCAGACTGTAGCAATCATCCATTATTCACAGCTTCAAAGTGTCGCCTGTAGTGATTTAACATGCAACTAAAGAGCAGCAAAGTTCCATAAGCTCATTAAGGTTTTTTTTCTAAATGGAAAACTTGCAGATTCCAGGTTACTACAGATATAAAGTCTTTCTTTAAAAAACGTATTTATGTAAAAATAAAGTGTATTTAAATATTTTGAGTTTTAGATTTTGTTGCTTTGTTGACCCTTTGCTAAGCCACGCCCCGAATATGCAGCTGGCCAATCACAGCTATGTTGAGCCTTGACATCATTGTACCTCTTTCTCAATAATCAGGTAATAGGGTGGTTCACTTTTACTCTGTGAGCGGTAGGCTTTAGCTTCTGTCTTTATTTTTTTCAGTTTGACAGCCTGAATACAAGCTTCAACTGCACAATGTAACTGCAAAGCTGCGTGCTTCTTTCTGAGATCGCGTTTTCCAAAATATTAGACAATATTTCTCCAGGGAGTGCAGTCATAGACAGTTTGTTGAACTTAGCAACAGTAACTAAGGGGGGCGTGGCTGAGTGAAGGGTCAATTGGTGTGGTGTTTTTACACAAAATTTCCATCCCATAATTTACAGTGAAAGGCATGCACACATACACAGGTGCTTTCAGAGAGTTTATAAATCTGCTCAGGTTTTTGGTTAAGGAGAAAATCTGACTAGCAAGCAGCAGCAATCAGTGCAGTACAACTTTCTACTACTTATGTTTACATTTCTGTTGTCCTATCCATTTCAATTTTTTTAATTAAGTTTTTGCTTGTTTTATTTTTTGTTTTTATTTATAGTTGGGATAGATGAAGAGCAGATGAATATTAAGCTTATTAAACACTCTTCTCCTATGTGTTATAGCCAAATGGCATGTATTTTTATAACTGCCATCTTGTGTGCGGGTTTGTGCCCGTTTGGATGGTGGTGAAATGAAAATGGAAGCAAAATATACTGCCATACTACTAAATAATCTCCAAGACTTCTAATTAGAAATTATTTCAGTTGAGCCAAGAGTGTGGAACTAGCTAACTTTTGAGAAAGAATAATTTAACACCTCTTTCAGCTGGATCTGTCCAAGTCTGTGAACCACATCAATTTGACTCTGAAAGAGAAAAAAGGCTTGACTTAACTGGGACATGAGTCCATAAAGATCACATGATATGATAAAATTTGATTGAGATTACTAACAGCCAGGTGAATAAAGGCTTTCTGTTCTTGAGGAACCTCAAGTGATTTGAGTTATACTGACATACATGCATTTAGATATATTTTATGCAGGGGTTCAGCTGACTTGACAGGATTTAATAGTAGGAAAAGGGGCAAATCTGGGTTTTTATACAGCATTAAGGCGCTACTGGCTGGCAAAGCTGAGATCAAGTGCAGGAATGGATGGAATGGCTGAGGTGGTGAATTCTACCTGATCCTATACCTGATTTTTCTATCTAAAATTAAGGATATTTTTGCAAGAAAAACTGCAGTGTGGAAAACTAACAATTCTCTAATCTTAATATTTTATGTCCTTAATGTCTTTTTCCACATGGCACGGCGATCCACTGTGGCCACACAGCAAGAAGGTCTCGGGTTCAAACCCCTCCTGTGTGGAGTTTCAATGTTCTCCCCTTGTCTGCGCGGGTTTGGTTTCCCCACCATCAAAAACATGTTAGGTTCTTCAGTCAATGCTTCTGATAAAGATCAGGAGTTATGGCTGCCCACTGCTCCCTTGAGGGATGGGTTAAATGCAGAGAATGAATTTTGCAACATGTATGTGACAATAAAAATACAAGGTTAGGTAAAAGTACCTTTACCTAACCTGTCATTTAAAAAATACAGGTGAAAGTCTTGGAAACGTGTGTTCGATAAAGCTGTCCTGGGAATGTGGTCCAGTGGTCTAACATCTGGACCACTGGATGTCTGTGGATAACTTGTTGTAAATGAGTTGTAAAGATTTGAAAGCTTAAATCTTAGAAACAAAAGAAATCTGCTCACTGGCCACATTCTCTGTCCAAAATAGCTGCAAGAAAACAAATGTGTTTTCGGATGTTTGGCAAGCACAGATTCTGCTGCTGCTGCTCCTTCTTGGTGAAAGGCAGCTGCACTTGGTAGGAACCTTGTTATTTGCCTAAGAATATAATCTGGGCCAGTGTGCTGCACAGATTCAAGCTGAGCGGCACTGTTCTGTGCCTAACGAACATGGCCCTGATGAGTGTTTTGCAGCTGCTGGAGCTGCTGCAGTGCTAATATGAAGTCACTGCCGGAACAGTTTCTGTGGCGTTTGAGGTGTTTGAGGAGCGGAGGTGACTCAGAACCAACAGTAGTGGGTGAGGAAGAGGAAAACAGACAGTAAATTAGTTCTCTGACAATGATGCTTACAGGGACTCAAATTCAAATTCAAGATGCACCATGAGATTATTGACAACTGTTCTCAGACTGCAGCTGATGAGTCCTGCAAGTCTGTTGCGAGTACAGGAGCATTGAGTCGATTTCCCAAGATGTTTGTTGCATCCGAGCTGTTTCTTACATTTTTTTCTTTCAAAAAATGAGAAACAACGTTATGTCAAAGGCACAGAAAAGATAAACTGACCTTGCATTAGTTAAAAAACTTTCACCAACCTTGGTAACCAGTGAACTGATTAGAGAACTGGAACACATCATTTGCTCTTCTCTCTTACATTGAATTTAAAGATTAAATGCTGCTTCTGCGTTATTCCCATAAAACATTGCTGCTCAGTGTTAAACACCAGAAGGGATTGTAACTATTATGACAAAGGCCTTACATTCCACAACAGGAAAGAAGGAAGAAACAACAGGTAGGTCCATTATTTAATAAATATATCTGATAAAGCTTAAGGAGTACTGGTAGTTCAGCATTTTGGGAAATGCTCTTAGTCACCTAATTGCTGAGTTACAGCCAATGCTGTCTCTCTTTTCTCTCTGTTTCTCCCGTGTCTCCCCTTCCTCTCGTGTGTGGGTGTGACTTCATTCTGGGCACCTGGAGAAGTTACACACCTGATGGCAATCATCCAACCTACCATCCAGCTCAGATACCCTAAGCTTCAAGAGACTAACCACCAGATTATTCCTGTCCTTTTGAGTGCCTTCTGCCAATTCATGTCTCCCACGGTTTCTCGTGCTAGTAGTTCTGTCACGTTCTCGTGCTCCGACAGAAGTCCTATTTCTGTTTCTCCTGTGCAGCAGGATTCCTGCAGTGTTATCAGTGTCCAGACTGCCAGTACCAGCTACTACAGCTCCTTGGATCTGGGGTGTTCACCTGTTACAACTTCTGCTACACCGTTTTGTGAATAAAGCTTTTGTGAATGAGCTTTTTACCTCGTAGTCTGTTGTGATCTGTGTCCGCTCCTGCGTCCACTAACCGCACAACATAACATAGATAAGATTAATCCCATTCATGTCTGTTTGCTAAATATGTTGCTATATACCAGCAACTGGTTAGCTTAGCATAAAGGTTGGAAACCGGGAGTAACAGCTAACCTGGCTCTGCCTAAAGGAAACAAAAAACGCCTACCAGAACCTCTAAAGCTCAGTATTTACACTTATGTGTTAGTATTTTTTTGGCAAAGCACAGTAACCTTGTTTTTATGATTTTGTGCAAATTAAGCAAAATTAACATTAATTAGTTAAAGAGCAGTTCCTGGTAGTTGGGAGTGGATTTTGTTACCTTCATTCACAACCAGGCCACCCGTTTTCTCCTTTTTGCAGTCTTCATTCTACGTTAAGCTAACTGTCTCCTGGTAGTAGCCATATATTTAGCATACAAATAAAAGAGTAGTTCACACAATTTGAAACAATTTTTTGAACAGACCTTTACTTATAAGGAGTTGGCTCTTTGGCTTTTAAAAGGCAGAGTATATACAAAGAATTATGTGCATTTTAATACATTTTATTTTTATCCACACAATGTAATTTGGTGTTCAGTAACTTAAAATATTGACAGTTTATGTAATCCATTACATGTTGAGCATAAAGCTAGTGAGCGGACCATGAGTTAACGTTATTTAGTCAAACTAATGTTTCAGTTATGGTTTATGGGAAATGTACCTGTGTGCTGTTAGTGTTTGAGTATGAATGAAATGGGCAGACAGCTACTAGAAAAGTTTCTAGACAGATTTTCCCTACAAAAGCTAAAAACTGTTGATCCGGACCGTTCTGTCGTCTGTGCACAGTGTTTCTCTCAATTCAGATGGATTTTCATTCAATAGCACTATTATCAATTGACTGCGTGGACGTGGGCTGGTGATGTAAGTGCTGTGCTATTATTGTCTGTGACATGCCGGCTTGACTGGGCGCTCACTGTGTGTGTGTGCATCATTCCCTTTGTGCTGGATGACTCTATCCCGAGAGACACATTATTGCGTCAAAGGAAGATAATCTGAATATTCATCACCGTGTTAGCTCAGAAAATGATTATAGTTGTTTGTTACAATAATGAAAACCATTTTAATTTCATACACCCCTTTTGAACTTTACATTTATAGAGTTGTTTAGTAAAAGATGTTGAAATGTTGGGCAAGAATGGTGAAAAATAATTAGTATTGCTGCACACACACCGATAAAACAGAGTGATTGCACTGCTTCTGCTCAATATATTCTATGTTAATATCAGCACTCATATGCTCGTAGTGATGTTAAGCCGCTCAGCTGCTACATGCATTTTAATTTACCAATGCATATATACGTAATCACTGTCAGGCTTTATAATCTGTGTGTTACTGAGTGCACTGCAGTATACCAGAGACAATAATAACATTTATGTAATGAATAAGCTCTGAAACGGAACATGATCTGTAAAGACCACAGAGGCCACGTGGTGTCATGGCCCATGCACACATCATAGTTTGACTGGTGTGGAATTTAAAAGCCTAGTCCACTCTAGATTATATGGACATATTACACAGAATATATGGTGATTTTAAAAAATATAAATGTATCACTGTTCAAAACAAAACTACTAAGCATTTCACAATGAAATTAGCGTACGTAAGACTGAACACTGCAAATTGGTACACTGTGTTTGGCTGTGTTGTTGGCGATAGGGCCCTTTATAGTGTTGTCATTTTTTGTTTTTGAAGGTACAGTAGCATGCAGGCTGAAAATCCTGATTTTTTGTCTACGGTCATTATATTTTTCACCAAAGTATCCTCCTGTTCTTAACTTACACACTTCATTGATGCTGGTGCTGATCAATGAATTCTCTGTTTTCTTCTCTGGTTCCTTCTTGCAACAATAGAGGAAGCTCACACAAACATCACCTCCCATAACCAAGGCGACTCTAACGACCAGAACGACTGTCGTTATGACAACCAGGAGCACTAATGAACCAAGTGGTCTCCATCACCTTGATAACGACCCCACAGAGGCCCAATAGATGGGACTCCCTGCCTGTGTGTTAGAAGTTTAGAAGCCTCTTCGTTAAGAGGCGAAACGTCTGCAACTATCTTCAACCAAGTCCAGCTGTGTGAGTGCATCATGGTGTGTGTAAAAATAGTGACATGTGGAGAGCTGGGGTTTCCGTGGAGTGTGGCACGGCGAGAGAAACCAGAGCACAGCCTGCAGTCTTCTTAAATGCAGGTGAGCCAGGCGCTACAGGTGTGCCACATCTCATATCTCCTCTGATGACCATGGCCTTCACTCAGCTTATACGCAGCCTGTAACGTAACCCAACGTGACTTACAAAGCACACACTCAACACACTCCAAAACAGAGGACAACCTCAGGGTTGTCACAGCACTCATGCATCTTTAACCACAGATCATACTGGCTGATATACACATAGTACATCTGCTGTTGGCTTGAACTGGAGTTTGTTGTCATGTTGTGTGTTAATGTGCTTTGGGAGAAGTTGACTTTCTTGTTAACATCTTTAACTGACGTTTGAACATTTTTAGCATGATTATCCTTCTTCCTTTTTCTTCTGTACTTCTTTTCTGTTTTTTTGTCTTTCTTTCTCTTTAATCTGTATTTCTTACTGTGTTTGTCTTTCTGTCTTCCACGTCCTTCATTTTCTTTCTTTCTCTCTGTCTCTCGATCTCTTCTCCAGCATGCTGCAAAAGAAAGTTTGGCTATATGATTTTTTTTTAATAATTCAGGAATTTGATTTTTCTTTCATCTTAATTTGATTAAGGCTTTGAATTTAAAGGATGGGACAGTGTCAGATATAAACTTATAACTTATAAAAATAAGAAAATAGCACCCAGCGCTGGTTTCAAAAGAGTAATGATGCTGTAGCAGGAGAATGGTACAGACACAGTAAAACAATAGCATTTTCAATGATAATATATCATAGGGAATACAATCACAATACAATACCTCATCCATTTTATGTCTGTGAAAGGATTAAATTCACACACAGTTGCAGCTTGCATATTGTCCTGATGCTGCACAATAATATGCTGTACACCGAAACATCCATCAAATTGTTAACAAGAAAGTCTGAGAACTTTTTCAATAAGAGTATTAAATTGAGGAAATAAAAAGCCTCGATATGAAATCAGAAAAAACCCTGAAGTCTATCTTGTCTCAGCTCAATAAAAGATGAGCTTGAGAGAGAAACAGTTCCTCAGGGTTATTGTTGCTCAGCATACTTTTACTGCTCTCTCTTTCTACACACACACACACACACACACTCTTGAATCAGGGAATTTTCAGGAATGCAGATGCAGAGGTTGTGTCCTCTCCTGTTCTGTAATCTGCTGCCGCTGAGTGAAAGTTGTTTTTACTATTTAAAGCCCCACTCTATTCTTCTTGTTTAAACAGAGTATAATCTAAATCCTCTTTTGTTCTGCAGGTAGACGAAAGGATGGGAGGAGAAAAAACAGAAAACAGGGAGGTGGGAGGAAGTGGACAGATGAGAATAAAAAGGACAAGGACAGGATGGAAGAAGGGGGATATTAGAAAAGGTGAAGCTTTGAGGAGATGAATGGAATAGAATAATTAAGGAATGGCTGGACTGCTTACTGAGTAACACATAAGATAATCTGACATGGAAAACGGGGAAATGTGCCAGCGTGTATACATATTTATTCTATCTAGATCTATGTTCCATCTAATCTAGACACATCACTAATGAACAGATACAGGCCCACCATCAAACCTTCAGTTTTTAGTGCTTTCTTGGCACTAAATAAATGTTTTGATATCTAATCAGGATTTTGACCACACCACAGCACTGAGGCTGCTCTTTTAAGCTCTTAAATGACATCTATTTAAACACAGACAGTGGCAAAATTTCAGTCTTGGAATTACTGGATCTCAGTACTGCATTCGACACAGTCGACCACAACATATTACTAGAAATATTTGAAAACTGGGTGGGACTTTCTGGCACAGTACTAAACTGGTTTGAATCCCACTTAAAGGACATCTGAGCTGACAAAAATGAATTATGGAGTTCCCCAAGGCTCCATACTGGGGCCTCTTCTGTTTAACATCCACGTGCTTCCACTGGCTCAGATTATGAAAAGCAACAAAATATTTTACCATAATTATGCAGATGACACACAGATTTACATAACCATATCACCAATGATCCCAATCCTCACCTGAAGAATACATCAAGGATTAAAGGACTTGAGTCCCAGCGGGACCTGGAAAAACTGGCCCATGCATTAATCTTCGGTCGACTTAACTATTGCCTTTACAGGGCTCCCTAAAAAATCCTCAGCTGACATGAGGGGAACCTGGTGTGGACTTCTGCTGCTGAAGCACATCCACTTCAAGGTTTGACGCTTCGTGAGCTCAGAGTTGCACCACTTCATAGCACTGTTGCAATGCCTAGTTCCTGTCCTCATTCTACAGAGGGACTAGAGAGCATCCTAGGAAGTGTCATCACTGGGTGGTTTGGAAATTGCGTCACTTTAAGGCCCTACAGCAGCTTGTGAAGACAGCCAAAAAGACCATCAGGGTCTCTCTCCCCTCTGGTATGGACATTTACAACACACGCTGCCTGCTTAGAAACATTGTATGTGACCCAACACACCCCTCCCGTGCACTCTTCTCCCTGCTGCCCTCTGGAAGAAGGCTTAATGACCAATACCACCAGGATGGGAAATAGCTTCTTCCCTCCGGCAATCAGACTGTTAAACAAGTAATGAACAAACTCTTACAACAGCAAAACAAATTCATGCACACCTTGCACTTTCTCCTGCTGCTACTAACTCAATATCTACCTTTCTTATTGTACATAACTGTAATAGACATACTGTGTATAGCCACACTCTACACATCAAAGTCTGTTACACTCTGTTGTTCTTGTGTTTTAACATGCTGCACTTTATCCAGGGTCAGCACCTTATGTTGTTACCTATGTTCATAAATGTGGCACCATGGTCCTGATGAAACGCTGTCTCGCTTCACTGTGTTCTGTGTACATGGTTAAAGTGATAAAAAAATCTTACTACTTTAACCAGTCTGATCATTCTCCTCTGACCTCTCTCGTTAACGAGGCCATTCTGATGTTTGATCTGACCAGCAACTGAACTTCTTGTCCATGTCTTCATGTGTTAGTGCAATGAGTTGCTGCCACACTATTAGCTGATAAGATATTTACATTAATGAGTAGGTTCAGCAAATGAAGTGGCCACTGAGTGTTGTTATCTATAGAAGTGTTTCTGTTAGCTATGCGAGGGATCGGTGATCTGTGCCAGATAAGCCGTCCTGCTTATCAGCTAGCCTTGTGCTTAATCATGCCTCACTTTCAGATCTAGACTGCTTTGTTTATGCATATATAAACACCCTCGTGTGTCACCTGGCAGGCTTTACAGTTGACACATCGTACATCATCTCTTTGGATCGTTAGAGGAAAACATAAGACAGAGAGCGAGTCCCCGAAGGCTACTCCGCTGTTGAGCTGACTCACAGCGTTGTCATATTAACAGCTATTGACACTGGTGTCTGGATTAATGACACGTTTCCCCCGAACATTATGCCATCAATTAAACAGATATGAGACACTGAATCAACTTGTCGTTTTCAAACAAGAGCGCAAACAGGATTATTCAACAGACATCAGTTACATACAAAATGTTCAGACTGTGAGCAAACAACATACAGACACAGGCGGTACTTATTTTGCTTTTTTAGCAACAGTTGGTAAAACATTTTGTGCACTACTGGCCCATATGCTTTTTACGTAATTACATACTTAATTTATTGAAAGGTGACTAATACCGCTCTGCTTGCCCATGCAAATACCATGACTTAGCAACTTATATGAGGTACCTTTGATATAAAACTGTTTCTTAATGTGCATGCAGTGGCAGGAAATGGTCATTTTTCATTCTGCTCAGAAAACAGCTGTGAGGATTCTTTCAATAGATTAATATAAGCTCTGTAGCTACTGTTCAGAAAAATACTTAATGAGATAGACCACAGGGTCAAGATATTTGTTTTTGTCGTATGTCATGCATACACGCAGCAGAAATGTTACAGTAACATATGTGCACAATGGCCCGGTCAAATTCAGGAGGGTTGATGTTTGTATTAGGAAAAGTGTCTCACTTTGTGTCTGAGACAGACCAATACACTCTCTTTTCAATCTCCCATACAGAGTGTCAACGCATATGGGTGGCACATTAAAGGACAAAGCAACATTAAGTGTTTTAGTGTGGAGTCAGGCCACTGTGAGCCTCCAGAACAGCTTCATACTCACCAAGCCATTCAGTGAGCATGACACGTTTCTCCACTCTTTTTTATTTTTTTATTTATATAGTGATGTACAAAACTTTCTGTAAAATCAATTGAGAAACTCTTCTAACCAAATGTTGAATGTCTGGCCCCTCAGTGACCTGACCCGGAGAAGCTGCTGAAGATGTATGGATGAAGTGTAATTTAAGAGCTGCCAAATCAAAAGGCATTACAACATATAATGTTGTCCTGCTTATTGATTTGCCCACAGTGGACTAATATACTGTGAGATATTAAAGGTATTAAAAGATTTTAATTTCTGAAAGTTAAATTCACATTTGCTCAGGGTAAATATCAGAATTGTCTTTTTGTCTCTCTCCATGGTCCTGAAACTTCGAGGCAAAGTCTCTCTCACTCGTTTCCATCTACCGCCCCACACAGAATACAAAAGCAACCACCTAATAACTTGCCAATAAGTACATCAAACAAACCAAGCTCTTTTAAACACCATACTACTCTGGCACTTTCTGGCACAGGGGTGGTGGAAGTGTTCAGATCGAGGTACTAATACTGAGGTAAAAGCAGCACTGTGAAAATACTCCAATCCAAATAAAAGTCAAACTCATTCAAAACATTACCTATTATTGGATAAAGCATAGATATTTATACACTGATGGGCGGTTTGATCTACAGCAATGCATCATATTATATGAGTTCACCGAGTGTTTGTAGCGTCGTTGTCCTGTGAGATATCTGTATCTCAAAAAAGTCAACTTTTCATGCTGTCAGCTTTATGACCAGTCAATCGAGGGTTTAAAATAGTTTGTTTGATTTAAGAAGGAGACTTTTCTCAACCCATAAAGGACAACTTCATCTTTCAGTTTATCAGAAAAAATCTACTCAAATTGAAAATCACCAAATTTGGAGACATAAAGTTGTACAAGATCTATGTGTGTAGCATGAAGGGCCTAAAAACTTTTATGTGGGTATACAACCTTGTGTTGTATAATGATAAATATACTTTATACTTAAGTACTGAACTTGAGCAAACGTGCTGAGTTTACACCCCTGGTGATAGTTACGAAAGGGAGGAGAGAGAGGTTGTCATGAATCTAACCAGTTATATTTTAAGCATCTTAACAACTAAGCTACCAAGATGCCTTCGCCCTAGAAAAATGTGAGCAAAGCACAGCAAGAAAACATATATAGCTACACAAAATGTCTGCCTTTTCCTACTATCATTAAAATTCAAAGCTTTCTTGGAACAATGTGAACCTCGTGACTATAAATGCCAGAGCAATCAAATTTGGTAACATCACTCCCACTCTCTCACCACAGGGTATGACTTTTACTGACTGAGCACTGCTGTGCTGTGAGTAACGGGATGCTAAGCTGCCCAGAGTTTTCTGGCAGTTTAGACATCGGGCTTAAGTGGTAATGTTGCCAGAGGGTGGGCTTTGTACATGCAGGGAGACTTTTTAAGAGTTTACAAATATAAAAATAAGCTTTTAGAGTTTGAGAGAGGCCGGTGGAAGCTGTGTGGGAACTTAAATTGAAGAAGGAAGTCATAAGAAAAAGCTCATACATGATTAAATATATATAATGAGCACTAAAATTTTAAGTGAGAATAAATGCTGTGTGCTCAGCCTCTGAGTCTCCTACAAAAAAACCCTGACATGCTCGTGATCTTACGGGGCTCTGCTGCCCTCTGGTGGTAATCAGGAGTACATTCTGCAACACACTCAGTTCAACCTAAAGGAAAATAGTGGTGGAGGAACCCACCATAAATACCCACTATAAAATACACATTACAAATAAATGTCCTAGATTGAAATTATTACTTAAGTAAAAGTATGTAAGTATTATCAGGATACTTAAAGCTATTAAGGGTTAAAAAAAAAAGGACTCAATACAGAAAAATGTCCCCTGTGATGTGTCATTATGAATCATTTTGGATTTTCATTAATCGATTGATTGTTTGTAACAAAAATAAATAAAATAAAAATCTGAAAATAGTGATAAATGCTGTCACCATGACCCCTGAGCTCAAAGTGACACCTTCACCTTCCTTGTTTTGTCCAAGCAACAGACACGACCTCAAAATTATTAAAATTAAATTATATGTGAAATATGAAATGTTTGGCACTTTTATTTAAAAACGATCAACTAATCGTTCACTTAACAATTAAAAACTTTACTTAATTTGTAAAGTAACTAGCTATTTAAAGCTGCAGTGGAGTAAAAAGTACAATATTCCCCTCTGGGTGGTAGCTCCCGCCCAGTTTGTTAAAATAATGTCTTTCATGTTTTCATTCATTCATTTTATTTTATTTATTTCTGCCTGTTGTTACTTTGTTACTCCTCTCGTTTCAGATCACCTCACCTCCTTGTTTGATTCTCGCCTGTGCAATTGTCTGCTCCGCCTTCATTGGCTGCACATTTTCCTTGATACCCCTCTAGAGTATTTAGTTGGTCTTTGTGCTGGTTTGTCTAAGCATCTACTTTCCATCTAAGTTCCAACAATTAGATTTTTTTTGTTTGTTTTCTGACCTTTAGTCTCTTGCCTGCTCCCTGCTGGATTAGTCTGTCTCTGACTGATCGTTTGTGTTTTGGCAAGTAAAGCCTGTTCTCCTGTTAAACTGTCTCTGAGTCATGCTTTTGAGTCGTCTGCCAATGTTTTCTCCAGCTGTTACACTGAAATGTAGTGGAGTTGAGATGGCTCCCAGATTTGAGTTCTCTTACAGTATTTATTGTTAAATGAGCTACCACATTATTGTTTTTCATTGCAGGTCATTGCTCTGGTGTTATGCGCTCAGTGTAGTGTAAATCATATTGAGAATTAAAATGTGTGATAAATATCCACATCTGCTTACTAGTTTGTCTGCAGTAAATGAAAAATATAAAAGCACCTGACTGATTGTCTTCTGCCGTGCAGAACCACAAGCCGAAACTCAAAGGTTCACTGTGTAATATTTAGGAGGATCTATGGACAGAAATTCAATATAACACACATGATTGTGTTTTCAGTGGTGCATAAAGACCTTACATAATTAACTGTAATGTTTTTATTACCTTAGAATGAGCCATTTTTAGCTGCAGGTCCTCTAACATGGAAGTCTCCATGCTGCGCCAACCTGTTTTTACAGTAGCCCAAATGGACAAACTGCTCTACAGTTCGTGTTTCGTTACTACATTGAATATACATGAAAAGGTAGTAGAAGTAAACTGGTTTACTAGAAGTGAAATCTGGACAAATGGAGGACCATTATTTAGCACCATAGCTTCTCCTGCATGGTTGGAAAGGGAGGGTTTGAGGGGTGACAGAATGGTTTACACAGATATATAAGAAGACACAAATAAGAAAAACTTTGCCAGGGGAAGTCTATATTATACAAACATATTAAAAGATGACCATGTGTTGACAGTTACTATTGCCATTAGAATGACTACATTTATTGTAAAGTACTCATTTTGTCCTGTTGCAATTCCCAACCCTTACCACAAGATGCCACTAAAACCTACACACTGAACCTTTAACTCTCATGACTCAGAGTGCTAAATTAAATGTAAGATGTTTGCCGTTTGTCCTGTTACTTTCTGCTTTGTTCTTATTATCTATTTCTCCCTGTGTTGTGTTCACTTCTATAAATACAGCCGAGTGCAGTCGTGTCTGAATCATCTGTTTACTTACTGTGGCATCCCTCCTGTAAAATAGACACTGGATATGAATTGCCTCACTAAAGTGCCCTATCAGGAAAATATTTGACTGGATTGGTCCCAATCCTCTGAAAACAATAAGGGATGAATTCAACACACGGACAGAGTTGTTTTTATCATGCGGGGCTTTCAGGTGATAAAGATGAACAATTGTGCTAAATTATCTTTCCTTACTCCTGTTGCCCGGCTCATGTCCCGCAGCTGTGGCTGGGCCAGATAAGAAAACTGTTCACAGTCTTTCGGTGGAGAGATAAGGCTCTCCGAATTAGTCTGAAGAAAAAAAAAGAAAGAGAAATGGTTGCATCAGGAAACAAAGTGGCCTCGGTGTCTGATGCTAATCTTTATTATATTTCCTGAAAGGCAGAGAGTGAGCGTGAAGCAGGGAACTGAATACCACAAACATTTCAATGGGTCCTTTTCATCACTCTATATAAATGGTCTAAACTGTGGACAACAATTCATTATTAACAGTTTATTCCAAATTATTTGTCTGAGGAAAAAGGCTTCCTGGTGTGCAGCAGCATTAAACGTATCTGAGCTGAGTCCTGGAGGATTAGAGACATTTAATGAGTTGAAAAAGTCATCTGGCTTGTTTTTTTTTGTGGTAGCGCTGCAGACAGCAATGTATTCTGAATAATTATAGGTGGCCCTGAGCAGAGCTGTTGAGATCAAGGCCCGTTTTAAATCCAAAGGCAAACGTGTTTTTTTAAAACAGCTGCTTAAAACTCATTTTTATAGGTTAGACTTTTTATAAATACTTTGTTGGACGTGTATTTTGGTCGTGTGCCTTAATTTTTCTCTATGTATAATGCACGTATGTATAGCTGTGTTTGTATATGAGCATGTTAACTGTTTTCTATGTATAAAATGTTTCCTCTCTGAAGGAACTCAAGGTCCACTTACTAGCTTTTTCCACCAATCTTTTGGGCTACGTTAGCCTTTAAATAAATTTCTGTGAAAGGCCTTGAAGACCCTAGTAAGACGGCTTCACAAGCAACAAGCTCTGCCAATTTCCATGTAAAATTAAGTTGTTTTTTTTAAAGATAACTACACTACATATCTAAAGTCTGAATGTCAGTTTAAATTGCAGTGAATGTAATGTATAAACTAATAAGGCTCTGCTGGTTGAAAAGACTTTTAAAACACACAACCACCAGTTATTAAAAGCTTTTTTTATTCACAATAGAGGTGTAACAAATATAGTTTATTAAAAAGTCTGCTGCTTATTAATATCATTTTAATCCATAAGCTCAGAAGATTTTATATAAATGTAGAACGGCTCATCTGCCAGAATGGAATATTTACATTTTTTCCCATAATAATATTAACACAGTAAAACAAATTTCCCCACAAAATTAAAACATTGCATACAAACGCAAAGTAAACTATGTGCAATGGAATGATTATCAGCAATATTTTGTACAGATACATTTCTGAGGTTGGTTTCACGCATTTAAACCTTTTAAAGGGCAACGCCAGCCATTTTAAAGATCCTTGTATCTCGAGTCCTCTCAGCTGTATTTCAGTGATCATGCTTGTGAACAGTAATGATGTCAGTGTGATAAATTAGAAGCTTCTTTAGCGAAAAGTGGTGCATTTTCACAAGGAATCTCTAAAAAGGGTGGCGTTCTCCTTTATATTTACCAATAGAAAAGTACTGGAACACAACAGATCGTCAACACAATATTCAGAAAATCACCAAAAACAATTCAACCTTTTCAGAAAAAAAAAAAAATACAAGTAAAGTCTGCATATGGAAATGAGCAGATGCCTGATGACCTTAAACTTACGGCTCACGTGAAAAAGCAATTACATTCTGCATTTCCTTCCTATTCAGGTGGTGAAATGACCAGATACCTGTCACGAGTGAAAATCCAGGAGGGCACCTACAGATGTAAATCCAACCTAATGTAGGGCCCAGCTTTGTCTAAAAATTATGACTTCCTACTGGGGAAAATGCAGTAAATCAGCCCTTAAAGTCTAAATTACAAGTCAATAACCTGACTGATGTTTCTAAGCCTCCAAAATTTGAAAATACAGGGTTGCAAGTCTACAAATAGTTACTTTAAAGAGTTTATTTCCTCCCCAAATGCAATGAAAATAAAATTTCAGACTGCAGGATTGCAGAAATAAATCTTAACATGGGGAGGGAACTGACTGAACTAAATCCTCTACAAGTAATTCATTCAAATGACTGTAAAAATGACTAACTCACCATCGTGCTTGTTTGCAGGTAAAAACAAAAATGCAAATATAATCCCCCACCATTACAAAAATCTGATCTGTAACCGGACAAATATAATCAGGATTAATAATGTCGGACTCCAATCAAAACCAGGCAGCAGCAATATCTCACTCTTGTAATGTAGCCTAAAATAGATATATTTTTAAATGAAGTTCTGAATGGAGTTCATTTATAGCTTAAGGAAGGAACACTACCACATGTGGTCAACTCCAACATTTCCACACGCCGTTTGGTGTTAACTACCAACTAAAACACACTCAATCACCACTGACAGAGCATTAACCGCCGCAGTTTATCATATGAACTTTTCATTTTAATGCCTGAATAAAAACCAGCATGGCATGAGCTCATAACCTTAGCTGATGCCTTAAATAGGAAAGTCATTTTCATTGGTTACCAGCTCAATATTAACCAATAATTAAAATCATTAAAGTGTCTTCATAAATGACACTGAGCTACATTTTAGCACTGTTTTCTAGATGGATTTCCTTCATTAAAAGCGCTCTCTGGCCCTACAAGGTGAACACACATCAATACATCTTGACTTGTCAGATGATGGTAAGAAGGGAAGGAAACAGAATTACTATGGGATCCATAAACAGAAGTTAAACGACTTCTAATCTTAGTTTAAGAGTCAAGTGTCTGACAAGGAAAATCTTTTTTTTAAATCATATCAAGCAACTTCTGTGGCTTAACACTCAAACAGATCTGGTTTATACTATATAATGGCAAATATTCCAACATATCCACGCTCAGATGAACAAATGAAAACAATAAAAACGATCCCCTAACCCTAATCCCATGTGGCAGGTCTAGGTAATTTCCTACATTAACGGCATGTCGTTGCTGCATTGATCAGCCGTCAGACACACGAACAGGCCCATCACACTCAAGAAACCGCAGACGTTTCTCTGCCTGCGCACATTGCTTCCACTTTTTGTGCTTTCCAAGATAAAAGAAAATTAAAAAAAGAAGTGAACACACAAAGACAAAAAATAAAATAAAAAGCGGATCGAATATTCTTCACTTCACATTGGATGGTACATTCATACGACTCATGCCCTCCCAGGTGGTTTCTCTGCCCCTCTTTCTGGCATTAAAACACATTTTTCTGTCATCACAAACATCACAAAAGGTACCATGTGAAGCATTTTTAAAACACCTATAATTCACTGGTGATGTATTATGTGGTGTAAAAACGCAGCACCTACAGGACCTTTTAATTTCTTTACAGACGTCACTTCAGGGTGTCTTTTTTTGTTTTTGGTAGATAAATATGCAAATACCCACAAGAAGATGGGAGCTCCGTATTTCCGGGTCCAGTCATGAACCACTACACCCGCAGCGCCACCTGGGGGTTAGCTCCAAACCCCTCCCCTCCCTACCCCCGCCCTCCCGCAAGTCCTATGTTCCCCACTACAGAATAAATTAACACAGTGAAAAAAATCAACCATTACAACACAACACATCACATGGATAATAAAAAGCCTCTGAACCAAGTCTGACTAAATAAAACACAGATTAAACACGAAGACACTGCCGTCTGTACAGTGATATAAAGACCATGGAGGGATTTCTCACAGCTCAGAAACTCAACACTAAATGACCGTGAAGGCCTTCTGACTGATATGTCAGCGCTGGTCAGTACGTGGGTCGGGTGAATCCTTTAAACTTTTTAAGAAATAAGTAAAATGGGAGAAATTAGGGAATAATTCAAATAAAAAACATCAGAATTTCAAAACAGAATTTGCTGCACAAACACGTTGTAGTTTATCTATTTCTTGCTTTTTCAACATGCTCAGAAGGACTGTGAAGTAAAATCAGCAGCTCATTTGCGTTCTTGTTGCTTTAGTTTCTATAAATCTAAATGCTTTTTTATGAACACTTCTCATTGTTATTTAGTGTAAACATAAAAGGTGGAAACTTATAAATCCATCTGGGTATTTTTTGTTATTGAAGACAGCATCAAGTATACTTCCTTAAAAACTTTTCCTTTAAAGACTGCTGTAAAGTCTCAGTGAGTGTTTCACTCAGCGTCAGTCTCCTGCTCTGCGATGCCGGGGCCAAATGTCTTTAAACCTGCTGAGAAGAACCTCCGGTTGTGGTTGAAACTGTCACTCAGTTCAGTCAGCTGAAATAAATTAATCCACTTCAGTAACGCGTTTCAGACAGCGACGCTGTTGTTGACTGAACTTTCTAATGACTTCCCATCTGCCAGATCTCCCAGTGACACTTAAGACGGTTTAGAGCTCATTTGTGCGCTGGGAGAGCCGAACGTGGGCAGAGTTGTTATCCACCACCTCTCTCTGTGTCTCACATTCAAATATACAAGATAAAGGCTCAAACTAATGAATACCTGCAGAGGTAAATGACTGAAGCGCCTTCAATCAACCAAAGCTACAGTTTCTATCCATCGGAGGTTCAATAAAGCCAAAATACATAATTTAAAAGATTCAAGTTTGGTGGATTTTTCATTTTATAAACTTCAATTAAGAGATTTTACCTTCTTTCATGAGCTATACTGATCTTTATTATGGAAGCCCTCTTGTCAACAACATTGTCAGTCAACATTTTGGAGCAAGACGTTTTCAAATGGTGAGAATCATGCGTGTAAAAGCGAGGAATTGTTGACTTTTCAGACTCCAGACCTTTAGTCCAGGTCTCGTGTGGACTGTAATGGGAAAATCTCACCAGTAGATGTCAGTGTAGTCAAGGAAATAGCTAGTGACTGAGTCCTGGCAGCATTGTTCGCCAAACTAGGACTCCAGAGAAAGAATAGTATAAGCACATTATTCTAATTTTGAAGTAATTTAATGTGACCCTCAGATTTAGTGTCCTGATCTCCCAATTGTCACAAAGAAGTCAAGTTTTCACCTACTCTTGGGCGACTTTTAAATTACAAAGCAGGAATTAATTTAATCAGAGACTAGTTTTGGTTTAATCCTCATCTGAGACATGGTAACTTAAAGCTCTACGACTATTTAAAACGTCTCTTTTGTGTTTGTGTGAGCTGCTTTTCCCTCTGACTCAACAGTGAAGGCACTAGATTGAAGACTAAACTGGATTTTATCTGGCTACAGTTCTGTGTGATATCTTTACCATAAATTCCAACTAAACCACAAAGTTAGATGAGTTGAGCTCTCGCTGAGCATAAAATGTACAATAACAGCAACACAGTTTGTGCTTCATCCCCCGTAAGTGGAGGACGAAGGGAATGAAAGTCTCCAAGACAAAATGGTAAAGCTGTATTGAATCAGTATGGCTTCTTGTGTGTGTGTGTGTGTGTGTGTGTGTGTGTGTGTGTGTGTGTGTGTGTGTGAAGGGGAAATATTACAGCAAAGTCAGGTGTGTCCGCGTCTCCTCATAGAGGAGAGAAGATCCGTCAGCCTGCACTACTCTGGAAGTGGAGGATGGAGATAAGATGCAGCGATGCAACAAAAAAAAAAAGAGGGTTCGACCGACACGCAGGTTTGCTGAAGGATATGATCAATAAATATCCTCTTTAGTGAAGACTTTTAGTGTCCCGGGGTCTAAAGATTCTGTTCTTATGCATGCAAATGTTAAAAATGTAAGGACATTAACATCTGCAGAAGCTGTTTGTGGAACATCAAGACTCCAAAAGAAGGAAATAAGATCACATTCCTTCATTTCAACAGAGCTAAACCCCACAGTAATATTTAGTGTGAAGGTTTTTCTTGATTTAGGAAATAGTAGTTTGCCGGAAATTAAGTAATTATTTTAAAATTCCCCATGAACTGACCGTGAAATAAATCACAAATAAAAAAACTGAGGGGAAAACTACCAACATGTTGGCTGTCAGTTTAAACTTGTAAAAAAACCTGTATCGGCCAAACCCCAGAAATATCGGTGCAAACAGGAGAAAGAAAAACAAATCCAGAATCCAAAAAGCCAGAAAAGATACAGATGAACTAAGGATGAGACGAGCAGAAGAAGAAGAGGGGACAGCTTCGTGTAAACGTCGTGAGAAAGTGAATTTACTGGCAGGTAGAGAGCTGGTGTGGCTGGTTGTCCTGTGTCACACCTAGCTCAGAGGGAGGAAAGGGGGTGGGGTCTAAAAGTTCTGTGGGTTTAGAAAAAGAGGCTCGGGTTGTGCTGCGTCTTTCCTTTACTCCAAAAGAGACCACCACATGCTTCTCTGAAGACGATGCAGAAGTTGGGTTGGCGGCGTGGCGGCACCAGCGTTGGCGCAGAGAATCCGGTTCCTATTCGGATAACGAAGCGGTACAGCGGAAGGTAAAAGACGACGCATGTGAAGTGAACGGAGCGTCTTTTAGCTCGATAAGTCAGCCTTGGAACCCTCACACGAGAGCTGGAGTCTTTCAGGGTTTGGTGCCCAAAGCTCAGATCCAAAATATCCACATTAGGGGAGACGACTGGTTCGGGTCTGTCAGTGTTCTCTTTCACAAAAACAAAAAAACCCTAAACAGTCAGAGCTGTAGCTACGAACAACAAAATCACTGATGAATCATGTCAGAACTGGTCAGACTGTCCCTCTGAAAGGGTAAAAAAAAAACCTGGTAGTGAAATAAACTGCCAATTTAATGTGATGAGATCTTCAGAGAGTATTTTATAATTCAAGAATATTACCTCTCTGACGATTTCACTGCATTCTTTTGATGACTTATTACATTATCAGGCAGCAAAAATGTCGGTTCAGGTCAGCGTCCGGACTCAACTGCAGCTGAATCGCTAAAAAAAAGAAATAAATAAAGCAAAAAACAAAAACCAAACTGGATTCTACAGCAAGAATTCAGCGCCAGCGGACTTGAATTCTTCTTGGATCCCATTAGATGTAAAGAGTGAAATCCAATCAAGAGGCATCTGTAACCATTGGGGACTCCAAACGGCTAAACTGCTTTCAGACAGACAGATGGAGGCTCAGGTATACAGGATCAGAGGTGCTCGCACTTGTTTTGGGTTTCAGCGCAGGAGGGTCCACTACTCCACTTCGTTGGGTCCGTCTGTTTTGTCCTTCCTGATGACGGGCAGAGGGTGGGCCTCGGTGTTAAAGACCCAGTGGTCGAACGGTAGGTGGTCGTCCTCGGAGAAGAGCAGGTAGAGATACCTAGAGGAGATAGAAGAGGAAATAATTTAAGATAAGCAATTTATTACAACAGTTATTTGTTATGTTTGTTCAGGTGCAAGTTTGACTGAGATAAAGCCGGCTGTGCGTATTTTGGTCAAACATCCAAAAATTGTGGTACAAAATCACTCTGAAAAGTCAAACTAAATACTTAAAAAATAAATGGAACAATGCTTAAAAGATTACGCCACTGATTTAGCTTTTCACTCCTGTGAACCTAAGGCGAGTTCAGCTCCGACAAAACGGAGAAAAACATTTTTTTTTTCAACTGAAACGGTGGTGACTTGAACCACCCTGCTGTGTACGCAAGCACGCTGCATTTTCCTGCCTTTTTCACACGGTTGTGTTCAAAATTTGTCGCAGCTGACTGAGTGACACCTGAGACACGCCCACCAAACGGGAGAAAACATACCTCAAAGCCCTCTTTGCAAGGAAACATATTGTGAAATGTTTTCGGATTAAACTTGCCCATCGTCTTTTTTATTCTGCACATTCTTCTTTCCTGTCAAAACCTTGCACATACATTACCCACAATGCAACGCGACCCCCAACAGACTGTTCAATAGATTCGGCTGTTTTATGGTAGTAGCAGCTCTTGTAGCCTCGAGCCTGCAGCACAGACGAGGTTCGGCTACAGAGGTCAGGTGAGCTCACTGCCTGCTATCGCCACTCCACCACATTTTTTTTCATTTTAAAACAGGTGATCTTCAGCGTGACATCACTTGAGGCAACTTATGAGATTGTGTGCAGCTCCCTCTGGAGACACAAAAAGCTTTATAGCACTTTTTTTGCCACTTATACAGTAGTACTCCCCAAGACCTGTATTCAGACTTTGATGTGTATAATTAGAGTTTGCTTTAAACACAATTAAACACTCTGCAACCAAACGATTTATTTAAATCTGCATCTGAAAGTTTCAAGACTTCTTGGAGTAGCCACCATTTGTTGAGTCATTGCTGTCTTGCTGCACTGTTTCAGAGCTACGAGGGCGTCTATGTGTCTGGCTCAGATTGTATTTATCACCACACCCTCTGTGTGTGTTTTTCTGCCTCACCAAGCCCTTTTGCATGTAAAGCTTCAACACCTACATTATATGTACCAGCCCACAAAGTACTGATGTGCACAAAATGGAGGATAAAAAACAAAGCGACAATTTGGGAACATAAAAATATTGGAAAGAAAAATACAGCAAACATGTAAGACAAATTATAATATATCTGAATTGTGTATAATATGTTTAATCACTTACAAGTGAACAGGAAATAAGGTTCAGCTTAATGTTTCAAAAGCTGATCATGTACTATGGTCGACAACTGAGAAAACTACAACCACAGATGAAAACAGATGGAGCTGAAAGCTCTGGAGAAATCTTTTAAGTAAAGAAAATATCCAATTAAAGTCACAATTGTAAATCTGCTGTAGGCTCCACCTGTACAGACGGATTATCAATAAAAACATTCAATGAAATCTTGGGGGAAAATAATCTTTTGATTACATACACTCCTGTCTTCATTTCTTTATAACGATTTTACATAGTTTACTGTTATTTTGTGTTCAGCTTTTGCAATATTTTTATTGAAACAGATGTGGAACAGAGGGGAAGGACGGGTGCGGCTCGGCCCAGTTTATGAAAACTGAAGTGATGAAATTTTGTGGTTCACTGTCATCAGATTTTATGAAACGATCCCAATAACATTATGAATCAAAGGAGAGGTAAATAAAATGACATTTAGGACAGTGAAGGGTAAGAAAAGAGGACAATTTGTGTTCATGCAGGAGAAAGAGAGAAAAGTTAGAGAATACAGCTATAAAAAAAAAGGCCACTTAAAAAAAAATGTGTCAGCTGACTTAAACTAATGATTCAGCAGGGGAGCTGGCTGTCCACGAAGCCCTCAACCTCCACAACAAGCCCCCCTGTCCTCCTCCGCCTGGCAACAAACCACTAGAAAGCAGTGAGTGATTGAAGGCAGGCAGCAGTGTGAAGTATGGCCGTGTCCTTGGCAGCAGTGGGAAGATGAATACTGGAAGCGGCTCTGCGCGATGCCAAGATCCCCGAGTAACATTAGGAGGATTAGACTTATGGGTTTGCTGCTAAATGGGATTGATATTTTCTGAGTCCAGTGAGGTCCGCCTCAGATATGACGGATATGATGCGGCTTGACTAATGAGGTAATTATTGTGTTGCTGTCCAGGCCGGTGGTCAATTACACTCATATTTTTCCTCCAGTAGTGTGTGGGAGGCTAATGAGACATTTTCTTTTTGTACTGCTTCTCCTGGAAATATTTTTATCGTGCCTATAAGTTCACGTCTCATTTTTACTTTTTCATGTTTCCTTGTGTCACTTATAAACAAACAAAACAAAAAACACACTTTCATCCTTATCTTCACAACCTGGTGGACCTGCAATAATAATCCAGACATCTTACTTGGAGTGTGTTTGTGTTTGTGTGTTTGTGTGTGTGGTGTAATCACAAGTGGAGGTGACGCTTGTTAAAATTTACTGCCTATAAAAAAAAAAAAGCTGGATTGGATGGCACCTCGCTCCCATCAGGCTCTGTTAGGGTAACCTTGACTTCCTGTCAACAGCTGTCTAGCGTGTGCGCGTGTGGACAGAGGAAGATGAGGGGAGGATGTGAACGGGGGAGGGTGAGATGGAGAATTCAGGAGAGGGCATAAAAATGTTGATGGAAGTGGAGGAAACAGAGAGGAGGACAGCTCTGGAGGAAGAGTGGGAAAACGAGGAGTACAGAGGCTTCGCTGCTGCATCACAAATCCATCCAGCAGAACTGATGGCGTCAATGAGGTCCACTGCTGAACTGGGTCATTGATTCATACAATCTCCAGAACAGGAACCAAGCTTTTTTTTAATGAGATGACCAACATTTCCATTAACATGCCTTTGAACACCACATCCATGCAGGACAGCTTCAGCTATCTAATAAATAAATCAAAAAAAATATCAAGCTCTGAAGACACACTAAGTTATCGCGATCGTGATAATATCATGGTAACAATAATTCTAACTATAACGACATAATTATTAAATTTGTCCCTCTTACGTCTAAAATTATTATATTTAGAGCTGAAACAACTACTTGATGAATCTTTGTCTATTTTGATATTATTTGTTGAGCTGTAAGAAAAACCTACTGGTTACAGATTCTGTTCTGGGTCCAAATGTTATTACTGGCTGGTTGTCTTAGTCTGTAAAAGTAAATATCTTTGGTTTTTGGACTTGTGGTTAGACAAAACAAGACGTTACCTTTTATTCTGCTAAACTGAGACCAAAAGATTTATCGCTAATAAAAAATGATCGTTAGATGCAGCCCTAGTCACATTTTAAAATTCATGAATAACATGAAAGTTTTAATGCCAAAAAACAAACCCCACACCAATTATTCCAAATGTGTACTTGTTATTTTGCTGTAGCTAAAAAACTGTACTTTACAGTTTGAAAAAATATGTAATTGTGATTATTAGAAACATATTTGAATGATTATTGTGTGTTTCTGCAAGGGTCTGTACTTAACAAAGATGTTTCTTCACTCTGTAAGTCTGACTGTGATGTGTAGGCCAAGACATCTCTTCAGCACAACAATATTAAATTTAAAATTATATTTTACACACATTTTGACTTCAACATTGTACCTCCTGTGATTTGAAAATTACCGTAGGCCATATTGGGATTTCGATAAGTTTTTGAATAATTTGTTAATTATGATATGTGCAATAATGTGTAATGTGTGTAAACCAGTAAAACATCACAACCCTTTAGGAATAACAAACAATTCCTTCCCTGTTGAGAAGCATCAGGCACGTTGCCTTTAACGCTTATCGTGTTGTAACCACTGCCGTGGTCAAAAGTGTGGAAAGTGCAATTTTAGCCACTTGATGGGATTAAAGAAGGATTTTATTTGTCTCCCTATTAAATAATAATTGTAATTACTTCCAGTAAATAGCAGATTTACATCTGTTACTCTTAAATATATAAGCTTGAAATTCTGGCTTGTAATATCAGCTGAAATGCTGAACCTAATATAAACAAACAAACTGAGCAGCTATTACTTTGCCCTTGTTGGCTGCTCCAATACAAACAACATATGAGAAATGATTACTTACTAAAATAAAATAGTGGAATTTTCTCCATTGCATCTGTAGACGCACAAAGAAGCCACAAACACACACCCATACACAAGCACATGGTCACACTTGTTTCAACTGTAGTCGGGATTTCTCGTCATGGTTTAAACAGACTGTCTTCCTGAACGCAGTTGGAGAGCCATCTGAGAGGGAAAGCCCTATTAGCCACCAGACATCACACTGTGTGGCTGAAAACACATTTAAAGAGCCACTTGTAGCCGCACGTTCACACCCTCACACGCACGTTAACACGTACAATCTCAAACAGGCACACAAAGGCAGTAAAATATTAGGGGACCATTATGGAAGTGAGAAGAAGTAGCTGCCTGTGGTGTCTTTCAAAGTTCATGTCTTTCTCTACTAATTTTCTACTATTTAGGATCTATTCAGGCACGGGAGCGTAGAGCAACCTATGAGTAAATATCAAAAATATACCTTCATGATATTGAGAAGTGCTTTTGATTTAGGAGCCCTTAAAATTATTAAGCAATGTTGGGGCGTCCCGGTGGTTCAGGTGTTTAAAAACCATGTGAAAGTCCAAGGAGGGAGGGAGCTCACTTCCTGTCAGGTCTCTACTATGTGATAAAGGGCACCACCACTTTCCTCTTATAACCGTCTTAGTTTGGTTTAATGACGTTTTATCTATGTTGTGTGGCAGAGCTGTTTTTTGTTTTTAACCATTTCACAATCCTTCAAAATTATCTTTTAACTGTTTGACAGGAACCTGAACATCACAGGAAACCGCTGATTAAAATCTTCAACAAGGACTAATTTTGACACACAATATTAAGTATATTAAGATTAATATCCTGTTCTTAAGTGGCAGCATGTGCCCGACGGAGCTACAGTGTACCACAGATGCAGTAATAATTTGGCACCAATCCTCTGGTCAGATGTTGAATGTGAGAGAGACTACGAGCCAAAACATTTGGATTGTGATCAAATCATTTTTACCCTTCATTCCGTTATCAATCTCTGTCTCATGTTTCAGCTTAATATCGTATCCATCATCAACATAGAGCTACAAAAGTCTGTGTGAGTGATGTAACCTTGCCAGTGGCCTTAGCCACTCTCTGGAGCTTAGTTTGAATGAATGACAACATCATACTTTCTCTAAGCTTGTGTGTGTGTGTGGGTGACTTGACAGTTTTGGGATGCAGGGGCCTTGTCCCTCCATAAAGTGCAATGACAGCACAATCATAAGAGGAACAGAAGTGAAGGCTGAGCGTATGGAGCCGTTCAGTTTGTCTTACTTGAGTGTCTCGGCCAAGTAGAAGCTCTGTTGTACATCGTCGTGGCTGGGAGTGGAAGCGTAGACGTCTTTGACGCCGCTGTAGCCTCCTTCTACTCTACAATGCTGCTCCAAGGCCTGAACAAAGGACGGTGATAGAGACACAAAACAGGGAGAGGGAAACAGGGAAGACGTCAGTGACTGGCGACATCAATCAAAGTCTTTATGTGCTTAAAATATCACCAGACCTCCGGGCGGTTCACTCGCTAAAAAGACAAACAAGTTAAATAAATTGACCTTCTGTAAGCCGCCTTCCTATAATTCTTATATCTCTGGACTCCATGTGCAGTAAGAACCCAGACGAAAACCTTTCTGTCCAAATTTCCAAGCGAATACAATATGACAACATGGTATTTTTAAATTCATGTAACAAATGTTTTACCTGAACAGCCTCCCAGCCCCAGTCCCTGTATTTGGGGTCGTGGGTGAACCTCCACATGTACATGTAAGTCTCTATGACCTCGGGACGGAGGATGAAGTATTTCTCGTTCTGTCGGGTGGCGATGGCCTCGACCCCCCCATCGAAACGAAACGCCTCGGGACCCAGCTTCAACGCTAGAGAGGAGAGAGAGAGAGAAAATATATTGTAGGCATAAAGCTGCACACAGCCTATTTTATCTGTCTATCTATAGATAAAACATATCCATTGTATGAAAAAACAAAACATAATGTTATCTGTGTGGAGGCGTAGTGAAAGAAGACAACTTTATAGAAATAAAGAATTATGAGTTTCCCCATATGTGTACATAATGTTATGTTAAGTTATGCATATGGGTGCACTGCAGAATAATGTCACAAACTTCAGGTCAATGTTCACCCTAGAAATAATATGTTATTTAAATGTAATGTTTCTGCAGTGCTGCCTTCAAACCACGATGACTCATAATACGACTTGAGGATGGAGATAAATATTATCATATAATTGAAGTTTAAAAATAAAAAAAACTGAAATAAGACTATTTTAAATAAGACCACTTTACTTTGAATAAACACTAATGAGGTTCCTGCTTAAAATAATGACAAGTGCATTGACTGCACAAACCTGACGGCAGGGAGCCTTAGAAGAGAAGATGCTGTCACTTTGACAACTTTTTAACTATTAACTAATATATGTAAATTTAGGATTTATTTTGATGGAAATGATAAAAAACTATCTTCAAAAGCGTCCAACTAAAGAGTGACCGCTAATGGAAAACATGAAGCATTTTGGCGTTTATCATCTTCATGTGCATATTTACTGGTTCTGGTGTATGACTCGTGACAGGTCCGGGCGATCTCGGCGGCCTGCTCCATCTGGTGGCCCGTCTTGTCGCTGGACGCCCCATCGGCACCCAGAGCGATCATGCCGCCTGCGAAGCAGGTCAGGTGACCCATTTTATGTTCCAGCAACCCCCCCTTCCACTCCGCTATGTAGGTCAGGCCACCGCTCGACTTCCTCATCAGGTTGGTTTCGATTGCCTGAAAAACAAAGAGTGATAGAGGGTATTAGGGGTGTGTAAGTTAGTCCTCACTCCTAAAGCCTACGAGTGAGAACGCAGACACGAGTCAAAGTTTGGTAAGAAAATCTTTGGTCCCGTAACCTGTTTTTCATTTTTTAAAGACAACAACAGTCCTCCTACAAACAATGACAGTGAAACATTTGTTGTCATTAACCACTGGACAATTAGGGCTGCAGCTATCGATGATTTTAGTACTTGAAGCTTCTACAGATTATTTCATTGATTCATCGATGCCTCCTTTAAGAAGTACTTTTTCTTGGTGGTTAGCTTGAAATAATCCCGTACTTTGGACACTTTCTTCTTCGTCTCTTGCCATTTTCTCTCTCTTCCTCCACTTTGCAAACATCGCCATTGTAATCACGTTGGCTGTGTCCGAAATCCTCACTCATTCACTACTCCCTACCCCCCTATATAGGGAGCTGTCTGTAGAGCACTATATTACTACACTTGCAATATTAAAACAACACTTTAGGACTTTAGGTTATTTCGGCACTGTTAATTACGTCATTGGTTAGTGGCTTGGTTAGTGACCATCGGTTGAACACTACTTTTCAAAATGCATTCTGGGATACATTGAGTGGACTATATAGGGTATAATAATTATTATATTATACTTATTTTTGCTCCTGAGTTAAAGTTGGGGTTTAAACTTTTCTTTATGGTCAGAACACTTGATGCCAACGCACGAGTAAAATTAAAGAAAAATATTTTTTTCAGTCCTTTTTCTTCAATAAAATAAAAATCTTAATAAAAAGAAGTCCTAACGTGTGTATGATTCAACTAACTAGTGAGTATTGAATGTTTATTGAACATCTGTTATATTGTTATTGAAAAAAATTATATTGCGATAATTATTGTTTTATTTTCCAGCCCTAGGACAGCGCTACAAAATGGCGAGCTCACTATATAGTCCACTACGTAGTGAACAGTGGGTGATTTCGGACACAGCCGTCGTGGTCTGCACTGTTGTGCGACAGTAATAAATGTCTGTGCGAAACTGTGTGCTATATAGTTATATGGATTTAACTCAAGCATTGATGCAAAGAATTTGCGTCGATACTTTTTTGGTAAACGAATTAATCGATTAATCGTGTCAGCCCTATTGACAATTATAATTTTTTTGCTGTCTATATAACTGCAAACAGTTAAATGCTTTGGTGCCTGGTAGACAGGATTTGTTTGCTGGTGAGTAAAATGTGAATTGTTTCATCCAGACAAGACAAGACAGCTTCCTTCTGCACATCTTCCTTGGAGCACAAACGTCAGAAAACGACAAGGTCTGTGGATTGTTACAGGTAGCCATGTCATGATGGCTGGAAAGAAATGATGAATCTGGTTGGCTGGGTAGGTTTTAATGTATTTTAAGAGTACTGGCCCTTTAACACAGCCCAGATTGTACAGCACCAGCACAGGAACAACACCAGAGTTATTTAATTTTCCTGCTGTGACTCAGATGTTCACCCTGTAGCTGCTCTCTCTCTACCCAGACCTCCTCTTAGCAAATAAATCAAGAACACCTCTAATCCCTGAAGATCTGGAAGGGATTACGGGTAAAGTATCCCTGCATGGTTAATTCTGTATTTTAGTCGCCATGTTAATGTATTTGCTCCCCAGTGTGTTACAGAAAAACAATGAGAGAATCAGCCTTCGCCAGCTGAGACCCATCGCTTGTCAGCACAACTTAAGTTGACAGTTTGTTTAAACACAGAAAAGCTGTGTGCGTGTGTGCTGCCTATCTATTCACTTCAGGAGGCTGTTATTGTAGATTCATCTGTTCCCTGTCTTTGTCTTCTTATACAAAAGCGTGTTTAGCTCGGTCTGTGCCATCCTCTTCCCATCTGCTAAAACTTAATATCTGGCTCCAAAAGATTAAAAGGGAAACACTAAATATTTGAAAATGCTGGCATGGCTAAGGCCAAAGTAAAAGATAGAGATTTAATCACAAATTTCCCATTTCAAGCAAAACAAAAATCTACATTAGTCAAACAAAACTTAATTTAGTCAAACGCCAGCTACAATCTCTGTTGCCCCAGAAAATATTTATGTGTATTAACATAGTCAGCATTTAAATAACTACTTTTATTATCTCACAAGCAACACAGTTAAGATTCAAGGTTATTTAAGCAACATGATTCTTATAATACCCCTTACAGGGACAAATAAATTCAACAGCAAGAGCACTTTTCAAAATCTGAAGCTGACCTCATGTTTGTTGTCCACTATTATAAAATAGCTATTTATTATGACTCAGGGGGCTCAGGCAAGATGCAAAACCCTACGGAGAAAATCCATGCAGCTCACCATCAAACCCTGATTATGTCCATTCAATGAAAACAACCTCCTTTCAGTGTTCACTGGGTGTACATTATACATTCGTATTTTTGTAGAAGTTACCTTAGTAGTGTTTAAGTTTGCACATATTGATAGCAACAGGCCACAATTCTCAGTGGTAGAAGTGCAACAGATTGGAAATTACGACCCAGAGAGATCAGTGCTATAACATGATGTGATGGTTGGAACAGAAAGGGTGATTCACCAGTCACAGATGCTCCTGTTAGGGACCTGCAGATAGGTGATGTTTTTCAGCTGTCAGAGGAAGTTGTTCTAAAATTCACAGTTAATCGACACTAAAAAAAATGTTATAAACCTTATATATTCCATATTAGTATATCAAAAGTTAGTATTTAAATTGATTAGTTTATTTGTTTTGTACACAATATTGTTTGGCAGAAACACACACACAAATAGATGAAACTCACCCTCTTTTAGGCCATTAATAAAGCCACAAAAATGGTAGAAAAGTTCACTATAGTACTATCAGTAAAAAAAAAATCAAAAAAAAATCAATAACATGTAACAAATATCTTACTTCACTGATATATAATATTTTGGCTTGTCATCATTTCAACTGTTATAGTCAACATAATCTTTCAAGCACTTCCAAACTTATAACACACAATATAAGGTTACTTGTTGTGTTCTTACTATAAGTTCAGACTTCACGCACAACAGTTGCAATTACAGATTGTGGATCAGCTGAATCTGCTGTCAGATCTGGCCCCTTTCTCTCAACAGAAAATCAACGATACAGAACTTAGTGAACAACAAAGACGGTACAAACCTACAATAGTTACAGTAGCGGTACAAAGTGAAGTCTAGGGCTGCAATTAGCAGATTTTCTTAATCAATCAACTTAATTGGACTTTTGCATGTTAGAAATAGTGACAAATATCCATTACAATTTCAGTGTCTTCATATGTCTGATGTGAAATGAATTACACTTACAGTTCCCAAGATAATCAGTTTGCTATCGCATAAAACAGAGAATGACTTGGTCCAGTTGCCCTGGACTTTAATCTTCTTTGGATAACTATGAGCTGGATGACCGAGACCGACCTTCACAGACTACTCAGATACTTAATTGATAATCAAGATAGTTACGGACTCCTTTTCTGTCAATCGACTAATTGCTCAGTCGAGTAATTGTTGCAGTTCTAGTGAAGTTCATGATTTAAACTAAGAATAATTACACCTTTCTGTTCTCATTCTTGAAGAGTCAAAGTCACCTCAACCCTACTGAGGTGCACATGCATGTGTTGTAAGCTAGTGTTTTACCTGCAGGGCATCGTAGTACATCTTCTTGCCTTCCTCATCAGTCTTGTCAGACATCAGCCAGGCCTTGAGCAGGTACTCATAAAAACTGTCACCTAGGCCACCCACTGACACATGATCTGCAACACACACATTTAGATTACAACTGTTGGGCCATCCATCCATCACTATCACATGACACAGGGATAGATGTATGTGTGTAATATTAACCTACAGTCTACGATACACTACAGTATTGTGTGAGCAGGTGAGCCTCCAGCGAGCCGAGCTGTACTTTTGTATTTGCCCTACTGATTGTCAGTAAAGGCTCATCCATATGTATGTGTCATTAACAGAGTCCAGCCCTGTTTGTGGAGCGCAGAGATTAAATGTCAGCCGTGATCATCTTGAAGTGAAAAGAAAGGAGGGCTGGCAGTGAAGATGGTTTGGTTTTGAGCCGATAAGAGTACCCGGCTTTCTACGAAATTAAACCAGGAACACGAGCGCCACACAATCGAGACAGATGACACACGCTTAAAATAGATATGCCAAACTAAACTTCAACTGTCTCATTATAGAAGTCACGAAATGCGATTATGAATTCATGTACAAACATATTTCAAATACATACTTGAAGCAGAGAGAGGGTGGAAACAATAACTCAACATTTCACATTACATCTGTTCGTATAAAACATGAACCTGCAAAACATATGTCTTCTATGTACGTACAGTATATAACAGACACAGTGTACTGGAAGGCATTTCTGTGAGGCTGTGCTGGAGAGATATTTTTCAGACAACATTAGGCTGCAAACATCCCGAGGTCATAATTTATTCAACAAATGCATTCCCATCACTGGCGCATAATTTCTTTCCAGATGAAAAAAACCCCTCACTGACTGAGACAAGCATAAAAGCACTTTTTTCTCCCGGTTGAAACTTGCTGTTTCTATTCTGCATTCCTAATTGAATAAGTCATAATTAACATAAAATACTTGGATGAAAACACAGTTACTGGCTCGGGTTAAGAGTTTAAATCTAAATGCCAACAATAATAACTGTGGATGTGCTGTCAGTAGTTTTATTCATCAGATAATAAACGTTAGTAGACCAGAGGTGCAGGTCCATATTTAACCATGACACACACTAACAACCCAAATCAAGGGCACGGTATCAAAAACAATCCCAGACAGGAATCGAATAAGCTCTGAAGCACATGAGTGGATTAAAAAACTAAATAATAAAACTGGATAAAAGGATATCTAATTTAATGCCACAACTTTCTTGTGGAAATCAAGACAAAAATGCCCTGATTTTAGGTAGAACAGTGACTGACCTGAAACAACATGATACTTTTAAATGGTAAAATGAGTACTTCAGCACTTAAGCATGAAAAATAATCACATTTCATTTCATTTCATATCAGTGAAATGCTCATGAGCTGGCAGTGCAAAAGGAAAAAAATATATAAATCAGCAAATCCTAACAACTTTATAGACACTTCAGATTTTCTGGTGATTTTGGTTTCTCTTTCTGCCTCTGCATGTGTTCTTTCCTCTTGATTCCAACACCACAGTCTCACAACAATCAATTACAAAGAACATGATGTCTCTGTACTATTTTGTATGCAAATTACTGTTTCAAACAAAGTCAGTTTTTAATCCATTATTGGTCTAATTTGCCTAATCTCTGCGGTTGTTAGTAGGTGGCTGAAATGAAAACACAGCAGGATAAAGGATAATTTTTCTGATGATGTGTTTAGTTCCTGGGACTCCAATAGTTCCTGATACGATTTGGTAAAAATGCCCAGTAAAGATTTTAGATAAAGCAACACAGAAAACTGGATTTTCACTTGACAGGTGACGAGGAAATATTACTCTTCTGTCTCTGTTGAACATAGTAGTTGGTAGCTTGCCAAAACATTTAAGGAGTAGTTTGACATTTTGGGAAATATGCTTATTTTCTTGCCAAAAAACACTCTCACTCCCTCAACAGTTTTGATACCACTCTGTCTACTGGTCCATATATGTGTTATATGATGCTAATGTCATGAGATGGTTAGCTTAGCTTTGCATAGAGACTGGAAACAGGATCTCTAAAGCTTGCTAATTTCTTGTGACTTCCTGGAGTCTCTGCTGGTGATGACAAGAGCTCATTGTCTTCCTGGCAGTAGCTTCATATTTACTGTACAGACAAGAAAATAATGTCAATTTTCTCATTTAACACTCTGCAAGAAAGTAAATATTTCCCAAAAAGGTCACACCATTCCTTTAAGAATAGAATAAGAATAACTTTAAAGAGTGGCTATGTTGAGGCTTGTCGCTGCAAGTTTTCTCTGAAGTCCAATTTCTGCTCTCTAGTGGTCAAAAAATACTTATATCAGCTTTAAGAATGGGTTGAAATATGGATTTTGATATCCAGCCTTTCTCCTACCACTTGTCAGCATCCCTTTCATTACATCTACTCAGCTACCACTCTACTCCGATAAATAACAACTGGCATTATGAGAGGCTTTTACCGCTGGATTCCTCTCTCAAACCATACCTTATATCACTTCTGTGTTATTTATGTCTCCATATGTTCTTTGTTATCTCTGTCTCCTGAACACCTCTCAATTTCTCCTCTTCCTCAAAGTCTCATCGTCATCATCATTACCTGTTCAACTAAACGGTTTGAAGAGTGTGATAATGGATTCAAAATTATAGCGTTGCCACAACCTGACGTTGGACACGTGCACACTCCGATGGTAAAGATAGGAATTGGGGTGGCGTTAATGACTAAGGTGTAAGAGCAGTGGACATGACACCAGAGCCACTCAGCACCACACGTCCAGCAATGCCTCCACTGCTAGAACAATGTAAAATAATTAAATCCTGTTTTGCTAAATTACTTAATTAAAATGGAAAGAAATACTAAACTTTAATGTGAAAAACTTCTAACAGCTTCTAATAGCACTACAGCTTAAATAAATGTTCATGTTTTAACTTTTATTTATTCATTTGTTGCTAGAGTTGAAAGCCAGAGGGATGTAATTCAATCTGCTTTTAATAATGGGATGATTGTTATGTTATATGTATGATGCTTTGGCAATATTGTTCTGCAGTCATGCCAATAAAGCAAATTGAAATTAAAATTAAAAATAGAATTAATAGAAAGAAAAATGAAAGATAAATTAAACTGGGTGAGACAGAATGAAAGGGACAAAAACATGTTAAACAAAATAATCTGAAAATAAATAAAACAAAATTACAATAATTATTTTATAATTTCATTTTTAAGCTGATTCACCACTATGACTGAAATTAATGATTATTTTGATTTTCTCAATTCATTATTTAATCCAGTTCAGTCAATTAAATGTATACATCTCCATCGCAGTTTCCCAAGGATCAAGCTGATGTATTCAAATTTCTTGCTTTTTCTAAAACCAAAAGAGATTTTACTGATGGAAGATGAAGAAAACAATCTAATATTAATATTTTATATTATCATTTTCAAAACACTTATGGATCAAGTTTGTATAAATCAACTAATCGATTCATCAGCTTATAATTTCAGCTCTAACAAAAAAAATTCAGTGGATCTGAGAGCACTATTATGGCAAAGGATCATGAGTGTACAATTTTTGGGGAAACATCCTTACGATTCTGAATCTGAGCGGGAGCAAGTGAAGTCAATGAAATATCAGAATGATAGGTGCATTCCTGGTTTTAGTCGGTACAAATTACAGGTATAGAATAGTTTTCATTGAAAGGTCAGCATAAAGTGCATTGCAAGTTATTATTTGCATGCATTAGTGTTTCAGTGTCATCTTGGGAAAGAAAAGGTCTAACCTTGGTGATAAATGCAAATTATATTAATGTTTCTGATATCAACCTCAAAGTCCAGGTTACTATTAACTCAAGGATCCCTGCCTGTGATTTTCATTTTAATGACACTGTACTTAGGAGTGAAACTGACATCTGTTTCTCTCTGTCGCATCTCTTTTCCTCTGTAGGAAAAACGTACAAGTGTGGCACGAGGGCAGAAAGCATTTGGCCTGACTGATGTTACAGTAACAGTGACAGTGACAGACAATTTAAACCTCAGAAATGATTGTTCAAACTACTAAGAAAATTACAAGCCCTAGGGTTGATCCTTGAGGCACACAACCCAAGAAATGTTATGTATCTCTTTGACCCATGAAGGACCAACTTACTTTTACTGTCAGTTATTAAGGATGGTCAATTGTATTAAAAGCTTCTCTAAGGAGAATCCCAAGATATTGACAACTTAAATCCACTTTAATGTGACTCAGGGTTAAAAAGTCACTTATATCTTGGCTGGTGTCGGGTGACTCTCCGGTTGTGTTTTTTCATGTATGTGTTCGTTTTGTGACGACCAGTAAATACACAAGATTAACGTGTCATGGTTTTGTCTGGGATATGATTTTGTCATTTTAGTGATAAAGTCAGTTTTCTCGATAAACCTTTCGGCAGCATTTAATGATTGAGGAATATAAGAAACAGGAGGACAAGTGCTGGTTAGCACAGCACCTTCTTCAGTTTGTTTTTGGCATATCCAAACGTGTCTTTTGTATCACTTGCAATTCAATACACAAAGACAGCGTCAAATCCAGAGTGACGGAAGTGCAACTGAGCGGCTGAACACAATCCGTGCAGCTGTCGCCAAGTTCGGCCCTGCAACTTGACAGCGCAAACGCTAATAAGGAAGGATGATGATGGATCTCCAAATCTCATGCTTCCGTGTTGGAAAGCAGCCTCACCAGCGTTTGTAGTCACTGACGCCTATGTCATTACCAAAGCAACCAATGCAGATAGATTGGTGATGTCTGGATACACAAATCTGATCTGAACATTTGCAAACAATAGCGCTCCACTTTTAGACATGGTGTCTACAAGATCTGACTTGAGAAACAAATCTGATTTGCGTGCAGTCTGACCGAAGCCTAGGACTACCGAGCTGAAGGCCAGTGTTTAGTGCTATAGAAGTGGGAAATGCAGGAGAAAGGCAAGACAGAAAAATCTGATGAGGAGGACTTACGCTGGCCCCACTGGCCGCTGTTGGGGTTCAGGTAGTTGGGGTACAGCCCCTGGGGTTTGTCCAGGCGATTCAGAACTTTCCGGATGTTCATTACCTAATGATCAAAAGCATAACAACAAATAAAGCTCACTTCAAACACCAAAAAAGTGCACTGCTCTGAAAATACAGTAAATAAACTGATTTCATGCAACACAAGACAGAAACTGTTTCAAATGTGACATTATCAACATCTGTACGATGGACAAGGTAAAATGATGAAGAGTCTGGTCTGCACTGCAGTTTTTATTCCTTCCTCATGTTTGCTTTCAGGAAAACAAGTTCACTTATATTCCTTCTAAAGTGCAACACTGCAAGTGGAAACCAAGTGCACACAGGCATTGAGTGTGAAAAAAGTACTATTATCTTTTCTCATGTGTGTCTCTTACCTTCTGTGCAAACTCAGGATTCCCTGAGAGTTTGCTGAGGTGCATGAACTCCAGATGCAGGGTGCCATACTCTGCCAGGATGCTGCTGCCCCCTGATGCCCAGGGCCAGTTTCTACCAATACCACTGGACAAAGACAAAAAGCAGGGGGACAGAGGTTTCCGTTTTGAAAAACCCAACAACAAAAAGACATGTGGTTCGTAAAAAGAGACAATTTGAAAACTGCATAACGTTTGAAAAAGTCTCTGCATTTCAGTCAATTATCAGACCGTCTTCTTTTCAGCCAATGCAGAACCACCTTAACTCTTTTTAACTTCTAACTAATACTCCAGTGCTTTGTGGACAAAAGCACAGCATGAGTCACATAAAGCCATTCATGAGCACACAGCAAAACCTGCTTGTTTTATACTAAGCTGACAGCTAAAAAGAGGCAATAAATCTTCAAAAAGTCATCTTAACACTGTTAGTGACTCAGCAGTATTACTTTAATTGTAAAGACAACTGAAAATGTTCCTCTAAATTACATGTTTTTTTTAGAAAGCCATTCATGTTCGTCCACTCTTGCTTATGTGACATTTACAAATAGATTCATAAAATGGATACCAGCTGAGTTACATTAATGACACCAAAAAAAACAACTTCACACTCCATCTGTCATGTTTATTGGTGCATTCGTTATATTTTTTTTCACACACACACAAATTTGGCAGGACATCGTATCCTTGCAGGTGCCCGTCTGTCAGTCAATCAAAACCTGTTGGACCCCACCTTCTCCCCTGATGTTGCCTGCAGGGATGATAAAACTGCGTTCGAAGGCCATTTTATTCTCAGGCCATATGTGAGTCCAACCCTGGCGTGTTTGACAAGGACAAGACCTGGCGACAGGTCGTGTGTGTGTGTGTTGGATCATTAGAGCTACTGACAGATCACTTCCAGGCCGAGGACTGATGATTCTCGTGGCAATGCTTCAAGTAACTACTCATGAATACGTATTAACAATTCACTACGCTGTGAAAGACACACCAAGATGTCTGCGCTACGACAGCTACAAGCGGACACATGGACATGAGCTGCACACACACAAGCACACACAGGAGACATCCAGCAAATGAGAAAAAGGAGGAGAAGGAGTGTGATTGGGAGAAGTGCCATGCGCACATATCTCTTCAAAGAGGTGGATGAACATACTAATTATGCCCCTTCAACTCATCATGCTGCACACGCTATAATTTGTTTCCCATTACACCATGGATTTAATCAAGTCAAGCAAACACAGAATGGACCACAGCAGTATCCGGCAGCGAGCAGAGACACAGATCAGGGTCAGAGAACACAACTGGTAAGAGGGGAAATCCCATCAGTGAAGATCCTGATTAAGTTGGAAGCTGTGTGTTTAGTAGCTTTAGACTGATGCAGCCATTAAAATAGGACATTAAAGTCAAAGATTACCTGCGCAAAGGTTTAATGTAGGCACATTCACATGGCTCACATGATATTATTGTTTCAGTGTTTGAGCTACTTCCAGAAGAACACATCATTATTCCTTTATCTCTATCGCCATATACTATTTATAACTATTTATATATATTTATAACACTCTGACCACCACCCCCACTTCCCCTCAGTCAACTGTAGACCTGATCTGTCTATCCATCTCTTTCAATCCTTTTATAAACCCTGTGATATACGATGAATCCCTTATCCTGGCATAAGGGGGAGGTGGGGAGGCCAAAACACACCTTTCCAACTCACCCCAGTCCACCCTGAATCCCTGCCAAAGCCCTGCTAGGAGAAACACTAAATTCCTGTTAAGGAGAACAAAACAAAAGCGACAGTGGGGAAAAGCCGCTGCATAAACCCAACAGACGCAAACAATGAAGATCAGACACAAAGTACGATACTGGGGACGGAGAGATGAGGGTGTGTTTGGAATATCTTTTATTGGGCCAGGGCATCAGCAAGATTCAGAAAGATAAATTTAAGACTGAGATCTGTAATGCTGGCTGGAACACATAAGAATATGAAGACGTTTTAAAAAACAAGATCTGTCAAACCCAGTCTACTTGTTTGATCACAGCTATTAAGGTTATTAAACAACCTGGGGCAAAATACGACACTGGGTTTTTACTCAAAGACATCAAAGCACTACTCTTACAAACGAAAGTTGCTTTCATAAGCAATAAAAAGAATAAGCACCCTCGACAGTCTGGTCTGGTATGTTCAGTAGCTTTAGGTGACTAATGTCAGTGTTCTGTAGCTGACATTGAGTCAAATTACTTGATTGCATTTATTATTGACCAACAATTGTCATAAAATGTTACACAGGCTCGCTGTAATAATTTGAAATTCAAATTGTTTTGTCAAAGTTAGAAATAAAATTAAATATTAACTGCTGGATCTGTGGTGTGTCATTTTAAAGTGTGTTTAAATTCAAAATTCGCAGTCCATAAATGGAAGAGGCTGTCTAAATTAGTTTGGCTACGGATATTTCTTCTGTTAAATTGAAAAAACTAGCGAGCCATGCTGAATGGACAATGAAACCCAAGCATCTGTAAAGCAATATTAATGTCCGTTCTACACCATGGATTGCAAAACTATGGATAAATATTAATCTGTTGGCAGATTTTGTAAAGCAACTGTCTAAACAGCTCTAATGGTAACATCTAAAGCTTAAGTAAATAAGTTGCATTCAAATGAATAAAAAAAAATCCCTTTGAACTTCTGTCTGCGACGTCCCAATTATTCCTGTACAGTATGAACAACATCTAAGAGAGAACGAACACCCATTACTACAAAACACAAATGACAGCAGGGAGAGGCTGGTGAAGAAACCAAATGGACACTAACCAACAAACATCTCTGCCTGAGAGACGAGGCTGAGTTTTAAATAGAATTAATCGATTAGTCTGGCTCCTCATTGTGCTGCTTGCAGTAGCAGCTCACAGTGACTGAACTGTGATTGAAATAATGAATGATTAATTCCAGCAAACCCAATTAAAACATTGGGTCAGGGAGCTGCCTCTGCTCCATTTTGGGCAAAATGAACCTGTTTCCTGAGAGATATTCATGCCCGTTTTCTGATGGAAACTCATTGTTGTTTCAGTCACTTCCCGTACTGGGATTGGAAACTGGCTTTCATCCATTGGCATACAGCACAATACAACTGTATTAGTCCATCTGATGGGAGTCCGCTGTTGTGTTTGACTACTGATGCAGACGTCCTGGTGGCCCAGATTCCAGAGCACTGCTACCAACTAGCACATTCTTTATCCCTCATCTCACATATGATGTAATGAGACTTAATACAAGCTCTAAGCTATAAAAACATTGTTTGGTTTTGACTGCAATAAAATATACACTACTGTAATACTACACAAGTGGTTTGAGCATACATCCTTACCTTAAGCCTCAACCGCCTTCCATCCCAATTTGTACATTTCATCTAGCAATGATAAAGCAATGATATCTACTGTAAGGTGGTAATGGATTTCTCCTGTTGACTGTTTTGTGAGATCTCAGCTGGCTTAATTTTCGCAACAGTCAGGGGTTTGAAGATTCATATCAAAAGCTGGCTGGATAAAATGTCTCAGTTTGATGAATTCAATTCACTAAAAGGAGGCAGAGAGTGGAGTCTCTCACTCTTCATCATCACATGCTGATGAATCCGACTTTATAGCAAACACACTGAAAAACATCCAGTAATTCTCTCTGCAAACTAGATTGGATATGTTAATTAAATGTTACTGTGACCTAGGACTAAAGGACTTTTTAGAGATTATGCTAAGCTTAGACCAATGTATCAGAGCTGATATTGAACTTTCATTAAAACCAAGAGATCAGACAGCATCATACACCTCTGACAGGACTGATACGATGCAGTTTGTTTGGCTATTGGGAGTCCATGCTAATAGATTTTAATTAAATTGCATAGCCTAAGTTTCATTCTGTTTGAGATTACCTTAGCATTACTATAAATATCCATACCATTATTCATTCAGTCTGTACCAATGTTACCTTTACTGTCTGTAGTTCTGTGTGTATATTGTGTAGGCAGCCCCCCCACCCCTCCATCCCTCTGGCCGCCCACCCTGAGTCATCGTTCTGCTAAAGGTTTCTGCCTCTTAAAATGAAGTTTTTCCTTGTCGCCCAGTGCTTGCTCCTGGAGGGAATTGTTGGGTTTCTGTAAATAATATCACAGAGTACGGTCTAGACCTGCTCTTTTAGGAAAAGCACTATGACATAATTGTGGTTGTGATTTGGCGCTATATAAAGAAAACTGAACTGAATAACTATCATCATGAAGATATGAAATCAGGCCAATCGCAATTAAATCATTTTTGGTTTAGTATTATGTTCCTTTAAAATATTCTAGGTCACCACATTTTATAAGTTTCATCTCAAATTTTAAACCAACAAGGACAACAAAAGGTCAGAGAAATGTCCATTGTTCTGAGCTTTTTACAGACTTTTACAACATCAAGACAACTGGGCAAAACTCAATCTACTGAGGAAGATCATACAAGAACCTTGTGGTCAGATTGTTCTGTCAACGTCTGTTTCCGAGGTCAAGACTGAACTCAATCTCTACAGCTGTCAAATTTCTATGTTTGTAAAAGCTACCTACGACTAAAGTGGGATGCAAGATAGTTGAGCGAGTTGTTGTATAGAAATCTGCAGTTTAAAAACACTGCAGCATCTCTGCCACAGTTGGACTACTCATGGACACTGTTTAAAGAGCAGCAATTTAATTGGTACTGTCCATCAAGATAATCTGATGCTTCACATGCTTTCTGTACATCGTGCAGCCCTGCTGTTCAGTCAAAAGGAATAAAACCTAGGGGTCAACAAATATGGATCCAAAGCCTCGACCTAAAAAGAAAACTAGGTCATACAGATTGATGCCACTGTGAATTATGAGGGTTTTCATTTGGACGACAGATTCCAGTCATCTTGGTGTCTTGTCGATCTTGTTTGTACTTTTGGGGCTGTCCAAACTTCTTATTATTCAACCTCTCACACCCGCAGCCATTTCTTGGCCAGCTGTGAAATGACAAATCGTAGTCGGCTAGTTTTATACCCTCCAGTCCATTCTGCAGTGCCAACAACAGTGATTTTAATTCTGTGGTGCCAAGCGGTAACCTGGAAAAACAGAAAAGCCATTCCATCTCCATAAATTACCATGTCACACTAGGAAGTGCCCTTTCACGCTCCTCTAGTATTATGTTAGAAAGCACTCCTCCAATTCATTTGTTCTGTGTGTTTGGATGAAGCCTATATTTTGGCCCAATTTTTTGTTCCTTATGCCAACCCTTTCACTGCCCTCCTGCTCATGCATGCCCTGACCTCAGTTTTCCTCCTGCTTTCTTCCCTCAACATCGCTTCCTCGCTGTCTTAAAAGCTATTGTACTTTTCCTCCTCCGGGCGCACAGAAAATGTGAATTCCGATAGATTCACAGTTAGCAACTTAATTAGTTGCCTTAAATCATGGCTGCCTTCCACTGCCTTAGGTTACTGCTGAGGAGAGCTGCACTGAGAGCAAGTGTGTGAATGTGTGTGTGTTTGCTTTGAAAAAAAACCCCATCTCTGGATACTCTGAAAGCCAGACTTTTCTTTGTTGTTAAAAAGTGCCTAAGGGCAGTGAGACAGTGTTACTACAAATACCATGATTGCGTGTCTGCTGTGTGTACATGGGTGTACTCGTAACTGCGGCCATGGTAAGAACACCTTTACAGAAATAGTAATACAGAAATGCCAACGATACATTAGCAGTTATTTAGCCTTAACCTTATAAAATACATATTTTTGTTGTCCAATATGTATAATGGTATCACCTCAAAAAACACTTTTTTTAACAACTTGTTCTAAATTAGCTTAAAATGATCTAATCTGAACTCATCCGCAGAAAGAAACAGAATTACACCATTGTAGTTAAAACTGTTCTGCTGTTAACTACCAAAACAGCAACATGAAATGCCCTAATAATAATTTTTTCGAAATGTGTGGAAGTCTGTTGGTGGGATTCAGCACTGGTCCTCTGCAATAAATTCCACCATTATGTGCTAAGGGTGTAGTCCAATGGTTCAGAAACATTGTTGCATCAAAGACCCCTAAACTGACACAAGTTAGACCACGGACCCCATTTGATAAGATATTGTCCCAGGGTCCCCCATGTGATAAGATTTTTGTTTGAGATGTTTTATTACAGAAAGTGTTTGAAACCCATAACCCAACTACTCACACATTCCATCATTGTGTTACTTATGGATGGAATAATAACGATAATAAATTATTCCTCCTTCTACTGGGGACCCCCCTGGAACCCCCCCTGGACCCCACTTTGAGAACCACTGGTGTAGACAACACTGTCTCAGCTGACAGAACATATAACTGGTATAACTGAAATAATAACAGTATATCTGAATGTTTTCCATGCCTTTCAGTGACTACCATGTTGAACAAATGCACTGTGACACAAATGCAGGACTTGTGTCCCTTGAATTGGAGCACTGGTATCCTGGGAATGACATTACCCTCCCATTAGGAAACAAACATCATTCTGAGTATTTCACTAGATATTTGATACTGGCATTGCACATTTCTAACTTTTCTGCTGCTGATATGCTGATGACTTTACTTTCTACTTTTTATTTTCGTGTTAGGCACTAATTTAGTATTCTACTGCTGCACTTTAAAGTAGCTGTAAATGAAAATACAAATCAGCTGTCTTAAATGTTAATAAACTGTCATCAGTCTCTTGACTAAGCACAGAGTTTCTACACATCCACTGGAGTTAACAAGTTAATTTCCCTATCACACCTAAAAGAAAAGGCTCCATGACAGACTGGCACTTCACAGGGTCACCCAGTGTGACAACTTCACCCGGCTGTACTAATAGAGCCATTCTCCATCTAGGCCTATTAATCAAACACCAAGACCCCAAGAGCTCAAGATTGATTGCTACAGCCTGAGAGTCTGTAGCTGAACGAGCAAATCTGCCCCAAACTGGATTTTCTTTTTTTTAATTTTCTTCTATAAGATAAGAAAAGAGAGCAGGGGGCAACAGAGTAAGCTTTAACTTTGTAGAGTCATTAAGACGATGACTTTGCTTTTAGCTGCAATTTGGCTAGAAAGCACATACTTTCTTTGAGTTATTACATTCTGTTGAGGTAGGTGATTGCAGGCAGCCAACCTAGAGATGTATATATAATAGTGTTTCCAGATTTTGTGAGACTTTGGTGGGTGGACCTCGATCCTCTAGGGAGGTCCGGGGGCATGCCCCCTCTCAGAAGAAAATTATGTACACTTTAAAGATAAAAGCTTTAATTTTGTGCACTTTAAAAGCAAATTAAAGAGACTAGATTGATCAAGAACTTTTCACTTGTTAACAATTTTGTGCTCTAGTGAACAATTCATAAACACATTGTATAAATGGTGATGGAACAGCAATAAAGTCAAAACATTTATTTAAAGAATAATTAGTAAATAATTTCCCAAACTTTTTCAATCGAGCGATGTAACACATATTTTATACATATAATGCAATTAATCTTATTCCCATGCAGTGTATACATTGTGTTAACACCTTATTTTAAAAACCGGATGTCTGACACAACTTGATAAATTACATTGTATGTGATTCTCTTATCGCGTACAATGAAGACTTCATAGCCTCTCTTCAGGTAAGACTCTCATAATGCAACACTTTATAGAATAAAGTTCCTAACGCTGCCTGTCAGCTGCTCTGTTTCAGTGCATTTAGGTGCGGCTAGCTTAATCGTGTGCCAGTTGATCCACTCAAAGCTGTTCAAACCCTTAACATTACCGTGGTTTTCTCAAACGAAAAGAGGTCGTCTCGAGTCGGATGCCAATCATGATAAGTGTAAAAATATTTTCAGTTCATTTTGAAACTATGGTGGAACGAATTAGACTGTGGCAGGCCGCCATAGTCTCGTTATTTAATGGGAAACACTGCATGTAACTCTTTATTTCTCTGTGAGAGTAAAGTGTGAATAATACAATAAGAGATCTTATCCAAGTGGAGCCATCAACTTTCTTTGTCATTTGTAATTTTAAGCAAACGTTTTCTGTTTGCATGGTTGGTATAAAATGCATTTTTAAAACTATTTTTCAACAATTAGAAGAAAATGTAATTGCGCATATGTTTGTGTGTGCGTGTGTGTGAGAGGGATACATTCATCCCCCATGATGCGTGTAGAGAGGAATGAGTTGCTAATTTCAGGGCGGAGCTTAGCTTCAGAAACCTCAACACAGCCCAATACACACACACATACATTCGCACAATGCCTCATCCCATTAAGTCCAGTCAGTATGCAGTGCAGTGGGAGTGATTTGCAGGAGCTTTATCAGTCTGAATGTTAATAGAAGAGCTATGGGACATACTGGCTGAAGCAGATAACGACTATGTGTGTGTGTGTGTTTGTGAAAAAGTAAGAGAGAAAGAAAGTGTCAGAGGAAATAGGGGAATAAGTTGGTTGGCAAAGTGCTGCTATGGCTTTCACTGCTACTGCACAGCAACTTAATGTTGCAGGAAGCCACACGTGTACGTACAGTATGGGTACAAACGGTCCCTGGGCGAAGGCTAGTGATCTGTAATAAGCAGGATTTCCATTATTGCTCTGTTTTACAAGTAGTACTTGACATTTCCATTACTTTATATTTATACATTAAAAAAAATGACATCAATTACAAGCAACACAAAGAAATCAACAGATCTTTACTAATATTGGCTGGTTATTCTCCGTTAATTCCTACTTTTTGATTTAATGTCACTAAAATACATTTAAAAGTGATTAACATTGTTCAGAGCTTCATCTAATCCAAAGCTTTTCATCTAAACTGCAAACATCTTCTGATTGAATGTACAATTAAATGTTTCCTCGCCAACTGTTGTACGCTTCATGAATGTGACACATGTCTTTGATAAACATTTGAAAGTAGAAGCTGTTGTTAGGGATTAAAAGGAAATATGACAAAAATCAAAACGGGAATGTTTCACAGTATTCAGTCGATAGAATATTTCACTAGAAGACAGAAATCTCGAGATGTAATCCTTTTACTCCAATTATCAAACCAAATTTAGGCACAACTGTTCCTCTGTCCATCTGGCTGCAGCGTCACCAGAGTCTGTGGCAGATCTATTGGACAAATCGATCAGATCTTAGCAGCATTTTCCGCTCACTTAGTGGCAATCAATGGGTTTATGTACAGAGAGAGAGGGCAGCCTCGGATCCTCTATGAAGTACTGTACCCCTGATTTATCAGACCTTGCAAGTGGTCAAGTTTGGGCTGTTTTATGTGTCTGCTGCAGATGAATCAAATGCACATCAAGACGAGATTTCCCACTGATGAACCCTGATGAATAATTCTATAAAGATTTCTTTTGAAATTACACCATCACTAATTCACAGTGCTTCCATAAACATATATGTTGCTTTATCCCGGTTTGTTACTGGGCTTTCGTGAATGAGCAGTCTCATCATCTGAAGGCCAGCGTATTAAAGGGATTCCCAGACCAGACCTCGTTACCAGTCCACTTTTCGAGTGAGATAAAGAGAAAAGCAAATAACTGGGTAAATTACCTCCAGTGATTTAGCTTTTCACCTTGCTTGAGTGACGTATGGGACCCTGTGACATCCCCGTTGGGTGTGGTTACAGGTGCAACAATTAGTTGACATTAAAAAGACAATTAGTCTTACCACACTAAACCACATCTACTAGTGATGTTAGATGTGGTCAGAGGGCAGCAATTCACTGCTTTTACCTTAACAGCTAAACCTGGTGTTACTCTTTAGAGATCCAAAAAGCCAGCGAAAGAACCAGATTTAAATAATCAACAAACACACGGGACATTTGGTTTCCATAATACTCACAGACAAGTATGTAGTGAAACCAACTGGGTCTTGTTGTCAAAAGCATAACTCAAAGCCTCTTAAAGCAGTCTGTACTTACTTCCTAGCAGATTAAGTCCCTTCAGATGATGTTAGGGAGCGCTGCGTTCATTACAACGTTTTCATCTTTAGAGATGACATAAAAACATGTAGACACTGACAACAAAAACTCCTTTTGTTTAACTGGAGACTCATTAATTTGTCTGGACAAACTGTAAAACCCATGGCTTCAGTGGAAAGAGTAGCTAAGACAGGAAATAGCATTTATCTTGTTCTCTTAAATTAACACAGAGCAAGCGAGCAAACGAGGTGTACTTTGTGTAGAAGCGATAACACTTTTTAAACTGTGGCCTTGTTTCTTGGGGCCCCTCTTGGGCTTTTTAGATGTCTGCAGGGTAGAGCGATGAAAAACTGCAGGGAGGGAATAAAGAGAACAAGCCCATAGAGTGGAGTGCACCTACAATATGATGCCCTGAAACAGAAGGAAGATACTGGGTCATTCAAGACAAGACGGATGGACTGAGGAAGGACAGAGAGGGAATACAGTTAGAGTGGAATATGAAAAAAAAAAAATATATGAAGGAGAAGAAAGAAATTGAGGGTAAGAGAGAGAGAGAGAGAGAGATGGAGCAATAGGGATGAAGGGAGAACTGATAATTGGGCCTCATTTGCAAGTGTGTCTGTGTGTTTTACAGATTTTTTTCTGCTTCAATCTGGGTCAAGGTTATGTAGGCAATCTAACAGCTCCTAACTACACTGCTTCAGATGTACCTCACTGATGTTTCCTCTGAACTACTCATTTATGAGAACTTTTTTTATCTGTTTCTTTCAGTCTCTCCACATATTCTCTGTCTAACCTGCACCAAGGGAATAAAATATATACAAACTGGGAGACTTTGAAAAGATAGAAAGAGCGTTAGTCTATCCTACAATCTAACCAGATCATTCATAACCTCTTTCTGAATGGAGTATTGACATAATTAAGATTAATTCATTTTACATAAATAGCAGTAATACAAAACTGTTTTCATATTAACACATTAGTACAGAAATACGCAGGTTATTGGTCTGTGTCTCCCTGTATTACTCCCTGTGTAAGTTCCTTACGTTTGCGTTGATAATAATAGGAGGTTTGTGAAGTATAGCACATGAAAGCAATGAAATAACTCAAACAGTGCAGCCTAATTTTCAAAGGTATAAAGAGGTCATATCACCACAGGTACACTAATAAACATGTATGTGCTATATAAACATGTATGTGATATATAACTACATTCTGGCTATTTTCTAAATTTCACATACGAGCAAGATTTGCTCCTCAGTTTAGGTTCTTCTTATCTAATGCTAGTGATTATCGGGCATATAATTTGAGAAAGACAACAAACAAAAAATATCCTGAAAGCAAAAGCTAAAATAAAGAAAAATATATATACATTCTACCTTGCTATACACACTTTGGATGACCGATTCATTGTTTTATTCTTGTTTTCACTTGAGCTGAACACACTAACATTAGTTGGTTTCTGGAGCACTATGTGTACATTGCGCTGTTATACCATCCTTGCTCATGTTTCCTCATTTGCATATTGCTGTATGAATGCTCTCTTTCATGAAGCTTGGGAGTGATTGTTCCACTCACCCATACTGTAAAGCCCATACATATACACTGATGCATGTCTAATCCGCCAATTTAGGCACACTAAAAAAAAAAAAATCAGTACATGGAAGTGAAAACCATGCAGTTCAACAAATTACAGGTTTCTATAGATATGTTCCTCTGTCACAGTGAAAATAGGAATAAGAGTTCAAGTTCAAGAGCTCAGCCTCAGCCACTGTGGTGTTACTGTAATGTGTGCATGGGAATATGTGTGTGTGTGTGTGTGTGTGTGTGTGTGTGTGTATGTGTGTGTGTGTGTGCAAGCTATCATAGCTCAGTCATGCAGGTAAAGTCATCATCACCAGCAATCTGCTCATGCCTCTGGGGGATCACACACACACATACATGTGCAGGCACACGAACACACACACACACAGTCTCCTGGGGTGTTTCTCATTCCACAGAGGAGGATAAAGGGAGGGGCAAAGTCCATTCACCCATACAGACAGAAAGAAAATTAATTTGTCACAGCACGTTTATCGTCAGGACAACCTGCCTTTTAATTAACGGCTGACAAACAGCACAGTGTCGAGTCTCTCTCTGGAGAAAGACAGATAAAAAGAAAATGGAGGGGGGGAAAGTGCTTCCTTTTTTCCCACTTGTGATTGACAGAGGAACTGGAGTGCGAGCATGGTAGACCTTTGGACGTTCTTCATGGTTCCAATGTTTTTGGAGACAGATGACATTTCTATATTTCAGATCCTAAAAAGGTGAGACTGCATTGCTATCTCAGCTTCGAAAAATAATTATTATGTAACTGAATTATAAGTAATTTGTATGTGTTGTGCTTTGAAAATGAAATCTAAAAATATGCTTTCAATTGTGTTGTGTGTGTACTTAAATAATTCAATACTATGTTAAATAGTTGACGTATGATTTAGTTTAAGCACCTAAAACTTCAGTAGGTAGGAGCTTGGATACACATTCTGGCTCTTTGACAAATTCTAGACTAAATTATTGATAAAAACATGTAAATAATAAAATACTTAAAGGAATAATGAAAAAAACCCTAGGTTTGCAGCCCTTATTTGTTGTACGATTGATAATTTACTTTACTAACTTTATTGCTAATTTACTTTCTGGTTTCTCAATGTATATCTGCCTAACAAAGGTTAATAAACACATTTGATAAATAACTGACTGCAATGTGATTTAGTAATGCAATTGTACACAACGGCAGCAGTCTGTTTTCTTCTCAGCATTTTATTTCCTGTCATGTCCTTCAACGCATTAATACAAACCCATGTTTTCACAATATATAGTAGTTTTTACATTTTAATGCCAAATTAATGCAGATAAAAATCAAGAAATATATCCTCAAAAGGATGAATCCTTTCCAACATATCCGTGTTGGAGGATCTGTAAGACAAGGACAAACTGGCTTTTTATTTCCGTTGCTAACTTGCGTGCGTCTCTGCACGTCTGCAAACCCAGAGGCAGCCCCTTCACAGTGTGTCACAGTGTATTAATAAAGGCTGGCTGTGGCCTCTGACCTTGTCAAAGTACTCTTAAACTTTTGGTTTGTCTTTTGAGTGGTAGTTTAGTTTCATGGCCAGCCGCTGGCATTTAGTGCTGGATGAAAAACCAAACAGCTACTGTTTGACAATTCTGCTCTGTCATGTAAAACTAAAACATCTCAGCTCCTTGTGCGACAGCGAATAGAGAGAGAGAGCTTGTGTTCGCCCGGCTCACATCAAGCCTCAGACCAAAGAGCTCTTTAAAGTATCAAACCACAAATACAGACCTGCTGCCTCAAATACCACCTGAATGGACTGCTGTGAGAGAAAGAGCGTGTGTGTGTGTGTTACCTCTTGAGGTTAAGCAGAGCCCAGGGGATGCCGGTGGGCGTTTTGAAGGCTGGCAGCAGCTTTTCACCCAGCTCCACCGCTTTCCTGCGGAATACCTGACAAAATAAGAAAGCATCTCATTATAAGATGTTTCTCTGTGGCCAAAAGAGGAATTCACATCTCAACCAACCCTTAATAAAGACAGTGTAACCCCCAAAAAAGAAAATAAAAATCACTGTCTACAGCACATGATGAGCATTTTTTCACAGCAATAACATTCAGTATCAGACTCATTAGACAAGGAATGTTTGGTTGTAATTTAACCATGTACACAATGAGACAGTGTTAACCTTAGTTTAACTTGATAAGTATTAGTCCAAAACCCAAAAAACATTCAGTTTACTATCGTAAAAGGACAAAGAACATTATATCCTCACATTTAAGAGGCTAGAATCAGCAAACAATTGGCCATTTTGCTTGAACAAATGGCTAAAATCATTATCAAAATAATTGCTAATTATTTCTCTGTCAACCAACTAATCAATTGCAGCTCAATTGTTGCAGTTCTAAATTGTTGTCAGCTGCAGGTATAATTATCATGCCTGAATATCTGTTGTTTTTGAACTAAAGAAAGTGACAAACACAGAAACAAATTCACATCATGTGAGCTTTGTACACCATGCGACAAAACAGGAAATTGAAGCATTTTCCTAAATAGGTGTACTGGTCTTTGAAAAATGTTTTAAAAATAACTACGAGGAGCGGTAGCACCAGCCAAGCTACAGCACCAGGGGACAAAGTCTGGTTTTAAGGTCATTGCTTTCATCCAGGGCAACGCGTGACAAGGACATCTACACAAGAACAGTCAAAACTCACTGAATTCATAGGTCAAACTCTTTAGAAAGCTTGATTTTATTTGCAAACACTGTCCATAAAGTCATCTTTAATACTGCGTTTCAATTCTAAACTCTCCTCTTATACATTTGTCAAGACAAACAAAAGTTTATGGCTTGCACCTGTAGCTCTTTTTTATCCCTTTATTCCCGGCTTTCCTCATTTCCCGTCTCCTTCCCTTGGTCCGTGTAATCTTTTGCCAAAGTCGTTCCCTGGCTGCCTTATTGTTGCTTGAAGCCACAATGTTGTTTTTCCCATGTGTACTTTAAGGAAAATTACAGAGATTTTTTAACCCCATTTAAGTTTTTTGAAGTTCACTTGCTCTATGCAAAGATGCAATTATAAGGTAGCTTCCAGTAAAACTATTCCAAAAGGGCTCAACACTAACTAAATAATGTACTGAGATGCTGAGTTTGGACTTAAAGAAGAACACACTGAATATTTCCAAAAGGCACAAGGTAAACAGTTTAAGACTAGTTTAATGCTACAACAGAGTGGATTTCGGACCACCTTGGCGCTGAGAATAAACAAGTCTCGAACAGTAAAACATTTTACTGAACATGACTAATTATGGAAACTAAATGGGCAGAATGATTGAACTATGCACATGCAAAACATCCAGCAGCCTTCGCCCTTTATACATTCAGAGAATCATAAGGTACTAAGCGACTGGCTAAAGAAAGTTCTTTAGAGTAAGATATACAACACTGTTTCTCTCTTTGCTGCTAACGAAAAAAATCATTGAGGAAAGAAATGTGGATGCTTTAATGATTCTCCGCTCTATAGAGGGGGAAAACGTATACTTAAAAGTAAAATACAAGCTTGTTCTAAACAGCAGTGAATCAGCCCTACATCCAGAGAAAGCTTGACTCACTAATATTTGATGTTTTACTTTTCTTTCATTCCTTTGGTATCTTTTCAGAATACAACAGCACAGGCTGAGTAAACACATGCATGTGTTGTGTACTTCAGTGTACTGACATCAATTTACCCAGTTTTGGAGTAGTGAAGTGCTTTTTTTTCTTCTAAAGTTACCCTCTATTCCACTTTGAACCACCAGTGTGTGCAGAGTGCTGGTGTTGCTTTAAATAACTTCATGAATATTCAACTGTAAAACAAGAGCAAAAGGAGCAAATAAACCTGGATCTGGGGCTGTTATAAAAGTGGGTGAATAGGTTTCTAGGACCTGAATAAAACCGGGTGATGATGTCCTATTAAAGTGAATTTCTGGTAAGTCGTCGTGTTTTTTTAAAAACCTCTTTCAAACCAGTCATGTCATTGGTTGTTATTGCAAAATAAATGTTTTCCTCAGCTACAAGTACAGTCCAAGCTTTTGTGTTAGCATATCTGACAGGACAGCTTTGCAGCAGTGTTAGCCGAGGGGTTATGGTGTCTCTAAGGTGTCTGATTTTGTTGGCTCTAAAAGTAAAGTACTTCCATATTTGGCTCTTGGCACAGGTTTAGTCAAGCAGTTAAGACAGAATGGGATTTTGCCCAAGACACGGTGGACTGTTTGACACTGCTGCCAAGGATTCAGCAGCTTGACCCAAACTGCTGCCCACTGAGAAGAGTGACAATGACACTATGTCTGTTTCAGTTTTTCTGTTCACTGGTGCAATTCACATATACATGGCGTTTTTATCCCTAAAACTTGATATAGAATCGGAGTGCTTCTGTGTCACAAATTCATCAGAAATGGCAAAAATTAAAGCAGGAATGTATTAAATTTCACTAAACAGAAACAGCCTGTTATAAAAAACAGCCACATAAAATGAAAGATAAGTATAAACATTATCAAAGTATTTTGGAAGCAGTGCTATGACATCAAGCTTCATGAATGAGGAAACAAGTTCACTTGTTAAAGGAAGGACATCATTTACATCCACAGGGCAATTAAAACATCTGAGGAAGGCGAAGAGCGCTGGAACGTGCACACCCATAAACGACTTCTGCATCCAGAATGTAAATGCAGGAAACCAAGCACGACTTCTCCACACTGTTTTGCTACATTCTCAAAAACGTTTTTCCAATTGTGCTTGATTTACTGCATTTGCAAATCAAAAATGTCTCTGATCTGACACAGCTGACAAACTATGAATCTGATCAGGTTTGCAGAATGCAGTCTTATTTAAATGTTCTGTTGTAACAACTGTGCACCACCTCACAAAGGGGAGCGAGCAGAAAAACACTGTTGAATTATGCAATTTAATTACACAGGACCATTATTAACCCAGATATAGACATGGTTAATATATAGTTAATGCAACCAAAGCTGGTATGTGGTCACCGACCTCATAACCAATTCTAAAATTTAAAGTATTGATAAAGTTTTCAAAGTCAAAGCAAGCTGTCACAAACGCACCGAACTAGCATTTGAACTTAGGTCAACAACACTCCATTATTCTTTTCTTCAGTGTAGTAATATCTTCCATATACACGCACACAGAGGTGTTACATTAGCATACACTATGTCAGCAAGCTAGAAGCTCTGTTCCCAAGGGATCTACCACTCAGCAGGGCGTGAGAGACGGGCTCAAGGTTTAGAAGATATGTGAAGAAGCAAAGCTCAAGAGGCTACTTGTCAAGACAATATGGCAACTCGACAGCATATCCTTCAAAAGTCAAGAGGCAGGAAAAGGTTAGTGTGAGTTGGACTAGGAAGAGAAATGTGGTATTCGTGTGGGATAAGAATGCATGTGTAATGACAATGTGGGATTAACCATAAGAACACTGACTTAGAAGTGGCAAATTCAAAATGTTCATGTTTTTGACATTGTCAAGATGCTACGAGTTTCTCATATTTTGTTTTGTGCACATGGCACACACATGCAAAGTAATGAAGTGGTACATTTGAGTATTTACTTAAATTACACACTGCTTTGTCCACCACAAATCAAAAATCTAGTCTTTGGTGTAGTAATTAATTCTGCTGACCTGTTTCCATCAAGCTGCCCAGACCCACACAAGCATCTTCAGGCACTGTCAGACTGACTGACACTGGAAGTCCTTCACTTCAGTGGATGGTAAATAATGGACAGTAATAAACAGATTATTATTTGGGAGAGTCAGAACTTTCTCCGATCAACAATGGACATAGTTTTGGCTTAAAAAAGTTAGAACAACCAGGAGTGAAAAAGCAGAAGTCTGTGGCTGTGGCTCAGGGGGGTAGAGCGATCGTCCACTAACAAGAAGGTCGGTGGTTTGATCCCCGGCTGCCCCAGTCTACAGGTTGAAGTGTCCTTGGGTAAGACACTGAACCCCAAATTGGTCCCAGTGGCTGTGCCCTCAGTGTGTGAATGGGTGAATGTGATGTTGTGTAAAGTGCTTTGAGCGATCGTAAAGACTAGAAAGGAGCTTTAGAAATACAGAACATTTACCATAATATTTCATATATTTACCCACTGAACCCACAACGGATTGAGCGTTTTAGCATCTTTCATCTCATTGTTTTGGTTTTCCAGCCCTAAACTTCATTATGTGGCTGGGAAATAACTTCACTTATTTCCCAGCGACATGTCAGCACTAAAATGCAGAGAAAGTTAGCAACTCACTGATGCAGGTTTAAGCCACTGCCACCTCATAACACATTTCATGCTGTTTGGAGAAGTACTTTTAGGTTTTGTCAGAACAAAGACCAGTTTAAGGAATGTTCTCGAGGCAGTGTGTGTCAACAAAAACATTGTAAGAAAAATGTAGTTGCAGTTTAATTCTCTAAACTTTAAGAGACATAAAAAAGAAGACGAAATGAATTCACAATGATCAAATGGAAACAAAGTTTTCATTATGGCCAGCACTTCCGCCAAATGCCACAGCTATTAGTAGTTTGTTCAAGGGCACATAAACAAAGGTGGACATACTGGAGAAACGGCAAAACAGGCAGCTCTAAAAGTGATCACCTCCCCTAATAAAATATGTGGAATATTTTGTAGCCTTAATCTCATGCAATTATGAAAACCTATATTAATACTGTAATTCAAAAGGACCAACAAGATATAGTATTTTCAAGCCAAGATTTGTGGTGGCGATGTTGACACAAAATGTGTGTGTGTGCTGCACTGTGGGGGCAGGATTGTGTCGTAACAAGGCGTCAGATCCCAGTGATTAATGCCTTTAATAATGCCAGGAGCACACTGAGGGGAGGAATAAAAACACTCCCAGGGATGCACAGAAGAATAAATTAAAGGGTGTCCAAGGCCATCAAGCAAACTGCCAACGAGCCTTAATAAGGAACTGAATTATACAGGAACTGAGGAACACGCACACACACGAAGCTTGTGGTTGAAGTCATTAGTAAAAACTCACGTTGATAATCACATTTCACACCTGGGCGCTTCTGACAAAAGTATCCATCAGGAAAATTAACTACTATACTGTTGTGTTTTTGTTTTGTTTTGTTGTGTATGTTAACCTAAGTAAATGGACACATCAGGAACTGATAAGTCATGAAACCACTGTTTCACCAGCTGTTCACAGGGTGAGAAAGTGTGCATGATAGTAATGTACCTCTGAGTGCCTGTCATGTTGTGATCGTCCCTACAATGATTGTTGCAGGGTAACAGTAGATGTTTCTTAAAATGTGAACTGATAAGAAGAAGTGACGGCAGGAAGAACTTCGTGCTGTCGGCTTTTGTGCCGAGTAGTAAGGAAATTATTCATCAAAACACAATCTTATACATATATTCAAGGCGTGGAACACTAAGGTGATTTTATCTGGATGACTTAAAGGAGTGACATGTTTTTTGTTATAAATAAGATATAATGTGTTATTGATTAATGTGGTTTGATGGATTAAAAGACAGTTTAAAATAATTAGTCATTTAGCTGACGCTTTATCCAAAGTGATTTACAACTGCTATACGTGTCAGAGGTCGCACGCCTCTGGAGCAGCTAGGGATTAAGTGCCTAGCTCAGGGACACATTGGTGGATGTGTCGCAGAGGGTTAATCGAACACGGGTCTCCCAAACCACAGTAACGTGTTTTATCCACTGTACCATCGCCACCCCAACAGTACATGAAAAACAAAAGTATATGGCTGTTAATAGGATTTGACTGACCATAGTTTTAGTAAAATTGTTTTTTTAAATTAAGATCTGATCCGGCCATCCAAGTCTAATTAAGAACTTGATCTTTACATCACCTCAAATCAGCGCGCACGTTGGCTGACAGGTGACAAGAACTTGCAGTACAGAAATGCCAGGATATTTCAAAACAGCATCGCTATTACATAGTTTTATTACAACTTCTTGGTTACCATTTTTTAATAACCAAATTTAAGGGATCTTTATCACCATTGACCATTATTATTATTTGCTTAGCCACACACCCACTACGCAGACTAAAAGGAGTTACTTGATTGTGACTGCAAATGGTGGTGATGCTAAAAAAGAAAAATACCTCTGCCCGTGTTTGAGAGTATATTAGGTTTATCCTCGATGATAAAGGTGAGCCAGCCAACCCAGACGAAGCTATGTGCACATCATCCCCGTTCAACCCACCGACGTGTCATGGGTCGTCCAGTAAGAATATATGGATTATTCTATTAAATTATGGATATAAATAATACATAAATAATAAATATTTTCACCCAGCTAGACTTTTACGCTGTTTTTGGTATTTTTACGAAAATAAACCGTATACCATGGTGAAATGTCAGAAAGGTATGAAGATATGAAAAGTAGACACCGCCCAAGCCTACCTGGCTAATACAACGCACAGAGAATGACTAAAGAATTGACATATTTAAATACAAAACTTTAGTTCTCAGCTTAGAATCACACTGGTCTCTGTAGGCTTAAAAGCCACTTTCAGCCTAAAATCTGGACAGATGTTGTAAACAGGTAGTTGACTCTAGAAAAAACACCCAAACCAAATATCATGGTGATGATTCAGGATAGAGAAGGACTGGAAAAAAACATCCCGAGATGAGTAATGAAAAGAGAACGATGGTATATAAAGAGATTGAGAGGAAAGAAATTAGCACTATTTTACTTCCTCTGGAAATTTTATGTTTGACAAAATACCTGTAATCCACAAAATGACAATAAAGTGTGTGTTTTAGAGAGAGAGAGTGACAGAATGAGAAAGGGAGAGGGGGAAAACACAAACAAACCACAGAATAAGCCAATTTAAGATGTAGTTACATACATGTGACTTGTACTACGAGAAACTTTGCCATGTAAAACCATGTTTTCTTGTGTGTGTAATTAGAGTGTTTGTACAAACTGAAGACATTTCAGCCTGTTACATCGTCTTTGTGTGGTATTTTAAGGCCTCTATTTTAGTTTAGGGTTAACCCTGGATTTAGAATTAGAAAGGTTAGGTTTTGGTTTCAAGATATTTCTAGAACAAAGACAATACGACACAGCAGAAACAACCACCAGCCAAGCATCAGATTTTTAGTGGTTAAGGGTCAAACATAGACTAAGCACTTGTGTAGAGCGGCCAGCTTCACCAACATCAGTGGCCTCAATGCAACAAATCTTGATTTCTTGCCATTAATATTGTTATTTTACATGTAAAACCACAAGCTGGAGTCCAGATAAGTTCCCTGGAGGCTAATGAAAGGCTTTGTGGCATATTTACTGTAATAAGTCACTAAATAAAGTATGAGTAAGTGAGGAAGGTTCAAGGAAAGGCAGTCCATAAGATAAGTCAATACAGCTTTTACACAAACATGACTGATGTAATTCCACAGGGTATGGATGGGTTCTCACCACCGTCAACAGTGTAAAGAGGCCAACTGTCAGTGAAGCGAAAAACACAATACAGGCGTTGTTACTGTCACATCTTTTGTCCTTTTGAAACAACGGAGATTCAAATTTCAGGAAAAAGGAAAACAAACAAAAAGGTGACGTCAATGACAAACAAGTGTCAGATGATACTGCGTTCTCTTCCAAAGGTCACCAGCCACGTTTGTAACAAACACAAAACCTGGAAAGTCCAGACTCCAGAGTGAATCCAAAGAAAGGTTCCTTCACAAAAAGAAAGCTTTATGGAAGCTTGCTCTTATTTTTCTTTTTGGCCATCTTCCCAAACAGCTATGGGGTGAAAATACAGTTCTTACTAAGATAATTACTGAGATGTGGGTAGCCCGCAACATCAATAAAAAGAACTCCAGCAACACAAGCAGAATAATAACTAGACAGGGTGTAAACAAATCTCCAGTGTACCCCAGTTATCTAAAACAAATTTAAAGCAACTTATTTATTGTATTTATCTGGTTACTAATTTATATATTCTCAAATGAAATTACTGTTTAAAACAACTGGGTTAAACTGATGATTAGTTTCACAACAGTTTCTAACGTTTGACAAAACAATCTCAACTCAAGGTCCACTTAGTTGCTTGTTGGAGCTTGAGACCAAACAACACAGTCAAGTATGAGGACCGCGAGCTTGTGAGACTGTCAACAGAAAATTATTCGTTGTCATACGTAATTTTTTAAGGAAACGTGTATTGTTTCCAGCCTCAAAAATGTGAATGTTCACTGGTTTTTGGACTATTGGTTGGACAAAACAAGACATCTGAGGACGTCACCTTGGATTCTAGTGAAACTATTACTACTGTAAAATTTTACAGGTTTATTTTTACCTTACTTTGAGCATTAATGAGTTTGTAAGTGGAGAGCAACTTACAGCACTTAACACTGCCCTCTCCCTGCTTAGTACCAAGCGCAGCTCACACGTTTATATATGCCCCAACCAAGATATATTACACAAATTAAGGCTTATATTAGGGTTAAATTCATGTATTTAATATGGCTAAGACTGTGTTGAGTGTAAAGAAATGGTAGTGGAAGTTTGTTTTGTTTTTTAACATTTTAAGTATGTGAGTGTGTGTTCACCCAATCAAGTTTGCAGCTCTAGTTCTTTAATCAGAAATGTTGGCAGTGTGTGTGTGTGTGTGTGTGTGTGTGTGTGTGTGTGTGTGTGTGTGTGTGTGTGTGTGTGTGTGTGTGTGTGTGTGTGCGTTGTGCATGTATGATTACGTGTTGCAGTCCACAGAGAGTTGCCTGGACAGCTCCCTAACTAAGATGAATCACCCAGCAGGCCTTGTGGGACATGTGGCCCAGATTACAGCCACCTCTGTGGGGACAGAGCCAAGCATGCCGACACCTCCGCCTGGATCCTGACATGCTGCCCTCTTCTCCCTTCTCCTCCCCTCTGACCCCTCCGTCAACTTCTCCCTCCTCTTTCCTCCCCACTTCACTTACACCTCTATCACAAGACCTCCTAAAACTCTTTCCTCCTCCTCCTCCTCCTCCTCCTCCTCCCCTTCTCATTCTCTGTTTCTTACCCAGTTGGACAACAGATGATTAATCTAATGAGTGCTTTTGAGAATGTTTTAGTTAACAATTTGTCACTTATTATCACAATTTGTGACTTATTATTAAATATGTAACACATTTTTGTAAAAGTTGAACATGTGGACACAAATTATAAGTGACATTTAGCAACTATTCTGAAATGGCTGTTTACCAACATTAACAGTCTCTTTGTATTTTTATCATGAATTTTTCAGTGTTTCAGTTAATCTGTTAAATTTATAAGGCATAGTTTGTGTGAATTGTGTATTTTTTACAAGGCTGTATTCTGCTATAATAGTGTATGTTAGTTTTTGTTTTGTAATGTTATTGCAGCTTGATTAAGAAAAGTTCATGATCACGATTATTTAGGTTGATATTGAGATCACGATTATTTAACTTGATTACTCATTAACTTTTGAAAAAGTATGCATTTGTTAAACTTTTGGAAAAACAGAATTTTAACAGCTGATTTCCTTGAGCTTTAAATCAAATTTAACATTGAAAAAAACAAATAAAAACATTAATATAATAATAACAATATAATATAATAAATATAAATACATACTTTAATTTGGTATATAAAATGTGAGAAACGATTGTTGAAATGTGACTCTCCTGTCCTCTCTGGCCGCTCCGAGCAGCAGGACTGTAACAGCACCGACAGATGCGCATCAAAATCCAAGCGGCTGCTGGCTTGAGCAGGTTTTCGCAAACAACAGCCCACTTGACAACTAGACATGCCTCAAACAGTCGGAGAGTGAGTTTGGGTTTTTAGGGAGGTGCAAAAGTTCAGTGCTGTAGAGGAAAGGGACGCACTGGATTTAAGTTAAGTTATTGTGACGGGGGATCAACCCGTCGGGAAATTTGTTCTTCGCATTTAACTACGATGGGTGATTTATACCACAAGATAAAACGGAACAATAATCGTTTTATCTCGAAAATCTTGTTTCCATAATCGTTGGAAGCTAAAGCTTGTAATTGAAAATGAAATTTGATTAATCTCCCAGCCCTAGGCAGATCATCTGCTTGATCAGTGATAATGGAAACGGGTGTGCTCATCATTGGCGTGCTCTAAGCAGTGAGTGAGTGAAGCACTGTCAAGTTGAGGGAGGGAACTGTTGATGACAGTCTATGAAACATGGTGTGATCATGGGTGTGTGCGCCCAGAGAAAAATTATGATCATCAGCAGTAACAGAGTAATTTAATATTAATGCTTATTTGTTACCCTGTATTCTTTGAAAGATTTGTATCGGTCTAGCTCACACCACGGTAACCTGAGCAGATGTTAAGCTCTAGTTAAGTGAGGCTGAGAAGGTAAAAGGCCTATCATTGGTGTTATAGTATACTAATAGGAGGTCAGGTTTTTACCCCTTTAATCCTTTTGCCCTTTTTAAAATAAATTTTGCCTTTGCTGATCTGCTTCTCGAGCATTTTCAGTGCCATACAACATCTACTGCCCTTTATATGGGGTGGCAGCACTACAATTATCTTATCAGGCATTAACTTTACGTTTATAATGTGGCACCACAACCTTATGATGTCAAATACTGCCTTTTGTATAATTCAAGAAAAATATGCAAAAGGCACTCAAGAAAAGTGCTGTCTACTTGTATAAACCGGTGTAAAGATCATGCTAATGCCAGGTGCTTCTCTCTACACTGATAACATCAAGGTGCACTGTGTCGCCTTGGTTAAGTACCGTCTGTAAACAAAGGAACTGTGGAGGGGAAATGTGCTGCATGACTTTTAATTATAATTCTGTCACAACTGTAAGTGTTCTTCTTTTGTTGTTTATTTTAAGTGCAAAATGGATCACATGTTTCATTCTATTCTATTTCAAGTAAAAGGGCCCTGAAGTGTTCACTTCATGAATTAATGAATCAGTGCAGGCAAAACGAATGATGAGTGCAGACTAAATGTGGAAAGAGTAAGCCAGTCTACGACTGTCTGGATGTGAGCTGAATGAGGCCTGTTCGCAGGCTGCTGCCCTGACAGCTGTATTGGAGAGGCTTAAGCAACGCACACACACACACACGCACACAAACACACACACCACTCTGAGGAGGTGACAGCTTTCAGTGGTTAAGAAGCCTGCTGTTGTGTGAATGGTTGCTCTTGTACTCCTCTCCACTCTCTGTCAAAGTCTCTCTCTCAGTCTCTCTCTGGGTTTAATAACTTGCTTCAAGGAAGGAAAACATAGGATGAAGGGTGGCTTAAAAATAAACATTGACTTGAGGAGACGAATTAGTAATAATTAAAGCAAAGCATACGGCAAGAGAGGAGCCAGAAAAGGAAAGGAAAAAAAGGAAAGAGGCTAGAAAAGACAGGAAAGGAAAAGAAAGAGGGTAAAGGAAATGAGAGGGAAAATAAAGAGGGGAATAAAGAAACTGTAGACTTGGGGCTCATAACTCTGACTTACAGCAGGAGAAAGCATTGCAAGCATTCATTACGGTTTAAAATGCAAATGTCCCCAAGGTGTAAAAACATTTCCCAGCAGAGCTCCTGAAGGTAACTGATGGCTTCACATGGATGTCACATACATCTGGATAATATGGAATTAAAATGTAACCTCAGCATTTCATCTGGACTGGATGAATTCACTCCAGCAGTAAGGTTTTCCTGGGTCACCGTGATGTTAAAACGGAGATCTTTTCCGAGAGTGCCTCCCAAGAATACTTATTACTGTCCAAAATAATTAAACTCTGACTCCACCTCAACTACCAGTGAGTGCTGCAGTTGAAACAGTCTGAATGTTAATGAGACTGGATGGAGAAACAGAGGGAGAGAGATCAACTCCTGAGAGAATTGAGTGGTTCGGCAGGGGCCACCTGTCAGCTGTGATAAAACACAAAAGGGCACACATCCCCTCACCACTCACTTATAAGTTTTGCTGTTCGCAAAGAACGTGCTGGACAAAGAGATCACATACTACACGTACTGTCGAGTTACTAGATCTATCACCCTCCTGCTGTTGGCTCCTGAAGTCAATTATCAATCAAAAAAGTATTCCTTGTTTCCTGCTTTTCCTATGTGAGAACTAGCTGTTTTTAAAAATCATTCTTAATTGAATATTTTGGGATTTTCTACAGGTAGTTACATAAAATGACATTATAAATTGTCACGTTTGGCTCTGAGATATTGTGATGGGCATTGTTTACTACAAAAAGAAACTGCCAGAATATTCAGTAATGAATAGAAACCCTAGTTGCAGCCTTAGTACAGATAAAGAAGAGCATTTTTCTCCTCCACCTACTACAATATTTGTTGCTCCTGTTGACCCTTGATTAATTAGTGAAATTGAGTTCCCCATGTTAGAAATACTTTATGTGACTAGAGACATTGATAATTAAACTGTATTATTAAGTTTATCAGTTTCAGTATGCACACAAAACGAACATGACTGACAGCTGAGATGTGAGTTTTGTTGATTTTAAATCAAATTACCTGACCAAAAACAGACAGCACTGCTTGGTTAGCGCCTTTGGTTTGAAGCAGTGTAACAACCATAGACTGTATATGAGAAATGCACGTAGTCATCGTGACGTCACCTGTTGGTTTGTGGACTGCCGTTTTGAAGCCTCGAGTTTGACAGATAGGCGGCTGTTTTTGCAACCAGGAAGTGCCTGGAAGTGACCATATTTGGACGAGATGGTGGAGCTAACAGCCGTGTGTGGAGCTGGCTAGCTTGCTTCGCTGGGTGCAACTTTAACTCACTTTAACTCTCATTGGAACAGGGCTGATAACTTTGTCTAGCGAACAACAGTCTTAAAACTAAATGTACTCACCACAGAAAGTGAACAGCCGACTTCTAATAAGGTTTTTCAACGCCGCTGATTGAATTTACACAGGGCTGTGGGTACGAGTCAGCTGTAGCCTGATTGACAGGTCGCCATGGTAACAACTTGTCAATCAAAGATAATCCGGCCCTGAAACATACTCTGCATTATGGTCTATTTTAAAATAAATGGGACCATAATTTACTAAATGAACATCATTTTGTATTGAAGACACAAAACAAGTAATTGAGACCATAAAATCATCAGGAAAGTGTTTACTGAGGTACTTATTCAGCTGAGAAGTAGGGTCCTTTTATTTTACCATTGTTTCTAATGGAACCAGACTTTTTTTTTTCCAACCAAAGGAGTCTCCCCCTACTGGCTGTTCAATAGAATGCAGGCTTAAGGGACTTCGGCATTGGAGTCACGTCTCAGAACAGAAGCTTCCCACTTGGTAACAACCTACATAATGTACACTGAGCTTCTGATTCATATCTGTGTCTTTCTGGACAATAGCAGGGCTTATTCTGCAGTAACAACTGGCTGACCATAACAAGTGAGCTGAACGCAGTTCTGAGAGGAAAAAACAACAACAAAATCTTTTTAACAAAAGACAAAAGCAGCAGTTACTTCAGTGACTACTCTATTTAACTAATTTAACAGGACTTGGGCCAGACATACAAGCTAGAATTACTATAGCAGCTGATAAATTGTTCTCTACTGGATAATTAGACTTTCAACTGGAGCTCCTCATATTCAGAAATGTTCACAGATATCTACCACTACTACTTTCCTCTCAGCTCCTATGCGGCCAGTACGAGTAGAATAATGCCACTCACCGTATCTTTCTTGAATTCATTTGACAGAGTATGAATTGGCAGAAAAATATAAAATAAACCATCGTGTTCTTTCTGTTGCCTTCTACGCATCTCTCATGTTTCTCTTGGTTTCCGTTTCTCAGGAGTTTATATTTTTCTGGTTAATGAATGCAATGTAATACAACCACAAACCGCAGCCTGAAAAATGTACCAAAAGCTCATATCATACACGCTCTGCGTTTGTCAAGTCATACGAATAGCATCTACCATGAGCAAAACAGCCCTCCACTCTCTCCCAAAATTTGCTTATTATTTTAATACATTAAAATATTTTGAGCATCGAACATTTACGTTGTGCACGTATGAAACCAAATATTTGAAAAACATTAATGTTCATCTTCTGTTGCTATTATTTCACAGATCCTGCATATACACTGCTTAACACATCCCATTCCCAAAGGGTAGAGCTACATAACAAATCCAAGAGCGAAAAGTAATGTTAAAAGTTAAAGTCAATATACATCAACTCTGCTTTCATTGTTCAACAAGGCAGAAAAATGTAGCCCTGTCAAGACGATGTCAATCAAACTGCGTCAACAGGGATGTCAGAACTTTCCGATCTCCTCTTGGTTCACTGCTGGAAGCCTTTCCTGAGTTTGACAGACACTTGACAAGAGAGGTAGAAACGCTTCCTAAGAAAGGAAAATGCTTTGGCTTTATCCTTCATCTCAGCATTAGCAATCTTTTCCTCGCTCTTGCGTTTGCATATCAATGCACAAATGCGTGCAGGCACACGCAATGAGAATCAACTCCTGATAATATTTCCTCTCCTCTCTTGTGGCACGGTCGGTGCTGACTCGGCATACTTTTGACAGTCAGCTCTTTTGACGGTGCTGCTATGGAAATGAAGAAGAACCGGGGAAAGAGAATTTACATAGAAAATTGCCGCCTCTGTAGGAAAGTTACAGGGGGAGAGTGTTCATTTAGATGGACTGCTGGGATTAAAACTACTATGTGAGCAACACACAGCTAGTTGAGTTTAATGCTCTGCTATAATGTGTGTCAACACATGTGTTAATATCAGCTTATTGTATCAAGTACACCACTACCTACATTCTGCTTTGCAGCTTATAGTTTTTTTAAATTTGACACAAAATCATGGGACAATTTCATAACTCTGTGCAAAGTGCAATTAAGCACCTAGTCTGGTGGGAGAATGGGTATCTGTTCAGACTGCATATCTCACATCCAGATTGTTACTGGATCCAGTGGAGACAGATTGCTGTTCACACCTGACATTCAGACGCCTCTCAAATGCATCTCAAGTGACCACTTGCGGTTGAATTTTTGCTTCCCTGCTCACATTTGATTTTATCTGTGGGAAAAACAAATACAACTGCTGACAAACAGAAAACTTACACACGTGCTTTCTGGCCAAGCAGCTTGAGAGGAGGTGGATTGTGGTGGAAATTTGCATAATGGATAAAACTACATTGGAAAACATGTTTGCTCTGTTCAGTAAAAATAAATGTGAAGTCCATGGATGCACTGGACAATTTCTCCTCACCCAAAAGTTCCCACATAGAGCAGCAAAATATATGCATGACTAAGATCACTGATAACAACTGATCGTGTGATTGGTCAGGAGCTTCAGTAGCTGAGTTTACCGGCTTTGAAGCAGTTGCCGTGGAAAGAAAAAAAAATGGATGCCGACACGTTTATGATCAAAAGTTCTCCTCAGTACACCTCACATAACCTACTTATAGCCTCACCTACCCTTAGCCTACTGTTTATAGATCACTTCACAAGGGAAAACTCCAGAACAAAAACATTTAGTGATAATAGACACATTTACCATATTAATAACACAAATCATGTTGACCAGCACATTCACTTTGCTAGAAACAAATGGCTAAGGCCATGAGAAGACTATTTACTGACAGATTTTCAGTTTAGGTCTGTTCATTCACTTCAGCAGTCACATTGGGTAGTGGGACAAATATAGCCCACAGTAACTGAAATGACACTAATAATGATGAATATTTCAGAAGGATATACTTCCTGAAACAACAGACTAAAAGTACAAATGAAAAAGAGACTGAGAATCAGCGTGAATGAGTGCACGGTGGAGAAAGAGTAAAGTGAAGTGCCATTTAAGTGTCCCGGTGGAAAGTCCAAGTTGTCGGAGAACAAGCCTGAGCTGGAACCCTGGAAGGCTTTCATCTGAAGGAAAATGTCAAATATTCACTCAATTCAACAAGACCAAAGACAGTAAAGAGCTTGATCTGACATCACCTGGCAAAGCTGACACAGCTCGACCAGCAACAGCACTGTTTCCACATCGTCCTGTACCGTATTTAGTATGGTAAACACTCTGGAAGCAGCTCGTGAAAGACAACGTGACAGGAGAGAATATGTGACCTGGGTTGACATAGTTCAGAATCATGTGACATATCAGTAATCTAATTTTCAAAAGGCAAGGAATAAATCAAAACTGCGAAAATGGGCTTAGACTTTGGGGTCTAAATGTCACAGAGTCACTGACAAATGCCAGTCATTGCAAAGCTCTATAGCTGAGACCTTCTTATCATAAATCTATGATTAAACGCGCAAAGGCTGCCTTGTTCCACAGTTGATGCCTTTGGGTCATATATGTGTCCTGGCTTTTCAAACTGCTTTTCAAAAAGTTTGTTGTATGTTTTAAGGCTGTAACTGTCCCATGAAAAATCCACTAAAGTCTACAAAATAACATTTTTGGATTGATGTTTGCTAGAAAGATATCATGGGCGAGTTTTTGCCTTTTTCATGGGGAACCCAAATATCTTCAAAACATGTGCCAACACAAAACCTAGCAGGCTTTAACAAGAATATCTTGCAAGTGACAGATTGAGTCTACAGAGAACAGGTTTTGTTTAGACGGCTGGTAAATTTAGACAAAAGGTAACAAAATCAATGTGGCTTAAAGAAGTAGATGTCTCTTCCTTAAGGCTGTTTTGAAAAGACAACAGGCTCTGAGGAACATACTTTAAATTGTCAACACAACCATATCTACCCCAGAAGATACACAGAAAGAGACAGCCACAAAGCTTTATTGTTACTTCAACTCGCTGTATAAACACGCAACACTATCCCAAACAAAAGTCTATGTGGTATATATTGCAGAGAAGTACCACACTGAATACAACTGCAACTCTACAAAAAGATTTTATTTTGCATTTTAAGTGAATCTGGCAAACCTGCTTTTTGTGATATCTATCTGTTCAATTATAAACAATAACGAAAACAAACATACCCAACAACACGATGTGTAGCATTTTCATATTGACAAATTGATCATAAGTTTAATCATTAATGTTTGAATGCACGATCTAAGCAGCTTAGAAGTAGTTAAACCGGGCGACCCGGCGGGTTTTAAAAGGTTTTATACATCCAAGAAACTTCTATAAAAACCAGACCAGGCGTCTAATGGAGACCTATGTTTATTTGTCAACATTCCCACACCAGGCCAGTAAACGGGGTAGGCGGCTATTTGTAACTCAGCTATTAACCGAAGTTTTACGGTATTTTAAATATTATCCAGTTTTATGAAGGCAGCTGATGAGTGATTTTTTTGTTTTTTTAGTATTGTTGAGAAAAGACAAAAAATAACAACAAACACAGGAGCTGTTAGGAAGAGAAGCAGTCAGACAGACAGGCTGAGTAGAGAACAAAGACCTTTAAGGCGGTGTGTCGCACAAGTGTTAAACAAAGCTACCTGTCAAACGGCTGTGTGCAAGGAAAAAAAAACAATCCTCAGATCTCCACAGCTAGACGGCACACACATACTGAGACACGCACACCAACTTTTCCTTCTTTTCAAAGCCAGGTTAGACATTATAGAAAGACAGGCCTACTGAATTAGCCCTTAAAAGCACCAGTCTAACATCAAAAAGACATCAGAGCGGGTTGCAGATACACAGATGTACAGATATTATAAATATATATATACACACGCACAGAGGCCTGGTAACAAAGCCTGGGAGATAGCTGATGTAATTGGACTGTAAGTCCCACAGAGCAGGGAGTTGCCTGGCGAGGAGTTGGGAGGCACGCAGCCGGCGCTGGGCATTAATATTGAGCAGAGAGCCGCAGGCCATGACGTACTTTCACCCACAGAAATTTGGACTCTTTTAGTCTCTCAGCACAAAAAAAAACAACATGGGTACAGTCGGGTTGCAGCCAAAGCTGACCTGAAGAGCACTGTGTCTAGAGCAACAACTCACGTCAGGGATGCACGGTCGAATTCATTAAAAAAATATTTTATTTTTTACTGCTGCATAATGGGGTGCGTGTAACTTTCTACAGGTAACCACAAAATGTGTTCTTTAGTTCTGTAGTTAAACAAAAACCCTAAAATCAACTATGCATTGATCCATCTTACAATACGTCCTGTCTATGATCTCGACCCATACTTTAATACTAAAGGTAGAAGTCTTTAAAAACATGTTATAAAAAATATTACGTAAGGATACAACAGCTGGGCACTGAAGTTTGTAGAAAACATTACTCAAACAGGAATAATTACTGCATTTGTTGGGGACTGTTTATGATGGTGGATTAATTCGGTTCTCTTATGAGTATTCACAGCAACAGGATGGTATCCGTGAGATTGATTGAAATCAACTTAATAAGTTTTGGCCAACATGAAGCTTTAAGGCAGAGAGGAATAAGATCAAGACTTTGGCTACTCAGACAATATGTCAGCAGGAGCTATTCATCGTTGGTTTCTGTAGGATTTGTTGACACTAAATAAATAAATAATAAAATAGTAATACATAAATTTCTACTCAAAGATGCAGCCTAATGGGTGAGCCTGCAACCCTCCAGCTTTGCCCAAGGAAGCTCTTGGTCTTTTCATGCTGCTGAGCAGAGCAAAGGCCAGCTACATTCTGATGCCACATTTACAGCACGCTTGCTGGAGTTGTAATTAAAAAAAAAAAAACATTAAGTAGTACACTATGCGGAGATGGTTGGTATTTCACAGTCTATGCTGGGAAAAAGTGAAACTGTTTGGGTCAATAGGTTTTTAATCAGAGCATTTGCTGGGACTGTTTCAAAGTGATTGCAAAAGCCTTGAGGCCGGACCTAAAATATTGGGCTGCAATGAGCTGGTCCGAGCCCTGGCAATGGAAGTCTGTTAATTACATTGGTTTCTAATGGTCGTAACCAGAGAGAGGTTAGCCACTCAGCAGGCTTCAGTGCATTATTGAAGCTACCTTCTTTTCTGCAAACTTTCTAAACTACATTTTTATAAGTCAAGGGTTTTCCTTAGACCACTGATGCAGTGATGATCAATTCTACAATAAATGCTGTATGTAATTAATCAAACCTCCTCTCATCCATTACATCAGAGGCTCACAAAACTTTGTTTTAGATTTAAGGGGATGATCATTTTTAAATCATTACTCTCATTTTCAGTGAAAAACATATTATGATTGGTACCAAACAAAGATGTTTTTGTAAATCTGTGGAATATAGTGTAAGTCAGCAGCACAACAATATTTATTTTAAAATTGTAAAACAAATATTACGCCTCCTGCAAATTTAAAATTGCAGAAAGCCATATTGTGTTTTCAATAAAATTTTGATTAATTGTTCAGCTCCTAGCTCTAAACACACAACAAGAACAGATGAAAGAATGAGAAAATAAGAGACGAAACAGTGCAAAATTTTTTTTTTTTTAAACAGAACACAAGAATGAATGACGGGCGAACAAGTTAGAGATACGAGCGGAGAGAGAAAGCTGAACAATAGGCATGTCAGAGTCAACTGCTAATCTGTGATTAGATAGTACTAAGGTCTGATAATACTCAAATGTGAGAGCAAAGAGAGCGAGTCTTCTTCTGCTTCCTCTGTCAATCAAAGATGCATTTGTGTGTGTGTGTGGGTGTGGGGGTGAGAGAGAGAGAAAGAGTATATTAACAAGGCAAATAGCTTTTTCGCCTTATCTCCCTTGCAGGGGAAGAGATAACGTCCAATGAGAGCGGGTCTCGGAAGCAGCCTGGCACCCCCTTAAGGCCGTCTGACATGAATAAGAAACAAAGCAACGCATGAACTCCAGGGACATTTCAGTGTTTCTAACAATAGCATGCTGCAGATATGTAACTCAGTAACCCCAGGGACACATCAGCATAACAGCTGGACATATACTGTATAGAGGAAAGGTTTAACAGTATTACACAGAGGGTATGGGGAAGCATAGTTATGTAGCTGACATTGGCTTTTCACTGAAAACTGGATCTGTTCCGGTACATGTTGCCTCTGATATGAAGGATATGATCCACTTTGGGAGATTACATTTTCAGTCAACAATGCTCTGGTTGTATGTGAGAAGATAGAACTGATTCTAATGCAGCTCTGATAGGAGTCAACAGTGTTTAGCATAAATTACCCTGGGATTTAATACTGGAACTGCAATGTGGGATTTGCTGTTCTGGGTTACTGTACTTTTTTGCAGAGTTTTAATGCCTCCAGAATTTTCCACCACACAATATCTCTATCCTAGTATCTAGTATTATGCTTACATGTTGCAATTTTACATTAGCCAAGGAGAAATGTAATATTGAACAGATTACAGGTTCCCTCCAAATGAGATTCCCCATCTGGGTTTTTCAAATTAAAATTTCAAATATTTACACTATTTGTCTTCCTTTAAAAAAAAATTAACCCTTAAATGCATGGGTGTTTTTTCAAACCACTCACATTATGCATATTAAGCAAGATATTAAAAATCCTTCTGCCTGTACACTTTTCATAAAGTATTATTAGCAAACACACATTTATTTGCCTTTTTTTTAATACTTTTAAATTAATTTATAGATGTCAGAAACATCTTTAAAGAACATTCATTAATACATTTCAGCATTCCCCATTTTAATTCATGTTTATACAGTACTATCTTACACTTAGGCCACTGTAACATCTTAGACTGGTACCTACCAAAACCCAAATTAGTCAGCACACTAATCACAAATCACAGTCACTTGCTTGCGGTCATTGCAACATGAGTTGCTTGGTAGGTGACAGTCTAAGATATTACAGTGACCTAAGTGTAAGTCTATTATCTGGCACAAAAAATGTACTTCAGGTACATTTTCATTTCCAAAGCTACTGTGTCACTACGTCTAGTTACTCATGTAGGTTAAAAACCAGCTACATTTCCCTGTGAGGTTATACTTGGTCATTGGTAAATAATAAACATTTAAATACTGACTGCCATGAATGATGATGATGATGATGATGATGCCACACTGGTTCCTCGATTTGACCACAGGTGCTGTGTCATTGTGATACAAACACTGCTTTCAGATTTGCCTCACACTGTAAGAATGGTAATGCTATGCTTAAGCAGTGTGTATCATTTTCACACCACCTCTTCAACTGCTTCAACATTAATGTGTGTACAGTATTTCTATGAAAACCCAACTCTGCCGTGCCAGCTTTATGTGTGCTCTCACAAATACTTCAAAAAAACTGCATGGGAAAATCAGAAGATGGCAAAAACTAACATGGCAGCTTTTTCTGGTTCAGCCTAAAGTTACTTTCTTTTGCCTTCGGAAACTCTTTAATCCTTAACTGCACACATTTTATTTTGTAGTTGAAAAACATCCTCTCTCTGCCTTCAGGAGGACTGAGGCTTTTACCCCCACCTTTTCCTGTCCTGTGTCTCGACACTGACTCTGATGGCTTTATCAGTGCCAAAGAAGATTCACTCACAATGTGAGATAATAACAAATAAATCATCCACCAAAGGCAGTGATTTTTTTTAAGATGATAAATTGGATAGTTTTGGCCATAGCGTTGAATCTCTGAGCTGGATGAGTCAAAACAAACAGGCAGCTGATCTTTTTTATGTTGCAGCACACAATGAGGTAGAGTCTAATTTACGGTTTGCATGTCTTAATAAGCAAACATAAGAGGTGGAAATGAGGATGCTTAAATAGGAATAACAGTTGAATGAGTTAGGGAGGAGATTCTAAATTAATATCTTACTCCATGTGCAAAATAAAACACTATCAGAGAAATGTGGATGCATAAAATAAGACCTCTAAAAACGTATTTCTGGCCGGTAATGTCACTGATGGAAAGTTAAATTTTTGACGCATATGATTAACAATTAAACTGACCAACTGTGGATGACCAATTCTTCTTGAAATCCCACAAAGAAGAGTTAAGCATACTACTGTTAATAAACGCCACCTGTCAAAGTCGTCCAATCCAAATACATTTTAACGCCATATTACATCTTGTTTCAGACCCGATAAAAGAACTAACTGCCTACATATTAACTTTTTATAAACTGTCTCCAATCCAGGAGCAACTTTCCCTCATTCTTTTATGTTTACACATCAAGTTACAATAACAGGTTTCAATACAGCCTCTCTGTTCTCCATTCCAGCAGTGGGGAGATGGTTGTAAAGGTGTTTTGTGCTGGACTTGTAAGCAAATCGTCTCATTTGGCTGCCCTCAGACCACAGCAGCACTTCCTCCTGTTGGTTCGCTTTGGTTTTGGTCGAGGTCAAAATGCCATACAGCATGAATGACTTGTAGAGACTAATATGACATACTGCTGTGTGTGCTTATGAAGACACATAACAAAAGGGGGGTGAAGAGAAAATAAAGACAAGTGTGCTGTGGCAATTACACAGTCTGTCTGAGCACAGCGGGAGGAAAGGCTCGGTTCCTCTTCTGATCGAGTGTGTGTATAGTTGTTAGGAGGCTACAAAGTCGGGGCCTCGAGCACACACACCCACACCCACCTACACACACAGAGTACTGATGAAGGTTTTGCTAAACAACAGGGAAGGAGGAGGACTCAGCCCATGTGTGACCTTGTTGACCAAACCAATTTTCCCCTTGTCAAGCAGTCTACTGTTGTGAGCGGCTGTGTGTTTCTGGCTGTGCGTGTGTTTTTGAGACAGAATGGACTGCAGCATGTGCACTAATAATGTGTTGAAGGAACAAAGTAACAGACTGGTCCAATGGGAATACAGTACAGAATCCTACACACACACACACACAGTTAACCCAGAATAAAATGTGTGTGTGTTTGCATGTAACATGGACTCTTACAGTCCCAGTTTGCTGTCAGCTCATTGGCTAATCCCGTTAATTCAGACTGTTAAAACGAACAGCTGTTATAGCCTATGGACACGTTTATATCTAAATAAGAAATAAACTACATTGCCTGTTTGGCAACTACATTAACACATTGCAAAGTAGCTGTGGTCATCATTATTTAGACCAATCAACAGTTAATCCAGTAGATTTTTTCAGGAACAAACTGGACTGATGACATGATAAAGTATTGTTATAAGGTTTCAGCTTGAAAAGCCAAATTTCTGAGAGAACGTGCTGTATCTAATGAAAGATCTCCTACTACAAAGAGACTGAAAAGGACAACAACAGCAGATCAACATCAGGAAATGAATTGTTAATGGACTGTGTGAACGCAGGTGGAAGCCATATGAAGCTACTAACCTTGTCTTGAATACACATTCATCTATATAACAGCACACATTCTGTATTTGCGTCACATGGTAAAATAACAGGAACTAAATATCTGACCTCTGAAAAGTCAGAGGTAAACAAGGTAAATCTGTCATATGATGTGTTAATACCATGTAGTCTGAGCCAATGAGGGATCCTGAGGCAATCTGTTAACTTGTGCATGTGAGCGAGAGTTTGAGATAATTGTAATTGACTTCAGGGTCAGGGGGTTTAGTACAGATTGTGTTTGATTTGTTTATTAAATCTCGTGTGTGCAGGTAACCACAAACTGGTGTAAGATTGAACAACAGTCAGTGTTTGACACAATCATTTAGACACAATTTCTATTTGTATGTTTTGCTTACTGTAGTTTTAATTGCTCCCACCACAAAATCTTCTCTGTTCCTACTTTGATTTAATCCCATTTTATTTTAACGTAAATTTTTTCCTTCTTTATATTACCATTTGTTACCTCATGTCACCTCATTTACTGTTATTTTTTCTTCTGTTTTTGTTACATCATTTCATCCTATAAGTGTTTCATGTCCTCTAGTTTATTATTACTTTACTGTGGATTTTTTTTTATATTGACTTCAAACATTTAGGCTATTACCACGTTACTTATCGTAAGCTTAAAGGTGGCGCTATAATTGAAGCTGAAATACCGTGGGAAAATCCTATTCATTTGAATGGGGGCCTCCGTGGGGCTTGGACCCCACTTACAACTGCTTGATGTTGTAGTTTTATATTGACTTGTAACGTTTAGGCCGTTACCAGGTTACTGATAGTACAATGCATTATTTTGATCTTGCCTTATCATAACATACGGAAAACTAAAGTCCTCAGAGTAACATATTTAAACATACACATGTATACACACAGAGTAAAAGGCTCTCGCTCCATTTAATTGCTGTTCCCTTCTGCAGACTTGTGTGATCAGTGATCCAGTCAATTATTTTATCTCTGCATGACCTTTACATTATCAAATGTGTGTGTGTGCGAGTGTGTTTGTGTGTGTGTGTGTTTGTGTGTTTGTATTTCCCTCCATCTACTGATTCACTGAACCGAGTTTCTTATCTAAAGTGATTTTGGTCAGTCAGCCTCAGAAGGAAATACAACCTTGTGGCAGTGTTACAAGTGCACAGCTTCAAATCCCCGCAAAGCAATTTAACCTTTAACATATGTGTTTGAGTGTGCGACTTGTGCAAGACACACCAGCTCTCAAGCTCAAACCATTAGGTTTTAATCAAACAGCCTATTTATTATCAATTTTATTTAACAAAATTAGGAAGCAATATATTGTAATTTGACAACACATATATGTCTCAATAGTTTCAAGTAATCCTATATTTCTTATTTTTACCCAAATTCTCAGTTAAGCTCTCAATATTTATGTACTAAAACTGTCTCTAGTTTTCATTCACATTTGATTGGACTTATACTTATAGTTGTGTTTTCAACACAAAATAAAGCCCAACACCGACTTGTTCATTTTGGCCCCTACAGACTACCCTTTTCCTGGCTCTAGGAATAACTGCAGAGGCTCAATTTAGACTGGCTTTTCCCTTTGAAGTTATTGTGATATGAGCTTTGTACTCTTAGAGGCACTACAAAGACCAGCCTTTGTTTATACCCATTACAATCAAAACACAGGCTACCTTTCACCCCTTTAATCAAACCTGATGAATGTTTGATACTCATCAATATTTTGCTTTGGCCTACTTCATTATCATTATAACTGAATATCTTTGGGTTTTTGACTGTTGCTCATAAAAAAAACAGCAATTTGAAGACATCATCTTGAGCCCTAGAAAAATATGATGCATTTTTCACTATTTTCTGACAGTTTAAACAGTTTTAACTACTGTCTAAACTGTGGTTCATTCAGCGCATATTTTTGTAATTTAGTAAAACAGTCTAACTTTATTAATTTATTCATGTAGTCTAATTTACAGGATTTTCAATTATACAGTGTGATCAAATTACTATCTCTTATTTGGATATAATTAAGTTGCTGGTGGAGGACAAACATAAAAATAAAAATTTCTTATTGGAGTCAACCTAAATTTAAGTTATTTGAAATTATACTGTAGCATCTCTGGATAGGCATGGGAAACCTCCCAGCATACACCAGGACAACAAACTCATGAACACAGGTTTTATTTTATGTGTCTTCTTGCATTGTGCACTGCTGTTACAGCGTTTTACATTTGCATTCAGCAAAGTTTTCCTCAATGCTATCCAGTTAGTTATTTAAACGTACAGCTCGTTTGGTGCGTAAAGAGGGGTAAGTCAGGTTAAAGAGCTAATTGGCCATCAATCCAAGAGCCAGTGCTTAAAGTCCAGCTCTTCCTACAGTGTTGCTTTCAGTCAAGACACTGACTGCAAATACAATACTGCACCCTCATATGTGATTAAAACTAAAAAAAGGAAATTACCTACTCCAGTTCAAATCAACAGTTTGCACACTGTTATGAAATGTTATGTTGATTCAACTTAAAAATATTTAGTTTGAATTGTTACTTAAATTTTGTTGTAGAAGAATCGGTAATAAAAGCGATTGTTGTTTGGGTAAATGCTTTACAAATAAAGTCAAAACACTCAAAATATTTTCAAATCCTCTAAAATTTGAAAGTTAATATCTGGACTGTTACACCACAAACTATTAAGCAAATAAGCAATAACCAATTAAAGAAAAACGAACAACAAAGAACAAATGACTTAATGATTTACGTTGAAACGGTGTGTCTCATATTAGTTAAACCCTACTTTTTTATGTCCCCAGTCCTCCTCCTTCCATCTGTAGCCCTGCTCTCTCCACAGAACAGATTAGACCAGTCTAAAAAGAGATTAAGATAGATATCCAGAAAATTCATCCTCTACAGTTGGTAAATAACCTTTACTTGGCCGTATGTGTGTGAGAATGTGTGCGGATATGTAATACTTGGGCACAGCAGGAGGATAGCAGAGATGGCCAAAAGGGTAAAAAAAAAAGGATGGGGGCGGTTGTTTTTCTCTTTCAGTCCCAAAGCCAATTTTCTCACTGAGTGAATGGGATTTCCTGAGGACAGAAGATATAAGCTGTCTGTCGGCTCCGCCCAACGCACTGCAACACTGTGTGTGTGTGTGTTTGTGGCTCAGCTGTCAGTGGTCGGGAGAGCAGGTTGTTGTGCTGACCTGCGCAGCGAGAGGTCAGAGATGGGATTACACTGTGGGAGGCTTTGTGTCAATAAGCTTGACCCTGCCAGGGAGTGTATGTCTGTATCAGAGCCAGGTATTGATGGAAAGTGTAAATTTTAAATAGTTCAGATGGACATCAATCGAAATGATCAAATCATGCAGGGACGTAGTGAGTGAGTGTTGGGTTATATTGGAAAATGAGTGGTTTGAAGATGAGATATATTTAAAATGTAACAGCTCACATTTTCTCTCTCCTAGAAGACATTTAAAGTGTAATTAACAAAAACAGAAAGTTGAAAACCCTGGCTCCTGCCTCACCTTCGCACAGCAGGCCAATCACAGCGTGAAGTGGGTGTGATGTTGGATTGTCATTTTCGGAAAGTTACAGAAATTGTTGGACACAGACCTCAACGTCCAAATCAGCTTTGGAAAGGTGTGGGGAGAGGAGGCTTCTGAAGCTGTTTGACTATCTGACAAGTACACCTGATTAATTAGTTGTCTTTAGGACTGGACATAGGGCTGCAACTAAGCAAAAATCTACACATTTCCCCCTATAAATTGTCAAGAAAGTAAAACAAAAGCCCATTGCAGTTTCCTAAAACTCAAGATGCTGAATTATTATAATTGCATGTGTTGTCAAACAAATAGCCCAAAACCTTTAACTATATGAAAAACTGCATCCTCACATCTGAGAAGGGAACAAAATTGTTCAACCAATTGATAGACTAATCAAACAATCATTTCAGCTTACAGACATTCGATTGGTTGGTTGGAGTGTCTCCTGTCACCAACAACCTCAGATGCACAAATCATTTATTTATGGTGCAATCACATCTACAGTTTGTTGTGTTTGATCAGAGACCTGTCAATTCATAGATTTCTGAAACCTTGCAGATTTGAATTACAATCTCACTCCTACAGAAATATTTTTATCTAAGTATCTGAGTGTGGTGCCTCCTGGGTTTTAACAGCATTTTTTTTACAAAGATAAAAACTTGACCAAAGAAGGAAACTCTCCCACAGATCCATCTACCTACCATTTCCCTTTGTTCTTTTTCAGGAACATGGAGGAACTGACGCATATCCCACCATGCATTAGGAAAAAAGTACAGACACAATCTTGACAGGTCACCAGTCTATGAACATAAATGCATTCAAAGCACTAATGTGTAGTGTGGAAGTAACTTTAATTCACCAGAGTTGTATTTTTAACGACTCTGGGAGGAAACCAAAGTCTCCAAAGGGAATGCTGGACGAACATGAACTTTTAATAACCTGAATCAAACATGCTCAGTGTGAATGCATCTTTTCTTATGCATTATGCATCTTATCAGAACGGAGACAAACAAATAGAGAGACCTTAAGAAAAAAGATATTAGACAGGTGGTATTTTTTGAAGGGTTACGAAGGCACTCCCGTGTTTGTGAGAAAGACGATTTCACTAAAGAATGAGTGAAATGAGCAGTAAAGTGTCAAGATATCAATGCAGCTTTCTATCCAGCTCTTCTTCCTTCTATCCAGTCGCTGCAGAATGAAATGGGATGGAAGGTGTGTGTCTGTGAGAGGAAATATCACACTGATTGGACGCCACAGTCCCAGGAGGTAGTTCATCAGTGTGGCTTTCTCTTGGCTGCGTGTGTGTTCATGCGGGTGTGTGTCTGTATTCAGGGTACTTCCCTTCCTCCCCCTCTGCAGCAGGTAGTTGTGTGCAGCTGTCCTTAATCACCTAATCAGAAGCTGCAAGTTGTCAGTGGACCATTCAGCAGTTTAGTCTGTGCATTGTAAGTATGTGCCAGTGGGTCATTCGGGAGGTCCTACACCGTTTGTGTGTGTGTCTTTTACCCCTAAAATCCAATGACTATGGCACGTTACGGCTGCACTGCGGGCATTATAGTCAATGCTCCTGAGTCCACCAGATGCAGCCACAGCGGGTCCCAGAATAGTCCCAGAAGCGGCTCTCCGCTCCTCAGAGAATAGGTAGCAGGTCTATTTTTGCCGTTAGCCGCATCAAGCAGGACAGAGCAGACCGAACCAGGCAGGAAGACAGACACAGAACGGCATAGAGAATCTGGTCAGTTTTTTTAAATAAAAAAGACTCCCCGATCGTAAAACAACAATAAACACGATTAAAACAGACACAAAAAGAAATCATTTAACTACGTAGCCTACTTAATCATAGGAGAAGTACAAAATGCAAACACTGATTACCAAATAAACAAAATCTAAGAAGGTAGTAGAAGCACAAAAAGGACAATTTAATAACAAGCGAATAACGTGGGGCAGGCTGGACGAAACACGTCTGAGACGCTTCTAGTGGACACAGGGCTATGGACGCATCAAAACCGTGGCGCAGCCGTAACGTGTTGTAGCCAGAGTCAGTGGATTCCTGGCGTTAGATTAAGAGCTGTGAACAACGTTACACCGAAAGTAGGTTACTCCTCCCTGCTAGAGGGTGTGTATTTAAGCTAGTTAAACTTTGCTTTCCGTTTGAATGTAATACCAGTTTTAAGTTTCCATTCTTCTGGCAGTTGTTGTAAGAATTCACTTCCTGTTTAATTGTAATAAAACTCCTGTTGTCTGATTTAAAATGATTTTCCTTTGTTTTATTTTCTCCCCAGGAAATTAAAATAATTTTGTATGTGTTACTCCCCGCAAACATCCTGGGGAGGCAACAGTGTATGCTTGTTTGTGTGATTCTGCCTGTAGGTGTCCACCTTACATTCAGATAAAGCCAGGGATTAAGAGGACACTTTCTCTCCGCTGTCTGTGTTCGGTCGCAGAATGCGGCCATGTCTTATCTCTGAATCCTTACGCAGTGTGTTTGTGTATGAGCTTTGTGGAAAATATGTACATTCAAAAGTTATAATCAAATAATGTACTTTAAACTAATGTAGAATGAGAAAATGACCAAGAAGTGAAGACCGTTGTACATCCTCAACTTTCTATGCATGGACAGATACTAGATGCAGAAAACAAGCCAGTATTGCCCTGCAGCTTCCCATCTCACTCAGTTACATTCATTCTTCCTCTGCTCAATGTAAAACAATTTTCTCATGCCACGCATTCAGCTAGTCATACACTGTACCACTTCTTTTTTCTGCTGTACCACATTCCTCTTTCTACATAATTCCTTCACTTAGCTCATTTGTAGTTCTTGACACAGCACTTCTTCTTTTTTGTAACTGTGGCCCTCTCCACCTCCAGACGCGGTTTGTCTAGAGGGATCTTCAACGTGTCTTGGGTATATGTACATCTGGATTCGATGTTTTTTGGCTCTGCCTAATTACAGTCTGCTATGTTAATGTGGGACAAATTTGGGGACAAACTGGACACAGTTCAGCATGTCAGACACCATATTCAATCTTGCATTATACAAAAGGTTTTCTTTTGGTAAAGCTGAGCACAGATTTTAGTGTTTGTTTAGCCATGATCACTCATCAAGAACGTTGTGTAGTTCCAGAGGGGTGCCGGTTATGGGTATTTTTAACACCTTCATGTAGAGCCAGAAGTTGACAAACGAGTAGATGAAGCAGAGTTAGTATGGTTGACTCAAAAGGCCAGCTCTCAGACCATATCTGTTATTACGTCACATTAAGGCTTTTCACACTTGTGTTTCTTAGCCATGGGCTAACCTAAATCCCAGGCTAGAGAAAGCCCCATAGCTAGCTTAACCTCATTCTATTCATTACTCATTATCCACTCACCCAGGGCTAACAGTAAGCTTTGGGGTATGAATCACACCTTCAACATCTTCAAACTGCTGACAGCATGTACGTTTCAATTTTTTTTTAACTTTAAACACTGAATTGGTTTGATTGTAACCTTGACTCACACTAGTACTCCCTCCGCCCTGGAGAGGGGTTAAGTATGTACTGTGGATGCTGTCAGTCCGAGACTAGCGAGGGTCTTAGCCCAAGGCTAAGCATATTGTGTGAAAAGGTATATCTGGCTGATCCAAACTTTCATGCAATTTTTACAAAGCTGTCACCAGCACTTGTGAGAAAATGAATTCAAGGAACCACATAATGAGATTTTTTTAAGCAAGCAGCTGTTGAAGTTACCACCCTGTCAGCCATATGGCACAGCAACACATCAAAAACGTGTGTACAGCTAGACTTCCTGCTGTTTCTGAAGTTCAGTGCAAGAACTGTCTACTTGTCTGTAGACTTGTGAGTCACAATCTGCCACTTGGTTTCTCGGCCTTGGTCTTGACTCATGTTGTTCTATTTTAGCTGCATTTATGTCATATCAGACTGACCATGAACGCAAGCTAATGACTGTGAGAGACGCATTATATTTCTATATATTACAAGCATCGTAATTACTGTCAGAACATGGAGATATTTGTAGGGTATGGTATCACTTGTCATCAGGAACTGTAGAAGTGTCCAAATGCAGAAAGCAAAATGGGGAATAACCTTTCTCTGTTGAGGTATTTCAGAGAACAACATGTTTGTTTATCCAGAACACCACAGGACTACAGGGAAATATGGGAAATGGACAAAGGTGATTACGGCAAATTCGCCTGGTTGACAACTCAGTAATTGAGGCAAGGAAATTGTAGAAACCCCCAGTTTGTTCTGGAAATTATTGTGTTTTTACAAACATGTGTCAGAGCCCTAATAGCGGGTTATGGCCTTATTTTTCTGGTGGTGTCTAATCATATATGTCTACATGACAGCAGCACTGGTATCCCTGAATGACCCAGAAATCATGGCTGAGACTGAATCCAAATTAGTTTTTAAAGCTTCAAGGACCCTGACCACTCACAGTCTATTCGAAACAGTATCAGTAATTGTACGATTTGATCATGAAGGCTCAGCGTGAAAGTGGAAGATGAATGCTTGCCTGATTGGAGATCAGCGTGTGCTGAGATTTGTGAATATACTTGGGGAAAGCAATCTTATTGGAGGCTGATCAATAAGCAGAAGGAATTGGCAAAGTCGTGCTGTGCTATCCCGAGCCAAACTTGGGCCATCTGATCAATCACTGACAATAAAAAGGAAATGAATCAAGGCCTTGAAATAGGAACGTGAAGTTCTAATTTCTGTTGTTCATGCCACAGAAATCCATGGAACAACCTAACTGTGCCAAGCCAAATGAGTCAAACACAGATCTGTGTCAGATCAGTGTTCCAGCAGTACAGTGGAACACAAAGATAGTTTGTTTCTCCAGACAAATGCAATTACTGGAATGCAGCAATAAATGGTATTGTTTGCAAGTCACCAACTGCCATTGTGGCTGATACAAAGGTTATCTGGCTGAGCAGCGGACCACCCGTAACAAAGTAGCCTTTTCCTGTATGTTTAATTAATGGTTATGATTTATTAACCCATACATGTTGTGTATATCAATACGAAAGGTCTGATTTAGCCAAATCAAGAGGACAAATTTGTTCTGATAGTCTTTTGTCAGTTTATTGCTGGTGTTTTGTCAAGTCAAGCTTCTTTGCCTAAAATCGCAATAACAAACCTACAAATGACAGGGAATTATGCCTCCGCAGAGGCTCAGCAGGGACAATGCTCACTCGATTTGGCTGACTTGTACAGCTAAAGCCCAGTGTTCTGCCTATATGCATTCTGACCCCTAATTATGACCACTGCTACTAAAATTTCATATGATCATTATTATATCAATTTACTACAAATTTTCACTCACACACTATGCGAGCACGGTAACACTCATCGCTTTGCTTGCTTCTTTTCCTCATTCTTCAAAGGACATCTCTGTAACTCCAAATCGGGAGGAGCGTAGCAAAGTGTTTGAAAGTCCGAGCGGCAGTAAGTGACGGTGAACGTGAAGGGAGGAAAATATTCTAGCAGTAAATGGACTGTGTTGGTTACTTTGCGTTAGCTTCTCAAGAATACTTGTCCAATGTTGAGAACATTAGGTACAAACTTAAAGTAAACTGGTGTAGCCTTCAGCTCTGACCTGTACACAGACTGGTACATCCTAAATTATTTTTCAGATGAGTCTGAAAAAGTGGTTGTTAGGAAAAGAGAGGACGACTGAGTGGTGACTGGAGGAGCTGAGGTTAGTAAAGCTAATTGGTGATGCAAACTAGTCCTTTTAAGCTAATGAGGAGACGCATTAAATGCACCTCAGAATGAAGGAGGTTTCTCATGTTGCCTATTTTTTTATATTAATGTCTACAGATAAATGTCAGAAGCTGTAAAATGAAGACACAAAAGGCAAAGATGAACAGTCGTATCTATAATGATTCTAAGGTCACATTAACAAGGTTTTCCTGCTGTTAAGGTTTAACAGGTGATGCTAAAACATGCTGTGCCATAAATGTAAGATCACTGTGGAGAGCATCATAAACAACCTAAGAACTTCTCCAAATCTAAAGGTTGTCATTTCTCCACAGTAGACTGATCTTTGGGTGTTGTTTATTTATTATCTACTCTAGCTTTTCCAACTATTTGTTCAGAGATATGGTGAAAATAACATGATGTGAAACTACATATTTTTCATTGGAAAACCTAAAATGTTCTTGGGGGAGGACCCCCCCCCCCAAAAAAAAAAAAAACCCTGACCATGACTACCACAACCACCACCAAAACATTCAATCTTACATAAAATACTATGGAAAAACACTGAAACTTTAAGCTATTCTAACGTGCATCTCATGCTCATGGACACAAGAACAAAGCTGCTGTTGTGCTGGGGTTTTCTAGCCAGACATACTACGCACTACATGCACAAAAAGAAATTTCACTTCCCCTCTGCTGCTACAACTCCATTCAAGGGGAAACTCTAAAAGCCTCATATTTGCTTTGGGTGAACTTAAGATGTATTTTTCCATGTGGGTTTTATGTGGGTTCTCTCTTCACGGCCAGTTAGGAGAGGAGGGAATTACATGCCGGCCTTCTCACTTAAAGACCAGAGCTTGCTAAATATATGAACGGGTCTTTATCTACAAAGGATCAATCACTTTAAGAGCCAGAAGCTGTGAAGTTTCCTTGTTCTTGTAACTACGAGTTACATGTAGACAAAGAAATCGAATGTTTTTATGCCCATCAGTTCCCTAACCTGCTGCTTAATTATGCTGTGCCGTTTCTCTGTGTCTAAACGAGGTCCTCAAGACACCTGAGGATCGAAACACTGCTTTTGTTTTCCAGTGACAGGATATTCACTTTAATCTGGGTTGTTCCAAGGGATGAGAGAGGCAGCTGGGACACTCATCCCTGCCATCACCAGATTACTCTGTCAGACACAACTAAAGGAGATCGGGATTAGTTTTCATCATAATCAAGCATCAACATTGTTGTTCATTATAATCACTCCAGGATAAGGGTTTTGAAAGGATGAAAAATGTTCTTGTAATAAATTACAGCAAATTTTAAAAGCAGATCTCCACATTAAGGATTTGTTGATTGTTGCATATTTAATTTTAATTGTACACACTACAATCACTTCTTGAAGAAAGGACTTTATTAGGATTTTATTGCATTTGTAGTGATTATACATGTGTAGTGAAAGAACTGCTGCTAAATACCCATGATGCTAATATCACATCACAAGTTAAACAGGTAGTATTATGCTTTTTGGCTTTTTCCTTCTCCTTTACTGAGCTATATATCTTTTTTATGCATTGCACAGGTTTGCAAAGTGAAAAAGCCCAAAGTCCAGCCCAAAGGGTGTTCCCATCTCCCACAGGAAGCTCTGCTCAGAACCGCTTGAAAACAGCTCGTTTGTAGTCCAGCCCTTCACTTCCTTTACTTCTGACGTCACAATGAAAACGCGTCATAAGGTTTACCAAGCAGCTGGTGGGGTCAGACACGCCCTCAAACCAAGCTAGTCTGAGCGGAGGTCCTTTGGCTCGACTCGCCTTTGTTTGGGTTTCCATTGTAGAAAAGTTGTACCTGCTTCCAGGTACAACGAGGTTCCAAGTAACCAGAGGAGAGAATATTCACTATTCACTGCATCATCATTGCACCAGACAGAGTTTTATTTACAAAGTTTTATATTTTATAGTTTTCTTATGGAATTTCATCACTAAATCCACTTCTGAGAAGTTTTGAGGTGAGAAATCAGCTGTGTAGATTTCGAACATTGACAGTTTTACGAGAAATGATGGCGGAACAAAAATGTGATGAATATTTTCGGAGTTGAGGAGCTCCGCAAGTGGTGGCGGAGGAAGCCTGCGGCGACCCGCGGGAGGAGCGTGTGAGGCCGGCCAGCCGCCCGCTCAAAGAGGCTTCTGCTCCCGCCGTCACACAGACCACTGCAGCAACAATGGCAGAGGAAAACACAGCTGGAAGGTTTTCATACCGCTTATCTGTCTTTACATTCTGAGGAACATTGAAACGTTTTAACCGTAGACTGTATATATTTTAAGAGCTGTGTGGATCGCTGGTGTGTGTGTCGCATTGAACATTACCTCGCAGCAGTTGTGTGTGGCGTCGCTATGACGACAAGCTACGTACTATGGCTACTATGTCTACTATCTGCAATGGAAAACGGAGCAGGCCCGAGTAGAGTCGAGTCTATCGATTTGCGCTATAGAAGCATTTTTCGACAAGGCAGCATAGATCGTCAGAACACCGGCAACAGTTCAATGTTCAGTCCTGATGGTAAGATGTGGAACAATGATGTTGTGTGGATGTGGACTGGTAATAACTTATACTAGGTTACGGTCTCAGTCTGAAGCGGCTTTGATTTGGATCACACTACCTTGTTTCTTACGACCCGCACTTCTCTGTTTCTGATTGGTTAGTAGTCCTTACCTGGAACCTGCGCATGTGCAACTCCCAATAAAGATTTTAAGTGAGATGCATCACTCTGGCTACGTTCAGACTGCAGGCCAATGTGACCCAAATATGATTTTTTTTCCCCCATATGTGATCTGATCTTTTTATGACAGTGTGAACAGACAAGTCACATGGAATCTGATTTTTCCAGGTCGGAATTGGGCCAGTTCCATATGTGGTCCAAATCCGATACAGATTGGATCTTTGTAAATGCGACCAGATGCATTGTACAGCGCCAGAAACCGTAATGAAACGCACAGAAAGTTGTGAACACTTGTCATAATTCAGGAAAATATGACCCGTGAGAGGACAATGAAAAACGGGAGTCTCCCGCGAGTTAACCAGAGCTATGTTGCTCCTTGTTTACTTCTGTAGCCTGCAACAGCGTGCTGTGTCTGACATCGTGTTATTCTTCTGCACATGTGGCCGCGGACAGTTTGGCGGACTCCACACTGGAGTCTGATATAGGCCACATTTAAACTACAATTTGAACTGTCAAACAAAAAAAATCAGATCTGGGGGAAAAAAATCTGAATTGAGCATTAAGGCCTGCAGTCTGAACGTAGCCTCTGTAGCTCAAGAGCGGAGCCTACAACTCATGGGGTGAAAAGAGGAGCTGCAGCAATGTGCAGAATGAGAAAAATATGGTATTTTTTGAAAATTAAACCATGTAAACCTGTTCTGGTACAACCCCTAATTAAGATTTTGAATCTGAAAATGAGCATAATACCACCTCTTTAATATCTCTTTTTTAATGTTTCTGTATATGTTTCTGTAATAAAAAAAAATCTTTCGCAAGGCAGAAGCACGTACCAATGTTTTCCTCATTTGCATCAATTCCTCCATCTGATTCCTCAATCCTTTCCTTCTACTGGTTAACCATACATCTACTTTAAGACTTACAGTCACTTCTCCCACATTGATAAAGGATTACTTAATATTTCTATTTTTATTGCTTCCTGAATTGATTTCCTCTCATCATCCCGTAGTCATTTGCTTGTTCCTTCCCAAATTCCTGCTTTTTATTCATTCTCCACTCCTCTGCTTTTTAATTGCTGCCTTTCATTCCTCTGCCTTTTAGTTCCCTTTTATGTCATTCCTTTATTATTTCTATTTTTCTAAATCATTTTTTTTACTTCCTAGCTGTATTTGGAATCTGTGTACAAACTAATTCTTATGTAGAATAGAGTATATAGTTTATGAATATATAGTTTATTCACGCTGGAAAAACTGTTTGTATGCTAAAACCCTTGATTTGAGTGTGCTGTTGAGGTACACTATCCCCCCTCAATGCAATGCACAAAAGAAATACAAGAGCTGGTCACAGGTGGAAAAATTAATTGTGGATGACGGTGAAACAGCACCAAGAACACCTCAGACAAGTCCAATTGGCAGCAGCTGTCTAAAGTCGCAGTCTGATTGGCAAGTGGCATCACCAGAGTTAGATTACTTCCTATTAGTGACAAAAACAGCTAAGTGGATTTCTTATAAACTAACAGCAAAACAGTATACTACAACCACATACATAGTAACATAGCATCTGTCTCTCTTCCATCTATCGCTTCAAATTCCTTCCCTCACTTCTTTCCAATCCCTTCCGTCCTCCAATCATCACCTTCTTCGTCCTTCTTTCAGGTTTCCCCCGTAATTTTCCCTAAAATAGCTTCCTTCAGGCTCCATTTCCTCCTTCCTTTCTTTATTTCTGGCTTTCTTTCATTCTTGCTGCTGTCTGTCCTTTCTTTGTCCTTCCCTCCTTGAAGCACTTAGCTTTGATTACTATGAGCACTGGAAGCCTTTTATTTTGTTCATCTTTCTACACATTGTTTACTTCCTTCCGACCAACTGTCCTTCCCTTCTTCCCTTTCTTCAGTGGATGAGGTTACATGCTGTGATCTGCATGCAGGCAGGGGTGTTAAAAGCCTGCCAGTAGGGTGCACACAGCCAGTACCAGCTGTACTTTTACTGATCAAAATTTCATCAAGGCTCAGGTCTCTTTGAGCGAGAGACAGACTAGGACAGACCAGACCAGAGTGACTCCTCTTATTTAAACGGCTCCTTCTGTCTTTCCCGAACACCCTCTCGTCATCTCTTTGACTCCTTGGCCACCATCCTCCTTAAATCAGACCTCTCCCTATTTTCAAAATGCAGCTTGTAAATACTGTTCAGCTATAAGATCAAGGAGATCAGGGATAGCTTGTTGATAGACCTCAACCCTCTGACAAGCAATCACTTGATCAAATGAAAGATGAATCAAATAAAGCAGTTTACTCATTAATACACTGCAGATGGTTTAAGTGCTTTGATGTAAACTGCAACGCCCATTCAACAAGTCAGATGTGAACAACTGAAGACATTTTAACCTGTTTACAGTGTTTGCATCAGCAATTGTTAGTGTAAGTGAGCAAACCTAAATTTTGTTCAAAATGTCTTGTCTTTTTTTAATAACAAAAAAAAAAAAAAAAAAAAATCAGTTTTCAGTTTTTCATGTAGCATTTTGAGTTGGCTTTATTCTGAGGTTCTCTCCCTCTCTCTGGTCCTTTTAGGTTTGAGGGTTTGAATATATTAGGTCAGGTAGTGTCTCATCTAATCGATACTCCAAGTGGGGAGTTACATAATGCCTGACCAGTGTTCAATTAGTCCATTTTGTTATAAATATATCAGTCTGCAAAATGTACCTGCAGTACAGATCCACTTTATCTGCAAGAGCTTTTATCAGTCTATCAAGTGTGAGCACTGTTTTTTTCCACAGGTGGAAGTTGAGCATGTGAAAGGAGTAGGAAAGCTTGAGTGCTCATCTAAAAAAAACTAAAATGTATGCTCACAAAAGTCTAGTAAAGACTATGCAATCTTAGAGTATAAATTGTAGAAAGTCTTTCATTTACTCAATAGTCGTAAAAGTAACCATCTCATTGCACTGCTTTGACAAAGAGTGCAAATTAAAATTTTGGTTTACCTGCCAAGGAACACAAAATAACAAAGAAATAATTACAAAATCATAGAATGGCAATGTAATTTTGTGATTGTACTTTTTATTCATTTAAAACATTATTACTTCCTTAATTTATTATTAATCTTTATTCACCAAGAATTTGGACTGTTTGCAATTTGAAAACATACCTTTTAAACAATTGTGATTTCAGGGTTCTGTCACTGCGAGCTCAAGACTTTCCAGTACATTTACTTATCTTTCACTGGAGCCCCTAACCCCACCTTCAGCACCACCTAGCAGTATTTTAGCCAGTTTTAGCCAGTTTTTAACAGCCCTTCAGTGGCACAACACCCACAACATTCAGTCATCAACAGCCCTCCGTCCACCCAGCAGTCATCCATCTACCTCCTCCATCCTTCAGGGGACCCTGACCTGCAGCTGAAGGAGAGGGACCTCTCAAGGCTCTGATGAAATACAGGGAGCCCTGAACTGATGGACTATCATAAAAAACAAATGGAGCTAAGAGAGACTGCTGAGAAGTGATGAGGAGTCGCAGTTCACCTTCACTACTTCACACCTGTTGAGAGGATTATCAGTCCAGATTATCCGCATTGATGATTTTAAATGGAGCTGCTTTCGCTATGATGAAGATCAGAGTAGGAAGATCAGATGTTCTAAATACAAGCTTTTGTTATTTTGCTATCAGCGGAATTTCGGTTTGCAGGTTCTGTTTTGTAGCATTTCATGTTGTATTGTTTTATAATATGCTCACTGTTTGCTTTTTTATTGTCCCTTGTTCAGGTTTACTCCGCTGCTGTGCTTCTTACCAGCTGCGCTTGCTGCCACGTCAGACTTCTCTACTGAAACACACATAGCATAACAGCTGCGCTGCTTTGGCTCGCTCTTCACCATTAAACATCGCTCATCAAGTGACTTTATTGCAACAATTTTCACAATAAATTGTGTTTAACTGCATCTCCTCTGTCGGGTCCAGATTCTCTAGAAAACACAACATCTGTTTGGACAAAACAAGCAATTTGGGCCTTAGCTATACTGCTATTTAAGACCACTTAAAGTAATGTTTAGGTCTGAAATCACTGTGGAGGCACACATTTCAAGGCTTAATGTATATAATTTGAGCTATATTGTCTCTCTTTGTTGTCGACTTTGGAAAATTACATGCTTTGGTTTAATTTTCAGGCTGTTTATGTCATGCCATAAAGTAGTGTTAAGCTACTTCAAACTTGTTAAATGAAGCTCTATTTGTGTCATTATTTCTTTTTTTAAGCCATAGTCCGAACATCCAGAACTTTACAAGAAATAATGTTCCTCTAGATTTTCTGTGTGTATTAAGGCGCTGAAACATTTATCAAGCTTAGAAATAGATTTTGCTACAAAAGAACTCCCAGTGTGACTCCTGCCTGCACAATCTCTCCTCGCTAATAAAGAAGCACTTCGCCTCACAACCCTGGTATGCTCGCCGCCACGATGATGGTGTAGATTATGTGTGTCAAATAGGATAGTGTGTACACCTGTATGTGTGTGTAATAAAGTGCAGAAGTGAAGAACAAAGTCACTCAGAGTAAAATCCCTCCTGTGACAGTCTAGAAACAAAAATGAAATGAAAAATGAAAATGAAATGAAAAAGAAATACTTTGCAAGTACCAGAATTTGGGGGCTTAAAAAAAGCTTTTCTGCAGGTGATTTGCAGAGATATGCATTCCTTGATGGGGCCTTATCATTCATTAAGAGACTGAGGCGTGTAATTAAAAGAGAGAAAGAAGAAAGATATTGAAGAAAAGTGAGTTTTACATGAAATCGCTGCATTGGCAGAGTAGAACATGATCTGAGCGTAATACCCTGCTGATGTCATTTTCACAGCCTCTTGTCACTAAGCAGATTAACATACACATAGACACAGCAGGACTGGCACTATGAGGAAAGTGAGAAGCGCCGTGAAATTTCTCTCCTCTCATTTTTCTGAATAAAGCAAGTCTGGAGCAACAATTTGTCAACCCTCAGACGCTAACATATTCTGCCTCCCAAGGCCGACAGTGTACCACCTCTTATACCAGTACAAACATTTTCCGTATCTGAGGCACCTTGTGGGCAAACTTTGAGGTTTAGTAATGTTCTTGTTGACACTTAAGACAGTGCTGTGTAATAAAACAAAATAAGCCAATACGATCTATTTAGTTTTAAAACACTGCTGCATCACTAACCAATGCATAGCCACCACGTCACCAAGAGGAACAAAATTCCAGGTGTATTCATCTTCCAGCCATCTTTATTTAAATCACAGTATGCTTAACCTCTACACTAGCTTGGTTGGAGTCCTAACCAAGGAGCAAACGAACTGAAGTCGATATGAGGGCACTCATACTTGGAAAGAGAACTTTCCTTGGCACTCGCTAATGGGATACATTTATCTGTACCAGCTATTAAAAGACATATTACTAAAGCCTTTGAGCATATAAAAGCGCTCATTCATTCTCTCAATCTCCACCATCAGTCATCTGCTCTGTACCATCGGTTTCATCAATCAGCAAACAGGCAGCAAGATCCCTCTTCAAGGTCTTGTTCATTGCGGCGGGGGCCTGAGAAACACTACAGAAAGCTTCAATAAGTTCCTTACCTCTTTCCCAGACAGGTAGTAGGCGGACAGCAGACCTCCAACAAACCGGATGTTCACCTCAAACACAGACACTTCTGCATTCTGCAACAGGGACACAGAAATATCAGAGGATGAACACTTCTCATGAATACATACTTCTCCTCCTACTAACAGTGAATTAGGAAAGCTCGATATAAAAATGTTTTTGGGTCCTGTTTCACTTGAGGGAGGATTAGATTAGGGTGAGCTTTTCACAGTCCAGACAGATATTTTTAGATGGAAGCAGTCAACAATTGACACTGAATAAATTTAAATCCTGGCTGGTTTCGTACATCGTAAATACACTGTGTTTGTATAGCACCTTTCTAGTCTTCCAACCACTCAGAGCACTTTACACTACAGCTCATATTCACACACATTCACACACACACACACACACACACACACACATCCACCAATGGCACAGCCTTCAAGAGCAATTTTGGGTTCAGTATCTAGCCCAAGGACACTTCCAAATGCAGACCGGGGGGGATTAAGAGATCGAACAGCTGTTCTTCCGATAACTGTTCTAACATTTTAGCAACGTACATGTGTACATGTTGGATGCATTATGCACGTGTTCAGGGTGTATTCACCAGTGGATACCTGTGCTTCATGAGTATTTTGTGGGGTTTTTATTTCAAATAGCCTGGCAATTTCAGACACAATAGCGGCATACATCAAGCGATGGTCCACAGCTATGGTCCTGAATTAAACTATTTGATGGACTGCCATAAAATTCGGTATCTCCACTCAGCATGAATTGCGGACACATTAGTGACCCCTGACTTTTCATTGAATGTGATCATCAGGTCTTTTTTTATTGCTCCAATACTTTAATTTATGACCAAGTACTTGCAAAAATGACATTCACATCAGCCTCAGCCATAGATTAGCGCTAATTAGTAAATGTAAGCATCCTAAAAAAGCAACACTGAGATGGTGAACACAGTAAACATTGTAGTTGCTAAATATCAGCATATTACCACTGTTGTTGTGAACTAACAATGACATTTGGCTCACAGCACCACTGTGCCTAAATACAGCCTCATGAGCCACATGGCTGTAGATATTGGAAGATATCCAGTAATGTTTGTGCCAATTTTTTTAATGGTTTTTCAAAAAGTCCGCTGACAAAATACAGGGCCCCTTGTTGGGCACCCATATACCAATCTGTCACAGACCAATGAAGGGCTTAAGTTAAAAAAGAAATCCTTAGATACCAAACATTGCCTTAAATGGCAGCGGTAAAGTGTGCTGCATCTAAAAATAAAACGCCTCTATTTCAGATTTTGGCAGAGAGAATGGGACAAATAATAACAAAAAATGCGAGTTGGAAAAGCCAATTGTCTCGGCAACAGAACAATGAAGCTTCATCTCTCTCCCTCTCCTCTTTTATGAACAGATTCCTGAGTTAGATGAAGTTATTGTGCTTGACTGACAGCTCTCATAAGTCACTGCTGTCACCCAGAGATAGGACAATAGACTCTGTCCTGTGGAAAAACAAATTACATGCCAGACAAAATGTGTCCTGTCATTTCCCCCAAATTCTGAACGACTGATTGAGTGGTTAGATTTTGTAGCTAATTCGTCCTAATTAAAACTGAATTATTTCCTCCACAACGCACAGGAAGCTGAATGTAAAGGACAATGTTATATCTTTCTACTGCCTGCTGTCTCTCAGCAGAACAGTTTAAATGAGCTAGAAGAGTGAAACAGTGTAATATATTGGAATGAAGAAATATTCTACCTAATTTTAAAGTTCTGAGTAAGGTACTTTTGAGCGAACATTTACAGCAGTTTTCCTGAGATATCTTGTGTTAGCAGCCACCACTGCTTTAAACTGTTGGACGGTGACCCTCTGAGTCAGCAGTTGTGCGGCGTTATCTCTTTCCTGCAAGAGGACCTGACAAAGTTGGCAGGCAGGGAATCAAGTCTCCTGATGCTGCAACATTAAAGCCATTACAGAGCGCACAGGAAACTGACTAAGCATGGGCTAGCAGAGAACTAATTAAGGGCTCCAGCAAGATGAGCCGATGAGATAATGGCCAAGGCAGACCTCTTTAGATCAAAGTGTACCTTATGATCTATTTTGTGAATGGCTAGATGTTGAGTGTCACTGAACAACCTGTTTTGCTGGTCTTAGAGTTCAATTTGTCAAAAAGCCCAAAAAAAACTATACCTGTAGTTTTCTCTTTTTTCACCATCATACTCTTTTATATTGAAGCGGAAATGTAAAAGGATGATATTATATCGTCCTACTGCCTGCTGCCTATTAGCAGAAGAGTTTAACTAAGCTAGAAGAGAACTAATTAAGGGCTACAGCAAGATGAGTCGATGAGATAATGGCCCAAGCAGACTCCTTTAGATGAAAGTGCATCTTATGATTTAATTTGTGAATGGCTAGTTGTTAAATGTCACTGGAAAACCTGTATAGCTTAAAATGACAAAAAGCAAAAAATCTATACCTGTAGTTTTCTCATTACAGGAAATATTGAGTTTCTTTTTCCTCCCATCATATTCTTTTATAACTTATTGTAAGTTGTTTCAGAGTGTTTGACAGAAGAAGTCTCGGGAGTGCTATAAACCCCGTACTCAGTCTGTTTCTCTTTAAATAGATTTAAAAGTGTTGCTTAGCTGCTTGTGTAGAAATAAATGGCAGTGACCTGTGTGGCTCCTGCAGTGGGACTCTGAGTGCAGTGAGAAGCAACTGTCGTATTTTCTCAGGTTTTGTGATGCAAGCAATACACTATTCCATTCATTGCACTTGGCAGAGCAGATAGCAATGCTGAAGACAGCCAGGTACTTTTTCCTTTCAGGTTGTGGGGACGTACAAATTAACTGATATGTATCAGAAAACTAAGATTTGTAACCACAAACCTCACTACTCGCATAAAAAGGCAACATGAGTCAGTCAGCACAATGAAAGTAGCTCTAGCAGCTAATACCACTTCTAGCTAGCCCCAGATTCTACCAGTTGCTGAAGCCATGTGCAACCAAACAACAACCAGCAAGCAACAGTTTAAGGGGCAAAAAATCCTCCTCTATTGGGACTGACTAGAAAGTAATCCAGTGTATGTTTACTACTGATTGTGTGGAAGAAGATGCATGTTTGATTCGTTTGAAATAAGTGTGACTAAATTATTTGAAATAAAAAAAGCAGCAACACCAAATCCTCCTAATAATCCTAAGTCAAATGAGAGGAACAAAACCTTTTATTCTTTGTTCACCCAAAATTGCAGGTGCAATGTCCAGACACTGTGTAAGTGCAAAATGAACTGCTGCACCTAAACAAGAAAAATCGTTTTAGAAAATATCACATACTGAATACTGCTGACTAAATTTCCCCTGGCTCATGTGGCACTGGCTGAGTTCACAAGGGGCAGATCAATTCAATTATATACACTCAAATGTAGTAAAACCACCCTTGCATCATATTTTGCACCTTAATGTTTGCACCGTTTAGTCCTTAACCAGCAGTGTCTCTTTGTGATCTTTAATTCCTGTGCCAGTGTGAACCAATCAGAATGAGGTGTGCAGGTTTGTTGTGGCACTGAGAGGGTTTCAACCATAATTACTAACCTCACAGTTCATACACAGTTATATTGAGTACGAAAAACCGTTTCTTCCACTGGCCACTGCTGTAATTTTACTGCGTTTTGGGTGTGTGTGTGTCTGTGAGATAATTCAAAGCCATCACAACCTGTGTACTTTGCTTAGAGACAGTTGCATTGATGCAGACATGTTTCGTAAAGATATCAAGTATATCTGGATTCCCGATTTTCTCGTCTGTTACTTCATCAAACACTCCAGGCTACTGTCATCACTTCTGTATTCACAAGTCTCAAACAATCTCCCTTATTTGTTTAACAAACCTTTGTCTTTCTGCGTCTCTTTTTATCACCGTTCCTCTCTGGAAGTTTTCTCAAAACTCAAGGTGACTGCCTGCACTTTAAAGGCTCTTTTAAGCTGTGTGCGTAATGGAAGCATTTTAAAAAGTTTTAAATCTCTACAAAGAGGTAAGAATGTAAGATTTATTTTCCTGGATGATTTCACTTTAGTCGCAAAAGTTTATTGTTGTTCTTAAGTCAAACCTTCAATTTACTCTAATAAGTGTCAAGAATACTCAAATAAGTGTCTTCATGGTAAACACTATTTTTCAAGTTTAGCACTTTGCAGATTTCTGTCATTTCCAACTGCAATTGTGGCATTACGCCTTGCAAATGAAGTAGCGCAACAGTGTTTGGGCTGGTACTGTCTTTGCCACAGAGCAATATTAATCACTAAAGAAAACAAACCTACTTTCCCCTGCCATTTGATGTTTTAATATAGTTTTATATCGCCAGTAGGAGTTAAAAATTCTGTTACAAATGGCAGTCAGCGTTGTGTGTGTTCCTTCACCAGTGAAAAGGAGGGGAAAAAAGTTGTTTTATTAAATTAAACTTTTTGTCTGACTTTATCAAATACAAAAGTTCAAACAGAACATGATATTAGTTCATTTGAGAACATGACATACTAATAAAAGCCAATTCAGGAATTTCAATTTGAAAATAAATAAGTTATACAAAATGATTTGCTGTTTTATAAAAATGTTTGTTTGTACACATGCACGTGTGCATGCGTGATCAGGATGATACCATCTCTAACTCATTTTGAGTAAAACTGATGTAATCCCAGTGATGTATGTCATTTATAATCCCGTCAGGTCTGAATTGAGGAGAAATGTTGAAATCTGCAGAAATATATACGCAGAAAGCACGTTGTATCAAAAGGTACTGTAGCTTTACATCTCAACAACATGGCACTGCACCAGATCAGAAAACAATGGGCCTCCTGCTGGGACAACGCTGTTTTGAGTGACAGGACGACCGCTGATAAATACTGAAAACAAGGCAGGATTATGTACAGGGAATCACTGTGGCGCTGAAAAAGCCTCCAAAAGTGAATGAGCTGAAACACTGAGTATCCACAGTTTTGGATAAAGTACAGTAAGGAGGATTAAAGCCGATCTGAAGGGATAATTCACAACATTTATTGATATTTATATAATGTTAGACGGATATATTCTTTGGTCCTGAGATATTTAAACTGATGTCTGTCATATTTGCAGTCACAAACTAAAGGAAAGACAAAAGCACTGTTTTTCTGTTTCTCATTAATGAGGAGCTCTTAGCTGGGACTTTATAATGAGGATAGTTCTACAATAACAGGCAGACATCAAAGAAAAGGCGCAACGCGTGTGTGTGTGTGTGTGTTACTCACAGATACACATGTTCTCATGTCATTAAGATCATGAGCAAGAGGACAGCAGTCCTTCAGACACCTAAGTTGAAAAACATACAATCCTACTTTACCTATTAAGGCTTTATTAAGTCTGTACTTCATGACATAGATGAGATTCTCCGTGTAAGATGAAAACTTACTCTAGATTTTTAAAGGGATAGTAGTTTTTGAAGTGAGGTTGTATGAAGTGCTTATTCATAGCCTTATCAGCATGCCACCAGTTTGGAGAAGCAGAGAGGAGTCCCAGCAAAGCAAGTCCCAGAGAGCAAAGCAACCTACTTCTGTGGATGGGGTCAGCAGCATACAGCAAACATATTTTAGCCACCTAAAACAATCTATATCAGTTTAAGTGAATGCCAGTGGTTCTCAAATTGGTGGCGCCAGTGATGTTGAGCAGATCTAAACCTGTATGAAAGTGATTCACGTGGTGGCATTAACAAAAGAAGGGCTCTGATGCAAGGTTATTTTGCTAACCTGAATCATAAATCAAACACATATTATGACTTTTTTTTATTATGATGTTTATTTTGTAGAGGAAAAAGGACTGAAAAGGCTTTTACTTAATATTACTGATATTTGTTGAAAAAAGATTATTCATAACTATTTTGAATGTTCTACATCAGATTTCTTAAGTGATCCACTGTTAGTCTTTGACCAAGTTTCTCACCATAAAGAATAGTTTAAAAGCACAATTAAGCATCTGGTTTCTTCAACTTTCACTCAGGAGCAAAAATCAGCCTTTAAACTTGAAAGAAATAACAATTTGATACTTGATAGAATGAAATCTGCTGGACTCGGTTGGCTTCAAAGTTTTTTTGCTTATACAGGAAGGCGTGAACCAAGAAGTGCTGTTTGCTATACTTTTAGTTTGCAGTAATCATTTCGTAATGTAAAGCATGTTGTTTTGATAAGAGGTGTATACATACAGTTTATTATTATTACTTTTGACACTTGCTGAAGAGCACCGAACCATTAGGTAAGATAGTGCTCAATACCTACGTATAAATTAAAATTATTTTCAAAACAACCAGTAAAGAAACTCTAGCAATCAGTAAAGAATACAGTGCCAAAGGAAAGGGCTGACCCCGTCCACAGCAGTAGGCCTCTCCAAACTGGGGGCGAGCTGACCGCTGCTTACTTGCTGTAGGTAATACTCTGACTATGGATAAGTACCTCATATAACCTCACTTTTAAAAAACAAAACAAACTATCCCTTCAATAATATTGTGTATTATTTTGTTCATAAAAATATCAGTACTGCTATTATTTATAAGAACCTTCCATCACTGGTAACAAAAGCTGAAAAGTTTTGTCAGCATCTCAATCTAATGAATCAACACTCCTCATTTAGCTATGAATATCCCACATGCTTATTTGCACCTTTCAATCACATGAAGTGTAACAACCCTGTTATCTGTGTCTCTACGTGTGTGTGTGTGTCCTTAGCAACTCATACTAGAAAGTTCTGTAACAATGGTTTGACATTTTCTAGTTTTTGTACAGCACATGCACAATTAAAAATAGAATAGAATAATAAATCATATATAATCGTTAATAATAAAACATGAGAGAAACAAAGAAAAGGAGCAAGCTGATTTCAAACACAGGGAGAGTTCGATCCATCCTACTTATCCTTCCAGTAGCGTTTGAGTATGTTTCTGTGTGTGTGTTTCCAGTAAAGAAGTAAACAGTAATAGACTTGTGTATGGGTCCATTAGAGTATGTTTTTGTCTTTTTGCCTCTGGGTTATATTGATAACATTGGCAGGAGGAACCAGAGTCAATACACTCATTTCCTGTCCAGACACACACACACACACACACTTCTTTGATTCCTGTAGTCACATGCATGTCTTACTCACTGAAATTGATGTCAACATATGTAAATTCTTTATGTATATATGTTTTGTGTAAACTCACACATTTTCAGGATATTCAGGGGATTATTCTGAAGTTTGAGAACCTCAGCATTAAGTGAATTGTGACGCATTACCGGCAGAGCCCATTAGAAGCCCGCATGATTGTTTCTTACAATGTAATCATCCAGGCATAAGAATATTACATTACGTTTTATATCCTGTCATTAAGGCTACATTTGCTACATAATATATTAAACACCCAGCAATTTTGAGCTTATTATGTTTATCATATTATGTCTTGATTATACTAATTATCATGTATTTATAATGCCTGATGAGCAAGAATTAGTGCACTGGAAAGAAAAACACAATTTGTCTCTGGACTCCTTGAAATTAAAATATTTTAAAGAATATAGATATTCAGTATATTTTCTTATTCTTATAATATGTTTAAATATGGTATGTTTATAATATTTATATAGTTGTGTTAGTTAGTGTTTGCGTAATACACACACACACATCAAGACTCTGGTTAGGCAGGCGGAAGGCTCAGTGCAGCTTCATCAAGCCCTTTTTCTATCCAATTGCTGATGGTAAACAACACACACATATATATATATATATATATATATAATATATATATATATATATATATATATATAATATATATATATATATATATATATATATATATATATATTATATATATATAGTCTTCCTCTAACATCCTAGTGAAGAAAACCATCAAAAGTTGTGCAATGACCTTCATGTGGTGTCATTCAGTCAGATATCTTCCTTGCATCTTGCCACATATCTCTGTATTTAGTTGATTGTAATACATAAGCTCATGTAAATGGAGACTACAAAGTGTTCAACTGAATCATAGTCAATAAAAGTCCAAATTAAAAAGCTAAAATGGATTTTAGGCTCTGTCTGAAAAGTGGCATCAAGCGACCAATGTAATTACGCGTTTTTCTCTTTTAATAAGCTTGAAATAAACATTTTATAAGCCTTGGGAGTCCTGTGTATGAGCATATGTCCTTGCCAAGAAGCTTTTAAAAGTTCATGAGTTGTTAAGTGTTTTAATGAGTAGAAAACTGTGCTTCTTTTGTTCAAGGGCAGGGGCGGAAGCAACACAGACCACATCTACTTTGACTTGGCTTGATTACATACACAGCAGACAACAAAACATGGATACTTAAACATTACCTCCACTTGTAATACTTGCATCATTTAATATTGACAGTAAACATCCTGCCAAGCTTTCCTCTGATCGAACAGTTTTCCAACAAGTGATGTTTTTTACTCCTCAAACTACATTGAAGATGAAAGCAGATTGTGTTTTCACTCCTGCGTGTCTGTCAGGAACATATCTCAAAATGTTAAAAAAAATGGATTTGGCTGAAACTCAGTAGACAAGTGGTGCTCAGGATTTTGGATTTCCCCTAAAACTAGATATTTTAATTTACCGGTATTATATGCTGCATCCAAGTGCTGGTGAAAAACCAATGGGATCCAGGATCTTGAATAGTAAAGATAATCAATTTCACCTCCTTTGGAGGAAAATCAAACCCAGACGTAGGGCTGGGCAATTAAACAATAACGATAATTATCGTGATATAATTTCCTGAATAACAATATAACAAATGTTCAATAAATGTTTAATTTGACTCATTTTAATCATGACAGAATGAGAAATATTTTTTTCTATTAAGATATATATTTGGTTGAGGAAAAGGTATGGGCTGATCTTTTTGTAAGTAGAAACTGAATTTGAATTAGTCGATCTGAATCTGAATTACTTAACTTGAATTAAAAACTTAACCTGAATAGCATAATTTGAATTTATATTGCTTGCTTGAATAACTGTATTGAAAAACTGAATAGATTTGAAAAGATTTGAAATTAAATTTATTAGTTTGAACCCTCTTCCAAAAAACTGAAACTGTATTTGAGCCTCACTAAAAATTCAACTCTTACATATATTTTCAGTTGCAAGTGAATTCAGTTTCATAATATTACATTCATTTTCAAGTTTATTGGAATTCAGTTTCAAACAAATAAATTAAATTATGCTCTTCAGATTCAGTATTTTTTATGCAATTATTCAAGTTGAGCAATTCAAATTCAGATCTAAGTAATTAAAATTGAGTTTATACTGACACAAATATCAGCCCATAAAACCACAATTAAGCATCTGGTTTCTTCAGCTTTTGCTCAGGAGCAATAACTGCCTTTAAAGTTGAAAAAAATAATGATTTGACGTTTATCATGACAATGAGCGATATTGAATGATAAGATTTTTTTTTATAGTGATAACGTTTTAGCTCTACCCAGAAGCCAAACTAGGAACATCACTGAGTTAAAGTGGCACATTTTTTCGGTCTTTTTATTCAAAATACAGATGCACTATCCTCTTATTAACACCTGAACTTTAAAGGTGTTTGCTCTTTCGCGTTAAATTTCCATTAACAAAAACAGAAACTCATGAAGATCCCAAATGAGTAAACGGCCAGCATTTCAAGGCTCCTCTTTACCATTAAGATCAATGGTTGAAGCTTCTATTGACTGAATTATGAGTTAGTTATGACAGAGAGTCAAGGTTTTTTGGAAAATAAATTTAGTTGATCATCACATAGACACCCACACACACTTCCTTACCACGTTAAAGTCAAGGTTCTTCTCTACCCACTCAGTAGCAGCATCGAACTCTTTAAACATTTCCATGATATAGAGGGTATCCAGGGCATCCACTATTGTTGCTCCCTTTATACTGCCTGCAAGAGAAACAGAAGAAGATTAGAAAAAGATTACGAATGTGGCTCTTGAATGTTGATGTGTCTTCATTAGTTTTACATATCATCAGTCTTCTACAAATATAGAGAAATGCTGGGAAGGAAGCTGAATAAAAACCCCTTAAGTTTAACTCTTCCATGAGCAAATTCCACAATTATTCAAATGGTAAACCATTGATTTCATAAGTATGAATGACAACAGGTCCTGGCAGCAGTGTCACCAAAAAAGCACTGAATAAACAGCAGAAGTTAAGAGTTATGTTTGGAGGGTGAATAAATTATTTTGCTCGACAGATGGTGAGAGGCAGCGATTATGAGCACTGATGAAACGTCAGGAGTATTGCTTATCTCTAGTGATTAGCTTCATAGCAGGAGGGAAGACACACAGACACACAAACCATCATTTCAGCACTGCCATTACCCCTTAACGAATCCAACACCACCTCAACACCTTATTCTGTGTACGTGCCAGGGGGCTCAATAAATCATTAAGCATGCAGCACAAAGCTTTTAGTCCTAACATATATGTTACAAACACAAGATCTCATCTGTTTGAGCTATCTGACCATTTACAGGTGAGACTGAAGAGGGGTTAAAATTGGAAATGGAAGATGGGGAGGAAGAAGAAAAAGGAACTCGACAATCGATAAGACAGAAAGAGAGCAGAAACGAAAACATGCATTCATCGGCGTAGGGAGGCAGACCTCCAGAGATGGAGAAGGCAGGGAGTAAAGGTAGAAGGAAAAACAGTGAAGAGGAGGGAGAGAATAGGTTTGAAAACGGCGTGGCTAGAAAGTAGAGTTGAGATGAAAGCCAGGAAGCTGCTGGTTTGTTACTGTGTACTGTATATCTGTGGGTTTAGTATATCCCTCTGTAAGTTGTGGGAGGACGCAAAGGCAGCTAAAAGCTTTCCATTAGACACAATGCTGAATCATCAGCTAGAGGTGCAGGGCTACTGTTGTCCATCAGAGTTCTGTTCACTCTGTGTCTAGAAATCATTATGATTTCTTTTTAAAATCACCACTGTGAGATGACAACTCAGTCAGCTGTTTCTAGCTGTAAAGCAGATTTACAAGGTAATCGAAATGTTTCCTTTCAATGGAATTATGTTGATACCACAAAATATCAAGATATAGAAAAGCTTTAATACTTTCTCTTTTGAGAGAAGATGTGAAAATTCCATCTGTGTGCTAGCCTGACTTTCTAAAAAGCTGTAAAAAGAAATATGACAACAAAAGTTTGTTGTTTTACAGGTTAATTAGATGTTTTAACTATTTCTTGAAAAAGACCATTCCGACTATACAGACCTGTAGACTCTTTTTACATGATTGTTTGTATACATATTTAACAAATCAGATACTGTAGCTAACCCTGGCTAGCTGTCTCGCCCTGCTCCGGTCTTTAAGCTAAGCCAATCACCCAAAAATCTTTTGTGGACCAAGCATGCTACTTGTAATAAAATAACATCAGTTATCTGATATCACACTAAAAAGAACGTTTTGTCAGGCCTCGAGCCATTTTACACAAAGAAAAAGGATGTAACTTGAGGTGTCAGCAGATCCTGTTATTGCTGTGGCCACTTGTCCTTCAAGTTTTTCATCCTTCTCACATTTTCACTCCATTGAAACCTCCAAAGTGACAAAGAGAACAAGACACTCTCCTCCCGTCCATTGTCTTGTCACTGTGCTTCCTTCCCCACTCCCTGCTCTTCCTGTATGTATTTGTGTGTGTGTGTGTGTGTGTGTGTGTGTGTGTGTGTGTGTGCGGTACAGATGGTGAATGAGTGACCGGAATACTAATAATAAATATAAAAAAGAAAAGGTTAGAGAGGAAAGGAAAGGTGCGTGGAAAGTTTTCTGACATTTGATCATCTGTAGAAGAAAACTGTTTGCAACTGTTGCACATGTATAGGGCTGCAGCTAACGATTTAAGATTTTGTTAATTTGTACAGCTGATTTTTGTGTTTCTACCATGATTAAGTAGGATACGTAGTTAAGTTGTTTCTTTTTTGTCTGTTTTTGTCTGTATTTGTTGATTTAAGATCGGGAGTATGCACAGGGTGTTTTATTTTGAAATTTGACCGGATTCTCAATGCCATTTTGTGTTTCTGTTTCTTTTATTTTTTTAAAACAACCAAAAAAATCAAATCGAATCTTAATCACAATATCTGGCAGAAAAATTTTTATTTTTCCTATAGTTTTTTAGATTTTTTTCCCAAAAGCGTTCAGCCCTAATGAGCAATATGAGTAACTTAATCATGTGATTTTAAATATTTTATCATCATGACATATAGTATTAATAGACATAATGTTGAGATATGTTATTTTTAATTATTGTGGCTGATTGGATCTCTGTTGGGAGGAGCTTTATCGGATATTACATGACCAATGTGAAGCAATGTGTTAATAAGAGCGATTAAGTTCAACAAAACTAACAGGAAAGTCAGACAGATGTCTATTAAGCACACTTTCCTGAGAAGAAGTATTGTTATGCAAAATATGTGGAAACAACTGAATGGGTGGGGGCTTTAATGTATATATGTACACGTTTTTAGTCTAATCTTAAAGATGGAGAGCAACTCTCAGTGAACTTGAATGCTAAAACAATTAGCTGAATAATTAATTAGTCAAAAATAAATTAGTAACTAGTAGATAAAATAGATTAGGGCTGACCCCGAATAGTTGAAGATTCAATGCTTTGATGGGTGGAGCCTGATTCAACTGTCAATCTTGCAGTTGAAGCTTCACAGCCGAAAGGATCATGCCATTTTGGCGATATGGGGGTGCTCAACGTCTGATTTTACATGGAACTACCAGTTTTTTCCCCAATAAGTTAATATACAGCCTATTATAGGCAGGACTTGACGATTCTGATTTGACTATGTAAATCCTTAGTCGGGGACAGCCCTTATATAGATTAATCGTTTCAGTCATTTTTAGTGCAAAATGCCAAATATTACTTGTCAAATGGGATTATTTGCTGCTATCCTTTGTCATTTACAGACAATAAATCACATGTTAGAGTTTTGAACTGTTTGTCAGACAAAACAAGCAATATGATGGTGTCACCTTGGACTCTGGAAATTGTGATGTGCATTTTACAGTCCAAACGATAATCGAGAATCAATTATAAAAACAATTGTTAGTTGCAGTCCTAGATTTGCTGGCGTCTTCATGACCATGCGGTTGTTGTACAAAACACACAGAACACTTGACTTTTCATTAAGTACACAGATGACACTGATCACAGACTGGGGGTTTAATCCCTGAAGTGACAGCTTGTCCAGAACCATGATGGCAGAGGGCACCAAGAAATCTGATAAAATCTGTTAGTTACCAGATCCAGGATTTGTGTCAGAGTCCAGATGGGAGGACTATAAAAACCAAGACGGGATTCAGCTGAGGTCCTTGAGGTTGTGAGAGCAAAGTCCAATGATGCTGGAGGTGATATGTGTGCTGCTGAGGATTTTGTTTGTGTTTCTGAGCCGCGAGCATGGTGAAGTAGCAGATGGCTCAGCAGAGGGCAGCGTCTATGATGCTTCTGTAAAACATGAGTGGAAGCGGAGGAGGACAGAGTCTAGGAGGCTTCTATAAAGAAGGAGCGGCAGGGGAGGACAGGCCTTGTGATATTTGCTGTAGGTGGTGGGCTTGTCACAGTGGGTGAATTCTTACAAAGGTTTGTTCCAGAAAACCTTATATTGTGTGTCCTTAAGGAAATACTCCCGGTTAGTTTGGTTCCTGTTGTGACAACCAGCCTGAGTGCAGCATTGGAAGAAATTGGAAAAAGTTATAGTTTTTGTCTTCTTCATGTCATTAATCATGGTGTTGCATGTCAGAGGTGAAGCTCATGAATGCAATATGTTCTTCAGAGAATGGTTAAATGACAAAAGGTACGGTTTGACGAAAATGAGGCTTGCGTGCTCGTATGATGCTCGCCCTTTTTGACCTAAAAAGCAGAACCTGGCAGAAGGAGATGGAGAGATGAAAAATGAAAGAGCGGGTGCCCTCAGAAGAGAAGAAGCATTACCTTTCTGTTCCCAGACAGAGAATGAGGACAGATGGGAGATGGATGGAAGAAAAAAAATGGGAGATTCAAAGTCCAAAAGCCATTAACGAACTGTATCAGTCCCTCCATTCCTGTGTGCCTCGAAACACAATCCATCCAGTTGTTCCTCTTCCTACATTCACTTGTGCTGTAATGAGGTATCCATCAATCTTTTCCTCCTCCTTTTCACAGTACTTCTATCAGTCCTCTCTCTTCCTGTCTCTTTCCGTTCTTTACCTTCTTTGTTCATGTCACCTTGCATCCTTCCATCTTAATGCACGCTCTGCTTTTTTCCCCCGTCTTTTTTCTCCTCTAACAGAAAATGAGTGAAGAGGTGAGTGATGGATGAATTAAAAAAGAAAAGCACCACACCTAGGCATCTTCAATCATCACCTAAACAGGCAGATGTCCTTACACACACACAAAACACACTCCTGCATGCCATATCCTGTAAAGAATCCTGTTATTCTGCTGCAGTTCAGTGCTAAAAACTTTAGTATTAGCTCATACAGAACTCTTTTAGTGTGGTATCAATAATGAAACAACTTACTGCATTACTTACTACACTGCTGTGTGTGCGTGTGTGTGTGTGTGTGTGCCAGACAGGACAGTGATGCACTGTTCGGTTGTTCAGAACAAAATAACCTTCACTTTATGCAATCAGGCAGGAAAGACAGAGCTTTAATCTGGCGTGACGTGGCGTGTGTGACTGAAAGCGATTGACAAATGTGATGTTGAGTTTTCTCATTTAGACGCAAACACACACCACTGATTGTGCAGGCAGAGGTCAAAATGTCTAGATGATCTCCACGTGTTCAGTCTTTGCTGAGGAGCATACGTTTTGAGTGGCGAATGGTGCATCGGTGGAACAACAGTCTCACTGTGTGTGTGCGGCATTAAGCAATAGGTCTATATTGATCCCTTTGGAATCTGAGGCTGGATTGTGTAAAGGAAAAGTTTATGGGTTTAAATGTGTTTAGTGAATTTATTTTTAATTTAATTTTTAATTTATTTTAGTTTTTTTCATTTATGTTCTGTTGTGTTCTTTGCACACCCTGCCTACGTGCTACGAATCTTCATCTTAGTTTGTGTTTGACGCCTGTGTTTTCTCTGATATCTGTCCTCGCATATATCAGCGGCACAATAACATGAAAAGCAGGACGATAAAACAAATAACTTTTTTTGCTCCTTTCTTATGCAGTTGAAAAAAAATCTAGAAAAAGGGTAGTATTTGAATCTAGAGTATCAATTCTTTTGACCGCACTGTCATGTTGTCACACAGCAATGTAGCAAGCTAACACTCCTCCAATAAAAGGCTGAAGATGGTGGATTGACTGTAGTTTTAAAGGAAGCTACTGGGAAACTGGGAAAACAGTAATAGACAGCAAATTCGGTGATGGTGTTGGCTCTGCACAACTACTACAACTAAAAGCCTAAAAGTATCACCAGTCAACAGTAAGGTCTCACAAAAAGTCCAACAAAGTCATCTAGTAAACACACAATATCCACAACAGTAAAACCACAGAGTCAAAAACACACAACAGTTTAAGATTTGCTAATGCAAAACGGTAATTTTGCATTAGACAATTGAAACAGCTCGTACAGTGGATAGCTTGATCATCGCTGACTGTAGAAAAACATTCTGCTAAATCACAAATCAACAATCAAGAAAGCAACAAAAGTAGAGCTGACAGATAATTGCCCCACCAAGGGTATTCGAGGCGTAGATAAAACATTTCTGTCAATATTTGCTTAATACCTGTTTACCTAACAGGTTTACCTAACAGGTAAACAAGTATCTCTGTTAGGCCAGAGAAAATTTAAGTTTGAGCTTACCCAAAACTAGTCCGATGAGCTGTGAGATGTTGGGGAAATTAAGTTGATCAAAGACGCTAGTAAAGAATCACAGTGCATAAAATCAGCACAGCAGAAACGTCAGATGGGTCAGACCACCGTGTTTAACTATATATAAACGTTGTAGTTACAACTGACAAACACAAGCAAATTATTACATTTTAAGAAAGTCAGGTAATATAACATGTCATGGGTTATATGACACACACACAACTTGAACACAAAGCCTGACCTCAGCAGTCAGCTGTACCCTCCAGCTCTGGGTCACGCTGAGCTCCTTGGGAAGGCTTTCGCATATTTCTTTCACTGTAATTCACACACACTTCAACCCGAATACAGAGCTGTGGATTATGTCACAGCGGCAGTGTGGAGGTAATGCTCCACTCTCGCAATAAAGTCAGCCCTACAACTATAGGTCACATGAATTGTAACTCTGTGGAGCTCTTTAGCCTGAAGCTTTCTACTCCCCTCTGTCAGGCAGCATTAACTGCATCTGAAAACATTGAGCGTTCTTGTGTGTGTGTGACTGACTGATAAATTAATCTACCATAGTCCTTTTTCCCCACACTCAGTTTTGTTCTCTTTGGTCCATATCTTTTCTGCTCTTTGGCTGTGTTTGAAACAGACAAAACTGCTGTCTCAGAACATATCCAGCATGACAGCGAGGCATCAAGTGCTGTTTAAAATGGATCGAACAATTTTTTCCTGTCTTGTAAGATGTCTTCAAAACTGACCGTTACGGGGGCAGTTTCAGTTCTGAAGGCAGCAGCGATGCTGAGTCGAAGCTGCCTATTACCCATAAAGCTGTCCGCCTGCAGTAGCTCACAAAAAATTGTGAGAAGATGGACAACAAACAAGCCGATTTCATCTACAAATTTAAGTTTTTAAAAACACTGAACTGTCTTATAAGCCCATGACTGTAACCAACCAAGATTGTTTGGTTTGATTTCTGAGGCCTCTGACAAATGTGATGTTGCCTTTTCAATAGCTAGCTAGCAGACACTAAGGCTAGTGACTGACAGCCAGAAGAGAAGCAAGACGGTGTGCCGACGTCACACGATGCCATAAGTCACGCCTTAAAAGGCTTTTCGAAACAACAACGTTCTTAGAAGATGCCTTCACTCACAAGTTATGCCTTCTGAGGCACTTGACCAGAGCCTTTATAAGACTAGTAATGAGTGCTGATAGCCATTTTCACAGTTTTCATGTTGTTCTAAGCAGGAAAAAATTGTTAAACTCCGCAGCAAACAAATCCATTCTCAAATCTCTAACTCACAATCTTTCTTAGATATACTCTTTTACCTCTTTCTAACACTACAGGCATCTACAAAGAAAGAAATTGTTGACATACACTAACGTGTGCTAGCTAACTCACACAGTTGTTAATGAGACTGACTGACAAATCACGTCTTAAGTTAAAAAAAAAGTGTTGATAAACTTCACCGAAGTTAACAAAACACCTGCAACGTTCAGTATTTGCAGAATAGTATACTTGACAAGTCCCTAGCTTAAACATTTATTTTCTTCACATCATCTTAAAGTTAGAACATGTAGCATTTTTGATACCCTGAGATGGACAAGTGCTCTGACTCAGCCTGCCGCAGGTGTTACATCATATTCAGTTGGGTGATTCTGTGACCTGTAGCAGGGCCAAACTTTAACTTTACAACTTTAAGTGCAAATAATTGGGGATTTATATGGCTTGATATTTGTTGAATGAATTAATATTATGTCCACTTTGTTGTTTGAATTCGGCAGTTGTGTAAAATATGCAGTAAAAGCCTTTCAGCACAGTAGACCATCTAGAAAAACAACGCTGAATTCAGTGGAAATAATATTTATAATTTGGACGCGGTCAGGAAAGTCATCTTACTTAAGAAGTACTTATTTACTATTTAATTTTGAGGGCAGTTCTTCATGGTTGCCAAGCTGCAGTTTGGGATTGTTTGGGGGCGTTTAGAGACTTGCTTTCACTTGCCTACAATATAGCTGATGAAAGCAATTAGGTCCAAGACTTTCCCACGAACAAATGAAAACACGATGATAATTATGACTAAAACACAATATATATCTAACGGCAAGAAAAATCAGTTCTATTTTCGAAACTACAAGCTGTTTGACCTAGTTATGTGAAATTCACTAAACTTTATGATATATTCTGACATACTTGAAAACAGGCAGCCAAAAACCAGACAGGGCTGTAAACATAACCTCTTTCCAGCTTAACTGGTAGAGAGAAATGAATATTGGCACTATACCCTGACTCAGCAGCTTTAGCTCAAAATAGCAGCCTCAGCCTTCAAAAGACTGACAGCAGTCAAAGTGTCATTGATATTAAAAAAACCTGAAGGCTGCTATCATCTTATGAAAATTCAGTCTTAAAAAAAACTTCCTGAGGTTTCTCCTCAGCTCACTGCCTTTCTCAGCCCAGAAACGTTCTCAAGATAGAAAAGGGCCCCAGTGTGTCCCCATATCGTAATGTTAACTCAATGCAAACTCCAGGTTTAATCCTTAATCCTACAATTTGATCCAGATCTCGACACCCCCAGCCCTGCTGGTGATCCCATTTAGCCCCAGCTACCGCCTCAATGTTGAGTCTACACTATATTTTCTGAGAGGTCACAGAGGGGAGGTGAGGAAAAGTGATGGCTAAGCCTTTGGCTAATCGTGTTATCGTAGGCAGAAAGCATGCGCACTCACCAACACACACATACACACATTCCCAAAGTGTATTAACCTCTTGGCTTCTGCTGCCAGATCCTCAAGCATCAACACTTTTTGTCAAGGTTACAGTGAAAGGCATTACCACGCATCACTTTGTGTGTGTGTGTGTGTGTGTGTTGAAAATCTGACACTAATACAGAAAAGAGGGATTTAAAGTAAAGCTGTGATAATAATACACCAAATACAAGATAGAAAGAGGCTGACTGCAGATATTAAAATAATGTTGGGACGAGTTTAGCGGTTAATTTTGTTTGGCTGCTTCGTGTATTCAGGCGTGGGAACTTTCAGGGCCAGGCAGACTTCCAGGAGTGCGCATGAGTTGACATGTTCTGTTTCTATGAGAGTCTGTTTAGGTGTGTGTTCATCAGGAAGATGTGTGGCGCTGCTGCAGAAACTGCTCTAGGGGCTTTGGTGGGGGGGAGGGAGGGGTTCAAAGCCCGGACGAGCAAGCTTGTTCTTCAGTGTGTGATTAATTAATGTGGATGCAGACTCAAGGTTCTATAACAAAGGCTTAGGAGATGAGCTCATACGACACAGAGCTGCAAGGTGTGTGTGTGTGTTCATGTGATAGATACCCCCATTTCAGCTGCTGCAGTGCTCCCTCGTCTGTGTCCCACCCACCGCTGTGCAGAGTGTGATTTACATCATTTCAGACACTACCAAATACATCCCCCCTCTCCCTCCTCTCACACACAACATGAAAACCTGAGGGAAGGCCGGAGCAGAATTACTCCATCCATTTCAATTACAGAGATTGAATATCTGATTCAGACACACACAATGCTGTGTGGGAGCTGAGGCTGCAGCCTAGGACTCAATGTCAAATTATATAACCAAGTAAATGACTTGTCTGGAAATAGAAAGACACCAAAAACATTAGCCTTCTTGACTGGTGGGTGATAATAATATTTTTAGCTCTGCCAGCGCCAGAGTGGAGCTCTAAGGCTGGCAGGACACAGGAAAATAATATTTGGTTTGACACAATGGTGGGGTTGTGACCAAGAAGAAGCAGTGCATTTGGCTTTGATGGCTGCAGCACACACATGGCAGGTAATATGTTCAAACAGCTCATTCAACGTCCTGCAACACACTGACACCTGTTCCTCGTCAAAAAAAAATGTTATGTGACAGTTTGTCGTGGACATTCAGTTTACCTAACTATTATTCGGTGAAATGTTTTGGATTTTTTAAAATAAGGAAAGTTACAGATATATGAAGTAACAGTGCTACTAAGATAGACTTTTAACAAGTTTGTATAGTTTTATTCATTGTATAGTTGAACTTGTGATAAATGCTACTGCTTGACGTTTGGCTGGCACTATATAGAGGCCACATTACTCATCTGTTGGCCTCTCTTCTTTGGCTACCAGTGCACTTTAGAATTGATTAAAAAAGGTATTCAATGGACTGGCCCCCTTTTTAAATCTTGGACCTTTTAAGGTCTTAGTACGAAAAGCTACTTGCTGTTTCACTTTCTAGTCTGAAGTGCAATAGGGATCTGCCAGAGCTGTAAATGTCCATTGATTGTGTAAGAGCCTACCCTTCCAAAAACATAAAATATAGCTGCATTACTGTTTTCATTATAGATAAACAGCCATAATGCTGACTGCAGCTCTGTTTCTTCATTCACTCTAGTAGACATTTCTTTAAGCTACAAACCCTCCACCTCCTCTGCCAGCCTTTAAAACTTTAAGCATAGAAACACACTTTTCATCCACATAAGAGGTGAAAATGAGAAGTACTGCGGGATGTAAAGGAGCAGCCAAAAAGTTATTAAGAGTGATTACAAGTTAAAGTAGTTGTAGTGCTGCAAGTTCAAATACGCCAGTGGAAAGGACAGATGGGAGACATTTAATGGTGTAGTAATTGATGGAATAATGGACCATGGTTGAATAAACGTCTGTGCTGGATTTAAACCAACAACCAAAATCAGGTTCAGGCAGAAAGCTTGGTACAGTTGGTCAACACTCTCAGAACAAAGCAGATAACTGTGTTTGGAGCACAGAAGCCTACCGCTGGAGCAGTAATAAAATAGTAGGTGTACAAAAAGTACAAATATGTACCCCCCAGTAGGGATGGATTTTAGTTTTAAAAATGAATAGTTTGTGAGATTACTTGTCTACAAAAGAATAAATGTTTCTATTTTATTTTTATTTTTTACCAGGGTCTGAAGTCTGTGTGGCATGTTCAGTTCAGCAGAGCGGTCCGGACCACTAGTTAGCTACGTCCTTTACAACTCTCTCCAGTGCTGGCAGGGCAGCAAAATAAAGCGTGGAGGTAGGTCCGGCTACATTAGCTAAAACAGAGGTTCTCAAAGTCAACTACCTCTAGGGGTCCTTGAGAAGGTTCCAGGGGATTTCGTTGTAATTCATAAGTAACAGTGACTAAATGTACGAGTAATTGGGTCATGGGTTTTATACGCCTTTCTGTAATAAAACATCTAAAAGCAAAAATCCTATCAGATGGGGGGCCCTGGGATACAATCTTATAAAATGGGGGTCTGTTGTCTATTTTGTGTCAGTTTGGGGGTGTTTGGTGTGAAAAACAATTTTAAGAACCACAGGTCTAAAAAAACAGTGCACTCCCATCTATGGTCCGGGGCCAAAAATCTGGAGCACATGTCAAGCTCGCGTATTAAAAGTCTACAACAACAAGTCATGCAGTGAAGCACTCCCTCTTTGCGTGTGTGTAGTATTTGTGCTTGAAATAGCCATCCCTAATCCCCAGTGACTAAAATGTACTTGTATACACAGCAGTTTAAACAATCATAAAGTACCACAGGTCTTTTTGGCCATGGTTCTATGATGCCCGCACTACATAAACTGACTTTAACTGCTGATAATAATAGGGAAACAACATGAACCTGACATCTGAAGGTCAAGTGTAAAGGAAGGGGTTTTAGTTTTGTTTTTATTTCGTCTCTCTGCAGCATCACTCCAGGGAACAAGGAGCAGAAAAGCCATGGAGAGGGCTGGCATGGAGGAAAGGCCACAGGAGACAGGAGGGGAAAAAACAACATAAAGAAAAGAGACCATCACAAAACCCTCGCAGTATCTGTGGCAAAGCCTGCCATTCATCCAACAGCCTTTTAAAGCACTGCGGGCAGGGCCAAGCAGATAACCTCCACTGCAAAGCCTGTGTGTCTCAGGAGATACACAGGCCTTTTACTTCTTCACACTGCCTGTAGCTACGGATCCATCCAACTGTCCAGCAAATTACCAAAGTCTTAACAGGCTGTTAAAGTATAATGCGAATTAACTAACCCAAAATAGCAGAGAAGAGAGTGCTGGCATACATATATCAGCCCATTCTCCCATATGCAATCCTAGTACAATAGCACAGAGCCTGTTGTAATTTATCGTCTCATCTAATACGATGAGCAAAAAAGTTCAACTGATTGTGGAGTTCAGGGCAGCACAACACACGCATATGGTATTAACATTGCCGACAAACCTGAAAACACTTCTCAACTGTTGTACAATGAGATTGATGAATTCATCAAGATGACTGAAGTATTAGAAATGCACATTTTTTTTAACCAAAAGCTGATTTCAGCCAATAAAATCCAGAGATCACTATGTATTATTTTTTCAATCTATTTAGTTTCCAGCAGTTAAGTTTAAATGAATGCTTCACTATATCAGTGCAAAATAACAGACATTACCTGCTTGTTTGTTTTTAATAGCAGACTGTTGAGACACACAGGAAAGGAGGGGAGAGAGAAACGAGCAATGACTTGCAACAAAGGTACCCAGCCGAACGCACACCGGGACCAATGCAGTTTGTGGTTGGTGCCTTAACCCATGAGCTGCAGACCGGTCACAATCTTAGTATTGGTCCAAATACCAATATGTTTTTTACGTTTTATGGCCTGTTGATTATTAGCCTATATTTATGCTCATATGCTACATATTGTTTATAGTCAGACAGAGTTTTGAGATTAATACCAATATTAACATTTATGAGTTTTAAAAATGTTATAATGGACATTTGGACATTTCATTGTTGTTTTTAATATAGCTATATAACACTTTTATAAGAATCACTCAATTTTTTTTTTTTTTTTGAGTGGGATTTACATTGGTGGACAAATGGTGTCATGGAAACTCTGTTTCTAAATGACCTACATATAAACAACAAAGCTTTTATACCTTTACTTTCTTTTTTCTATACTGACACTTCTTGTTAATTATTGGTGGACGAACGCCGAAAAATAATTTATTGGTCTAACTATTATTTTTCATTAGTATTTATATAAGCCAGTATGTTTCATCTGTTGTCCTGCATCACATGTGTATATTTTGTGCTGAACTGGCAATGCTAACAAGATATAGACCGGTAGTATTTAAAACATAGTCAGATTTTAAGAAGTCCTCTGAAACAGCCCACAGCGCTTAGACCAACAAAACAGATGGCATCTTAGTTCACGCACACAAGCACAAAATACACAAAAACACATAAACACCAACACAACATTCTGTCAGAGCCCAGTCCAAACACTCTGGGCTAGGTGACAAACAGCCCTTTTTTGCCTCTTTGCCTGCAACTGGAGACATCGGTAATGACTTTTAATGCGCTGTAGCCCGGTCAAGTGTTTATTTTAGACAGAAGACACACAAAATACACACAGAGACTCACACACACCCCATAGAGAGTTTTTTGGTTGGTTGAACATATAAGTGCCTTCTTGTGCTGGCCTGGGGCGGCTTTGGCTCAGGGGGTTGAGTGGGTCGCCCTCTAATCAGAAGAGCAGAGGTTCGATCCCTCAATCTCCTACACTCTGCATGTTGAAGTGTCCTCGGGGATGATACTGAACCCCAAATTGTTCATGATGGCTGTGGCATTGGTGTGTGAGTGTGTGTGAATGATTTCTTCTGCTTTATCTTACTGATGAGCAGTTGGCCCAGTATATTCATCAGTGTATGAACAGGGTGAATGTGACATGTAGTGTAAAGTGCTCTGAGTGTTGGTAAGACTAAAAAGGCGCTATAATAAGTGCAGTCCATTTACTGTCCATTTACCCTCGGCTAGAATAAAAGGTAAGCCCCGGAGAGAAGGACCTATGTTCCAGCCTTTATCTTGTTTGGCTGTTGTGAAGCACAACAAGCAGCCTCTCATCAGTGCCAATTAAACAAAGTGGTGAGAGGAAACCACACCAACGGGAAACACCACGGACACAAATACTGGAGAATCTACTGTGCACCAGAAAATTTCAACTCCAGAAAAACCTGCGTGATCAATTTTAGAGTAGACAAAACTAAGCGAAAACTATCCACCTACCACATTATTATCATCACAGCAACAACTTAGAGTGTGGCTGTGTTAAGACTCTGGGTCGTAGCTACTATTGAGGAGATTGAGGTCATGTGCTTGGTAATACTTCTGGGAATTTAGAGGGTTTAATGACAAAGATAAGTTTGTATTCAACAAATCATACAAAGATTACATATGTTGAGTGTTTTACGACTTTGATATTATATATAGACTAAATAACTAAATATTGGATTGTTTCAGGCAAAAAACTAAATAAATTAAAATAAATAAATGATTTAACACACTCCTAAATAATACCTGTCATGTAAAGAAGGCTTTGAAACAAAATATACTGTAATATAACTCAGTATTTCTAACATTTTTCATGATAATGCCCTGTTCGGACTAGAGCCAGACCAGACAAGGCCATGTCCTTTACCCATTACATATTACTCACTGAAATAGTAATCCAATTACTTTCCTTATTACTTCAAGTAGTTACATTACTTGTTACGTAACCCAGCCTCGCAATGAACCCATGAGAACATCATGTTAAATTGCAATCAATGCTAATTTTGCGACCATATATGATCAACACTGAACAAAATTATAAACGCAACACTTTTGTTTTTGCCCCCATTCATTTTGACCTGAACTCAAAGATCTAAGACTTTATTTATGTACACAAAAAAGCCTATTTCTCTCAAATATTATAATCCATCCACCTCACAGGTGTGGCATATCAAGATGCTCATCAGGCAGCATGAGTATTGCACAGGTGTGCCTTAGGCTGGCCACAATAAAAGGCTTGAAAATGTGCAGTTCCATGACACAGCATAATGCCACAGATGTCGCAAGTTTTGAGGGGGGCGTGCAATTTGCATGCTGACTGCAGGAATGTCCACTAGAGCTGATGCCTGTGAATTGAATATTCATTTCTCTATCACAACCCATCACCAATGGCATTTCAGAAAATTTGGCAGTACATCCAACCGGCCTCACACCCGCAGACCACGTGTGACCACACCAGCCCAGGACCTCCCACATCCAGCATCTTCACCTCAAAGGTCGTCTGAGACCAGCCACCCGGACAGCTGCTGCAACAATCGGTTTGCATAATGAAATAATTTCTGCACAAACTGTCAGGAACCGTCTCAGGGAAGCTCATCTGCATGCTCGTTGTCCTCATCAGGGTCTCGAGCTGACTGCAACTTCGCAAAGCCATTGAAGAGGAATGGACCAGCATTCCACAAGCAGCAACCTGATCAACTCCAATACTAATGTGTTTCCAGACTCCCTCAATACAGTGAAACTGCACATTTTCGAGTGGTCTTTTATTGTGGCCAGCCTGAGGCACACCTGTGAGGTGGATGGATTATCTCGGCAAAGGAGAAGTGCTCACTAACACAGATTTTGACAGATTCGTGAACAATATTTGAGAGAAATAGGCCTTTTGTGTACATAGAGAAATTTTGTTCAGAATATAATGTTTTGGGGGCTTTGTGCCCGTGAACTATGGGTAGACTTTCAATCAAAGAGTAACAATCCCTGTGAGAAGCCTTTTCAAAGAGCTCGAGAGAAAACCCACATCACAGTGTCTGCCTGAAAAAAGGATAGTACCAGATTCTTGCATTTGAAATCCACTGTAATAAGAGTTATGTGTTTTTACTGATTTAGAAATCTTCCATGTGTTCTCTTCAACTGCCAGTGTATCCCTGTAAAAAAAACCACTGTACTCCAAGATAAAGCCTTGGTACAAACTCCACCTCTGGCTCACTGGTTTATAATGGGCCTCAGATTAAATTAAATTCCATAATGTCTAACAGGAGTCAGGATACACCTTAAGGCTGGGGTGGCAATTTACTGGCACTGAGCTCCAAATGAGCTCTGGATCATCTGAAGAAACTTAACAAGGTAATAATTCATCTTCCAGGGGGCATTTAACATATTCTGGTCATTGAGATGTGGGTGGAAAAAGCCCTCAGTGGTTGTTCTGATAAGAGTTCATTAGGACAGCGGATGTTAGAGTAGGACAGTTACAAGATTCCCATGCAAGAAGGAGGTCTAAATAATTTAAAATATTCCTCAAACCTAAAATATTACAATTAGAACAGAGACATGGTGGGAACTTTGTCAATCTGACATTTTCACCCCCACCAGGTTCTTGTCTAAGATCTATATACAGCAGGTTATGGTCTCTCCTTGAAGCCAAAAAAGCATAGCATGCTGACTGTGTCTGTTAGCAAACTACAATGTCACAGCAGGATTTGACCTGCTCTGGATTTAGAAACACAGAGATGTACTTATTCCTAAGGGTGAGTCTCAATAGCAGTATGCTGGTTATAGACAGCTGAGTTGAGTGCTAAAAGACAGAGCGAGGGATTGGAAACGACAGGAGGAGAGATGGATGCCATCGTCGCCTCTAGGTGTATTTAATTTTAGCAAAAAAGGATGGATCCACAGACTCTCCAGGGACGAGAGGCTGTTCTACTGTAGCTGATGAAGTCTTGCCTTACAAAATACTGTCCTTCAAAGCTCTGTGTTGGTCAAACCATAATTAGAACCAACAAAGCAAGTGAATTAGGACAAGGAGGACGAGATGCTCAGATGAAATACAAGCATTACATCATCACTTTTTACTCCTCTCCTCAGGTCCGGTCGTAAACATTGCGGTTTGATCTTCTGCCAGAGAGCAGCATTGTAGTTACTGACGTCGAGACAGTGGACATTGCACACGTTTGCTAAATGAATCAATCGGCTCTGCACAATGTTATCGACATTGCTTCCAAAATGCCACTATCAGTCAGCCCCTATGTAACTAGACAGATCATATATGAGCTGCACATATGGCATATATAGAGCTGCGATGACAAGAAGGCGATCCCTGAGCGTTCAGGATGAAATATTGTTTGTGACTGAAACTGTTGCCCCACAACGAAAAGCTGTTACAGGAGTCTAGATGTTGGATGAAACAGCAATCAGTCTGCCCTTCAGTTACCCACTCAGTTTGCAGTTCAATTAGTATTGCAATAGGGCACTTCATTTTTATTTCGTATACAATATGTTACTGTTTTTGAATGCCATTTTGATTTAAAGCCAAGACCCAAGTAGTTTCTACTCGGCACTACTGATGAAATTAATATACTCTCTGTTTGATTCAGATAATATACAGGACAATATAACAAAGTGCTATACAATTATATTACATTTTTTAGGCTTATTATATCTCCCCTAGTTTTTAGGGGCTCTCTTTTAAAGACCCTAAAAACTTTTTTTAAAATTTCTATATAACATGAAATATAACTAAATGTCCAAAGTTAAAGTTTGGAAAACGCATCTTATTACTTATTAAGAGTTTATAACTCCACTAATCATCTTCCTCAGGACTGTGTGTATGTGTGATTTGATCATATTTGACAGTGGGCTGGCAACATATGCAAACAATCTCACAACTGTCATCGCGTGTTGATTTAAATGTTGCTGAACCCTGCAAGGCACACAGAGGTATGTCACATCACCCTAGTCTATGTGGGCTCTACTTCAAATCAGTAAGCAAGTATTAGAAAGAAGAAGAGAAGCAAGGAGAAAAATACAACTAGAGAAATCTCCCTGTGGCAGTCTTATCATTTTGCCTCCACGGTCTCTGCTGCGGCAGCCCCTTCAAGGTGTAATCAGTTGGGGTCATGTGATGCTCCTCTGCACTGACCTCTGATTAACAAGCTGTTATAGACAGATCTATGTTATTTCTCAGGGCAACAGCGTCTCCTACAATATAGCAAATAAGTTAAACATCCATAGTCAGTTAATCAGCATCTTGACCTTTAAAAAAAAATTGGCAAATACTAAACACGACCTGTAGACTTCCTTCTAACGCTATTTTTAAATACCAGACTCACTGTCTTGAGAGCACAGCTGCTTACTTGAAAAGACACGGGCAGTGCTATTAAATTGGACACTGATTATACTTCGTCAAGAGTAGGAGCAGACTGCATCTTCCTCACCGTCTCTGGTTCTTTGCTATAAGGGTGTTTGGGTTAAAGAAACAAAATCTGTAATTTTCTTTGATAAAACATAACCAAATCATGGCTGTTCGTCTGCCAACGTAGTTGGTTAAGAAGATAAACACAGTTGCCTGCCAACATTTTGCAAAGACCTACGGCTGCTGGTAAATTGAGCCTTTCCCTCATCAGTTATTTAATACTTGGGTACATGGATATAATGTTAATGAACATTTTGTCTTAAATTAAGATAAGAGAAAAATACCACAACAAGTGAAATGATTAGTTGATTATTTGATTGGCTTGTTGAAAGTGAACAGTAATCAGCAAGTACTTTGATAACCTATTAATCGTTTCAGTCTTTTATGAATTACAAATGGTAGGATTTGCTGCTTTTCTTTATATAGAAAATGATCAAACGAAATGAAAAGTTATTAAAAGGCGCCACCCAAATATCTGGGAAAATGTGTTTTATCTAGACAAAAGATTAATAAATTAATTGAAAGAATTAAGTAATTCAGTTATCAGTAGGTTGAAGTCTTTATAATATGAAATGCTTGGCAAACTGAGGAAGAGAAGATAGCACAGTCCATGAACAAATTCAGAGCTCCTATTAACATCTGAAAGCTGACATTATTAGTATTTTCTAGTATTAGTATTTTTGTCAGTTAAAAGCTGGAGTAGAGCAATAAGTATCGTCAAATATTTAGTAGCTGAAAAATGTTGTAAAACATTTATTACGAAGAAAAAAATCTGATAAACATTACAGTACATGAAAACTTCCCTGAATTCTGCAATATCCTGCCACACACACACACTAGAGAAGCAAACAGCTGACAGCACAGCTGGCGTCTGAGCCCAAGGAGTTGTGCTCCTTCAGGGAATCGCCAAAGAGGGGACAGATTCAACCTCACCCAAGAAGTATCCACCCCATCTGCAGTTTTCAGAGAATAGATAAAAAAGATTGTTTAAATATCCATTCTCGACGCTTGAGCAGGGAATAACAGATTTTTTTAAAAGGACGACCTTTTATGACACGTCATCCTGTGTTAGTTATCAGAGGTCAACACTATGCAGACATGAGTATCATATTTTTGTATTTTATTTTGAGGAACATATAGTTAGCTGCAAAGTGATTATGTTGGCTGATTTAAGAGTAATGAATGTTATATTTATCAGAGCTAAATTTGTCATTTGGCTAAAAGTTGGTTAGTTGAAACATTATTTCCAGCTTGTGAATTTAAAGATTTACGGCTTTCTTTGTCTTTAATGATAATAAACTGAATATCTTTTCTGGCTTTTCGACAGTTGGCTGGACAAACAAGCAATCTGAAGACACCACATTGGGCTTTAGGAAAATGTGAGGGGCTTTTTTCACTTGGATGACCCAGAGAAGGAATGAGCAGACATAAAGCTGCATGAATATGATTCATGGTGACGTAACTACAAACACAGGTGCAAGTGCTCTGATGCTAGAAACACTATGTTAACCTGAATCTTTATTTTATTAGAATAAAATGCAACATGGCTTGTTTTATTAGTAGACCATGATGTAGTTCTAGCAATATTTATCATGTTTAATATCTGGAAAGGACCCCCCGAACCTTTTTACTATAGCTAACAAAGTTTTTAATCTTCAATTCTCCTGACTAGTTTAAACCAGCAGTACTAAGGTCATTGTATCAGGATACAACAGCCTCAGGTATGGCTTCATTGCATAATATTCCAGGTCAGGCTAATGTTATCATCATACGTCATGTTCTATAGGAAACGGCTGTGACAAGGCCCTGGGGCACAGCTGTCTTATTTACTGATGGAAGTGGGGCTGCAGGAGCAGCCAACTAAAACCTATTTACTTTTCTATATACTGCAGACGTGAGGGATGGATAGAGAGAAGGAAACAGAGAGACACACTAACACAGACAGTTGAACGGGCTAATCCAACAGTTAGTATTCACACTGCTGCTTTCCCCTCGCTTCATACATTTACGTATGATAAATTCCGGTAATGAAACACTGGATGGAATTTACACAAAGCTGATTGAATTTCCTCATTAAACATAAGAAGGCAATCATTAAAAATGAGCCAGTAAAATCTTCCACACAGTATAATGGAATAGACTTAGTGGGGTTTTTGGCATTTTCCCAAAGGCAATCTGGGTACTTTTATGAAAAAGACTTCTTTCAAAACTCTCATGTAGGGCGTGTGTGTACATTTGACGAATGCCATTACTGGGGTATCTCCCTAAATATACCAAGAAAAATAGTTGCCTGACAATCCTTTTTGAAAGGCAAAGTTTGAAAAAAGTCTCTCAGAAAGGACTGAATGTAGACAGACAAAAAAACAAAAAACAAAACATTTAATCGAAATATTTTTGAAATCGCAACGTGGCCAGGTGCAATAGCCAAACAAAGGAGCTGCAATTTTTCAAAAAGGTAAACTGTGTCACAGCATACCTAGTAGTTATAAATGAATCACTGCGGAGCGACAGAGATTCAAGCTTCCTTCCTAGTACGATAAAGTGCTGTCATCGTACCACTACGGTAATGTATTAGTGTTAGAGTACAAAGTAGAAGCCCAAAAGTCAACAGCTCAGCTCTACTACCTTGACACGAATAACTCTCGAGCTAGAAACAACTCAGAGATACGACGCTCGAAAAATAACTCCACATCATGCTCGTTGCTCCTTTTTATGCCGTGAAGGCTCCAAATAAAACTGCATTAAGGACTAATATAAGACCGCAATAATTAGACATAAAACTCACTCTGAATATAAACACAACGGCACAGAAAACAATTCTATTAGCAAGAGCTAATCACAGGTCTTGGAGGTCAACTTCAGTAAACTAATTACAAAACATAAGCTTAAGCTATTTGATGTGACACTTTCAACAAATATCTAATGAAGGACAAATGACTTGTGTTCCTCATGTGTGTCCCAAGGTTAAGGTCCAGTGTAGTTGCATTTTAAAGTACTTCCCTTTGATTTAAAATAAATATATAAAATGAACACTACAAACACTAAAAAAATAATCAGACCATTGCTAAAATGTTCTTTAAAGCTGCACTAATCCACATTTATACATTAACAAAGCATTAAATCTATTATGTGTAGTGTGAAAGAGGTTGTTTCTTGTTAGGAACACACATACAATTATCACCCAAACCTATAGTTCCCCTCAGCTCTAAACAGCATTTTTCTTTGTTTTGGTTCACCCTCACCACTGTTTTCAGCTAAAAACCTACACTACCTGCCCAGCACCAAACTGCAGACAGACAAAGTGTGCAGCTAGCTCGTGAACGTGGTGGAGCATTTAGCAGGTATAAAGACAAATAAATCCCTCAAGAGTCAAGAAAAGCAGAGCTAAAAGGAGAGTGAATGTTGGCATCACTATGACCAGCATGTGCATATAGCAACATGTCTGCTATATGCGTAATTAGGAAATTGTTTACAAACATGCTAGCTATAATTATTATACAGTGATTATGTGTTAGTGATGCGATTACACTTTTTTTCTGCTGGCCCCAAGCTAAAAATAACCACCATTATACACTATTAAAATTTTTCTACTTTCTTCTAGTAAACAGGTCCATTTCACATGAACTCTTCTCTTAATTACAGGCAGTTTACCACAAATTATCTTAAAAGGAAATGTATTGCTGTTACAGAGGAGAAGAAAAAAAAAAAAACATGAATGGTTTCTCTGCTACTGGCTTCAGTGACTCAGACCTGCACCTTGACAACAAAAACAACACTTACAAAAAAAATAAAACAGATCAAGTGAGTGAGTGTATTTTGGTGGTGTCATGAGACGGGTCTTATCAGCAGTGAAGGCACAGATACCTCTTTCACACATGAATGGCATCTTATCTAGTCAAGAGCTTGCAACGGTACTACCCTAAACTGCCACATACACCACCCACAAAGCATTCATCTGGAGCTGAAGGTATCTAAACTCACTGAGAATTTAATTAGGTCGAGAGAGAGAGAGACACAGAGAGAGAGAGAGAGAGAGAGAGACACACAGAGAGAGAGAGAGAGCGAGAGAGAGATCAAATTAAAAAAATTCTAGCTTTTATTAATCCAATCAGACTAAATTACAGCACTCATTATGTGTAACGACACAAGTACACACAAAACACCTGCAAAAGCAACATGTACACCGCTCTATGACAGTCTCGGTAAAGATTAAACTTTTTTGAGTGCACCTCGTCTACAAAGCTAAAAGTGCATCAGAAATATCAGTTTCAGGACTGCTTTTTAAATATTAAACATTCAAACCCTAAGCAGCTTTATCTCAATACTTTCAAGACACTGGTCCTTTTATCTCTTCAAACAATTACGAGAAAACCAAATACATTGCAGATTTAGTGTGATCATGGTATTACAGTTTTAATGAGTTGTACTGATCCTCTGCCATTGGCTCATGTGCCGTTATAACAGATCTGTGGGATCCTCTCCTTTTTGCTTCATGTTTACTTTGAGGGCATTTCTCGAGTCCAGCTTTTAAGCCAACTATCGCAGCCAATTAAATACAATGAGACAACATGAGGAGGGAGCAACATGTATGTGTGTGTGACTGGCGGGAAAAGAAAGGACTTAAATTCTTATTATCCTAGTTTAATTTGGTTTCTGCTGCACATGCACACACCCAAACTGGGGGTTGATCACTTGTCCCAGTGGCAGCAGAGACACGGTTCTCATAAACAAAGTGCCTGTGTGAGCGCATGTGTACGTAATATTTATTACTGAGGCCCTGCAGTCATCTAACGGTACGCCGTGTGTTATTTCACAACTGAAAGGCAGATGGAGAATTAAGACTTTCAGAACAGAGTTGTTTGAAACAGAGAAACGGAAGCAGAATAAGATGCCCCCATGTCACCGCACTCATTAACAGCACAGACACCGACAACTGGCAAGTAGCACAAACAGAATATAAATATATGATAAAGTTGACATTTAGAGCCATCTATCTATGGACGTCCAATTTGGCTGCTAATCTGAAAGGCCACGGCCACTGGTGGCAGGGACAGGAGATCAATCGTGTGTGTTTGTGCATGGTCTCTCACTCACCAAATAGATTGCTGGAGTGGCCTTGCTTGGAGACGGGCCGGAGCTCATTGGAACCCCAGGCGTACCGCGTGTAGCTGTCCCACGCATGTTTCATCATCTGTCAGGGAGGAAGAAGAGGAGGAAGAGGGGGAGGGAGGGGAAGAGGCAAATGAAGTGAGTTAAAGAGGACAATCAACTTTAGGCTGTAACAGAGAATTATGTGATTTTCAGACAGTGGTGGGGTTTTATCTATATATTGGTCTACATAAATAAATGTTTAAAATAAACACATTATATATAAATAAACTGTTTCATAAAGATCTCTCAACTTCATATTTTTAAAGAATCAGAATCAAGTGGGGTGCGGTTAGCTGAGTTGGTGGAGCGAGAGCCGCATGTACAAGGTTGAGACCTGCAGCGGCCCGGGTTTGAATCTGGACTGCTGTCCTTTGTTGCATGTCGCACACTATCTCTCTCCTTCATTATCACTTCACTTCACTGTCCACTCACTCACTATCCTGTCCTTTCAAATAAAGGCTAAAAAATATCCCAGAAATGTGATCAAGTTACATTATATTTCTTCTTTTGTTACTTATCGGCTAATATATATGTCAATAATCAGTCTGTGATCGATTGATCTGTTTACTGTTTCATGATTAATATATTAATCATTTGGTCCATAAAATGTCAGAAAAACTGTATTAAAAAAACAATAGATAATAATAGATTTTGCCTGTACAGTTATGGTACGTGATCATTTGAGGTCCGTGGACACAACTGCTACACAATTTGAGACAATCCGATATTTATTTCAGTATTCTTCATAATGTTTATCTCAAAGTTACCAAAAATGTATCTCAACTTAATGACTTTAAATCAAGGCTTGTTGTCAGCTCTTGATTCCACTCATCACTGTTGTATTATCCACAGGTTTAATGATGCAACACCGTGCATATCTCACATTGTAGCTACAAAAAAACAAAATACAGACAATCTGAGTGGACACCACTAAGATAAATGAAATGATCTAATCTCACTACTTGATCTGTCCCAGATAAAAGCAAGTAAAAAGGAGTGGCTTACACTCTGAAATGAACGACTGATGTGTTCTGAACACCGAGCTGAGACCAGTAAATAACACAAGAAATAACACAAGTACATGTTCTAAAACAACATTTCAGACCACGTTGAGAAAAAATTAAATGTATCATCTTATTTGTTTGTGTTAACATGTCACCCTATTAAATTTAATATTAAAAAACAAAATCTTATTATTAAACACAAGTTGGTCGATACAGATTTAATCATTCGGAGGAGAAGTGTTTCACTTAATGATGTTATTGTGTGCATCAGGTGGCAAACGACCTATTCAAAGTGCCTGTCAGCCAATTATGATCGGGGGCTGATTGATTATCTCACCCCAGCTAAAAACAAAACATCACTCAATTCCCCGTGAAAAGGAACATTTTTCTCCGTCGAGTCCCATTATCTGCTGTTGAAACCACCCGACTCCTCGGCAGGTATCATTGAAATTTAATCTTATTTTAATCTGGTGCTGGCTGGAGGCTCTACAGCAGCGTGAACATGAGTTTCCAATCCAACACCCAGACACTCATTTCAGTCTCACATGTGGCTCCTCCTCCAGCTCTGTATTTGTCTGTTTTCTAATCCAGGTTATACAGCATCATCAGAGAGCTTTCTAGATTAGACAAACTAAAACCCCTCATCTTCCACCTTCAGACAGAAAATCTGTGCACACACATTTAAATGATAGTGTGTTTTACTGGTCTACATCCTACAGCATTTACGGGATGATTACCTCCCATATACATCACAAATCCTGCTTTGTTAACTCGAATATAGATGACATACTCCAGCATTTAGCAATGTGAAGACGATGCACAGCCTGCACAAACTCTCCTAGGGATCATATTACTGTACAGTGCATCCTCGCAGTACCCACATCCTGTTGCAAGCTTATTTGTGTGTGTGTGTGTGTCCGTACTAGTTTGCATGTGTGCTTGTACAGGTGCAACTACAACCGGCAGTGATGAGTGGCACAGCTACTTCTGTTACTACTGCTGACTCACTGTTAGTTAGCTTACTCGAGGACAGACAGCCGCGTAGAATAACAGCAATTAACTGTGATCATTTCAAAAGGCGGGTCCAAATGACCACAGCGGGCAATGAACCAGTAGGTCAATGAGTCACTCGGTAAGTGTTGCCAAAGTCAGTAAAGTAAGCCAGCAGACCAGTCAATCAATGAGTAATTCAGTCAAGCAGGAAGCCGGTCTGGAAATCTTTCAGAACTACTACACCATCGCACCTGTCGTACAGCCATTACACTTATGAGGACAAGAGTAAGAGAAGCTTAAGGGAGTTCCAATAAAATATGAAAGAGTTTTTAATACACACATGGTGAAAGGATGCACTATATTACTACTACTACTAAAAAAGATCCAGTGGAGGCTGTACACTTTGGAAGACACACACTGATAACACTGTCCACAGTTTGCGGATTTCATTTGGCCCATTTGCTCCATAACAAGCAGTAAGTGTTATTAAGACTACAACTAACAATTTATCTGTTATTATTATTATTCTTTATTTACTGATCAATAATTTAATCTATAAAATGACAAAGACAGAGACTGCGCTGTTGCCACCCGTCAACAATGTTGATATTGATCAGTCTGTTAGTATCGCGAAAAGAACTTTGGATGAGTGGCTTTTGCAAACGCTTTGTAGTTGCTGTGTGCAAGAGGTGGACGTGTCAGCAAGCAAAGTGTACCCCAGTGTAAAGAACTGCGCTTTTTATACAATAAGCTCCTGCAAAAAAAGCGACACTTTACTAAATTTCTAACTGAAAATGTGAACAATCAAAACAAGAAGTCACATGTCAGGACGAATGAAAAAAGATATCAATAAATAGCATAGAATATTTTTGCAGAGAGAAGGCACAAAACAGGTGGTTGAAAAAATGCTTATTTCAAATTTGTATTTTTAAAACGGCACATGAAGGACAACAAGGGCTGCGCAGGTGCTTAGTAACAACCATGAACCCACTGCTGTGACGCTACCAAGTATACATACTCTTTTATTCATAATGTGAGCATGACTGACAACGTTTCAATCAAAGATGCTCTTCAGCAGGGTACATCTTTCAAGCTGGGAGCCTGATGGATGAATAGACTCTGATTTCATGCTTTTCACAGAGCAACTGGTTATTACATTGCAGAGCATAAGGAAATATGCTAGAGAGGAAAAGGGGAAGTATAATTAGCACAGTTACCTCTCTCATCCCTTGTGCTCCATCTGCACCTCTCACAAACACACGCATATAACCACACTCACGTAAACACGTTACATGCATAGTGTTTTGTATATTTGAGCCTTTGCAGGGTTTAGTATTGGTTCAACCCACTCTGACAGGTAGACATCTCATGAGATCAAAAATGCTGGTCTATCTTCACATGTGCCCTTTTTTTAAACACGCGCGCACACACACACACACACACACACACACAGAACAAAAGCCACTTCATTTGCATAACATCTCCCACACACATCAAAAGGACAGCTAGCGATAGCCTGTCTCCATTTAAACCCTCTAATTAAAGGTAGTGAGCCTGCTAATTACCACTCCTATATGCATGTCACATTAAGAGATTTACTCAAACATTCTTGTCCCACTCTACACACTGCACTGAAACATAAAAGACTAGTGCTGATACAAGGATGCTTATGTCAAGATGACAGAAAATCCAGTTCACATGTCACAAAAAACACAGGAACAAATACTAGAGAATATAAACTGTAAACAAATTGACATTTAAACATTAAAATAATTACATATGTGTAACTACAAAGTCAGTTTTCTACCTCAGACACTGTGAGTGGCAAATTGACTCAACATAGTGTATATTTAAGTCAAGTAAATTTTATCTATATACCACAGATCATAACTTTGCCTCAGGAGGATTTATAGTCTATACAGGATAGACTCCCTCTGTCCTTCGACCCTTGCACTTTTAACACCCACACAGATGTTTTCACTGGTTTCATTCTGGTTAAAAAGACCTATGCTCAGGTTGAGTGAGAGTGAAGCTGGAATTCCACTGATGTTACCAAACTTAAGAATGATAAAGTTGTTAGTAATCCCGCAGGACCAGGTTCAAAAAAGCTAATAGGAAGATCAAGGACGTGTCAATCAAGCTTGGTCTGTACATGCACTCACTCCTGTGTAAATCACTTTCTGTGTTACAAATAAGCAGTTCCTGGAAAGAGTCTGCAGTTTTTCTGCACCGAGAAAAGTTTGAAAACACTTTTACTCTTACAACATGGGACAAAGGATAGCAAGTATTTATTTGCCTGCGCTTATGTTATTCTTTTAGCAAACATGGGGTAGCAGCTAAAGCCTAGTTCACACTACACGATTATGCCGGTCGGAGAGCTTGTTATGTGTGAACTACGCAACAACGCATCAAAACAGCTCCCTGGCCGTCGCCGACATCTGCCAGATTTCTAGCATGCCAAATATCTGGGGAAGTTGGCCGATTCCACATCCACACCCAGCCAATGAGAGCAGGCAGCAACTTTTTCACTGCAAAACGCTGTTTACTCACATCCAGCTCTCTCTGCACAGACAATCCCTGCTACCTGAGTGTGCTAATCCATCCTTTCATCCATATTCTGTCTTTATAAATACTCTCTTTATAATAACAAACCAAAGCCGTTTCGTGTCATTTCCCGTTTCACATTTCACGTGTTTTCTTGACAAAACGTGGTTTGGAGTCCAGCGTCAGATGACACAGCTGCTGTCAGCTCATGTAGTGTGTGACTCCACAACGACTTCAAGACGGCAAGTTGTGTAGTCTGCATGAGCCTAAAGTAGCTGGACAGTCTGTATTGTGCTGACTAGTAGTTATAGTCCTCCTCTGATACCGACTCAAGACATGTTTTTAGTATTTTTACACAAAGAGGGCATTTAAACGAATATGTCATGATAACATGAGGATAAACATGTTGGATGGGAAAGGAGCAGGATTTTATGTTAACCAACATAACTAGCCAACATATGTTAGCAAGCCAGGATCGCCAAGCTATCTTCATTAGCTTGTGTCTGCTAATAGACTGAAACTCAACTCTCATGAATTGCTGAACAAAATCTGAGACATGGGTGTAAATTTAGAGTTTTGGAACCAGGCTAGGGTTTACATTAACAGTCATAAAAACTACTTATTGACAAATCATAGGCATAATCACAGTCAATTAACAGGTAAAGAGTGCTGTTCTCTAATTCAGTGCTTAAATGTAACGGTGGCTCACGCTTCTTAACATTCCTGTGTGTTTACTCTTACTAGTTTTAATGCTCAGGATCCCTATGAGTTGCCTGTTATTGGATTAACTGCTCAGGATTGTCTAGGCTGACCAATGTCATTAGGATCTGGTGCCTGCAGCTATTTCAAGACACACAATGGCTCTATGCTAATTGGCTCTGTGTTTAAGATGCAATGGCTTTCTAGGGCACCAACCAATTCCTATCTAGCAGGAAGATCTTAATGCATACACACCTGCTGTCATCTCAAGAGTATGCACTCACACACACGCATACGAGCCAAGGATGAGATTATTTCGTACAGAAAGACTGTGTGAGAAGAGTTAACAATCACCTCCTCCTCTCTCGCTCTTCAATTCATTCTTATTCTCTGTTGTCCTCCCGCTCCACCTCTCCTCTCAGCCTATTGATCTGCCTCAGGCACTGAACTAATAACTGTGTTGTGTTCACAGATGACATACAAGCACATATACGCATCCACATAGTCACATGTGCACACACACACACACACACACACACACACAGCCTGAACCTTGCCACCAGTGTGCGCACTGTGCACATGAATGTGTGTGTACAAACAGCAGGGTGAAGATGGCAAATCTTTAACTGGTGTACAACGATCTAGAGATTAATGACCCCTTTGCTACAGGGTAGGTAATCTGTAACTGAGGCAATGTGTGCAAAAAAGGAAAGGGGGAAATATGCGTGTTTGTGAGTTCCCCCATGGGGCTTCTTGGCGAAAGAGAAGCTGAAAACAAATCCTCAGATAGTTTGTCCCAGGAGACACTTGTGACTAACGCCCTTGTAACAGGTGCATTGTGTGTTTGTGAGACAGCGAGAGAGAGGGTGAGAGTCAGAGAGAGAGGGTGAGAGAGGAGGAGGGCAGGTAGGTGACAATACAGTTGTTGGGCAGATCAGAAAGCCAACGGGCATGTGGACCCCACAAACATGAATACATACACACACACACTCTGCCTGCCAAAGTAGCATCCCCAGTGAGTGTGTGGTGAAGTACAGATGCTTGACTGCTTCACTCCCTGCCATCCCAATGAGAGGAAGACAGAGTGGGAAACTGAGAGAAAAGGGCTGCGTCACAAATAAGAAAGGATACTTAGGAAGCAGGAATAATCGACTGGTGGCAGGATAAATGATCCTAAATACGTCACATAATTATAGAAAAGGAATATCAGGTAAACAATATTTTAATGCACGGCATGAATATGTTTAAAACATTTAAGCCACTTTATGAAATATTGATGGAACAATTAATTGATGGAAGCACAAAAATATTTCTAAACTTTAAAAAGTAAGAAAGTTTAAAAGTTTAGAAAAAGTCATTCGGACTCACTGATTTGATTTTGCTGTGAATTGGTTTTAGCTAGTGTCAGCCATCTCTCACACAGTAAAAAGCAAACAACATCAATTAGCCTTGTCAGTAGTTAAACATCTGGCAGGCATCGCTACTTCAATATTATCAAAAAATGCATTTCATCAGCATATCACATCATTTCTTTAGTCTCTCCTTTGGGTGGCTATACATCTTATCTAACCAAGGTTTGTTGTTCAAATAAGCTTTGGTAATTCAGTACATCACCGGAAACAGAAACAGAAACCAGGCCACTAACAGCAATCTCTCATATTTATGTATAATATCTAGGCATGGGCACGAGCTTAAAACCAGATATCAGTTAACATTTCCTTATTTATTTTATTCCCAGCAGTTATGTAAGACATGTGATTTCCTGTTCATGTTAGACGTGCTTGCAAGTGAAAATCCTGTGGAATTAATATAGCTACAGTTTCTTCACTTGTAGGTTTCAATGTGAAGTTGCAGCGTCCCTACAAAGGCTGGGACTTACATAAGATTAGTATTTTAACATTTACGATAATGACAAATCAGCTGGTCAAAAAGAGCAGAAAAAAAACAAACAAAAACGTCCCGTGTTAAAGGTGATATGAGTAGACATGTGATCAGTTTTTATTTTATTTAATTTGTCGTTTCACTCCATGAAGTACAGCTGCAAGTGGAATAATAGGCTGGACGGCAGGGCAAAATGGCAGCAATTAATTATCATCATTTTAAACAGTAAAAGAAGCAAAGGAAAATCAGAGAGAAGCATGCTTCTGATTTCACCAAAAGTTCAAATTGATTAAGTTTAAGTGCTTTTTCACATGGTTGTTGACTTGTTGGTTGGATTGCTCTAGGGTTGTTTACCAGGCATGTCTGTGTATGCTATCCTGAATTTAATCTCTCCCTCTATATCCACCCCCTCTCTCTATGTAGGGATGTAACAAACAGTGTGCACCTCTGCAAAAAAAAAATAAAATAAAACATTATATATAACTGAATCTCTCACTCAACCCTATCTCTGAGCCCAGACAGCCACTGCTGCTAGTACACACTAGCAAATGCATTGGTGCACACAGCCTTTTCTGGGAACAAATAAGAGCACATTAAACATTCGCTATGATCAAGTCGGCGAAAGCAAGCCTAAAAAAACTAAAGCTTCTTGCATCATGTAATTATAGTTCCCAGATACCATGAGTATCTATGTATTTCAGAGGCAGTGGAAAGAAATCTGAAAAATGGACAGCGAGTCGGTGGATCCAAGGTTTGACACATTAAACATCATGAAATAGACATGATATTTTCAAATGTGCCAGACCCTCAGGCTGCATCTATATTAGAGAAGAGAAGACATTGGGAGCCTCTACACATTACTACACCACTTACACAGGGACACTGCTGAAAGGCTCGGAAAAAGTCTGATGTGGAAAACATATGGAAAAAAGGAGACACACACATGCTAATAAAATTACACAAGACAAGTTTTAGGGCTAGATGCAGTGTAGGCGAAGGTCAAGATTATGTAACACATAAGCTCTGGGGCAGCTAATCAGTTAACTGACTTCAAGACAAATGTCAGGATGAACTAACACGTTTCCAATAGCACAGGTGTAGCTAATAACATTAGTGAAAGCTCTGTTCCAGTAGATGCCAGTGATTCAGCATTCACAATACCAGGCACACTAAATGGAATCCAGCTATTATCAATGTTATTAGTTGCATGTGCGTTTGAAGCTTAAACTGTGTCTGCCATTCAAAATGTTTCTTCCCAGGCACAGCAAAATTGCACTTTGCTAGTGCGATTTGTCCCACCTGTGAGTGCAGTATTAACTAAAGCATGGCATGCAAATGAGTCCAGGTACAAATAATTAGAATTACAAATGTGCAAATATAATGGGCAGCAACCCAGGTGCAGCAATGTCCTCAGTGAGCTGCAGTTTAATGAGAGAGAAATAAAGGAGAACATTTCTCTCCACTGTGGGGCAGCGCCTGAAACACAATTTTGCAGAAGTGAAAAAGTATGACACTAGCAGGCAAACCAAAGCAAAGCGTGCTGCAAATAAAGGCTCTATAATAGCTACAATAGGTGGCTTTAGAGGCAGAGAGGTGAAAGGTCAGAGGAGCTGGTGAAATAACTCTGCACCAGGAAGTGTTTTTCTATTTGTAATAAATCATTTGCAATAAATTATATGTACTTTATGTTACTGATGACCATTTTTCAAACCATGCTATGGTGTTTCAGATTTGTCAATGTGTATTCTTGCCTCCCAGGCAGCCATTTGTTTCCACTTTGGTATAAAAATCAATTTGCAGAAAATCACTTGATTGATCTTGTGATTTTGTCACAATGAACATAATGTGTTTCTTTTATTATTGTCAACAAAGTTACAAATGCATTTGCATGACACGATAGTGTAGGTGCAGATTGATTTGAAAAGTCTTCAATGCATTAATATTCAACTGTAAGATAACTTAGACAAAATAAATAAAGCAGACGGATTTAAGTACCTAATAGAGTTACCATGCAGGAATGATTGAAATGAATTGCCGCTCCATAAGTGGGAGGATTGTGCAAAACACTTTCGTACAACTGGCCCAGACAAGAAAACCACTGTCATTTTTAAACTCTTTAAATAATCAACCGACCATAAAAGTCCACTGGCTCTATACCACACCTACTGCCAATTTGCAATAAGTACTATAAGTATTTGTTATTTTCATCAAAAGCCATTCACTTTCACATACACAATAACCTCAAGGCGAAGATGTAGAAGGGAAAATAAGATGTTAAAGCAAAAAAAAATCCACACTTCAAAACTCTATCACAAAACAATGATGAGTGCAGCTGATTGTACTTGGTCCACATCTATTTCTTGATGATGAGAATGATCATGGATTTCGGCTTTCAAATAAGAAGTCAGCAGCTCAGTTTTAAGTGTTAAAATGGGATCTCTGTGGGGACAAAACAATGGAAATAGCAAGGAAATTGCATCAAGCAGTCAACCGCGCCTTGAGCCAAATCCATGTTTACTTTTGCAAAACAGCTGAACAGGTAAAAGAAAATATGACTCTGCTAGAGATATTTGCATTTTATTTTAATTATATAGAAATAGTAGCAAATATTTTAATATTAGACAGCACAGTCATTTTCTGGTTTCATAGCAATATTCAGCATAAATGCATAAGCAGTAAGCCCAAAGGAGAAGTGAGCCATGACACAATTCCCATGTGATGACTTAGTTCAGCAGAAAATAAGGTTTTTATTGCCACAACTCCTTCTGTGCTAGAAATCTTTATATTAGATGCAGCCAACAGAATCCCTGGCATTTCTGCTTACAAAACAAGCTTTCTGACCCGTGGTGTTTTGGAGCAAAACTCACCACCTAACCATTTTTCCACCTCATCTCTTCACATGTTCTTACTGCTCAGAGACAGAGGACAATATCCGTGCCTAGGGACCAGTTCTTCAGGGATCAGTGAGGGATTTCCTAAGCGGTTTAGTATTTCAACCATATATGGGTAAGTGTTATACTGCTGGAAAAAGGATTCTGCCTCCCCCCCTCTGTCCCTGCTGACTGAAACGTGGGTTTATTACTTTGTTTCCATGATGGTTAGCTGCAGCTGCTACACTCCTACCAGCGAACAGTACTCTATGTACCACAACATACAGTGACAAACTTTCAACTACACTTGGCTGAAAACATGTCATGTTCTGTAAGACTTTAATTTATAAAACAAAAAGGAAACACAGACCCCCCGCAGACATTCTGAAATCTTGACCACCAAAATGACTCAAGAATCAGTGCTTTGCTGCAGAACTGAATAACAGCACTGCACCAGCATACCACCACAGAGGATTCAATTCATACTATTATGCAGCTTGAGATCATTATCACCAAAAGCAAAAATTGATTTTCCTCAAGAACAGACAAACAATGCAATGATATTCTACACCAGACAGTCAAGGATTTGTTAGTACTCTGATGTGTTAGTCTGCTGTGTGAAAGCAATGCACACAGCAACAGTACTTTGGGACATGCGATTTTAGAATACATCCTGAATCCATCAGTTAGGTTCAGGTGTGATGAAGAAGTTTCAGAAAGACTGATGAAGACTCAACACATCGTTGTTTATTGAGCCCGGCCGAGGACATACAGTGTCAGCAGAACAACGTGTGAGCACATGAAATGCCAACACCAAAACTGAAGGGTACCCACTGTCTGGGAATATTTATCCTTCCTAGTCCGAGTCCAAATAGGGTTACTGTTCACTTGGGATGGACTGAAATAAAAATTCTTGGCCGAAGCTGAAACATAAATAAATATAATGAAAAAATTTGCAGACTACCAAACACCAAACAAGTACATTCACATTTTTACCACTGCATAAATTAAAAAGTTCAAATGTGCTTTTACTCAGTTATTTTCATAGGATATGGAGAGACTATGGGAGGTGGTCCGAGGCCCGAGAGGGTCCGGTAAAATAAATTACATGTTTGTTCCATCATGTATACACACCTTATTTTGAAAACCGGACATTGTATATCCTCGTGCTAAATTCATCAAGTCTGACCAAATTTGATAAATAATGTTGTATGTGGTTCTCGTATAGGAGGACTTAATAGCCTCTCTTCAGGTAGGACTCTCATACTGTAACACTTATCTTTGTAAAAAGAGAAAATGACAGAATAAATTCGCCAACCTGCCTGTCAGCTCGCCTGCTCTATAGGATTCTATTAGATATGGGTTCAAATCAAGACACTATGCTTACCTAAGTTAACCTAAAGTCATGTTGAGTGTCATTCAAGCCACATGCAACACTTTCTACATAGAGCTAGTCAGTCTGCCTGTAATGAAACAAAATAAGAGATAATAATAATCTTGGGTTACATAACATTTGGATAGCAGTGCATCCTTATCAAGACAGCTGCGTCAGTCAGTCAACCAAGCAGAAGCAGAGAGAAGAGTCTGACCTACCCAAGCCACCTTTGGTTTACTTTAGCTCAGCAAATGACCCCTACATGACCTGGGGAGACCTGTGTCATTGTACCCCTAAAATTCCTTCACACCTCCAAATATTAAACCTCTAATAATTCATTGGATTATCATGAATTGCCAAGAAGAAATGAGTTGCAATTGTGTCCCCCCTGGATTAAACATTAACTTTCCCACCATACCAGCACACTTTATCCTGTTTCTACCTGTTTGCCATTATTCATGACCTGAGGTCCAGAGGTCCAGTTGCAGTCTCAATAATAATGCCCATAATCAATTATTTCTTTGTGAGCTTTTTGTTGAAAACAGAGATTTAAGAAACACTAAAGGAAGACATCACCTGGTTCATTTGCAATAAGTTTATGGACACAAACCGCGCCAGCACTAAAAGTCAACAATATATATTTGCTTTCTCCTTGGTACCGACCAAATGAAGCTAACTACAGGTGCTTGCGTGTCATTTTATTTATACAAATGTGATGATGTTTATTTCCACAGCAGCAGACAATTAGTGTTACATTTGTCCAAAGGGCAGAACAGAGAGAACATCATAACAACACTGATACAGCCATCCAATACTAATGGTACTGACTAAGCGATCACACTGAATAACTAAAACTGCTATGATCCAGAGCACTTCAAAACAAATCAAACATCTCAATCACAACTCAAATATCATAGAAATTCTGAAATATATGTATACCCTCTTCATATATTGTTATTCAGTGGAAATTTAATTATTTAGTTCACTGTACACCATTTACTAGTCAATGATTATCCACTAAGTAAGATCCAAATCAATAAATTCCGGCCAATAAAAAACAAACTTCCATCAGATATCAGACGATGTCTATATCTCGTTGATCTCTGCACTGCTAACAAGCAAAGCCTGTGCTCGCTGACCTGGTCGTAAAATGCGTCGTTTCCAATACCCTGACTGGTTCTTAACAACACTCAGTGTTGATAATGCAGTCAACAGACCAGGCCTACCTGCAAAGCAATATTACATACTAATCAATATTAGCTAACAGCCATCTGGGGAGGAGTGAAGAGACTGATGAAACTGAAAAGAGGGAGAACATCTATATGTGCGACTGACAGTTTAGTTAAAAACCCGGCTCTGGCAATAAAATAACACTCCAATGGGAGCGCAATTATTGACAACAAATACGTTACTATAAAACATGAACAAGTCTTGGTGATATGATTACTTTCATTATCTGTCCAGAAATTGATACCAAATCAGCTACCAGCCATGTGTTATCGAGCTAGGACAAGTGTTGTTTTTTTAATTAAATTCTACCACCTGAGTGCACATATCTAATCAAGAGAGGGAGGACTGAAGAGACACATTTCAAAAAATGCTTCTGTGTAATCTTGAGGTCAATGGGAAATACATTTCAAATTTTCACTGTGACAACTGTTGAAAATAAGCTGTTTTCTACAGGGTACAATATAATGGGAGACGTTTTTAGCATTTTTATGGCTGTGTTTTCTAACAAGGTTTACAAAAGTTTTTCTTTTTACTGTGACTTTCATGCCATAGGGTGAAGTGATAAGCACTCCCTGTCAAAGCTCTCAGTGGTGTGTATGGGTTTGCACAACTGTATCAGACCACACACACTTATTGACTTGACCTTTCTCTTGGTGTAGGAAGCAGACCAATTGGGTTTGACCCAGCCGCTTGACAAAAGGCAAACTAATGAAGACTTTGTGAAAGGCAGATTGATTTTTCTCTCCCTCCCTCCATTACATCCATTGCCCGCTTCAATATAGCAGGCGGGAGAGAAGGCAGGCGGCGGCATCAGAGCTTGAGCTCATCACTCATTTGTTTAACAGGTTGGCAGAGATGAGGACTGAACAGCAGAGTATGCCAGAAAATACACCCTGTGCTCTATTTAAATGACTTGGGCTGAAAGAACAGATAGTAACGCTGGAATATTAATTGGCTGGATTGAAGAAATCTGGAAACTACCCATTTTGGCCTTTTGACAAAAACAAATGAAAAAGCTTTTTGTCTCCTCATCCACATTATTATAGCTTTAACCTTTTTACTAAACACGCTTTCAAACACTTCTGTGACATCGACGATGAAAGTGGGAGTATGGAACCGTTTCCAGGATTGGTACCATGGGTTGGAGTGGACAGAAACTGGCCAGCAACTCTTCAGCCTCCATCAACCAATTCTTTCCACTTACTGCAAGCGGACCACATATGATCATCCAGAGCAGGACTTCAACACATGATTGTTGACCATCATAGTTTCCCACCGTCCAAGCTGACATCTTCAAATGTCTTATTTTGTACGACAACAATCCAAAATCCAAAGATATTCAGTTTACTAACAGAAGACTTAATGAAATCAGCAAATATTTACATTTGATGGGCATTTTTATCATAAAAACAATTACTTAAAATCAATGAACGAATGACAGTTTTCCGTCGATCAGCTAATCTATTCATCGACTGATCTTTTAAGCTCTAGTCCATGTTTGTCAAGGGTTGTGTCTCCTGGGTCTATTAATCAGCCAGGAGAGTCATTGTCTGCTAATCCAATCGCTCCTACAATCCCATTAAATGCAGGTGATAACATTTACACCCTAACCATTCAACCAACAATTTCTAAAGCACTCAAAGTCCTCTTAAACCAAACTCATTCTGTTTTGTTTATGTTTTTTCTTTCATATTCACAATAGCCAATATTTTCTTGGTAATGACATTTAAACTTATGATATTGTAATAATTAGACCATGTAAAGCATACACAGTGAAAAAGGATAATAAAGTTAACATGTCATTTTCTAGTCTTTTAGGCAAATTTATTAACTGGTAATTTGGCTAGATATTCCCAGCCAAAATAATTACTGCACAATTCACATTATAGTTGCCTATTCAAATAGAGTTTAATACAACTGAATATCCTATTAGAAGCCTAAAGAACATTAAACATAGATCCCCATAAGCTAAAAACATTTTACTTTTTTAAAATTTACCCTAGGATCAAGCTTTGAGTTGTCAAATCACACACACATTCATTGGGAACTTCATTGCCCTGCGTACATTGTTTCCACTTGGTAAGTTTAGCTGTTTGGACTCTCATTAAATTAAAGAAATATTATCTGCTTGCTCACTGCAAAAAGTCTTACAAGCTGAATATAAAAACATCTCTATGCAAGCACATATCATGTTTAACAGAAAAGTTCTCCTAGTTGTAGCCTTTAAGGCAGAAACAGTTCATTAATTCTAAAAAAAAAAAAAAAAAAAAAAAATGGCATTACACTATGGATATATTTTAGTCCCAGTCATGAAGGTACACTGTATGTTGTCCGGTGAAGTCTCCAGCTGGAGATCTTTATGCCCCTCTATTTTATCACGTGGGCAGAAATCAAATGCATCTTCTTTAGCCAGCTAAAACAGTTTAGAAGTCTTCCATTTGTAACTATTAGTGCAATGGTGGGAGAAGGCCAGCCCAAAATCCTCTCTTCCTTTTTTTGTGGAACAGATCAGTTCAATCCTAATCTTTATTGTTCAGAAGGGCAGATGTGGCGTTGTGAGCCAGCTTTAAAAAAAAAAGGACACCAGCTGCTTATAGGGGTGGATTTCAGCTATAGTCAACTGGAGATGTGAATGGGGGTTTTGTTGGATCATTTCTCAAATTAAATCAAGATCCTGGTTGTTATCAGTGTCTTGCAGTGTCATGATTGACAAATCTATGTCATTAACTCGGTCCTCTGCGATTCCAATTCGACAAAAAGATACCTAATAGTCTAAAGAGGGAACCAAACAAGCAGTCTCCTGAATGTGAACACCAACAAACACCTTTCCCTGTGGTTGTACACAGATCAGATGTTATGCAAGCCCCCAGTAGTTACCAGTGGGTCATAAATCCCCTACTGAGTTTGTTTATGTGATCATTAAAGTGAAGACACCATTCAGTGAGGGTAACGTGAGGGCACCGGCTTCAGTTGTTAAAGAATTACACCTGTGGGAGGATGCTACAGCCTTGGTACTGTGCATGCTGACTCACTGGCATGGCTTACTGAAACAAAGCCTTTTATTAATGTTATTAGATACAATTGTATTTTTCCTGCTGCGACAAGAAAAAAATGTCATGAGAAAAGTCAATAGTTGGACAGAAAGGTGTGAGGTTTGCTCTGTTTAGCGCCTCAGGGCTTCAGATATTGCTATTCAGTAGATGTGTTTCAACACATCAAGCAAGGAGTTAGAGAGGCTACAAAAACAGGTGTCGAGTTCCTAATAGACTCTCTGAAGTGTGTGTGTGTGTGTGTGTGTGTGGATTAAGGCAGCACTGGGTTTGGTGATAATGTCCTTTTATTTCAAATCAGATATGGTCCAGTCAAAGCACTTCTCCTGATATGATGGATGTAGGACTGATTTAATACTGCAACGGTAGTCTATAGCAAAACATCAGTCTGAATTGAATTGAAAAAGTATACGTAAACGAACACTATTACTACCCCTTCAGGAGTAGATTTGGCTTAACCCTAACCCTGTTATGCTCAAAATTCTGTTTCAAATGTCTTCACCTGAAACAATTCTTTGGAGGGGGCATGAAATTGGTCAAAATTAATAAAAAACAAAATACAATAGAGCTTCAAAATCTCATACTAGTAAATAATGAGTAAGTGTGCGCTTGATTGAAGACCTTTTGGTCTCACTGTCACTCCCCCCGTTGTGTTTCTTCACACCTTTATTGCTGACCTTTTTATTTGTCAACTTAATGAGTGCATGTCTGATACAATATTTCTAATTAACTTTACAAAAGGCACACTTTCATAAACCCAGTATATACTCAAGCCATATCAAATCCATTTTAATGAATTGCTATCAAAATATGTAGTATACAACTGTGCATAATGACCTGTCTCTATAATAGCGCACACACACACACACAGTCTCATCTTCTTCCTGCCATGAGTTAGCGTGGCTGCAGGATGGAGGCTGAATAATTTAGCTTGTGTACTTGGCTTGCCTTTCTCCCAAGTAAATTGAACTGGGCACACCATAGCATTCAGCCAACTTATGTGTCAGGGAGAAGAGAGGAAAACAAACCACAACAAACTGGAGATCAAACCACTGAGAGGAAAAACACAGAGGGCATAAAGAGGAGATGTTGTAGGAAGAAGACACACTACTTAGTCTCCCCTCTAATGCTTCACATCAGAGAACTAACTGCAGTTTTAACAAACCCTTGCATTAAAGGGTCAGTGTCATCTGAGAGGTGTTTGTGATTAACAGGTAGCAGTTACCTCTCTCCTTTATCCATGTAAGAGAGGCAGGATAACAAGAAAGATGGTGGAGCGTTCACACAAATTGTAATGTTGTTTTGCATGGAAATGTCTCTGCATCTTAGACGCATGTCTGACTTTTACACATGTAACTTAAAAGGATAAATAAGGTGGGTAAAAATGTTGTGAAGTGGAATAATAGTGACAGCAGTTGATGAGCACAACACAATAACTGTACAGAGAAGCTGCACTGAACACGTTCTAGGACAACAAAACGGCTTCTTAGAAAGAGAAACACAGCAGCAATTCCAAATGAACATTTTTATAATGCCAAAACAAATAGAGAACAGGGAGTTATGGCCTGTTGGTCATTAAACTTGACATTCACAGAGATGCTAATGCACTCTGGCACTGTGCATGCTCTTTGTGAGACATTTATACTGAGGTAGCATGGATTTTTATAAGCACTCAATATTTGTTTCTTTCTTATCTAGAGTTGAGTTGTGTCCTTAGTAACTGTTTTGGAACATCATTACTTCATTAAAGATATTTCTCTTCCAGCATCACTGCATTTAGACTGCATCTCTGATCTTGCTGATCTCACAAATTCCACCACTATACTACAAATTCTCCGCTCTCTCTCTTGCACAGCATGCTCAGAGGACAATACTATTTGCTGATTGCGTAATTTTGTAAACTTAGGAAATCAGACGCTAATTACAGATAGACTACAAATACAACTGAAGGAAATGCCTTTCCAGAATGTAAACCTTGCCTCAAGATGTCCTGCTGCTAGATTTAGGTGTCAATTTCTAAGAAGATAAAGATCTTAATCATGTGTCAAACAGATGATAAGATGATGAGTGACCCAGGACAAACTAATACATAGAATCCAAGTACTTACAAAAATATACAAATTATGACCAAATTTGGGGCTGGGCAATAAAACAATAATGATAATATAATTTTTCTCAATAACAATATTTAAAATGTTCAATAAATTTTTGATTTAATCCATCCCAAATGAATTTGCACTTCAATTTTCTCATGCGAATTTGTTGAAAAAATTGTTCTAAATGTTCCTATATGTTAAGTGAATGTAAATGCTCTGTATTTCTAAAGCACCTCTCTAGTCTTTGCGACCACTCAAAGCTCTCTTTACACTACATTACCCATTCACACACATTCATACACTGAGCCTAAGAGCTCAAACAGAAACATTCTCACACCGATGCCTTAGAGGACCACTTTGCATGTCGAAATCCAAGCCATTCAAGTCGGGGATTGACCCACCGATCTTCCAATTAGCGGGCAACCCACTCAACCTCCTGAGCCATAGCTGCCCTCTGTGGTCCCCTGTTTGGCAAATGTTTCTTCAACTTTCACTCAGGAGCAAAAATCTGCCTTTTAACTTGATACTGCATGATACTGGTGGATGTGAAGTCAGGGTGCTTCACCTTCCAACACTGCCCCAACAGCCAGAAAAGCAAGTTCTGAAGGTCTTTAAATCTCACATCCTACCAAGAGATTATAGGCAGGTCCATAGCTGATACAATATGCAGGACGGGGGAGCCTGCGGTGTTAAAATGCTAGCCATCACATGGAAAATGGAGATTGAAAAATAAATGGAGTATGTGATTGACAGCCTATGATTCTGGGTATTAAGACTGAATTGGATTAGGGAGAGAGAATCATCCGGGCATAACCCCTGTAGTGCTTGGGATATGTTAATAGTGAATATCCAAGAGCGTTTTCCCCTATCTCTATCACTGGGCTACAAGGCTTGGTCACAAAATACTTCATCCACTCTGGAGGCTCACAGCCTAAAGGGTTTCAAATGCTAACCAGCTTGAGCATTTGAAAGCAGCCAGCTGGTTTGTGCCAACACATCGAAGCTTATTTTTGCAAAGAATAAATTGGCAACTTGTTGACAGGATGTGAAATGGCAAAATTTCTGTCCTTGGGCTTTATGAGGGCTGTTTTATCTTTTTGAACATCACAGACATGCCTTTGCAAGTATAGGCAGGTGGGTCAACTTCAAAACAAACCAGTGAATGAACAGGAAACCTGAGTATATGGAAACAGAACCCTGAATAGGAAGTGATGATGACAACAAACTCATCTCAGACGACAGATGTGTGCATAATGCTGGTCTGAATTTTGGCTCATATCCTGGGGTAATGTCACTGGGAGAAAAACATCCATTTATGAACATCTTCATACCCTTCCCAAAACATAACACTGCAAACATGAATAAATATGTTTTGCAAAAGGTTTTTTTCCAGTCAGTTTGTATATGCAGTTAAAGGCGAGGATGGCACTCATTAGTTAGCTGTAAATTCTGTTTCGTTTTGCAGCAAACTATAATCAATGCTCAATGTGGTCTGCATTAACAGAGCTATTTAAACTGAGAGAGAGAAGATCAGTCCGCATGAATGGAAAAAAAAACAAATACAGTATGCTTCAGTATCACAAAACCACACCACAATATGTTTGTGATTATTTGTTCAGTGTCAATGCGTACTCCTCTAATCAAGACAAAACTAACTGTAAACTGTCTCTACCTTGGCATGTAATAATACAACCTTAACTGTACCCCTTCCAACTCCTCCCCTTCCTGTGTGCAACATAAGTCTCTTTCAGGGCCTGTGACGGTCTTGTGTGAGAACAGACAATAAAAATATAAAAGTGGTCACGCTACAACTTGTTGCTGCTGGAATGAAGAATGAAATGTTTGAGTGCATTGTAGATAAATGAAATGTTTGAGTGCATTGCGGGATCTCTTAACATTTAGCCTGGCTTGTCTCTGGGTCTAGCATTGTGTGCCATGCCAGGCCAGGCTAACTAAGGCTGAAGTGGGTTTATCTGTTATTCCAAATATAAATAAATACAGCTGAAATTAATTATTTTCCTTCAAGCCCAGGTATAAAATCAAACACATACAGATATATTTATTTTTTACTTTTCCATGGTGTTTCATGGTTTTGCTTTCCTTACTTTACATTTGGCAAAACACAGTTCCTCCTACCTTTACGACTAATAAAGTGATTAATTTGATAACCCTTGGCTGTTCTTAGAACTTCTTAAATAAGGACTTTAAGATGTGTTACGTGCACACACATTTTTTCACTGTCCTGTTAAAATCGTTTATCTCCAAAACGTCAACTTTTCAAGACTTAATTAAAAACAAGTGTGTCGGTTTCATACGGCTTATTTAGTTTAAAGGGGAAGGCAACGTTGAAGAAACTAGCAAGAGACAACTAGATGTTGAAAATAAACAATCGAAAATGTCCCAACCCTTGGACCAAACCCCAAAAATCTAAATACCAATGTAAAACACCTTTTAAACTTCATGACAAATTGTCCTGGTTTTATTTGTCCAATGTAAACACAAAAGGTGATAATTCACCAATATCAAACGATACTGAAGCGAATGTAATTAATAACCTCTGAATGCTAATGAGCTCCCGGTGTGTTAGCTCTGCTCAAGACAAGACAAATTCCACCTCCTGGCCTCGCTAATCCAACGGCCACGACAAACGCACACGCAAGGGTCATTAACGGCCACTCCGGCCCGTAGATTTTACATGTCTGTGTTCACCACAAGTCCCATGAGGCTGAGAGGCTACACTGCTCAGCATACATCACTGTCTGTAATAAAAGGGATGGCAATGATTCTGCAATCCTACTGTAGACTGCTAATGATCCAGAAAGCTACGCACATCCAGTGTCTGAACCTGAACTGGGACCTGTGTAGCATTTTCTCATTCTGCTCTCTTCCATGCTCTCAAATTCTGTTTTGTCTATCTATCTCCAAATACTGTATATTTGCCATAGTCAAATAATGACCAGCTAAAAAGATGGGAATTAATTATCTGTACTATAATGGCTCTCATGTTCAATCCAATACAAACTACATTTCCACAATATACTGTGTACCCAACCAGTGCAACATCACTGTGACCTGTGTTCCTCCTTTTAATGGAAATACCGTTGTCACTCACTAAATTGACTTCAATTGATTCTGCCTTTCTCAATGTTATCTTGCTTTTGATGAAACAATCTTAACAAGAATCTGCAATGTGTGACAGCAGTGTTCAATATTATAATATATCTTGTGATGTGTGCTTATTAGCTGCCTGGTTGTCGTTGACATCAGAAAAGGACTAAAACTGAATATTTTAAATACAACTCAATGTTGTTTCTAAAGCAGTAAAGTTTACAACAGCAAAGTCACCATTTAAACCCAATAATATCTCAGTGGAAACAAATTTAAAATGTCAATAAAATAAATAACATTTCTGACATGAAAATACTGAGTGATGTTTAGAAATAATTAAAAACGTACCAGTCCGTAACAGAGAAAATATTATAGTCTTGAAGCCACAGGGTCTGTTTAATATGGTGTTTCGTTGCCCATCCCTAAATAACATTAATTTTTTAATTCAGCACATTTCAGGCAGTGTTATCCAATGTGTTTATCATGCATATTCATATTGCAATGAAAATTAAAATACAATTTACAGTCTGTAATATTTCACATTCTAAAAAACACTATAGTGAGGAGAAGAGATTATGCCCCCTGAACTGCTGGAAGTATTTTAATGTGAAACAGATTGAGAAAAAATGGCATTGTTTTTGACAGCAGCAACAGAAAATGGAGAACAGTAAATGGAGGTAGATCAAAAAACAGGGGCATTTCTCACTATCAAATTCACAAATCAGAAATTAAGATCCATCTTTAATAATGACCTCTCTCGAATAAAAGTTTCCTCTTAAGTTGAGGTAACTTAATGGTCTCTATATAGGGGCCTATATAGGATTTTATAGTAAGAGCTCGACAGTAAAAAGTCAGCAGTAGCAGTGGAAACCAGGTTAGGGGATAGGATAAGGGAGAACAGAGGGAGAAATAAAATGAGAGAAAGGTATGTGAGAGAAAGAGGAAGAGAAACCAACAGGCACCAAATCATGGGGCACTCGTAACTCCCTGGTGCACCAAATAAAACATGGTCACATTTGTACAGATACTGGAATCTGTCAATAGGCAGCTGCCCACAGCAGGAAAGAGGAAAACACACACACACACACACACACACACACACACACACTAACACCAGAAAAGCAGGTCCATTTCCAACTGCGGGTCAAAGCCTGTGGTGTATTGATAGGATTCAGTAAAGAAAAGCAAAGCTCCAAAGCTCACCTTTAGCTGAAAATGTCAGCCTGACATACAGGAGGCTTTGCCCAACCTAAAAATCTATTTTAGAGTTTGTTATGCTGGGCTAGCACTACACTATTCGTTCTTTGGACTTGTTCTTTGATAGTTTAAGTGCATGTCCACCGGTTTATGTTTGGCTGTTGTTGATGGTTGGGGCTACGAGCTCTCTGGAAGCTTAAAAACGAGCTGTAAGTGGAGGAGTGAGTGGACTGTAGCATCAAATGGAGGTGGTTCAAATTCTGTGTGGAGGGAGCCTGGAGGGTTATTGATGACTTGTTATTGACTTTTCATTTAGCCGGCTTTTTCCAGGGACAAATTTCTCTCAGTCTAGTGTAAGTTAAAGGCATCACAACATTAGCTGACTATTACACTGCCATCGGATAACTAAAGGCATGTTTCCCACCTCCGCAGGCACACTGTGACTCCAAACAACACAGCCTCATAGCATGTGCAACAAATTAAGGTCATTTAACTGCGGTGGTAAACTTTGAGCACTTAAAAATATTACATCTTAAGTTTTTAAAATTGCATTACCTGGGACCTTCACACTTCACAACACACACAAATAAGCTCAAGGCAAAAATGCACTTAACTTGCCGAAGCCATAGTGTTGACACTGTAAAGGAAACACTACAGACATTTGTCTCAGCTTCCCAAAATGTGGACATCTCTAAGCTGGTACTGCAACAAGCAATATCCCAGGTGTCTGTATAATAATTGGTATATCAAGTTCTATGTCAGTGCAAAAGCTCTGCATACACTGTCCAAAACTTCTTGGTTATGAAGTGGGTGTGATTAATTATTGGTCACAAGACCTCAAACTAACATGTCAATAGACAGAACATGAACTATTTTGATCATTGCTTAAACCTGCAATAACTGATTTGTTTGTCCCCTTGGGGGGAGCAGAAACAAGCTGTGAACACAGCATTAACATATCATCACCTTTATATTGATTCGGCAAAACAATTTCTTAAAAAACACACGTTAATTTTTGGTCACCAATTTTTGCTCTGTTTAACTCAGTTTTGGTCTCTGTCTGCTTCTGGTTATCTGACTCTTTAGCTGTTAAATGCTCCACTATGATGCTCAGAAGGTAGTGTTCAGTGGGTTTTTAGACCTTTTTCCTGTACTTCTACTGAGAGTGATGAGAGTAACAGTAAAGTAGTGGGCCGAAAAAATAAGCTATGAGCTGAAACTCCCTATAAGGCTCTGTAAAGCAGAGAAAAGCTGCAGATTCACAGGATAATTCTCTGTAGGTTTGTCGCAACAAGCAGCCTTGTTCAGCAAATATCATCACATTGCCTACAGTACAGAACTTCTAACCCCTGGGGGGAGATTTTAACAGGGGTTAAGATCCCCTGCCCTGCACAAAACCCAGTGAGATTTTACCAGCCATCTGTTCTTCTACTTTTTTTTTTTTTAATTTGAGTGGTTGGTAAGTGGCTGGAAGAGTGGGCAAAAAGTACTGGTACATATCGAACCTTCCATGTCCATGACAATCGTGGCTGTAATGCTGAAGGTGGTACGTGTGGTTGGTCTTTCAATTGATATAATGTACATAGTCCTATGTATTTGCTTGAACGGTTTCCCATCCGAACCTCAAGGGTTGCCAGTGGCTTGACCTATAGCACCAATACTAGGCAATAATGATCCAATTTATTTTGCTTCAAGCTTTTCCAAATGGATTCTGAATGGCTATGCATGAGAAGGAAGCAGAGCTGGGAGAGTACTGGAGCTGGGAGAGTAGATACAGTAACAGCAGTAAGTGCTAGAGATAATACTTCTGAGATGGATACACTCAGAATACTTTAGGCAGTAATGCTTAATATACCACTATCATGTGGTGTGTTGGATGCTGGTTCTTGCCTTATGGCTGGACTACTCAAAGGCTACAAGACACACACAGAAACAAATGCATAGAGACGTGCACTGACAGAGTATATATATCAGTCACTCTGGAGTGTATTCCCTCCTACAGCAACCTCAGAGTCACAAGGAAACAAACATAAGACCTGGAACGGGTACATTCACCCTCATCCGTCCTCCACCAGTACAACCTGCTATAACCCTTCAAACCCAACCACTGGACCAATCGATCCACGCTGACGTTCTAAGAGCCGTGCCATAACAATCCATATTTATATATGGATTTAAAATATCTAAAGCCTTGCAGGCTATCCACTTGGACTATATATTTACAGTGACTTTATTACGCCATTACAATATTCATTACTTGGATCTTATACTCCCAGCCTTGGGCTACAGGTACAGCATGATTTGTCTTCACAGGGAAGATGGTGCGACACCCTGATATATTACAGTAGGCTACAATCTCTGGGTAATTTCCAATCCAGAACTTAGTCTATGGGAATTTACATTCATGGCTTCAACCAACTATTCGCTGTGAAAGGTTCCTTCAATATCATCCCTCATGAATTAATTCAAATTATGGCATTATAATGAAACCTTCCCCCTGACCAAAATAATATAGAAAATAATTTTTAAAAACTAAATAAGAAGAGATTTTAACTTGTCAAAATGTTTGCAAAAGCTACTATGCAAGACACAAGTTTAAAAAAATATATAATTGGGTAAGAATTTCAATTCTTATTCCTAGGAAAAATGCCTATCAAAAGCTCCTATAGATAACCAAAGGAGACGTCTTCAAATTGCTTGACACAATCCAACACCTAAAAGATACTCAGTTTACTATCTCACATCTTCCCACTTGAGAAGAAAAAATACTTAATCAATTATCAAAATATTTGACAATTAATTTTCAATCAAATAATCAATTAATCAGCTAATCATTTCAGCTCTAAACATACCCATAGTTTGTGCTCATATAGGGCTGAACAATTTGGGGGAAAAATCTAATTGCGATTTCTTTTTAGAAGTTCAACATTCACTGCCAGTCAATTTTTGACAGAAGCCGCATCAAGCATGGACAGTATATTACTGGACGAAGTCACCCCGCTGATTTGAATGGAGAGCATTGAAGCCAGTTTTGGACCAATAAAATACTACTGCAGGGCTGCTTTCTGTTGGCACCAGTGTCTACTGTGCATGATCGCACAGCATAACCGTGGTTTAATGATGTAGAACAATGGCAGAAACAAAAAGTGTCATGGCTCAGTGTGTTTGTCTGACTCGCATTGTCACTAATTAATCAGCCCACCAACGAGGCTCACCTGTCAAACACCAACGCAGCGTCACTGATCACCGAATAGATTTTTTAGATTATCGAGAGTTTATAATCTAAGCAATACGGTTACATCTCTCATGTGGGTTTTGACGTAATTTTTGGGCCTACATGGAGCCCTCCATGCAGGCTTTGGTCGGCTTCACTGTTCGATCTCTGGCTTACCCCTTGGCGTCAAGCAGTACAGAGCAGATGAACCAGGCAGGAAGTCAGACACAGAACGGCAAAGAGTCTATTTTCAAAATAAAACACCCTTTGCAAACTTCCGATCATAAATCAACCATAAACACAGTTAAAAGAGACAAAAAACTAAACAATTTGGCTATGTAGCCAACTTAACCATGTTAGAAGCACAAAAATCCAGGACAACTGAACAAATAAGCAAAATCTGAACACGTCAGCAAAATCTGGCAGGCAAAACACTCTTGTTCTAAAATGCTCCATCTAGATACGTAACGTTAGCCTGCATAGTGGAACGCACTCACAGAGAGCTGTTATCCATAGTTAAAGCACACAAAGTGACAAATTAACAACACCTTAGCAACTAGTAGGCTAAACGCTCTGCCGCTGACAACACTTCAGTCTAAGCTGACACCAGACAAAACCGTGGCACAGCCGCAGCCTGTGTTAGTTTGGCTGGTGCCATTATCCAGGTTTTCCTCTAGTTTCATTTGTTGTTGTAAAATTTACACACCCTGTGCCGGTGTAACACCAAAATCTGTGACCTATCAGATTCTGTGACTACACCCAAACAACGATGTTTTCCTAACCGTAACCAAGTACTTTTGGTGCCTAAACCCAACCAAGCTGCAACTGCTTCACATCGTCAACAAAGCCTCTGGCGCTTAACTTCCCATTTGGGTCACAGAATCTGATAGGTCAGACATTTTGGTGTCACACCGGCTCTGATTGGTCAGCAGGGCCGTAACAAGAGGCGCATGGCGCTTGTGATTGGTGAGCAGATCTGTTGCACAAGGATGACAACAGAATAATTTGTTACTGCATGACTGTTTAAAATGGGTCAGATGCTCTGTATAATTAACCTACTTTTCAATCGGCATCTTCGCGATTAGCTAATCGCATTCTTTCAAATTGCAATTTCGATTTTAAAACGATTCATCGTTCTGCCCTATGCTCATATTGTTTAAACTAGAACATTAGTTTATTTTGTGCATGCACACCAAAAAGCAGCTGTAACATCACTGATTGTGGTGGTTTCAGGATGTCTGCCTTCTTTTTTTTGTCTGCAGAGGAGTTAAACCTCATGATACTATCTGAACGGATATGACACTTTTTGATTTGACTTAGTGGTTGAAGGCAGAGAATAGATATTCTAAAAAATTTAATTTCTTTCCAAATGGCCATGTTTGTTTTGCCTTAAGTATTTACATTAGCCATTTTCATTCTGAACGGGCTCTTATTCAGATTAGTGACATAAATGGTTGCATGTAAAAGGCAGCTATTGATGGTTTTTCTACAACCAAAATAATCATTGTAAATGAAAAGGGCTTCCATTAGCAGCTGACTGAAAGGAGTTCTCTGTCTGCATTAGCGCACACAAGGACATTAATGTACATACACACATACCTATGCAGGAAGCACACAGCTATTATAGCCATTAGACAATTAAAGAAAGCACCTGGAGGGCAGTAACTCTATCAGACACACACGCACACACACATCTGGTTTCCATTCTAAGAAAGAAGTAGATCCAGGGAACCAGAGGCAATTAGTTCAACTGGTCGATACAAAAATAGGACTCCAAGTTAGCCTGAGAAAGAGACAGAAACAGACAGAAGCAGAGTTTTATTTTGGGCTCAGAAGGTTGGCCAAGCAGGAAAATGGCAGTTTTTTGTGAAACACATGCACGCCTGCAAGGACACACCCACACATGCACACATACAGTGGAAAAAAACAATTGTGTTTGGGAGTGGGCAAAAACAACTGCACCGCATCCTGAAGACAGCAAAGCAGAAAAGGAGAAGCAGTGAAACGAAGAGGACAAGAGGAAGGAGAGAAGAAAAGAGGGAAGGAAATGACAGGCATGTAGTGGTGGAAAGGGGAGAAAGAGAAGATTGATGTTTCATCTTTGCTCGACAGTCTGTCTTTGACAGTAAGGAGAAACCTTTACAAACCACCAGCCTCTAATCCACAGCTCTCTGAACAGCAAGACGTGTGTGTGCGTGTGTGTGCGTGTGTGTGTGTGTGTGTGTGTGTGTGTGTGTGTGTGTGTGTGTGTGTGTGTGTGTGTGTGTGTGTGTACTAAACCACTGCTTACAGTTTCCTCTGTGAACGTGCATTTCAAAGAAGATGTGCTGATAGAGGTGCTGGGCTGACAGGATGTTAAGCGATTGTCCTTTAAGATAGTAAGCTGAAAGGAGCAAATACTGCAAAGACACCGTCCTTATAGCTAGTCAACTGCTAATTTGCATCTCATCTACATACTTAAACAGCAACAAGCTCTCACATACACACATTAATACACACACAGACACCCATAAGGTGCAGGATGATGAGTTAGATAGGACAGGAGCGGTTGCTGAGAGCAAAAAAGGTGAGTCTCTGTGTATTAATTAGCCACAAGTCTGTCATTATATTAAATATGCTGACACAAAGTGGAGGTGGTGGAGCAATTCCAGGTTTCCCCAGGGGTCCTTGCAGGAGCTCCAGGAGATCTAGGGGACCCCAATATGCAGTGTAATAGATTACCTGTGTACATTTAGATTTTCCAGTTGATTTTCAAACAAAAGTGGTGCTCTGCTTCTCCAAATTTAAACTTTCTATATCATTGGGATCAGTTTTATTTAAAGGTAAAATGGGGCAAAGGATTATGGTGGTACTACAACCTGAGTTTGGCAGCCTAGTGCTGGGCACATTAACGCATTATTATAGCATTAATGCCTTAATTAATGCTGACAATTATTTTATCGCACATTAATGCAGTTTTTATTATTATTATTATTCTGAAAGTCGATTGCTCACTGGCTCTGAATACACATATAGTCAAACCATGGGTCACAGGAGGGGTGGGATGTTGATCAGTCTGCAAATCACCCACCCAAACAAGCACTGGAGGGAGGCTTCGCTAGACTAGGCTACTTGGATGCGGCGTGACTTAAATTATTAATTAAGAAAGCACTCCGCAAGTAAACGGCAGGCTCTCTGCTGTAGCATATTTAACTAAAGGTAAAATTACAGGCTACATAACTTTACCCTATAGGCCTAGTTTTGCAGGGATGCTCTGCCATGCGAATGCCCTCCTGTTGATGTCCTATTTAGTAAACAGTGAAAGATTCTGGAAACTCATAAACAGCGAGGATCAGTCTCTCATCCACTACATACATATCCAAAACAATTCAACTTCGGCAGCAGGCGGGCGTGAGCATGAGGTGAGCACAACTGTGACAGTTTCAGGGGAACGCACCCTCTTATCACCTCACCTTGTGCACAAGCACTTCACCTCACTCAACAGGGACACTTGCTATTGAACATGGACTCTTTATGCTGCACCCTGTTAAAAGAAAAATGTTTCTGCTGATATCTGTTCAGAAAAAAAGAAGAAAACTGGACTCTGATGGTAACTTGTTTTAATAAGCTAGATAAAAGGTAATGCGCTGGCAGTGGCAAATAGCTTTGGTATAATTTTTGATTTGATTACATTATTGTTTAAGTTGAGATTTACAAGAAATATTTTATTGCTACTGTGTGAAGGGAATACTGCTGGTAAAAAGCACCTTATTTGTTTAAAGTGTTTGCAAACCACATGTTTTTGCACTTTTGTGTACATAGCAGTACATTAAATTAAAAGTGCCTAATACACTAGAATTCATTATTCAATTTTGCGCATAACAATGCGATTAAACGATTAAAAGTTTTATCGCATGATTAACTGATCCATCTAATAATGTCAGATGTTCCCGCTGTTTTTCCACTAGTGCAGTAATCTTTTATATGGATTGTGTTTAATTTTAAGATACAATATGTATATACTGACTGTGAAATTCCGTTTGGTAAGCACTCATAGCTGATTCCAATTTGTATACAGGATACACATTTCTGTATCTGCAGCAAGGGGATGTAATGTGATCGTGATTCTCAACTCACCATAACTAAGCTGGAACAACACTGAAATCTAAAACAGTGGTTTTTTTCGTGGTTTTTCTCACGAAATCACCAGTCTGGTTTCCACACCAGCTGGGCTGAAACCTAGCACATATACTGTTAGCCCTTTCCTACAGGAAGTGTGAATATGACACAGGTACACTGACCTGTGTTTAACCTAGTCATATGCTGTCACACGTTAATATCTCTGTCACTGTTAAAAGAGTCTCCATTCAGCAACGGTAATACCAAAATTACACTGCTAAACCACAGAATTACACAGGATTATATGACATAATTACCAAAGAAAGTGCAGTTTCATTTCAGCCTCGGTTTTATCCCAATGCTGCCTTGTTCCTCACTCATGTACATTCTGTTTCTCTTTTACTCCTTCTCCCTTAAAGAGTCAGTTAAATTATGTTTAAAAATCAATATTGTCAAATTGAGTTTACAAAAGTCAGGCTGTGTCTGACTTGAAGTTTACCTTGGTGGTGAGGGAGTGGGTACATGTCACCTATTCACCTGTTCTGATTGACCGCTAACAAGGGTTTAATCAGCGTCACTGTGTTGGTTTGACTAGCGGAAATGTGTGAAAAGACATTTCACCGTTAATAATGCAACTTGTTAAAGCAATGCATTGAACATCATTATATCCCATGGCTCCCCAATTTGTCAAACTCCGTGATTGGAAAAGATTAATCCATATAAGTCATAATATTCATGAGGTGCTATGCAATCCATTCCAAGCTGGAAAGAAACAGTAGTTCACTGTGTCAAATAATATAGTCTGAATGTTGTAGCATCCAGCGTAATCTACCTTGATTTTACCTCCTTTTAAACAGCCAACATTTTCATTATCACCCCCCACATACAAACACACTGCTCTTGCCTTCAAAGAAGGTCTCTCTGAGAGCGAAAGCACAGGGCTCCTCCAGAGAGACTTTGATTTGAAGCAGACAAACAGATTTAGCTGATTGTAGGATTGTGGCGGTCACTCACAACAAGCCATTTATCCTTAACAGAGTGGTCCCTGCAGCCTGTCCTCTGCCCATCACAAACACAACACCCACCCACTGAGACCACAACAAGGCAGGGCAGATCCCCGGATAACTGGGTCACATGGTGCTGAGGTTTTAGCAAGAAGCCGGCATCACAGAACTTTATCATCAAATAATTTAAGAAGCCTTGATTTAATAACACCATGGCGCCAGAGGTCATGAGGAACATGTAAGAGTGCGTCTGTGTGTGGCTTTGCTCGGTCAACAGAGTTATTGGCTTTACTGAACTGAACAGAAGTGCTGAAAATGTCAAAAAGAGTGTCTAGGGATGCCTGAAAAGCTCAAGTTGTCAGATACATCTCTGTCTAACTATGGCTTAAAATATCTGAATAAGAATAAGGTGAATAATTTGCATTGTCACATCACTTATGACAGAAAATTAAGTCAGCCTATTTGTCCTTTGATTATTATGCACAAGTTAACCAGATGCTATTTTGGTCCAGATATATTCAGGAGCTCAGCAAAGCAAGGACGGCATCTTTAACAATATTTTTTAGGCGATGTGTCAATATAAGACCTGGGGATGGCATATACTATTATTATCTATCTATTAGTGTCGCTACTATTCTTAAGGATTCAAGGACCTTTATTGTCATTCTGCCATGTAAATATGGTGAGCAAAATCAGTACTCAGGGATTGGCCTCAGCCAGTCCTAAAACTCATCTTATCATAAAATAATAAAGCTGAAATACATAATAAAAGTAATAAAATGAGGTGCCGCCTTAAGACATTACATAATAAAACCATGTTTAAAATGCAGTGTCAATACTATAAACTCTATAATACAATAACATGTCCACTTTTGAGGCTGCTACTAATGATTGACTAATGACTTTAATGAACACTACTGTTCCACTCCTCAAACTATTGCTAAAAGCACTAAGTGTAATTCAATTACTACAACGATAACTAGCATTATTTATTACTGCTACTTTCTTGAGATTTATTTTGAAAGTACTGTTCCAAGTAATTAAAAGACGAACTAATGATGGGCTTCTCTTGCAATTACAACAACAATAAAAAGCAGTATTACTACTGCTACTACTAAGACTTAGTAGTAGTGTCTCAAGAAATTACTGCATCCCAAAAGTGAGATATGTTGAAATTCATTGATAACAACAATGAGCATTATATTTGTTTTTTAGTCAGGATGTTTTGATGGTGACACTCCTTACTGATGGTAGCAGGTAACCTAGGACAGCATGCTTAGTCTTCTCAGGAGACGAATGAAGACCTAAAATGGACTAGATCAGCGTGTCAATAAAAGCAGAACGTAACTGCAGGTTTCATGCACTTCACCATGTCTACTCACTGGGGTTGGGTTTCAAGAACCAGTTCCAAGTTATCCGTACCAAATTTTCAAGAACAATGGATTCTTTAAGACACATGCATTTCGATTCTGCTTTCCTGATCGAACTGCAGTGAGAAATTTACATCACCTGTCCTAACGTCACGTCATTTGTTACACTTCACGACACAGGAAAAATGCACCACCTGCGAAAGAATATTTCATGCAAGGGAGGAAGCACCTCTAATATGAAGAATTTACTTTAATAAGACATGAATCTGAAGGAATGCTAAAAGATACCTAATATGTCATACTTCATATCTAATAAAAATATATTTGGAATAATTTGTAGACATCATTTGTTTACATTCAACATAAAAAAGGTGAATTTCAGCTCATCTGTGTTTTGTTTATCTGTATCTGGGGTGTCCGCAATACATTTAATATGGTGCATTTCTTCAAATTTACAGCATGTTTAAGTAAATGCTTTGTCATATTTCAGCTGCTTCCTCCCTTGCAGAAAATATCCTTACTGCATGCATTGCAGTGTTGCATTTTGCTGTGTCGTAGAGCGTAACACCAAGACATAAGCAACACCGTTGGGTCAATATTTAACTACTACTATAAGCTTAATAGGTTTGTCAAAACAACAACCTTTTCCTTGTTGATTTACTCCAGTGGCATCTCCCTTATTACAAACACAGGAACAGACGTATCTTGAATGTTAAAGAAAGAATGGCAGCAAGCAAATACTAACGTTTATATAAACACTGCATATCAAATGTGCTTTACTACCAGGATAATGTGGTTTGCTTGAGAATATATTGATTTTAGCATTTATCATATTACCCTGTTGTTCTACGGACAGCTATTAAGCTAACACTGCAGACTCACAATAATACGTCAGTGGATTTATGTTTTAATAAATGTCTGACTGACACACCTTTTGTCTTGTTGAGTAGATATAAAAAGAACTATTTTTGCAGTGTCTGTCTTATAGTTTCAACAGCTACACTCCCTTGCCTAGTTTACAATGTGTTCATTAGTTGCTTCATTAGGTCGGGGGCTTTGGCAGACTTTTTCATTTGTTGTTCCTGTCAGAAAATAATGCAATGTCGTGAACCATTTCTGCACCACTGTGAGCTTCCTTTGAGCAAACAGGGATAAAGACGTGTTACAGATGGACAACCTCGTTTTTTCCTCTCTGTGACCAACTGTAGCCTCAAAATCTAAACAGCACAGGAATGGTGACTGGATGAAAGACAGTGTCATAGCACAGATTCAAGTACTAGACATTGGTACCAAATACTTCATATGTAATGGTAGTGCATATCCTGATGTGATTTGCCTGATGCTGTTTACAAAAAACGATTACTGCTTCCGAATGCAATAATGTTTTAGTGAAATGTGATCAGTCAGGTATTCTTATCCATTAGATTTGTTTGTGTGCCACCTATGTTGTCATGTTTTGAAAAGGAATCAGCAGGTGTATGAGTTTACTGCTACAGATTTGCATCCTGTGAAGACAAAAATGAGTTGAATTTCAAAACATAAACAGAGAGCTTGGGGAGGGAGAAAATATGGAATTCACAGGCTCTTAACATCTCTAATAATTAAGTGAAAGCAAACCGTTATAATTTCAGATCAAAGACAGAAATATTTCCATCCTATTCCACCTTAAACAGTGATATTTAGCAGAGTAAGTCTTAGTTAATGTTTGAAATTTGATACAGTGGACTATAGATTAGTTTATTTTTGACTGGGAGGACTTGTACTGAGTGTTTCAACATCGATATGATGTGAAATACACTAAACATCTGTGATAAAGCCTATGTGCTGACAATTACTTGACAGTGGGATGCACACTATCAGCCAACATTTACTTAAAAAAAACAGTAAGCCCCCTTGCTGACATCATGTGTGTAATTCAGCGTCCGTGTGGTTGACAGCATGACGATAGGGTTTCTTAACCTTTTAGTGGCAGGTGATGTCATCTTAAGGTCAGAAACATCCCCCATCGGCATTTAAGACAGTGTCTCTTGAATACCAAAACGCATGCAATGATCTTTTCAGGTTTCAGGGAAGCATTTACAATCGGAGACCTAAGCGGTATATTGATGAAATACCATGCTGTGATATGAGACTGTAGTGTGTAGGGAATTCTAGTTAACACAGTGTTGTGATAAAGTTCAATCTTGTATTTTCAGGGTCTTGAAAGCTGCATTAGCGTTAACTGATAGCTCTTTACCAATTATTGTTTTTCAGAAAGGCTGTTCGGAGAAGTCATATCCTGACCTCCTTCCCATTAGATCTGGGCCACAGTGACCTGATATCTAATTTTCAAATGATTTTCAATGAAAGGCCTATAGCAATCCATCTGAATGTCTATACACCGGCCACATGTGCTAAATCAGGACACCAAACCCTTATCAGCTCACTCACTCAATGATCCTCTGTCTCAACAAGTTGACCACCTGAACGAGCAAATGCAAATCAAGCCACCTCACTGAGCAGATCTATGGCAACTGCTCTCCAAAAGCCCCACGTGAACAGCTTTTCCAAAATAACAGTAGAAGACTGTCATCTCCATCTAGATTTGTTTAAAAATATTAGAGAGGATTTGTTTATATCACAGAGCTGGGATCATAACACCATGGATAAAGCAAGAAGCCTGGCTGCACACCATCAGCAGCCACCTGAAACCACCCCTGAGACTTCACCACTGTGCTTTTCACTTGTTTCTCCCCACACACTGTGCAGTGACATTCCCCAATGATACCAGACATGCTACCTGTTGATGTATTTCACCCTGCTGCAGGCTACAAGGCCAACGTTTTGCTTTTACCAGTATGGAATGATAGGACATCAGGGGGCACACGAGCTATTAAATAAATGTAATATACAGGGGCAATGTGACACTACCCGGGCAAATACTTATGATTTAAATGATCAACAATTAATATAAGACTTTCAAATTAAGCATTCATTCTCAGGTTCTCTTAAATTACCCAATTTTCAGGTCACTAACTGTGGAGTACACTGCGAATATAGGTCATATATAAAGAGCTTGCTATTAGGTGTGTGTTTATCCTCCACATCCATGAAACCCAGTGTTCCCACTGTGTTGGCTGACCAGAGCTGGTTTTGACATGGGACTTGAGAAACTCGAAAGACAGGTATATCAGCCTGGAGGCGGGCGGCAGATCCTGCGTGCACAGCTTCATTTCCCCCAGGAACTGACTGCTGTTAAATTACGTGGAAAGAGAAACGTCACGCAAAACTCCGCTGAAAAAGATGCCAAATCAATGTGTCAAATTCACCAGCAGGTGTACGTAGATCTCACAACATGGGATAACATCTTCAGCTAAACGCCAATAGATGTTTTGCGCGTTTCGGCTAAAATGTGACCCACTGTGGTCAGTTTTGGTTCAGTAAAATTCACAAGTTGTATACATGGCGTAACGCACTCACCGCCACCGCCAGTTAACGTTATGCCGGGCAGAGACGACTTTCGAGATAAGCGAACATTTTGTAAAAGTTCAAATTGTATTCACTTTAGCGGTCCTTTGTGTGGTATATCTGAGCCGAATCGTAAAGGGGATAATAACGATTCGTACAAGGGGTTGAGTAATGTTCTACTGTGAATATCAACTGCTCTAAACCAAGGCAAATATAAATTGTCAGATTTTTAGCTGAGTTTGGCGTGACGTTTTTCTCCATAGCACGAACAGTTCGTGAGCTCAACAGATCCTTACCTCTTTGACTTTATCCCGTCTTTCCTTGGTTTCTGGGTCCAGAGGTTCGTGTCCAGTCGCCCCGGGCGGGCGGTGATACTCAACGTAAGGTAAATTATTGACATCATTCCCACCTTGACCCATACTCCCCGCGGCAACTTTCTTCTTCTCATTTATAATGTCTTGCTTTATTTCATCGGGCCGTTTTTGTAGAGTATCCTTAGCCTCTAACAGAGCTTTTTCGTGGTCTTTCCTGATTTTGGCCAGGACCCTCTCGTCGTTTCCAGACGAACCCGAGTCGCTGCTGTCCGGACCGGTGCGGGTGTTGGTCTCCACCGCGGAGGAATGAAAGAAAACTCCGCTAAGCAGCTTGGACGAGTCCGGTAGGAAGAAAATGGCCCCGAAACATAGGGTTATAAAAGCGCTAAACACTAATAACAAAATAAATTTCTCTGTCAACCTGAAAGAGGTCGGGCTGGCAGACTTCCTATTCGGGGTCGCGGTAAAAGGCAGAAGAGTTGCAACTGGCATTTTCCCTCTTCCTTCAACTCGAACAACCAAAAAAAATGTATTTAAACGGTCGACTTAACTCACGTCGGGCTCACTTTCGGCTTATTCCGTTCAGAAATCCATTTCCAGATGATAAAACCCGTGTCAAATGTAAACTATAAGTGGTAAAATCTCCGTTAAAAAGTTGAGGAGTGAGGCTGCTGCCCATACCGGAGATTCTCCGCAGACAGACAGAGTCCAACGGCTTACACAGGAAGCAACGGCAGATGGGCGTGACTGACAGCGGCGGTGAGCTAATCACTTTCTGCCCTGTGAGTGGTGGGAACCTGGGGGCGTGTCCTCCCAACGGCGGGTATAAAGCCGCTGACAGCCGCGCTCTCAACTTCATATTGTAAGTCTAACCAAGTTAAACTTTAATTAATTTAGTTGAAACTTCACCAATTCCTGATCGATTTTGAAGAAAATGTTTGTTTTACTACATTCCTAACATGTTTTGGACGTTTTGTAAGACTATATTTTAAGTGAAGTGTTAATACCTGTAGACAGGTATGTCCATTCAGTCATTATTTAGGCTACACATATATTTTTACTGGTTGTGTTTTTGCATGCTTAAAAATGATACGTAGTAAAATGCGTTGGACATTTGTGTATTTTATTATCACATTATTTAAAAAAAACTCTTCTTGTTAAACGGAGAAGCTATATGTAGGCCTAGGCCTACTGCAATAGATAAGTTGACCTTTAAGTGTAAATTTATCTCAGTCCGCTATTTTCTAACTGAGAGGAGGGCACTGAATGAACCATGTGTGGATGAGACTGCATGTTACAGAGCATTTCTTGTTTTCAGTAATGTACAGAAATACCACCAACATTGGCCAGGGGCTTCAATCTTGATTTTTTTGCTTCTGTTGTTGAACTGGAACATGTCAACTGTGTGTGACAGGATAAATGAAACACAGCTTTAAACCACACAATATAATACTAATAAAAAGAAGAACAAGAAGAATCTTTATTTCCATTTTTTCTATATTTTTTATTTTTGTAGCACTTATCAAAACAAAGTGCTTCACAACAAATCACACATAAAGTACAAAGAAAAACCACAATGGGTAATAAGATACATGAGGGTAAAATACTGAATGAAAGAACAAGGATTACAGTAAAACAAATATATACATAATGAAAGATGAATCAAGGAAAAAATGAAAAAATGACAGGCAGCTCAGATAAAATCTGAATATGTTTTCCATTAAAGATAAGTTTTTAAAAGAGATTAAAAAGAAGACACAGACCCCACCAGCCTAATTTTCTCAGGCAGGTTGTTCTGGAGCCTCTGGGCCCTGACAGCAAATGCTTTGTAACCTTTCGTTCTTAGTCTGGATACAGGAATAGACAAGAGGCCCTTCCCAGAAGATCTTAGATCATGAGATAGATTATAAGGAATTAAAATATCTAAAATGCATAGCCCCCACGACCCTGTACACAGGATAAGCGGTTGACGATGGATGGATGGATAATGCATAGCCTTAAAAGTAATCAATAAAAGCTTAAAGCAAACAGGGAGCCACTGCGAGGATGCTAAAACAGGCGTGATATGATCATATTTCCATGTCCCTTTAACAATGACGGAAAAATCTCAAGGCTGTCTATCATTTTGACAAATTAAGACTTAAGCCGCCAGGGCAATCTACCCTCGGCTCGGACCAGAGATGAGAGTGTGGACTGGTCACTGGAGAGGTGCCAGTTCACCTCCTAGGCACTGCCGGAGGAGGCCTTTAGCAAGTCCCTGAACCCCCAACCACTTGGGTAATTTGTTCATGTGTTGTTGCATGTGCATGTGTGAGTATTTCAGTGTGTGTGTGTGTGTATACTAATAACAATAATAATAACAGTGAAAAACGTTGAATTTCTCCTGCGGGATAAATAAAGAATGTTTTCTTCTAATATATTCTTCTTCTCACATGCAAGCAATGCTGTCAACACCACGTGTATACCAGCTCTAGTAGATCCTCTGTCCAGTTGGTGGCAAGTGTGTATATTACAAAACAGCGGCATACGAAACAACATTATATTCAGATGTGGGCTATACTTGAATGTAGAAAAATAAAAATAAAGCCTGATTTGACTTGACTTGATTTTAATTAGACAAGCTGTTGTCTAGTAGTCTTGTCTTTTATCTCATACGCATTACATCCTTGTGTATCTGGCTTTAGCATTGGTAGGATGTATCGCTACATAGCCTAGTTATCATAAAATGTCCTGGCAGCTGAGGGTCTGAAGTTATTTAGAAAGGGTAATAATTGTATTGTGAGGATCATCAGTTATCCAATCACCACCAGGGGAACAAAAGCACGACGCACAGGCAGACAGGTTAAAATAAAAGTTAGCAATCAAAAAACCGCCAAGGATCAAAACCAGGCAGGAAGTCATATTAAGGCAAATTTATCCATAAAGGGGTTAGGGAGAGAATCATTAAATACAACTGAACTATCTGAACATTACTTCAGTAAAAATACATTTACTTCATCAAGTGCCTGTTTGTGATAAAGGAGCTTCTTTTCTCTTACTGTGTCCATGTTTATCTGACTCCTAGTGGCCAAAAATTAATCAGTGCAGCTCCAATGGATTTCTGACTCTAGATCTGACTTTAAACGGATTAAGACACGGTGGACTGTTATTATTAGTCATATAATTTACATCAGTTTTATATCCCCTCACTATGTTAGACTTTCAAATAGGCTAAATCTTAATGTATCTAACTGATCCTGTTGTACATCCAAGGACTAACAATTGTAACCAACACGTCCAAGTTGCCCTGTTATGCACCTCTTTTAACTTTTAAAGATCCTCAGCATGCTTAGTCAGAAGGGTTTTTGGTCAACACAGTAATGCATCCTCATTTATTACTACTTCATTTGTAGCATGTGTAGACTGGGGTGCAAGTAAAGACAGTTATTTTCCACCAGCCTCGACATTCCTCATCGGCTTACCTTCTGACCATGTCATGTGTCTGTCTGCCTGGCCTTTAGTTCTGTGATCTGGTCGCTTGTGAAAGAATGAGGGGGTGGCTTCAGGCCAATGACTAATCACCAAACAGGTGATGTTGAAAAGAGGGACCACTAAAACCAATGCTACAGCAGAGTTGTTGCTGTTATATTATTTATCACAAAGGCTTTATAACTCATGTACTGTATGTCCGCTACATTGCTTTCTGTGGCTCTGGCTCAGGCGGTAGAGCGTGTTGCCCACTTTTCGGAAGATTGGCAGTTCAATAACCCCCCTCCTCCACTCTGCATGTCGAAGTGTCTTAGGACAAGATACTGAACCCCAAATTGCTCCGGATAGCTTTTCCATCAGTGTGTGAATGTTAGCTTCTGATGAGCAGTTGGCACCTTTGCCTCCGCCATCACTTTGTAAAAATATGACATAGTGTAAAACACTTTGAGTGGTCGGAAGACTATAAAGGTGTTACACAATTACAGACCATTTCTCACAGTCATGAAGAAAACATTGGGCTTACGTATGCAGAGGTGTAGCAAGCAACTGTGTTCACAATACACAGTTGACTACCATTGAAAACCTAATCTATTACTTTGTGCAGGGTGCTTATTATTATTCATAAGCTTAACAAATGGACAAAAAACACCCCCCCAGTGCATAAGTGCATGCACACATGCAAGAATGCACACATCCACTTACTGATGAGATCCATAATCTTTGTTAGTCTGTATGCGAATGTGGGAGATAAATGGCAATCATTTCAATTGTCTCTGTTGGTGACTAATAATGGTTTGAGGAACCAGTCAGTTATACACATGAAACATGCAATTTATACTTAAATAGAGATCGGAATTAGGCACAGCTAATACCAGAGTTTTATCAAAGAGAGAGGGGAGAAAAAAAATCAATCTTGTACTTATTTTGTGCTATTAGGCTTCTTATTTCAAACTGAATAATTCATCTTGTCTGTGCGATCCGAAACTTATTTTGTTTGCTGTTGAACATTTACATTTCTATACTGAACATCGTTGACCATACTGTCTCTGACAAATATCTGCCATGCCTGTGCACATCACCAATCTGTGAGAAAGAAAAACATTTTAGAAAGCTTTGTCAGTTATGTAATGCACTTCACCTATACTTCACCTGCTGAATGAGAACCGCAGAGATGGAAAGTCTAATCTTGGGATGACATATGCGTGTTGCCATATTGAAATTCAAATTCTGGGATGACAACTTGTCTAAATGATGACACGCGTCCACATGATTACTTTCTCACTCTGCGATTCAAGCAGAAAATTAAATCTCTCATGAAATGTATGGCATCTCAGTATTGAACTAAAAGTCTCTTTTGTTTTGACAACTGACATTCTTTCCTGCGTCATTTCATCAAAGTTGGCTTTTTCAGTGGGATTTGTTTTCAACCTGAGTAGCTGTTGATAATGTATGTATCAAAAGAAACACAATTTCCCCAGTGGTGTTGTGGTTTTCTAGGTGAGGAGAAGTAAGTAGTGCTTTGTTGTGAAGCTGGTAAAACTTGTAGAGAGGTAGTGGGGGGTAAACATACTTTTAAGGATCATTCAAAGGCAAAATCCCCTTTGTGTACTCATAGAGTATTAGATGTGCTCCCTAGGAGGTATTTTAGAAATGAAGAGTTGTACTTTAGCTTTTTGTTGTGCCCATCCTTTAAACCACAGAGAAAAGCTGTCCAAATCAGCCTTTATGTGACAATTACAAGTCACACATTTTATTATAAACATAAACTATTATGATAGTGTGGTCTCACTCAAGGCAAATACTCCAATAAATCTACTGATGCTGGGAGTCTCAGGTAATAAAAAATCCAAATTATCAATCACATTCATACCAATGTAACCCTACTTAATGAAAATGAGAAATTCTTTGTATACATAGTGTATGGTTTTAAATTCATAAGCTACTTTGGATGTGGCTGTTCAAAGTAGATAAATACATGAAGCTTTCAAAGCTGCAGCAACAAGATGTCATTTCTATTAAGTTGCAATGAATTCTGGTGTAGCAATTGTAAAAATCAGACTTTCTGCCTACTCTATTCTCCCTGTATGATTCACGGATTGTTGATGGCAGCTCCAGAAAGAAAAAAAAGCATAATTGTTTTATTTGTGAGCTTTAAAAGCCCCTGTACCTGCTCATCTGTAAATCCAATGTACCAGTGGATGTTTGATTATAAAAGACCCACTCTAAAACCTGATGATCAAAACCAATGTTGTAAATCAAAGGAAGAAAAATCTGCCATTAAATTCCAAACTAGCAGTGCTGGAATTTAAATATCTGGATGTCATGTTATGTAATCCATGGGATATAGAAGTAATATGCCAAACAAGAAATTTTGAAATACACTATATTAAGACTTATATTTTGCAGAACACAGCTGCCGGCTGCTGCTGGAAAGAGGATTGGACATAGGAAAGGAAATATTTTACATTAGGGACTATTCATTTAAATGAAGAATGCATCTTTTTCATATAAGTTGAGAAAATAAATGCATAGCCAGCCAGCCAGCCAGCCACTTTTGATCCATACTCTATTAATAATGTAGTTTTAACTACAGAGTACTAATGGGTTGGAAAGTCCCTAACCCTAACCTTATAGCAAAGCAATATTATAAAATCAAAATGTTTTGCCACCAAATCCATAGATGTTTATTTTAGTTATTGACTTAAATGGGGCTTTAATTGTTATAATCTTAGTGTTGATTCAATGCAGGGCTGTAATCTAAATCATAACAAGCAGAGTCAAACTGATGGGAGAAATGAGTTTAAGATCTTTTGAGGGGTGAAAACATAACTTAATGTTTGTTTTCAGATATCATCATGGTTAGGCATTATTATCCGTGTGTTAATGGTAATTAGAGAGGCAGCTTCAAATGAGTTTGAGATTTTTATTAAACTAATATTACTAATATTGTCAGCTCAATGTGCCCTGGGAATCCACTGTCAGCCAATTTGCTGATGTAAAATAGGCCATGCAGTAATCACCCAGCTGTTTGATGCTTCTCTCTCTCGCTCTCTCTCTCTTGCCACAGTCCAAATATAACCTCGCCCCGATCTGATTTAACCACCGTGGTCTCATCCCCGGGGCAAAATGGACTCATTTGTGCAGAGACAGAAAAAGAGAGAAAGAGGAGAGGGGAGAGAAGTGAGAGAATAGAAAGTCCCATGGAGAAGAAAAGAAAGGGGTTTAGAGGGTGGAGGGCTGCAAAGGGTGGAAGTGAATAGAAAGTGTGATGAAGAGAGGAGCGAAAGAAAATACAAGATGTGCTCAGTGAACAAGGTCACTAATTGGGTTGAGACTTGTAGCTCTCCTGCAATCCCTCCTCCTCGTTCCTGACAGAAATCAAATTATTTTGAAACTCTTTAATAAGAGCAAGAAAAATATGTTAATTTCCAGCCGTGTAGATTGCAAGAGGCTAAAAGAAGGAGAACCAGTACTGGAATAAAATAACAAGTGACCAGTATTAACAAATGTATTAATACTTTAGCAGTGTTATGCACACTCTGTCATCCTTTGACTCTTTTCAAAAAATATATTTTGGTACTTTTTATTTTATTCAAGAAAGATTAGAAAACAAATAAGGTGTGTAACTGTTACTTGATAGTGAATGCTGATGTCATGTTAACCGTAAGTGCTGTTGACCTGCTCTCCCTAATCCTATTTGCTGACCCTAACTGATCCTGTTGACATAATGCTCCTGTTGAGACTTCTTGTCTAGAGAAGCAGAAAAAAAATAGACACAATGTTTTGCGTTTTCCTAAAAGGGTGGAAGAAAGTCAAATAATAGCCTACTATAAGGTGCTGACACTGGACATTGTTCAAGATTCTGTACTGTAAACAAAACAATGGGCACAGTGCCACCTCATAAAGTTGTTGTGCCAACTGTGTTTGCAAACAGTTCTATAAACTACATTAGTCAAGTAGGCTACACTGATGACAGGAAACGGTTTATTGGGATGTTCAGGGCATCTGATTTTCTCTTGTGCATGATTGTGCAGGAAGTCACTGCACCGACAATAAAAGATTTTTTGGCCTTTTGGGGGCAGCAGAAAGCTGTCAACCGAACATTAGGTGCGATTAGATGCGTTCGAGATGACGGCGGCTGACTTTCGCTGACTTGATGGTCTAACGTGAGCTGCAGGTGACAGCTGGGGCGAGGAATAAAAACGGCGCCATCAAGTCGGACACATTCTACCTACGTGAGCTTTCTGTGAGCTGAGATCAATGACTGATCTTTTTCTTTGCAAATGCCGCGGACCAGCCAATAGTGTGGTTTCAGCTTTGTGCAGCCGGAGAAAAGCACGTGCGGCTGCTGGACTTGGCGCCTGCATCATGTCGGCTAAAGTCAGCCGCAGTCATCTTGAACGCTATTGGCTACCACATTTTAATTTACTTTCACTTATTAGCAGTGACATGTTTACACATCCAAGAGATATAACATTACAATTCATTTGAAGCCATGTTTCTGGCCTCAGTTTTAACTCCTTTCACCGCTGTTGTGGTCTCCACCAGATTCTCCTGTCTGTCTAACTTTGTCTACAACTCTCACGCTCTGCTGGTGAGGGGCGTGAGAGTGGAACTAAACAACTCATTCTCACTCCCGACTAGCCCGGTAAATTTAGCAACAACAAATATGCAACGTTCGGTTACACAATCAAAATAAAACGCTAGCATCGACATTTCGAAACGGCACATTAAGTTGCAGTTTGGTTAGGTTCAGGAAAAAGTAGGTACTTGGTTGGATTTAGACAACAAAACTACTTGGTTAAGGTTAGGAAAAGATCATGTTTTGGGTAAAATAACTACATATGTCAGTTAGCTAAGTTAACTTACGTTACTTATGTAACTTGCCTAACTTAAATAGAAGTACAATAAAATTTTAATTAATAGCCCAAATAGCCCCCTACTTCGTTTAATGGCTTGGTGTGGGAATAAATAAAAGCAGGTCTCCACTGGTTTTTACATACGTTCCTTCGATATATGCTTAAGCTGCTTCTGCTGCATACATTGTTAAAAAAATATATTAATTTTCAAACTAATAGCTAAGTAGGTTTATTGTCACATTTCAGTAAGATCAACATGCTACACATTGTTAGATCAGTTAGATTCTCCACAATTCAACTGTTCAGTTCATTTAATGGAAACAACTAGCCCCAAAGTCTAATTCTTATAGGTTTATCGGTAACGGATGGTGCAAGAGATGAAAAGGGAAAAAAAGTGCAGACTCGCACTACCCTTGAGGCGCTTGTTAAGTCCGAATGTGTCCATTCCTTGATTATCTATATTCCTTTAGTCTGTAAGGGTCCACCGATCAAAAGAATCAAAACAGCTTTTCATAAATATTTTTCCAAGTTGTGAATCTTGTCATGTGAAGTCCATTGCTCTCTGTCTAACTTCTGCCCCACTTCTCTCATCCTGCACCCTGTTGTTGTAAGCTGTCTGTCAGAGCTAGATCAAATGAATGATAATTTTTATACAAGTAATATTCTGTTCTACATAAATAAACTGTTTCATAGTAGGTTATTTCAGTTTTGTGCAAGAGGAATTAAAGGCCTGTCCCAAACAAAGGAAGGGTCAATTCAGTGATTTTAGCAAATAAGAACCCAGGCTATTAATCAAAGTTTTATAGTATTTCCCTTTTACTTTTTGTTTCACACAGGACACAAACACCGCTCTTCTCCATCCACCTTACTCTGTCTTTTCTGTTAAATATCATACCTACCTTCACTGTCAAAAACTGATGCAGGGCTTCCTCCGCTGTGTTGAACTATGATGCTTTAGGGATCCCAGTGTGTTACAAACTGACGCAGATGTGTCTTGACGAGTCAGGCAGTGAGAATGGGTTGAACTAAACACTAAAGTTGTGGACCCTAAAAACAAAATAAAGAGCTGAAAGAGGAACTGCAGTCTGGTGATAACTCTTTGCTGGTGTGTCACTTGTTATTTAATTTAAAAAAAAAAACATGTGCACCTTTAAGGATATTGAAAATAGTCGCTCAGCAGCGTCAAACCACAAATATCTGTATCCACATCAAATTTCTCACACTCGTATCTGTCAAAACCCAGTAATATACAATTCTTTGCAGTCGGAGCAGGAAGGATGGGACCCATCCCATTAATCCAGGATGAGCCGTGGAAAGCCCCAACAAGAATCTCCTCTCGAACTGCAGACAGAACACGATTCACCATCAGTTTTTGTTGGATCCTGTTAAGCTTTTACCACATATCTGTATTTTCTTCTCAGTCTGAATTCTACCTCTCTCATATCTGATTGACATTTCCTGGCAGAGAGCAGAAGCAGTTTTGCTACCTATACTAATACAAGGTCCTGACGTCTGGGCTCTTTCAGTTTGAAACCAATTGTTGTGCTTGCAGAAATATTTCATAGGCCAATATTAATCTTCCCTGAACCCAAATAACAACAGCTTTCGCAGCCATGATATTTGACCAACAAGGTCTTAACTTTCGAAGCACCCAAATAAATGTTTGAATGAATTACATTTGTTTATTTGACTAAAACAAAGGACCTTTACATCGCAAACAATAGCTTGCAAAACTAACCTGTGTTGCCAGAAGTGCACGTTTTGAACAGGTGTCTCTCCAGGGAAGAGGTGTGAAAACTGCAGCTCTCCAAAGCTGTTGAGTGTGAACAGCAAGTTGGAGTTGAGAGGTCCTTGACAAACAAGAGTGTTGTGGAACACCGAGTCCTGTCTGTGCTTTAGGGACATCTTCTCTCTACTTTCCTGTCAGTGGTAAAATGTACTCTATCCCAAATCTTGTCCTGAGGCTAGTTCTGAATCATTTTACAATGGTAAGCCATGACAGCGAGCAAGCACATCTGCAACAGTGGAACACATTCGCAGTGAAAACCCAAGATGTGAAATTACTTTCATTTAACGGGGGGATAATCAATTTCTGCGGTGGTCTAAATGAAAGATACGATTCACTTAAGCCTAGTCTCCTGAAATCTTGCGAAACAATATGATGTCTTAAAGTGCTGTCAACTAAAAAGAAAGAAGGCAATTCCAACAGAACATAATCCATAGTGAAAATCCAAAAGCAAGGAACAAAGTACTATCCAAAAGGGAATAGTAAACCAAAGTACAAGTTTTGTCCAAAACACGAAAGACATCAGGGAATGGACGGACCAAACAGGAGACAGGACTACACTAAAACATGGGGACATAAGACTAAGACACAGACCAAAATAATAAAACACAGAAGTACATAGACCAGGAAAAACACTAAACACTAATGCAAAGAAGTAAAATGCAGGACTAAGAACTAAGATGAGAGACAAGACAGATACTAAGAAACTAAAACATGCGAATGAACAAAATACTAGATTAAGCTACAAAACCCTAAACATGACAAGATCAAATAAAGCTTAGAGAACAGAGAACAGAAAACCAAACCTATGAAAACAGAATAAACAGGAAAAACATGAACACGAAACCAAATCCTAACAATTGGAACCCTTAGGCAGTAATTAGCAATTAGCAATTTTAAAAAGGGCCAGATTTGGATGATAACAAACACAATTGCTTTGAGTTCAGTAACAGCCTACTGAGCAGTGTTTAAGACTAAAAAAGCTTGGGAGAGGTCTACTAACTGAACCTTCAGATAATGAAGCAGGTTTGACTCTAAACAAACGACTCCTTGTGGCTCATCAACACTAGCTGCATACTTGAATGAGTTACACAGTCAACCAAGAACTTTAGAACCTAAAAAAGAATCTTTTAAAGGCCTAAACAATCAATTCATGTCCTGATGTACATGGGATTAGAGCAATGTTGCTATCTTGCCATGGCAAGTCTTGCTCATGTGTCTGTAGTTGTGCATTTTGAATCAGCATTCGCAGCTAGGCTCGTGCTCAACTCTGCCACCGTGTCTCTCTTGGCAACCTCCTGTACACCAGAGACAGCTGTTATCCACCTACAGTATAAGCTCCTCATGCAGCTAAAAAGAATGAATTTTAGCTTAAAATAGCACTGATCAATAAGTACAGCTGAGGCTGATGGGAATGCAATTGGTTTTGTAAATATTTAGTCATAAACCAAAGTACTGGACAGATTTTTGGCTAATGAGGGTGCTAGATGAAAATTTAGGGAACAACATAAATTATTATAATTCATCCTGAGGGTGTGATGAGTGCCTGCACCAAATGTCATGGCAATCCCTCCCATACTTGTCAAGTGTCTCATTTAAAACCACTTAGGTCAACCTCACGGTGGCACTACTGTATAGAGGAAAAGCCAGAATATCACCAAAGACATTAGGATTCATCATCTGGGGACCATGAATATCTCAGCATAATTATAAATTCTTAAACTCATCTCTCTCTTGTCAAGGCGCTCTCTATCTCCCTGCAATTCTCATTTGTTCCTCTTGCTGTGGCTGCTTTGACATACAGCATGTTGCTGTTCAAGTTTACTGTCTGCTGTGTAAAACCATTCAAATTAATGCAAAAACACATAAATATTGAACACCATCTAGTCATTAAATAGACTGACCCTCTCTCTGCTTCCCTCCCGGTGTAGGGGAGAGTTAGTTGACACACTTTTCACTGTATTTCTATCTCATAATTTATGTTAGAATATTCTAACTAGCAGCAAATGCCAGTACTTCCCTTCATCACATGTCGGCGAGTGTATTGGACCTGTATCATCAACTCATAAGTTACATTACATTCTGAATTTCTCCAGTGAATTAAAGATACCTGGAGATATTACTGATGTTCACAACATATTAACCCTAATTATTAAAAGTTATTGTATAGTTAATGTAATGTTGCTTAGACTGGCCCTTCAAGTACAATCCTCCATCTTTTAAGACAGTTTGCTCCATCCTTCGATCTCTAGGTTGACCTGTAAAGAACTGAATGAGGTATAAACCAAACAAACAATATTTATTGATTAGGATAAGTGAATTTGACTATTTATACTATAGCTTGGCTGAATACTTGATGGTTCTTATTTACTTAGAGATGTGCATCCATTTTACCCTGTGTGCCCAGTTAATCAACATTTTAAATTTAAAACTTAAATAGCCAATGTCACTACATTGGGTTAACTAAACCAGTGACTCTGAGATTATATAATCATTGGTTTGTTTTTAAATTATGTATATAGGACTGGTACTGCTACACCTTTGGCATTTATAAAATAAAATTGATAACTGTATTTTACTAGTCACTTTGTCACAGAACAGGCTCCGACCCGACTTCCGATCAGGACATTGTTAGACGTGCCATCACTTCAAGCACTGGGAACAGGAACTGACTCAGGAGCTGGAGCAAGCAGGAGGTTAGCAGGTCTGAGCCAATCTGGCTGGCTGTCCGGGAGGTTGGCTCAGGACAGGAAGGCTGCAGGCTCACGGACCCCAGTCTAATCGACTAGAGTGCAGGCAGGTTGCTAGTGTGACCTCTGTTAAAATGTCTTCTGTCTAAATGAATCTCCCAGAGCTGACCAGGCTTGTGGTAACTCAGGTTTATTTCACATCTGCATTTATGAGAAAGGACAATAGAGCAGAATGGTCATCTCTTGTGGACAAACAGCTCTGTTTAGTGGCAAATCCTCTGTTGTTGCTTCTTTTAGGATTATAGTTTGTTTACATGTTCTGACTGTGTACGCTCTGTACAATACACTGATATAGTGGGTTCAAATTCATTAAATGACTGAAAGGGAATAGAGACTGTCTCTCTTAAATTATATGAAGAGAAAATACTGAAACTATAAAGAAAAATACATTCATGCAGACTTCCAACACCAGACTGTTACTTTGAAGCCTGAAGAGCAGGCTGAAAGTCAGGGGTGTTGAGGAATGTTATGTCAGGACACAGCAGATAAAACCAGACGGGCAATCCAAAACCATTTGTGTCATTTATACTGGGGATGGTGGGGACATGTCCCCACCACATTTTGAAATGTCTGATTTTGTCCCTATCACTTTTTAAAAGCATATGTTAAAAAATAATTATAAATAACTTGAAAAACCAAGAAATGTTAACTAACAAATAAAAATGCTTTCAGAAAGGTTTATTTGCACAATGAGAAAACGTGCAATGCTACATTATATTCTGTTATATTTTAATATTTAGGAATTGTCACCTGCCAGATGAACTTTTGTTTTGTTTCCCTTCATATTAAAAAAAACATTTCCACTATATATTGGAGTAGAAAATGTCCCCAGAATTCCAGAAACTAAGTGTTCAATACTCCAATTTTCTGGGGGAGGACCCTCCACTCATATATTTCAGCATTTCTTAGTTCTCCAAAATAGTGTTAAAAATCTTCTCGTCTTGTTCTTGTGCATCGTCACGTCTTATAATCCAAGTGTATCATCACATCTCTAATCTGAGCCCGTTTGTCCCCACCACTTTTCAACACAAAGTGACGCACCTGCCAAAAAAAAACAACGACTTGATGCTTTTTGACCACTGTTCTACTGTCCTTAGATGAATGTTTTTTTCCCTCATGAATTACCCCCAACTTTGTTCCAGGTGTCAAGTCAGATTGAACAGCAATTTACATAGTAATAGTTAGATAGTTTATTATTGTATGTTATTATTTTATTACTTTCACAGTTGGGCGCTTTTTGTGTTTTTAGTTGATTTGGAAATGAAGCTTTGTTCATTATTCCCTATGAAATTAACATTACAGCCAGGATATTTTAAGTAATATACATCTAAACTTTTAAACACCTTGCTTCTTGTACTTCCATTATGTAATTAAATTTACCCATTTGGTTCCTTCTTTTGACTATTTTTTCTCCCAAATGTCTATTAAATGGTAGATGGTTTGTCTTAGTGTTACTGGAAGGTTTTTCTTCATTTGTTCATTGTTTATTTGATCAAAAGAATAAGCTATAAGGAACTGAACACCCAAGTTGCCTTACCCAAGAATATACATGATTTACCTGAAAAGGTAAGATCTGGATTTTGCCATCCACTATCATCTGATCTGGTGAAATGTGATTTACAACAAGGCTTCAATAACTAAGCAGCTGGAGACAATGAGAAAACTAGGTTCTAGGCACACAGGTTGAGGTGTTGACGGCAGTACATTGCCTGCCAGGAAATGAAGGTCAGTGAGCTCTCTACCAGACAATAAGAAAGAGATTTCTATGGAAGCAGGTAGATGAGCTCACCAGCAAGCTCCAGAAAGAGAGAAGCGTGAACCTAGAGCTGAAAGAAAGATTGCAGCAGCAAAGAGACATCCATAGGAAACATCATAGAGAGTCTCATGCTGAAAAGAGCTGATCCTGAGGCCGATGGACGAGCAGGATGCCCTCTGTCAAACGTTGGAAGGCCTGAAAACAAAAGTGGGGGAACTGACCTCAACTAACCTCAAGCATGCCACCAAGCTCAAGGCTGAGGAAGTGTCCAGGCCCTCCAGAGTAAAAGATGTCCAGCTGAACAAAAAGCTGGAGGCGCAGGAAAAGTTCCTTACTGTCTTACAAGCTCTGAAAGCTGAGGACGAGGCAAGTCAGGCCCTCCAGAAAGAAACAGCCCAGCTGAAAGTAGAGCTGGATGAGCAGGATGAGTCCCTCACAGTTTTACAGGTCTTCAAGCTCGAATTCTCTGAAAAGAAGCTCCCAGAAAGAAAAAAAAAACAGTCAGTCTGGAAAAGAGCCCACCACTTCTTCGGTGGAAGGAGAACAAGGACAGGCGGGAGAAGGAGCCCACATCTAACAGGAACAGCTGTGTCCCGGTCAGACCTCAGGCAACCGACTGGTGCTTCGGTGTCCTCCCACACTGAACAGGACACTCTGAAGTTGATAAGTCGTGTTACACACGGCATGGAATGATCAATGATGAGGGACAGCAGAATTGTTGGAGACAAATCATTCAACATTTGACATGTGTTAGAGCCATACTGCCACGCTGCTAGTCGTCTCTTTAGTGATATTTAAATCTATAGCTGTGTCTAATGTCATTGCATTTCCAAAGTCTTTCTCTAACATCTAACCTCAGTTAATATTGTTACTGTTATTGTTATTCACTTCTAATTAATATCTCTTTACTGAAATAATTTTTTGTATCCTAAATGTTTTCTTCTTGTGGCTCCTTGCAGGGTCCCATCTCTCAGGTTGGGAACCTCTGCCTTAGATTAGTGTGATTCAAAGGGATTCGGTTTGTTTGGTGTCCCAAAAGTTCTCTCAGATTGGGGTATTTTTTCACTGCTGTTTAGGAAACACTTCTCTATTTCGATTTGTCTCATCCGAACTGAATTTAGCCGAATAAGGTTAATATAGTGTTTCAATTAGAAGCATTAGAGCCCTGTTCCAGCCCCAGTGTGTCATGATTGATATAGTATAAGTGAGTAGCTTTAAGGCATATTCTATATATTATTAACCATCATTTTCTGTTCGCTTCCTCTCACAGTCTCTTCCTAGAATGTAAAGGGTAAACCCCGAAGGAAATCAGTGAACGATTTAGTTGGAACAAATCCTGTCTGTGCAAAGTAGAGTGCCGCTCTCATCAGTTTTATTGAGCTCCACTCTGTGGGGTGACAACTCGATATATGGGGGGAAATCATCGCTGACAATAGAATAAAAATGACAATGAAAGAACAAAAGGAAGTGGCAAGAATCCTTCCAAGCTCTAAAACAGTGACTGAACCGGTGTGACTGCTACTTCACATAGAGAGTAGATTAGGCAAGCTTCCTTCAGCAGTCTGCACAGCGAGCCTCGAGCAGATCTCCTTGGCATGGTGGGCCGCTTCTTTATAAGCTCTGTTTCAATGGCTTTCCCACGTGATTGCCTTACCAGTGTGTGTGTGTGTGTGTGTGTGTTTGGTGTCCTAAGGCTCCAGTTGTCCCCTCCATCTTATATTATGTTTGAATTCGATTTGCAAGTCTTCCTATAGATGTGTGACTGTCACGTTGAAGCATGTATGCAAATTCTTTATCCGTGCAAGTGTTTGTCTTTAAATGTGAGCGTTCCTGGGCATTGATATGTCTGTCTATGTCTATGCGTGCATGTATAACACCAGCGGGAAACCACACACTCACCAACTCAGCACCTGCAGCATTTGCCACCTACCCGCTGTGCTCACAGCTCGGCTGCCGGTAATTCATCATCGCGGCCTACGTTCTGCCATCACATCCAATTATTAGGCGATTAGCAGACACACACATACACACCTAACGATGCGGCATCACTTCCCATTACCTCCCCACGCTTCATGACTGTAAGACAGGGATGTAAATGACAGGGAGGTGCTTTAGGGGAGGAGCACTTTTTGTGTAAACTCGCTAAAACCATCAAAGAGGAGATTCATGCTGAAAGTTCACAATTTTCAAGAATCTCTATGAATGATTAAATACATTAAAGTGCAGTTAAAATCACATCTATACATCCCTTTTAGAGGTAAAAAATAAATGTATTGTTAATAGTCATTTAATCTCAAAAGAAAGGAGAAAAAAGTGTTTGGGGAAATATCAGAAATACTCCTTTTTGTCTCAGAGGCTAGAGGGCGTGTCGGCTGATCTCAGGCACCGGCAGGGGAACGAAAGAAAAAGTAAACAAGCTTGTGCTGTAGCTCACAAGCCGTGGATGGACAGTGTGTTGTTAGTCGTGGTAGGACCACACCCACATCTAAGACTTTTTCAGGTGCATTTGCATGCTGTTTAATCATCTAGCTGACGCTTTTATCCAAAGCACTGTGCACACCTCTGGAGCAGCTAGGAATTAAGTGTCTTTCTCAGGGACAAATTGGTTGATGTGTCACACTGGGATTTGGACCCCAATCTCCCACACCAAAGGTTTGTGTCTTTTCCTCTGCGCCACCACCACCCATTCAGCAAGCTAAGGTGCAGGACAACTGTGTTCATGTTTGTACATTAGACTACAGGAGACTTTAGCAGGAAAGATAATGTGTAATAGAGCACTGATGTTACTGCTTCATCCAAAGATTCACAGACTCCATCCACGTAGTCGGATAACTAACTCATGCAAAGATAAAGGACGCCATTATGAAACCAAAAAAAATAAATTTAATTTTTCCTTTTTGCTCTCCAAACGCTTTCTCAAAGGAGAACACGAGACAAGTGATTTACAGAGCAGATATGTTTGCTGAGTAGAAAAAATGCAAGTTAATTTCAGTTTGACCTTGACAGTCATACTTATTAAAAGGTGCCATGTGTATCATTTTAATGTGTAGAAGTTAATACGTTTATACTGTATATAATAGGTTTTCTTTGAGGCACATATTGGTCTAACAACTGTAACTAGGCGGGGCAGTTTCTCAAAAGCAGTTCCTTGGGTACTAGTCAGAGAGATACTAAGTACACAAACAGTTTGGAGCATTATGTTGTGGAAATACAGGCTACACCAGCTGTGTGAAACCAAGTGACCATAGGTCCCGGATGCTACTATATCAATGTTTGTGCCTCTGTCCTGCTCTTTATTGGATTTGGTGAAGTTTACCCAGAGATGACTCTGCCAGACACTTCGCTTCACTCCTATTTTGAAGGATTATGGATTACCTACAAGCGAGAAACAATAGAAAGTCAGGCTGAGACAAAGCTTTCATCGCACTCACAGAGCTAATGTTAATCAGCTACTCAAACCTGGCAGTGATAGTCGTCATTTCTGCAAAATTTACACCTAGAAATGAGAAGCTGCTTTTAACTAATCTGAAATAAAGAACCCACCGTGTAAAAAATCCTGCAAATTTCAAGTGTTTACAGACATGGCAAGGTCTGCTAGAGTTTACATCTGTGCTGCTGTTTATTCTCATGCCCATTTGAATTCATCACTAAGTTTGGACTAAAAGACAAAAAAGCCATCTGATAAATTCAAGCCAAATTCAACAGCTTTTTTCTTGTTGCTAAAGTTCTAGCTGGAAACATATTAAATAAACTGGAAAGACCACCACATCTCCAGCCCTGAGCACACCCATCCTTGGCTTTATTCTCAAGGACTTCAGCCAATGCTGTTCATGTTGCAGTTCCCATGAATTACTCAGCCATTCAAATGGCTCTTTTTGCTGCAGGCTTGCACAGACACATGGTCAAAATTCATGTGGCTGTGCACTCCTACACATGATTTTGTTTATGTGTGTGCATTCAAATTTAAAAGTCTTTTTCATTTGCAGAGAGGCAGAGTTATATTGTTTATGTGCATTTTCATGTATTTTTTGGTATTTCAGGTCATGTTTAGACTTCAATTAAGGCTGTTCGATGCCAGTGGGCTCATATGCATCACATACTGTATTATATGCACACAAGATATACCATATTATTAGTTTCAAGTCTCATGGTTCATGTATCATTCTCCTCATGTTAGAATTAAATGTATGCTTAAGTTTTATCAGGTAAAACCATTATAAACAATGTTGCACAGAATCTTAAAATAAACCAACTTCCTGATAAATTAATTGAACTTCCAGGGATATCATGGCTGTGGTCATGTCCTGAGTTTAGTTTGTATGGCTTACCCATCCCCAGCATACAGTGTGGCTCCTAGTGCATTTGGTGTCCTCAACACTAATGTACATGAGATAATACACAGAGTCGTAGTCCAGCTACTCAGCCAGATCATCCATCATCCATCGACAGCAGCCATATGATATGAGGCAAGTCTTTGCACACTTGGCTGGTCATGCAGACTTTAGTTAACTGTACTGGCGCAAGTGATGCGTGTCATGTTATGATTGAAGCCCCGATCATACCTGATGCACAAGACATCTTCACCAGAAAACTGTTTTGTTCTGTCTCAGACAAAATGTCTGTCTGTTAGATGTCTTTATGAATATTGTGAATCATGACAGGTTCATCTCTGTGTCTCAAATCCATACCACATACTATTTCTATACAATGCATTCTAGATGCTAATTATCATAGTATGCTGTTTTAGCAGTTAAAGGAGAACTCTGGGCAATTTTTAAGTTAATCTTGATCGGAGTTCTCCTTTAATATACAAAACAAATACTTAACCACTTTATTGCAACATACAATATGTGCAACATTAGACTAACAATAAGTTAAAGAAAGCAACAGAAAGCAAAATGTCTTCTTTAAGATTTAGTACTTTTTTTTGTTTTTCGGAGCTGTTTCACCATCATCCACATTTTGTTTGTTTTTTCCCCCAGCTGTGAGCAACTCCTCCGTTTTCTTTCTGGATTGCAATGAGGCAGAATCTGAAACAAATTGAATGTTTAATCTCATGATGAGATCATCAAGGTTACTATAATTCATCACAAATGGCCCTACTCAGTGAATCATGAACCTAAAAGCAGACTCACACTGGCCTGATGAGTGGCAGTTAAACACAGATTATTTTAATCTTTCATGGGGAAAAGTCAGATGGGACGTAGACAGTGGAGCAGCGTGGCCCACCAGGAAGAGGCAGGAAGGTGAAGGACAGGGCAGATGGTAAAGGAGTTCCAGGCAGAAGTGGTCCTAGGCACAGGGATACGCATGTTTAGTCCAGAGTCTTACTCTGAAGAAGAAACAAAGAATCATACTGGCCATAGTGCAAATATTACATGAGGTTAACTGACATTCGGAGAATGAGGTAAAGAGCTGGGGTTGATATACTGCAACTTCTTCATTAGTTGAATGTAGGGCAGGTGAGCAGGTGGATTGTCAGCAGGAGCTGGAGTGTGAAGCCGACCCAAACAGAGAGAGACAGAGAGACTAACGGGAAACACAGGGAAGTGGATAACAGTAGGAGAGCACAATAGTTGTTGAGACATTTCACTGAAAGCTGCTAACTTCACAGTGGTGTTAGAGGAAGTGAGTAGGAGGCTTAACAATATAATCTGGATATATTTTGTAGTAATATTGAAAAGACTTTGTTGAATCCGATTCAAGACACTGATAGTTACTTACTATGCTGCCTAATTTAATTTATATATTCGGACAGTATTTATATACAATATTAGATGTTGAGATATTTCACTTAATAAATGAAAACACTGACCTGCTGATGACACTAGAAGAAAAGTAATGAGAACACCAAAGTCAGTGTGAGTCATCCTCTGGGGATGATGAATGTCTGTACCAAATTCATAGTATCTAAGTCCGTAGTTGTTGAGGCATTTCAGTTTGGACCAAAGCAGTTGTCAATCGTTTGGTCAGTCATTCCGCCACTAGACAAAAAACTGTACAAGATCTATCTTTACTGTGACACTTTCTTCTCTGGTTGGTGTATTTTTGAGGATGGCGGCAACCGTAAATAGGAGAAGCCACCATATTTGCAACAGCTGCTACTGCGTGCAGGGTCTGTGTTAACTGAGAGAATGAATAGAAGACTCAATCTTCAGTGGATGTCTATTCTTCAAAGCACTGTAGCTTGGTCCCCTCTTGGGTCACCCACACATTGCAGTTCTCATCACACAACCTTAAATTAGTCTTAAAAAAAAACAAGTTCATGACGTTCACTAGAGCCAGCTATCAGGAGAATTTTAGCCTTAGCACGCTACGTGGCGCAAGCATTGAAAGGGTAACCTGTAACCAATATCTTGGTATTTGGCTGGACGATAAGTTAGCTTTTAACATACGCACAGAAAGGCTTTTAAAGAAACAAATTTTTTTTTTTAATTTACGAAACAAGTCTTGTTTCCCCTATTAAGCTCGGAAAACAATTGTGCAGACTACCTTTTTGTTTGTGCTTGACTAAGGGGGACCTGCTGTAAATGCATGCAGGCAGCTTCATCGCCGCTAAATAACTTGCATTTTACTACAAATGCAAGACGGCTCACACATTGCTGCAGATTATACAAAATGTTGGACTGGCCATCATTAAATGTTGTGTTTGTAGCATGAAGGGAATACAAATCTTATTTCGTTATGCAGCCTTGTGCTGTACATTGACAAATCAACAACCTTGTACCTTGCATTAGCTATGTGGAGACAACTACATTTGTGTAATTTTATCTATAAGGCATTCTTATGCAAATTACCAAATTAGATTAGTAGCCTCCTTAGCTTGGCAGCTTTTAAAAGTTCCCAGAGTGACCTCATTGTTGGGAAAGACTACCTTCTCATGAGGGGCCCCATCTACTCTGAGCTCCTTGCAAATGGGAGGCGCTGGTGCCTTTTGCAGAGTTCAACTCCTTGATTCCAGAGATTTTTTTAAAGATAAATATAAATGTTTTAAATAATGCAGGGATTACATTAGTGAATTTTATCTGCATGAAGGCGTCTTCATGTGTTGTCTTTTATAGTGTGCTGTTGCTGTTGCATATGTGTAGGGCCCGTAGGTGAAATGGTTTTGATTGTATTGTTGTGGTTTTGTGTCTGTACTGTCTGACTTGCTGTCCTGCTGCCTTTCTTGTCCAACGCACCCTTGAAAAAGAGATTTCATCTCATCGGGTCCTCCTCTGGTTACACAAAGGTTAAATAAAAAATAAAAAATAAAGCCTGCGATCACAGGCTCTGCAGTTCTTCACCTTTCGTATCATCTTATCAGTAGGTCACTGATGACAAGGACCCTTAGGATTCAGCTGCTGAAGGATTGCTCCTTTACTGAATAGTACAGGCCTCTGGACACAACGTCTGTTATTTCTGTTGGAAAAATAACAGATGTTCAAAAAATAAATACAACCTAGAGTGTAATCCCTGATGTTTACACATTAAATCTGAAGCTGTCCTCTGTCGTAAATGGTTTTAGAACACCAGAGATCTCCTTTCTTTGCAACAATCAAAGGCTCAAACGAGGTAAATTCTGTATATATGAATGAAGATGAGCTGGATGGATGTGAGATTTCTTTTTTCCCCCCAGGTTGCAAGTATCCACTGTGCTGCCAGCTGTGGGATCAACTGGATTGTGAAAAGACATTTATAATAATGCATCAAACTGGTTTCCTGACATTATAACGTAGATCTTCAGTGATCTGACACTAGATGTTTATTTTCAGATGTGGGAGAATTGTTATTTCTTGAAGGCTGATTTTTGGTTTTGTAATGCACTTTTTGTCAACAAAAAAAAGGAAATTCAGGTTTGATGCTGGGGTTTCTCTATTTTTTGTGTTGTGTTTTTGTATTAGGTTCTTCTATTTTTACTGAAATGAAAAAATCATTTCTGCTGTGCAAACCCATCCATATGTAATACACCCATCCTAATACAGATTTAAGTTAAGAAAATAATTTAAATGCATATTTTAATATGATAAATCAACATTTTCAGAATTAAAGAAAATTATCACAGTCTGGATTTTGAAATGTGTTAAATCAAGTGTGAAATGGTTTCGGGACTGTTGGGAGGGCTTATAGAAAAGCTGATGAAATAGCATGACAGGAAGGTGAAGGTCACATTGGATGATGATTAAAATAATTTACTGTTGTGATCAGCCTGTTTGGAATAATCCATATTATAACCAAAGTGTGCCACTGATAACAATACAACCCCTGCCTCAACCAATGAATCTGTTTATAAAGTGATTTTCCCTGTTGTGGTCAAAAATTAATTGGATTGTGTCATGATTATTGGTGTGAAAAAAATTGATTAATGCATTGTGAAATGTTCAAGGAAAAGAAAAGAAACCCTTTAAATCTTTCTTGCATTTTTGTGCACACACATTGTAAAACAAAATCATATGTGACTCTGATTGACAGAAGTGCTTATGCAGTGGTTATGGATATGGGTTTATAACTTCAACACAATATATGGACACAGAGGTCTATTGTTAAAGCTTGTTGTGTTACAATTAATTCTTTTTGGCTGCAAAAAGCAAAGTCAGCAGTTAAGCCAATAAACAAGCTGTAAAAAAACAACACAGAAGCTTAGTCAGCGATGTCGCCATAAAGAGCAGGTGTGTGTGTTTGTGTGCGTTTACGTCTCTTCCTATTGACTTCTACTGACCTGTGAAGATTGACTGCTGCAAGCCAGCTTACCGTGGACAATGCACCATAGATCTTTGAGCGGCTGTGATATCTCTTTCAGTGGATGCAGCAAAATATCTTGGTTTGTTCTTTGTTAGTGAAACAAGACCAGAAAGTCTGTAGCAACACTAACAACCATGTCAGGCTTTAATGTTCAATCCACAGCACAAACAGCAATTTTGCATGTTTAGAATATTGAGAATTAACAATTGCAAGGCCTGAGGGGTGGTGAAGAAGAAAGGACATGGATTCATACCACAGACGTAGTAAGAAAGTTGGATACTGTGCTGCCACTCAACCAAGCCAATTTATTCCACTGGCCACTTGGAGTACTGCAGCGAAGAGATCCCAGGTGGCCCAAAAAGCACGTTTCCCATAGGCCCCTGTTATAACAGAGGAGTCTGTAAAACTGTTGACTGGATACCTCCAACTGCTAACAAGGTTTTTTAAATAAAATACTTTAAATAAATTTAAAATAAATTTGATGTAAACAGAGCCTGGAGAAGTGATTAGAAGGTACTTGATTGAAACCCAATGTAAAATCCACGTGGACCAGCGGGAGAAACACTAAAGCACATGTGCAGTGGGCCAGAAGAAGCAAACCTTATGTAGTCTGGGAATAATTTTCATTTAATTGACTGCCAATTTATCTGAAGTAAAAATGCTCTGGAGTCAGAAATAATCTAACAATTGAAGTACCTGTTATTCACATCTTATGCAATTCACTTTTTAACATTTGTTTCACCTAAGCATGGTCAAACTGCTGCCACTGAGGATGCTAAGATCATTTCCTCTGTTCGACAAGGGAATTAGGAGGTTTTAACAACCTATGGCAGGGGTCTGCAACTTGCAACTCTTTAGCCTCTCTCTAGTGGCTCCCCGATACTTACTACTACATTTTTCTATCATTGTTGTATGCCTAACGTCATCCTAAAAGTATTCAACTGTAAAAGTATGTAGCATTTATACACTGAATTAAAAAAAACATTGAAATAAAATGTGCGTTATCATGCTACATCCTGGTGGCTGTCGCTACACTCAATAGCGGTGTCTTGAGTGGGTGCAAGTCGGTACTTGTACTTTTATAAATGCACCAAAAGATTGCATTCGAATTGCAAAGTTCATAGAGTAGCCAAATAATCATAAATAGCCTATAGGCCCACTGCAGCCACCTTGTGGTGAAACATGTGTATGAATGGTCATTCAGACCTTATGCTAATATAATAAGCTAATTTATACTAATGGGCTGTAGTATCTGCATTTAAAAGCTAAAATATTTTTGAGGCTCCAAACTGTTTTTTCTTTTCTTTCTGGTCAAAAGTGGCTCTTTAGATAGTAAAGGTTGCCGACCCCTAACCTATGGAAATATACTATAATAAAAAAGACCAATCATGGATAAAATATAGATTAATCCAGTGTATTTGGATTTGATGTTTTAATGTTGCCTACTTAAGGCCAAAAATAATTAAAGTAAGGATAAAGTATTTTCCTAGTACTAGAAGTATGTTCTCTTTGGACCCAACATGGTCTAAATGTAAAACAAACAAAACAAAATATGATTAAATAATGAACTGAATGGAAGAAATGTCAAACAAATCCAAAAATAAAACACTACAGATTCAAAACTTTTGATTTATTTTAACCACAAGCAGAACCTTTCCCTAACCTTAACCCAGTAGTTTTGTATTTTTTAAACTTAATCAATAGATGTTACTTTTTTGCGTTATGAGAGACATTGATAGAAAATGTTTATATTCCATGAAAAGTAATGACAAACCACCGATTATTTTGTTTAGGCTGGAAGACATGCATATAGCATCAGGGCCGTGCAGAGACCTTTGGAAGGGCAGGTGCTCAAAGTATAAAAAGGGCACATGAAACAAGGATTTAAATAGGGCTGTTCTCAAAACATCAATACAGAAATATTGTTATGTATTCCTTGCTTACATGCTTGTGCTGATGCTTCTGTATCGATACATCGACAAATGATGTGACACAGTTTTGAAAAAGAAACACAGGGAATAACCAGGTCTTGCTTTAAAACAAGGTGGGCTGACACAACTTGCAGGGAGCAGTTGCTTTTGAGGGGTTGCCGGAGATGCTGCTGATACTACTGGAGGTGATCTGTGACTAGAGACATTATAACAAACATAGAAGATATATTAGCTGATGAAACAAATGTAAAGTTTGCTGACAGTATTTGGGACTGGCTCACTAAGACTGACCTGCTGTAGTGCTGCAGCCACTGCCAAGGCTGGCTGCTGTGAGAAAATGAGAGGGAGACGCTGCACACCGAGAGCTGCAGGTAGTGAAAACAAGACACCAGATTCAAAACTGTGGGAAATAATCTGGGAAGGAAACAGTGCTGGGAGAAGAGACTAGGTTGGCCAAGCTTGATTGACTATATGTCTAATCATAAATCTAAAAAATAAACTTACTTCTAGCATGTTAGCGCGCTACCTTTGCACTGATCTCAAAATACAGCTGAAGCTGACAGAAATCTGGTCATTTGTTTTGTCAGTATCCTCTCTTCTATAGGGGAAATTATATACATTGGTGGGCTATTTGAACATCATAATTTCAGCAAAGTCACTAAGATTCATCCTCTGGTAATAAAGCACATCTACAAAAAATCTGATTTCTGACAATTGTGGAGGTATTTCACTCCGGACCAAATTGTTGCACCAACAGTCAGACATTAACATTCCTGGCTAAAATAACACACCGTGTAACACAACATAAAGAAATAAAGGTACATTTGTTATTATGATGATGATTGTCTATCTGTTGTATGACACAATCTGAAGAACCGTCATATATCGTATTTATAAATTAAATTGTGGTGCTAAATGTGATGATGTGAGGTAAGGTTGTAGCCCACATTTAATATCTGTGATCCTACAAACAGCACACACACACACACACACACAGGCTCCGGCTCAGAGTCTCTGAGGAAGCCTTGGTGATTTTTCTTCATGATGATCCAAAATTAGCTGGGAATGTGATGGCTAAAGCGCTGCAACATTTCTAAATGCAACAGCATTTCATTGGGATAGATAGGCCACACTGTCATGAATACTAATAAGGGAGAGGAGGAGGAGCAGGAGGGGGTCAGGAGATGTATGTAAAATATTGAGAGAGAGAGAGAGAGAGAGAGAGAGAGGGTAGGAAGAGTGGAGGAGAGAAGAATAGCGCTGTGGTGAAAAAGGATGAGAGGAGAGGGAGAGGATGGAGAGGGGAGGACAGGTACGGTGGAATTTTTATGCCAATAGCAGCAAGACAAAAGAGGAACTTGGCACAAAGAAGATGACAAACACACACAAACTACACTGTATTGTTAGCGAGGTCTGTGTCAGCACTCTCGAATGAGGAATCTGTTTGAGAGCAATTGTGCAGCATCCAAACTTTGAACATATAGGCTGTTAAAGTTCCAATGTGCAATATTTAGGGGAATCTATTAACAGAAATGCAGAATAATATCCATAACTATGTTTTCAGTGGTGTATAAAGACCTTAAATAATGAACCCTTATATTTTTATTACCGTAGAATGAGCCACACACACTGCGGGTCCTCTTACATGGAAGTCACCATATTGCTTCACCGTGTTTCTACAGTAGCCCAAACGGACAAACTACTTTACAAAGCGCATTTTGTCACCTCTTTGAATATGTACAAAGAAAAAGGAAGAAGAAGTAGTAGAAGCCGCAGTAGCAGTAGTTGTCTGGTTTATTAAAAGTAAGAAGAGCAGGGAAATTTGGACAAATGGAGGAGCACACGCATTATTTAGCACGAGAGCCGACAGAACGTAGCTTCTCCTCTGCACTTGCAAAAGGGAGGAGTAAAACAGCGACTTAGCAGTTGGTTGCAATATGCAACCCTCACCACTAGATGCCACTAAAACTTACACAGTGAACCTTTACATGTGAAGGAGCGACTGTTCTGTCTCTGTTCATGTTCACATTCACTTTTAGTGGCTGATCTGAAGCTTGTGTCATTAAAGTCAGTAAAAGTCCCTGTAAATGGGTAAAAGGCAGATTTATTGCTTGTTTATATTTGAAACATGGTTGTGCTTTCGTTGGAAGGACAAGATATGCCATTTTTCTGTTTGCATTTAAAGTATGTACCAAATGAAACAACAAAATACATTGTTTGTAAGTGTCCTTGAGAAGAGAACAGTCTTGTATGTGCTGTATTTATTTACTGAAGTTTCTATGTACAGACACCCAAATTAGTCTAGTCATCCATTTTCTAGCTTTTTCTATTGTTTGCTCAGTTGCCATGGCAATGTGTCTGATTTAAGGAAGCTCAGTGGATTATGATTTTGTCCATAGCACCTTTTGTTTATGACCAAATTGTAAAATTAATCAACCTCAATCCTACTTTGATTTCTAATTAGCAATGTTAGCATAAACTCTAACTAAGATGGTGAACATGGTAAACATAACCCCTGCTAAACATCTGCATGTAAGCCTTGTCATTGTGAGCATGGTAGCATCATGGATGAGCTTAGCTCACTGACATTAGCATTTAGCTCAAAGCAGTGCTGTGCAAAATGGTGCGTTCCATTTACCTCCAAAGTCGGGAGCTAGAGCTGGGAATGACAACATGCCTGACTTCACCGCATTCAACTTAACATGTCGGAAAACATTGCATGTCTAGCCATTGTTTACACACATGCTAAACACAGTAGCAACATTTCCACAGAGAGCAGTGCCAGTAAACATTGTAACCTACAGTTTTCACTTACTGTTGATACATGGAGCAGCCATCTTGGATAAAGAAGTCGGGGCAGAGCGGTTCTGACTTTCTGTCAGAAATCTGACTTCAGGGTGCGTTCCAGTTGAAATTTTTGAAAATTCTGACTTCCCGCTACAACTAACGCACCATAAGTACAGCCCCACGGAGATGCTAGCATGGTTGTAGACTCTAGTCTTTAAAGGACTAACATGGCTTTTCACAAAGTTTGACCCTGAAGCAGGAAAAACCCTAAATGTGTTAGCTGACAATAAAGGAACAAGAGGTTTGATTAGGGTCTTTATCAGTTTCCATTGATGACATCAGAATGTACCCTTAATTTTCTTTCAGCCATTAAAAAGATGCCCTGTGTTTCGTATCTATCCTATCTATGTATATTTTAAAATCAATGAATCACCATTACGTCCTGATTTTTGGTTTTATTTATAGGTGATGTTTCAATTGAAGGAAACTCTACTGCTTCACTTTCTTTAAATTCCTCTAGATTTGGTTGTCAGCTAAATGTCTCAAATGTAAAATGAAAATGTAATCTGTCATGTATTTATGTGAGAATTTACTTTTTTACGAGCTTATTCAATAACCTCTACATCCCTCGTACTCATTCAAAGATGCTCTAAAAAGCTTAGAGTGAAGCGTAACACAGCTGCCGCACTGCTCGCGTTGCTGACAGGTACTTAAGAGAGGTATTTATTTCTCATTCACTGGATATCAAGCTCATTCAAAATCTACACCCCTTCCCAAGGGTGGTAGATTGGTAGTCAAGTGCGGCACTGTTTTCATCAGGCTTTCCACACAGCAGAGAGCGGCACAGCTGCTGGCACTCCAGGTACCTTTCTTTTTTTTTTGAGGGACTGGCTTGCTTCTTCGTCTTCCCCATGTGTCAAGCTTTTCAATGCCTTTCAGGTTCCAAGGGTAATGGGTGGGAATAACAATGGAGAATTGTGAACTGTGGTCGTCAAGCTTGAAAATTACAAGCAATGCGAATGTGTTGTTTTATTTATTTACCATTAAATGTGATTTTGTTTTGGACCATCCATCATTCTGCAAGAGCAGATTAATTTGTTTTTGTTTGTTTTTTCATTTAAATGCATTCACCTTGGTTCCAAAATGAGACAGTGACAGTTTTGTATTTCCTGTCCTTTTCAGTGCAGGATGCCGACACCTGAATAATGTGGTGTTATGCAACGCATATTCATCATATGTGTTGAGTCTGTTACACTGATCTCATAAGCAATGTGTGTAACAAAGCATGTTCCTTTTCTTCTAGTGTAAAAAAGTAGTCCAAATAGTATAGTCCAAATTAATTTGTTTCAGGTTGTACATGTACTAAACTATCACAGCCACCGTATAAATGAATGCATTTGTTTTGTCCTGGCAAAACAAAATCTATGACATCAGGTCTGGGAATTTAATGAACAAGACTGCCAAGAAGTAGCTACAAAAAATGAGGTAATTCCATTACTTCTGTAGACAAATTAACTTGTTTAATATTGGCAAAACAAGAGAACAATTGGTTGATTAATAGGCTGGGTGTGAATGAGTTCTTGGGTGCCAGTACTTTCACTGTCAACCCGAAAGGTGATTTGAATGAGAATGTTGAATATTTTAAAAAAAGTGTCAAATGTAAAAATTTATTGTGAAATTGAAGTTTGTGTTTTTCTGCCATCACACAGCAACATGTGTGAAGCTAAAATATGTACGTATGTTGGCTGGTTCATGTGAAGCTCATTATTTAAGCTAAAATGTGTTTTTCCTCTCATTTTGCTCCTGTCTTCCGCCCTGACTAAAGAGCTCCATTTTCTGACCTCTGGCTGTTTAAAACAAGAATTACCGAATGCCAAAAGCAGCATGTTGCCACTTTAAACAAAGATGATTTCTTTGGCATTTAAATCTTATTTTATGCAACGTAGAATAAAAAACAGGGAAATCATTTGCCTCATTTTAACAGCTTTCAAGCTTATTCATAAACAATTACATGAGATAAAGAGTTGAAATGAAATCATCAACAGTGGCAACCAGGTGAAGATAAGGACTCATTAATCCAATAAGAGAAAAAAAAAATTACATTTACGTGTCCCAACTGCTAAAACCTCTGAGAAAACAGAAACTCAAAATGGAAAGGATGAAACAAGTTGAAGGGTCAGTTTATGTGTGAATTGAAATGCCAGTTGATTTGTAAGTGATGAGTTGAGCTGAGAAGATTCAGTCAATTAACAAGTCTCATCTGTTGTAGCTGCTACGAAGATTTTGGATGTGTGCAAATACTCTGACTGCTTGTCATTTGAATCACATTAGCTGTGAATGCTCTCATTTTCAGTGTGATAAGTAGAGAGTGAGGTGACCAGTGCCTTGCTGTCTTACGATGATGTGAAAACAACTCGGTTGTGAGACAAAGAGAGAGCATAAGCTGTTCATCCTGACAGGAGCAGTAATGCTGGGATGCAGCCTGGCAAAAGCCTTTCCTCCACAGTGTGTATGCCTGCTGGAATGACATAACCTTGCTGTGCACTCAGCAGAGGAATGAGTCAGGGATGAGTCCATCCAGCTACACAGCGACCTGGGCTCCCTGCAAGCCGTCTAAGCTGGAGTGACATGGCTCGCTGTGATAATACTGCCAGCAGACACAACATGAGCATGAAGGCTTTAAAGTGGCTACAGCTGCTTGATGTGTTCGACTGCCACATAGCTAACAAGTCTTATGTAACAAATGACACATGGGAACGACGAGATGGTACAGCGAGATGGCAAACGTGACAAAGTTTTTCATTTGCATCCGCCTCTAGATCTGCATTGAAATACACATGGTAATACACAACCACGCAGAGTTTTGAAGAGCACCCATATCATTTGCACATGATACATGCAAAATGTCAAATTAGTCAGATTCATGACCCCTTATGGCCGTTTAAATAGTTCTATTTAACGGTGAAATGCCATCAGTATCAATATTGATATGCAAGTGCAATCAATACTTGGTTTCACTTGCGCAATGTGTTCAAGAGTTACAGCAGTTTACAAGCCACCAATAAAACAAAAATTGTATTGCATACTAAGAAACACAGTAGAAGCTAAGTGTTTTTGTCAAAACCGGAAGAAATTTTAGAAGCTGTGAAAAAGAAAGTTAAATAATGGCAGAGGAACTGTTAATGCAGAAATTGACTTTACTAACTGATTGTTCTTGAACCAAGAAATTCTGAAAAAGTGAGACTTTGATAGACATCTAAATTCATCCATTGCACAAAGCTGTCTGGGAAAGTAGAAAACAGTTACAAAGAAACTTCACTGTGATCATTCAGTGTAACAATACAAATAAAAAGATTTTGGGGAAAAATGAAACAGTATTAATTTCACAGTTGACAGAGCATCAAAGAATGGCTCAAAGTTTCAGATTCAGTATCAGCTTTATTGCCAGGTATGTATTATAAATTATGTTTATTACAATTATAAAATAAGATAAAACAAAATAAATCAGATGCAGGCTACAGTACAGAGAACACAATATATACACACACACTGTAATCAGAAACAAAAACAATATGGACAGATTAAGACAACAGTGCAATAGGCAGAGTGCAAAGGATGCAGGACTGAATTATTACTATCATAATAATTATTCTTATGTACCTGTTGGAGGTGGATGTGATGTACAGGTACACATGCATGCAAAGGATGCTGGAATAAATAAGTATTATGTGCAGGTGTTATATACTTGAGGTAGGTGATTTGGAATACAGTATATACACAATACACAATATGAAATTGATGAACAGCTCTGAAATGGAGAATGATGAATAATTAATAAGTGGTAACAAGTAGACTTCTTAAATGTAGTAAACTCTAAAAACATTCTCAGCAAACCACAAACTAAGAGCCGTGTTTTTCTCTTTCTTGTAGGTGTCACCGAGTTCAGACTTGCCCCTGGGGGTAAGGTTTCCAGCTTTCTAGGCTTAAAATAAGTCTTTATGTTTGTGAACCTAAATTAGATTCATCTAAAAGCAAAATTTAGAATGGCCTAACAGACCAGTCTAAAATATCTTTAGGGAAACAGGCCAAGACATTTGAACTAAATCATAAACCCAAAAGCCCAAGGCGGTGGTTTTAGCCTCAAACCAAATCAGCTCCATCTTAGCACATGGCCGTATATTTTACGAGATTTCATTGATATCTGTAGTTATTGAGTTATCCTGCAAACAAACAAAATGAGGATGATCACACGCAGGTATCACAGTTTCAAGACACATTTAGCTGTTATATTAAGACATGTTTTTGAACAATGTGTAAAAAACAACACCCTTCCAGGCTGTTTGAATTCATGGTACCGCGCCAGCTTCAGCAGTTTGATTTGCGTATGGGGAGATGAAGCCTTGTGTATATTCGTTGCAAGTAAAAGAAAGTGAGGTTACTTTTATAGCACTGCAATGCAACAAGAACCAATGACCATCTGTCCGCAGCTAGAATGTCACGCCTGAGTATCTCTTCCTAAATATAATGTCGCGAGGCCTCATCTGTCCCAGTTTTAAAAGGCTTCCACTGCTGTGGTTTGTTAAAAAAAGAATTACTACATTTACGCAGACATGCAGGGTGTGCTGCCATCACTCATCTACTGTATGTACTATAGGAAAATATCTCCGTTAGAAAATATTATTTTTTTCTTTCAGTGTACAAATAAATGTGTAAACTACAATGAGTTAACTGGGATTAGGTGGTTAAACATCAACTACATTACATTATTTGTTAGCTGCACAAAAATCAACCAGATTTGAATGCACCATGAGTGTCTGCTCTTTTAACTTTCTAACATATATTAAGCATACCTATCACTGCAGTCTCAGTTTTGATTATTATTATTAATCATTTAATGTCACCTGCATTTTTCTTTTTCTTAGAGTCTTACTCTCTTTAATGTTCTCTCAGAAAAGTAGATGGTGTTTATAATTACCTTTAGAATTCTTAATATTTATAAATAATACTATATTATTAATTCATGACAAGAAATAAAATAAAATACAGATGTGTATTGCTTTCAGGTAACATTAAACAATCTGTGGGATCAATGGTGCAGGTCCAAATCTTTTCAATAACTGAGAAACATCACTTGATTTGTAAATGTCAATCCAACAAGAGAACAGTTTATGAAATGTAAATGTGAAAAAAATGTAAAAAAGGGGATGGTAGAAGTGAGTAAGATTGACACTTGCTGAGAAATAACTGAATATATACAAAGAACTGTTTGTGATTCATCTTGTAATTCACCAAAAGAAAGAAAATCTTAACTCAAGGTCCACCTACTTGTGCTTTTCATAACATACATTCCTTTATCAGAGCTTAAGATTTTTCTCGGTCAAAATACTGTTTCCAAGGTCAGAACCAAACTTTACATTGCCTTTATGTGGCCAATGTAAAAAGCAAAACTCTACTCTGAAACACTTCCGGTGCACCTTCATTGGAGTGGGGTGGAAATAGTGATGGAAATATGAGGCAAAAGTTTATTTCTGTGCAGAATCACAGAACCGTCTGCTCTCTTGGTTCACCATAATGAATTGACATTACCTCAGAAACAGCTTCCTCAAAAAGCTATAAAGCAATGCACTCATGATTTCTTGTTAATAAGAGACTGAGGCTGGAAATCTGACAGCACAAACTGATGATATCCAATAGCTGAAGATAGTCTGAGGGTTAAATGTTTCATTTAAGGCAAAGAGCGATCAAATAAAGTACTCTATATGACTTCCACCAATAAGTTCCTGTTATCTGGCAAGAGTTATGTTAACCAATGAAATTACCTTCTTGTTTGGAACATTTAAACTTTAAAAAAAACGCCAATCTCTTTTCTTATAGCATCACAGTAACAATTGGTCATTCAGAATTGCATTCTACCAGATTACCATTGAGAAATTGAGTACACACACCATCTTAAAACCCATCTAATTCCAGTCCACAAAGGCAGTGGAGTGACCTCTGTGTTCTAGCTAGACGTCAACTTGATCAAGCGAATGCTGGGTTTGAGATTGGGCCATGGAAACAAATTTGCTTCAACCTTCGGTGTTCCCTCTCCAAATAGAGGGAAACAACGGCTAGCGTCTCTGGTTGATGGGAAACCATCAACTGTTCGATTGGAAAGAAAAACAAAACCATCCAATGTATCACTTAGTGTACATCATTCAAGTCATCCTTCTTAGGGTTTCTGTAAATGAGTACTGCAAATAATGAGCGGCAACATATCCATGTCTTACTATTTGTGTAATTTAGATTACAGTAAATAATTAGTTTACTGTAAAATCAGCCAGAATCTCTTCAGACAGGGTGGCGTTAGAGGATGTTGCCAAATTGTTCCATAGAGCAATTTAGGGGGTAATTTGCTCCTGTAGCTGTCAGGTGCTTTAATGACCACTTGTAGTAATGCACCCCTTGGGTATATGGCTGATTACGTCCTGATGTATCTCAGTTTTTATTAGGTCAGGCTTTTTCATAGGGTGCTTGTGTAACTGCATGGTTTTTGTACTGCAGAAATCATATTAATGTACAGCTGGCAGTACTACAGGTAATCATGTCGTTTGAAAAACAACAAACAAAACATCCAGATTGTAGTGTGGCTGACAAAAGCACATCATGGTCAATTGCTTTCTTTTGTCTTGATGTTGAACCGATGTCGTTATACAACAGTTAAATGTCACTGCTATGAATTAAACTTAAAACATAAATTGCCCCTTGTCTTCCTTTACTGTGTCGTTGATTTTATGTGATGAAGAATAAGACACACATTTGTGTTTCCATACTTGTGCAGACCCACCACATTCACTACTGAAAGTTATTTCGGTATTTTTAAACCTGGGGAGTCGAAACGACTAGTAGGCGCAAAAGTTGAAGAATTTATGCTCTAGATGGCTTCAGCCAGCAGCCGTTAGCCAGCCGCAGAGGCTGCCAACGTATTTCTTCGGAGCAATTGCTCCATCAAAATTACGTCCACAATAAGTGCTTCTTTTTGCCACCGACAAGCTGAGACTGTAATACCAGGTGTCTGACAACATCATGGAAAGTATCCCCACGAGTAGCACCCGGTAACACTGCTTCATTTTAAACAGAAACAAAAATCTCTGAAATCTTGTGAGAAGCCAGTTTTTGCAGGAAGTTGATGGTGGAAACTTGAGTCATAGTTTGAGAGAGGTGTTTCTCTATGCAAACAACAAATCTGGGGTTGCCGGCTGAAGCCATCTATGGCATTGGATTTTAAATTTTAAAGATTTTATTTGTACCTACTAGTCATGTCGACCATGAAATATGGGAAAATAGGATGCAGGTTTAAAAATAACGAAATTACCCTTTAACCCAAATTCAAATCTAAACACTAACCACTTAACGTCTAACCTTTTAACCGTCTAAATGTTGGCAAAATATTAACACAATTTAACATCCAACAACATCCTTGTGTAAGATTGTTAGGGAATCAAAGCATTACCCAGTAGGAGTGGCAGAAAAAAAAAATTTGTATCTCCATCCTTGTTTGGGTTGACATACCTACTAAAATAGCTTACAAAACAACATGATTTGAAAATGTGAAAAACACATTTTCTGTGAAAGCAGATAAACACATGTGTTATCTCTTAAAGAGGGGTTTATGCAAAACAAGAATTATCTAGTCTTGGGGTGGATTTTGCTGTTTGAGATGTTATTTAAAGTGTGAGGCTGATCACTCCTCGGTGATTCACCAACTTCCTATGACGTGATGAAAACGCAGCATTTGAAAAAAAAAACATTCTGAACTGCCCCTTGGTGTGATGTTAACTCTAAGGATACTCAGTTATATAACAATGTTCCCACGTCAGGGTCTGAATCTTATTCATATACTGCATCTTTAGATATGGACTATCATGGGAGGTGTACTGTGCATAAAGTGCTGGCTGAGGGGGGACAAAATGTGGGGGGCTGTAGCCATGGACACGACCTATGCCAAGATCTTGACCCTGTAATTCACCTTCGAGTGTTTTTCGGTTCTCAGAAGAGTATTCACAGTTTATGCAATGTGGTGTCTGCTTATTTAAATAGCATAATAGAAATGGATGACATATTGACTACTGTGCACATTAAATGTATTTTCCATCCAATTAAAATGTCTACATATTGACACTGTTAATATGTTCACATAAAACCCCCACAATGGGTAGTCCAGTTGCTTTCTTTGAGGAATAAAACCTGAAAAACAGGTTGTAAAAAAAAGAAATATATATATATATATATATATATATATATAAAATGCACCCAATCAGAAAAGCCTCTGCAATAAGGTGGTTGGTTTAAATGTGTGAATGATTCGCCCACTCTTGCGAAGCTCATTTTCAAATTTTACTATTGCTCATGTAGTGTTTCATAAGCAAACTATGCTGTTGGCGCTGCAATCGCATCACTTCAGGTTCAGCTTTGTGGAGGAATAGGGCAGAATAATCATGTTTGCGCTTTTCTCACTGCTGCTGCCAAGCCTTTTCATTCCACTGATGTCTTGGCTGATGTATAATGCAGACAACAAGGCAGACAAGGACAGTTCAGGGATTTAAATAGTAAAATGATGAAACAAGTGCTTACAGAAGCAATCAAAGATAGACAGGTTAACAGGACCTGGGCAGGTAAAAGGTTCAGGCTGACAAAGCTAAAACACAAAGACACACCACAACTTGTCAAAGTGGTCAAGAAAGGGCTGGTGAGCTGGTTATATACACTGAAGGAGCGACGAGATAATGAGAGGTGTGTCGTGTCAGCAGGTGGGGATGATTTGGGAATGTGAGCTGGTGAGCAGGGCCGTGTCCTGCCCCGACAAAATGTAGCAAATGTTTATTTAAACAGAAACCGTGGTGCCTTGAACGGCCTGTTATGTACACATGCGCACTCCCCCTTTACTGACTTCTTAATATGTCTGTGTTTATATACTCAGATCAGGTAACGCATCTGACACACCTACCAAACATGAGAACCCATACTTAAAAGCCTGTTGTGCACCATTGCACATCATTTCCAGGAAACATGTCATTCATCAAACTGTAGAAAAACAGTTCACACGGTTTTCAGATTGCCCCAGGTGGTTGTGAGAGTCAGGTGATCAGGATTGGTGGGAAAGGCCAAGTGGACAAGTGGAGAATGACAGCTCTGGAAAGTCCCTCAGAAATCCATTATGGGCCAGCAGGGGAAAGTGAGACGTGGCTGGAGGCAGACACAGAGGTGCAGACTGAGCAAAATAAAAGCATCTGAGGCAGCAGTCGTGAGAATTGACGACAACGCTTCAAACTCAACAAGCAAAATTTGTTTTTATCTGAACTTTATTAAGTCAAATGTTGTCACGTTTAAAAAAACAATCTACATAATGGTTCAATTTAGATTCAACTTTATTGTAATTCCACAGAGCACAAGTACTGAGACAAGGAAATGCAGTTTAGTGTCCAAAGTGTTAAGTTAAGTTGAAATACTTAAGTAAGGTAGAAGTATCTCAAAAATGTACTCTCCACCATAGGATATGAATATGATAATAAGATCTGGACAATATGAACAGGTGCTGCAGTAAGTATAGACTGCAAGGTAAATATAAAAACAGATATACAGATATATACAGTATGAACAGTGGTATAAATATGTGTAGAAAGAGCATATAGTGCTGAACTATACTATATTTAAGTACATTTTACCTTATGCTATCATACCACATACTATATGACACTACATAATGTTATATTAGATAAATATGTTACATTGATTTTTGCACTATATTGTAAATTACATTTCTATTATAGCCTATGTGTATATTAATACTTAATCATATGTAGCATATATATGTATGCTTACATAATATGGTGTACTTGCTGACTCTGCTGCTATTAGGAAACACCACTGTCACTTCACCTTTTTCACCAATTTTGTCTCCAAGTGCTCTTGTTTCTATTTTTATTCTATTCTTATTTTCGTTTTATAAACTTTTTACTATTTAATTTGCCTTTCTCTGTTTACATGTAATACTGTCCTTACACTGCCCAGCAATAATGTTTCTTATCTTATATAGGCCCTTACGGTACAGGGAATTGGATGTACAGTAGTAAGTCAGCAGCTACTGAGGCAGAGACAGCCGCTGTGCAATCTTAATATTTAAAACGTTTTGAAATTGTACAGTGAAGTCAGCATGTACTTCTGTTAGTGTAGGTAAGGTCAGGTCAGCAATGAGCGCTCGCGGTACTACAGGGACTGATTTAATCTAAACCTGTTAACAACAAAGCTGGTGAACTGGGAAGAGTTGGGTACACTGAGGCCTATAGCTAAGTGATGCTAAAGAGAAAGTTAAAACATTACAACAAGGCGACAGTACGGAAGAGACTACGAAGGAGAAAGCAGAGGCTGGTAAACTGGCTGGAGGTGGAAAAAACACACGAAACTGACTAAGGGAGATAGAAAACAAGTAGCAGCTGTGATGGTGCTGCGGCAGCTAACCTAACTAGCAATGCAGAACACGAGTGGGAGAAACGTTTCTGCAATGAAGTTCACGAAGCATCGTCTGAGGAGCACAATGTCATGACAGTTTGGAGAAAGGCGTCTAAATGAAGCTGGACTTTAGCACTGTGAATCACTTCATAACTGACTACACAAAGGTAAGAGCCATGTTGTAATTCGCTAAGCTTTGACTGAAGAGTTTTCTTTCATGTTCAGGCTTTTGTATTTGTGGCTGTGCTGAGCTGAACTTGGTTTAAGGTAGTGCGAATTTATTTGTCTTTTGTTTGTTTACAAGTAGAGGACAAGTTTGTCACGTTGTATAGTGGTTGTGTGTGAATTTGTGCTTGTCGACGTATATTTTGGGAATTTAAGGTGTGGCCTAATATAAGCGTGTAATTTGTAAGATTTTTATGAGCCAGCTGGTGGTTTTAAAACGGGCCTGCTGGCCTGGCGATTGTTGCAGATTTTAGGGAGTTGTTTTCACTCACTGCATGTATCCCCGCATGCAGAGGATTAGCACTTCATCAAGGTAAGTGCTCGATGCTTCATCTAGCATGCATGTTGAGAGTGGATGTTTTGGCTGCGTTAATCATTTTTGTGCTGGGTGATATTACTGGCTGTTGTTTTGTTCTCTCAAATGTGTTTTATGGTTGGTGTCTTGGCGTCTGATGGCTGATAATGCTGCTGTCCATCTATCCCTGTGCATTCTGGTGTTATTGGATTTTATTCTTTTGTTGGTTGTTTGGCTTGTGACATATAGGGTGCTTCCATGCTGCTACATTGTGGTGAAATATGACAATGATTAACAGTGTTAAAGACATGTGGCAGATCTCCCCAACATGTTGTTGTCATTGTTTTGAGGGATTTTCCATTGGCTCACTATAAATCAGGGCCCGTATTTATCAAGCTTCTCAGTATTACTCATAAGAACTCTGCTAAGAACTGACTTAAGAGTAATAAAAAAATCTTGGCTCAAAGCTGTGCTTAAAAGTTAATTATCAAGCATCATGGTCCTAATTTGAGTGTAGGTCTAAATCTTAAGTGTCAGTCTTATTGTGATTTACGACACTTTGCTGTGCAGCAAACAGGGTATGTATTGGATTATGATGTAGCCAAGGACCAATCACTGAACCTTATTTAATAATAATCTCAGATAAATTCACATTGAATGGTGACATTCCTAAGAGGAGTTTATTGTTGAATGTGTGTTGAATATAAAGAATTTTCAAGATAAGATATTATGATATAGGCCTGCACATTAACAAAGATAAAAAAGGTTATCTTTATATGAGCGCCATCAATTGCACCTAATACTCCTGGGAAGCCAGCTATTTGCATGAACTGTTTGCTTCTGTCAGATTACGGGGGGTGTTGTTGGGAGGTCGATGAAATGCGTAACAATGTGTGGAGCTGTAGCCTAAGTGCCGTAATCGTTTCCATGACTATTTGGCTTATTGATGGTTGTGACGGGCCAAAATCATCAGCATTGCTGCGTTTGTCCTGTGGTAAAGAAAGTGTCAGCACAACAAAATCTGATAACTTGCTTTTATACTTAAGTTTAAAAGTAGGAGTAAATTTCATGAATCCTCAGCACTTAAGACTAAAACTGCACTTTGAGAAACTTACCAGCCCTGGTCTCACGTTCTTGCATACAGTCCCATTTTTATTTTTTTATTTTTTTACCATAAACTCATACATAGGACAAATTACCATTCTTATTTTCTCTCCACACTTTAGGTTCATTTTTTCTAAGCATTAAAACACATTTCTGCTCAAACCAATATTATGTGACAGGTTACATTACTATTCTTCATGTCATAATTACATCTAAACTGCTGAGGTGCTGTCATACTGTTTGCAGCTGCGCAGATCGCCACCATAAGCTCACATCCACTAACTGGTGGTCCTCTGCTGCTTATCAATGCTACGGAGCATTTCACAAGAAGAGATTTCTGCTTCAAGTCATAAATTTTTGTGATTTTTAATATGCATAACTGAATAATTATCTGCTACTGCATATCAGGTGGAATGCTGAGATTAGATTTGTATGTCTCATTTCACTAGATAGTGTATTCCCCTTCGTGGCTGGAGGTGGTTTATGAGAAATGGCCAATCGACAGCTTGTGCTGAGCCCTCACAGAATTACAGCTAGATGTATGTCTACTACTTCTCTTCTGTGTCCATATGTTTTGGGGAGAAGTTGGCTGACTGAAAGGACTTTTAGTAAAACCGAACAATGCCTGGTGGAAAAAGTGTCATCAATGTACAGCGGGCATGAAAATGTGTTGCACGAATGGGATAAATAATCCCCACCTTTACCGGATTTTTCATTAACTGGTAATGACACACGATGGCCTTTCAGGCACGTCTTGTATTTGGAAGATATTATGTGAAGGATTATAGAGCTGTGCCAATGTAGATTGGATTTGTCTATTATCTAGAGTTTCATCATTTTCCCAGGAGAGCTCACACTTTTGTAATCCCCCCGAGGCTGTTTTTTCCTCTGTGTCACTTTGTCTAGAGGGAGCGAATGTCTAATCCTTGTAGTTTGTGTCGTCCCACTCATATCTGCTTTGACACCATTTGGCCCAGAGAGAGACTTTGTACCAGTCTAATGTGGATACCTACTTTTTATTGTAAAGTGGGTTCGTCTGGGGGGGAAGCACTAGTGCAAGTGTGTGGACACACAAACGTGCAGTTTATTTGATACTACTCAATGAATGAATTGTTAGAGACAGAAACATTTGCAACCTCAACCTCCATTTTTGGGCTTTTTCAAAGACAAAAGCGTAGCTACAAACTAAAGAAGTTCCACTACTCATTTTAATGTTGTTGAAATTTCTTTTTCTTTTCTTTTTTACATTTCTTGTCCGTTTAATGTTCAATGATTTACAGACAAATCAGAGCTGCAATAACGAAGCCTTGCGATTTGACTTAATCTGTCATAAATAATTACATGAAGAAGCATGACTAAAAAGAGGCATCTTGTAATGTCATGCACAAACAAACCGCAACAGGATTCGCTTGGAAGAGGACCAAACCCGAACCTCTTAGACTGTGATTGGATTGGTTGTTTAGTCCACACAAAAGTTTGATAACTTGTCCACCAGCCTAAACTAAAGTTGCTGAGTTCATTTAAACAAAACCAGTTATTCATTGTAATTCAATTAATTTTGTCTTGGAGTTACTCAACTCTGATTTAACTGCTTTTTATGTCCCTGCATTCATGTAGTGACCTGAGCCCTGTGGTTAATCTGCTTTTCCTTCAAACCACAAAGGAACAACACCAGAGTTCCTTCTTTTACAGATGATCTCATGCTACAACCACACTACTATGTTATCGTTTTAAAACGGAGAACTTTTGCTACGTTTGCACCTCCCCCAGGAGACTAAAACGTGAATCCAAAGACCTAAAATTGATAAGTTTGAAAATGCTGCTGACCCTGTTTTCGTTGTGAACAGGCGAAAACGGAGGACTTTAACTTTTGGCTTTCTGATTGGGATTTATAAGTCATGCAAAGCAAAACCACAGTGCTACTGACAGTGTTTTAGTTTTCGTATTTTTATTAAAATATTTTGTAATGTGCATATAACATTTATACTCTTCCTGTGCGTGTCACTGATTTTACTGTGCGAGGACTCCCAGTGTGTTCTCTGCCGCCACAGTCTCTTTGTACTCCCGATAATTTCAGTAACGGTTCAACCTCGTTGTCGGTCATTGCATAAAAATCTCTGGTGTGGCTCTTTGTTTGTAGCAGTATTTTCTACTTTTGCCAAATCTTCTGCAGCTGAGGAATAGACGATCTGCTTCCTGTTTGGCGTGTGCATGCCCATTGTATGGGCATGAATGGCTACTTGATGTGCATTTTCAGTCATTTTATTTTAGACAGACATAAATTCTGAATTGCAGCTAAAATGCTGGTGTGGACGGAGATTGTTTTTGTTTTTTAAAGTAGTAGCTTACTAGTGTGGATGTACCCTCATTATGGTTATGGTGTGCACCAGAGTTCGATTGACAGCAGCTTTCACACCGGCTCAAACGAGCTGAAACAAATGGGCAAACATTTTTAACCCAACCAATCAGATGAGGTGTGAATGCGCCCTTATTGTCCCTTTTATCTAAATGCTGCTACGTAGAATTTTCCACTGACAGAAGGTTTTAGGACAATTTGTGAGGAAAAGGGTGCTGAATATTGCCACAAACTATTGGCATCTTCAAACTAAAGAGCCAACTTTGGCCTCCTTCAGGATCAATCTCCACAATCAGTGGAACCAAACCACTAATCTGCCTCCATTTCTTAGGTGGTTAGGGTTGAGCTCTGCTGCGCTGATGAGTGGTAAAGATCTTTGACCTCATGCCTTTTCCAGCGACTCTCAGCTCTCCCCAACAGGAACAGGGAGGTTTGACAGAGCCTTGCCACCTGGGGCTCTCGGGAACTGGAACATGCCTGCAGTGATAATTAATGAGAATTACCATTGCAGAGAGAGGCACTTTGGCAGAGAGGGAGAACCGGGCTAAGAGCGCATCACTGAGACATAATGATGGTGGAGAAGAAGCCAGAGATGGAGGTTGTGGGAGGAGAAAAGAAAAGAGACTAATGTGATTATTGTGCTACTTGCAGAAGACACACTAGCCTTGGCATTACCTACTGTCAGAGTGACAAATATCCTGCAGGTTCACAGATATATGTCTCATAAATATCATTATTTATTTAACTTAAGTTCTCAGCTCTGCAAAAGAGCAATCAGTGGCATTGAAGCATTTTGGGTGGGAGGTACTGAGGCATTATGCTTTGACAGAAAAAAACTTTCTTCTTTTTAAAGCAGCAAAGAGACTCCCCTCTCCCACGCTCAAATTCCATGGCATAAAACTCTTGCTTACTCTTGAGTACATTTGACTGGAGAAAGGAAACGCCTCAGGCTAGACTCTCTGATGAAACAGATCCTTGGGAAAAGGCCATGGAGCTGAAGTTAGTAAAAACCAATGCAAATAGTTGCTTCTGAGCTAATAGCCCTCAAACAACAGAGTAAAGTGGTCTTGCAGTGGAAATGTGCTGGTCTGGTTCTCCCCACCAACACCATTAATTATAATCAACTTTCAAAGCGGATTTTAACCCAAGATTGTCGTGGTTGTGAGGAGAAATAATGCTTATTACAGTCTTTTTCCACCGTTTTGCATGTAACCAAACAACAAATACTGACCAAAGTTTATGCATTGCCAACTTCTCTTTGTGTTGAGCTTCATTACAAAGAATAAACACACACTAGACTGACATTTGCGTATTTCTGTTCTTACTTTTCAGACGCGTTTAGCAACCATATGCATTTGGGGAACATGCAGTAGCTATTTTCATTTGGCATAATTTCCGATGGAAATAATTCATAATTCTATTTTAAAATCTCTCTGAATATTGTCGTCTTATTGTCCAGAGAGCAGCCTGACTTTGTCCTGGGTTTTGCTTCTTAGGCTACATTTATTAATTAGATTTTGATTAGTTTTCGGATCTTTATACAGACGACAGATGCTACTTGGGGCTAAACAAAGTGGCTTCTCCTGCTTGGTTTTGGGTAATTTCAACTTAAACTGTCTGGTATTAATTTTTTTTACTGTTAATATTCTCCTTTTGAGAACCGATAAATAAAACAAAAGTCAGAATACTAGTTTTCTTTATGGCTGGTTCAAATTTCATTTTTTGACTTTTGAAGCAACGTGTGTTAATAAACAGGCTGTCATTTCACGACCTACAGCTATTTCATAGATAGAAGCAGAACAGCAGAAGAAGGATAAATGACAAGTTAAGCCAAGTGAGGAAGGATCGGATGGGGGAGAGGGGAGAGATAGGCTAACGGCGGGTATGGGTGCGTGAGTTTTGTGTGTGCGAGAGAGGGAGAGCGCTCTGTTAATTTATTATAGCGTATGCTGAGTAAGTGATTAGTGAGAAGTGATGGCTAGGCTAGCAGACTGAAATGCAGGACTAAGAAAGAGAGGAGTTATGTAAAAGAGGAATATTTATTGCAGGTTAAAAGGATCGGATATTGAGCAGGTGGAGAGTGAGGCAGAGTGAAAATAGATGTGTGCGAACCGGGTTGGTGGCTGCTCTGCAGAGCAGCTGAGAGTCCAGAGTGAGAGATTCTGAGACGAGCAGGTCCAGAACAGAATCTGCAACGTGACATCATGGAATGGCGTATAAATAGCACGCCACTTTCGGCAAACAGAATGAGCGCCATTTCCAGTAGAGTGACTGAACAACTTATTATGCATAATTCACTAAACGTATTAGTATACTAAATGTTCCTTTACAATCGGGATGATAAAATTATTTAAATGTGTTCATTATGTTGTTGTAGCCTACAGTTTAGCCTACTGATTAATTTAAAAATGTAGGAAATTACTTTTGATCTTAAATGAAATTAAGCAATTGGAAAAAAAACTGCCATTGTCATTGGCTTCATTTTGTTTTACCTTCGATGTGAACTATAGCGTTACATTCACTGCTGTGTGCGAAGGTCAGGTGCGTGGAAAAACCCCTCAATATTCAAATCTCATAATTGAAAATTGAATTTGTACCCGACAATTGAATATTTGGGTCCAGCCCTAGTTCTCTTGGTAATAAGGATGCAAATGAAACATTTTCTATCAAAGTATCAGGTCAGTTGCCCGTAAAAGCACAAAAATTAAACAAATTCAGTTCAATAACAAAAATGCTGTAAACTGTACGTACACATACACATGCAAAACGCATACAAAAGTAAAAACTATTTGTTTAATCAAATACTTCCATTCTCATTTTTGTAGAGTTTTGGTGGTTGTTGCATTTCTCCTAATGTTTGAACTTTCTTTTTCTATGTGTTTTGTTATTTGTTGTATCACGATAAAGTTTCACATCTTTCCATATCGATAATTATCACGATAAGTATCAAATTGTTATATCTTTTGAGTTTAAAGGCTGATTTTTGCGTTGAAGAAACCTGATGGTTAATTGTGGTTTAAACTCTTCTTTATGGTCAGAACATGACAATCATTTGATTCCAGGACAGTGGATCACAAATCTGAGAGAACATTCAAAACATTTATAAGAAAATCTTTTTCAACAAATATGCATGAGTAAAATTAAGTAAAAGCTTTTTTTCTGTCCTTTTTCCTCAACAAAATAAACATCTTGGTAAAAAATTCAGTTCAACATTTGTTATATTGTTATTGAAAAAAATTATAGCGTGATAATTGTTTTATTGTTCAGCCCTCGGTTTAATCATTTCTGACATGCCGACTGTAACTAGAGACAAGCAGCTTACAGATGTATTTAGAATATGTCAAACACTATAATTGAATTGCTCATTAACGTTAGCAGTCCTCCACTGACAAACACAGGCTTTATGGCTAATTTAGCAACGGGCAGCGTTAACAAGTAATGTTGAATAATATTTAGAAATAATGATCTAGGGAGAGCTCCCCGCGGTCAGCTGAAGTTTTGTTCTGTGGTGCTGCAGTGTTGTTAATAGAGGAGCTGCAGCACGCCCTCTACTGGGCAAACTATGCAACACTCTTGATATAAAGGAAAGATCCGACTCTGTTTCTCTTTATTAACTGTCATACTGGCTGTTAGAAACGCGATGCAGATGTATCTGCAAGTAGCTTATATCGGCCGATAATATCTGCGAAACGATAAATCAGTCAGGCTCTACATTTTACACAATAGTAACTTGAAGTTGAGAGGAAATATTAAATCTATTGAAATCGGCCCCTATGAAGGGTTTAGTTTACATGACAACGGATTGGACACCGCTGAATAAAAGGCACTTGGCTCTATTGAGTCTGTACTTGAGATGCTGTTTGAGGTGAGAGCAGCTGGAGTCTCTGTGTTGAGTGGTTTTTTTATTTCACATAAGACAGTTGGACTCATCGTTGAAAGTATGAACACTCTCCAATCTCCAGTGGTTTAGTTTGAGCTTGCTTTTTTAGTTTCTCAAACCAAGGCTAAATATACCTGAACAGAGCCAGCAGCGTGTCTCATGCGTCCTTCCATCAAATATTTTTCAGTAGTGTGATGGTCAAGTTCAAAACAGCTACTGGAAAATTCACCCAGGGAAGAAAAAAAACGAGCAGATGCAGTCTTTTTGTGTTATAGTCAAGCCTGGAATGCAGCCTTGCAGAGATCAGTGGTATTTCAGCTGGGCATATACAATCTCTTTCATCACAGTTGTCTCAAATGATATGTGAGGGTGACCTTGGGGGTGGAGCTTTAGACAACCAGAAGGGCCAGATAGGTGCAGGGAGTCCAGAAAATCCTCTGGCACAAACGAAAGAGGGACATTTTCCAAATAACAAAAAAGAGAGAGAGAAAAGATTTTGCTGCTACAGTTTTCCTGAACAAATCAATTAAACTGTTCCCAGAATCTCAACAGTGTGTTTTCAAGTCTGTATGTGAATTTGTACTGGCCATCTACACGACTGTCGAGAGCTTGCTGCCACGTCTGCTAAATATACAATCATTCAGCCGTATAGGCAATAAAAACAGACCGGTATTGGATTATTGTGAAGTGCCTACAGTTGTGACCATAAATTGCTCAATGAATCTTACTGCATCAACTTGTCTAGAAGAGACAGGGCATAGGTCAGCATTGCAGCCATTGCAATATATTAATATTTTCCATTTCCAATCCCAATTTTTTTTGACTTGGGCCGTGCGGCTATTTGCAACCAGCTGATAAGTGGAAAGTAAGACAGTCGCATTCAGGTTGTGTTTATGGGTCACACTGAATTTTATGCAGCGTTTTCAAGTCCGAACTCAGTTTATTACTGTGTGTTTGGTGTAGTGTTTTACACTGATAGTTCATTACTTTAACGCGCTGTCATCAAGTTGAGATGAAATTTAAAAGACGGGGTGATATTTAGGATTTGTGGTCAGCAAAGTAACATGGGTATTAGGTATTGTGTGTGTGTGTGTGTGTGTGTGTGTGTGTGTGTGTGTGTTTTCAAACCTTCTTTAAAAAAGCTTCTTTAAACATATCCAACAGCAGGCAATACTAGGGGAGCATAGGGCTGACAGGAAAAAAAAGGATCAAATCAGCACGGAAAGATGTTAAGACATAGCGAACTCTTTAAAAGTTGACTTTAAATTCTTTCCTTTCGGCTGCAGTAGCTTTTGCATTTGCATAGGAGGCAGCATGACATGCAGAGTTAATGCGAATGAGCTTCAATGCCTCTTAAAATTCTTTTAACACAATCCTTCATTTATCCAACCCACTATCTACCAATTACTCCATCTTACTTTCCGTCTCTGCATTTTAAACAACATAAAATCGTATGTGATGCTATAAATACTTCCCTGATGGACACTAATGAATAGGACAGGTCATAATGTTGATATCTGACCTCAGTAGAAGGGGGTGAAAACACAATGCCACCTACACTCCCATAGTAATTGCTTTTTTGGTTTAATGAAATTCCTCTCGCGGACAGTCCCTTACCTTGAGAGGTGTCCTTGCATGTGTTAAAGAAGTAGAGGCAAAAGTTTCCTTTGTCTGTGAGGAGAATAATCTCATTGTTTTTTCCCCCTGGAAAGTCTCTTGCGTTGACTGAATGCTGGAAAGAAATCCATCTTACCTAAAATGTGTCATGGATCTCTGTGACGGTGAAAAGCATAACAGAAAGGTTGACAACCATTAACAATATGTTCATTCAAACCATCACATTCAGTGGAATAATACCTACATGTCTATTTTAATACCTTGCATCGGTGAAAATATGAAATATATTTTATCATGGTGCGTCACATTTTGTGATGGGTCATATTTTGTAAACGGCACTTTTCTGATGTTTTAACATCGTCTCTACACAGGATCCGTTCAGGCACATTAGTCCAGTGTAGTCAACCCTGTCTCCTAGAAAATACATTTACATACTGCTAATTTAAAACAGCAAGTATGTTATGGAAGGGAATGTAATTCTGCGTATATAACATTTTTTATTAACAAGAAATGTTAGTTAATATATTTACTGTACGTCACAAAAGGTTAATACTGTATGTTTTGACATTTTGACATTTTTGTTTTGACATTTTTGCATTTTATAAGTGTGACAAAATGGCTTATGGCTTTATAATTTTCTTTATCTTGTAGTAGCATTATCTGTTACGCCCCACCCTTTAGTGGCTACATGGGGTGAACATCACTCTAACACTGACCCAAACTAAACACAGATTAACACCTTTTAAATACAACCAAATCAGTGGAATTCATTAACATAACAATGATCAAATAAAAATCAAGAACACCAAAAACATAAGGACTTAACACAAAAATCCCCAGCTAAAGACCACCTTCCAGGGCCAGGTGGACCTCATTTAACAATCTGCTGTAGCTCTCCTGGGGCAGAACCGGAGGATAGAAGAACATGGACACACAGCACAGGGAAACATACAGCTATAACAATCCCTTATAATTTTATTCACTGTGATTCTGTTTGTCTTGCTCCTCTGAACTGTCCTGCACCTTTTTGTTTACTTTAAATTCATGTATATCTGAGTATTTTTATGATTTGTTTTATTTATGTGACTGCTTCTGTTTACATACTGTACCTTAAATGGATTTTATTAATGTACAGTCCAAATAGATTTGGGCTTAAGCTGCTTCATCATACGTCAGAGTAGCACTGGAAACTGTGGTTTGCATTTTAAATTCATCCACACATGAAAACAATGAAAAATCTACTCATTTATGATAATAGCTCGGTGATTAATAAAGGTGGCATTGTATTTGAAGCCTTTCAGCTACACTGTCACAATAAAGCCACACTGTAAATAACTGGTATTAAGTATATTTAGATTCATGCCCATGTTTCTAAGAATGAAAAATGGGCCAAAGAAATCTAGGTGTGCATTTGATTAATACCCCTGAGTCTCCCTCTGCGTCTTATGGCAGCTTACAACCTCCTGTCCTTTGGGAGCAGAGGGAGAAAAGTCTAACAGAGTCTGACAGTCGTTGTAACCGCATTCTAATTAGATTATTCAACGACTAAATTAATTCAGGAGCAAATCACTTTACTTACTTAGCATCAGACTGTCAGGCTGTGTTGTTGAACGCCAGGGCAGCATAATCAAGTTTTAAGTGCCCTCAGATATTGGAATTGTATTAGATAAAGTCAAAGAAACAATCCTGGCCAAGTATCGTGTAGACTGTGGAGAGCTAGGAGGTGGGGCCTATTGGTCTGTGAATCTAAATAAGCTACAGGCGACATGTCTATTTTCGATCATACTTGGACCACACTGACTGAAACACTTTAGGTTAGGGATTCAAAAACAGATCTCTTTAGTGTTCGAAGCTTTAAAGGAACTGGGTATTTATTGCTCATTTTCTCCCTAAAGAGAAGCTTTGATCTGCATTTTTGTGTTTTCAAGAAATGCAGTGTTTCTGATCATTGCCAGAATGCCTCACAATTAAAAGTCCGCATCTGGCCAACAGTCAAATACCTGGATGTGTTCTCGCTCCGCCCGTTTTACCGAGCCTGCATCGGTGGTTGTATTTGTCGTTTTACTGTTAGTCACCAGCGAGAATTTGTATGTCAGAGGTCACCAAAGTTGAATTTGCCATGACAGATTTAACCAGGGGTGCAACGGATCAAAAAACTCACGGTTCAGATCGTTTCTCGGATCAGAGTCACGGATCGGATCATTTTTCGGATCAGCAAAAAAAAAAAAGACAAGACAAATAAACACAAGTTTTGTCTTTTTGTTTATTAACACTTTTAAATTATTAAATCATTATCTTTGACAGGAAAGCCAAAATGCTCCCATACAGTGGATTTAAATGACGCGGCGCGTTCAATCTCCTCCGTTCCTCAGCTTGTCATGAACCGAAGATATTTATCAAAATCGGATCACGGATCAATGATGATCGGTTGCACCACTAGATTTAACTGATTACAGCAATTCAGTTATAATTAACTGATTTTGCTGCAAAACTCGCTTTAAAAGCTTGTCACTGGCCTGCCTGAGTCTGTTGAAAATGATAGTGGTTTAAGCTTTAAACGTCGTTGTTTATTTCTTGCTTAAATAAAATGACGAACCTGAACCAGGATCTTGAAGGAGAAATCTAGACATAATTGGAATGTGATCAATATTCCATTCTGTAAATTCAACATGGCAGCGTTTTCACCAAAAAAAAGCTATAAAAATGTAAATGGCACTCATCAGAATATTTGGTATGAAACCAAGTGGTGCGAGCTGTGAGTCAGCTGTACAGTTAGAGGTACTGAAATCACTCGCAGCTGGATGCTGCTCGTTTCATAATGCCTCCGCAGCTCTCCCAGGAAAACCTCAGAAACCATCAGTTGCGCAAGTTTCTGCTGATTTGTGCAACAGTGGAGCTGGTGATTTAAATTTCCTTCGACCTGACATGCCTGGACCCACACAAATTGATTTCATTTGACAGTTGGAAGTCCTTGACAATGCCGATCCTTATCTCTGCACCATCCTCTGATTGACCCTATTGGGCTCCTCGATCTTGTTCCCCTCCTTCTCGTTAATATCCACTCAAATCCCCTCAGATCTACCCTCGTGTCCAGGGACTTGGACCAGGCTTCATTGATGATGCTAGTGCTTCTGTAACCTTGATGTTTCAACAACTAGTTTTCTCAAGGTTCCTGCGAGGGTGATACAATCAGGCGGTGGTTGTGATGGAAACATCCCTAGTTCGAGCCATATGTAGATGAAGCCTTTAAAGGGAAATCTTAATGGGTTTGGGGAATTAGTACTTGCTGGTGTGTGACAGTGTGCATGCATTTTTATGTATGTGTGGGAAGGTTGGAGTATTAGCGTAGGACGTTTTGATTATTTCAGATTAACCTGGATTGAGAAAAACAAGGAGGCAAAAGGAACATGAAAGCAAGAGGATCGGCATTTAGAAAAGTATGCAGAATGCCAAGACAAGGAAAGAAAGAAATGAGAGATGCAAATTGAGGGAGAAGGCAGAAAGGTGATGATAGAGTTGAAGGAAAGTTAGAAAATAAGAGGGAGAAGAAGATTAAAGAAAAAAAATCAAACAAATGAAGAAACAAATGATCAAAGAAAAGCGAGAAAAGGGGTTTGTATTTGTGTTTCTCCCTGCAGGAGTTCAGTGGTTGGTCAGTACTTTGCTCCAGCATTAGTTTATAATTAATTTAGTTTTATTTTCCTCCCCTTTTCACAGACACATAGGTTCTTACTTTTTCTTTATTATTTCTCCTTTGGTCCATACTTCTTTTCAATAGTTTTATTACTCATGGGTGCCTACATTATTAATTTCACTTTGCCACTTCTCTGCTTCTCCTTATTTCCACTTTACGTGACATTCCTTTTCATGCATTGTAATCAGAGTATTGTAAAGACCGTAAATGTTCCAACATTTGCCAAAGTGCTTTTTATTTATCCTTTTTAATAATCCTTACTTCATCGTTCCTGTTGGCTTTATATTTGTGGCTGTAGCTGAAATGGCTTTTTGCTCTGTGTACAGTATGCTTAGCCCAAGGTCGTTCTTAAAACGCAGGTAGTCAGCTAAGGCCTGATTTATACACTTTTCAAATCTGTGAAACCCCAAGCTAACCCTGTTCCGGCAGGGTTATGTCTCTCTGGACTAAAATAATTTAATTTTAGACTCTGCCAGAGAGCAGGATGAAATGCTGAGGTTTAAAAAGCTTGAAGAAAGTTTACTGTATGTCACAGTGATCTGGACCTGTGATAATGCAGCTGGATTATTGTGCTTATGAGACCTCGATTTTTGTTTTGTTTTTAAATTTACTTTTTACATTTTTTTTTTAATGTGGTAAACAATATTACAAAATGCAGTTCACCTCACTTTTCAGATGACAAATACTAATCAACCCGAATGTCTTTGATATGATTATTTTTGACAGCACAAACAATCAATGCCTGTGGAGGGAACAACATATTAATTCCATATAAAACAAAAAAAAAGATTTTCATCACACAACTAATTTTAGATTTGTTGATGTGCTGAACAAACAAAGAGCGCGCTACTTGGGGCAGGAAAAAAACATCACAGAACTGTACATAACTGATGGATCGGGCTGGGGGTCGTTAACTTTTATTGATATTGATACCCTTATTGAGACTGCATAAGGATCAGATTCTTTATCGATACTTTACTACTATTTAGTGATGGTTATTTAGTAAGACCAGCCCCAACGGGCATGAGGCAGGCCTGCACGGCATGAGGAAAATATTCAGTGTGCGATAACGTTATATATTGAGATGACATATCACTTGTGATAAATGTGAAAAGTGAACATATAAACTACCTGGTTGGTTTTTAATTTAATATTGTAAATACAGCTAAATGTTGTTTCTAGAGCAGCAACATTAATGTTTACAACAGCAAAGTAACCCAATAACGTTTTCTGATATCACACGTAGTGAGTGACTTTTAGAAAGAATAACATCAGTCCCTCCTCCTCTCTCGCTGGCTGCAGGTAACGTTACCAGGGTCATTCCGCCGAATGGGTGCCATTTCCGTCCCCAGGACATAAAATGTATAAATATGCATACAAATTAATTTTAAAATACTTTTTATTATTAAACAAAGTGCCCTGCACATTAATCTAATAGCAAATTTAAGATAAAGCAATTTAAATACTAATGAAAATGACCTAGAACACTGAAAAATAGCATTTGTTGCCTGTCCCCAGTTCCTAAAACTACACTCTACAATGTAATATCATAATTAAAAAAACTTCAGGAATCTATTTTTTTTGCATTTATGAGTAACTCCATATCCCAACTTTGCTTTAAACATATTCTCTTCATAAAATGTTTGTAATATTTGAGTTAAAATTCACATTTTAGTTGTGTCCCCAGGTTTTCACTCAGTCCTGTTACCCTAATACATTCCCCCCTCTAAAAAAAATTGGAACATTCCACAAGTCCCATGTTTAAGAGAAAGTTGCATCATCTGCATCTTCTGAAGGTCATGGAAAGAAAAAAACTAAGTTCTCTCATTTTCTTTTCCTTATATTTAATGATATTGTTACTATGACGGAACAGGTCACTTACAATATTCATTCCTGTTACCTAAATTATTTCTTAGACTTTTTTGTTTATTTTAAAAATTGAAATTTGTGGTGAATCACTAGAAAGTGCTGAGTGTCCTTGTGCTATTGCCTTGGACACCATGTCCCTATTTTTCATGTATTTGCTAATTCTATGCTAAAAACTCAGTCCTGTTACTTTCAGTCCTGTTACTCAAATACACTCTCTTCACCTCCTTAGAGGCGTGTCCAGAGGGGATGTTTCAGATTTTCATGGGTTCTATTCTAAATCCAGAGTGAAGATACTAATATCATATGAAACTAGATGACCTAATGCATCCATTGGTACTGTGCATTTCTTTGCATTTGGTATAAAAGGTTTTTTTTCCCCTGTTGTATTTGAATATTTCTGCATACTGTCAGCCAGCGCTCATTCCTGTTACTTTATGCTCATTCCTGTTACTTTTTGCTCATTCCTGTTACTAAATTGTTAAGTTTTTTCATAAAAAAATAAGATAAACCACTATTTTTTTCTCTTATGATTGGTCAATCATTTATCCCATTGTTTAATAAATGACATGATAAAAACATTGATAAACCTGAGGTTTCAGTCTCCTTTAAAACAAAAAAAAGGTGTTGCAGTTTTTTGAAAAATACAACTTCCATGCATATAAATTACATTTTTTGAACATGTAACCAACAATTTATTTAAAATAAACACTTTCTTTAGGGAAAATCAAAGGAATTATTTGACCTGCTTTTAAACATGGTTTCAAAATGACACATAAGTTTTGGTAACAGGACTGAGAAAAATGCAGCCATCTTCCGCTTAGAAACCTTGTAAAAGTTTAAATACATTTGCCTGAGAGTGACCATTAAATATTTTAAATAGTTTAACATGTGTGTTATTAGATTCAGTCTTGAAAAAATGTCAAAAGTGAAGTTTATTTTGGAATGGTGACAACAGCCAAATGGCACCCATTCGGCGGAATGGCCCACCAGGTAGAAGGAGGAGCGTCTGGTTTGTCTCAGCCAGCAGCTGAGTTTTTTAGACTACAGACCAGTCTGTGCTCCAGACAGACAGCTTAGCTTGTTTTTAACATTTGGTTAATGCCAAGCTAGTGTTAGCTGTGCTTGTATAAAAAATTTAGGATGAGATTCTGAGGAAAGAGACGATTAAATTAACCCTTTCTACATGTTTAACGTTGCCTTACAGACAGGTGCATTGATAAAGTATTGTCTTTTTACTTGCGAAGGTTTTATTACACGTAATTACAGTAACGAGTGTAGCTGTCGTCAACTAACGCTACAGTAGTTTGGTGCTGCCGCTGTGTGTCTGTGTGTAGGAGCCGACAACGAGCAGGCAGAGACTGCAGCCTGATGATTTTCTTATCCATTGCGTTTCAAATTTAATCAGATTTGACGCTCGAGACATAACGTTACATCATAGGACCCGCAAGTCTCGATAGCAGTATCGATAAGCTTGAACCTTTTTGGGTTGATTTTTGGGTTTTGAGAGATTTTGGAGCCGGGTCTCGATCCCCATCCCTACTGATGGACAAGCAATATCTGGGGTGTTTAGAGCAATGAGAGTTTAGTGCTAAAAAACTGAGATTAAACAAATGAAGGTCCCCTGGATAACCAGTTTAATGAATTCAGTTTTAAGTGTAATAGCCCACCTGTCCCATTTTGGCTCAGTGACTGTCCTGGGGTTTTTAAAGATGCATTAAAATGTAAAAGAGTGTCGTAAATGCCCAGTCAGCTCTCATTGTAGCTTAGGTGTTATGTGCTGTGCCCCACAATGATCTCTTGGCTATAAAAAGTGTTAAAGCTAAATTCAGTTTTGTTTTTTACAACCAGGGTGTTCACAGTTTTGTTGTGTTAGTTAAGCTTTTAGTCACCAAGTAAATTGCTGACATCTCGGGAGGCATTGAGATCGCTACAACCGGGTCCAGGGAAGTGTATTATTAATTTGGTTGTTGTATTATTCATTTGTACAAAAACAGGCTCTTTGTAAACAAAGACTGTGAACTAAAAACACAGTTTTTAAAATCATATTTGGAGCTGAAACCAAAAGTGACCTCACCTGAAAATGTTGGTTATAGTTCTTCATTGCATAGAACTACATTTAGTTCCCAGATAATTAGGCACACCTTGATAAAACTGATGTGTTGCAATACAACAGACCCCCACTAATCCTACCTTCATGAAGGTAGGATTTATTCTGCCTGTCTTTGTTTAATACTACACTTCATTTAGACCATATCATTATTTTTGTGTATATTTTCCAACTCTAATCTGTATAAAGTTCACTGCTCGTTGAATTTAAGCAAATAAGGTAATATGTATTTGTGTAATAAGGCAGGGTGTGGCCTAATCAAGGTATGCATAATTATTAGACAGTTTCTTTTCTTCAGGCAAAACGGGCCAAAAAAGAGATTTAACAGACACTGATAGGTCAAAAATTGTAGAATGGCATTTGCATGACCACTGGACAAGTAAGCGTTTTGTTGCTAATAGCTAAAGACTCATAAAGGCGTAAATTAACTGAAATAATTAGGGTTACCATTTTCCAGAACTGCAACCTACCTGGAGTGTCCAGAAGTACAAGGTGCCAAGTACTCAGAGACAAGGCCAAGGTCAGGAAGGCTGAAACACGACCACTACTGAATAAGATTCACGAGTTGAAGCGTCGAGATCGGGCAAAGAAATACCTGAAGACAGATTTTTCAAAGGTGTGTATGTATATTTTTTCACCGGTATGGGCTGCTGTCATTAAGGATGAGATAGCTGGACCTTTTTATGGGTTGAAGACTGGACTGAAACGCAACTCCCAAACCTACTGTCAGTTTTTGGGAGATACTTTCTTCAAGCGTAGGGCTGTCGCGATGGCTGCAGAATTGAGATACCGTGCTATTGGTCAAGCTTACCACAGAAGATGGCAAGCACTGCAACAATGGCAATGTTCATACTTTACACTTCAGGGCGTGTTAAATTAATAGTGCTTCCAAAGTTACACAACCCTCACGAGGTCTGTAACGGTTCAAGGAATGTCACGTAAAGTGGACTGGTTCAAGGACTGGGCTGTACATGACCTGACTTCAAACTTGGAAGCAGTAAGTGTTGCCGTGTTTTGTGTTTTTCTGTTTATTTTAAAGGTTAGCTAACTTGGCGTTAGCATATTGCTTGGCTAATGTGTCTAGCAGGCTCTGCGATGTTGGACTAACGTTGTAATCCTGAGGGATAGTCAAGAGAAACTGTGAACAGTAAGCCTCATTTGAAGCTCACTAACAGGTATAGTGTGTCGGATGCATGCAGCTTTTCACATGTTGCTTACTGTGGAAATTTAGTTATAACGTTACTACAGCGCCGTGGGGATGTGTGGACCGCCCGTTCTACTCCTCGTGTGAGTGCGTGCGCTCGTTGTCGCGGTATGTAAATTGACGCATACCGCGCTGTTGAGCCTCAAGACATTACCGCGGGGGAAATTACTTTATCACGACAGCCCTACTGGCCCAAATACACACCTGACTCAAATCCTATTGAGAACTTGTGAGACTTTCTCAAACCTGAGATTGACAATACACCACTTTAAACAGCATTTTGGAGGCTGCGGTTGCTGCTTCAGCAAAAGTTGATCATGAACAGATCAAGAAACTTTTGCGATTCATCTGGACCTTTTCTTCTCCCATTTTTACTTTTCACTGTCAGCTAAAATTAATTTTTTAGCCCATTTTACCTGAGGTAATGAAGCTGCCTAATAATTATGCACACCTTGATATAGGGTGTTGATCTCTTTAGGCACCACAACCTCCCTCATTACACCAAGCATTCAACTTTACACAGCTTGGAGCTGGAAAATATGCATAAAAATGATGATATGGTCAAAAAACTGTAAAGAAAGATGATTTACCTTTATGGTCATTGAGGAGGATGTACTTTGTGGTGCAGTTGAAAACCCAAAATATGTTCAACATTTGAGAAACTATAACTAGTGAAATAATTCTAAACTATCAAAATTGTAACAATTGATTATTTGACTAATTTTTTCAGCTCTAGTGATAGGAATGACGGCAAAAATGGTGAAAAAGATTGTAAGAAAAACGTACCAACTTCGACCTGCAAACAATTAGTAGATTAATTGTTAAGTTAGTGGACAGAAAATTAATCTGTACTTATTTTGATAATTGATTTAATCGTTTGAAGTTTTTCAAGAAACAAAATGCTTGTTTTTCAAATGTTTGAATCTGATTCACTGTTTTTAATTAAGCATAATATTTGAGAGTTTAGGACTGTTAGTTGGGCAAAATGAGATGTCACTATGGGCTCTATCGAATTTCTAGAAAAAATTTATTGATTGATGAAGTAAATTGCAACCTATAGAGCAAAGAATAAATACTAAAAAGTCTATCTATGGGAAAAAACTGCCCATAGATAACCTGTGTTAAAGCGACTTCTGTAGTGTATAGACAGGAAGTGTTCATAGGTTATAGGTTCCTGACCTCACCTGTTCTGAGTGGTATGAAGAGGCCAAGCTTGGCATAGAAAGACAATGGAAGAGACACATACACAGTTTCTATCAAACCAAGAGGCCACGGAGGACCTGACATCCAGCAGCAGCTATGGCTGTTTTATATGGATAAGACTGTTCCTGTTGGACACACACACACACACACACACACACACACACACACACACACACACACACACACACACACACACACACACACACACACAACAACCCCCACTGATACATGCACTCACCTTGAGAGACAGGGTTAGCTCTTATCTGAAGCTGTGATCAGCCGATGTACAGCACCTGGATACTGTGGCCCCACACAGCCGACCTGATCTATGAGGCAATTATGGTAAAAACGTCTGTCTAAGCATTCCTGGGGTTGAAAGGACTGACCAGGATATTAAACAGATTACATTATATACAAAGTGAAATGTGATGGCAGCAGACCAAGAGAGAAGCCTTTTGTGTTGTCGATTAGGAGTTCCCTTATAGATGGCTCCCTCCCTACACACAAACACAAGAGTCACAAGAGTTGAACTTGGCGACAGGCCAAGCCTCAGATTTGTGTGTGCTTTGCCTCATACACTTTGATAGATTGCAGAGTGCTAGCAGTCTTTTTAGTGTGTAGGAAGCTTGGTAAAGAAGACAACCTATCCCAACACAAGACCCAATCTAATCAAAGCCACTCCAGATAACGCACATCTAAACCAGACTAGCCCACAACCAATCAAGAAGGAAGAAATAAAACAAACAAACAAAAAAACACAGTCGACAGTTATCACAGCGTCAAGTAACAAGGAGCGCCAAGATAGCAGCCACAGTGGCAGGTGGACAAAAAAAGTTCATTTCCATCCCTGGTTTACGGTTCAAAAATTGATCCGTCACTTTCACACCATGAATAATCCATAGAGTGAACTCTGAATCCTGTGAAGCCATTTCTTTATTTCTACCATATGTCTTGCTTACCTAATAGACCTTACCACTGTTTCAGTCATACATAAAGAAAGTGACATGAGGATGTATGACTCATTATGTACAGGAGAATGACACAGATCTAAAATCTACAATAAACCACAGTCTCCTTTCACACGAGTGTGCAGCTACATATCCATTCTGCCTTTGTATTCTGTTTATTCAAATGCATCCATGATTATCACACTCTGTTTCGATCACATCCTGTGTATGCTACGTGGGATATGGATTCATCGTCTAGTGAAACATATTCAGGCCTCCTTTTCAGCTGTAAATGCACTGAATGTCCTTGTGGCTCTGCTTGCAATATATAGGTGGTTTTGCACAGGTAGAACCGCCTTGGGCCATTACCTTACTCTCATAGCTATTTAAAGTACTCAAAGTATGATACATGTCCCTGCACTGAAGATTGTAGCTGAGGTGTCACAAATTACACCGTCTTCAAAATGAATCAATCGCAGCCACTGCATGCAACCATGGCGACTTCCTGTAGAGTGAAACCGCCCCAACACGACCTGGCAAGTGACCAATTCCATCTCCATTAATTTTATATGAAGCAGTGAGCACTTCGCTGCACAGTGCATGCTGGGACAGGGTAGCTTGAAGTGCACAGCAAGCATGTGAGAAGGGGCAACAGAAAAATCTTTTCACTTTATGCAGATGTGCACCGTGTCATCCATGCAAGAGACGATTGAATTTGGACAGAAAAGGTATTCTACAATGCTTCTAGAAGTTCTCACCCACTTTCTCATGATCAGGGAGTAACATGAGCTGACCAAAGAATATATACAGTATGTCTTTTTCTTTTTTTCCCCCCAGTAAGACTCTCATTTGAATTCCTTTCTTCGTCATTTGTGATGTGAAAAATCAGATTTCCACACAGTCAGATATGTGCATCCTGCTCATATCCCAGTTATAAAATCCCAGCGCACCACAGAGCATCTCTCCTGCCAGCCCGCTGACAGCAATGTCTGATTACTGAGAGTCATAAGCCGAGCAGAGAGCTTCGGAGCAGCCAACAGACTCACGCTGCCCGGCGTTGCTCTGCCCTCAGTTTCTATCGCCTTCCCCTCTGTGATCATAGTTAGTTTGGTAGTATGTGATCATTTTAAGCCTCAGTTTGTAAAGTTAACTGCCTGCCATGCTGTTGCTCCTGCATTTCTCTGTGTACAATGACAAAGCTAAAAAACAAAATGTGAGTCGACTCGGGGGTCTTCTCGACTGATGGCTCGAATCATGACTTAAGGGGCAGCCCTATAAATGCCACCCACCAAAGTGGCTATTAAGAGTGACTGTGTTACAAGCCACTGCCAAATGGGCAGATGGGAATGTTAAGCCATGCATATACAGTCACAGGAAAGTGTGTGTTATAAAATGTGATCTGATCTTAACCTAAGTCACAACAATACACAAACACAGTCTGCTTAAAGTAATACCACAACAACAATTGTATGTTTTCATATTTTTACTGAACACATCGTGTAAATATTCACATTGAAGGGTGGAAAAAGTAAAACATATACAAACATACAATTGTCTGTGGTATTAGTTTAAGCTACTGTGTTTGTCCATTGTTGTGACTTATCTGAAGATCAGATCACATTTTATGACCAATCTATGCAGAAATCCAGGTAATTCCAAAGGGATCACATACTTTTTCTTGGGACTGTATACTGTAGGATTACCTTCTGATATATGAGAAGAAATGATCGAGGTCAAAAGCTGAAGAGATTACCTATAGCTGGATTCATTTATTTTTTTGTGTCAGCTGTGGTAGAAGCACAACATGCTGACTAACCTAAAGCCCGACATTTATGTTGATAGTCCAAAATCAAAGTTTGCCTTTAAGGGCTTCACAATCTATCGTTAGACACTAAGGTATCCCCTAAAATAACGTTAAGGAATGGGGGGGGATTTATTGGCAAAAGTTTTAGCAGTTACCTTTTTACAAATTGAGCATAGATGGAGCAACATCAGTACACATGATGAATGTAAGTCCAATAGTCACTCCCCTTCAAGCTCTGGTTTGATCTCCACCAACTACTGAGGAAAGATATAGACTAAATGTACGACCGAACCTAAAACAATAAGCTAAAAGTTGCTAAGAAGCCAAGTAGAAGAGTTGAAAGAGGAGTTTCTCTGGGTTCACTGAAGGCAACACCTTTCATATAGCATGAATTCATTCATTTCATCATTGATATAACACTTAAATCATGTTTCGCCCAAGAAATTTACCCATGTTATATTTGGCTTATTTGTTGGACTTGCGTGAACGTTCAGGTTACCTAAAAGTTTTTGGCTGAAAGTAATATTCCACCCTGCTGAATTCAAGGACCTACATGACGACTGAGATCTCATCAAAGCAGCAGGCTTCACCAGTGTTTCGTCCATATTTCAATTGCCTGCATCTAAATGTGTCTGACATTTTGCTGGCTCCTTCACGACTAGTTTGTAGCGAGGATGTGATGCCAGATTAGCCTAAATCATTTTGGATCCTCCAAGTATATGGAAAGCCATTGCTCATCCTCTCCTCTCATAACTCAGAGAAAATCACTGAGCTGCCCGAATCTTTCATCCTGAAAAACTCCTTGATTAATAAGCGCCTTCAGCACTTCTCTGAACCAGACTACGCAGTTCATTCGCAGCTATAACTGTTGATTAGATTTTAAAAGGAAAACGTGCCACATTTGAGAATGTGCTGCTTCTTGGCATAATTTTAGCTTTTGTTTTAGGCCTATTATAATGAAGAATGCATGCTTGGTTTAAAAGGCAATGTATTCAGGAGACATGACCAGGGGATTATGATAATGAATAAAGATCTCTGTGCCTGTCTCAAAGGGCATTTGTGAGATGTGAGGAAAGGAGGGAAAGCCTGCAGAAGAGAAACAAGGGAGAGGAGGATCGGGGAAATATTACAGAGGCTACAGGCCATGCATTTGTTCTGAAGCCAGTGCTACTGAAAGAATGAATAGTGGTTGGATCAATACTCGTGGTCAATATTGGTCATCATCAAAAATGGAATCTAGACATGATTGTCTTCAAGATGATGGATATGATATAATTAGTTTGTTCAGTGTATCACTGGTGATTAATACTTGACAGACTGCTTGTCATTGGGTTTGCCCTGATAAGAACGTAATGTCACATGTGGTGGCGTCCCTATCAGTGATGTCAACACATGCTTTGCCTTTTACAGATGATAGGAACATCCCTTCTGTGATATCACTGGCTGGGGAATGACTATCAGTGCCACCTGTTTCAAATGTTAAGCACATAGGGAGCATTGTAGCAGCAGTTTCCTGTGGTTCGGTGATCATTTATCAAGTATTATATCAAAGAAACACACAGTGTGTAGTTAATCAGTGTAGTCAATCATTGTGTAAAGTCAATAAAATTTGAAATGACTGACACAAACTACTAAAAGTCGACCGGTGGTTGTTTCACCAAGTATTGCAATAAATTTAGTTTAAAGACTAAACCCCAAGTCTGAATTTATGTGCAAGTTATTCACACAAAGCCCAGCAGGCAGTTAAATGCTTGTGTTTATGTCGTACCTTGCAAACCAAAGTGGGAATTTTGTGCGATGGAATCAGTTTTTTGTTTTGTATTGTTTCTTCCTAAATATTTTAAATAGAGAGTTGACACTTTGAATTATCTGAGTTGACACCAGCAACAACCAGCAACAAAAGCTGTCAAATGAAGGTGAATGGTGGGAACAGGAAAGGGTATTTTTGCTCTAAGACAACTCACTGCAGAATGGTGGAATTCACCATCCGCTTGTTGCCTCACCAAAATTGGGTGAACCCAACTTTTTCGTTTTTTGTTTGGAAGCATGAAAAGCAAAATATTGTCTTCGGTGCTAGAGCTTGGAGAATTCATCGCTGACTGGTTCCCTGAAAACAACATTGAACTGAAAGAGAAGAAATCTACATTCTAGTATTGATCTTATTGTCCATTGTTCCTGTGCAACATGTATACACGCGAGTCTTAAAGAGGGTCTGATGGATGTGATGAACAGAAATTAAGAAACTTGACACTTTAAACCACCTTAACTTTGGACATAACGAGTTTTAATGACATAGTGTGCGTCTCTTTTTCAGATGATGTCTTTGTTGTTTGTTCTTTGCTTTGGGCTTAATGGTTGGATTCCACTGCGATGGACTGGCGACCTGTCCAGGGTGTACCCCGCCTTTCGCCCTATGCCAGCTGGGATAGGCTCCAGCCCCCCCACGACCCTGTACGCAGGATAAGCGGTTGACGATGGATGGATGGATGGATGGATGGATGGATGGATGGTTGGATTCCACAGAACACAGAACACAGAGGAGCTGCGTGCTGTTTTTGACGGAAGCAGTACAGAGCAAATGAAACTGGCAGCAATAGAGAATGAAACAGTGTAGAGAATCTGGTCAGCTTTTAAAATAAAACATCCTGTGCGGACTTCCTACCGTATATCGAAAAACACAATTGAAAAATAATAAAAAAAATAAAGTATTTAACTACATAGCTTACTTAACATTTGTTAAAAGCATAAAAAATTATGGAAAGATTACCAGATCGATAAAATTTGAACAAGTCAAAATCCTGCAGGCAAAAACCTCTGATTCTGAAATGCTTCCAGTGGGGTATAAAACCGGGTTGTGAACTGTGTGTGTGTGTGTGTTCATAAAAAAACACAAGTAACGGGGAGACAAGTGGATATAAATGTCATCTTCATCCGACTTTTGTTATTAGATGTAACAGATTGTAACTACCTTGAAAACCATTCAAACTTATTGTCCATGTGTGATTCCGTCAAAAACTAATAAGTCGTCCTTCCTGTAAGCGCAAGGTCTTGATGGGAAGCGCACCAAAGAGAGAGGAGGAGAATTATCGCCTGGTTACCAGTGTTTACCTCGCACCACGAGGAATCTCTCACATCACAATTTTGTTGATAAATGAACCGTTGTAGGGACAATTAAAATGCCTGCACGTCTGGAATTGTATATGGCCAGGTGTGATCGCATGTGGAGGAGGAGTTCAGAGGTGCACAAATTAGATTTACATACATGTATTATACATCAGCTCATTTTGACGGCTTGCGCCCAGATGTTTTTCTGAGTGTGTGAGTGTGAGCTCTCATTCAGTGTACCTATATTTGAGCGCTGTGCACGTCATGTTTGCTTCATTGCTGTAAATAATTCATTAGATGTAGGCATCACTGCTCTGCTTTGAAGAAACATCCTCTCCACTTCTGCAATGTGACAGTGTTTACATGTACAACACTGATCTCAGCTTTGCTTAACGTGACAACATGTCACACCAGGAAAAGACTAAATCTGCCTGTCCTAATGAGAGATGGCAAACAACAGCCTTCTTATTCCTTTATAGGAAACCTTTGCTCTATAAAAATCTAATTTCTGCAGAATCCCCACGGGGAGGGTTGGGACTTGGAAAGTCACTTTACTCCACTGATTTACTTTGAAGCAGCCGTAATGAAGAACGCAGCAGGAAGAGTTAGAACCATTTCAGATGGAAAGTGAAACAGAACTGGCCTGAGAGTCAGACTTTGATGCTTATTTATTGTTTCTGAGCCATCCAGATCAATGAGTATGCAAAGAGAAACACCAGCTGAGGTCATAAGGGGCGCAATTATTTAAATCATAATTCACAGCTTACATCATTTGTCTGCCTGCCCATTGTTGGCATCCAATCTCTCTGTCCCCAGGCCGAATCCGTCTGTCTGAACAAGCAAATGGGTTTTGATTCTGATGAATAGAAAAGGTAATTGTTAGCCGGGAAGCAGAATTGATAGTTTTATGATTATCCATCCAGCACCATCTGTCATTGTTCAGATGTATATGAGAATGAGTGGCCTGACATAAAAACGTCTGTTGGTTGGCTGTTTTGGCTGGTAATCTGCAATCTCAATGGAAATCTGTGGTAATATGAAACATATCCCAAACAGACGTGTCCCTTTTTTTTATAAGAAGAAAAGGCATCTTCTAACACGCAGACCACCTGCTGTGAGTGCAGGGGGGATGTGATGAAGGAAGAGAAGCAAAATGGCGACATCTGTTAGCCATCTGAGGTGACAGGCTGGGCTCTTTAAGTCTTTTCTTATTCCTAAAATCCACACAAGTCAACTGCAAATAATTCTCACAGATTTTTTTTTTATTGTTGGAAAATGGGTTGCGTAACAGCTTGTCTCACCATAAAACATCAAAAGAACACAATTTCATGTAAATTCTATTGTCTGTTATTAAGTTGGCATCTAAGAATCGTTTAGGCATATTATGAGTTTCCACATATTGTAAAGCAAAAGATGAAATGCTGCCATTGAAGTGGAAAAATAACATAAATTTGTGTCACAAATGGAAATGAAAATCCGGCCAACTGTTGGCTCGTTATTCCAGGCCTGAAGTGCAATTTCACTTTCATTGAAAAACAGCTGAAAAGCATCACACATTTTTTTTCCTCTTCAACATACGTAGATGTCAACAACACAGACACTTTAGCACTGGGCATCCTTTTCCTTTTTTGTCCTGCGGTGCCTGCCCCTGCCTCAGCACTCAGACAGCTTTTATTTTGGCATGGATGACCACTGGGGGATTGAGAGCGAGAGAGGATCACCTTTTATCTGCTGCCCCTCTCTAAAACACCTTTCACTTTCTATTTTCTGGATGACCAGCCTGCACTGTTTTACCTCACAGGATAAGCACGTGTCTCGGGCAGTCCGCTCCTATCAGACCCCCGACTGCCACCTCTCGCTCTCTCTATGCTCCTGTCTGTCTATATGTCTCGCTACCTCTTTCTTTCTCATACCTGTAAGTAAATCTTTAATGTGGATGCTCTTTTTAGCTGTGTCTCTATGTGTGTGCATTCTTGTGTTTTCACTTGTGCATGTGTACAGAAGGGATATGATGCTATGTGGTTATATTCTTCTTCTCTGGTTCAGTGTGTTTTGTTATGGCACACGGATCTCTGCTTTTATTACTGGGCACAAATTTACTTCTGCTATTAAACTTTTACACAGTGGGTAAACACACAATTTCCAATGCTCTTTGACTGTTCAAACAAGTTGAATTTTTCCTATTAAATTTCATTTCTGGGATTTCACACTCCAGTCCATTCTGCACTTGGTTTTCCCTACTGAAAAGCAAAAGAACATTTTATACTGATATTTTTTCAGTTGAGTAATCTGTGAGTTGCGTATTCGGACTATGCTATCGAAATACCAATGGCAATAATAGGCTCGATATCTCTCTCTAACACACAAGGCACATAGCAACGCGGCCACAAATACACAGATGTTCGCCTGCATTCACCCACACAGCAAAAACATTTCAATTCCCAAGCCCTTGTCACTTTTTCTCCAATTTAAAATTAGTTATTATTTGCACAGCTGCTGGTTTTAGATTATATGGCATATTTTCTGTAAAGCTTTCAAAGTTGAAGAAACGTGGGTGACACTGCGAGGAGCAGAAATAGTCAATTTTGTGTCCTACATGAGACTGCGCTTGTATAAATGTCTGTTAATTTAACCTCCTTGCTGCTATGCTCGCATTATTTGTTGGCTGTGTACAGTGCCGCAAGTAGTAGAGGAGGAAGATTCGCTGCGGTGCACACCATTCAAAAATGCAAACGTGTGTGCTGTAGCTTACAGCAACGTAAAAGGTTTTTAATAAAATGTTTAGGAATCAATCAGGTGTCACAGCACAGACAGGTGTTATTGTTTTATGTGAAGCAGCTGTTGAGACAATTTGATGCAGTTTTTTTTTTTGATTTTTCAACCCTGTGTGGAGATGATTTCCTGCCAGAAAACCAGAATAACCAGAGGTCTCAATTTGTTGCTACAGGATGCATTTCTCTGTTGCCATGACCCTATTGCCTTGGCTGATAACACTGAATTTTACATAAAAATTTCCCCAGGCCAACAACGGCAGCAGTGTTTCGATCTCCCCAAACTGTCATTTCTCTCTCTCCATTGCTCTATCATCTGTCTCCTATCATCACAGATCATCCTGTCTGGTTTTGGCCTTACCTGCTCTACAGCTGTACACCTGGGACCCACTTTAACTCCATCCATTTATCATCCTCTCACTTCACTTCATAATTTCCTCTCTGTCACACACATGCCACTCCATTGATTTCTGTTTCAGAATCTCTCAGCATTGAAAGGGTACACGTTTGGAGTTGCTAAAGCAGTTATATATGTTACTACAAAAGCAAATGATTTAAATGGATGTATATATTGAGCATTTTACACTGCTAGCTCTCTGCTCACGTGGATGGTAGAAGATTCATGCAATCACCAGTTTCCAACTGTCACCAAACATCTCTGATAGGGAGATATTTAGCATCTCATTTTCTGTAGTGCTGCAACTGACAATTATCATCATCATTGATTGATCTTTTGGTTATTTTGTTGATTAATAAATTAATCATTTGATCTATAAAACAACAGAAAACAGTGAAAGTGTCTATTACAATGTCCTACAGCTTAAAGTGAGAAGTATTCAGAAGTATTGTCTAGTCCGACGGACCGTTCAAAACCCATTTGCTGTCATAAAAGAGAACCAGCAGATACTCAATATTTAAGATCTGGAAACCAGAGAGACTGAACAATTAACTCATTAGGCTATCAAAATAGTTGCTGATTACGTTTCTACAACTTGACCAGTTGATAAATCGATGAGTTGTTGCAGCTTTAAAGAGGTGCTATTATGCTTATTTTCAGGTTCAAAATCCTATTTAGGGGTTTACTGTATTTTTTTGTCATACTGCACATTGCTGCAGCTCCTCTGTTCGTCGTGTGTGTGTGTGTGTTGAAGGCTTTGTTTTAGCCATGGAGTGATGCATCTCGTCTCTAAATGATCTTTGTTGGGAGTTGCACATGCGCAGTTCCAAGTTAAAGACTACTAACCAATCAGAAGCACAGAAGGGCGGTTCAGTGAGAAGCTGGTAAACACGGCTTTGTTTCAGCTGTACATGTTGCCGACCAGCTTGGTAACGTGGACTGGAGCAAGAGTTTCAGATTGGTGCGTTATTAATCTGTAACAAAAGAATCTTTCATTCATAAAGTTTTAACTGAGCTCTGTCTCTACATCACAGTAACAACTTTACGTCCACTGACTGCCTGGAGGGTAGCTAATGTTTGGAAGGGAGAGGAGAGGTGGGTTCTGCAGCTCACTGTTTTTCCACCGGTGTTTTTGGGGTGTGTCAAACTAACCGCATCACAGGGATGAAAGGGAAGCGGCTGGATTACAAACGAGCTGTTTTCAGGCCGTTCAGAGCAGAGTTTTCTGTGGGAGCCCAATCTCCCTTTGGGCAAAAAGAAATCTAACTCAATAAAGGAGAGATAAAAAGCCAAAAGGCATAATACCACCTCCTCCATCTTAATTTTCTGTCTCAACTCAATCACACTGTTGTTTTCATGCTTTCTTTGTTGTACAATCTTTGAATTCAACAGGCTTTTCAGATGGACTTTAAGCTTCCTTTGAACTGTTATATTTGTTGTCTCAAACCGGCTACTACATACTTGGATTGTCTTAACACTGGTTATTGTGTATACGTTTTGAAATTCTGTATCTATGAATCATTTATCAGAACGGTTTGCCGTTTCAGTGTTCAGCACTGTGGCTTTATAACTAAAATATTGTGAGATTGTTCTCCTGGTTTCCATACACAGTTAGATGGATAGGAATTTGACAAGGATGGGACGTCACGGAGCGTTTGGCATTAGTGTTGGTCTGCTGCTGTGCTTGCAGGAGGAACTCCTACAGTTATTGAACAGAAAGACACCTGTGGTAGTTGACATAATTTAGACTCTCCTGGAAACTTCATGTGGACGGGTGACTTTATGCAGAAAAAGTAATAAGATATTCTGCTGGAAAGAGGTTTATATCAGGGCTCCAACTCACATACGTTCAGTAGCGATTCCCCTTTAATTCATTAATTAATAATGTCCAACATGTTAAAATAAATATGCCACAATTCCCATCACATGTTCTCAGAGCCCAAGATGATGTCTTCAGATTGCCTGTTTTGTCGGTTCAACATTTCAAAAGTCAAAGATTTACAGTTTACAATGATGTAAAACAGAGAAAAGAAGCCAATCCTCTCAATGAAAGAATCAGAACTAGTGGGAAAGAGTTTTACTTACAAAAAATGACACAATTAATCAATTTTCAAAATAGTTTAATGATTAATTTCCAGCTGATGGACTAATCGATTGAAAGACTAATTGCTGAATTGCTGTGAATGAAATATGTCTGATAAAGGCAGTTAATTCATATTTAGGTGTTCTGGTTGATTTGCAGAGTCGTTGCATGACATTGCTAATGTTGGTTGGTAAAAGCAACCTGCTGGGAACTAGTTAATTATGCTTATGTTAGTTATAATTTTATATAATATTAAAATTACCATCTGTTTGAATGTAAATAGGGATATGACTTCATTCAGTTCAGTGTTTCCTATTTTCCCAGTATATGGCAGACCGCCATAGTCTAATCTGTTCTGCCACAGTTTCATAATGAAGCAAAAAAAAAGACAAAACTTCTCATAATAACATAAAATGTAACATTGTTTTGCAAAGTATATGTCAAATCTTAACTAAAATGCTGGCTTTGTGCACTTAGTCAAATTGCATATAAGTAACTTGATATTTAAGAATAACTGGTAATCAAAGTAACAGTTATTTTACAGAAGTTGAATATTTTAGTAACGTTTACCTCTGAGTAAAGTTGATTATTGTCAGCTACATATTCACTTGAGTCATGACTTCTCCTATATCAGTAACTTTACTTGTACCTAATTGTAACAGTTAATCAAAGTCAATCAGTAAGTATGTCTGTTTACATAAGTAGCAATATTTTAGTGATTCTGTCCTGACCTCCTGGTCAGAGTTGATCAGCTTGTCCAAATAAATAATACCCTTAGTCTATGGTTTCTCCTTCTCTTTTCACAACACAACTGTCTCCACTAGACGGGCTGACAGAAAAATGATGTGCTGTATATTAATAACAATCACATTTATTATTATTGGCCCTTAAAAACAAGAATTGAATTCTAATGCATAGGCTACATGGTTTACAACAAGAGAGAGAAAGATAAAAAGAATTGGGTGAAGATGGGCCTTCACACAGAATATTGTTTGTCCTTGTCAGAGTAGACCTGCTGTGTCGGCTGAAGAAAACAAGCAACGGCTGAAAGTGGATGTGAGACGTGAGCAAGAGGAGATATGATTGAAAGAAAAAAATCACTCAAGGATGGGAAATACTAAATATACTCGCACCAACACAATGATTGTTGGTGCAACTGTTATTTTTTAATTGGTTAATATTCATTATTCATACAGTGTTGTATACACCTGCTATGCATGGGAAGTCCTTAACTGATAACATCAATTACTGATAAGATTCAACATGAAGGTGTAAAGAGTGAGTCAAAACCAAACCAACAAGACTTTTAATCCTAACAGCAACCTTGACCGTGGATCTCTTAGGTCTCTAAACTGGTCTCAGTCTCGAATGCTAGTTCGTATTGTAGGTCTTGATGGGGTGTTTCAGAGTCTGAAGGTCTTTAATCTGGTTTTTGAAGCTAACCTATCCTGAGCAGAAAGTTTAAATTCTTGAAGAGTTGGAAATACTTTTTTTCACATTGTCAAACTTAAAGATCTTGAACAGACCCCAGAAATGGGCTGTCAGCAGGTTCAATCCAAAAGTATCACTTTTATTCCTTAAAAAAAAATCCACATTGATGTTAAACTAGAGAAATGTCTTCTGATATGCTTAAACATTAGATTCTGATTAGCCTGACGATAGAATGGAAAGTTCTTGTTTAAATGAAAGTCACTGAAAATTTTTGGCCAAAGCTGAAGCCGAATATAATAAGAAAATCTGCCAAAAACTGGATACAGAACACCGAACAATTATGCCATTTTTTTAACCCTTGCATAATTTAGATAGTAAAAATGTATTTTACTCAGTGTTTCCCACAGGATTTAGAGGGCCTGTGGGGGGTGGGTCCAAGAGAGTCCGGTAAAGTAAGTTACATGTGTCCGTTTACTTTAAATGTACACATATAATATATAAACTGAGATTATCCCTAAAATGTTATGTTGAGATACCAAGATACAATGACATCATCCAGTTAAAAAAAGAAACTTTTTTGTTTTTATAAATATTACAACAAAATAGATGAACGTTTTGATAAATAAGACTAAAAACTACAGACAATTTGTTATAAATTATAGAGTACTACTACTAATAAACATTAAAGTAAATAGTGTGTGGATTTTGGGGGGCAGGAAAAAAGAACTATAAAAAATACCTATACACTACTACTGCTGCTGCTAATACTAATAATAATACCGTATATCATATCTCATGTCATTGCTATAATAATGAACACTTTGAGATTTCACACTAACGTTTCACATTCAAAAGAAGTAACGTTAGAGAACTCTGTTAGGCAGGAAGCTGTGTAACTTGTACAACTCACGTTTATGTTTAATAATAATAATTAGAAGTAATGAACTAGGGAGAAATGAGGACCGTTCAGTAGAAATGTCGCACTGTTTCAGAATAAGTCTACAATCACATCTGTGACACCCTGTGGGGTCAGGGGTGGGAGTGGTCTCTCTCTCCCCCTTGTAGATCAAGAGCTCGTTACGGTAACTGGAAGCACCTGGGCCCAGTGTCTTTTGAGGTTAGACTATTTGTAACCCTGTTTTTTCATTCTGCGGGAGGCTGCTGTCAAGACCAGGTCAGACCTCCCTGCAGCCGGCTCCTCGGTTTTTCCTTTAGTTTGGTTTTCTTTGGTTTTGGACTCTTACTTTGTGGGATTTATCTTGTTTTTGCATACTACAACACCTACACACATATACACTCATGCAACCAACATCCTGCCCAGACACTACTGAAACCACAGACTCATACATTGATTATATTAATTTGAAATACCCTTTAAGTTTGCTTTAACCTTTGTTTAAATAAACATATATTTTTTAAATGTTTACCATGGTGCGTCTCCCTTTTGTTGTGGCCTTTGAGCCAGGTCATAACATTAGCCTACTCACCTACTATAACATGAAACATCCTGCTGTAATACATACAGCAATACATTGTAATGCGAAAAACGGGAGGGTTAGCAAGTCTGGTATGAATGTTTTCAGGAGAGTTAAAGTTATGAGGGCTGTTTTTTATTACTATCGAAGTCATGTAATTGAAGTGACAAATGACCAACTCACCGTGAACACTGAGTGTGAGAGCTACCAGGAGCATCGTAGCTCCGGTAGACTTTGTTCTGTGGGGCTTCATTGTTAACAGAGCAGCTGCAGCACATCCTCTGATGGGCAAACTGTGCAACACTCATGACCTGAGGGAGGGATCCGACTCTTTTTCATATATCGGCTGTTACAAACGCCGATGCAGATATATCTGCATGTAGCTTATATCTGCCAATAATATCTGCAAAGCGAAAAATCAGTCGGGCTCTAGCTGGAACTAACTTCTTTCTTAGCATTAGCTAAATAGAAATCAAGCACAGCGCTGTTTAACTGCAGCTGTCAGGATTTAATAAAGGAACCAGCAGTTTGGAAAGAAAACTCACAAGTAGTCCAGTTCCTGTGTATGATGAATTCATTCGGATTGAGAATGTGGCACGGGGTAAAACTGCTTACCTGAACCTTGGCAGACTGCGATACACTGCAGGACGGGTCCTCTGGTCGGGTCCTCTGGTCCAGCTGCATCTGGAGGATAGCCATGTGAACAGCTAAGGAAGAGAGTGAAACAGAGAGACGTAGTCCTTTGATGTCGTTTATGAAATATCCCATAACAAATCTGAAGGAATAAAACTTAAAGGGTTAGGCTAGTCATATTTATTTTTCTCATTGTCAACAATTCCAATGATGATCCAATGAAAACTAAAAATGTATTGATCCTCTTACAATAAGTGTCTTTGTACCCAAAGCCTGCTTTTGCTCCTTCCTCTGTGCCAAATACCCCAATGTTGATCTTTTATGTTCCATTATTATTATCAAAAAAGGGGCTGTTGTTTATGCTGAGTCAATCCCACACTGTCCTGTTGCTGGGAATACTCGGAGCACCAAATGTGTATTAATCCAGGGCAGAAAATAGTCCCCTTCAAATGCACCACTAATTTTGGAGTAAAGACTGCTAGAGATGACAGCAGCTAGTTGTTGTAGGGACTTACTGTACCTTTTAAAAAAAAAAAAAAAAAAAAAAGAAAGATAAAGGTTTATATCTTCATTAGGCTCCCAGTGCAGATAAATACTAACATATCTGAATGCTTCCTAAACCAACTGAACTGAATTTAAAGGATGAAGAGGTGTTTATTCACTGGGTTGTTACAATATGATAATATGATCATAATCATTTTCAGCAGCCTCCTTTAACATGATTGGTTCTTCGCAAAAAGTGCGTCTGCTGCATTTTTCATCCTCAGGATTAGATTAACTTTACTTTTTGGAACTGTTGTGGAAAAAACATCACTAAGCTATATGTTTAGGACTCTGGACTTAATCTGGCTGATTAATGTAGTCTTTTAAATCACTTCTGAAACCCCACTAAAAAAAACATAAAAACAACATTCGGGTAATCTTTCATTTCTAGCCCACAACTCTAATCTTTATCTTTATCTGCCATTCTTTTATGTTTTTGTCTTATGTTTTATCTTTTTTGTTTTCATTTCCATTATGAGTTGTGAGTAGAGTTGGTACAGTCACACATCTACCAAATACAACCTATGAGGAGCAACCTGTATCAACTTCTACAAATTACACCAAGGATAGAAGGTCTTATGTGGTGGATCTTGGTTCCAAAAATATTCAGCAAGCTGGTGTTTCCGCTATATGCAGCTGCTGAATCGCGACCACCGCTCCTAAAATTTCCCACGATCATTAAACTATGCGCTACAAGTGTTTTCACTCGCACACTGTCGCGAGCGCGGCAGCACTCAATTCTCGGCTCCCTTCCTCTCCTCGTTCTATGCAGAACATACGTGTCAAGAGCAGCGTAACTCTGAATCAGGAAGTGCGTAGCGAGTGTTGTCCAAGTGACAGAAAGTGACGGTGAACGCGAGTGGAGGAAAATATTCTGGCAGAAAATCTGCGGGGTCTGTTACAGTGTGTCAGCTTCTCAAGACCAAGAAAAGTCTGTTTCCCACCTGCTGGAAAAGTGAAGCCTGTTAGCTCTAAGTTAGTTAACATCTCCCCTTCAGACTGCAGCTGAGCAGGGAAGCTTCTACAGCAGCTACAGAGCTGCTATGTAACTTAACATTAGCTCAATTTACAGAAAGTAACTGGAAGCTGTATTTTGTTACTGCCTACTTGTCCAATTTTGAGAACATCAGGTACAAACTGAGACTAAACTGACATAGCCTGCAGCTCTATGCTGTACAGACTGATTAAATTATTTTTCAGTTTTCATTCTGAAAAAGTGGTTTTGGAAAAGAAAGGACGGAGGTGACTGGAGGAGCTGAGGTTAGTAAAACTAATTAGTGATGCAAACTAGTCCTTTTAAGCTAATGAGATGTTTCTTTTTGGATTTTAATGTGCAAATAAAATGCACCTCAGAAGGGAGGAGGTTTCTCATGTTGCCTATTTTTATATATAAATGTCAGAAGCTGTAAAATGAAGACACAAAAGGCAAACATGAACAGTCGTATCCATAATGATTCTGAGGTCACATTAACAGGGTTTTCCTGCCGTTAAGGCTTAAGAGGTGATGCCCAAAACATGCTGTGCCATCAATGTAAAATCACTGTGGTTGTCGTTCCTCCAGAACACTGATCTTTGGGTGGTGTTTATGTATGATCTGCTCTAGCTTTTCTAACAACTTGTTCAGAGATATGGTTAAAATAATGGCCCAATGTGATATGAAATTACATATTTTTCACTGGGGAGCACCCCCAAACCCCCTGTCCAACACCAAAACATTCATCTAAAGCTCACATTAAACTGGGAAAACACAGCAGTTTTAAGCTACTCTAAGGTGCATCGCATGCTCATGAACACAAGAGCAATGTTGCTGAGACATGTTGTGTTGGGGTTTTATATTCAGGCAAAAATTTTGCTTCACCTCTGCTTGTTTGTGAAGTGCGACTATTTCTTCGGGGGTGGGGGGGCTGTTTGTCCTGCCCCCTGCTGCTGAAAAAAATCCTAGAAGAAAAACTGCAAGCAATACAGAAGGTAAGAATAGAGCCTGCAGGTACAAAACGTATGTGTATGTTCAGAATATAGCTATTACGCCAGCTTGACTTTTTAATTTTAATGAATCTGTTTGTCAGTTTTGATGTACAGATCAGTAAGTGTGTAAAGGCACTTAAAAATGTGCTGTTTGAGTTAGTTTTCCAAACAAAAGCTGAAAGGACTGGGGTCATGTGGACTTTACAGCTGAAATAACAAACTGTCTAAATGAAGCAGACAGATGTTTGAGGATGTGGTGCACAAAGATCCATGTGATCTAGGCAAAACTGCACAAAGTCTTGTTGTGGGTCAGTGACAAAAAACACAGAACCGCTGGCCTGTGAGGGTGGAAGTCAGTCGCTTTCTGCTTCCTCCAAAGCTGCTCTGACCACAGGAAAGACAAATAAACCATTTGTTCACAAAATATTGTGCAGTTACATTTCACATGTCAAACTCCAGTGCAGTCAATCATCAATAATGACTGTTTCACTTCCTTTGTAATGGAATGTCTAAAATGCTGAAACAATACTTTGTGAGGAAATTAAATTTTTTTTTCTCTAAATGGCAGCGGTACCTTCACAATTTCCCTGTGCCGTAAGCAACATTGAAATTGCTTGTTTTATTCCGCTAACACTTTGAAACCTTTTAAAAACATTGGCAAGGGGACTTCACAAACATCAAACTAATCCAGCTCATCTTTTCTTTGGATGGGAGCAGGGGGGCCGCCAGGAATTTTGGTCCCCATAACATAAAAATAAAATTGGACCCCATCTGCACAGAGCTGTCACTACTTCTCTAAGACTTAACTGTCCCATCAAAAGCTTTACATAACTCTAATTAAAGGCTTGCAAGTGTCTGGCTTCTTGTAGTTCAATATCAGCACTAGCACAATATTTACTGCTGGTGATTTGTACATGCAAGTCTGTGTACAGGATGCAGTTCACTATTTGCTTCTTAAATAAATTGCCCTTCATGATGGGAATAATAAAGTCTGTATCTATAGATGTCATTTAACGGCCATAATTCAATTTAAATGAACGAATCAAACTGGATTATTTTAATATAGTCTGTAACTTACATGCAGGCTGTGGTAAGCTGCTGTCCAGCATCCAGTACAGACAGGAAGGTGTTTTTTTATTTAATTTATTTCATAATGATCATTATGTGAGAAAATAATTTGTGTTAGCTTATTTCACTGTGGAGGAGGGTGGTGGGGGGGTGGTCAAAACATAAGATTTTTAACTTTTATTGCCAAAAACAAGTCAAAACAAAGATCATTCAGTTAATTATTAGATTTAAAATGAGATTTAAAAGGTTTATATAATGTATAATATAATTTGATATTAGCTTCTAATTATTTTTTGGGGCCCCTGTCAGTCAGGCGCCCTAACTCTGATTTGGTTGTTGTTGCTTTTGTGGCTTTTTTTTTTTTTTAATACCAATATCATTATTGATTTTGCATAGGGAAACGGTCATTGTTCTGTGATTATATGCTGTGGCCTCTTTTGATGTAGAATATGATGTCCATTAGAGTGGATAGGGTTAACAAAAAGAAGATGTATTCATACTTCAGTGTCTCCCAGTGGACAAGCTGGGTCATCAATGCTACTTGAGAGTGATGGAAAAATGTTATTTTTCACCATGATGATTGAGGATATCAGTCTGCAGGGAGGACAACAATGATTTCTCTATTCATCATGTTTGGGTAGCCAGGGAGAAAAACATGTTGTTTATGAAACTAATACTCACAATGGAGTCCGTTTAACCTGAGTCAATATAATGAGACATTGAATAGCGCCAAAGGTGATGGACTGTGTCTAATTACATTACTGCAACCAGGCTAATTCTTATGAAAGTGCTTACAGTTGCTAACAAAACCAAAAAAAAACCTGATGGGTAAATGGCTATTTTATTAGCTCTGATATGATTAGACAGAGCTTGAAATAAGAACTACTACACACTTTAGTCATTGACAGCAATTTTCCTGGTATTCTTGAGAGATATTCAGTAAATATAAAAAGGTCTTTGAAGCAAATGGATCAACCTACTGATTATGTTGAATATGTATTTGACTTACTGGCTATGTTCACTCAACATAACAAAAAACATCACACTGCCCTTGTGTATACGTATTTTTGTGTATGTAGTTTGTACTTTTGTATATAATAGCAGTGCGGTTTGGTAAAATAATAAGATATGCTGAAAGTGGATGAACAGGAACATGTAAACAAAGGGAAGACTGATTACATAGAGAAGCAAAGCAAAAAGGCAAAACAACCGAGAGAAGAACAGAAGAAGAGACAATGCAAGAAGAAAGAATAAAAGACACAAAGGACACATGAAAGGAAAAAGGCAGAAAGCCAGAGGAGATAGGGTGAAGCGTAAGAGCATTCATCCCGTAGAAAAGTTGCTGTGCTTTCCGTGGTTGTGCTGAAGGCTAAGCCAACATGCCCAGCAGTGATGAATTGGTCCTGTCGGGATAAGCCAAACAAACAGAGATCTGTATAGTGTATGACAACCCTCCTCTAGGCGCTGCAGTGAACAATGACATTTCCCTACTAGCTGCGTAACAGTGGCTCCAGAGATATGGCAGGACACATATGCTCGAGATACACAGCTGTTTATTTTTTTTTACATGGCTATGCATTAAATAGGCATATCTCAACGATTTAGTAGAGGAGTTGAAAAAAATGCCACAAACACTGCTTTTGAAAAATAACAATGTTTATTAAAGCTGCAAAATGAAAGCGACTTTGACCGCTGGAAGTACACTACAAACCATAGCACATCACATCAACGTATAAAGGTCTTACGGCTAATGTGTTAACAAACAATTGGTGAATGTCATTTACACATCCAGCAGATACTGAGCAACATGGACATCCCATCTGAGTCATTCACTGTTGAGTCATAGTGCAGCATTTATTATGGTTTCAGCTGTAGTTTAGGCTGCGTTCAGACCGACAATAGTGCTACAGCAAAACAACTCACTTGTTGCTACATCAGTATGTAGCAGTATGTGGTTTATATGTAAAACGGGTGGAAAGTATTTCATTGTTGATAATATTTCATAATAATAATATATAATAATATTTAATAATAATAATAATATATAATAATGTTTCATGCGCGTTACACAAATCGGCATATTTCCACCATCAATGATTATGTCGATGAGTCACTCTAACCCTACTTCACATTGGCTTAAACAACTTGGAAATTCAGGGGCACCCTGGTGGCCAAGGGTTTTAAGGTGTGACCATGAACCCTGTTTGAGTTCAGCTGGCAACCTTTGTCATTTGTCGTTCCCATTTTGTCTCTCTGCCCTCAATCTTTCTCCTGCGGCCTTTTATATAAAGGCATAAAATGCCTCTAAGGGATTTCTATCTTGCTAGAAACTGTACAGCAAAGTGTCTTACAGATTTCATGGAATAAATATACAATAATAGTATTGCCCATCTGTACTGTACAACTTGTCCAAGTTTTCACCACAGTAATTATTTCCTTCTGGCTCAGTATGCCATGGAAATATGTTAATTCCTTCGTATTGAACAATTCTGCTGATCTTCATTTAAAGAGGTGCTATTATATTCATTTTCAGGTTCATAATTTTATTTAGGGGTTGTACCAGAACAGGTTTACATGGTTTTGTTTTCAAAAATCACCATATTTTTGGTCATATAGCACATTGCTGCAGCTCCTCAACACCCTGTGTGTTCATTTAGCTACGGAGTGATACATCTTGTCTCTACATGATCTTTGTTGGGAGTTGCACATGCGTAGTTACGAATTAAGGACTACTAGCCAATCAGAAGCAGAGTAGGCGGGCCCTGAGATGGTTCAGCTGTATATCCCCTTACCAGCTTAGCAACATGGACTGGAGCAAGTGTTTCAGATTGGTGAGTTATTAATCTGTAACAAAAGTATCTTTCATCCATAAAGTTTTAACCGAGCTCTGTCTCTACGTCACAGTAACAACTTTATGTTGATTGACTGTCTGGAGGGTAGCTAGTGTTTGGAAGGGAGAGGAGAGCTGTGTGCTGCAGCTCACTGTTTTTCCACCAGTGTTTTTGAGGGCGTGTCAAACTAACCGCTTGGCGAGCATTAGTCACAGGGATAAAAGGGAAACAGCTGGACTACAAACGAGCTGTTTTCAGGCAGTTCAGAGCATTTGGGCTGGACTTTGGGCTTGTTCACTTTGCAAACCTATTACATGAACAACAATAGATATTTAACTCAATAAAGGAGAGTCTGTGTGTCTCTCTCCCTCGCTCTCTCAGCCTCAGGGTTTGTGTCTCAGAGAACAATAAAAGTTGTCTAAGTCCCCAAATACATACGCTCTACCAATCACTCCATCTTTTTCACATGTCTGTTCGAGCCTTACTGTTTGCTAGTATGACTTAGTACATAATAGAACCACATGTAGCTGCACATTATCCCATCGGCTACAGTTTTATAGATTTGAGGTGTCCAGATGTTTCCAATATCCAGCTGGAGGTGGATTACAGATACATTTCCTGTACAGAACAGGACAAGGAATCTCCTGCCAATATAAATCTGGAAGGTAGAATCCAGAAGGAGCTGCATGTCCACTGCAATAAAACAATTTACACCAAATTCCTTCCAACATTTTTGACTAGAGAGAAGGAAAAGGGGAGGGAGGAAGACAGACGTTTTGGCCCAAGGCTTCTCTCAGTGTGTCATCACAATGTCGTGCATGGCTCAGCCGTTTAAAGACAGCAGGCTGTAACAGTCTTCTGTTGCCAAAATCACCTGGTTACTAATTGCTTCTGACATAGATAGCAACATCACAGTTGATGAACAAAGTGGTACAGGAATAAAAGATCTTATAGTCAAATGGATCAATATTTCTGTCCTATTGATAGTCCATAGCTCATGATATTCAGTGTTAAATGATTATTAAAGAAACAAAGCTGCTAATAGTCATATTTAAGAGGTTAAAACTTGCAAATATTTTGTATTTTTGGTTGAAAGCAATTTAAATGATCAAAATGTTTCAATTATTTTGTGTTGACCAACTCATTAAATGATCAACTAAATGTTTTAACAGTATGCTGTATTTGAGTTTCTCCTCCTGTGGGACACTCACTTCCTCCCATGCAGCAAACAGCAGCGTTTGATTGTCACTGAGTGCACTGATTTGTTATTTTGTAAGGATGCTGTTGGTCACAGTTGTGTGCATCTTTCTGAAATGATATTGGCATATTGTGTTCCAGAGAATGTGCTTTACTTTCTCACATAATCCACTGACCTCTTAAAGAAGCTGTCACATTGTCACCGCACTCTCTCAGGCAGAGGAATTTTAAAAAGCACTTCAGCAAAATCACAAGATACAGAAGAAAAAGGGAAAAGTAAAAATCACAAGTAAGAGCTTCCTTTCCAAGATAGAGGCCCACAATGCACAGTGTTGGTGGTAAAATCCTCAGTCGTTGTCCAAATTTTGCTGGAACTGCTGAACCAGCTCAATCAGTTTATCATGGTTGGCACCCACTAGGCGTCAAGTTTAAGTTCACCTCACTTAAGTGTCCATGACAGTCTTCTGTCACACAGTTCATCCAACAGCGGAGAAGGATTACTGCAAGATTCACTGATCTTTAATTTTTTTATGCTTGTTGGACTGCACGATTCAGTGTGTATGAATAACTGTATGAGAAGAACTCAAGGGACTGATTTTAATTCTTCCTGTTAGTGTATCAATGTAAGAAAATATCAGAAAAAGAGCTAAGCAATGATGTAAATGGGAGTCCAGACAAACAGAGTGGCAGACAGACATAAACAGATGAAAACAAACAATTCCACCCTAAGGTGCAGGAGGCCGGTGGGGAATCTTGGTTGGGGATCCTGTAGAAATGTCAAGCTAAGCATACATCAATGGAGGCAAGGCAGGGCTGTCAGGGAGCATTAATGCAACACGCTTGATGTTTTAGTAATGAGGACATGCTGTATAGACAGTGGCAAAGATGCAGGGACGCTAACAAGTGCCAGCAAGGCATGGATGATCGAGAATCAGACTAACAGAGGGAAATCAGAAGTGGAGGCAGACACAAACGGACAGGATGACTCGAAGAAGAGAAAAACAGTCACAAACAGTAGAACCCTACACAAACAAACTTTTACCCTTGTGGACTCCATGCCGTGCATTTTATATGTATACTTGATTACTGGATATTATATTGATTCTTTCACTGTTAATACTTTGGCAAGAGGGACAATGTAAGTAACCGTGCAGCTAGTATACTATGTTGTATAGTGCCCTTTCCTTGTTACTGTACTAACTCATTTTTGCAATACCTTCGTTTTATCAGTCATTCAATTAGTTCAGATTTTTACTTGACACTTTTTTCAATGCAGCCCCAGAACCGCTCTTCAGTGATGGCTGAACTGCCAATTTTCTGGAAATTTAAAGTTGTCCTGGCAAATTGTTCCCCAAATGCCACTTCAAACAGCAGGACTTTGATGAGCTGACAGCACTAACCATATTTTTTTTTCCTAGTCCCACTTTTGGATGAAGCCAAATCAATATTTCTCCCTCACATTCTCCTTCAACATCTAGACCCCCGGCTATTATGCCAGGATTCTATTTGTAGACTTCAGTTTTGCCTTCAATACGATTCAAAGCCACACCATGATAACCAAACTCCACCATCTCCACGTGCCACCTCTCCTCCTCATTCCCTGGATTCCTACTTTCCTCAGTAACAGACCCCAGGCAGTGAGGGTGGGTAGCACTCCATCCACCATTACTGTCAACACCGGGGCCCCCCAAGGCTCCAATCAGTTACAACTAGGCCTGTCGCATTAGCCACAAAATTGAAAAGCATATCGCGGACAATGGCAACCACCGCAACAACCACAATGTTCATACTTTACACTTCAGGCCGTGTTAAATTAATAAATTAGTGCTTCAAACGTTACACAACCGTAACGAGCTCTGTAACGGATCAAGGACTGATCGCTAAGAGATGTTTTTCTGTTTATTTTAAAGGTTAGCTAACTTGGCCATAGCATATTGCGTGGCTAATGTGGCTAACAGGCTCGGCGATGTTTAACTAACGTTGTAATCCTGGGGGACAGTCGAGAGAAACTTTTGGGGGCTGATGCCGATATTAAAGTGAATAAGAGCCGATTTATGAGCTGATATTTTGAATTTAAGAATGATTTGGATAGTAGACCCCTTTACTGTATAAACTACACTTAGAAAAGGCTGATATTGAAAGCTGGTATGTATATTTGCTACTTGAAGGTGCAACTTTTTCAGCTATATGTAAACAGAGAGAGTGAGAGAGAATAAGCATGTGTATTACACTTTACACATAATCTGCCATAATTTCAATATAGCACATTCACATCTAGTTCATCCCTTTACCAGCATTCTTCTAATCAAAGCTATGTGAAACCATTTAACCACCAGTGGTATAAATCATGCCGTCTAGGATACAGTGAGTTGCTGTTGAATGCATCTAATACATGAATCATGAATCTCTACGAGGAGATTTCATTTTACTAACATTATAACTACATCCAGAGCAATGGGTGGCGTGCTGTAACGTTATGTGATTTTAGAGAATATTTAGAAGTGATGAACTGGGACAAATGTGGACCATTCGCTAAAACTGCCACACTGTTTGAACTAAATCTACAGTTATGTCTGTCAGCAGCTTCCAACACCCAGCTACCGTAACATTAACCTGCTGTGAGCTGGTAGGAAGCCGGGGGAGATGGCAGTGAAAATCTGGAGGGTTAGCAAGTCATGAATGTTTTCAGGAGAAGTGATTGGGTCGTTTTTTATTATAATTATTAAAATCGTAAATAACGTGACAGAAGACTGACTCAGTGCTAACACAGCCCTCTGCGTGTTTGGTTTCGACATGCTGCAGTAAGCTCCGGTCAGCTGATTTTTTTTTTTTTTTTTTTCCTTCTGTGGTTCTTGTGGTGAGGCGGTGTTGTTAACAGGGGAGCTGCAGCTGGTCGCCCTCTGGTGGGCAAACTATGCAACACCCATGACATGAGTGAAGGAAGTGACTCTAGGTTTCTTTTTTTAATAGTCAAATCTGCCGTTATAAACGGCCGATTAAATGCGATTTGCTCATATCGGCCGATATATGGGTCGGGCTCTACTAGCGAGCGTAGTGTGTTGGATGTCTGCAGCTGTTTTCATGTTTCTTTCTGTGGAAATTTAGTTATAACGTTGCTACAGCACAGTGGTTGGTTGCGGACCACCCATTCTGCTCCTCGTGCGTGCGTGTGTGCACGTTGGTGTGGTATGTACATTGACTTGATAGACATGCCCTGAAGGTAACGATATAGCTACGTTACGTGTGAAAAGGACACGGTCAAACTACAAAAAAGAGTTTGCTTAGCAATGTTATTGACTAGCACCCAGCAGCTAGCTTGCCCTGACATAAAGCTGCTGTTAGCGGCTCGTTGAGATCCACAGACACACATACTATGCTTTATGACACCAAATTACTTCATTGATGAAAAATGCAATAATACTGCATACCGCGCTGTTGAGCCCCAACATATTACTGCGGGGGAAATTACTTCACTGCAACAGCCCTGGTTACCACATATCACCAATCCATTGCCCACTTCACCCAATGGTGTAAAGACGGTCACCTCCTCCAAAATAAAAGAACTCATCCTGGACACACACCGTAAACTCTCTACCTCTCACTGCCCCATCTCCAGCAACGACCAGCCAGTAGAAACTGTCGACAGCTTCAGGTACCTTGGGTTCATTGTGTAGAATAACCTGAGTTTTGATCACCACATCACGAACATCCACAGACGCTGCCAACAAAAAGACTCTTTGCCATACGTAAACTTCGGACTCTCTCAGTCAAACCACACCTCCTGCTTCTCCTGCACTGTGGTATCATTGAACCCTTCCTCCTGTACTACGCTACCTGCTACTTCACCATGCTCTCTCTCACCAATAGAAACAAGCTTTTTAAAACCTCTAACATTTCCTCTAAAATAATTGGCCATTCCCGACCTGCCTGCCCTCATTGATACCGCCACCGCTCACTGAGCAAATACCATAATACAAAACCATCTCAACTAATGCGTCTCCGTCCTACTCTACAAAAAAGCACACCTTGGGTAATGTTTGGTACCCTGCGCTGTAAGAGCGTTAAATTCACATTCATGATGCCACTTCTGTGTAATATGTGTATATTTGTGTATGTAGTATGTGTGTGTTATCCGGGTTGCCCTTGGTACAGCCTGTGAAAACAAATTTCCTCCATCTGGGTCTGGAAAGACTGAATCTGAATATATGTGTATAATTGTAGGTTTAACTCATCACCATAAACCAATATTGTGTTTTAGATTTGAAACTAACATTTCCCCATATTTACCATGCACTAAATTTTATTTTTATGTCTTATCAATGTTGCAATATCATATTTTTTTCTGCAAGCCACTGCAGGACTTCTGCAGGTTAATTTCATTGTGTTCTCTTTCCTGAAGTGAGATTTGGTATTAAAAAAACACCTTTCTCTGGGCTGTGCTGTATTTGCAAAAAAAAACAACAATTGTGTTGACGAAATGGAATCTAGCCAAGTAAAAACTCTTTCCCTCTATTCATTAAATGTGTTCACTCTCCCAGGCAGCAGCAGCAGCATTCATTGGAGTGTCAGCTCATCCTGTTATCTCCACATCAAATTCACTATCGTTTTCACTTCAGCTCCACTTGACTCATCTCAGATCTGTTTGTCCTCCTCACAACTGCCTCTTCATTCACTCTAAAAACGTCATTAAACTCTTCCAGTCGGATTTGGTGGTTCTTTTTCATGCTTTCAGTCTCTCTGACTTAAGCTGGATTTCATATGAATGTATTAAGACATACCGAAGATTAAACAGTAAAACAAGATGTGAAAATTTAATGAGCTTTTTGGGGTGGGATTCAGTGCCACACTAAGAAAGAAAATTAAACAAGCAGAAAGGATCAACAATTGTTGAACCTAGTATGATCTTTTTTTAATTTTATTTTTTTTTTTAAATTTGGATGAAAGCTAACAGCTTCAAAAGGGTACATGATGTAAAGAGAAGTAAAATAATTCACAAGAAAATCCCAAAGCGAATCATGAGAATAAATCCAATCTGTGATCGTGAGTCCAACTAGCCACAGGGTTAGTGGTGGTGGAGGTGTTAAACTTTATAGACATGGAAACGTCCTTTACTTACACAAGGGGGATTATGTGATCCATACAATACAAAAGGTTTTTATAAGAATGTATGCCAATATTTACCCATTTTGTAATTTATCAAGATATATATGATGTCTGTGAAGGTTCTCAGTCATCCAGGTATTAATCCAAGGTAGGTTAAAATCAATGGCAAAGAGAGTTTCCTGACAGTTTTAAATTTTTTGGACTTTAAAATTATGTTCAGAAATTAAGACCAATATAGAAAATGTATCCAAAGATATACAACATGTTTTATTATTATATTATTATTATATTGATAATGTACAGCCTGAGAAAGCACCTCTAACATGACCCTCACTTCCTCTTCCGTAGTGTTTTTATTTAATCTTAACTGGCAAGAACAATAGCTTTCTCCCAAGTGAGTCCAAGTCTCATGTCTGCGAGCCAGCAGACCTTCTACTGATCAAGTTAATTCAAAAGCATGCCCTTGATGTAAGACAGAGGACACAGTTTGTAACTCTCTTCTCCAACTCCATTAAATAAACATTGAATGTTACACCCTCACCACTCTCCAACTGCAGTGAAACTGTGTCACATTCAAAGGGCACAGAAACTTTCAAACTGCAGCCGCTAAATCTGTGCATGAAATTGACAAGACGGAGCTGACAAAGCAGTTTTCTGTTTATAGGTGAGGCATTCGGGGATTGGGTATACATCCCAAATACGTGTTTTGCCAAAGGAGAGGTGTGTGTGTGTGTGAGTCTTAGAGCAGCCTCTCCTATGTAAAATCTTAAATGCATACTTTGTTTGTGCTCTACTTTAGGAGGCTCTACATCATGTGGTGGCAACTCTACAGTAACTCCAAAGAGCTTTAGGAAGGAATGTGAACTTCTATTTCAACTAGGTTGCAACACACTTCTGAGACTGCTCAGTCAGACATGGGCCGGTTGGCAAGTGGATGTAAGTAACCCGCAAATTCCTCTGAGACCGCCTGCATCATGTTACGGCTGTACTGAGCTAGTCCATCTGGAGCTAGAGTCCAGCACGGCCATGCTCCTAGCCTCGCATGCTTGTACAGAGCAGATCAAACCAGACAGGAATTCAGACACAGGTCTTCAGCACATTGTTTCTTGATGGTTTTTATTCTTACGTGGAGCTTGTTTTGCTGAGAGCGGGTAGTTTTATTAGTGGACTGCATTTTGTGAGCTGTAGTTGGAGAGAAGCTACAACCTGATCCGATTCCTTCACATTAGTAGCAGAAAAACTACATATAGCCCCATTAACTAAAACAGAAACGGCTGTGTAGGAGGAATACAACTGGGTGAGGAAAAGACAAATTAACATAACAAGGTGAGGTTGCTGAAGACAGTTTACTGTCAAATGTTATACACCATGGCAAGACTAAGCACAGCAACAAGACTAAGGTAGATATATTGCATCAGCAAGGTCTCAGCAAGGTTTTCCAGATGTGCCGTCCAAACTCTTGAAGAAGCACAAAGAAACATAAATGCAGTGGTTGGCCAAAGAAACTTATTGCAGCAGATTAAAGACACATCATGCTTACTTCCCTTCACAATCAGAAGATGTCCAGCAGTGCCATCAGCTTAGAACTAGCAGAAAACATTGATACCCTGGTGCCTGCATCTGCATCTGTCCAGAGAAGTCTGATCAGAGGTGGAAGACTTGCAGCCAAAACGCCATACCTCCAACATGGAAACAAGGCCAAGCAACTCAACTATGCACGGAAAATGGCATTTGGTGCTCTGGACTGAGGAGTCAAAATTTAAATATTTGGCTGCAACAAAATGTAGTTGTTTTTTTTAGCCAAAGGACTGGAGAGTGGTCCAAGAATGGGTGTCTACAGGCAACAGTGAAGCATGGTGGAAGTTCCTTGCAAATTTGGGGTTGCATTTCTGCATACAGAGTTGAAGATTTGGTCAGAATAAACACAATCAGAGAGGCATCTTATTGTCCCCAAATTTATTCTGCAGCTTGATAACGAGCCAAAACATACAGCAAAAGTCATTAAGAACCATCCTACATGAAGAGAGAGAAGCAAGTGATGCTGAGTTCCTTCAGAAACTATGTGCAAGTGTACCTAAAAGAACAGATGCTGTTTTCAAGGCAAAGGGTGGTAAATATAATCTGTTAACTTGTCTATTTTGAAACGCATGACAGTATTTTTTCCACACCTGCCTCTAACACTATAGTGCATAGAGACCACTTTAACTTACATTTAGGAGAGTAACTGGGAAGATTTACACTATATGTATGGAGAGAGAGGGAGAGAGTTATTTATAAATTATTTATAAAATTATATAGTCACTAGGGCTGACCCCGAATAGTTGGAAGATTCGATGCTTCGATGGGCGGAGCCTGATTCGACTGTCAATCTCACAGTCGAAGCTTCGCTGTGAAATGAAGATCATGCCATTTTGGCGATACTGGCGTGCTCAACGTCTGATTTTACATAGAACTACCAGTTTTCTCGCAATAAATTAATATGCCTATTACAATACACATTTCAAGAAAAGGAGGGGAAAAAAGTTTTTTTAAAAGTTTTTAAAGTGCGTGAATAAATCCAGAATCGTAACCCTCAAGGTAGGTGGCACCAGTGCGCATGTGTAGGTGTAGCCTGTGTGAGTGTGTAGTGGCAGAAGAGGAACTTGCTGGAGAGACGGAGCCTTAACTTCACTGTTGTTGTGCAGAGTTGTCTGCATCTCGCGGGACATTCGGATCATTTATCACAACACAAAGAATAATACATCGTTGGTCTTGAAATACACCTGCGAGAAACCGCAACGTGCATCTAGCTGTCGGACTATATATAGTTTTGCACGCAAAACTCTGCACAAGACCGGTGAATGGCAGGCGAGAAGAGCGAAAAGGTCAACAATAAGACTCAGTTTAACTGGAAATGTACAGTGTAAGTTACAGTGACTAATGAATAGACTACAGCTGTGCAGATTATAAAGATTAAAGCGGAGCTACCGCCCTAAATGGGTCATAATGGTTAAAATTAAATGTACTTGTTAAATTTTGTAGTAAGATAAAAATGGGAGAACATAATATCTAGTGGTCTTTATTTGTGTTGTATTTAAATTAATAAAAATATGATGCCACTGTAAGAAGTTCCAACCGCACCCATTATTTTTTATTATTGCATAAAATAGTAGAATAAAACCTGACATTAAAACATTTAACCTAAAACAGGCGTGTGATTTCAGTTCTATTGCCGGTGCCAGCTTTAGGTGGAGAGCCATGAAAGAGGCTGCTAATCAGCCTGATAAATATTCCAGTAACCATGTGCTCAGTATCTGGGATTTGCAGCGAGGCTGTGACTATAAGGAAAAACAGGACATGTAGCAAGAGGGACAAGAAACATGGGGAAGTCAAGGACTTGAAGATTGGAGTTTTGTTTGATGTATAGTTTGTGCCCAAGTAAAGCAGATGTGTACCCTGCCCTCGCCTTGTGGGATCTGTCCCAAAAAGCAGGTTTGTGTCAGGTTATCAGGCAAACTTTTCTGAACAAAAACAAACATGTATGTGGATAACAGAATTAGCTTTAATACATTTTGATGTATCACAGTACAAAAACCATGGGTGTAAATAATAAAATGAATGATGGCTGTATTCCATTTTGCTGCTTCAGTCATGGCTCAGTATGACATTTAATATAATAAAGCCATTCTTAATTTTATTAGCAACACCCATTACATAAACATAGCCATGGAAATTCATTACAAAATTAACCATTAAATGTGATGAACAAGTCGAGCAAGTGCCAGCTGCCATCATCCACTGTACATGGCATGAAAAATCTTTGTAGACACAGACTGGCAACAACATGTAGTCTTCTACAAAGACGACCTATATGATCAGAAATTTCAGATGAAGATGACTTTGTTTATTGTCATTGAATACAGGTTGTGTTTGGCTTAATGTTTCATCAGTGCCTTCTAATGTTTATATTGATATTCTATTAAAGATGGTGAGAAATGTGCAATGTGGTTAAATGGCTGCTTTCCACTGCCTGAAGTGCACACTTTGGCTGTGTCTACATTCTCTGCATTACATTGGCCTATTGGTATGCAAATTAATTTTAGTGTTTAATAAATGTATCCATCCCATAAAAAGATGCACTAAACAAATAGTAATTCAATATTTTAAATTGGAATAAAATGTTGGACACAGCATTTTTACCATAAGACTTTAAACACTGGTTCCCACTGTAGATGTTTGCTTTCAGCTGCTTAAAAATTAGACGGTTTACAATGTCAAGTCTTTGTGCATAGCCATCACCATGACCTTACACTGAAGAAGGAAATTTCATAATTAAAAAATCACATCAGAGACATTAACTTCCCACAGCGGATGAAAAACTTTGTATAGCCGAGGAGCCATGACACACTTTTAGCTTGCTGCAGTGTGTGTTTGCCTGTCCTCGTTTACAGTGCGGCTCAGTGAGACAACGGCTCAGGAGAAGAGTGTCACACAGTGTACAAGATTATTAGGCAGCATCTCTTCTGCCATCTGTTCAGCGATCCAACAGAAAACTACAAAGGTGAGCACAGACTCTTCCACCCTGGCAGCTCTGTTTGAACTCCCGCTGAACACCTTGGCTAAGAACCACAACTGACCCCGAGGCCCTTAAGAACCAGAATCTGACATTTTACTGCAATGCACCTGAGTGGAGCAATTAATGGCTTTTGTATTAGTAGCTACATGCTGTTTTCTATAACATGCATTAGTGGTTGTGGTGCATTTGAATGTCTTTAAATGCTTTGCTATACTGTATAACTATGCAATAGGCATTTATTTAGGTTTGTGGTCATATTTGTTTGTTGTTGGTCTTTAAGTCAAACTCACACTTCCAAAATCTATTTCTGTATGTGCCATGGTTATTAAGTAGAGTCTCATGCTGTGTCTCAACTCGTGCATTTCCATACTACACTTACTATTTTGAGGGCATAAGTGTGTTCAAATACAGTGCAATGTGAGTAACTGGATGATGCACTCATAATGGCTGAAAAGCTGAATGTGAACAGTGGACACGACCGCCATTTCAGCTACGAAGTGGAAGCAACGACACGGGACAAGCGGAAAGCAGCAGAGAGAGAGGCCAACAACAGAACGTCTTACAAGTTTAATACACTATTTCATCACTAAATCCACTTCTGAGATGTTTTGAAGCAAGAAATCAAATTTGTAGATGTCGAATATTGACAATAATATTGAAAAGGGATGGCAGATCAAAAATGTGCTTGAGCGTTTTTGGAGTTGAGAAGCTCCGCAAGTGGCGGCGGAGGAGCTGGCGAGGCCGGCCAGCCGCCCGCTCACAGAGCCCTCTGCTCCTGCAGTCACACAGACCGCTGCAACTGAGAGCGGTCTAAGATGACTGAGAATCTTCAAAGATATAATTTCCATTACACATTAACTAATTATACTATGTGTAGAAATACACAGAATACGTAAGATGTTATCACAATGTAAAAGAAATGCTGCTTAGGGAAAAATTTAAGAGCAAAATGAGGGTTGACAAAACACTAAGCTTTTTATCCTCTACTTTTGCAATGATTGCTGCATGCACTCTGTCCTCATTCATTGCAGCATTAATGGGGTATTGACAATAGGTGTTTCAGTAGATGGAGTTCTTGGAAAATGGAGAATACGTCTGAGTTTGCTGACTGAACAGAACCAGGTGGTCAATGGTGTCTGCATGCTGCTCATGTAGCTCAATACTTCATAGTATGTACTATCTCTATAGAGTCATATTATTCATAGGGCAGAGCTAGTTCCATATGACACCCAGGCCATGAAACATGTTCAATACGATGATGCAGGTCGTCAATAGTTGGGTGAAGATGACAGAATCGATTAACTCAGGTAGTCATGGCCTTGAGGAGGTAAGCACCGTGACAAATACGCTTTGGCTACTGCAAATCTACTGAATTTTTCTACTCGTCCCTGTCACATTCTTCTATTTTTGTCTCTTTTTTTCCCTTCCTCTTCTCACTGCCTTTCCCCTTTTTTATTTTCCTCTTCCTCCTCAGTCCTTCATTTCTTGTCCTGCTCTTCCAGTCTTCCTTTCACTTTACCTCTACTCATCTCTGCTTTCTGTTTATGTATGTCCCATATAGTCCTCCCTAATCTTCTCTGCCGTTTCTCATTTGCTCCTCTTCTTTTATCTTTTTTTCTTCCCTTTTCCTCACACAGAAAAAAATCCATCAGAAGCCATGTTATGTTGAAACGCCAACCTGCAGCAGAGTTACATAAATCAAACCCTCCGCCTGTGTCAAAAAGAGAAAAAGAACCCTCCACCCCCCCCTCAAAGTGGAAGACCAGCTTTCAGCAATGTAGTGGCCACAGAGGTCAATTATGGTTGGCCATCAATTTTACACACACTTAAATGGAGTGCTGGTACAGGTCATAAAACACTCTCCATCTGCTACATACATCAGTCATCTTTATAACGGCTGGCGCTGTCACTCGCTTCCTACATTTGTCCTCCTCCAGCCCACATTCTCAGCCGCCTCTGGACATTTGAAGATATGAAAAGATGGAAGGAGAAAGAACTCAAGAAGCACTCATTTTAACTTGCTCATTTTCACACTCCTGAATTATTCTCTTTCCAGGTTTTTCTCTTACAAATATGTTTATTCCCATCTTCCTTGTTTTATCGCACATCACTTATTCATTCACAGATTCACACATTTATTCATCTTACTTATTTTTTCATATACTTATTCACTCCATTTTTAAAAAAAGGGAGTTTTTTTATACCTACCTACGTGTTCATTCACTCTTTTTGCTTGCCGTATTTTCTTCCTTAATGACTCTCTCATTCATGACTCATGCATTTGAAGAATTTGTTTATTGGCATTCTAGTGACAAAATGTTGAGTGCCTGAATAAATTACAATACATTCACTTGCTCACTGTAATCGTTATACACTCACACAGTGAGTTGGTTGGAGAGTGCATTACTAATATTGGCTTTGGTTCTTGGCCACTGTCTCTGTTCTACTGTGATAAAACTGTGCTGCAGCTCCAATGGAAAGATCCTGAGTAATGGATTTGGACCACAGATATACGCACTCTACGTAACCTTGAGAGAAACAACTGAATTAGATTTACCTCAGGTATGAGGGAGAGAGGTGTTCTTTTTGTTTGTTCCCATTTTTGTGGAGTTTATTCAACTTATATTTAAATCAAATAGACTGTTTTGAAAAAGGTTATTAATAATTATAGCTTTTCTTCCACTAAGGTATTTGTCATGTTAATATCTTCATACAAAAAATCTGTTCTTTTCTCAGGAACACTGATTTGTAGCGACCATTTTATTTGCATAAATTACATATTGTGACCTGTAAATTAAAACATTTGTTACATAATTTGTTTTTCAAAATGCCTGCAGTAGGCTCATGTAGTTTTTTCTGCCCTGGGTAAAGTATGAAGAGGGTCCTGTCAGACCCAACAAGCTCCACAATAGTCTCTGTAGCCCGAGCAAAGACAGAAGAGGCAAGCATTTGCTTGCTCACAAAGCTAAATGGAGTAGTCTTTTGTTTTCATCTAACGTGGCAATAAAGCTTATTTGCTTTATTGCCACGTTAAAATATGTGAAAATTGGGCCTAGGTTTAAAAATACCGAAATTATGCTTTGACATGTTGTATCTCATTTGTACACTCCATAAACCGTATTGGCAAGAAAGCGAATAAGCTTATTTTCCAAAATGTTGAACTATTCTTTTCAGTATTGCTATATGTAATAATTCAAGGTAATTGAGGTGAGTAACAACTAGAAATAAAACTAGAAATGGGTTCTCTTGGACCAATCAGTCTTTTCAACTTAAATGTTGATTAAATGTGTAGGTGACATTAAAATACCAGCTATAGACTGCTAAATCTGACAAACCTTTTTATACTACTTGATGCCAAATACTGGAGGTCGTGGTTCAATAATGTTTATAAGCTTAAAATATTGATATGATATAAATAAGTAGTCTAACTGTGAAAATGCAACTCCTGAAACTGTTAAGAGATTTGTATGAGAAAATCAGAACAGAAATGGCAAAACTGGCGGGACAAAAATAGTAAGTGCTCAAATGATGGCTTTGCCAGTGTGTAAACTCCACTTTTCAAAGCCTGACGTATACGCAGTCTTATCTGCAATCGATCCATTGCTTTCTACTGTCAACTACTGTCAATAAATGTCATTCACATTTCTTCTTTAATTACTTCCAATAGTGCTTTCAGCTTTGAATTATTTAACACAAAGTCCCTGCCCAGTAATTTTTACCTTGAATTCAATATGCTTTTATATGACTCCCGAAACCCATCTAGATAAAGCTTACGGATATTTTCAATATTCTTAGTTTTCTTTGATAGCTTCTCTTTTGAATCATTAAGCCTCCTAATTAATACTGAGTCCCCTCCACTTTGTGTCCTCGTAAACCTTATCAAAGTCAAACAAACATTCACAGTGCTGGTGGCCTTGATAATACCAAAAAAAGCCTGTCTGAATTAAGGAATCTCTTTTAGAGTAGTTGTAATTTGTGTGTTACAGACCATCACAGTACTAACACTGGAGAAAGTTTCAGGTCAAAAAGACTTTTTTGTTTTCTAAATGTCGAGGGAAGCAAAATAAGTGTTTAAATTACTATAATTCAATGCATAGATTATAACTTTTATTGTCCAGTTTTAATGTAGACATCTGGATGTCTTCTGACCTGCAAATCGAGTTTCCTGTCAAAAGACTTTGAGAAATTAGGGTGGAAATGGGAAAATACATTTGGTCAAAAAGTCTAGGTTCTTTTAGATGTGCAAGCATTTACTGTATTTCAACATCTAGTAAGAACCCACTTCACAATGAAATATAATCTTAGAAATGTTATTGAAACATCATCTGAAAGTCTTTTTGTATCTGAACATCTTTTGACCTTTTAACCAGCAGGTCAATGCTTCCTCTGCTACTGTGAAGGGAATTTTCTCAAATTACCTCAGGCAATGTCAGGCTAACAATGCTTTGTTACTCTCACTCCCTGCCTCTGTGCTCCTGTCCACTCCTGCTTTTTTAACTCCACTTCTGTCAACATATTCCCCTTGAGGCCTTTTAGACAGCTGCCAGCACCACTTCAATGCATGCGTTGAGAGCAGGCATTGAAGTATTGATCAATTCAGTTTAATCTGTTGGCATAATCTTGAAGCTGTTCCACTCTTGAAGAACAAAGGGAGAAAAACAACCCCTGCCATGGATATATGAAAACACTCCAACTGTGAAGCAAAATGAAGAAAACTTAAATGCAAAAGAGACAAAGGGAAATGGAGGATATGATGTGGCAAGAGTACAGCTAATGATGCGAGAAAATCTGATTTCTGTAACCTTATCCACAAGAAACACTATAACTCTAGGGTGCTTCCTCCTGTTATGTATGCAGCTGTTAACCTTTTTTCTAGACTTTTCTTTGTATCCTCCCTAAAAAGTACAGAATAGGTTAGAATTTCCCATCTGATATAAAGTGATATATTGCTGGCTGTTTTAGAACCATTTTTCTTGGTCCTGGAAGAAAACCTATTCGGTCCTATACCTGTCCAACCTGCGTTGTTTTTGTCAGTAGCACAGTTTTATTGTTGGCTTCATGACCATTGGTGTTTCTTCAGGGACTATTATTCACATTCTTGGTGAGTTGGAGAAGATCGATACCACTCTTACATCTGTCTATTGTGAAGCTCCAGCAGTAGCTTTAGCTGTGAGCTTAGACTTTGCATATAGACTGGAAACAGTTGGTTATCTGGCAACTTCACGGTGCACCAGCTAACAAGTAATCCAGCACATAACCCTACGAAAAAAAAACTCAATGTGCCATTTTTACACTTTGGTTTTTATAAAATAACAACAAGAATGTATTACTGAGCTATAGAGATGCTGGTTGGCAGACTAACTGTTTCCAGTCCCCATGCAAAGCTAAGCTAACCGGCTGCTGGCTGTAGCTTAATTTAACGACAGAGTTGTGTCAATCTTCTCATCTATGTCTTGGCAAGAAGGTGAATTTAAAAAATATGTGGCAAGTGTGTGATGGGCATACAAATATTCCCATGGTACTTTATGAGTGTTGCAAAATCTTCTGCACACAGACTGGAGCTGCTGAGGTTACTGACGTCACCATTCAGTGTTTTTGAGTATTTTAATTCTCAGACAAGTACATCTTATGGCCCTTCAACATGCAAAAGTTAAATAGTACCACTGAGAATAGGAGCTCTTATTTGTTTCTGTAGTTCCCTTTGGTACCGCAGATGCATGTAGAGACATGTGGAGAAGCCAGATGTTGAATCATTCATGTCCTTGTTTTTGACTCTCCAGAGGGATACAGTCAAGCTTCTATTGTGGGAAAATGGCAGAAGATACACTTTCTTAAGCCTTTTTCCCCTCTGTTGCTAAATTTAATCTTCCTTGTATATTTTAGATACAGTATACAGAATATTTTATTTTGGGTGCATTTTTCTGGTAGACTTAGACAATATTTATTGTTTTATACCTTCATGCCTTCCTGCTATTTAACTGTGATATATACAATATATGACAGTATTTGTGTAAAAAAAGAAAAAGTAATAGCTGAGCTGCTGGGATAACAGTCACTGTACCACGTATGCCATTGTCTATCCTACAATGCGGTATGTCTACTATGCGATTAGCCTACTTGGACGAGCTTGCTATCCCCACCACTCGCAGTCGTCGACGTAGTGAATGATGTGGCTGAGCTAGAGAGAGAGAGCGGCAGGTGAATGCAGCGGAGAAGAGGAAAAGGTGAGCTTTGACGTTCAGTAGCAAATGTACAGTATAGGTTACAGTTTGTCAGTAAATAAAGGCTGCGGCTAAAGCTCCTGTGTGTGTTGTTCACCAGCTGCTGAAGTGAAGAGGGTTTCAGAGTGTTGCGTTGTAGATGATGTCAGGCAGTTTCACACAGCATCGCCCGCCTACGTTGAGGCAGTACACTCCAATACATCAGCTCAATGCAGCATCTCCATTTCAATGTAATAGAAAGAGGAGCATCTGTATTCCGTCAGGATTTCTAAAGTATCTGGCATAGCGTAAACAGTGTTGAGCAAGTTACTGAGACACTTACACAATTACTTTTTATTACTCCTTTAAAATAGGAGTAATATTACAGTTCTTAATCCTGGGTATTAAAAGTAATTAGTTTCCTTACTTGTTATGTTACTACATTCTTTTTTACCACTTTACTGGAACAATACTTTAGGAGTCAACAACCAGCCAAACTGAAAACAGCTCAGCCTCGCAGACCAGATGATGCTGTATAGTGTAGACCAGGGGTTTTCAAAGTCTGAGACTGCCAGCCTCCCCTCAGACAAAGTTTGGGAAACGGCAACCCCCACCACATCTTTAGTTGACTTGGTTAGTTTCACTCAATTCCTGGATGCCTATGGGATCATGAGTATATTATTTGATCCCATAGACACTCAACATTTGAGCCAAAATAGCCTTCTGTTTCTGTTTGACGTAACTTATGACTACACCAGATGGCTTTTTTAAATGCATTTATTAGTTTCTGACTCTGATGGAGGGAAAATAGTTCCCAAAACCACTGTATCTCTGAACTCTCACACATGTAGGCTCTTCTATGTGCTCTCCTTTTGATAACTAATGCAGTAACTAATGTAATATTGTTTCACTTCCATTCACTGATCCTCCCCTGAAACTGTTTGGAGCCCCCCTAGTGAGGCCCGTCTCACACTTTGAAAACCCTTGGTATAGACTATGGATATACAGTATTTAATAAAGCAAGTCTCATTAGTGAGTAATGTGCTACTGGCCAACACTGACCGTAATACTGTAATACTGCCCAAGCCTAGTTGGTAAATAACAAGAAATAAAATAAACTAAACCACGTGTCTTGGAACTTTTCTGATTTCTTTTCTGTTTTTCTGCTCTTCTCTCTACACTACAATTTTGCTTAAGGCCAACTGTGTCTGGCCTTATACCTAGGGGTGCTCAACCACAAAATGTTGATTTATCCTTCTCTTTGCCTTTAAATGGGTGGTATTATGCTCTTTTTCAGATTCAAAATCCTAATTAGGGGTTGTACCAGAACAGGTTTACATGGTTTAACTTTCAAAAAACACCATATTTTTCTCATACTGCACATTGCTGCAGCTCCTCTTTTCACCATATGTGTTGTACGCTCCGCTCTTGAGCTTCAGAGTGATGCATCTTACTTGTACAAAATCTTTGTTGGGAGTTGCACATGCGCAGTTCTCAGGTAGGGACTACTAACCAATCGGAAGCAGAGACAGGTGGGTCATAAGAAACAAGGTAGTGTGATCCAAATCAGAGCCGCTTCAGACTGAGACCGTAACCTAGCAGATGGTATAAGTTATTATCAGTCCACAACCACACAACATCATTGTTCCACATCTTACCATCAGGACTAAACGTTGAACTGTTGCCGGTGTTCTGACGATCTATGCTGCCTTGCTGAAAAATGCTTCCATAGCACAAATCGATAGACTCTACTCGGCCCTGCTCCGTTTTCCATTGCAGATGATACCCAGAGATAGCGACGCCACACACAACGGCCGCGACGTAATGTTCAATGCAACACACACCAGCGATCCACACAGCTCTTAAAATATATACAGTCTACGGTTAAAACGTTTGAATATTCCTCAGAATGTAAAGACAGATAAGCGGTATGAAAACCTTCCAGCTGTGTTTTCCTCTGCCGTTGTTGCTACAGCAGTCTGTGTGACGGCGGGAGCAGAGGGCTCTGTGACGGGCGGCTGGCCGGCCTCACACGCTCCTCCCACGGGTCGCCGCAGGCTCCCCCCCCCCACCACTTGTGGAGCTCCTCAAATCCCAAAATATTCATCACATTTTTGGTCCGCCATCACTTCTCGTAAAATTGTAAATATAGCAAATCTACAGAGCTGATTTCTCATCTCAAAACTTCTCAGAAGTGGATTTAGTGATGAAATTCCATTTGAAAACTATAAAATATAAAACTTTCTGTTGCTGGCCTCTGGCTGGTGCAATGATGATGCAGTGAATAGTGAATATTTTCTCTGACCAATCAGCAGTCTGCTGTGTTTTCACATTACATTTTAGTTTCCCTCAGTTCGCTTGGAACCTCGACAGAGGTGAGGTGATAAGGAAAAAAGTACCTGGAAGCAGGTACAACTTTTCTACAATGGAAACCCAAACAAAGGCGAGTCGAGCCAAAGGGCCTCACTCAGACTAGCTTGGTTTGAGGGCGTGTCTGACCCCACCAGCTGCTTGGCAAACTTTATGACGCGTTTGCATTGTGATGTCACAAGTGAAGGAAGTGAAGGGTTGGACTACAAACGAGCTGTTTTCAAGCGGTTGCAGAGTAGAGCTTTCTGTGGGAGATGGGAACTCCCTTTGGGCTGGACTTTGGGGTTTTTCACTTTGCAAACTTGTTACATGCACAAAAAAGATATATAACTCAATAAAGGATAGGGGAAAAGCCAAAAATCATAATACCACATCTTTAACTGTCATTGTTCAACTGTAACTTTTGTTTATGTTTATAACCCTTTTAGTAATCAAAGTAATTTTATGAGACAGAAATTTTACAGAACATAATATCAAATACTATGATGTTATGCAGTATACTTTTATGTTTGAAATAAACTCTGTCTTAAGTACGTGGCCCACAGACATCAGCAGACACTCGGTTTGTTTCCTCTTGACGCTCTGCCAGGCCTGTGCTGCTGCATTTTCGCGTCTTTCTTTATTTGGGGCCTTTTTGCTTGAGTGTGGTCTTCAGTAAATACATGATAGCCTTAGGTCAGGTTACTCACCTGGCCGGTCAAGAACATTCCTCAGTTGGGTAATATGTGTGTTTAGAAACACTGTTCTGCTGCATTGTATTAAAACCTGGCAACTGTAATTAAAAACAAGTCCTGTACTCTTCACGTGATTAGAATCTGGACATCCTCAAACACCCATAAAGCTGAAAGTCAGCACTTTAACCTCATAACTACTGTTTCACTTCAAATCCAGTTTGCTGGAACAGAAATATCTCAAACAGCGTCCTGTCTAAAACCTAAAGGGCTCATATATTTCATCTATTAAAATATGGATGCTCAGAAGAAGTGTCTCTCTCTTGTCATATTATGTGTGGAACATCTGGTGTGTTCACGTTGCGAGACAAAGTTTCTGTGAAGCAAAACGGGAGTTTGGAGGCAGACATAAAACAATGTGACAAGGTGCTGGCGAACTGAAGCACATCATTACAGAAAAGAAAACAATGTCACAGAGCCTTGCACAGTCCCATGCTCCTGAAATAAAGTGCTGTCCCACTTTCTCTCCTGCAGCCGACGTGTTCAATCACTTCAGTTTGGATTGCAGATTGTTTTCATCCACCTTGTCAACCTGTCTGAAGTATAAATCCCTAACCTCTGACCTTTTACAATATGGACCACGTTGCTTCAGATGCAGTCATGACGGAGTTTTTGAGACAGTAATTCACACACTTTATGGAACTCCCTCCCAGATTGTGATCAAACTAACTACACTTGAATATACACACATCAAAACCTGCAGAATTTTAGCACCAGCACAAAAACATTTGAACTTTTTTTTTCTCACACTTTAATGAGCAGTCTGACTCAGACAGAGGTGATGAGCCTCCCACAGGCTGACCTGTATTTTGCAGCTTTATTATATAATAACCCTATTCCTGTTTTCAATAAGACACAGGAACAACAAGTGGTAAAGATAACAAGGCAATAATGAGAAAACAGAAACTGGGCTACTGGGTTAAATGTGAAGTATTCTGCAATCCCATTTCCTCCTACTGTATGTTTAGCAACAGCTGCAGTTTAGTTAAGCACACTTTGTAGTTATATATGTTTTCCCGTATCTGGTTTTTGTTACTGGAACCTCTGACTATAAGAAGTATATGTTTAAAGTTTTATGATACTTGGTGATTCCCGCTCTTATGTGTGAACCTTTTGGACTAAAAACTGTGACTTAGGTTTGTCAGATTGTCAGACGTTGGCAGATGTTGTTAAATGAAATTATGTGACCAATGTCTTTCAATGTGTGCCTCACTGTAAAACATTTACCAAGGACTCTGTAAAGGGCTGACACCTTTCTGACCGAAGGGAAACAGAGTAAACACGTGACTTGCTTGAGCTGCCACTGGCCAAGTGTAATCATTTTACATGCTGTATATCTCCCCCAGGCCATGCTAACTTATACACAGCTCAGTCTAAGAAGGTATTTGGCAACTTCATTCAATACAAGGTAGAGTTCCTTTTTGGTTAAATCCACTGTGTACAAGAAATGCAGCCAGAAGAACAAAAAGACCCAGCTGGAAGCGGAAACCGTGAAGACAAGAGCTCATTACTAAAATAAACACTCTGTTCTCCTCTTCTGTGTCTTCTTTCGTCTCTCTTCTCCAATCACTTTCATGCATGAACACCAGCGAGGCTTTGTTCTCTTCATTTGAGTGCGTTGTTTATGTGTTATTGAAGATAAAAGTTAGGAGGGCTCTCCGTGCCTCCCGAGGGCTACGCTCTAAAGTGTTTCTCAGGCAACCTCGTTTAGCAGTGGTAAAAGCCCGACAATAAAAGACATGAACTATAATCTGCAGGCAGATGAAGAGGTGGAGAGTTGAAGAGACTGATGGAGAGAGAAAGAGATTAGAGCGCATGTCGATGCTGTTTGTAATTGTTGTTCTTTGGTCATGGTGCTCTGTGTTGAACTCCACAACTTGCTCTATGTTTTAACTCTCAGTATAAATTGAAAAGCTGTTTTTTTTTCTTGTCCATGATTTAAACTTTAGAACAAAATGTGTTTTCGGTGATACAAGGCTGATAATGTCTTACCGCTTCTTTGGAATAAGATGAACTTGAAATGATTTTGAGTACTCACATTAGCAAGCACTTGCTTTTAATCTGACATTTTGATTCAGTCCCACATGCATGCATATACTGATTGTTTATGAAGTTTTATGATCCAATTTGCAGCATGGATTGCAATATAATTTGCAACAGTGACTGTAATAAGGCTCAAACTACCTTCATTGTCACTCCAGGGGAAATTTGTCTTGGACTTGTGTTTGACAGATATTAAATGTATTGGTGCAAATGTGCCATATAAGTAAAACAAAGTCAGTCATTTGTGATTCAGATTTTTAGTTAGTTTTAGTTACTGAGAAAGTAAACACTCCCAATCTGAGTCCTTTTAATATTGTTTATCTGCAAATACTGACTCCATTCTGATACTTGATACTTTACCTAAAAGACGCAGCTGCCCATGAGATATAGAGGGAACAAATTACTATTAGTTTGAGCCGAAGATGGTCGGTTTAGCATACACAGAAAAATAATTATGTACAAGAAGCAGAAGACATAGGGCCTCATTTACTAAAGGTTTGCATAAGTAAAAATGTGTGCAAACATACAGGTACATATGACTTCCACATACTCGGGACGCACTAAACGACGCACTGGCTGCTTTCGCTCCCGACTCTCCATGGTTTCGATTTTTTAATACTAATGTTTTTGCACTGGCCCGGTCAGCCCAGTGACTTTGTAGTTCAACAGTCCCGATGTTATTTTTACTGGCCCCCGGGCCATCGGGCCACCGTTATTGTCGAGCCCTGAATACCCATGCTGTCTGATCAGCATCTTGATATGCCACACCTGTGACACCTGTGGATGGATCATCTCAGCAATGGAAAAGCTCTCACTTACACAGATTTTGACATATTTGTGAACTGTATTTGAGTTAATATAGGCCTTTTGTGTACATAGAAAAAGTTCAGCTCACAATAAATGGGGGCAAAAAAAAAGTGTTTATGATTTTGTTCAGTGTAGTTGCTCCCATCTGTGCGCCCATGGGAGTTTTGATCTTAAAAGGAGTCAAGGCAGCTATAGCAACCGCACAGTCGTCAACGGGGAACCAATGCATGAGAATTGCAGGGAGGCAAAGAGGGAGAGACAGCGCCTGGACGAGAGAGAGATGTGACCCACGACCAGTTCATCATAGTTTAATACACTTCACTGATCAACCACATAACTGTAGAGTAACTTGTGGCTTCATGGCCGTCGACATATCACGTCATACCTGTCTCGCTCCCTCTCTCTCTTGCTTGTCAGTCACTCTGTACTGTGGTGTTACAGAGTGGAGCTTCTTCCCCCATAAATGATCTTTGGCTTAATACAGAATCCAGTTGCAGACGGCGCATAAACCAAACTGCGAAGTTTAATTTTCCTCATGTTTATGACAGCACAAAACTTAATTAGCGACCTGCCACCAGCATCTTTTGTTATTTTAACCAGCGAAAGAGATGCATGTAAATTAGCTGCTAACTTGATTTTTCTTTTGTACACTGCTCTGCTAATTAGAAATTGAGAGGAGCTCAGAGAATCTGTGTATTTTCCCAATACAGGCTTCGTACCAGTGTTGACATACTTCAATTTTTACTCACACCGTGAAATGCTCGCTCTGTAGAGCCTGGCTGTCATATAGGAGAGCAGTTTTACACCACTAGCAGGCTGAGGGGACAAAACCCACAGTACTGTGGCCAATTAACCCCCAAAATTAGCATTTGAGAGTTAATTGGCCAAATACTGATCTTTAGGATTAGCTCAGGACATCTCTAGTAAAGATCCACATTTTTGTGGGTGTTTACTCGTTGGTCTCCCTTTTTTCAGGTGAAATGTTTCAAAGTAAAGTTTAAGCGCTGTGCTAATTTTAATGCAATATTGCATTGTTTCTGTGTTGGTCATAGCAAGGGCTGTCTTTATCTGCAAAAGGCCTCGCTCTCAGTCGTTGTTGTAGTTCTTCCCAAACGGGTGGTTGGAAAAACCCTTTCTTTATGGACCTGGCTTTGTGCACGAGGTGCATTGTCATGGTTAAATCGAAAAGGTTTAGACAAGTCTCTCATCTGAAATGTCATTGCATTCTGTTATGTGCTTCTCCCAAAGGGAACATGCAGTGGGGTTGTTCAGAGACATTTGCGTGGCTGTTAGTTTACACCTGTATGTCATTTTGAGTATCGATTTACATGTTATTTTCTTTTCCATTTTGTACCAGTCTCCTGACAGGTGTTGGATCATACGGTCAGCATACTGGATTCACAGGTCTGCCCGTCTCCACCTGCTTTTGGCCATTAAGAGTTATTGTCAAGAAAACATCAAAATGACTTATTGTTTTGAGTTTTTCCCTCATTAAAAATGTCAACAACAAAAACAACTCTGTACAAAATAGTCTTCAAAACCTATATAAGTTTAACCCAGACTTCTAAAATAAACTGTCAATGAGGCTGAAAGCATCTGCAAGATCACACAGAATTGATTAAGAAAGCACCATCTTGCCACTGATGAATTCTTAATGGATTTCAATGCCTTTGGGGAGACACCACATGTGTCTACTGGCCTATAAACAGAAAGCCAGGGAGAGGCTGGGGAGACCACACACACACACACACACACACACACACACACACACACACACACACTCACACACACTCACACTGGTTTGTGATGGCATACAGTATCTGGAATGAGTCGTAAGAGGACAAGATTACAAGTTAGGTTGACTTGATAAACGTTAACGACATCATGTTGAGATAAGGATCAAGACACTGGATTGAAAAGCGCTGAATTGGCTAGAGTGAAAGAGCCCTTGAGATATAATTATTGTGTCAGCTCAAGAAAGTAGATCATAAAGTCATGTGATATTCAATTAAAGGCCTGGGGAGACTGTAGAGGAAAATCAATGCAATCACGGCGACTGGAAGGAATCATAAATTGATGGCAGAAGTCCACGACAGTCCTGCATGGCCGGAGTACGTCTGTTTTTGAGGACAGAGCCTCCACAGAGACGGGCTCCAGCGGCATTAACACACAGACCATTAAACACCAATTACAGTCCAATTACTACACACTGACATCATCAAGAGGAGCCTCCTCGTCGGGGGAATCGATGCTTGTCAGTTGCCATAGAGATACCGAGACTACTCCGGTGTCATCGAGGAAGGTGACACCATGACAACGACGATAGATAAAGGAATGGCTATATCCTGCCAGAAACTCTGTGATAAAAACCAGTGGGGTATATTACTACACACACACACACACAGCGTACAAAGCAATCTGTGTGTGTGTGTGTGTGTTTTCATATCTTGCACTGTTGCTGGGTTTGAGCCTTTTAATTGTACACTTGAGGATTGAGGCTTTAATTAATGACAGAGGAGCTACTATGACCTGCTATGTTAATGGGTCAGCTAATATGCGTGCAAGTACCAATTTAGGCTAAATTTACAGCTCCATGACTCACTCATCATCTATACTCTACTACTACTACTTTGATCTTCAACTGTTTGCTCGTTAGTTTCATTACTTGTCTCTTGTCTTTGTTTCTCAGCCTCTCTTTTAAGGAGTTTTGCCAATATGTTTTATAGCCAGACAGATTCAAAATGTTTGAGACTGATACAGATATTTGGGAGATTTAAAAAAAATAGCAAAAACAATGTATCAGCCATTGTAAACTACTAAACTTAACATAAACAATCTTATACAGATGCCTTGGATTTATTATGTCAGTGCTCTCTGGTGGATAAACTATGTAATGGTGACACTGTATTTAAATAACCACCAACCTAGTTTGGCATTTAACTACTGAAATTTCTTATTATTGACATAGACAACCCTAAGATATATTTGTTATAAGGTAAATTTGACCGATATACATGTACACAAAAAGGTATTCCATCCACCACACACTAAAGCACAGTGAATGGACCTTGCTATCTGTTCACAGTTGTGTATTATTGACACGTCATAGTAAAAAATATGCAATAATAAGACTTAATAGATAAGTGGAAGGAAGCCGAGGACCTGCACTCTCAAGTTAACTGGTCTGCGCAGAAATATAATATGGATTCGCCCAACTCTGACTCTAACGCTCTTATTCTCATTAGCAAAGCTAGTGTGCAAAACATTCAGCTAGCAAGCAAATATTTAGGCGCAATAACCATAGGTTTGCCAGTTAAAATTACATACATAGATGGTAGCTGCTCCTAATTAACATTAATTCTGTGACTAACTTGATGGCAGGCCAAAATTGAACTTGTCAGGTTTGTGTGCTCTCTGCAGCTGAGGCAAGCACAGCTAATCTGTGAGTGAAGAACCTGCACTGTACAATCGCTAGCGGACTGAGTGTAGTCCCAACAACTCCAGCAGGGTCTGGAATAGATATACATAGCAGCATACGTCTTCTCTCCAGTTGATCGCCTTCATGTAACTGTCAGGAGTCTGAACTTCTCAGATAAACCTTTCATTCATACCACCTTGAAAGTGGATTAAGTAGCTCTCAAAAAATAAATTCAGTAGGCTACAGCTGTTATTTTAATGTGCCAGATACAAATTTAATCAATTGCATATATTCTGCTGCTATGTAAATATATTTGTATTGAATCAGAGTCTGTATCTGGACTAAAAGATTTGATCCGAACATCCCTAGTCAATACAGATATCTGCAGTCTCATATTTGCCTGGCTGACTTGTTGGTTGAGCTCTACTCATCACTCGCGATGTTTTATTTATATACTGGAAATGTATGTTGTTTGCTTTATTGGGCCTTTACTAGTCAAAGCTTTGAGTTTGATAATTTCATTCTAAGCAATTACAACATTGTACAAGGTTTTTATCTAGGTTTTTCTTTTTGACAGTAAGGAAAAACTTCTAACTTCAGACCCTCATAAGACACTGTTTTGAATCCCAATGTACGACAATACTGGCATTACTTCAAACAACAATAATAATTAAAAAACAAAACAAAATTTAACACTCAAGTTCTCCAGTGATTATCCAGGACGCTCAAAATTAAAGAAAAACATTTGGTCTGTTTCCCTCTCATGCATCACTTCTCTCAATTTCAATTTAGTTTAATGCAGTGGCTCATTTACTATTCAAAAGCTGGTAAAGAGATTGACAAAATAAACCTTATTCATTACAGAATAGCAATCAAAATTTAACTGATTGCAATCTACAGAGTTACTATTTGTTTAGTTTAATTATTTCTATTTAGGTGTTAAAAATTGTGCAGAAGAAAAGTTTAGAACACAAAATTGAAAAGCTTTCATGACCTGGCGATAGGTTAAATCAGTTTGGATAGTATGTTAATCAGTGATATTGATAAATTATTTAATCAATGCATCACAACAATCACATTTTGCAGTTTAAACACACAAATTCTTCCTGTTGGAAAAAACTCCTCCACTGTTGTAAGAAGTGAGACTCCCCTGTTCCCTTGATGATAAAATGAACACTCTCTCTCTTTCTGCTTCTTCTCTTTCCACTTTGATATTTCCTCACCTGGAGGCTATGGGAAAGCAGGAGGGATTTAAAGGAACCTCTCTGATGCTTCTTGAACAGAACTGGAACCCTGCGTCGTCTCTGTAATGGGGTGGACAATACCTTGCCATCAGTAGCTTTAAATGTGTGCCTGCAGCATTTGTGTGCGTCCCGCTGAATGAATGAATGCAACAATTTCTTAAGCCCTTTCTTTTCAGACTCGTCTTCCCTTGATTTGACTCCTCCTGTGATTTCGTATTATCTCCCTCTCATCTCCTTTTGTCCGCTTTTTTCCCCTACCAGTCATTCCTTTTCTTTCATTTCTTTAATACATTCATCACGGCCTGGGTCGCTTACAACAATTAAATGGGTGTCACATCTCAACCTTGAACATGCTGGAGGAGAACATTAAAATTTCCACACTTCTGCTCTCTTTTCATAAATTGTGTTTGTTCTCCTCCTAACCTCTCTCCTCTTTGTGAACCCTCTCTGTCTTTATCTCTTTCTTCTCTTAACCCACCTACCTGCACCACTGAATCGTGGGCGTCTGCATTAGTCTGATTGCCAGGAAAGCAGCAATGTGAGAATAGTAAAAAAAGACGGAGAGGGGATGGGATTGAATAATGGTACTTAAGAGCATTAATGACTCGAGCTTTTCCACTCTGTCTGTCGCTCATGATTACGCGCCCTTTAGATAACCGTGCAGTGCATTGTGGGGGAAAAGAATATGTTAAATATTGCACAGCTTCCAGTCAATGTGGTTAAAAATATAGTTGGAAGTGTCTATTCCAGCCGTACTTATTCTTATGCAGAGGCATTTCTGTGCTATGGTGTAGGTTAAACATATGCTCTCAGCCCACTAACCAGTGTGTATGTAATGTTACATATAAGATGGGAGGGAAAATCATAGCCATCATTTGGTAACCTTTAATGCAATTGTACACCAGTCTGAACAGAAATTCAATGTATTTTTTAAACGCATTAAAATGTATGAAACATTAAAAGCCTGGAGATCGGTTTCACGACACTGTAAGAACCCTCATCCCCCAACTCATGACTCATGATAACACTGACTGTTCTAAATATTCTTTGCTAGAAAGAAATTTGGAAAGCATGCAATAATGATTAAGATTTATGAGCCATTTCCTGCATAAACAGGCAGAATACCAAACTATAACCGACCAGTCTGACGTGTGTAGAGGTGTGTGACTGCTGTCGTTTCCAGGTGATTTAATAAAGGTAAACACTGTGGACGGCTGTGGGGCATCTGCTCAGGCGCGATACTTCTTAAAGCGTAGGCTGCAGATTTATCAACATGTGTGTTCTGCTGCCTTCAGATGGCTGCAGGGATTTTATGGATTCAAGGAGGAGCTTTTCATACTGTTGACAATACATTTTGCAAGAATCACCCATATTTATTTATAAAATGCGGACTGCTTTACTGAGGTTCTTGCTTTAACCACATTAAACAGAACCTTCTGATACACATCTACTGGTTGGAGAGTATTTTCTTTTTAACCATTATTCCAGTATTGCTACATATTTGTTATAAGAATTTAGTTTGCGCTTGCTGACAAAAACGCAGCCAGTGAAAGGACTTTACGCCTTCTCTCAGTGCAATGTGTAAACCGAAATGCCACCAAAAGGCCAACTTGTTTTGCTCTGCCTCCTTTTGAATGAACCCTGTGCACTGTGTGTGCCATACTGCACACCAAAATAATAAGACAGGTAAAGCCAATTTCAAGGTTAGGAAAATACCAGCCTCTGTGGTCTCTGCTGGTCTACAGCCATGTGAGGCAGCATTGAGGCACAGTGGTGTAATTTATATCATGTTCAGCATCTTCTAATTACAATAATAATAATAATAATAATAATAATAATAATAATAATAATAATAATAATAACTTTAATTTTATAGCATTTATCAAACAAATGGACAAAGTGCATTGCAAAAGATAAACACAGGGTGAAAAAAGGGCACGTAACACCGCTATAAAGATAAAATACATGAGGACAATGCAAGATAGAAATGAATAAGTAGGTAAAACAGATGTACTATAAACAAGAGACTAGAATAGACAGCAACTTTATATAACTAAAAATAAACACTAAGATAAAACAGGAAGCTCAGATAAAATAAGGATATGCCTTCTGATATAAATGTGTTTTTAAAAGAGATTTAATAGAAGAAACCGAATCTGAGAGCCTTACTTCCTCGGGCAGACAGAAAAGGCTTTGTCCCCTTTAGTTTTAAGCATAGTCACAGGAAGAGACAGAAGACCCCAGCCAAAGATCTCAAATTTCGCAGAGGTTCATAGAGCGGTATAAGGTCTAAAAAAGGCATGGCTAAAAGATTATTTTGATCTGCTTTCATTGCAGAGCTCCTAGTTTTATGTACTTTCTAAAATTAAGATTTTATTTTTCTGGCTCAGCTGTCTTCATTCTTCTTTCTTTATTCAGGATACAGTCAGTTACGGCCCTAGCCCCGTGTGGTTTTTGTGTATACTGCTTTCTCTCTCCTCTCTGCTCCTGTACTTCTACAGGTGCTGCCCTTAACCCTCTGCAGCAAGGTGATTGTACGTGGCTGTTTCCACTCCGAGATGCAGCGTCAGTGGACCACTTAGCAGTTCTGCGTGTGGTGTTTGCAGTCAGTGGACCAATGGGTCAGACGACTACTTAAATCTGCGTGACTGCTGCCTGTAGTTGAACTTAGCTTTGTGCTTGCCTTACACTCTCTGTGCAGGGAGATTGTGTGTTCCTTACTTAAAGCCTAGTACATACTAACATTTTGAAGGCTGAAGTCGCCGAGCTCAACTTCAGTCAGGCTGTGATAGGGGACAGATCGTCATATGTAGAGGTGTGACGAGACACTTAACCCACGAGATGAAATTCGAAACTAGGTTCATGAGACAAGATGAGATTTTAACACTATTTTTAAGAAATCTTTAATGCTAAATTATATCAAAATTTTGAGTATTAAACACTTTATTTCCTGCATTCTGATAAATTTTTCTGCATCAGTTTATGGTGATTTATTTCTTTATTTACAGATGCTGGTCATATAATTAGAATATCATCAAAAAGTTGATTTATATCAGTAATTCCATTCAAAAAGTGAAACATGGATATTATATTCATTCATTACTCACAGACTGATATATTTCAAATGTTTATTTCATTTAATTGTGATGATTAAAACTGACAACTAATGAAAATCCCTAATTCAGTATCTCTGAAAATTATTTTAATTATTTTAATTTAGTTATAAACTCCTGGAATTTAACTCCTGTGTTTCAGCAGATTTTCTGCTCATGGTCAAATCTTTCTGCACATTGAGAATCTCTACCATTTAGGCTATGTGAGTTCTCTGACATGTCCAGAGAAAAGGCAGATTATAACCAGACTAACGTCATCATTTAATGTAAAGTCTACCTGCCTGATACTCTGCTGTGCATTACGGTTTTATCCACTGGTAGTAATGTTATCCTCTTCAGACCGTTTGACTGATGCAGTTTGGGACTGCATGTTGCATGTAAAACCAAAAGTAAATGAAACACTTTTGATCAGGCAGAAATCTCACCACAAATCCACATGTTAACTTCCAGTGCAGCTCATAGTTCTAAACAGAGCAGGCTGAACTTCAGTTTTCAGATCTTATGTTGCAAAACTCTACCAGCTACAATACCACTGGTCACAGCTGACTTACAGCACGAGCGGTGCAGTTGATTACTGTCAGGGCGTATGCCGGTGTGACATCAGCTTGGCGGAGTTGATTAGCTCCTTGCCAGTTATACTTTCATATTTCACTGGGTGAGAAAATTAAAGTGTGGCTTGAGAGCATGAAAAATGTAATTTGCGTGAGTCTTGCAATACAGCTTTTTACCCGATGAGAATTCTCATCAGATTAATCTTGCAAGATCTTGTGGCACAAGATCTTGTCACACCCCTAGCTAAGTGTGAACCACTCAAGGATGCATCAGTGAGGCCGACTCAACATCTACATCCAGCCAATGAGAGAAGGCAGCTATTTTTTCATTACAAAAACGCTTTACTCACCTACAAATCAGACAATCCCTGCTGCCCGTGTGTTGATGCATTCTTTACCCCATATTCTTTCTAAAATAAACAACTCCAGTTTTCATCGAGGTCTAGCATTATTAACTTCTCACGTTGTGGAGGCCACTCATCAGTTGACAGAGTCGTTATCAGCTTGTGTAGTATGTGACACCCCCCCCACCCCAATCAGCGATCACTCCGACTTCAAGGCTCCCATTACAAGACAGCTAGCTGTGTTTCTGAACAGCAATCTGCTGACGTCGAAAGTCGTGTAGTCCTGCAAGTTGCCTGTCTTGTGTTTTCAGTTAAGGCTTGTTTGCTTTCTCTTTTAAGGAAGCAGGTTTCTGTTGTTGATTGAGTTTCATTTGTTTTCATTTGTTAGTATTATTTAATTGGTAAAAAATATTTTCAATTTTGTTGCACAGAATCATTTTTTTTCTTTTGGCCTGGCTCTGGACCTGAGCTACTTGAGGATGTATAAATCTTGATGTATTTGGAAACAAGTTGAAATACTAATTGCAGTTGTTTAAAAAAAGACTCCATAATAGCTGAACATGCCTACATAAGATGGACTCGGGTTTTTTTTATACCTCAATTTGGTGGAGATGTCTTTTTCACCAAACATCATGGCCAATATAGTGAGGTCTTTTTCCTCCTATCACCTATTTGACATGATTTGTATTATCTAGTATTAAAAATAGGAATATTTGAAGCCTTTGTTTGAAGATGGCTTTTGCTTTCAGCCATCTTTCAGTTTTTGTGGAGCCAATAATAAAAAACAAAAGAGACTAGAGTGGAGCAGAGTCTACAAGTATCCTCAAACAGCCTCATCTTTTATCCTTAATATCTTTCTAATGGAACATAAGTTTAGAAGTCACCACCAAAACATAAATAAGAAGAAATTAAAGCAGCAAAACAAATAACTGCATGTGTAAAGAGGATGTTGGAAATGGATGAATAGTACAGGGAATTAGGGCACATGAGCGTCTCTGGTTCAAATGTGTCTCAATGCACTATAATTAGTTTGTTTGGCTGTTCTGTCTTGTGAACTCTGCTGGTCATTTCGATGTAGACAATGACATGGTGTTCCAGGAAATCAACAAACAGGGACAGGAATGAAAAAAGATTAATAGTACTAAATGAAATTGGTTTGGCACTTTTCCTCATAGTTTATTCGCTCTGGTCAGAATCACTTGATGAGTTTATAAACTTTTTTGTTTTCCTCTTGGTTCAGTAAGACTAATTCCTCAATGGTCTCTGTGTGGTTATTTTACTGTGATTAGTGTATTTACACATGCCCAAATGAATTACGCCAAGGGGGAAAACGAACCAGTTTTAATCAGACTAAAACATGAAGATGTGAAAATACCCTCATAAAAATGAATTTAGGGATGATGTTTTATGATGTTTCATGACCTGAATTGATGTATTCTTGCAAGTGTTGTCAAGTGTCTTGTAATTTAGGCACCATTTTTTGGCCACTGCGTCCTGTCTTGGGCCCTTTCATTTTTACATCCTGTCCTGTGTTGTGTTCTGTCCGCATAATAAGAGCTATGCACTGCTAGCGGGCAAGACCTTTAAATATTGTCCAGTTAAATTTCTATGGACAGTCTTTATTCAGGTAGCTTGCTAATGTAAGAGGGAAGGGACCTTTGTTTAATTAGTTGTGTGACACTTGAAAAATGTTGCATGTTTGCACAAAGTAAGACTGGGAATCCCAGCCTTCATTTTATTATTGCTCTTTTTATCTCTATTCGCTTTTCTTTGTTTCTACTGTCTCTCTGTCCTCAGTGTAACTGTCTTAAAAATGAATATAGCTTCAGAGAAGGCTGGACGGGCCACAAAAGAAAAGAACAATCACCCCCTGTTACCATCCAATCAGCCAGGGTTCAATAACTTGGAATGTCTCATATCACATCAGTGCTCAGTTCAATCTGCTGGGATAGAGGGGACTTAACCTTCTGCTCTGCACATGCACACACTCGCCAGAACACATTCAACTACACACACAATACATATGAAAGCTGATGCCTCTATTTACAAGATTTTTAAAAATACTACACTTGGTATGTGACGTGAAAACTAATTTTAAAAGAAAAACAGATGTTGTATTATGTCTGTTTTATGTATTAGGCAGGACCTCCTGAGTGTATTGATGCTCTAGAAGAACATTTTTAAATTGATCTGTATTTAATCCCCCCTTTTCAAGTGCGAAATGAAAATGTCCGAATGAATGATAATGTTGCTCTGTGACTCCTGGATTTATTAATAGGCAACTGTTTGTATTAATTTAGCCATATGAACCAGGTGGGGATAATATGTCAATGTTGTGTTAACAGCTTGTTCTGCTTGCCCCTCCATTCACACTGGCCATAAAGCAATCTCCCCTTAACGCGACGACACTGCAAAAAGGTAGTGACACAATCCAGTCCTTGGACACTGACAAACACATAGGGTTCAGCTGATGTCTTTGACAGTCTGAGTTGGACAAATCAAGTGGATGTCTTCCCAAATTCTGTCCTTTTTGGAAGTGTTGCTTTGCTGAGTTGCTACAGAAAATCGTAGTTGTTGCATCACATTAGGATTACAACTAGTGGTGGGCCGTTATCGGCGTTAACGTGCTGCGTTAACGTGAGACTCTTATCGGGCGATAAAAAAAATGTCGCCGTTAATCTATTCTCAAAGTTGGGTTGGGAGCTGGGTCTATACTACGCAAGCTATGATGACTTTCACCTTGATATTTTAGCGCAGATGTATACCTAGCCGAATCGCACTGTAGGGGGCAAGAACAAGTCTTCGACCCTGTGTGTCTGCCTGCTGTGAAATTACCACATCAAACGTGACGTGCTAACATGGATGCAGCTGTTGCTGCGTTTCATTTACCTCGGAGGGCGGAGCTGGGAGTGACGTCACACCCGAGTTGACGGCGTTCCAGTTACAACCTCGCTCAGCCAGCTGTTTGTTTACAACTAGCCAGGTTAGTTATTGATACACCGGTTGATTAAAAAACGCATTGTGCGGTATTTACTCACACTAACTGTAGCAACACGTCCACAGACAGCTGTTGGACAGCACTTTGTGTACGAACATTTCTGAAGCCGCCGGGTTTGCTTCTGGGAAAATTTACTTTTAAGAAGCTTCCCAATGGAAAATTCGACAAGACTAAGGTTGCTTGCACCTTGTGCAATGCGGAATTAGTTTACTGTAGGAGTTCTTCCAGTCTCAAGTAGCCTACCACCTAAACGCAAAGCACATCACACGCTACACACAAGTACATCTTATTGAACATGATTTATTTTCATCACCAATTATCATAGTAGAACAGCTTTCTCAAGCAGTTTGTGATGCATTTTGGAAACAGGAGATGAGCCCCTGGTCTAATGCGCCACCTGGCTTGAAACCTGGCTTGAAACCTGGCTTGAAACCCGTTCGAACACATATTTTAAATGCCTTCGGCAGAATTCAAATGAGCCATTTTAATTTAGATTAATCTAGATTAATTTCAAGATTAATCTAGATTAATCTAGATTTTAAAAATTAATCTATGCCCACCTCTAATTACAACATTAAAATTACAAAGTAACTCACTTGATGAGCTGAGTCCTAAAACGGCAACTGTAAAGTACAAACCCTTTCACCACCCCTTGCCCCATTTTTTTATTAACAATGTGGTAAGGATCAAGCCCCACTAGGCTGTTAGCACGGCTATTGGCTTTTAGTCTTGTTCATTTATTTGTTTTATTCTTTTGCCTTATTGCTGTGACCAGATATCCCCTATCATTTAACCCAAAAGACAGCCACTATGGGCCTTTCAAAGATTTGTCATTTTCTTCATCCTCTTTTATTTCTTTCTTCCTTCTTTTTTCCCATACTCTTTTCTCCCACTCCCTTTCTGTAGTTGACAGCCTGTACAATTCCCATCTCTCAGTCCGATCCTTAGTGGCAGACTGTGCTCTGTTCAACCCTTCTCTTACCAGCTCTAATTGGAGTGTGGACAGGGCTATTAGTGTGTTAGCGCTCCCGTCTGATAAAGGTCAAATCTCCTTTCCCACACAGCCAGCCGGGAAAGGTAGGCAAGGTGTGTGTGTCTCCACTTATTAGGCGTCACCTTTAGGCTTCAATGAGAGTAGAGGCAGGCTCTTTCTGATGGCTGCTAAATGCCTTGCCAGCCCACTGTATTCTGGGAGTCGACCTTCTCCTCTGGGAGAGTCCAAACACAGACACAGACACAGACACACACGACACACACAGACACACACAGACACACACACACACACACACACACACACACACACACACACACACACACACACACACACACACACACACACACACACACACACACAGATGCTGGGTTTTGTGCTGTGATTATGAAGGTGCTGTGCAGGTGCTTGGCTGCTGTCAGATTGTGGTAATTTGCTCTCCAGGATGATTTAGTGTCCGCTGTGCTCCTGCTCATTATGGCCACAGAAAGCAGAGGGGAGATGATTTATAAGAATTTAAGGGGGAGCAATTGAATTTAATGCAAATCAGATTTGAATTTAAACAAGGTTATGAGGAAGTAACAGAGCGTAACTGCAATGCTGCTTAGAAAAAGTTTGTCTGAAAGGAAAACTGCAATATTTCATTTCTTTATACATGAAAATGAAAAAGAACAACGTTTTGAGGCATGTAGTTCAGTTATTGTAGTCTGTTTACAATTTTATCAAAGATGTCCTGAACATTTAAAACTGAACAAAATATACAAACAATGCTTTGCTCTGTTTTCTAGCATTGTGTACATACTCAAAATAGTACACAGTAATTCCAAATCAAGCAAATGCTTTGAGGAGATGCAGGAACAAGTGGATTGGTCTTGACAATTAAAACTGTCGCTCATTGAATCAGTGAATTTATTTTTGTTGTTGATGTACGACAGTGGCTTGTAAACATGTCTGATTGTTCATGACTGACTTGTATTCTCAGTGCCTTTGACTTTGACATGATCAGATAACAAACACTGACTGACTCTTTTTGACGTGTACCCAGCCTGACCTTACGCAGCATTCAGGTTGTGTACAAACAAAGATGACTTGTAATGTTTTCATGTCAGTTACACTTCAGTTAACTCATGTTATTGATGTAACCACATAGCTGACTTAACTTTATCCTTCCACACAATGCTGTTAAAGGCCAGCATATTAGCCTATGAGGTTTTAGTTGCTTATTATTGTTATTTATTGTAAATGGTAAATAGGCTGTACATGTACACCACCCTTCTAGTCTTCCGACCTCTCAAAACGCTTTACACATACATTCACACACTAATGGAACAGCCTTTGGGAGCAAGTGGGGATTCAGGATCCTGCCAAAGGACACAAAAGCATGTGGCCTGGGGGATCAAACCAAAAGTCTAAGTGGGCAACCTGCTCTACCTCTAAGCTGCAGCAGCCCTTAGTTGCTGTATACTTGACATGACTTTTGATTATACAACATACAACAGGAGTTGGACAGTTCAGACATTTTGTGAGTCTGGAATTGAAAAGGCCAAACATCTTTAAGTCAGATATAAAATAAATACATTTTAATTTCGTCTTTCCAACATACCAACGTTTTGTTATAGAAAATGTGTTTAGTAAATGTCTTTTTATTTCAGTATGGTCTTGTATATAAGATATGAGAAACACATCCATCATTGAGGACATTCTTCACCTTGGATGCAGCAGTTGCCAAACCTCTAGGGCCGGACCAGAATATTTGAATATTTGATCTTAGGGTTCGCATTCGATTTTCAATTTTGGGATTTAAATCAGGTTTTTTTTCTCACACTGATATCCTCTAAAGCAATAAATGTAATGCTCAAGTTTACATCAAAGGGAAAACAAAATGAAGCTCTCAGCTGTGTGGGAGCACTTTAAACTGAGTGGTGACAACAGCAGTGTGGCAGGTATGGACTTTATAAATCTTAAAAGCAAATTTTGCTAAATGACGTGGTGTTTTTATTCCGCTACCAGTCATCCCATCTGCTCTTCCTGGACCCCAGTCCGGCTAAACTATTCCCGTATTCTGCTCTGGACCTGCTCGGCTCAGCCTCCCACACTCACGACTCTCAGCTAAGGTTTCCCTCCTTCTCTGCACAGCAGCCACCAGCACCAGTTCTGCACACACCTAGTCTTCCTCTATTCCTTGGTCTCCCCTGGCTCAGTATCTAATTCCTTCAACCCTACAATAAATATTCCTCTTTTATCTAACTAGCCTAGTTGTAACAAGGAGAGATTTTTTTATCACCTTCTGTTTCCAAGGTTGGTAAACCAACATGGACAAAACGCCATTTGTGTACATCTGTGATTCCTTGACAATGAACAGATCTGATAATGAGGATCATGTGATGTCAATAAAACACTGTAGAGCAGCTACTAAATGAACCTCGAGGTAAGATTGTTTTGTCACGACATCCACCCTTCTGTTGAATTGAAAGCAGAGGTGAACTTTATTTTTTAAAGAAGGATGTTTGCGTCTAGCATCCTTCCTGTGGGATGAAGATTCAGCATTGACTGTGAGAAGTCCAAATTCTCTTCTAGGACACATTTGACGGTTGAGGAGATTCTTTATAAAATATAACAAAACACTTTAGGTTGGTCTCCGTCTTTGTTTGCGTCACTTCACAATTCCTCCAAGTGGCCTGTGTTTTTACTACCAGAGTGAAAAAGCTGACACCTAGTTTGCTTACAATTTATTTTATTTGACACATTACTGCACAGAGAAAAGACTTGCAAGGTGTTCGCCCCTCAGGAGATGAGACAGATTGTCAGAAGGTGACAAGAACGATGCTGTAAAGACATTTGCACTGACATGAGCAGCATTGTTATCTTTCCTCTACTGGCAAAACCTTTGGAGTTATATTTTCCCCAGCCCTCTGTTGGAATGTCTCTATAATGAGACCGACTGGGAATCCTGGAAAAAACACTCCCAAAAGCAGCGATGGGAGAGAATGAGAGCTATAAAAACTGACTGTTGTACCAAGAGACAGATGACGCCCAGGTAACGGAGAAGTGTGACATCTCGGAGAGGAAAGAAAAGGACAGAATGACAAGCGGCATACTTTGAAGAAGGAGCTTGAGGGTTTCGGATAAATAGCAGATCGCACATAACTAATCCAAACATGCATCTGAAGGAGACGCTCACGTATAGTGTCCAAACTCTATAATAGCTGCATCGATAACACGAAGACACATCACATAGGCCATAGAAAATTGAGAAAAGCATACTTGAGAAACTGGTCAAGTCGTTTTTCTTTCATTTCTTCCAACTTTACCGTCAAAATTTTAATACAGTGTACAAAAAGAGTGATTTATTACACAAAACCGGGAAGCCCATCAAAAGATTATACAGTCAGGAAGCAACAAACAAGGACATAATGGAACAACAAAAGAGAGTTATAAATGGAAAATATAATTCTATATTTTAAACGGCACTAGAAAGGAAGGGAAGAGAATAAAGATAAGTGAATAAATAATACATAAATGAAAAAATAAAATACATAAAAATCAGTGGTTTACATAAAAAGAAAAAGAGTAACAAACTAGGTGAGAATTGAAGGAATTTGTTTGAACAGAGAAGCGATCAAAATGTCAAAAATGGCACATTTTATTAAAGGTGGGGTGAGGCACTGGGCACCATACTGTAGTAATAGGGAAGTATTAAAGAGATATTACAAAATTATTATTACTAAAGTCAATAAAGGCTGCAGAAAATTAAATATTGAATTTATAGGTAGCGCACAGGTAACGACATCCCTTAGTGTGCTTATGCCACCTGTCAGAGTTTGCTTTATGTAACGGCATCACCGACAAAATTATCTTCTCAAATACCCCAGTGGTCATTGATTATTTGAGCTTCGACAATGCAAGAGAAAAACATCTTTAAATATCAATCAAAGTGAAGGGTTACATTCTAAAGCATGAGGGCTAACGCATGAATCATCTTTGTCTTTCTGTGCTAAATTGTGCTGGAAAAAAATATTTCCCAAGTGCTCTAGTGGGGTGTTTAGTTCAAAATCTCGTCAGATACACTGATTTGGAGGGCCTCCGCAAAAAAAAAAAAAAATGTTGGAGAACCCCAGGTCTAATTGATCATCAGTCACTGCAGTGGACCCATCCCCTGTAGTCCCTGTTCAGTACTTCACTTCAGTTCTCAGTATCTCTCTCTGCCAGCAGGCCCAGGATAGAGTCATTACAGCCAGACAGAGGGGCTCGGAAATGACTGGTCTAAATCACCAACTCACCTGGAGCACTTAGTGATAAGCTGTGAAGGGATGGAGTGTGTGTATGTGTGTGTGTGTGTGTGTGTGTGTGTGTCGGTCAGTGTGTAGAGGAATGACAGGGAGAAACAGAGAGAGAGAGCAGTGACACATTTCAACAAATTACTTCCGTTTCACTTATTCTTACTTTTCCGTGCAACCTCTGCCTATTCTTTTTCCTGCTTCAAAGCATAAACCCACAGTGTTTCATCTTAAGATGTCTTCATCATACAAAACTACAACTCCTTACAATAATGATACATATACTCTAAAAGCATAAACTGAGTGTTGTACATTAAACCACTGGGCATGCTGTTTTATCCTCCTTTTGACCCCTGAACATTCATTCATTGATTTATGCCCCACATAGTTTCTTTCATACCATGGCTGTATAAACATATTCAGTGGTATATGTGTACATTTATTATCCAGAAAATCCCTATCAGCAGTTTATGGCAATAGTTTATCTTAAACATTCCAACAAAAATATTTCAACGTTTTTAATAATTTCACTGCTTGGTTTAAAAAAAACAGTTACTACACCATAATCCCTGAATACAGCATCTTATTTAATAACAAAATATCATCATCTTCTTTTGTCTCACACAGTACAGAGTTTGGAATGAAGCTTTTGACGGCAGCCATACAGGAAATTGGACCATGGAAATGCTCAAACTGCAAGACAGCTGACCGATCTGACATGCCAGAAATTAATCTGCTCGTCACTCAGCCAGATCATTGATCATTCGGTCATTAATTAGGTGTCATGTCCCCCTCAAATTGAATGTCAAACGACAACTGATAAAATAAGTCAGAGGTGGTCAGTTTTGGGTTAATCTGTACAGTGTCTGCCCAGCTTCAGGTAAATTTGTACATACCGCTGTGGGGTGATTGCACTGAGACAGTTTATTTGCTCCATTGTACCCAGATAACTCTTAATTAACCCCCCAAAGTTTTTTTTATAAGCATAATTTAAAACATTTGTTTTCTAATAAGTGACATAAAATCTATGTAAATACATGCATTGACTTCTCATGCTGAAGAACTATTAAGGCATTTTATGAGTTTTGTAATGCTTGGCAAATACGTTAAGAGCAGTTTTTCAAAACCCAAACTATCCTTTAATTGACTTAATATCATCTTTTAATATCACTTCAGGCTGCCATCGTCTGATACAATTCGATCATTTAGTCCAACTCTGTGGATTTCTTGTGAAGTTCTTGTGAAGTTCTTGCAAATCATGACCTTCATCATTTGGCTGATTAACACACTGGCTTGTGGTTTCATGCAGGAGAACACACACACACACACACACACACACACACACACACGCACACACGCACACACACACACACACACACACACACACACACACACACACACACACAAGGTTATCTTATAGGTCAACAAAAGAGGTCAGTCAAACTTCTTTCTTTACCTTCCCAGTGCAACTCAAGACTAGAATACTAATGTGTTCGCACTCTGTTACCTACTGAATCTTCAGAAGAAAACACTTTAACTGTGTGTGTATGTGCATGCACTGTGTATTAGCTGCTGTTGTCAGAAAATGCTTTTAGTGGTGTGTTTGTGTGTGTATGTGTGTATTGGTGCTTCCATTTTCTGTCTAATCCACTGCAGTTTTTTCTTGACGGGCTGTCAGCTTTGACACCAAACGAGAAGATGTGTGGACCTCCTTGTCAGCCTCTCTGCGCACTTCTGCTGGTGCATCTCTGAAGTAGTTTCAAGGCGCAGAGATAGTTCTTGAAAAAGGAGATTTGTTGGTGGGGTGAAAAGTTGGAGGGGAGATGGAGCTAATGAGAAGCAAAAATGGAGTTCATTGCCACTGTCTGAGATTTTGTCTGATTGGCCATGACGCATTGATAAGAGAGAAGCGTTAAGGTAGGTAGGCAGGCATGCTGAACGGGAAAGCTGTCCCTCAGGATAGAAGGCTTTGTCACACACAAACAAAGGCAGTTGGATACGGTGGAGATGGTAGACATTTTTTACTACCAAGGCTCACAATTTATAGAAGAAGAAATGGGAAAAGTGACCAAATTCAACCAACCAGGGAATGAAAGCTGGGTGATGATGGAGTTTCCATGGAATTTCTCCAAGTTTCTAATTCTGCTAGCAGATGTGTATTGGTTGCTTTGGTTGTCCATGTCCTCACAAGAGAACAACAGTTATGATGGGGTAAAGAGAGACTTTAAAGAGCATTCAACAGAGAAACACGTTCGTCAAATGAATCTCCCAAAAAACATCAGAAGGAGAGGCATGTGTATGAAATTGGATGTCGTCCAGGTGGATCAAATGATCATCTTAAAAAAAAATTTGGCTTGTGATGGAGTCCTGGGTTGCTTAATATGGGATTTTCTGAGTGTTCAACACAACGTGGGACTGCCTTTTCAAATATAAAAGGAGTCTGATGACTAAGTAGCAAGACCTTTTCAAGCAAACTTTGAAAACCGCACACGTTACCCAAATGAATTAGGTGGACTTTAAAGACTTTATCGGTTAGTCCATTGAAATAGAATTATTGAAAGCTGAATAACATAAGGAAAATCAAATTAATATTTTTATTGTATACTGTTTTGAGTTTGCAGACATGAAGTGTGGAATTGATATTGATCACTCCAATGGAAGAAGAATAAAAAAAAGTTTGGCCTTGAATGATTACAAAGTACTTCGGAAGTGGTGGGATATTAATGGAGTATTACTGAGACATTGTGAAGTGTAATGTGGAAGTGTTGGTCTGTGTTCTGGCACAACTTCACCCAAAGAACTTGCACGTTGCAGGGAAAAGCGAAGCAGTCTTGAAGTATCAAAGATCTAGCAACACTTGGGGCGTGTGGCCTTCAGGGACATCCATGAAAGCCACAAGCTCCAAGAAGTGTGTTACGAGAGCTTTTAATACTTTAAGGATTCAAAGACATGTCAAAGTATCGCTTGGAAGGAAAAGAGGAAGAAACAGGTTAGAAGGTTTGCCTTTGTTAGGTCCTAAGAGCCAACCACCATTTGAAAGTATCCAGCCGCCTTGTCTCTTTGTGGTGCCCTGGAGAGGGCACCGGCTGGGTATTTAATAGTTCTCCTGTGGGACTTGAGCGCTTGTGTGGGTAACCCTGAACAAACCTGGACATCTAGGCAACAATTTGCTTTCCAAACTGGATGTTTGTGTGTATGAATGTATTGGATATCTGTTATATAATGTATCTGTTATGCATATATATTCATAAATAAATATGTAGAATAAGTTGTGCACTTTGGGCATACAGTGTAGGCATATTAGTTGCATATAAGGAGGACTGTGAAGGACTAAAACACCGGAGGTAAAAAGACAAGAAGTAATAGAAAGGTCTAAAAGAAATATACTGAAATGTATTATCAACAGGAAAAAGAAAAGAGTAATATCTTCTGCCGCTGGTGTTTAAGAGATGTTCACAGCCTCAGGGCAAACCTACTAAATTGTTGATTTATCCACTTACCCTCATACAACCACGGTCACTTGATGTTTGACTGCAAGCTAACTATCTAGGGTTTAACACACACTCACTCTTTGCACACGTACTGTACATACAGTAGACACAAACTGGTAGCATCCTCAGGAAAAAAAGGCCAGGAGAATAGTGATATCAGTTTTCATTGCGTGTATAAAGTGACCCTTATTTTGTGATGAAATGAAACGGTATGTTCAGGCTTATGTAACAAATTATCAATCAAGTTGAAAAATGCTGGTGATATATTCACATGTTTGATTTTGAATCCAAAGAGTCTCTTTGATTATGTCAGTTCTACATTTAGGCTTTTTAAGGCCTTACTTATGTCACTTCCTAACCATTCAAATGACTGACTGACCTGCTGTGTGTTTGTAACATTGGTTTTTAGATTAACGTGGTTTGACACAGTTACCTCTCATACCCCTTTTTCCATTTGGGGCAACAAACAAGTGAAGTTTTGTACTGTACAGCTACAACTTTGAATTCAATTTGACAGTCGTTTTTAAATCTTACAAAATAGAACAAAATACTTTCTTGGTGTGTTATACAGTAGGCTATGTTCCTCCTTTGATGTAGTCTTGACAGTATCTTTGTAGCTAGAAATTCACTGTTAGTCAGGAGCTGGAAGAGGCTGGTTTTATTTTGAGCACCTTATTTTATCATTAGAATTTATGCTCCAATTTGTATACTGCTTGAGTGTCACTTGCTTTAGTAAGGACTTACTCTATAACTGTGATGATACTCTTTAAGATGTGCAGAGGCTTTATTATCACTGTTATTTGTGGAGATTGTGATTTTGCCATCACTTGAGAAATAATGAGACAAGGGATTTGCTGATGCCTAATAAGCGCTGCTGTTCTGTTAACATCAAGGACAAATATGTGAAGTTAGAGGTAAGCCTATTACATCCTCTATTGCATCCTCTTATTATCCTTAAATAGAGTTTGGACAGCTGATTATTACAACAATTTATATTCCACCCTTCAGTGATGGCAGTAATCCTTCCAAGATTACCCAGGCAACTTGTGTATAAATGTAGTAAAGAATAGCTACAGGGGTGTACAGCTCTATAGCTCAAGTGTTTAGTGTAGCCTGAGGATATTCTAATATACTATGGTTATGTGATTACAATCTAATCACATGAGAAAACATGACACACATTATAATTTATCATGATTACATTATTATAGGACTGATATTAATTAGACAGTCGCCAAAAGAAATACTCGACCCTTAAAGCTTTTGTACATTACGCATTCCATAACATCTTCTGTTCCAATTACGATTATCATCTTTTACTGATGTATCTGTGTGCGTAGGATGTGCTTAATGAGAATCTGTTTTCACTCAACCACCCTGTGTTGGGTAAGTCCAACTTGATTTGGTTTGAATGGAGCATGTCAGCGAGTGTGACAGCCAGCTGCAGAGGATTTAATTTGTCTTGAGAAACTGATGTGCTGCTAAATGCTCTGAACAAAATTATAAACGCAACACTTTTGTTTTTGCCCCCATTCCTCATGAGCTGAACTCAAAGATCTAAGACTTTCTCTATGTACACAAAAGGCCGATTTCTCTCAAATAATGTTCGCAAATTTGTCACAGTCCTTGTAAGTGAGCACTTCTCCTTTGCAGAGATAATCCATCCGCGTCACAGGTGTGGCATATCAAGGTGCTGATCAGACAGCATGGGTATTGCACAGGTGAGCCTTAGGCTGGCCACATTTCAGGTCATGAAGAATGGGGGCAAAAACAAGTTTTGCATTTATAATTTTGTTCAGTTCAGAATACGGTGCTGATACATTCTGAGGTTGTACACCTTGTTTATCTGAGTTTGGTGATCCTTTAACTTAAAGGACAAAGCACAGTACAGTAGCCCCGGTTGGATGATTAGGGAAAACTCTATGGCACAGGCACAACTGTAGAATGTGCCCTTTCATTAATTTAGAAAGAGTACAACATTTGAAGCCAAGGTTGGCTCTTCATCAGGTACAGAGACATCAAGTGTTTTACATTAAATAAATCAAGTCCCTCCCTTTTTGTCTGTGGGGGAGGACATGTTAGATTCCTATAGATCTCAGAAAGGCCACAGAATATTTTCTTTCCATGGCTTTTCATATCATCTGTGTACTGTGACTCATTGTACTGCTTTACTGTGTTGTACTGCTTGTTCAAGGCTCTGCTTATTTCCTATATAAATCAATCCGCATAGGTACTTCAACATAGAGATATATGGTAGAAAACGTGATTTAAAAAAAAATCTAATTACTGGACATTAAACAAGCAATAGAAGTGACAGCATCCAAGAGTCCCCAATCGAATCAACAGTATCCCATTTGAACAATCAAATGGACATTTAAAAAAAAAACCCAGATCAGTCCCAGAGCAAAGTTAGTGATTTTTTTTGCATAGACAAAACATCAAAGACACCTTTATTGCCCACAATTTCATTAAAGTTCACTAATTTTGAGGAACCAGCCGTAATAAGAGCACGATTGATGTATCTTCTGGATTTATTATATTTATCTGCTGGTGCACCATAACTACATCTTCCAAAATTGCAAAAATATGTTCCATGTGACATCCAACTTCAGTTGTGCCATGGATAGGCTCCAGGATCTGAAATGGCATGTTAATTCATGCTAACAAAGCCAGTCTCTGTTAGCCTTCTTTACCTATAGATCACCAATGAAGTGATACGACTCCAACCAAAACAAAGACTACTTGTACACGCTTGTTAGTCTTCACAACACACACAGCGCAAACATAAATTGATTCATATGTATAAATCACAAGTGCAGATGCTTGTGGTTAAGATGGCCAGACGTTAAACCATCTGTCTGCACCGTTTGCTGTGAGAAAAAGGAAATTATCTAAAAGCTGCATATGTTTAATGTCTGAAGATGGTGGATATTGCTCACTTTGTTACTTGGGATAGATTACAGGGCTGTGTAGGACCCAGGACTATAACCTTTCTTTCTCTGTTGCTATGCATGAGTGTGCCGGTTTGTGTGTGTGAGGCCAGCAGGTCGAGCTGAACATGAAAACAACAAATGAAACAACAGCAGCAAGTTTTTGTGATTTCCTTTCCCCTGTTAAAACTAAATCTAAAAGATTTTTTTTTAACTCTGAAGGAAACCAACCTGGGATCAAAAGTATGGTATAGTTATTTTAAATGAAGATACAGTAGTTTTTTAGTAGTACAAAACAATGACAAATGTCTGAAATTGGCAGTAATTAATTCAATATTTCTATGGAAAAGCACTGTGACATGAGATGTGTGTGGAGCGACCAAGGCCATGCTGATGTCGTCAAATGTAAGGAGAGAAGATTTGTCACTGAGTGAGAAAGAGACATGTTCCAGCTCTTAATCAGCAGATTCCCCTCTCCACTGCTCATCTAGCTGCGTTATTTTCAGCACTCTGATCATTGTGCAGTCCACTCTGCCTCTGTTCCCTATCTTTCATAGCAATGTGACATGAAAAGTGTGAATTTTCCGAGCTCTAGATAATGAGCAGATGTTGCATTGACTGCAGTTCAAGCTGCTATTAGACAAGTAGAGGTTTTTGAAGGCTGCTATTTTTGGACTGAAAAGGGGAAGTTTCTAAGACAAACTCATTGGCTGTGATCAAACCTCATGCGTCAATGTGTTATCATACTATGGATGTTTGCTAGGTTTAAATTGGACGAGCCACAACAGCTTTGTAAATGATTTTTGTTGTGGAGATATTGCATGGTTTAGATTTGTTGAGAAAACTGTCAGTCAACCAGATGTTTTTATAAAACCAGATGTTGTTTATAAAACCAGATGAAAAGTAATTGTATGTTAAATGCATCCAGCTTGTTCGTTAACTTCACTGTTAGATATGAACAGGTCAGCTACCATAAAAGTTGAATTAATTTAATTCATTTTTATGAAAATCTTTGATTGGTGGACCTTTACGGACTAAAGGAATATAAATAATCAAGGAATAGAAACATTCAGACTTTATGACCGCTTCAAAGGTCTAAGTAATTTTTCCTGTCTCTCTTAAGAGTTTTTTTTACATCCAAAGTACTTGTATAAAAACCAGACCCAGTATCTAATCGAGACCTGCGTTTATTTTTGAAAACATGTAGCCAAACATATGGGACTCACTTATTTTGGGCTTTACAATATTTACACTTTATTCCTGTTTGGAGTCATGGGGTTAAGGGGCAGTTATGAGAACTAGTCCAGCTAAAGTGGTGTACGATGTTGGCCACACTGAAAGGCTAAGTGAGAGAGGGGAGATAATATAATGCTTGAAAATGCAGATAATGGTGAACATTTTCAGATGTTTTACTTGGTTGTTGACATGAAAAGTGCCACAGGGTTTCTTAAGCTATCTGACCATCTGACAAACAAGTCTTCATGCTTCAAACAAGTAATTCTGATGTCAGAAATGGAGAGGTTGTCTCTTACATTTTGCCACTTTCTGAAACAAGGTCTGGCCCCTCCTTCATCTTTGGTTCTTTGGAAAAAGGAGACATTTTTCTGCCTTTAGAAGTGGTTTATATAAATTATAGTGGGGCCCTTACCAAATATTCATACCACCTGTAAAAAAAACCAAAACAAATTAATCAATACCAGCTTCATATATCAAACTGCAGAACTTCAGAAGTCTTAGCGCATTTTTAATATTTTCGGTGATATGAAATCCATTGTGCAGACAGGCGCTGAAGTCGATATTACCTCATTCAGGACAGGTTTGAGGCTGGAATGTCTGCTCCCGTTTGGAAAAGAAAATATGGTGCTGGTAGGAGCAGAATATCTACAGGTAGACATGAAGGTAGCCGGCTTTACCCTCCATAGAGCCAGAGCGAAGCGGGGGAATGTAATTTCAGCAGTGAATTATGACTGACAGGTTCGGAGGAATGATAGGCATGCCTTTATCTTTATTTTTGCGGCGAGTCGAAGGGAAGAGGAGGAAAGACGGGGAAAGAAAAACAGAAGACTTGGTGAGTCATTAAACACAGCAAATGAGGGACTGATACGTTCACAATCATTTTAACTCAGTCCCCACCATGTGGAGTAGACAGGCAAGCATGGCACCGGAGATAATACCAAATTGCATACATTTTAATGGACTTGACAGCGAGGGATCAGAGAGTATTAATCCATAGCTTTGTCGCACCACATCCTGCTAATATGGCTCTTAACTAAGCTATTATAACCTCATTCAGACACTGACAAATGGAAAATAAATGGGATGGAGATAGCTTCCATATTCACTTTATGGCAAGGACTGCAAGTGTGTCTTTCAGGGAGAGTCATGTATAAGCTATAGGAGTAGATCTGGTGGCCATTTGAAGCTATAGCTCAGTTAGTAAGATGCATCCGTAATTCATTAATTTACTGTGGTATTAACTGAGATGCTAATTTTGGCTAGCAAAAAACTGTCTTAAAAAAATGTAATTGGAAATGGAGGAAATGAACAGCCGACTCCTTAGTGTCTTGTAGTACAACTAAACTCTGAAGAACATCTTAAGGAGACCAAAATGTTACAATAAACTTTCATGAATTGAAAACACACTGAAAGCATCAAAGCTCTCAGACAAAAACACAGAGAGCACTCAAAAACAAGTTCACGGCTAATTAAAGGTTTTTCAACGGCGCTGGTCAAATGTAACAATCACAATGTAGTCAAATTTTAAAAACATTATTCCATGATCTTTTCCTAACCTAATCAGGTTATTTTTGTCTCTGAATCTAACCAAACCTTAACTGTACTTATCTGAGCTCAGAAATTTTCAAATTTTAATTTGCAACAGTAATTTGTAACATGCTAAGTACAAAGGTTGTCGACCTGTCATGTCGTTCTGGACAGTTATTTTTCCATTTATTTTGGAGAGCTTGTTGAATTGTTCTGAAATATGTTTTTGTCTGTGAAAAAATAAGACAATCCTGGTGGAAATTGGTGCAATCCGTGTGTTTCTTTCAAGCATTTCGTTGTCCTCAGTTTCGAGCCTTAAGACTACAAACTCATTTTTCTTGTACAAAAGACGCCAAGAAAGGACTTTGCTTTAATGAAATATCCAAAAATGGCTTCTATTTTCTGACTTCCTGATAACAAAGTATCCCAAGTAAACAACAAGAACTCAGAGCTCTGACCAAACCTTCAACACCAATTTTTGATACATTAAGGGTTTTTGATGTATAATGCTATTGACACAAAGTCATTGGTCCTCATAAAGTATTGATATTTGATACCCTCCGATTGCTTAGAGATTGACTGAGCAAGCAGCTGATCATGTCAGAGCTGGAGACCAGAACTCAGACGCAGAGCAGAGTAGGGAATGAAACAAGGTGAGATTTATAAACAGAAACTGCACAAGACGTGAGACATAAGGATGGTCGTTTAGTCGGGGCTAAGATCTGTTGTCCAGGGATTGCGAGTGGGTCCTAGGTTCAAGGAAAGCTCCAGAGAACGCTGGGGGCTGGCAGGTAGCCCAGAGAATCCGGGGTTATGAGCTGGAGCATCAGATTAGCGAAAAAGCATCAAGCAGCTAGATACTCAAACTTTGGGTTTCACATACTGGTAGATTAACTGGTTGGCGCGTATTCATACAAATGATGCAACAATCCGGCAAGGACTGAAAAGTTGGTCCGGTTTAAGTGGAGCATGGCGATGGTATAATGAGGAACAGGTGTGCTGAGTAGTAGCCGAACCAAGTGTGCAGACAGGGAGTACTTGGAACCACGCCCACCAACGCCATCCCGAGCATGAGGGAGAAAGCAGAACACAGAGAGACAAACACCAACCAAAACACACAAAGCACCCAGCAGGCAAACAAAAAGGCAGAAATAACACATTCATGCCCATAACAGTTAAGAGACCAGAGTCACAGCAGAGGGGCCATGACAGATCAGACCAACCTGAACTGCAGTAACCCTAAAAACAAAAACATTTAATTCCACAAAGCGATTTGGAATAGACAATTGTGACCACCCACAACATTACAAAAAAATATCTTTAGTTTCTTATTGTTGCCAAATTCAAAATTTTTTCATTATCTCTGAATTGCTTTTTGTGTTGGCCAGTATATTTCTCTGTGCTACAGGCTGATCTCATCCTGTCAATCAGCTGTTTAACATTTACTTGTGTGTATATATAAAATATATATATGTTATATACAGTGTATATTAGGTTATTTAAATCTGAATAATGTGAAATACATATTTCCTTTCAATACAACCCCAAAGCTGATTTGGGCTTAAGGATTTCTTTGTGTAGAGTGTTGACAGCTCTGCTTCTCTGATTTATAATTTGATCATTTTACTTACCATATTATTTATGTATTTAATCCCAGTTTGTCAGGTTTTTAAAACTATAAGGAAACAAAAATAACTAAATAGATTATTAACACCAAGAATGGGGGTTAACAATGCACAGAGCTGCCTCTGCAGTCATCCCTCTCCATGCTGGTAAAAACAAAAAGATCTTTCACTTGATGTCTTTATTCAAAAACATTTTCCCAAAAGCAAAAGAGATGAAGTGAAAGAGTGAGAGAGAGAAAGGCAGAAAGAGAGAGAGAGAAACTTCCATAAATACATGAAAGAAAACCTCAGCTCTCTGTGTTGCAGCGTGAAGAGTAATCATGGATTATTAACATTTATATTGAAAGATGAAGCCCCATTAGAAAGCAGCTGGTAAATTACATTTGGTTAGGCCTGTGTGTATTTATGTGTGTGTATATGCATGTGTTTGTGTATGAGTGTAAAAGAAAAACGTCTGGTTTATTGCAACATGGCGGACCCTAGCTCATTTTAGTCAAGTCAATATCAGCGCCCGAGGGTAATTTCCATGGAACTATTTATGAGGCTGAATTCACCATCTCAGTACAGTTGTTACGGGCCAACTGAGAAAACTGCTGCTGACATGAATCTGATCATGGAACAAAGACATCTTGTTGCGTTTCTGCATGTAGAGCTGCTGGTGTTTGTGTGTGTATAGTTTATGATGTCAGTTCAGTAGCAGTTTCCCTGTAGTGATGCACATACATCTCACAGGGCCGTGGAGGCCTTTTGATGTAGTTGGACTGCCTTTGTGTGAGTGTATTTGTGTGTAAGAGCTTGTTTGCTATGGGAGATGCCTGTTCTCAGGTGATTTAGAAATTGATTTGATACAGAGCTGCTTTAATTGCAATGGATTTGCAGTTATACTACGGAAAGACGGTCAATCCTCACGGAAGTTGTATCACTCACAAAATTTACACTGTGTAAATAACCAGTTAAGTAAAATATTACTTCTTTCATCATTATTGTGAAGACCATGTTGTCGTCTTTATTGTTGAGGTGACAGTGGCATATATAATAACCCACAAGGCCATTTTTCTGTGTGGGTGTGCGAGTCATGGAGATGAAGCACTGGAAAGTGAACAAATCTAGTATCATAATGTAGTGGACTCACATTGGTTCATAGCAATTATCACAAACATGACACTTAAAGGCTAGAAGACTATTTTGGGTGATAAAAAGATGCCCTAAGTAGGATTAGACCTTATATTTAGAGTGAGTGTTATGTGATGACCTTAACACTGCCTTCCTGACAGGAATAAAGTTTTGGGGGGTGTGCACAGAATGTTTTTGGAGATTTTACCAGGTAAATAAAAATACTAGAATCTGTTTGCTTTCAAGTCTCACAGAAATCAGCTCATTAAATCTCCCAGCTATGAAATCCATGTCAAGTCCTCATTTTTGTGAAAACTGAGTCTAAAAATGAGACTTTTGAAAGAAATGACATTCTTCTTACAATAGCAAAATTAAAAAAAATTCAATTGAATACACTCTTCTTCTGCTATAGCCTTACTTGGTCTGGCATGACAATGTCTTAAGGAAATTTAAAAAGGCAAAATCTTACTAACTTTCACAGATTTGCACACTGAATGGAAACATTACAAATTAGCATGGGATGCGCACGGCCCAGGACAGACGGGCTCTCCAGTGCGTGATTTAAACCGAACATGATTAGTACCCATTTACTGAGCATCAGTAATGTAATATCGGTGTCTGCAAAGAGCCCAAAGGATACTAAAAGACAGTACCCATCCCAGCCACAGCCTGTTCACCCTGTGGCCATCTGGAAAGAGATAGTATCCACTCTCGTACCACCAGATCACAGAGTAGCTTCTTTCCTCAGACTCAGACTTCTCAGGCCATCTTCTGTAGTACGCCATAAATACATCTGTTGTTTTGTTTTTTTGTTTAATTGTTTTGTGTGTAGCATGAAACTACTACAGCTTCCCTTTCATTGTTAAACCCTGTGTTGTATAATGATAAAATAAATCAAACTTAAATAAAAGATTATTGTCTGACATGAAGCTGTTATTGGCACTTTAACTCCAGAAGTTTCAGTTTCAGTCCTCAAAAACTCAGGAGTGTCATTTTTTAAAGGGTTCAGGCTGCAATGTTTAGCAATAAAATATGTCTGCGAACAAATGACAGACAAGACAGGACAATGGAATGGATTGGTATCATTGATTACTAACATCAAAAATGAAAGGAACAATGAAATGCGCTTGGAATGCCTATGAAATCCAATTTACATTTTAACAGATGTATGGCCTCTGCTGTCAGAGCACATAGAATCACTGTAGTCTTTTCAGAGGTGAAAACAACATTTTAGTAATGGAGGATGAGCGTTAACTACACTACCAGTCCTCTAGTGGAAGTTAAGCATGGAGAGTGCAGAGTTGCTGACAGTCCTCGTCACCTCTGCTGCTAAATTCCTATTAACCTCCCCGACAGACAGCTTGGTAAGCATTTAACAGAATTCAATAATTATCCCAACAGCCTGGCTTGATGCGTCCTCTGCCCCAGTCTGGCTGTCAGTCACTTTAATTACACTTGTTGTAAAACCCATCAACCTCCAACCAAATCTGCACACCAGGGCCAAGCTACATTCAATACCAGTCTAACAGGAGCAGTGTCTGTGGAAAGGCATTTTTTCAGCTTCTCTCACTGAAAGACGTAGGTAGGATGATGGTTTTGCGTCAGTGAGTTAATCAGCATATATTTATGGCATGTTCTGTGTACTATATGTACACCTCTATTGGTGTCTTATCCTTTCTTTATTGTTAGTCAAGGTGCAGATAGCTGAAGTTTTACAAGAAGAATTATTTCACTCTATATATATATATATATATATATATATATATATATATATATATATATATAGATATATATAGATATATATATATATATATATATAATATATATATATATATAGATATATATATATTTATATTTATTATTTTTTTATTTTTATTTTTTTATTTTTTTTTATACACAGACAATGGTGGACAGGCGGCAGCAGCGCTAGACTCTCTGCACAGTTGGGGCGGAGCTTCATTATGGGGACCGTCAGCGTCTATCTGCTTTGCGGCTACCCAGCTGATCGCGGCCACTCTAGTCAATAGGTGTGTTTGAATCATGGTTTGACTTCATGCGGCGCTGCGCAGCGCTGACTTATCGTGATGGATGCTGACCTTAAAATAGCCTAAGGCATGCTGGTTAGAAATCGTGTCCGACTGCACCAAGTTGGAACCACACTATTGCCTGGTCTCGCGGTATTTTTCTTTATAAATTCCACGAGATCACTCAACCAAGCTCAGCTCACAGTAAGCTGGTGCAGGTAGAATGTGTCCGACTTTACGGCGCTGCAGTCACCTGCAGCTCACGTTAGACTGTCAAGTCGGCGAAAGTCAGCCGCCATCATCTCGAACGCACCTAATGTGTGGTCACACCAGAAGTGTATCTTCGCTCCTCTCTGGAGAGAATATTAAGCTATTTTTAAAATAAAATACCCTGCGCAGACGCCCGATCATATATCAACAATAAACACAGTTAAAACAGACACAAAAAGAAACAATTTATCTACGTAGCCTACTTAATCATAGTAGAAGGCCACAAAAGCAAGCACTAATCACCGAATCAACAAAATCTAAACATGTCAGCAAAGTCAGGCAAAACGCTCTTATTCTGAAGTGCTCCCTCTGGGATCTGCAGATCGTTACGAAAGCGGGTCACAGAGCTGTGAAGAAGGTAGTAGAAGCACCTGTGTGAGTCCAGGGGGCAGCCTAAGTCCGACCCACAGAATTCCCATGAAGCATGGCAGTGAAGGGAGTTTTGTTAAAATTAGCTATTAAGTCTCTTTATTTGTTTGAAATACAAAATTTACTTAGTGAATTATGTTTTATGTAATGTATATTTTTTTAAAATGTGTCTTCTTAGAATGTAGTGTTTTTTGTTGGTAAGTCATTCTTGTGGTGGTTCACTATGAAACCAGGAGTGAAGTGCTTGTTTCATTTGATAAGAACGGCTGCACTGATCTTTTGTATGGTGGAGAATACCTGTATGCAATTCTCTTGTGCGGTCCATACACTGTGGTGCAGTTGTGTTCACAATAACTGACAACACATTAGTGTTAGGCTCATTCATACAGAGCCTAACGCCCCTATCTATGAGTAAAATGTATATCTTAACGTCAGATTTACGTGGAATATATTGAAGTGATAAGCTTGACACACTAGATGAATAAAACAAACTCTTATTCAAATTTAACAAATTTAATAATAATCTGGATAAAGCCTCCAAGTTCATAAAAGAACTCCAGCACAGAGTGAGGAACAAAGAAATAAACACATATTATAAACTCAGCAGAAAACGGATGCAGAATGGGCCACATCAGGTCCGGCTGTAATCACACCACAGGGCTAACGCTAACGTAGCTATGTGGCTGTGTCGTAATGTTTTAATGACCGGATGCGATTGTTTTGGAGAGGAAACGACTTCAGAGGTAATTCGTCTCAAGTGGACCCAGAACTCTCATCAGCTGTTAACTGTAAACACTAGGAGGACTAAAGTTGTGTTAAAACTATGGCACTACATCACTGTGCTTTAATAATGTTATGCTTTATTAAATATCACATAATTATCAAAATAGATATATAATGTCAGTCCAGTGACTGTAACCTGACAACCGAGTTGCCTCTCATTCTCCGGCGCTGGCAGTAACTCAGCCTGGCGAGTGAAGACAGACTCCGAGGACCCATGTGAGCGGTGAACGATTAGTTCATTCCTGTGACGTGAGAAATGAACGACTCAGACCCAGAGACCCACAGTTAGTCCTGAACTAATCAATTCTGTTTCCGATGCTGCCTGCTAACCACAGATCTGTAGCTGAGATGTCACGTGACAAATGAACGACTCACAGTTGAGAGTCGTGAACTAATAAAACTGTTTCCTACAGAGCCCATGCAGCTGCGTGTGACGAGTGAACGTAAGAATCCAAGACTATTCACGCATGCCTGAAAATGAACGAATTACTCACTGAGACAAAACGTTCTGCCTGAATCGTATACAAGATTAGGTCAAATGAACAAAATGTTCTTTGAACGACACAACACTAATGTGGTCGGGTCTTCAACACAATATAGATTATCACGACACAAACTTTGTCAATTTAAAATGTAAATACTTTTTAAAAAATCACACTACTAGTATCACTTCAGTTGTAGCAGCAATCAAATATACTGATCAAATAATTCGCTCACATGGCTTCTCTTACCACTGCTAAGCAGACGATACACAACTCTACCTATCCTTCCCGCCAGACGTCACACCCTTCTTTGCGCGGATCGTGGACTGTCTCTCGGACATATCTGCCTGGATGAATCCATCCCTACACACAAAAAACAATTTCCGTCCCGGCTGTTCTCATCTGTAACACTACAATGGTAGAACAAGCTACTACATGCCATCAGAGCAGGGGCGCCCCTCTCTAAAACTCATCTCTTCCATAACGCTTTCTCTTATAACACCTCTAACCTCTAACATGCACTTCTTATATCTCCTTACAATTCTCTTGTACTGATTGCACTATTTTGTTAACTCTTGCTTCTATCCTTAGGTATTTACCCCATTGATGCCATACATGCTATTAGCAATTAATAGCGTTTATTGCTGGTCTTACAAGTATCTATTGTTTATCTCTTACTGAATTAATGCTTTATTGATGCTTTTATGTTCCTCAAATGTAAGTCACTTTGGATAAAAGCGTCTGCCAAATGCATAAATGTAATATAATGAGGGCACACTTTGCCATCCCACCCACATAGTCATTGTCAAGGCCGGAAAACAATTGGCTAAAAGTGGTTGGTTGTTAGCTGATATAGTGCACCTTAATGTTCCAGAGCGTCTTTATCTTGTGTATTATGTTGCCTATGTTTTATTTCACTGTGCCTTTAAAGGAATACTCCACTGTGTCAGCACCTGCAGGCTGAAAATGTGCTCTGAGTTTGAAGCTTAGTCCTTCAAGGAGGGTGGCAGCTGCCGTTACCTAAAATGTATTTCAATGTTGACTCAGTTCCACTGTGAAAAAATGTATTAAAATGTCCATAGTAATTTCGCAAACTCCTCCTGTAATAAAATCCACTTCTCTGTTGATCTTTTGTATACTCTGTACACACACATATTTACCTATGTATGCCAAATTATAACAAGTATAATAAGTACACAGCTTAAATTTGCCACAAACATGGTTAACTGTTTAGTTCTTACTTCATAGATGTTTCCCTTGACTTATAAACATAATAGTTCATCACCAGATCCCTGGTGTTGATCACACAAATTACAGCTTTGATGTTCATGACCAACGTGAGCTAACAAAGGAGGCAGTATTTGCTTTTTTGTTTTAATTTCATTCAATTGTCCAGGTGTGTCTTCAATCTTATTTTTGCCCATTTCCAAACACAAACACAGCGCACACTGTTGCCATCTGCACTCCTAAATGTTTTGAAAATGCGGGCCAACCCATCTGGTGTCTGTGTATGGATGTGTGGTCTCTGCTTCCATTTTAAATTTCATTTCTGTGCTATGTCTCAATCCTCACATTGTAATTCAGCTCGTGATAGTTTCCACAACAGCCACATGCTGAGCTTTGAGAGCAACACGTTGCTCTGAGGTGTGTGTGTGTGTGTGTATGTGTGTGTATTGGAGAAAATGGATGTCTTTCCCCTCTCTGTATCCTCTTCATGCATAAATTGCAATGCGAAGTGGTTATTTACTGTGTCTTGAACAATAAGGAGGGAGAAGCACTTGTGTATTTACGCATGCGCATCTAATCTTTGTCTTCATGTGTGACCTGCATGTAAAGCAGTACAAAGGGAAATATCTTTGAAGTATCTGTGTGTGATTTCATGTTTTTTATGAATACGTTGCTTGGACTGAAGGATAGCTTTGACTGATTTGTGCCACACTACCTACGATGGAGTCGAGTCCCAATCTGCATACATGAATGTTAACAGCTGCATTTTACTGAAGTATTCTCAGGGGCCAGAGAGTGCGAGAGATGTGATAAAATAAGCTATTTCGTAGACTGAAAGGAATTTCTGTTTTGAATAAAAACGTTACACGAAAAACAAAAGTTAGGCGGGTGCTAGAAGTCATGTACATCTCACTCGAAATAATATTATTTCTGCCTCAAATGCTCAAAATCCGTTTGATTTGCCCTAGCTTCACTCAGCAGGTCCGACTATAGGAACTTCAAAGTGTTTTGTATCCACCACGCTGTGTGGGAGGTTGAATTGGTGCTGTCACAGGATTGCCTAAAAAACATAAAACAAAGAAGTGACATCAAATCACAGCATGTGCACAGAGAGGAGTGAGACAGAAAAAAGGGCAAAAGGGACAGACACACGGCAGGCTGCCATTGAAATGTACTATATAATGAAAACAACAAAAACAATTTTACTCTCTTCAGCAAAGTAACCCCATTTTGTGTTATGAAATGCTTCCTCAAGGGGCCTACAGTACAGGAACAATGCCACAGTTTGTTTTAACTTTAAAGTCAATAGATTATTTAGAAACAGTCCTAGTGAATTCACGTGAGGCTGCAAATGAAAAAGATCAGACGAATTGCATTGAAGCAAAAACCACCTCTCTATAGAGATGTCACATTGTTAGATGCTTGTCACTGCCAGTGGTTATTTCTTCATCCTGATGCTTTCTGGAGACGCTCCCCTGACATTTCCTTTACACACAGTATTTTTAGTAGGTTAATTTTATACACAGCATGTGGGACATCAGCTGTCATGGTCAGCGTGGTTCTGTTCCCGTTCCACTGGTCAGATGACGTGCTGTTTTCTACTCATTTCTGATCATTCTTGAGCATTAACAGGAAATTCTGCCATTTTGTTTCTTACTAGAAGTTAGTTGAAAGATTGATAAGGCTAGAAGGAGAGAAGTTGTTAGTCAGAAGCTGACATACTTACATGTTTATTTAAACACAAATAGAAATCGAAATCAGGGCATGGTGATTTCAATGACCCCACATAGTCGAAGGCTTGATGCTTCGATGGGCAGAGCCTGATTCGACTGTCAATCTCACAGTCGAAGCTTCGCAGCAAAATCAGGATCAGGCCATTTTGGCGATATGGGGGGTGCTCAGTGTCTGATTTTTACATAGAACTACCAGTTTTCTCCCAATAAGTTAATATACAGCCTAGAATATACATTTCAATTTAATGCTGTAAATAAACATGTAAAAAGAAGAAAGCTTTTACTAAATGTTTTAAAAGTGCATGAATAAATTCAAAATTACCCTTAAAGAAGGGGGGGTCAGTTTGTGTGTGTGTGGCCCTGCAGTCTATGATGTAGCCTAGTAGAGATTGGAGACCCAGCCTCACGTGTCTGCACCTCGTGGGGCATTCGGATCATTTATCACCATTGATGAACCACACAAAGAATATTATATTGTTTTTAAATAGTACTTAAAATAGACCTGAGAGAACCCGCGATGTGCATGCAGTTGTCGGCCTCATGACACGCACGCAAAACTCTGCACAAGACCGGTGAATGTCGGGCGAGCAGAGAAGAAATGATCAACAGTAAGCCTTCGTTTATCTGTATCTGTAACGTTGAATGTACAGTAAGTTACAGTACTTTACAGTAACGCTAGTGTAGAACACAGGAATACAAGGATTTGGACCCAATAGCAAACATCAGAGGCAAAAGCAGTTATAGTTCAAAAATGTTATATACATAAGTAAAAGCAGGAACAACAAAGGATTACAACAAGGTTAGACAGGCAGTGGTCATACCTGAAAGCAGTCCAACAAAGGCAAAGTGGAAAATCCAAAGTCCAGAAAGGTGCAAACTTCAGTTGAAACACAGATGATCAAACTAAACACTATGAAACACTAGAACGAAGGAACTTACAACTGACAAGGGGAAACACATATTTAAAGCATATTTAAAATGTATAATAATGTTCGTAGTGATTAAAACCTGCTTTCACATGGAGGTATTGTGTGAAAAAAAATTTTTTTTGCCAGGGTGCGGGATTTTACCATCACAATGCCTGCTCAACCATCGACCATCTCTCAGTCATCACCGATGGACGATGGCATCGTCTATCAGCCCAACCTTAATGTACAAGAAGCTTAGCGAAACAGGAAGTTGCTCTAAATGTCAGTACCTCAAGTGAAGCACAAACCTCGAAAACTTAGCTTCTTACATATAGTGGGGCTTACTTCTAATTAACAATTTTCAATAACCAGTCTATAATCTGGAATCCTTGTGTATATGAACATATGTTTTTCAGAATAATATTTTAGGATACAACATTCTGAGTCTATTCATTCTCCATCCATTTATCTGGAAAGCCAGTGCATTTAAAGCAGAAGTTAGTCCCATGATGAAACTAAGAGACAAACAGCTGAGAGCAGCATTCAAATAGAAACAAGCACATGGATCCAGTCATTGTAAACGCAGAATAGTCTTCACAGTGAATTACAGATTCCCTCATGAAACATATTTTAAAAGGAAGATTCTTAAATTTTGGAATTAAGAAAAGTAATCATGCAGACCTCCAGCTCCATGTTAATCATGGTCCAATTTGTACTCAATTTATGAGCTGCTCCCCTACCAGATGGAGAGTTGTCTGCTGCAGAAGAAAGAAGAAAGAGGAACCAAGGTCAGTTTGTTGGCTGAGAAGGGACATTTAGTTTTCTTGAGGTTCATGCCAAAGAACTGGGAGTATACAGGAAATCCCATCATTGGTCACGCAGGAAATCTCTTTGATTTTTACTCCACAAAACCTAAAATAAATTATTTTTTAGATTGTTATGGATTGTTTTAATTTAAATATATTAATTATCATTATACCCAAATAAGTTTCTGATATTCGTCATCTCCCCACTTTTTCTTTCTGTGATTCCTAGAAGGAAGGACTATGCTGAACAATAATTTGTGGAGAGTCTTATTTTTCACTGTTTAGTGTTCAGATTGTCAATTAAAGTGACCCAAACTCAAAGAAACAGCCAACACTGTACAAACCAAAACAGATAAGTAGGGGTGCAATTATTTTTATTGTTGATTCATCTGCAGGTTAGCTTCTCAATTAAATGTTTGGTCTACGAATTGTCTAAAAATGGTGAAAAATGTTTGAGAGTTTCTAATGTGACATCTTAAAATAGCTTGTGTTGTCCAACCTGCAATTCAAAACCAAACTTTACTTTAAGCTTTGTCTAGACTAGTGTCATGTGCACATTTCCTGGTTGAACAGGGATAGTAAGTCTAAGGTTTGTGTTTAAAAAGCATTTTTCAGCCACATACAAGAGGGCTGTAGTTTTAGCCTATCAAAGCGTTTAAAAAAAAAAAAGCATTTGTGGAATAGCAAAAGTCAGTTTAAGCTTATTTCACACAATAAGTCCTAACGACACAAGGACCCCAGACCTGTTTTTGTTCTGATATCACAGTCCACCCTTGCCAGTCTTATGGTCCTACAGTACTACAGTGTCCTAAGAAGGGTTGGACTGGTGAGAGAGAAACTGGTGGGCCATTTAAAAATGGCCAGAGTGCTCTGTATTGAAATACATGTTCTACGAGGGCTGTTGTTCTCCTGCCAGTGGAGTGTGACTGGATTTAAAGCAGGGCTTGAAACGCAGTGAACTAATTCATTGTATTCCTCGGCTACAGTACCCCGGTACCCATTAAACCGTACTTTTGATACCAAATAAGGTCTAAGTGTTTCAGATTTTTATTTTGTTAGCTTAAAGTAATCTCACAGCCTTTAATTAAAAGTTGCCAAGTGATTAAATGACTGCACACATATGCAGTCTCACATACGAACACACACTCACACATATTTCTTGGTCGCTGTTCCTTGACAGAGGCCATTTGCTAAATCCTAATGGAATTCATTAGTTTCTTCATTTGTGTCTGTGGCGGCTGGGCAACTGTTAATCACCTCTCAGGCCTGACCCACAGTCAGCCTTTTGGATTCTATGAGCAGATACAACATATCTAAAAATTATTTCTTTTAAATTATTGAGCTGAATCTATTTTATAGGGCTCCTAAAATTCCCTGCCGGTCAGTCAGAACTGAATAAGCCTCCTGGATGAGAGGTGATAAGTCTTTGAGTATCTTCATCAAAAGTCCAGTGGCCATTGATTTTAAACCCACCTTGGGCTCCTAAAATTAATTTAAGTTTCATTTCAAAACGAGATCTTGCAAGTTTAAAGCATTTGCCCATGGTGATGTCTTGAAATTGCCTGTTTTCTCTGACAAACAGTCCAAAACCCAAAGTAATGCAATACACAATAATACAAAATAGAAATTCTAACCAGCAAATGACATTTGATGATTTTTCTTGATTAATAACTAACGATTAATGGATTATCAAAATGGTTGAAGATCAATTTACTGTCCATAAACAAATTACTGTTTCAGCACTATGTTATTCAATGTAACTGAAGTGAACAGCCTCTTGAACAGGCTGAAAAAATATATTATCGCATTTTAGTAAGAAGTCTGTTTTCTGATCTTGTTGTTTGCTCCTGTTTGCCATTTTTATTTGCTATTCACTGAATTACAACCCCTCCACCTGTTTCACAATAACACTTTTCCAATGTGTTTACTGGGCATAATCTCTTGTCTTTCCTGAAAGCTTTAAATGAGGAACATCTGCAGGTGCAAGTGTTGAGTTTAATTATCAGCGGCTTAACACTGAAGGCGGTAAACAGCAAAACAGAATCAGTCTGGATTGATTAAGCAGCAAATGTAAACACTATCAAACACTATGAATAATATAATGTAAATGAAAATATACATTATTATGAATTTGCTCCCTCCCATGTACCAACTGCACCCCTTAGTATTATTTGAGACCTGCATACTATTTGAATACTGGCTATAAAGTATTAGTACAATGTTGAACATATATTGAATCTTGAGGTTTTGACCTAGTCACTTTTTGAAAACATACTTTATATCTGAGAATACAAGTTAAGAGAGTATGAAGTGACAATAAACCTCATCCTCAAGCCAAACACAAAGTCTACAGTTGGATGCTGGTGTGCTGGTTGAAATGCTTAGATGGTGGGTGGCAACAGGGTGATGAGCAACATCATCTGCATTAAGACTTTGCTGTCAGAGCATTGACAGAGTCCATGATCACTGAAATGAAAAATCAACTGAACTACAGAGCACTGCAGCCAAACTGTATGATATAATTACATACACTATGTATGCACAGTACACCTACACAGAAAAACAACTCCCCGTTGATGTGCCTGAGTATATTTCCCCATGCTCTCTATCTCTGGTAATTTGAACGGAGACAGTCTGGCTTCCTCTGTTTTTATTGCTTTAACTAGATAAGACTGGACTTCCCATTAAGACCGCAGCATCTCCTGCAGCTTTATTTCTCCATGGGACGAGAGGCCAGCAATTACGACAGACCACCCTATTTATAATGATAAATCACAAAGTGCAGTACTCGAATAAAACAGTTCTTTCAAAGTAAATACAGTGAGAAGAAAACTAAGAAGGAGACAGGTAAAATATGCAAACACCTATATTCTGCCGAATAGTGCAGCCTTGTAACAATGGTCACATGACAGTATTAATATTGTGCTTGTGACTAACTTATTGTTACTTCTCTATGTCATGATGATCACAATGAAAAAAGATCTTTGATTTAAAGAGGTGGTATTATGATTTTTGGCTTTTCCCCTCTCCTTTATTGAGTTGTATATCTTTTTTTGTGCATGTAACAGGTTTGCAAAGTGAAAAAGCCCAAAGTCCAGCTCAAAGGGAGTTCCCATCTCCCACAGAAAGCTCTGCTCTGAACCGCTTGAAAACAGCTCGTTTGTAGTCCAGCCCTTCACTTCCTTTACATGTAAAGTCACAATGCAAATGTGTCAAAAAGCTTGCCATGCGGCTGGCGGGTGTCAGGCACGCCCTCAAACCAAGCTAGTCTGAGCGGAGGCTCTTTGGCTCGACTCGCCTTTGTTTGGGTTTCCATTGTAGAAATGTTGGACCTGCTCCCAGGTACTTTTTTTCGTATCACCTCACCTCCATTGAGGTTCCAAGCGAGCTGAGGGAAACTAAAATGTAATGTGAAAACACAGCAGACTGCCTATTGGTCAGAGAAAATATTCACTATTAACTGCATCATCATTGTGTGCACCTGACAGAGGCCAGCAAGAGAAAGTTTTATATCTTACAGGTTTCGTATGGAATTTCATCACTAAATCCACTTCTGACGAGTTTTGAGGTGAGAAATCAGCTGTGTAGATTTAGAAGATTTGACAGTTTTACGAGAAGTGATGGCGGAACAAAAATGTGATGAATATTTTCGGAGTTGAGGAGCTCCGCAAGTGGCGGCGGGGGAAGCCTGTGCCAACCTCCAGGAGGAGCGTGTGAGGCCGGCCAGCCGCCCGCTCACAGAGCCCTCTGCTCCCGCCGTCACACAGACCACTGCAGCAACAACGGCAGAGGAAAACACAGCTGGAAGGTTTTCATACCACTTATCTGTCTTTACATTCTGAGGAACATTGAAACATTTTAACTCAAAAAAGACAAAACTGTGTGAATCGCTGGTGTGTGTGTCTCATTGAAAATTACGCCGCGGCCGTTGTGTGTGGCATCGCTATCTCTGGGTATCATCTACAATGGAAAACAGAGCAGGGCCGAGTAGAGTCGAGTCTGTCGATTTGCGCTATAGAAGCATTTTTCGCCAAGGCAGCATAGATCGTCAGAACACCGGCAACAGTTCAACGTTTAAACCTAAAAGGCGGCCTGGAAATTCACAGTCACAACCTGTAAGTATGCTTTATTGGTTGTGAATTATATTTTTAAAAAACACGGCAATGCAACTTCAGACTGTTCAAGGGCAGAGTTGTTGTAAACGTTGGCTAACACAGCTAAAGTTATAACTATAATGCTTATGTTACACCTGATGTGAAAGCTACTGAGCAAATGTTTGGCCAATTTTTATGTAAAACTGAGATGAAATACGGTGATTTTTGTAGTGGTTTATGGTAAGATGTGGAACAATGATGTTGTGGACTAAGTGAGTAACAAATATTATTTGCTAGGTTGGTCGCAGTCTGAAGCAGCTTTGATTTGGATCCCACACTACCTTGTTTCTTACAACCCGCCCTTCTCTGCTTCTGATTGGTTAGTAGTCCCTACCTGGGAACTGTGCATGTACAACTCCCAACATGTGTAATGTACAAGTAAGATGCATCACTCTGTGGCTCAAGAGCGGAGTGTACAACAGACAGGCTGAAAAGAGGAACTGCAGCAATATGCAGTATGAGGAAAAAAATGGTGTTTTTTGAAAATTAAACCATGTAAACCTGTTCTGGTACAACCCCTAATTACGATTTTGAACCTGAAAATGAGCATAATACCACCTTTAATTTAAATATCCTGGTCTCAAAAGACATTTTCTTGATTGCCTTTAAACTAAAACCGCCAATTTAATTTAGTTAAAGAAGAGCAAAGATGGAAGCCCTGAGCAGACATTGATGTTTTACTCAGTTTTCCTGTTACAACAGGTTACTTATCTCGAGCACTTCCTGTAACAAATGTTGTTTTCCAATGATAACAGGATAATGTTTTCGAGATCTCGAGACAACAAAACAGTAGTTTAACATAGGGGTCCACAGTAACGTTTCTCAGTGTGATTTTGGTGTAACTGGTTACCTTTGTTGGTAGAGCACAGTAGCGTTGTAGTACTCGAGACTGATCTTAGTCTCGACAGCGGTCTTAAGACCACTTTTTGATGGTCTTGGTCTCGTCTCGGACTCGGACATTGAGGACTTGGGATTTTATTTCAAGACCAATAAATTGCTTTTGCATAGTCTGATTTATTTGTTAACATCCTAACTTTGACGGGATATAAAATGTACTGCTTCAAATGGAACCAATAACCCTAATTAAAAATGTCTTGTTAGCGACAACTGTCCGCCCTCCCCACTCCTTTTGTTCACCCCATGGTAAACAAAAGGAGTGTTGAATAAAGATGCTTAACTTGATTTCAGCTTCAGTTTTTGTCTGTGGGTGTTTTAGTGGGAATGTGGATCTTTCAGATCAGTTTGAGAAGTACCTATGATCTTATGCCACACTTTATTGTGTGTCATGTAATATGGGGAACTGGTCTTAGTCTGGACTTGTCTCGGTCTCGATAAACTCTTGGTCTTCACTTGGTCTTGGTTTGGCTTGTCTTGACTACAACACTAGAGCACAGGACTCATAGGGATCTTAGGGTTGTATGTTGTCTTTAAGTAAGTTCTTAAGAAGTTTGTTGAAGTATGTTTCACATGCTCACAAAACCATGTGCTGGACTGTGTGTATCCTGGCAATTGGTGAGTGCAGGAGTCAAAAACACAATCCTTGGATTATTCGTCCTCTCCTGTCATGAAAAATTATACAATAGAAACGCACCTACCGAACCCTGTATTCAACTATGGTTTAAACTATGGTTTATCTCATGATCATGAAAAAATTATCCCGTTTTCACGGGAAAACAGTTATGTCACACTTGCGTGTGTGTGGAGGGCAGGGTTGAGCAGGTTGGAGGACCCAAACGCAGGATAAACTTGCAGGTTCAGTTCAACAGTTTATTAAACAAAAAGCGAGCACACTTACTGGTGGAGTTGCTGAATAACAAAGTCCAAAAAAGGTAATCCGAGTCAAACAGAAACAGGAGAAAATCCTAAACCAAGAGTCCAAAGTCCAAAACATGACAGAACACAAACTTTACTGACGTCACTTGGAAAGTGATTGAGTTTAAGAGGCTGCAAGGGCTCAAAATGCTGTAAACAGGAACGAGACAGCACTTTGCCACTTTATCATGTTACCTTGACGACACTGAAACACGATGCACACTTTTTAGTTTGTTTATGTTTGGCTTATTTTTAAGTCCTGCACGCTCTCGCCAGTCATAGTGGTGGAGAGGTAGCCTAAATGTAAATATATAATTGTCAATAATCAATACACTATTGTTGGTCAAACAGCATCATTAAGCAAAAATTAAAATGAATAGTTGAATAAACTAAGTGTGTAATAAGGTTATTGCATTCCTCTGACTTCATGTGATCTATGCAGCATCTTAAGTTAAGAAAACGTATAAGAAAACAATTCTGACATCAGCGTAAGTGTTGATGCTTGTTTGTTTACTGTTTTCTTCTTCTCTTATAACGTGGATTTCCAGTGATATTTGTCTCGCTTCCGGGCTTCCCCTGGTACCCCCCATGTTTCACGTCATACCGCTATGAACTGTGGGCAATTCCTTCAGCCAAAGTCTGCAGAAATGCGGACTTACGGAAAGGGTCTAAAAAGGGCTCAAAATGTCTGCGAGAGAGCCCTCGCGCACTTGACGATTTGACAGTGGGACGGCCCTGAGCCCTCACGGACTTCCCGGGAACGCGCCTCAAAGTCTGCGAGTCTGTGAGGGTGGAGATTGGGATTGGGCCAGGATATTCACAAACAGAGGGTAACAGAAGGCAATGACCCAACAAAGACAAGACAGAAACCCCAGGTATATATACACAGGGTGACAGAGATCAGGGTTAACGAGGTACAGGCAGGGAGAGGGAGAGAGCAGGGGAAAACAGAGACTGACATGTAGAGGGATCACTGGGGATACAGACATGACACAGGTTAACAGAACTCCAAGACCGACCAATAAACAACAGACAATAAACTAACCAAACTCAAAAGTGCAAAACATGGTATGGCAGACAGGCAGAGTGTGACATGTTATCTCTAGATCAGGAGATAATTATCCCTTTATCACGAGAAAACAAAGTAAAAAAATTATTTGAATGGATGGCCGCTTAGGGCTTCCATAAATATGTAATGGGCAAAGCGTGATTTTATCTATATAAATGATGGCATAGAGGAGAATCGGCGAGGACTTCAAGATTTACTTTTCTTGATAATATTAACAGTGTAGCTTGACTTCAAAATTACTAATTGTTCAAAAATGTTGAGCTGTTCATGCCACACACTGATATATCAAAGAAACTGTGAGTAATGTTTGTTTATTATTCTGTTCTATTTATGTTGGTTACATTCAACTATTTATTTTTCAGTGTGATTGTAAAGAGGACGTCTGTGTAAAAGAGGCAAGCTATCCTGTATAAACAGACTTAAATAAAACAGGTTTTAAGCACCCTATAAAATTGCTTGTTTGGACCTGTTTTTACAAACGTACTGTATAATCATAGCATAGATTAGATTAGTTTTAATTATCTTATCACCGAGAGGCTTAGAAATGCATTACATTGAGTTCTGAAGTATGTTTTGCTTGTTTATATCGAAAATAACATGGCCTGCCTTCAGGTTTCCTTAATTGCACTGCCAGGTAATGAAGAAATCACACACATTTTAGCTTTTAAGACCGATTTAATTTAAACAGTGCAGACTAAAGACACTCAGCCGGGACCCTCCAGGCAATTCTCAAGTGTGATAAAAAACAAAATATGACCAAATATTTTCTTCATAAACAGATAGGGCTTCTGAGTCCTTAAAGAGTCAGGATTATTCAGTACATACAATACAGGAAGTGCACCAGAGAGTAATCTACACTTTATCAAAGCCAACAGACTTTCTGGGAAGAATGCCATCAGCATTGGTAATATCCTGAATCTGCCTTCTCTAAGCTATCCATTTCTAAATATATGTCAGAAATATTGTAATGTGTCCTCCCTTCTTCTGTAGACTATAGAACAGTGTAGTTTGCATCAGCATTGCTTGTGATCATCACTTTACCACTTTGTAGTCATCTTGACAGCTGTAGCCCACCTTGAACTGCGGCCACATTTAGTACGTAGACAAACATCCTAAAGGGTTCATAATGTGGTGGTTCACAAATATTAGATCAGTCCTCTCACCAGCCAGCAACACACACACACACACACACACACACACACACACACACACACACACACACACACACACACACACACACACACACACACACACACACAGTTGTAAGTGTCCAGCAGGCACACCCCCTGCTGCAGCATAATAAGGAGCATATCTGCGTGCATCAAAGCTGAAAGCTGTGCAGATGGCCCCAAATAATACATAATGCAAGGCCCATTGGTGTAGTGCCTGTGTCAGGAAGTCCATTACTATAATGTTGAGATCTGAGGTGTTCTTTGCAGCACCTCGCCACTCTCTAGCCATGGAGTCATAGTCTAATGGGAGAGGTTTTACCTTGATGTCAAGTGCAATGCCCGGGCTCGTACCTTCCTATTTTGTCCTATCATCTCCCAAATAGAGCAGTTAGAGGTTTGCCAGGATAGCAATTCTAGATTGCCGTGCCTGAATGGTTAACATCAAAAAGATATACAGGCTTGTACGTGTGCGGAGACTACATGTAAAGACTGGAACAATGGCAAATGACGTTATGAATTGATACATGTGATTAGCCCCCTCTCTTGACCTACACCCATTACATAAATATGAAGATACACTGGTGAAAGAGTTCAACATTTCCACCTGGTTCTTCCTGAGGAAAGAAGGATTGATATAATCACCACAGATTATGTTGGCACCAAACAAGAGAAAAGGTTTGACAAAAAAATTTAACTCAAGGTCCAGAGCTTTCAGCCATCTCATGGTCTTTAAAACTATGGAGAAAGTGATTGAGTTATTAAGCTATAAAGGTTTTTTTTAGAGCCAGTGTGATAAATAGTTCAAGACTATAAAAGCTTATCACAGATGTATTGGTTTGTATTATAGTCTATTGCAGTACTGAAATGAGAGAGAGAATTTAAGTTTATGTTTCAACTGTAAAATTTGTATCGGGCTAACACTTGTGTAGTTAACAAATGATCCTCTAAGAGAGTTAATGTCTAAAGTGTTAAGAAAAACACTGTGTTAAGAAGTGTTATATTTTAACTACAAAAAGAGTTAAAAAATACACTAAATTAGTGTTAAGGTACCAACACTACAAAAAGAGTTAAATTAACACTGGTGGTGTGGACCCATATAGACATTTTAAAAGTGGGTAATCAACTCTGACAGTGATAATTTGGGTATGCTGACTTTACTGTGTAGCTGTTGGAAGATCAGTTGTATGTCTGGCAAGAACAGGGAAAGTTTAAAATCTGAGCTGAACAGATTGTACACCAAAGCACTGCTTAGGAATTCCAAATAATTCTCGTAGGCCAAGTCATTTTACATTGTTTAACAAATACTGCCGTCAAAATACATTTCCAATGTCCACCCTCATTGTCTTTGGTACATTACAAAACTACAGCCTTTTTGACCGTTCCAGTTCCAATGCTGCAGGAGTTCCTTGCTTATATACATCTCCAGATTGCCCACACTCCCACTTCCTGCAACAAAATGCACCAGCCCTGTGCTTGGCTTATCAGTGTGATTAAACACTACCGCTTAGGAGAGAAGTTGGCAATTTTAAGAGTGGACTCCAACAAAGGTTGTTTCTTTAGTTACCTAAAGGTCCATTTTGCCACATTTCAGTTACTTATGGACACAACAAACTGTTCCAAACTATTCAGCGTGTACAAAAGCCTTTTTCTCAGCTGACTCTGGTGGGAAATCCACCTTAAATCAAGTGTTAAGTAAAAAGAAGCCATTCCTAACAACTCCATTGAGCTCATTGACCCTGGAAATCAAATACCTTAGGCCATGTCTTCAACTTTCACGCAAACCCAAACAGCTTTAGTTCCATTTCAAACACTACTGCTACTTCAGTTTTAGCTTTCTAACTGATGAATGTGAAGGTTATATTCACTTCACTTTAGACATCTTTGTAATGTGTCTCACAAAGACATCCTTAAGGATGATGGTCTCTGCTGTCTTATTTTGCCTTTTTGTAACAGAGAAATTTAATTTGTTTCTTTTTGTCAGTCGTGACTGATAAAAAGAGATGTTGAGTAGAATAAATGCCATCTTGTCTGTTATGAACACTTCTCTCTGCAGTCTCTAATTAATTTTGTAAACGCAGGGCAATCCATGCCCGAGGAGACATCCGCAGCCATGCTTTATGCTTTGGACTTTCATTTCATCTATTAGATCTAATTGGAAGGTAATTTCCACTGCTGCCACAGGACACTCATCAATGAACACGCAACACATACTCACAACATCAGTGTATAAACAGATGGTGGTGGATCAGAAGAACATGAAAGCATCAGTGTCTGATGTATATGTCCTTGTGTATGAAGGAGAGGGAAAAGACAGAAGGTTGAAAGATTGACTTGCCTGTTTCATAGCCAGATGTTTCCCTTCTGCTTCTACCTTTACCATGGGTTGACCCTTAATGTCTAAAATATGAACAGTGTTTGTTTGTTTTTTTGCATTTTGTTAACCGAAAACTCAATCTGTTGTCCTTTTGTATTCTTAAATTTGCTATGAAAACATCCTCTTTTGTGAAAATAAAATCTGCACTACTCAGAAACAAGACAACCAAGACTTAAATCTCTATATCTGATTTGCACTTACCCACATACAGTTTGTGTGTCTATATTGGCCATATCACAAATCTGATGGTAGTCTGTCTCAAATAACTCTTTGATACATTTTTTAAAAATCCGATGGCTAACTGATCCATGCACGACTCATGAAGTACAATATAAATGGAGTCTAACAAATTGTAGCAGCGCTGATCTTTGAGGGACTAGAGAACCAAAGTGTGCAAAACCGAGGATGCTATAATAGCTTATTTGCGCCACAAAAGGCGCACACATAAATTACACACGAGTCATTGGTACTACAAATACTCTAGCTAGCTTGGTAAGTAATAATTAGCTGGCTTTAAAAGCTATGTGACTAGCAGCAGCATGTTCCTGGCTGCAATCATTTTCCCCTCACGTGTTTTGTGGCCCTAATGTGCCGTGATTGGCTAGCTTGTTACTTCGATATGTTCTTGTGATTGGAGGCTAGCTCCACTGGTTCTATGTTGAATATTTTAGGCCAAAATGTAATAATAATGCAAATATAAATATATTTCAAATCCTTAAATCTATAGAGGGGATGAAACTCTAATGCTAGGCAATTCATCATTAAAGACCAACTAGAAGATTGAGGCAATAAGTCACACGTGAGGAAGAACCAAGGATCTCTATGATCGCATAGGAACAGCTGTGCTCACAGCTAGCAAAAGCGTGTTAAAGTAACAAGTACCAGCCAATCACAGCACAGTATGGTGGTTGGGGAAAAAATAACACTTCCTAGCTGCCTACCAAGGTAAGCCGGATTTAGATTGTCATTAGCACCATCATTCATTTGAATGACGCCCTTCTGTTGCCAACACAAGGTTCTCCAGCATAAAAACATTGAACCTAGCTCAACTTTCACAGCAATCTGACCAATCCAATACAATTCCAATCCTATTTCAAACGCTGTGCGGTGTTTTGGCAATGACAAACATTGAAACTTATGGATCTATTTCTCAAACAGGACTTCCTGGATTACATTTTCCTCTCACAATTACCTGAAACAACAACACAGCCTCAACACCAGTTGTGATCGTTCACTAATGTACATTAGACTCCGCATCTCCAAGCTTTTATCACTACCTAGTTTGCTTATTCATACGTACAATCAATCAAGCTTTTATTAAGGGCACACACCCGGTCCAAAAGACATACAATAAAAAAAACGACAAACACTAAATAAATAAGACATATCTCTCAATATTACTATTTACATATAGGCTAAAACGCCAAAGATTCCATATTCTGGAAATAACCTGACTGAACTTGGTGCCGGGTTGGTCATTGCTGAAGTGATACTGTTTGCAGAGTCTGATAACCTACACATACATCTGTACATGAGATTACACAGCACAGCAGAGCAGGTGTGCACGCCAACACTAACAAACATTTGGCTTGCACTGCTCCATTGTGGCACCTTTAAGCAGCAGCCTCAAACCATCATTATATGCTACATTGAGCTTCTGCATACTGCTCTTTCTGTAGCACCTCCACAAATGGGCAGTATACATAGGGGTACAATATGCTCTAAAAAGGGTTGTCATAACAGATTATGAGCACATACTAAATTTGCGATTCAAAATATTAGCCTGTGCATATATCATACGACACTGTCTGTAAATGTTCCTATCATCAAATCAAATATCTAGCCTCAACACATGCTTTAAGGACAGTACCAGACAGAGAGAACAATCATAATATTACTCTTCTTTGCATTATTATAATTAATGTCAGTCTGAGCCATATTGAGAGCAAACCCTCTAACTGTTGAAGACCGGCACTATAAGGACAAAGAATCACCAGATCGTCTGTATACATCAAGTGGTTGATGATAGTGTTACCAACCATACAACCTGTTCCACAGCTGTTTAATAGCTTTGATAAATCATCTGTATAGACATTAAAAAAGAAAGGGAGACAAAATACTTCTCTGTTTGACTCCATTGCATACATTAAATGGGGCAGACACAGAGTTGCCCCATTTTACATACATTGATTGATGAGCATACCAAAAAAGCCAGAATTCTCACTAAAAATTTGGAAACTCCTGTTTTGTAACTTTAAAATTAGTTTTTCGTGATTTACGCCATCAAAGGCTAAACACATACAAATGGTGGAATTATGCCTGTTATACAAATCTAAAATCTGCCATGTTTAGGTTTAAAACCAAACTTGTCAGGACAAAGTGTTCCAGCTTATGTAGTAAGGTCCTCTCAAAGACCAGTGATAAAGGCTGGCCAGCGCTATAGGCCGGTAATTATCCATGCTATTTATTTTGTCAGCTTTGTCTTTAATAATTAGCACTAACATACCGTGCTGCTGTAGAGTTTGTTCAAAAAACATCTTGTCACCTATAAAATCCTTTGTTACAATCACCGTCCTGGTAAGCTGTTTATCTTATCTTGTACCTTTTTGTTTTGTTAATGTGTGACAGAGATGAATGTTTAGTTTTATAGGCTGAATTAAATCTTTATTGGTAGTGCTATAATGAGGGGGAAAAAATGTCTTCAGATAGATTACACATGATGTCTTTGCTCTGACCGTAGCCTGCCTGAATATCCTCAGTGGCCTGCCGTCAGGCTTTTTACAGTACATGGATCGATGTGCCAAATAGTTACGAGTGGTATAAATAATTAGCACAGCAGGCCCTGTGAAGCAAATTAGCTCCTTACCTTTTCTCTCCCTGAGTTTCCTTTAATGTACGAGTTGGCCTGAGGGTCTGAGCTGTATTTCTGAGAATCATTAGCCACAGTCGAGTCCTTTGAGATGACTCCGATTGCCGCTCTATGAAATGTTAGACACCAAGTGATGCTTTTTGTCACTTGAGCTGATGAGAGTGGAAGAGAGAATGGGAGAGAGAAAAAACGGAGGGGAGGGAGGTAATGACAGAAGCGGAGAATAATAAGAGAAAGTGGACAAGAAAGAAATGACTTAGGCAGGAAGGGAGTGTGACCGTCTTTTACGTGATCTATAGGAACTAATGGATAATGTCAGAGAGGGCTCTAGAGCTTTTATAGTGAGTGCATTTGTGCACAATGTTGGCAGATGATTCTGGTAAAAACCAATACATCTAAATGGTAAATACAGGATTCAGTTATCCTCTCAGAGGACTCTCACTGAGACCGATATACAGTAAACTGTTTGAAAAAAGTCAAACATAGAAAACCTTTGATCCCCCTTACTTTCACTTCTTCACGACAAAAGAAGAATTTCTGCTGATTTTCTCCTCTTTGTCTTCTCGTATCCTCGTGCCCCCCCCCACCTTTCCCCTCCTCCAGCGTTTCTTTGATGCAGGAAATCTTTTTACTGTACTTTTTGTCATCTGTGTCTCTCTCGCCTCTTTCAGCCATCCGCTTATATTCTAATTTCTCTTCTTCCAACCTTGCTTTGATCCAAGACGCCTTCTTCTATTTTTATTTTTTATTTTTTGCTGACCACTGCAGAAGCTTTTGTCTGTGATTCTCGTCCCGAGCTTAGTGCGCACTCACCGTCCTAGGCCTGTATCTTATCTCTTCTAATTACCGAATGCTGCCATCTATGTCGTCACTGTAGTGGAAAGAAAGACATAGCAGGAAAACAAAGAATAAAAAGAAAATTCTTGGAGGCTGAACCAAAGGAAAGTTCTAGCAATAGCAGTTCTGACTCACTCTGTAAAGTCTCTGAAAGCAGGTTACCATGCAGAAAGAGAGAGAGGCAGGAATAAACAGACCAACAGTCAGCATGCAAGGCAGTTTGAATGAATCTGATGTTATTGTGAAAGCTAACAGGGAGTCTCACATGCCGGCAGGTTGAAAATGGAAGCAAGTCAAACATGAAGAAAGATGAATTTTAATATCCAAAGCACGCTAAGTGCCTGCTACATTTACCAACCTGCAATTTTTAATAATAAGGCTCCAAAAGGGATGAGCGAGGCGAAAGATCAGCTCTCGCTTGATGATTTATGTTTGTATTTTTGTCTTAATTTGTGATTCATGCTTCCTGAAGGCAGAGAAGTGACCATACCCATCACGAGAATTTAATTTTGGGCAAATTGCATCTGGGGCATTTTAGTACAGTAAAAAATAAATAAGACACAGAGCACTGCTGCAGCTCCACTTTGTGATTTAGGCTGGTAATACATTTTTATTTGTTCATAAAAATCTTGGTTAGTGTCACTTTAATGCTTGGAGCAGCTTTGGTTCTTCAGGTTCCCAGGGAGCAGAGATTTTTCCGTCACAAGCCCCCCCACTGGCCAGCCAAACTTCAGATCCATCAATAGCTCTGGACACAGATACACTCTGAGCCACGTCTGCAGCCTCAAGAGCCAAACACACGGACGGGGTACCATATGTGAACATGCATTAACCAACGCACACACAGACAGACAGGATAAATATTGCTCCTGCAATAACCATTCATTACCATGTGAACTTCTTTTCTCCTTTTTATTCCTTCTGCATTTATTGGACAAAAGAAAAGAGGCAGGCAGGAAGGACAGAGCAGATAAAATGGCAGCCAGACAAAAACAGAGGATTTCATCTTATTTGCCAGGGGAAATATCATTTACTTTGTGTTGTATGTATCACTATATAGAGCACATTTCTTTATGAAATTTCCTTTTTGGGCCAACACGATCTGGACTGTATGGATGACACCGCTGATGCCATGTGCTGAATCATTGTTTTTCTGATATCTTGGTCAATTATAAAACATTTTAACTACAGAAAACAACATAGGAGTATGAGTACAGTCTGCTCTGATGCATTATGTGTCAGTGGAGAATAAGGGCTAATTATTTAAACTGCAGGCTACATTCCTTAGGAGACTGTTGTACAGATCAAGGAACATTAAGTTGTTATTTGTTCCCGCCCACCTTCTATACAGTATCCTTTAAAATATCCTGCTGAGATTCTGGGTCAGTATTAATGTTTTCAGTACAGTAGTCAGTACAGGCTGTATTTGAGTTCGATAGAGAATTACTGAATTTGCTTTCCAGTTTGCAGCACTCACATATAAAGCAATGTTTCTAAATATCTTTGTCATGCTGCCACTTGTGTATAAAAAAAAACAATACATTTATTTTCCATTAAACAAAATCAAATGAAAAAATGTAACCAAAGGCAATACTGAGCAATTTATTTCAGCTTGTCCTTGTTTAGCTTGCTGATATTTATGATTGCTGATGCTTGCTAGCCAGTGGTGTTCGTCTAGTTCTGCGCAGAACAACATCATTTTCATTTTTATGAAGTTGGTTCCCTTTGGTATTATTGTGTTGTGCTATAGCTCAGGTGAGTGATTCAGGCCATTCATTATTGCAGCTGGTGGTCCAGTCCTCAGCTCCTCCTGTCCACACATCAAAGTTAAAACACTGAACCCCAAAGTAATGAGTTACATAAATGTAGAAACACAATTTGCATATGCTCAGAAGTGCATGCTAAATGAAAAGAAAAAATATTCAATATGGCCCAGTGCACTTCTGATTTATATTTTTCCATTTTTAAAATGTCCTCGTCTATTACCACTATTCATTTTATTTTATTTCATTAACAGTTGCACAGCTTTAGTTATTTAGATTTATTTGATTAATTCAGATACATGGTTAACATGTTGTTTTATATATTTTTGGCAGCCTAACCTATATAACTGACATATACAGATATGAATACAGATATTTTTTGTGGAATAAACAGATACAGAGATCAATAGTATCTTTATGTTAAACCCCTTCTCCAAATAAAGTCCTGTGTATGTGGGGCAAAAAATGTAAATCACCTTGTGTTTCATCTTTGGGACTTCACACCAACTTTACAGCATGCATCTATTTACATGGATTATATAATATATGCTATAAAACAAGAAATTCCCTGTGCACAGCAACATCAGTCAGGTTCTGGTAGATAGCAGGCTAAGGCAATGAAAATTCAAAAACAAGCTGCCACACACTGATTTGACTTTACTGCATTCATTGTGAGCAATACGTCAACATCTTACACAAAATACTACACCTACACCTGTGAGTGTTTTTGTAATTTTACTGTGGGAGCCTGAAGACGCAATGGGCGAAATGCGTTGCTCACAATAAATATATGTTGCTGATTTGATTTGGCACTTCATGAGTTTTTCAATCAAAACCCTCTCAGCTTAATCTTGCTTGTGTATGTTCATTTTCCCCAAGGCTTTTTTTATGTATCATGGCTCATTAAGATAAAAATATGATTCCTAAAGCAGATATATGGTAAGTTTTCCCTTCATTTTAGTATTTTGCCTCAAGATCAGACGCACGGTACTTATCTCTATTGTCAAATTCTAGGTTTAACGCAAGACTGCAACTTTTTTAAACTAAGAAATATGAGATCCTTCTGTTTATAAATAAAAAGTTCAAGTCATAAGCAATAAAACTCAAACTTATATTAAAAGCTCAGTTCTATACACTCAGTGATGTTACGGTTACAGCCTTCTGGTCTGGTATGACCGATAGCTCAGGGTGGTTACCTTTAGTTGTTGTGAGCTTGGAGTCTTTAGAAAGATACTACTGTGTAAAGCCCCTTTTCCACTGCAGCTACTATGGTACCAGCTCGTCATGACTAGGCTCTACTCGGCTTTTTTTGGTTTTCCATTGTGGCAAATTTGTACCTGTGCCCTGCTACCAGGTACTTTTTTTCATATCACCTCCGTCGAGGTTCCAAGCGAGTTGAGGGATACTAAAATGTAACGTGAAAACACGACAGGCTGCTGATTGGTCAGAGAAAATCATCACTATTCACTGCATCATTATTGCGCGCACCTGACAGAGGCAAGCAACAGAAAGTTTTAAATTTTACAATTTTCATACATTTTATCATCACTAAATCCACTTCTGACCGAGGCCGGCCAGCCGCCCGCTCACAGAGTCCTCTGCTCCCGCCGTCACACAGACCGCTGCAGCAACAACGGCAGAGGAAAACACAGCTGGAAGGTTTTCAAACCGCTTATATGTCTTTACATTCTGAGTAATGTTGAAACGTTTTAACTTAAATAAAGAGACAGCTGTGTGTGTCACATTGAACATTATGTCGCGGCAGTTGTGTGTCGCTATGACGACCAGCTACATTGCTACAGCTATGCATGGAAAACGGAGGACGGCCAAACCGAGGCGTGTAGAGGCGATGCGAGTTAAGCTGGTACTGGTAATGGAACAACGGCATAACTGACATTACTGACATTACTGACTAAATATGCTGACTCTTCTGTGAGCGTTGGGGGCGGTGCATTCACATACAAAGTCAATGCAAGACGCAGAGAGCCGCGATTTCCTGCGGTGCGGAGGGGGTGCTGCCGGCGACGTGAAGGACTTTGTGTTAGTTTAAAATTTTCAAGTCACATGACGCTGAGTCACGATAGCCTAAGAGCGTTGAGTTTATCCAGACAATACCAACGGCGTCTGAGGGTTGTGTGGAGAGGACCAGGCAGAGTGGAGAAGTAAAACGTCACTGGCCGGCGGAGAGCTACTAAGCTGCGGGGAAAAGCCGGTAGCAGCGCTGCAGCTTTTGGACAAACAAATACCTGTAGTCTGTCTGGATTATGCTCTGACAGCTACGCCGTTTACTCACGGGAAGAGCTTAGAGTAAACTTATTAAATTTGCTTATTACTTTAGTTTTTGGGATTTCGTTGTATCTTCATTGTGGCTTCTCGCTGCAAGCTTTCGTGCACATCCGGTTTCACTGTTAGCATAGGATAGCCCTGATCGATCCAAACTAAAAGTTGTTTTCGGCATCATTGTAGTTATTTCAGCATCAGTTTGATCCATTTATTGCTTTTAAATAACAGCAAAATGTTTACTTTGGGTTCATACTACTGTAGTAATTGTGAGTTGTGTTTATTCGCGTTATTGCCTTGTGTGTGAACCCTCGGCAGTTGTCTAGTTAAAAAAACCATACGAAGAAAGTGTTCCAAGGATTAAATTTGCTGTCTATAAGCAGCATTACACTGCATTTTAGCATATACTATCACTTGTGACTAGGGTGACCAGACGTCCCAAAAAATCCGGGACAGTCCCGAATTACGAGCAGTTGTCCTGACCTCTTTCCGGTTTGTCACAAAAATTAGACCTAACATGAGTTTTGCTTATAGCGTAATTAAACATAATGATCGTTATGTAGTTCTCTTGCTCCAGCAGGTTATCTTTACATTGTGTCAAAAGTTGTTACAGGTCAGACTGTAGGTCAGACAAAACAATACATGTGATGAAATAACATATAGGACATATAATTGGCTTTATTCGTTTTTTATTGACATGTATTGACCCAACAATTAATCGATAATTAATAAGGCAAATAATAGCCATATTAATTGCTAATGAAAATAATCGTTAGTTGCAGCCCTAAAAACAAACCAAGACTAGTTCCACTGGTTGCAAAAAGAAGTCAAATTGCATTGGACTCATAGGCAAAATGGCCTTACTTTCCACTTGAATTATTACCTTAGTAAACACTTTCCTGAGGAGTCCTCAATCGTTATAAGTCTTCTTCAAAACGGCATGATGTTTTTTTTGTTCCAATTAGAGGAAAACAGACAATAAAGCAGGGTATGCTTTACGCTAGGGCGGGGCTACTTTGTGATTGATGAGTCACTACCATGGTGACCTGTCAATCAGGAGGCGATTCGTGTCACCTGCACTGTGTAAATTTAACCAGCGCTGCATATTAGTAGTCGGTCACTTTTCCAGTAAGTACGTTTTGTTTTAAGCTTGTTTTTTCGCTAGCCAAAATTAGCATCCCGGTTAATATCACAGTTAACATTACAGATGCACCAGATGCTAACTAAGCTAGCTAGCGCCACCCTCTTGCCCAAAAATCATCACATCCGGTGTCTGGTTCCAAGAAACCAAGATGGCGACGGCCAAAATGCCAAATTCAAGTCTTCAGAACAGTAGTCCACAAATCAATGGGCGACTTCACGGGGACTAGGTTCACTTATTTTATACCTGCATATCTTTCTTCTTTTCATCTGAGTCCCTGACAAGAATAAATATCTGATTGCTCGCCAAGAAAATTTTATTTAATTTTGGCACACAACATTGTTTACTATGACCTTCAGTTTAACACCACTGACATTGTTATCAAGCCTGTCATCATGGTGCTTAAAGCCTCACACAGGGAAGGGCAACAGTGGAATATCACTCCAGCAAAAAACTGGATAGAGTGATATATAGGTATTGAATTAAGAGGCGCTACAGGGACGGACGCAAGCAGTGCTGTGTTAGAAGATAAATGTCTCACTGAGCAGACACACATGCAAACATTGGGCTTCCTCTCTATGTTTTCTCATGCCAAGCAATACCTCCTTATTGATCAGCGTGTTGCTCTGAGATCTGAGAGGATTGAGTCGATTGCTCAACATGAAAAACCCTTTCATGTTCTCCCATCTGCGCAACTCTGCTATTACTAATGACCTGCAGGGGGGAGGGGGAAGATATCCAGCGATTTTCAGGTTTTAACAATCATTTCAGCCCAACAATAGCAAGTCGAGTGTGGGGGGGACTCGGGCTCCTGTGGTTCTGCGTGTGCGTGTGTCTGTTGGACCATTTTTCAGAGAAGTCTGCTAATTATGGCAGACAAACAATGAAAAGGAGACTGCCACAAGGCCTGCAGATCCCCAGTGCACAAACACACACACTCTTTCTACACCCACTGTATGTGGGTGTAGAAAGAGGAGTGACAATTATCTCATTGCTCCGAGCGCTGCTGCTTAGACTCATCAGCGACCTGAAGGAGATAAGTTTCAGTGACAGAACGAGGAGCAAGGACTGAAAAAACAAGCTGCATTCATCTCTGACTTCACAGGGGACTAAAAACATTCAGTCTATAGCCACAAACATAAACGTTTCTGCATTAATGAAAATTTAACAGATACGTCAATGTTGAGCTGGATTCAACACCAATGAACTGTTAAGAAATAAGAAGAACTGTAATGGAGCACAAAGGCTGAAGAGAGGTGACAGATGAGGTCACTGCTGTTATAAATCTGGATGTTGCTTAAATATAAACTTTAAACCATGCATCAGTCTATTTTCAAGTCAGCAAGCAGAGCAAAAGATTCTCTTGCCTGAGAACTCCCCCCAGGACGTCCTCAGTTCCTGTCCAGCTATGAGATTTAAAACCACCAACATATCCTGGATCAGCCCCAGGCGTATCCTTTCAGTCTGTCCTTTCTGATACACCTCTGAAGATAAACTCCCAGAGGGGCAACCAAACCAGGTGCATGAACCACCTCAGCAAGCTCCTTAAATTTAACCACTGGCATTTTGACCTAATCTGTTAAAAATAAACATTTACCAATTTTACCAATTTTGCAAATTCACAGATATGGAAAGTACAGCATGGAATTAAAGGTTTAAGGACATTAGAAGAAGATTTCTAGAACGCTGGCTGACATTCCCTCACACACGAGATGGTAGCAGCAGAGATGTTGGAAGTGCAGACCAATCAAAATAAAATTGCGGCAGAAGAGTGTGCAGGATGCCTGGATGACCTCATATTCCACCAGGGCAGGCCTTTGAACAAGGTCTTGGAGTGTGTTGATGGACAACAAATAATGGATAACCTATGTAATCTTTAATGACCACAATGAGTCAGGACCTCGGTTTAACGTCTCTACACCACAGTGTCCCCATCTCTGCACTGGAGCGTTGGAATCTTAATATTAGGACCACAGGGAAGATTGCCCCCTACTGGCCCACCAACACCTCCTCCAGCAGCAAGATAAATGCAAAATAAATACAATCCGAGGTTTAGTTTTTAAGTAACTAATTTTTTCACATTGCTGTTGTTGGAATTATACTGTGGAACTAAAGGCAAGACATTTGTTCTTGGTATGCCACTCTTTAAGTGACATATATTTGTTTTAGTGTAATGTCGCTGCTGAATTTTGGTACACTGATGCTTTTCAACTGGTATATGGTAGTAATAAACATCATCATGTTGTCCAGCAGGCTATGCTCACTATGCTCGCTGTACAGGGCTATGCAGTCACTAATATTCTGGCTAACTGAGCTACCAGAAAGTTTTGCCTTCATGAGAAACAAAAAAATTATAGCATAAGCTACCAGTTTTACACAGTACCCGCTGCTGGAAAGTACAAACAAGATTGAAATGCCATTTCCATATGCCATATATCAGTTGAACAGAAGCAGCATACCAATAATCTTAAGTGGCAAACCACTTACAATTAGCATATGACACTAAACAAGAGTTGCATACCAATTTGTATATGCGGCGTGAGTGACGTATCATTTATACATGGCACACAGCAGTGGTGTATCATAATCAGCAGTGGCATACGTCAGCAAGAATTGTAAACAAATGTATGGTCATGACTGTTATTTTGACTTGGAACTTTCATCAGTGATGCAGCGTGATGACCTCCAATATGGCTGCCAAGAGCATTTTGTTTCCTGAAAGCCCTCCATAAAGCTGCAACCGCCTGCTTTCTCTTAAGTGCATGGATGCTGAAACCTGAGATAGCCTTGTGATTTATCAACCATATCTGTCACATATTTCAGTCCTATCTGTGTACCTGCACTTCTCAGGAGCAATTCGTCCTCGCAGTGTGTGAACTCCCTGTGATAACGCCTCATTCACTCACTCTGATGGAGGAGTTGCTATATACAAACCCAGGTCAGTGCAGTTTGAGATTAAGATACATTTTATTGCACTTGCAGGGAAATTTGTCTTGTACACTGAAGATGCACCACCAAGGACGTAAGAAAATCCCAGTGAACGGTAGTGCAAGCAGCAAAGGGCGAGTAAAGCCCTGTGAACATTTTGTGTCATAAATTCAAAACAAAGCATAAAACGGTTAAATGAAACAGACCTTTTTAAATGACAACGCTGTCAACAAAAATAGTTTAGGCACAGGAAAAAAAGACATTACGAATGAAGATGAATTGCCAAGTTCAATCCAACCTCCTTTTTTTCTTATAGTCGGCACATTAACAGATGAGTTAAGAAATAAAATTGATGAATCACACTTAAAAATCAGTTCTTCCTCTTGTACCATTACTTAATTTGGAGAGGGGGGAGCTTCTTACTGCCCCCTCACTCCTCTCCAAATCCACGTCTCCTTCCTTACCACAAAATTCAGAGAGAATTTCACTGCTGTGTCCGCTGTTTACAATGAGTGTTGAGCTAAAGGCAACAAAGCATAAAGCAGCCAGGGTGTTTTGGCTGTAAAGCAAAGCCTGTATGTAGCAGGCTCATAAATAACCCAAAGGGTGACAGCAAACACCCAGTAAAACATGTCTGTTTATCCCAGTGTTGGGTACTTAACAGGCAAGGACGGGCTATAAACATTTGCAGCTTTCACATTAGGGTTAGCCTGGCAGGGATTTTTGAAGCCTGATGATGCAGTGCCATATGATTTTGAACTGACCTGATATTTTATATCAACATTTCAATAGACCTGCCTTGAAGGCCAATATTGTAAGCCCTTCCTTTCTAGCAATGTACCTACATGTAGCCATAGAAATTTATAGTGATTTTGGAAGAAGTGGGTTATGATTTCACACAGATCATTTTGACCATCAAACCATCAATTAGAGTTGGGGGTGCTAAGAGAAACTCCGTCTATATAATGATTTTATAATTAATTCTGTGCAGGTTTCATGATTTGTAATAGTTATCAACAACAATTTTAGAAGATTTTAAAGACAGTAAGCTACTACACAGAGAAGAACACACTGATGTGAGAACTGCAAGGAGAGGTAGAGTGAGACATCACCCGGGTCCGGGACGAGGTTAATATTGTTTCTAAAAATTCAAGTAGTGAAAGTGCAGTGTCTTACAGTAGACGAGCATATAATCTACCGCGCATTCAACCCTCGTTGGACCCATTCGTTTGAGACAACTGTCACTTGTTTGTCACTGCACAAAGTGATGCGAAAAAAACTGTTTTCTGTTGTCACAGAATTGTAGAGTGACATTAGGCTTCATGATCAAAGAAAGTACCGGTTTCACGTCTACACTTCATCTGTCCATATTCACACACAAGGGTGTCGCTTTGTGTGGAAAAGTGGTGGGGACATAAGGGCTTAGATTAGGGGAGTGATGATACACTTGGGTCACAAGACGTAACAATGCACAAGACCAAGACAAGAAGATTTTTAACACTATTTTGAAGAAATATGCAGTACTGAAATATATGAGGGTGGTGCCTTGGGGTCCTTTCCTAGAAAATTGGCACATTAAACACTTCATTTCCTGCATTCTGGAGACATTTTCTGCTCCTATTTACAGTGGAAATGGCTATTTATATAAAGGGAAACACAAAATAAAGCTCGGAGGTGACAGTTTATAAATATAACACAATATAATGAGCTGCTTGTTTTTTTTTTTAGCTAGTTACTTTTGAGGACAATGCACATTTGTTTTTTCTATATTTAATTTGCATTGCATGTTTTCTTATTGTGCACATAAACATTTCTCAAAACATTTTCATTTATTAGTTAACATTTCTTGGTGCATGCTATTTTTCAGAACATTTTTAACAAATGCTTTCAAAAAGTGATGGGGACAAAATCAGCCATTTCAAAATGTGGTGGTAACATGTCCCCAGCGTGCCATTCACATTCCCTCTTCTCTCGCTTGAGCAAGCTCTGGTTGCCAGATCTGTTTTATAAACAAGAACTATAACAAAATCACAAATTGCTGTACTGTACAGTAGCAGTAAATACAGTTACCAGTAAATGTTATTATCTATATGGCCAGATCGATGAAAATAAGAACCAGGTTGCAAGAAACTTCAATTACCCTTTAAGAAAGCTCTTACCCTAACCCTGATGTCTCAGTGTATCAGTCGAACCTCACTTCGTATTGACTCATGGCCAAGTGCATGCACATACAATTGCGGCTATTCAGATAACTCATGGATCAAGAAGCCCCAGCACTCATATAATTACACGCATGCAAAACTCTTTTCCACCTCATTTTGCAGCCAGGGACACATGGGGTTTGAGTAAAGCACTTTCACACAATCATTAAAGAGCTTGACCTAAATTAATGAGGACAACTGGCTAATACGTGGATGGTAATATTAAAGCTGTTTTTCTGCTGCCTTCCACTTTTTTCTCACACTTCATTTCCACTGCACACACATCCCTCCATCTCTCACCCCCTAGGTCTTTGGCTTTCAACTTTCCTGTCCCAGTCTCTTTCGCTCGCCCTCACTCTCCCCCCTCATTGCCTCTGTCTCTCTTCTATTCCATCTCTCTTTCCCCCCGAGCGGCTGCAGCGTTCCCACCCAGCTGAAAGTCAGCTTTTGAGCCTTTCTGAGTATTACCAATATGAGTGAGAAATCCTAATGAGTGCCTGCTGCCCGCGGCCCCCAATCCAAGCGTTCCCTGTTTAGTCATTGTGTGTGGAAGTGCTTAACCCTCAGTATACAGTACATTGATGATGGATGGACACTCATACTGTTTGGGACAAGCAGTCTTTTTCATTCCTGCTTGTTTTTGTTGCCTCTGTTGCTCCTTCTTTAGACACTTTTTTCAGAAGGTGGCTTGTTTCACCCAAACCAAACTTTTATTTCTAAGTAAATTTTTGAAAACTGCGGGGATTCTACCCAGGAGATTTCATTATAAGATCCAAGCCTGAGTTTGAGGATTCAGCCATTCATCCATGCACTTTATTCAAGCAGGATAATGCTCTTTGAAGAATCTTTCAAACATCTGCAGTGACAAGTTTATTTAAAGATCATCTGTAGGGTGGTTAATGTATATGTGACATGCAGTGTTGGAGGTAGGGAGGCCAAAAACAATATCTCATAATGAATCTGTTACTGTAAAGTAGGCATTTAATATATGTGAATGATGTTCAGGTCATTGTATAAAACGAGTCCAGAGTTGAGACAAGATGTAGAGCTTGACCCAGGATAAATGTAGTACAGTACAGCAAGTGAAAGGGGACACATCCAACCATAATGTTGGAAATAATTATATTATATCAATATTCCTGTATTAAGGGGACAATATGATAATGTTAGCATATTGTGTGATCAATACTTAAACCAGTAAAAATGCCGATGGGTACTCCAAGCCTTCTTTACGTCACTTTGAAACAAATAAGCAAAAATACACTGAACAAAATTATAAATGCAACACTTTTTGCCCCCATTCATCATGAGCTGAACTGCTGTCTTGATGAATCCTGCAGATTGCGTTAGATTCAGATGTCAGAACAGTTAACAGAACTGCAGACACGTACTGTATCTTTAAAAAGTGGAGTATATGAGTGTTGCAAAACCCAAAGGATACCGCCACAAGTGTATTTATCAGTAGAGGGAACCAGTTCAAAACAACAAGCAAAAAATAAACCAGAACAAAATACACTATGCAAAATTATAAACGCAACCAACAGGAGCTGCCTTGATTAATAATAATTATTCTTCCGTGTTGTAAACTAACACCTATATCTTTGCGACGCAGCCTGTCAGCATCGAATGTAATTCTATCTGGGACGGTTGTTGTAATGTAGCTAAATTCTGTGATAATCAGCTTCTCCATGCCAACCTCTCCTTGAGTTTCTGTTCGTCATCCTTTTCATTCGATTTTTATTATGCTCTCATGAATTTCTTAAAAAAAAAATTTCAGCAAAGTGTGTGTGTGTGTGTTTGCGTATGTCACAGCAAGGCAGAGAGTGTGTTTCACAATTACGTAGAGCTCAACAAGGCAGGCAGACTGACGGGCTCTCTGCTTGTCTCTCAAAGGGGCAGTGAGAATTGAGTAGCAGTAATCCACCACACACTACTGGGATTTCACACTGTGACTCCATGCCTGTACTCTGAACTATGTGCTGCCAAGGAAATTTCACACTAGCACACACCAGGGGTCCCTCTGCACTTTCTGTGTGTGTGTGTGTGTGTGTGTGTGTGTGTGTGTGTGTGTGTGTGTGTTGAGATACCAATTAGATGATTGATGGTGATTGATGTGGCTGCTCAGGGATGAAAGAACACACACATACACACATCCCTCCCTCTTATCCGCACCCCCCAGACTGGTCACCATCAATCGGTTAATTGCTTTACACTTCAGCTCGCTGAGTTTGAGGATTGAATCACTATTCAATTAGAAAATAGAGCTGTTCCCCTTTGTCCCATGAGTCAGAGGCCTCAGACACACACAGAGACACGAATGCACACGGGGTCTTCACTCTCGTCTCTCTCTGTACTTCGTAGCCATGGTGATGTTGACTGCGTGCGTGATGAGGAGCATGGTCATCATGCACGCACTACTGCGTTTTCGTTTTAAAATGGAGACCTTTTCTTACATTTGTATCTCCGGTCCAGACTAAAACGCCGCAAATGAAGACCTAAAACGGTGCCAACCCAATTTTTCATTTTAACACTCCGGGTAGCGTTTTATTTCGGACAGGCAAAGACGGGGGACTTTAGAAATGATGATGCAGCACTCACATTTGGCTCTGTGATTGTGTCTTATAAGTCATGCTAAGCAGAAACACAATGCTACTGACATTTTCTTGTACCATGCAAATAACATTTGTAGCCTGCACTTGTAATTTACTCTGCATGTCGCCGTTTACCTTGCAACGACTCCCAGTCTGGTTTCAGCCGCCACAGCCGCTTTTCACTACCGTGTTACATTCAGTAACAGTCCCAGCTCATTCTTGGTCCATGCAAAAAAATCTGGATTCTTCTGCATAGTTTTATTCTTTCACCAAATCTCCTGGTAACTACAGAATAGACTATCTGCTTCATGTTTACGCCAGCATGCACATGCCCAGTGTATGTAAACGGCCACTAGATGTGCGTTTGTTTTAATATAGATTAATTATGGAGATCAACTCTGATATGCAGCTAAAACACTGGTGTGGACGGAGATCATGTTCGTTTTGAAACTCTGTTTTTAAACTAAAATGGAGTCGTGTGGATGGGCCCCGAGATGAGGTGTATGTATGTAATGTAAGTAAGTTATTAATGCTTTGAAAACTTCCTCAGATTTATCTGCTGTCACTGATTTAACCAACACGCACAAAGTTATACAAATCTTAGGTTTTTGTAGTGCTTTAAAGAGAGGTTTTAACTCCTTTCATGTTTTACAGTTCAAATAAAACTAGTCGATCAATCAATTTGCTGATTGACAGAAAATTATTTTGCAACTATGAAAATCATATGATAATCATCATATGTGATGGTTCCAGCTTGGTTTATATGAGAATCTGCTGCTTTTCTTTGTCCTAACTTTTACATTTTGGGGCTTTGAAGTGTTTAGTGGGCTAAAACAAGACATTTGATGTCATAAAATTTGAGAACATTTTTTATGATCAGATAATATATAGACCAAACAATTAATTGATTGATGGGAAAACAAATTGGCAAATCTGATACTAAAAACAATTGTTAGTTGCAGGTATTAGGTGATACTTCACCTGCTTTCATCTCATCTCTAATGCTATAACTGATTATTCACATTTTTCACATTACTGAAAGGCTTTAGTTGTGGTGCCTTTTCTGTGTTGCTCTAGCAGCACTTGTATCATTCATGTTGCTAGGATTAGCACGCAGCGTCAAAGATATGCATTTTAAAAACTGTCTTCGTGTATCAGCAAGGAAGAAACTGAAAGACACACAGAAGCACATTCACAGACACAGTGATTGGCAGGTGTAGGGCTCCGTGTCCTTTCTGGTCTTCAATGTGGAGCCAATTTTTCTGGAGACTGAAAAGTGAATCATCTCAAAAGTCGAGGACACAGCATGAATGCCAATAGAATTTGACTCTGGTTGAGTTGAGAGTAGGAGAATATATGCCCAGATATTTGGAAGTCAACAATTCAGTGTTTTTCCCATAGAAATAATTGTTACCCAGATGAGTGTGGGTCAGGTTGATCATTGAAAAGTTATGTTAAACAGCTTAAAAATAGCAGGCTTTCCCATTAGCCACATGGATATCAGCACGCACACCGGACTCATTGAACCTCTCACAGAAGATGCAGATGCAGTTTCACGTCAGTTCTGTCTCATGACCATATGTTTTTGTTTTGTTTTTCTTTTTAATTAAGAGAGAGGTGTTCAGTTACGGTTGCAGCAAAACATTGCCTTGACAAAAATATATTTTTCATTACCATTAAAAGCTATTGAAATTTAAAAGTTAATGAAAACAAGATCCTTTTCACAATATATCAAAATATTATTACATACAGACGTAGACACATTTTCTTGTTATTACTAGATACCAAATTATTCTGAAACTTTTCTTGTAATAACACAAACTTTTCTAGCTGTTACAAAAAGCTGCATATCCTATTAAAACAACAAATAGTTTTAACTAACATATGGAAGCATCTAACATTCATTTTGTTTAATAATGAGAAAGTTTTGAGATATAACAAAGTGGTATGTTGTTAAAACAAGAAAAGTGGCTTGTAGAAACTGTAGTATATTAATCGGAAACACGTCTACAAACTTGGGATTATCCATCTCCTCACTGCACACTCTGTATTATTAATTACCTTTGTCAATAGGGAATATGTTATTATTCTTGTTATTATTAGAAACCACATTTTTCTGAAACTTTTCTTGTCATAACAAACCTTTCTAGCCATTACAGTATCCTCTTAAATGGTTTCATATCCTTTTAAAACAACAAATAGTTTTAACCAACATATGGAAGCATCTAATGTTAATTTAGTTTAATAACGAGAAAGTGTATTGGTAAAACAAGAAAGTCTAGAAACTGTATAGTACATTAAAAATCATGAATATAGTATATCAAAAAAAAACATGTAATATAGTATAGGTAGCATGGGTAAGTGTACACATACGCATACAAATTTGGGATTATCCATCTCCTCACTGCACACTCTGTATTATTAATTACCTTTGTTAATAGGGAATATGTGAAACCATATAATCTAAAGAAGATTTAAAAGCTTTAGCTGAGGGGGAGATTAACTGTTTATTTCTCCTTTTTGTTTTTATAGAAACAACCATGAATGAAATTTTCGGATTAGAACTGTGATGCATGAAAAAGCTTTTTATTTAAAGATGTGTAGCTCTGTGGACAGACACACAAATGCTTTCCTCTCCCATTCCTGGAAGCTGTAGGATGGGTTACAGTAGTCATAGATAATCCTTTTAGGAGCACATGGACCCTTGTATGGCATAATAATTTGCACGGTGTCACTCCCATTTAATCATGGAATAGAATTTGACACATTTACTAGCCTCACAAAACAAGATCACAGATTTCACTTTCTGATGTAGGTATGGCAGGCATCAGTTGGCATTTATCAGTCAGGGACTTGGGTCGTTTCAGGTAGGCTGTGTAAGAGATGACTGACAAGTTGATCTTTCCTACATGTCTGGATCAATCTGGACAACTTATTGGGCTTTTATTTCTTCTTAGCTTTTTAGGTCAGTACACGTGTTTCTACCTTTCCTTTACCATAACGTTAAACCCTGTTTTAAAGAGCTGCTAACCATGAAGAAGTGTTCAGCCATTCACAGGTTGTTTCATCATTTATTATGACAATAATGACACAGTTATTTTATATTTGTTATAAAGATGGAAAATGTTACTGTCCAGTGAAGTGGTAGATTTAGAATTGTAGACAGAAGAATCCAGGAATATATGTAAAAGAAATCCTCTTGGAAAACTTGTGTTACAATCAAGCGGGAAGCTTCCGGTCAGAAACCTGAGGTGAATGCAGAAGTCCCTTAAACCTGCATTCGGCCATCCTCCATTAGAAATAATGGTAAAACGACCCTACTTCTCCGCTGATTTATTACCTCAGTAAACACTTCCATAATAAGTTTATGGTCTCAGTCTCTAGTTTCAAGTCTTCTTCAATACAACATGATGTTCATTTAGTAAATAATGGTCCCATTTATTTTTAACCATAAAGCAGAGTATGCTGCAGGGCAGGATTATCTGTGATTGGCAAGTCGTTACCATGGTGACCTGTCAATCAGGCTAGAGTGACTTATACCCACAGCACTGTGCAAATTTAACCAGCGCCATTGAAAAAGCTTATTAGGAGTTGGCTGTTCACTTTCTCTGGTGAGTACATTTTGTTTTAGGACTGTTGTTGCGTCACGGCGGCTACCTCCACTTCAGTCCATGGTTACAGTACGGAAGCTAGTGGAACAGTGGAAGATATGAGAGGTCACAGGGCTTTGGTTTGCTGTTAGCTTATCTGTGATTTGAACTGAGTCAGCACAAAACTTCCACCAAAGATTGAGCTTTCCCCACATCCACCCCACTGCTCCACTTACTGTATCTTATTGTATTAATTTATTTGCATGCTAATGTTAGCTTTTTAGTTTCTGACTATGTCAGCGTTAGCATGCTAGCATATTAAATAGCAATAATATTGTAGGACAAATCAAGCTAAATTAACAATTATTTAAATGGGTAGAGCACAGTTATTAGTAATGCAGTTGAAAAATGTTTTGAGCAAAAAATGTATTGCTTATGACTCCATCTATCTAAAGAAACAATTACACATGGAAAAAGGGTTCTAGAGGAAAACAATGGAAAGAAGTAAAGTTCCCGTTCCATCTGTTCAGTCTGAGGCTGAGCTGTTAAAGCATACATACAGTTAGGGTGTACATTGCAAGCTAGTATCTGTGCATATTTGTAAGACAACCACAAGTGTTCAAAGTTGTATGAGTACCACGAGGACCACCATTTGCTTTTTATTGTCTGAGGACCAAAATTGTCAGCTACCAAATTTCATGGCAAATCATCCAACAGAGATGTTTTAGTCCGGAGCAAAGTGTTGCACTGACGAGCATTTTTGCCTAGAGGGACTCATCGCTTGGCGTGGCTAAAAAGAATGGTGCATTTTCTTCAGCTCTGAATGGCTTCAGTCCAGTTCACCCTTGAGCGACTGACAAAAGGCACAAGATTCTGTCTTCCTGAAATTTATCAGAGCAGCATGGCACAGCATTTAAGCTGGTGTGCTGTAATAACTAGGATCAAAGCTGAACAGATTGCGTAAGGAAATGGATAGTATTGCTCAGCATTTACAGTAAGAAAGTAGGTCTCATAAACAAGTGTTTGCCTGCTGTGGTCAGCATTTCCTATCGAAATCCCATTGCTAATTAGCTTAGAGATGTTGCAGAGTTGCACATTATTTTGTCAAATTCTCTAAATGCAGTTAAACACGCACACACACACACACACACGCACACACGCACACACACACACACACACACACACACAAGTCAGTTGGAGTGTAGGCCCATGTTTGCTGTAATTAATCAGTGATGTGGGACTCTATTCGCCAAGCAGAATGTAAAACACTGAATTTAAATGGGGAGAGCACATATTAGACACCACTGGCCCTGCATACACAACAAGCTCCCCTTGGTGCTCTCTCCCACCTCGTATAATAAGCTGTATTTTCTGCCAATTAACAGGCTTCTCTCTGTGGGACGATCAACTTGTTTGCCCTATCAATAAAAAAACAGTGGCTTCAGTTGTCTCAGAAGTGTCCAGAGCCGTCAGAAAGCATGGAAAAGGTCAACAACACCACGGTAAACCCGGGGATTTACTGAAACGACCTACTGAGACTAGAAACCAGAATTTTCGTTCTTTTTTTTAATGCTGTTCTTTAAACACTGGATGCCAGCAGGCTGCCTTCATGCAATTTTTGATGGATGAGAAGCGATGTGCTTGTTATTGATCACTACTTAATTGGCAATGTAAGTGGCTTTCTGTGAACAAATGCTGTTTTGTTTTTGAGCGACCATTTTTTATGAACACTGGCAACAATATACTGTAAATGTTTTTGTGTTTTTATTTAAAGTTTCTTAATAAAATAGTTTGACATTTTTGGAGTTAATAACATTTTAATCTTGTCTGTGCATTAAGTACAGAGCTGGAGGAAGGAGGTGACTAGCCTAGCTTAGCACAATGACTAGAAAGGGAAATGGCTAACCTGGCTGTGTACGAAGTTAAAATACATCCAACAACACCTCTAAAGCTCACTAATTAACACACTGTATCATGTGCAATGACATGCCAGCACTGGCAGTCAGTGGTGCTGTTGCACAGAAGTGCATTTTGAATGGATAAAATATTTTTTGTCAAGAAATAGTTACACAATGTAATTCCTCCTAAAACTAATAGTTGTTTTTGTATTCCTGTTTGTGTACATAAAAAACATTAGTTGTAAATTACACATGGTAAATCAGTTCCTAAACAAATTACTTTACAGTTTAGGTACTGTGTGTGTGAGCCACTAAAAAGTAATAAAAATAAAAAAGAGTAATATTTGATTTGTTTGTTTTTTGGTCTCCTCTTGTTTTTCTTGCTATCTCTAAACCACAAATCACTTTCCTCCATGTTAAGTAAACCCAGAAGAATATCCTTTCTCAAGTTATGCTCTCCCTCCCCACATTAATAATTGTTGCAGCAGAAAATAGGTGTTATGATACAAAGATGTGGTTTGAATTTCAGAGGTGGTGAGAACATTTTAAAGGATAACCTCGAGCACATTAAATCGAGGTTATTCTTTCATTTAGTTTTTTAGACAGCAGTTGAACTACTTTCATAGCTCTTTTACAACTTAGATACCAAAACACTTGCACACACAGAAAGGTCAGAAACAGTTCTCTGGAGTGTTGATCAATTGCATTACTTTAGCAATGTACAATTACAGGAGTTATAGAAAAGTCAGCACATTGTTATAACTGGCCGCATCGTTGAGGTCAGTTGAGTTGTTGCTAGGCATCAATAGAAATAGTAATGTTCCCGCCTCCTTCTGTCAGCCTGTTGCAGCTGTCCTCTAGCAGTAGTTCAGTTGTGCTGCCGCCATGGCGTGTCAGCCACTAGCTTCTCCTACGCGCTTCGAAAGTGAGGGGTAAGCGGTGACTGATGGTACGTTCATGTGGTGTTGAAATAATTAGATTTTTTTTAATCCTTAAATCTTTATTGCAAAAAGGAGCAATAAAGTGTACATGGAACATAAAGAAGTATACAGAACAGTATGCAAATATATAAGAGGTAAACAAATAATAAAAAATTTGCCGGGGTTAGTCTATATTATATAATATTGACAAGATGACCAAATGTTTACAGTTTTCACAACCTTTTTGTTGTTGGATTTAGACATTAAATTGAAGTAATGTACAACCTCATGGAGAAAAAGTACAAAGTTCGGTTACTGATGAATTTACAATTGCCATTAGAATTAATACATTTTTTATAGTGTACTTATTTTGTTCAAGGAGCTAATGAATGCACAGTGAGCTATTGAGCTTGCAATTCACAACCGTCACCACTAGATGCAACTAAAACCTACAAACTGAACATTTAAAGGAGACCTATTATGTTTTTCCACATTTTATGACTTATCTACAATGTTATAATGTTTGATGTTCATGTTAAACAGGGCCAAAGTTTCAAAAAATTGAGGTTAAAGCATTTATAAGAAATCACTGTGAGCAAAAACCTCAGGTTTCCTCCTGTTCTGAATGCGCTGTTTTGAACTTGTTTTTCTACCAATGGTTCCGTTCTGCGTAAAACCGAGCCAGATGGAGCCGGTGTTCAATATATGGTCATGTGCTCACACACTAAGGCACAGCAACTCTCAGTCTGTCTGTTCCACCCAGCAACAACAACAGTGTAGTAACATGCTTCAGGTCCTGGCAAATCAGAAGACAGTGGGCTTTGAGAGGGGGGGCCTTAAAGAGACAGGAACATCTAAAGCTTGTTCAGGCTGAAAAAATAAACATTTTTATTCTTTTTAAAGCTGCCATACAGGAGTCACAGAACTACAATAATGGAAAAGCAGTATAATAGGTCTCCTTTAAGAGAACCTTTAAAAATGTCAACATTCACAAAAGAAATCTGGGATTTGGGAGAAATCATCTCCAACATAAACGTTTCAACAGCAACCGACAGGGCATGTAGAAGCAGCTTCATGTTTTTTTTTCTAGCTTTATTGCTGAAACACATATTACCTATGATAGAAATATAGTCATTGGAAAAGTAAGACAAGTTTTTGGATTAAAGATCAGCGGACCACGGTCCACCAGACAAATCAACCAAACCAGGCACTACAGCGGGTGCGGTGATCGCTCAGAGGAGAGGAAAGGAAGGCGGGGAAGGGGCCATGTTGGCCCAGGCTGCTCCTAAAGGACTGGTTTGGACAGTCAGAGACTGTTGTGCCTGACCTGCCCAGTCAACATCCTGGATCAAGATATCGGCGGGTGCTCCATGTTTCGACCTGTCTGCGCAAGACTCCGGCAAGATGAGAGGAGGTGTGTTTACATTGATGATGTTTGGTGCTCAAACACAGTCAAGATGGGCTGTTTCCCAAATGTCAGACTTTTTATGTGAAGAAACTATATTATATTATGTGTCAGGCCAAAGATATCAGTCCAGTGGTGTGCGGTGATAAGTTTACTATAATAGCCTGTATTACAAGCCATTGACTGCCGCAGCCAAATTAAATTCATCAAAATGAAAACAGAAAGGCTCAAGCCATGTTTTATTTCTTGCTAATGCTCTTTCCTTATTATATACTATTAAATATTTTCACAAGCAAAGCCTCTGGCACTCTGGCTCTCGCTGGCCTTCAGCTACGAGTCACACTGCTTTGTTCCATGTAATTTCTCATTTATGTTACATATAACAGCTACAAAAACAATAAACTGCCTTCTGACATGCGTAACTTGTTACGTGCAATATGTTCAATCCTATTATGATGTTCTCTTGGTTTAACACAGCACCCGTTTATTACCCTGTATCACCCTGTATCTTGCTTCCATATGAAATGAAAACAGACCATTTTTTCTGGACTTGGAAGTGATATTGTATGTCCTGTGTGGCTTGTTTGTGTATTTAATCATTGAACCAATAAAAACATGGTTTATTGGTGTGTACAAACCAAAGACAATACAGTAGCAGTATATGGCAGTAAGGAAGACCTCGAAAGGCTCTGGAATGACATATCACACAATAAAACCCTGACACATAGAGAGAGCGAGCAATAATGCTTTATCTCTCCACGCTCTCTCTTCTTGGGAGATCTATGCCAACAGGAAGTAAAAAGAAGTGTGAATTGAAACAAGCACTCCTCTCCTTTCGTTTCTTACATGCTGTGAGCTCAGTGGTAGTAGTAGATAATCATTTCTATGGCTCTGCCTATTACTAGCGTGAACACCCATTGTTGAACATATAGTGAGCCAGAAGACTGTACGTGCTGGGGCTGTGTCTCCCTCTCTTTCTGTAAACTGTTGTCTATCCATATGTTTTCTTTATTTTCTTCCCTGCTCATGTTGAGTTTATCTGTGTGTGTTTGTGTTTTTATCTTTGCCTTTTTGTGTGTGCATCACACTTCCCAAAGCGCACTGCAGAAGTAAATCAGCAGCCCCTGCGGCCTTCATGTCCCATAAAGCTCCCACACTCCCCCACAGCTGTCCCCTCTGTGTGTAGTTCACAGGCTGGTCCAGCTCTCCTCCCTCACCCCATCTCTTAAGTATGCATTTGTTCCCTCCACCTCCTGAATAAGACTTAAATAAAAATCATGCACAACTTTATTGGTTTCCCCTTTCCACCAGCCAAGGCAGAGTTGCTTGATAAAATCAGCCACATCACTGCATCATTTTGTTAAACTGTCATTAGATTCTCTGTCTCTCCCTCTCCATCCATCCATCCATCCATCCATCCATCCAAAGGTACTTTATGCCAGAATCAAACTACACAATATTAGCCCACTAATTGCTCAATCTGATAGATGTGGGGTGTCTGGAATAAAAATGCTTTGTGTCATTGTGTAAAACAACGAACGCTGTCAGAGAAGGTGTCAAAATTTAGTCGTGTCCATGTCTACGACGTTCTCCATGTTACTTTGGACACCATGGTTGTTGATATTTCAGAAAGTCTCTGGCCCCTCCTGTCCAATGACATTTTTACATCAGAATCAGAATGAGGTTTATTGCCTCAATGAGTCAGTGAAAGTGGGGACCCAGGCCTTGTTGAGGAGGCCCGCTGCAGTCGGAAAGAAAATGTTCTTGTGGTGCCAGGTTTTGGTCCTGATGGACATCAGCCTCCTACTGGAGGGGAGAGTCTGAAACAGTTTGTGTCCAAAGTGGGAGGGTTCAGCCGCTATCTTTCCTGCTCGCCTCAGAGTCCTGGAGGTGTATAGGTCGTGAAGGGATGGAAGGTAGCAACCAATCACTTTCTCTGCAGACCGAATGATACAAATGCAGCGTAGCAGATGGTTGGACACCCATAGCGCACTGATTGGTTGGAGCTGAAACATTTGTCTTGATCTGACAATCAATTCTCTGGTTGCATCTCCTCTAATGGGAGGATTTGCTGTTTATTTATGTTTTACATCATTGTAAACTTAAAGGTGGCCTGTGGAGTTTTCTTAAACAAAGGTTAAGTGTAAATTTTGTAGTGTTACAAAATATAAGACCTGAGTTGTTTACATCCATGTTTCCTGCTTGAAACTTGGGTTTGCAAGCTAGCTAAAAAAGCTAGACAGCAGCTAGTGCAAGAGCACTTACAGTAATGTTAACGATGTCCGAGTGTGTTATCTAGTAAATTTTCTAACGTCAAGTCAGGGACAGGAGATTTCATAGCGACTGGTCCGCTGCGGATGGCGGTGGTCGTTTCCTCTGGCTGGATGAAGTCTGACGCTCCAAATGATCCATGATGATAGACAAATATAGAAATGAATGTTAAAAAGCATGCTGTCAACATTTTAGAGACCCCCCCCAAAATATCACAAATCATGCGCTCCCCCTGGCTCCCTGTTCGCACCCTACACCAAAGTAAAAGTCGGTCTGATATTTGGTCTTGTCCGGTCACCCACTCGGTCATCTTCTGCAATGATGTCCTTAAGTTCTTTGCTGAGAATACAGAACTGGCTTACTGTAAAGCCCGGCATTTGTCATGAAAAGTTTCGAGCACGGGATTCCAACACTACATAGTGCAATAACCAGCGCTCTGGGCCCAGAGTGGCAGTGATACTGTTCTTTCTCCTTATTGCAGGACAGTGTACCATCAAAATGATTTTGAAGCTACATAAACTCTCCACTCTAGTACCACTGCCACTTTTAAAGGCAAAATCAATTCAAATCATCAACTCCATGTGATATGTCACTCTGCTACTATCTAGATTGTTTTTATTGTTCAACTATTGTGCCATTTGTTGAATCGTCTACTCTCTGTAGATTATCTTATGTGCAGTCTGTTATCATGTTTCTTATCTGTCTTTTAATTATTTTCTCATCTGTGTCCTCCTGCCTGGTTTTAAAGTTGGTTGTTGGGACTGTGTTGTTGTCCTGCATCCTCTATTGTTTCTTGTTTTTATTTAATCCCAGTACGCTTTCCCTCAGGAGGCCTTTGTCTCTTACCAGGCCGTCATTGTAAATAAGAAACTCTTCTTAATTAAGTTGCCAGGTAAAATAAAGCTATATTAAAAAATGTCTGGGTTTCACACTCTTGGTGGAACAAAATGATACATGAAGCCATCACTTTGGACTTATATATTTACATATTTCTCTATTTACTGATATTTCAAAGACTAAACAATGAAGCACTTGATCATAAAGAACATAGTTGCTAGTTCAATTATCTGATATGTCGTATGGCCAAGTCATGGCAGCTATTCAAGGTGACCAACAGATTTTGTGTGAACAGTGAGACAAAAAACTGTAACAGTAGTATATTGCTGCAATGTGTCTTGTAACATTGTACCATCTGGTACTATTTTGGCTGTGTTCCAAACTGATGACCACAAGTTCAACAAAATTAAAGTATAATGTTGTACAGATTAAACATGGAAGATACCAAGTGAGATCAAAAATTAGCCCTGTCACCATTGTAAGTTAAATGTCTGGGCCTGGTGATGGGACAAACAAACATTTTTTGGATTTATATTGTCTTTTCTATACTGATATTTCTTTTTCTTTTTCCTAGTTTAATATTTGCTGTCTAAAATTTGGGAAACCACTTCCAAAGTCATTGTTTGGAGAATATTAGAGATTCGCTGCTTTTTAGGAAATTGCAGATGACTTGCATATTATTGCTGCATCATATTGCACGTATTTCATTATTGTCTTTAGATTGATACTCGATACATCATCTCCTCAAATACTGTGATGGAGCTGAACGTTTATCCTGTTATTTCCACACCTCTTGTGTCAGACCAGATGTGACTCTTCCTCCCTGGTGGTTAATGAGCCACGCCTAATCTGACTCCGTGTATCGTTCTTCAGCTATCAGTGAGTTACAAAACCCTGTAGGACAGCAACATAAACAGAAGATTTCTTACACTTATATTAAACAATGTGACATTTGAGACCACTTGTTCCAGCTACCAAGCCTGAGCAGAGCTTGGATTAAAGAGTCAATGTGATGTTATCTAACTTTGGGAGGTGATTGTACATAAACTACTAGTCCATGTTTCTATCCTATCCTAACGGTCCTCTCTTATCACTCTACTGCTATTAATTTCATCATTTGAGGTACACTTTATTTATTTTACACAAACTGTTTCTTAAATTACATTTAGATTTTTCTGTAGTGTTTTCTATTCAATAGCAACTTTAAATTGGTATTTTAATTAAATGATCAATTTTAAAATAAATGGATGATAAAGTGTGCAAAGGTAATTCAGGGACTGATGTGAGCCTGATGTGTGTCCTATACGCTCACTACGCAGGTTGCTTAGGGCCTCGCAAATGAAGCAGGGCCCCGCCTCACCCTTGTGTGAAAGCGAACGTCAATGTTTACAATGTTGATGAGAAGATGAAGAGGGACTATCCTTCTGGGCACGAGAAGAGAAAAAACTCAGTGACTTGCCAAAACAGAAATCAGGTGAACTTGTGTTCTCTCCCCTCAAAGTCTGATGTCAGCAAATAACCGTAATCTTAAGTCAATGTGCCAGCTTGCAGTGAATCTCTCCCAAGTCTGTCTTGCTAACCCAGCTGGGCAGTGCATCTCTTGGTCTGTCTTCTTCTTGGTTGCCTGCCAGACTTTGTGCCTGAGAAAAGTAAGAGTGAAATACAAATCAAGCATAGCGTTAGTTCAGGCAGGCAACTAAGTCAAACTCAGCTCATAATCCCAGCACATCAGCTGATAGCAGCCATCTTAAAGCCAGCCACACCGGCTGACAGCTCAGCTGGTTCCTCTCATAGCTTTCATTGGCAAGTAACATACAAGGTGCCTTATTTAAGCTGCTTTAGCCTGCCTGCCCTTGCTGTTTCATCTGCAAGCAGCTTGTTACCTTTTCCACCTTTCCTGCCGGATCTAATTTATCATATAATTTGGTTAAGGCTTTCTCCATTCTGTACCCTGGGGGGTCTTTACTGCTGCCCTCTGCAGCTTTTCATGTAGGTATGTCAAAGTGCAGAGAGGTGTGCTCTCCCCGCTTCATGGCTTTCCAAGTAGGCACGTGAAAGGGCAGGGAGATCCCAGAACAGATGCACACCGCCACACATAACTTAATGCAGCGCAAATATACGTGTTTTTGATGATAGTTGTCCTGACTGAACAATGTATGACGTTTCATGAACGCCGACGGGCAGCGGTGTTCATCAACTGCAGCACAGAAAAGATAACCGTGTCGTGCGTGAACATGCATTCGTATGTGTGTGCATGAAATGAAATTGGCATTCCAGCAGCAACCTCTGTGTGGACCAGTCCAGACAATGTATGGGCCTGTCAGCCAGTACAGGCACAGACCCGATACAGATGTCTTTAGGAAGTCACACAGACCCAGGTGAAATACAGGCAGCCTCAGCCGGTACGAGCACAACCAGAGATGTACAGCCAGCATCAGATACGAGCAGCTCAGACCCTAATGAAACAGTTGCTCCTCCACCAAATGACCCAGCAGCTTGGCCCCTAGTCTTAACTGACTTCATGATTTTTCTTACCCTAAGGACAAGTCTGGGAGAGGTCTCCATTCAGGACAGAGACAGACTGTTTTAAAGGATGGAGGATTGCTGTGAGAGCACTGCTGTTTCACGTGTGACTGTGCAGCAGCGGCTAATTGTTTACGTGGCCCATGAGTCAGGTAGGAGAGTCCCATTGCAGAAGTTTGCTAAGGGCCCCAGGGAGGTCAGGACCGACTCTGCCAACAAGATATACAAGTCCATTGGTTTAGTTACAGACGTCACTGTTCATATAACCGCTGTTGCTGAAACTTCTGACTAGCTACCTTAACTGGAGAAATACATATATATCAATGCCACAACAAAAATGTCACAATGGAGTCAAACCAGTTTAAAAGCTCTCCAAAGATACCCAACTGATATTGATCAATTACACAGCATAGAGGTATTCAGTTATGGCATGTGTGCATATCAGAGGTGGACCACGGTGACTGGATGATGCGATTTTATCACATTTCAAATGAAAACACAAACTTTCTGCCACAATACCAGGCAACCAGTTCCTCATTCTTTGGTTCTGTCCGCTGACACAACTTCTTTTGATCTCTCCATCCCTCTCTTTCTTCCTTTCCCCGACACAGCCTCTCTCCCGCTCTTTCGCATTGATTAATTCCACAGGGCTCCCGTCCTCCTACCATCGCCCGGGGCTAGGCAGACGACCGGAGGGATACTGACTCAATGGATTGAAGCTCAGAGAAAAGAGAGAACTTTCTTTACTAAAGATCAAGTCACTTCTTCCTCCCAGAGTTGTTGATAGAGACTGTTGAAAAACCGCTCTGAGCCTTTGGTCTTCAGAGGAGCAGAAATAGCTTTACCTGCTCGACAGGGACACAGCAGCATTTACAAAACGCAGCAAAGCTGGTGGGGAAAACGTTTTATTGAATACTGCTGGTTTAGAATAAACAAGACAAGCCAGAGACTGATGCCACATTCATGTCATTTTGGAGGTGTCATAATTACCAGTTTCATACTTGAGTTTACAAGATAATTTAAATCAATGCAAAACAGGTAACCAATCTCAATGAGACTTAAAAAGTTAAATAAAAAAATAAATGTATTAAATAGCGTTCACATCAACATAATTAGACATTTTGTTCAAGCTATATATCTGTCTTTGTGCTTGATAATACGGAAAGGCTTAAAAAGACAAAGAAATATTGAGGTCTTCTATTAGCTTTAGTTTATTAGTCAATGGTAATAAACCCCCATTTAATGGAAATGGTGTTACATTGTCAATGCACAGTAACATTAAAATTAAGCACGGTAATTTTAACATTAACACAGCCAACTCTGCTGTCATACAACCATCTTGAGTTGGCTGTTGACCTATGAGCTCGCATGTCATCTTTCCCAAACTCTTCCTAAACTCACTTTAACCGTTTTAACTCTTGTACCCGTGTATTAGTAGGCTTGGCTGCTTAGAAATTTTAGGAGAAATTTTAGCTTGACTCCAGAGAAATAAGTTTGGGCACAATTAAAGATTTAAAATCCTTCAGGTCCTGCTGCCTACACATTATTAATTGGTTTTTGTGTGTTTATATAAAGTGTTTTCAAAGTGTGTCTGTTAAAGATAGTTGTGTCTAAATAACCTTAGACAGAATGGGGAGTTACTAAACCTGAAGTTGAGGCACTTTTACTTAGACACACGATACTCCAGTCGTCTACATTGTTCACATGTGCTGCTCTGGACAGACCCGTGTCTGTGGAGAATATTCTAATCAGCGACACCCAGAGTGAGCCTTTAGTATGAAGTATAAGCAGGTAGACAAGTATTATAATTTGTTGTAACACCAAGTTGAGCCTACATTATTGAGTGAATGCATTTTGTTATGTGTGCATATCTTCCCTGTCAGATAGTGATCAAGCTAGGTGAAGCTTTCTGTAGCCACCTGTCAGATTAAGTCCCTGATTTCATCCAGCAACTCCTGATGAAAAATACCTGCTCTCTTTGACTTGTCAAGTGAGATTTTTTTCACAACGTTGTTTATTTCTATGCCCTAACAATCAACTATTTTGATAATTAGTAAATAAGTGAAGAAAATTTTCAAGTACAAAATGGCTTACAAAGTATGTGAACCCTGTGGAATTGCCTGGATTTCTGCGTAAATTCATAAAATATGATTTGATATAATCGAAGTCATAACGAAAGTCAAACACAGTCTGCTTACACTAATAGCCCACAAACAATTACCGGTATATGTTTTCATGTTTTATTGAACATGTGTACACTTGGATGTAATAACTCATTAACCCTCCTTTGGAAGCAATAAGCAAACGTATCCTATATTGCAGATTAGACCCAAACAATTTGGACCATCCCTCTTTACAAATTTGTTTCAGTTCAGCAACGGTCTTGGGATGTCTGGTGTGAATCGCTCTCTTGAGGTATTTTCTTCTGCTGAAGCCGTTCTGTTGTTTATTTACTTCCGTGCTTTGGGTCACTGTCCTGTTGCATCACCCATCTTCTGTTAAGCGAACAGATGGCCTCACATTCTCCTGCAAAATGTCCGACTGTATTTGTGCTTTGTGATAGTAAACAGAATCTCTTTGAGTGTTGTCAGACAAGAGGAGCAAAGATGTCATTTTGGCCTATGACAAACACACTTATTTCTGACATTTTATAGACTACATCAAATAATGAAACAATAATTGGCAGATTAATTGATTATAAAAAAAATGTTAGTTGTATTTGTACTGCGTTGTCCAATTTGCTTGATTTTGTTTGAAGCAGTGCGCCTGTTCTCAGTGGGAGTGTCTGCTGTACTGGCACCCCATACACATGAACCTTAATGTAGCTTTTAAATGCGTCCCCTTTTAAGGCTGAAAAGATGCTGTCCTTTTACAACTCACTCAGTTCCTCATTCAGTCAGTATGCTCTGAGAGTTTCCTGCCTGCAGGAACTACCACTCTGATCAAGTGTAAAGTGTATGAGTGGGCGGGAGCACGAGAGCTAGTGTGTCAGGCTGCGGCAGATCAGCGTGGTCCTCACTGAGACGTGATGGGAAATCTATTGGAAACCATAATCAGTGATATTTTCCATTTCAATAAAGAGTTCAGCAGGTGCTGTCCCCCTTTGATGATACGGGGGCCATGACAAATGCACCAATGCATACATATGGAAAATATGAATGAACTTGTTGCTCCTAGCAACTGCTAAAAATGGCAGGTGGTGACACTGTGTGCATATGCTTTTTGCACACATTTGCATGCAAACGTGCGACTATACTTGTGCATTCGCCTGCCATTGTGAGAATCGGTATTCATATGACTTGGCCCTTCCTGGATTCATATTTCACTTTATGAGCTAAAAAGAATGAGGGGAAGGAGGAGGAGAGCGGCAGCACATATTAGGCCGTTATAAACCCCATGGGGAAGACTTTCAAAGGGAAAAGTATTGTAATGCACCCTCTAAGACAGGATGTCAGCCTCCACTGATCAGGGATCATTTGTTCATGCTCCTCGGGATGTCTGTCATTTGTACAAAGATCAGATTTGAAGCCAGCTAGGATGTCAAATGAAAGCAGCAAATGAGACAAATACAGAGACTGTTTTATGTTCCACCCACTTTTACAAGGAGATGTACAGGTTTATGAGTACTCTTCAGGAACATCTGCTCCCAATGTCAAAACAATAATCCTTGTCATTCTGTACAATCCGTAAGATGCATTTTGCTCTTTCGACAAAAGAACATGGGAAAGGTAAAGGAACAGAAGCATTACTATACGTCAGTCATTCCCAACCTGGAAGTCTGAGGAGGCCAAGGATAAATTTAAAGGGTCCCAAAAATGGCGAGAGGGTGAACAAAGAAAATTCTGTTGTTTTTTGTTTTGATTGACCTTCTGTTTTTTTTTCTTGTGAAATGCAGGATATGTCTACTATTTGTGTACTTGAGTGTCAAAAAATCAGTCAGATGAAGCAATTTAATAATAAAAACGACTCATTGTCGTTTATGTTGATGCTGCATCCATAACCTGTGATGAGGGTTGTACAGTGTGATTCATTATAAGGAGTCACAAGACAAAATACTCTGGGAATTACACTTCTACTCTATATTACTACTTTGGTTGCAGTTCCCAATGCAGGGAGGTTTGGACTTAAGCAACATGACTTGACCCAACTTGAATTAACCAAACTCAGCTGGACTTAACAATAAATTAAAAATAAAACCGAAAAACTTGAACTGTACTCTGATATTGAACTTAACTAAATTGACTTGTGACTCCACTTGTACTTCAGTCATTTGACTTGTAGTCTATCCTCCCCTAACATACAGAATAAAAATTATGCTAATAAATAGCTCTTCATTTTTATTTTTTTACACAGATATAACAGATATACTTTGAATCAACATTGATTGGTAGCCAAAGGGATTATCACGATCAGATGTTAAGACCCTGCTATTGCCAACAAAAAATGGAGGGCAGCATGTAAAACACATGGATCAAGAATGACAGATGCAATATTTTGACATTTGAGGCTACAGAATGGTCTAAAGTTATTTAATTATCAGCTAACGAGCTAGCATTAAGTAGTAACCTTTACAAACATGAAATCAATTAGCTGTTGAATCACAGCCAGAATGATAAAGAAATCATTGCATTCAGTATTTGGTAGCCTGAATGCTTTTTTTTTTTTAATCAGTAAACAATTGGATATGTTTAACATTAGCCATCTGTCATTGATTGGTAGCCAGAAGGAAGTAAGGAGTCAAAACTACATTTAAGACTTGGTTGACTTTGGATTTATTAGCCTTGAATTTTGGCTTGAGACTTTATTGTGTACCCGCATATTGTGTTTTCCTACGTCCATTATCCAAAACTACATACATCAACTTCACCCAGAGCACTAGATTCAGTTAAAGTGGAAATTCTGTTGTGTGCAAGCCGCGGTTGGTCCGGGTGCAGCCCAGACCGACCGCGGCACCCGGACCGTCTTTTGCTTTCCGACGGCATTGCTTTGTCAATTGGCATCTGGATGGCCGGTGTCTTTGGTGTTTGTTGGTCGGGTCGGGGTCTTCTGCGCTCACATCGCGGTTTGTCTGGGAGTTGACCCCTCTCCCACCCCTATTGCCTATTGGGGGTCTTGCCTGCCTGTCGCTGGAGACGGTGTGGTGCGGTTGTGGCATCCCACTCTCACTATGAACTATATTCTGTAACAGGCTTATGTACACAAACATATACGTACACGTGCAGAACCCACACGCACTCAGACATACAGTCTCACATATAGACACACACAAAGGTTCTCTGGTAGAATTATTCTTGATGTTTTTCATTCAGTTACTTATTTGAATTAATTGTTATTATCTCAGCTCTCACTGCGGTGCTGAGTTGTTTATTTATGTTGCCTTATTTTTTTATTTTTTATTTTTCTCCCGTTTTCATTTCTCTCTCAGTTGTCTTCCTATGTCAGCTGTTTATTGCTGCTGTTCGGCTGGTTGTCTCTTTGTCTTTGTTTGTTTATTTTGTGTATTTGTTATTTTCTGTTTGGTTGTTTGTTGTCCCCCTGCCCCAAGCCCCCCTCCCCGTTCTCTTGCAGGTTTTGTTGCTTTCTGCAATTGGTGTTTCCTTCTGCTATTTCCTGTTGTCCCCACCCCCTATCCCCGTTCTCTTGCAGGTGTTGCCCTCTTTCTGTCTGTTTATGTGGTGTTTCTGTTCCCCATCCCCATGTCTGTCCCCTGTCCCGGTGATAAATAAATTTGAATAAATAACAATACAGACAGGGGAGTATATTAATGATCTCTTGTTGAAGTAAAATCTGTCTGGCACAATATGGTATCCAGCTCCTTATACTCATACCAGGTAGCCGGGCAGGACAGGTTTAAAAAAAAAAAAAAAACTGCAGTCAAAAATGTTTGTGTTGTACTTTAAGCACTTTCAAGGTGACTTTCCTAGAGTACAAACTTAATTTAAAGTCCTCCCAACATGGGCCTTTAAGCACTGCAATAAAATTATTTGGTCTCTGATATTCAAGGCTGCAGTGAGATTTAAAAGATTTAAAATGGAACTTTCCCCACCATCAGCTGCTAAAAAGAAGGTCATCAGTCTCTCTGAGGAGAATAGTCTCTGTGCTCTGAGGGGCTCTAAAACCAGATTGGAATTTCTCAGATATTATGTTCACACATAAAAGATATTAACTGGGTTGTGACACCCTAAAAAAACTTTGAGAAAAATCTGTAGTTCTGGCAGTTAGAGGCACATAGTTTTCAGGAGATGGGAGGTCAGGACTAGGAGCAAATATAAAATTAAAGACAACAGTGGTCAAGGAGCTAATGAAAACACTGCCAAAGGCGGAACCAAATACCTCATTGAGAAACAATATCTAGGAGACAGGTGGAGGAGATAATGTGAGACTCAGTTTCATCCCAGACAAAAAAAGAAATGGCTTCAAAAACAGCTCATCCCAGTTGATTCAACCGCTAGGTTAAGGGGGACCTGTCTCCTCTGGCACCTGCGTTTTTATCCGTAGGAGGATTCTTTTATGCTTGAACATTTTTAGTAAATAATATTTTAAAAAGTGTGTAGAGAATACTTAAATACAGCGCCTGTAGGAGGGATAACTACTGAATAAATAACACTGAAAAACACCCAGTGTTTCTTGAAGATAAGATATTACAGAATCTTACATCATTACCCCCGCTCTCTGATATTTCCACATCGTGTCCTTCATAATGTTGTAGGACACTTTCATTTGCATTTGGCATTTTTACATTTTGCCTTCACAGCTGGAGTGTTTTTTGCAGCAATGGCAGGGGGTTGTTCTTTTAAAGAGCAACAGTACAGAGGAATCCCACATATCAGAGAGATTACTTAAAGTCACCATGTCTAAACTATGTTTACTACTTAATGTGGTTACAGCTAAATGTTTAGTTGGATACACCTTCATAACCATGCATGACAACCAAAGTACGCTTAAGGTGGGGTGAGACTACCATTGGGCATCCAAAAATTAGTTTTATAAAGTTAAGAAAATATGGGTTTAATAAGGAAAAACTGTATATTGACTGAGCAAATCTGGGCCGTCTGGGTCATAACAAAATTTGAATTCCCTGCACAAAAGCTGTACCATACAGGCTAAACTTTTACAGATACAACACCTCACTAGAGGTCCATAAGGATTAAAAATCTAGATGCATAAAGTTAAATAGTAGTAGTAATAGTAATTTTAAAAATCTATGAATTACTGGGTGCTTCTCATTAATTTGAACTAACAATCCTTTCAAAACCTCAATAACAAGCAGGACTGCAAGACAACTGTCCCAGAGGGCAATGGTAATGTGGAGTCCTCTGTAATGTTAATTAAAGTTAATCCATACCCCATTTTTCACACGACCTGTGGCTAGATTTTCAGCAATAGCCACTGAATGAATTTGCATTATGTAGTTGCCTCTCTAAATAGTAATTCTCACAGTCACTGGCGGACTCCACCTTTTCCACTCAGGGTACAAATTGCGTAACCTTTGTTTGGATTTACAAGATATGATGCATGTGCAAATACTGGATGAGATGCATAAAACAAAAGCCTCTTACAAAATGTGGAAGACATAATTTGATCATAGGTTTAGTACTACCATCGGCTGACACAGCTGATGATGAATCTATCACAGCTACAATGAATCCTTTCAGTTTCCTTTCAGTGTGCTCTGAACAAAACAAGTTGTTCCTCCTTTGTTGAATTTGTGATGTTTTTGGTCTCCCCAGTGGTTAACACAGATGTCATTTCAAATAGAACTCTGGGATCTGTATTATTAAAACACTTGCAGTAAGCATGAGAAACCACAGATGTCAACAATTCAAACAGGAACTGAAATCTTAAGGAAGTAGTTATTAGAACTGTGGCTGTTTGGGCTAACATGTGCACTATAGTTTGGACAGCCTGTGTGCAAGAACCTAAAACAAATCTCACCCAAAGTAGCTTTTTCTGGAGATCTTAATTATATCCCACGATCATCTTCTGCAGATGTGTGTGCCAAGTTGTCTTGGAATTGAGTTCAAATTAAAAAAAATTCTCATCACAGCATTTTCACCTCCCATATTTGCTTTTTTAAAGTCATCGTTACACAATCAAAAGCTCCAGGGGTGTCATTTAGAAAACTGTGTAGAAACCTCACTAAAAGTGTATGTGCGCCCAAAAGCCAAAAATGGTGTACGGCTAAAAAATATTCAGATATTAATAAAGTGATGCGTACCATCGTCAACCGCTTATCCTGCATACAGGGTCGCTGGAGCCTAGCTGGCATAGGGCGAAAGGTGGGGTGCACCCTGGACAGGTCGCCAGTCCATCGCAGGCCCACACACAGACAGACAACCAATCACATTCACACCTAAGGTCAATTTGAGACACCACTAATCTAGCCTGCATGTCTTGATGGTGGAGGAAGCGAGCACCGGGAGAACCACGAACGGGTTTGAACCCACAACCTTCTTGCTGTGAGGCGACAGTGCTAACCACTGCACCACCGTGCCGCCACATTTGTAAGCAGGTTCCCTTTATAAATCACAATCAACCTGAAATTTGGCATGTGAGAGTGCTCCATGTCCGACCCTTGAGTTGAGTTGCCTATAAATGGTCACTGAAACGCCCCTCATTAATATTAATACATCCTGACTGCAGGAAGAAAAGGAGGCAAATTCTGGCAGAAAAGATACAAAACTAAATTTGACTCCGTGTGACAAATGTTCCTTTTGGTGAAGCTGAAGCATGTTGTTTGGTGGGTAAAAAACGCACTTTTACACAACGCTTCGGAGGAAAGGGGACACCGGAGCTCCACCCCTTTATAACCGATCTGCAGGAAAGAGCATCCCTCTTGAGTAGTGATGTTGCTGGCTGGATGCACAAGAAGACGGGATGACCCAGGTACTAATTTTGATTCCCCTGTTTGAAAAGAGAATAAACCAAATGCATTCCCCTTGTGTTTAAACATATTTTAGCACTATTTAGGCTACACAAACAGTCCACTCACTTCACGCCGTTAACAGACATTTTAATTGCATTTTGTGTCTGTTAAGAGGCACAAAGACACTCTTTATGTAAATGCCCCCATAACTGCCGTTTTAGCTACGTGGGAGCTCTGGGCATTATCTGTAGCAGCTCTGTGTTGCAAGCACCAATCCGGTTCGGGTTTTTTTCTATAGACAGAACTCACAAAGGTATAACGATCAAGACTAACTTAAAAATTGCCCGGAGTTCTCCTTCAAGCCTATAATACTCAGAGGTAATATTTTGTTTTATTTTACACAATAGTAACCCTATTCATTTCAAATCCTTCTGCCATATGAGTTGCCATTTCTCATTTCTCCAGTTTATGTGCATACACATGGTTCAGAGTTTACTTACAGGACCACACATTCTCCCCTCAGTTTGTTTTTTATAGATCACAACCTTTGCTTGGCAAGTGGTGGTCGCACGTTTCTAGCCCTGTTTTGTACGTACGCACCGTTATTAAATCAACATCTGTAGATAATGAGACCCTAGATCATGCAGCTATTGATCCTTGTTTGCCAACTGCTATTTTCAAGTTCAGGAATTAACTTTTAGTTTCAACCTAAATATTTTGGCAAAGGCAATTTGCACAGGCTATTCTCATTTTTCAGCAAACATTTCATTCTTGACACAAGAATAGCATCAAACACAAACTCTTTACACACCCACCCAAAAACCTTTTCTGCTATACTTTACATTATTTCCTACATTAGTTCTGATCTTTGACACAGTGTAAATATATATTGCAGAATATTTGCACATGAATTTAATTTGTGGGAGACAGGGTTGAATTATTTGACAGAGAGCTTGTGTTCATTAATCTAAATCTGATGGTCATTGGAGCCGTTTTGACATCATGACACCTAAAGAATATGAATGAGGTTATTTCTTTTGTGATCCAAACAGCGATGTGGATCTTTTGGGGATTGAATATGAAACTAAACGTGCTTTGTCTATGAAGTGAATTTGCTAAATGATGATCAATAAGACTTTACAGCCATGCAAAGTTTATAAATCAACTTTATAAAGCAGCAAGCTCTCTTTGTGTATCTTTGTAACTATCAGTTGTACTTGAGAGAGGACAGTTGTCTAGTTGATGTGTGTATTTCTGCGTGTCATGTTGTCAGTGTAGTGTCATCCTGCCTGTCTTCTGCTTCTTACAAACTGTCATGTCATGAGAGCGGCAGAAAAGAAACAGCTAAACAACGAGCTGCTGAGCCGTGCAAGCGACAGACAGGCTGCATCATATACACATCTATACATGGTCATACAAACACACACACACACACTAGACAACAGTGATGCTCTGGCTGTTACTGCTGGCTGGCGATGCTTGACGTTTGTTTTAGCTATGCACTCTGGGTTGTCACAATTTCATCTTCTTGGGTGAGCAGGGAGAAAGAAATGTTGGAGGGAGGTGTGTGTGTGTGAGGTGAAGGGAAGGGGAACACACATGCACATACACCCACACCACATAAAAGTATCACTCACTTGTTCAGTCTTTCAGAATAAAGTGTTTCATACCATTAAGTCATAAGGCAGCCTGTCCTCCCCTCTCCTTCTTCCATGTGTGCGTGTGTGAGTGTATGTGTGTGTGTTATAGCGAGTAATGGGCCCTACAAGAGCAAACCAGCCCACCATGATAGATGAAGCTGTAATGGCGGCTGCTGTAGAAACCACATCATCTATCAAACGACAGCTATTTTCATTTGGCACTTAACGCTGACCACTGACTGTAGTTTCTACCAAACAGAGTGAGACACTCTTCTTTGTCACTGTCCTTGATCAAAGTCTTGATCATCTCAGATTATGATCAGAACTGCAAATCTAAGGGCTCTGATTTTTCAGTTCATTTTGTGCGGACCAGGGAAAAATTAGTTGATTTTAGTTATTTTTTGGTTCATGTTCACACTGGCTTTTTACAAATGGCCCCACAATGCTTTTGGCTGCCTGATTAATCAGGTGCATTCCTATTTGCTAATGTGCATTTGTGGTTACCAAATGATTTATATAAATACATCAGTTATTGTCAAATTGCTTGGTAAACATCAGCAGATGAACTGAATAGTAGTTTAGTTTCTGAATTCATACTAAAATTACACATCTACAATCAAATTTGATTGACAACTTTCACACCAGCCGAAACCAAACAAACTAAATAACCAAACGCTCCGTTTAAGCACCCTAAACGCCAAGCTGGAACTTCACTGTGGCACTTTTTTCCCCTGTTTAATGATTCAATGCGCTGGTCTTCACATTTTCATGTTTTTAATTATAGCGGCATCCTCTGCATGCAAAATCAGGATACTGTGCTTGAATTCTGCCCCTGCACACTCTCCACTCCTGACTGTGAGATTGATTAAAGCTTGAGTTTGTTTTTGTGCTCACTCAACAGTTTTCCATCAATAAGCTTCTATATTAAATAATCCCAAACAAGACAGTCACGCCTGAAAGAGAGATAGAACACAGAGATATGGGATATACTTAATCCCCAAAGTGGGGAAACATACTGGCAGTTATAATGCCGCCAGCATTGCTTGTACAAGGTCAGTTTCTGTGTGCGGTGAAGCACGTTGTAAGAACAGACAAACTTATGAGATCACAGTGAAATGTGCTTTAAGCATGAACAGGCCTGCTGAGACTCGAGCAATAAAAACCCAGTTTTGGTGTCACACAGTTACAGCTTGTTTCAGCAGCAGACTTTTGGAATGACATTCAGCACTGAAGAAATTGTTTAGGATACATTGAGATACATTCTCAATGACTTTAGTTATCCCCCTGACTTTCCTTCTTGTGTCACCACTAAGTAGTGATGCCACAGTTTGGAAAATATCCCACCGATTAATAAACTTGTGAAAACACCGGTGTTACCGATTACAAGAAAAGATGTTTGTCGATATTTGTCGATGGAGCTTATATCTATTTATGTATATATATATTTATATATCTGTAGTGCTGCAGGGTCCATTTTGGCAGCCTTATTTTTGTGTGCATGAAGGTGTGTGTGTACATTACAGGTGTTGCTTCCAGATGTTGCAACCTTCATCAGACAAAGTTTACAGATGTTCATTGCTATATGTAACAGAACCCATAATGCTGAGCGGTTTCATCATGTTGAGAATATAACGCGACACTCAGCCGAACGTTTAGCTAAGTAGTATAAGGCTAGTAGTATAAGTAGTATAAGGATACCACTCACGCAGTAGGCTGTAATTAAGGTGGTATTAAGCATTATATTGGCGACTTAACACAAGTAGTTTGTATTTTTATGATTTATTTAACTTACTTGTGGCGAGCAAATGAAGCCACATTCGAAATAGGGATAGACAATAAAACAATGATGATTATCACAATATAATTTTCCTCAATAACAATATAAGAAATTTTCAATATATATCATCAATAAATGTTTCATTAATTCACTTGAATCATGAATGAATTACCATTTTATTTTCTTAAGGAAAAGGGACAGGAAAAAAGATTTACTATTCATATTTATATTTATATTTATCATAATTGTTCTACCTCAGATTTGTGAAGTGATCCACTGTTCGGCATCAAGTGTTTGTCACGTTCCGACCATAATAGTTTAACCACACAATTAACCATTTGGTTTCTTCAATTATCACTCAGGAGAAAGAAATCAGACTTCAAACATGAAAGAAATAATATTTTGACATTTATCTTGATAATTATCGATATTGAATGATATGAAATGTTTTATCATCGTAACAGTTTTGCCGATATAGCCCAGCCCTAATTTGAAATATCCATTTTGAGGGAAAATTGCGGTGGATGCAGGTTGAGCTCAACTCATTAGCTATGAAAACTTAGCTAAGCAAGCTTTAATCTCCTGCAGGCATTGCTTCTGTCAGAAGCGTGTATAAGTAATGAAAGGATGTTTGGCTGTCTTTTCATCTTCAAAACATTGGCTAGCTGTGGACTGTTGCTCAAAGGCTGTCAGCAGCTATCTACAACTTTAAAGGTGGAATGTTTTCTTGAATGTTACTCAATGCATGAGTTGACACCTTAAATGTCAATATGACAACTTTGACAATTCCACTTGTTTTTATTGGCTTTCTTGCATGACATATGCATAACTGCTGCTGCTGTATGGAGAACACACTTTCAGTTTATAATTGTAGGTCCAAAGTCCGACTGATTATTGATAACAGCTTGTTTTTTTTTACATTTTACATGAACATGGGCACTGATAAGTGAAAATGAACTAAGTGGGCTTTTTTTCTATAAAAAAGCAAACTTACAGTGGGGGCGGTGGGAAAATAATGTAATTAGTGTATGACCTAACGTCATGTAACACACCGGTAACACTGTCTACCGCAGCAAGCCTACCACAAGGTTGACATTTGTGGTTTTGAGTGAAACGCCCCAGTAGCTAATGGATGGATTGTTAGCATTTAGCTCACAGCTCCACTTTAAAAACAGCCTCACAGAGCAAGTCTTAAGTCCTGTTTAATTATAGAGGAGGCTGTGATTATCAGCATGCTCCATGACGTGTATGCACTGGCCCATAACCCATCTCTGTGGGCGACAAAAGCATTCTGAGAAAAAAAATATTTACTGGAATGCAGCAAGCATCATAAGTTGATTATATTCATCTGAGAGATGAGCATGTGTCTGCAGTGGTCATCTAGTGGTCTGTGCCGCCTTCCTGTCTTTTTTTATTGGTGCATTACTGTCACTTGGATAAATGTGTGTAATGGAGGAACTCCGCTGAGTCCCTAATAAAACTCTGTGGGGGTGTGTCTCTGTCTCTGCGTAAAACAAATGGCTGTGGAGACTTTGTAACATCTAACACTGAGAGAAATGTAACACAGAAATCGTGCCAAGAAATAAATGAGACAGGATAAATGCAGGCGGGATAAATAGATACAACGGCGGGATAAATAGATACAACATATATCAACACGTATTAGTGTTATGAGGGAACACAGGGAAATGGTTGAGAGGAGAGGAGGGACAAAACAGTGCACTTCCAATTAGATGGTGATTAGATTATAATTATGGTTTGACCATTACAGGTTTTTCAAGACACTTGCCAATATCTGTCTGTCTCATAACACACATTTTGACTTATCATAGTAGGAAAAGCACAGGTTTTACTAATAACATTAACAGTGGGTCCCAGCAAGCAGTGAGCCAGCATGCACAACACCAGGACCATCATTAATTTTATTATTTACACCCATGCTTTTCCTACTGTGACAAAATGTCCTCTGAGAAAGCCTATTAGGAGCATCAGTAAAACAAACCTGGAGAGGCATTTAACCTGGCCATTTATGAAGCCAGCTGCAGTGCAGATAATGGAGGTGGAACTTACTCACAACAAACACGGCAATGCCCATTCAGTTTAGCCATCTATTGCAAAGAGCACTACTGATATGGGATTTTAAAATACTGATTCCGAATTTAATATCTGAGGATTTTAAAATCTGATGTTCCGATATATTGGCCGATATTTATTTTTTCCCTTCTTTTCAGAAACGCATAACATAAATAGACTATCTCTCACATTTGTTATGTGTTTATGAAAACCTCACCAAGATAACGTCACATAATGCAGTTTCACTATAAACGTTTGTTATTGTAACACCAATAATGATTTATCTGCAATTAGCTCATATCTGCCAGTAATATCGGCTTGCTGATGTATCCATCCAGCTCTATAATCCATCCATCCATCCATCCATCCATCCATCCATCCATCGTCAACCGCTTATCCTGCGTACAGGGTCGCGGGGGGGGCTGGAGCCTATCCCAGCTGACATTGGGCGAAAGGCGGGGTACACCCTGGACAGGTCGCCAGTCCATAGCAGGGCCACACATAGACAAACAACCACTCACACTCACATTCACACCTAAGGACAATTTAGAGACACCAATTAACCTAACCTGCATGTCTTTGGATGGTGGGAGGAAGCCGGAGCACCTAGAGAGAACCCACATGGACCCACGACCTTCTTGCTGTGAGGCCACAGTGCTGACCACTGCACCACCGCACCCGACCCAGCTATCTAATGTACAGTATAAATATCTTTCAGATAAAATAACTTCCTTGCCAATGTTTTACGTCAATAAGGGGAGACTAATATGAACATCTCATTGTGTAACGGTAATATAAATCAGTAACACTCAAACTATACAGCCTCTAAAATGACTACAGTATCTAAAAGTAAACATCCCTCCAAAACAGTTGAGAAAGAAACTCAGCATAAGGTCCATGATCTTCATCGTGATCTTCATCAGCAGATGGAGTTATTTTGTTTTTAAGGAATAGCAGATATTCAAAATTCCTTTTTCTTCTTCTGTAGGCTTAAAAAGTAAGGTTTTATTGATTATGTGATATGATTGAGCTCCAGAAATACTGCTAAATGGATCTTGACCTTGTGTTAAGATTGTTTTCTGAAATGCTGTTTCTAAAGTCAAGACTGAACGTTGAACGCAGCTCTTTCAGATGTTTAAAACCGTTTCAACAAGAACTGAACATTATATCAAGTCTGGTTTATTGGACGCTGTTGTATTAGACTCCATTAGTCTTAGCCAGGCGTAAATTAATTATAATATGACTTCTGTACTTCTCTACTTGTAAGCTATTGCATTTGTTAACTGCAATAATTAAAGAACATGTAATGTCTGACATCGACTTGGCTTGCTTTGTATCTGTTCTGAAATGAGACACCAGTCTTTACAGGAGTCATCTTACTTCTGTCAGCTCTGAGATATCTAGGATCAGGTCATTTCTATCTTTCTGTATCTACCTGATGTGGATAAATCCATTTGCAATCTAATTTCAATCCATAGCTATTACAGTTCCCTTTATTTTGGCCTTATTAGAAAAGCTCTTTTGGCCCGAAACTAATCCAAAATGTCACATAACTCAAACTTTATCGGCTCATTCATTTTAGATTTGATTCTGAATTTGAATTACTTTTGAAGCTGTGACAGACCTGTCCACAGTATGTCATTTAACATTTATCCCTGTAATCAGCCTTAGATCAGCTGGCAAATGTATCTGGTTTTGTACTTTTTGTTTTAATTTTACTCCCCCCCTGTTGTACTGGAACCAGAACTGAGGAACTAAGTGGAATTTTAAAGTAATAAGGCACTGGCATTTTGATGATATCTTAATTCATGATTCATCCATGATTCAGCATAATTTTGGCTGGAACAAAATCTTGTTTGGATGGGACATAACCCTGGAAAGGGCTGTTTAAAAGTCACCGGTTTGGCTCACAGAAAACATGGAGAGTGACTCAGAAGAACCGGATGGAAGCCAGCGACTTCCTCCACCCCCCTCAATGTTACACTCTAACCCTAAAATATGACAGGATCCATCTGATAGGAAGTTGAAATGAGTGCAAAAGAAAAAAGGTTTTGACATTTATTGTACATTACGATATGCAATTAAATGATCAAGGTGAAAATCATTCACATGTGACACAAGTATTTAAGCATGAAACAGCGAAACTCGTCACTCGTCTCCTTCCATCTGTTCTCCCTCTTAACAAACGGACTTCTCCTTAGTTTAGACAGATTGCTGCCTTGAAGCTTCTCTTCCTCTCTTGCCGACACCCCTCTATCTATTTTGGCTCCCCAACAGTAATTACTGATTTTGTGCTGCATACCAACCAGAGAGAAGCTGAAGAATTTGTAATCTGAATCAGATAGAGTTTTTGTGTGCATGTGTAGCTCTTGACATGCTGAGTGATTTATTTGATACCTGTGTTTCCCTCCTCACAAAAGGAGTTTGAGGGGAGGAGGAGAAGGAGAAAAATGTGTTTGGTCGATTCGATGTGGGTGGAAAAATAAACCTCTCTGAAAGCTCGACTTCAAATACACTCAGAAACGGAGGATAAGAAGAGGAGGGAAAACATATTTAGATGCTTTGGTTCCCAAACATTTAGTAGTCCTCTGTTTGAAAACATGCAAGAAGCCTACATGGCAGCTATTTGTGTATATTCTCTAATCTTGTATTGCTTTTTGCATCGCACTTGCCAAAGAATGTTTCTTTCCAAAAAGAAGGAAATGGAGTAAAATAAAGGTCAAAAAAGTCCAGTGTCCTTGATTTGCATCCATCTAATTCATACTTTGGCTCATGTTTAGCATCTTGTGCTTATTCTTTGGCCGTGTGAAATCTGGATGTGACAGCACCAGGTCCATATCGTTAATTAAAGCCAGACTAATCGATGACTCATACTAAACTTTCAGCTTCTGCAGCTGCTCTAAACCCTCTTTCTTTCCGTCTTCTCTCAAACAAACATGCATGGACACACACAGTCCCTCTTCCTCTCTGTGTCTAATTGATGCTGCCAAATTACTAGTTGTGTCCATATACTGGAGTGCAAAATGAGGGGTTTTCTACTTTGGAGTTGCTGTTGAATATTCAAACAGTCTTAGTTTTAAAACTGGGAGAAATGCTCTGCATACAAAAGTGCACCTTCGATACCATCATGAAATGTAACAAGAGACATTTAAATAATTCACAAGAATTTGCGATATTTGGACAGTTGCATTTAGAGTTGTAATTTTTTTATGTGATTTAATGTTGTGCGAGCAAATAGTGTTTCAGTTTGTTTGTTTTTTTTTGTTCTAACTGATTCCCAATGTGTGTCACAATCACTACCTGTTGTTGTTTTTGGGGAAGTTTTGAGGAAATGTAAATTAATCATAAAGAATATCACCAGCCTCTTCCTTTAAATATGACTGTAGTGGAAGAACTTTTTCTCAGACAGGTAGATAGATAGATAGAAATAGAAAAATAACTTATACAAACAACCCCAAAAAAGAGCAGTGTAAAACAAGGTTAGCCGAGAGAGAGAGAGAGAGAGAGAGAGAGAGAGAGAGAGAGAGAGAATCTGGCAGTGTTGCTTTTCAAAAGTTAATAACCGTAAAGCTGTTTCATCTGACATGATATGATCTCATATACCAGGCTCTGGCAGGGAGCCTACCATTTCCATTGCATTCTGCACTGCACTGATTTGGTGGCCTGTTTTAAATAATATTCAATCCATATGCCAACTTGCACTTGCTACTGTCACTGCTTCAGACATTTCCAAGACATTTCCTCTCCACCCCAACCTCCACCTGCATTGAGTTGGGCGCTGTTGAATGCAAGCTGGAGGGTTTCTATTTCCAGGTTAATTTCCTCAGCTCTCTGCATACTGATATGTTGTATTGCTACAGGGGAAAAGCGTCCCTTAGAGAAAAACCACTCTGCCAAGTCATATCTCATTGCCATTTGATATATAGTGAGTGTTTCTACTGTAGCTGAGTTAAACTGTTGATTACGGGTAGCCAAAGTGTCCAGAAAGCTTCTGTCATTGTATGTTAGTGATGTTAAACTACTTCAGACATTACATGCAATAACATGTAGTTGGGGAGGACAACTACAGATTAATGCTTGTTGCTGATGATGAAGAAGCATCCTCCTGAATAATAATATCACTGCACCACTGTGCATTTAATACCTGCAAATAATAAGTTGAGTATAGCAAACTAAATCAATGACACTCATATACATATATGTATTATATATAATAATACATATAAATGGCTGTGCTTAGGATCTCTCACTCTGTAACCAAAAGTGTGTCTCTAGAGAGAATAGTGCCACTTTGTCACAGCAATTGCTGTTATACTTGCACACTATACACACACACACACACACACACACACACACACACACACACACACACACACACATTTTGAAAACAGAATACAATTGTGTTAAGTTGGAACAATGCAAATAGTTGGAACCTTGTGGGAAATTCAATTTGCAGCCATAGGTAAAACAGAACAGTCTGTTCTTGCTCTTGAAAAGTGAAGTAGTTTTTCTTTTTTTTAATGTTACACTCCATTTCCAAGTCTGACTGCCTCTGGTGGGGAAGAGGAATTTGACTTTCCCAAAGTAAAGCACAAATTATCTGTGTTAATCTAACATCATTTTAAGTTGACGCTGATGCGTAGCCATGCCAATGTACTGGTTTTGCCAGGGTTTAAAGAGAAAGACAAAGTACACACTTTCAGTCGATTTACAACAGCCTCGATGGCAGCTTCAAATTTGCCTGAGGCGGTTGCCATTGTTACTCCTCCTCCTATGCTGATAGTCCTGCCGGCAGTGCTCATTGGATCAAATGCTTTTTAACCGAGAAACTGCCGTTTGACGTCATAATTCCAGCCCAGAGATCTTGGTGGAGTGCGCTGATTCAAGGGTCTGGACCCAGGCAATTACTTCTTGTCCAGATCCCATAAATCATGAGCAGCACTTGTTTAGCTATGTATTGTGTAGAAATCACACCAATCTTAACTACAAAACAAACTTAAATATAGCTTTACCACGTTGGCTTTTAGAGTGCTTTCCTGACTTGTTTTATTTCTTAGTTAGTTGGTAAAAACTGATCAGTCTGTATGGTTCTCAATGGATAATCAGTAACAAAACACCAAAATCATTGTCTGTTTTACACAATACACATATAAACAAAATACATTTGAAATTTGCATATTTTATTTTATTTTATTTTATTATTTGCACATTTGCAGGTAATTTTAGTTCAGTTTTAGATCTCATTGTTTTTCATTGAGAGAACCAAAACTCGTTGTCCACAATAAATATAGCCATTCAATGTGCGGTGGCTTATTTTAAATTTTTTGATTTAGTTTTTGTTTTTGACTATAACAGTGTCTTTACAGGGCTCTCTAAAAAATCAATCAGACAGCTGTAGCTAATTTAGAACATTCTAGTTCTGAGGTCTTTCCTGTCTGTCGAAAGAACTGATGTTGGTTTCTAAATCACTAAATTGTTTGGGGTCAAAATACATTACTGATCTTCTGTTTCGTTATGAACCACCTAGACCTCTCAGGTCGTCTGGGACAGGTCTGCTTTCTGCCCGCAGAGTCAACACTAGACATGGAGAAGCAGCGTTCACTGTTTATGCTCCATATATCTGGAACAAACTCCCAGAAAATTTAAGGCTGTGGATTAATTTTGTAAACTGCACTGTAACTTTTACTCTCCTGTTTTATCCTGTTTTCTATTTAACTCTTTAAAATGTATTATCTTCTCTTCTACCCTTTTAAAAAATATATTTCAATGTCTTTTAATTTCCCTATTCTGCTTTTATGTTTTATGTAAAGCACTTTGAATTGTCTTGTTGAAACATGCCCTGCCTTGTTTTATTTGATTATTTTCTCCTATCTTACAGCATCTTTAGGTTCAGAGAAAAACAACATGGTTTGCTCAAAAATGCACACACTTAGAATAAACCAGAGAATAACTTGCCAAACAATGACTTCTCTAAGTCTGCACAGCTAATGAGTGCTGCATTCACTTCCTTACTTTCTTCTTAAATACTTGCACTCGCACGGAGAACCCCCCACCTCCCTTTTCGTCCTTCCTCCTCTGTCTAGTTAACTGACTGTTAGATCAATAGCATCGAGAGGAGGGTGAACTTTCCAGAGGTGGTTAATTGGAGTGGAGACTTGGAGTGTTTTGAATGGAAATCAAGAGGAAATGGAGATGGAGAGAGATAAACGAGTGTATGTGTGTTTGTCTCATTTAAATAATTATCCAGTATAAACCCATATATTGGCCTTTTCCCCGTAATACTTTCACACTCATGCCTACAATTACATATGTTCTGTACACTGGACACGTGCTTAACCTACTTAGCACGCTAATACACAAGCACATGCAAGTAAATAGACAAAGTACAATATACTAATGACAATATTCTCAACCATAAAATGCACAGACAACACTAGTCTATTAGAAACAGGCCTTTTTAAATATTGATACCCTCATAGAGAGAGAGGCCAGCAGACAGTCAGTGGGTAAATAAATTATGTAAACTCCACGAAAAAGAACTTTGATCTAAATCACCACTGCAACAGAGTGGTGTATATCTAAAGTTACAGTCCTAAAAATCACATACCTCTAAGCTGGTGGTGTGCTGACAGGTACAGGGGACTTTGCCTAGTAATTATATTCTGCATAAGCAGTACTGATGTTGCTATTAAATGCAACGAAACTGTTGCAGTTCAGGGTTTAAGCTACGGTTTTACCCACAAACATGTTGTCAGAAAGTGCACATGATAACTTTGCAATCACAAGCAGAAGATTTTATTAAACATACTCTAACAAAGACCTCATTTTCAGCTGGTATGAAGATATGATTTGCATCGCTTCATAGTACCACGGCATTATCACATCTGCTGTCTGGATACTGAGAAATCTGATCATACTCTTGGGAATTCTTCCCAGTATTATATATGAGAGTTTGCTGTGTGCATTTGCTGTCCAGCTTGTGATCACTTTTCATGCCGTAGATTTGAAAACAGCAGCAGAAAATGGCAGATGTTACAGCACAGCTGGGACTTACTTGGATTTATGTTGATGCAAAATGCAAATGTAACAAATGTAACTGTTGTCTTCTTGTTTACTATTGGCTACAACTGTACAAGAGGTAATTGGTTCGTCCACTTCATCATCTTGCACAGATGTAAGGAGATGAGCTTCAGCACAGTGGAGGGAGACACAGAAAGAGAGAGGTGCTACATTGCGTCAACAATAAATGAATACGCAATTTGGGACATTGGTAATTCATTATATCTGTCATCTAAATTTACAGCACCTTTTTTCTTCTGTCTACATGCATTATAGTAACTGATAACTATATAGCTACCATATATAGTTGATTATATACTGAATAATGAATGACTGGATTTGGATTCCTCAGCACCTTGGAGAGAGACACAAATAGAGTTGTGGGTTTAAATGTTTCAGCACCACGGAGAGAGACAGAGCCCTGAGAGCCAACCTAAACATTTAACCTGTACAGGTCCAATGTTGAAATAGGAGGCGCTGTGTCCGACCATTTTTGTAACTTTGTGAAACTGACAATCCGACATAACACCCTCTTTCCCAGCAGTGTGGGGGTGAGAAAAAAGCCAGCATTTTAACTTTAACTCTCTCCAACTTTATTTTTTTCATTTGTTGCACAACTATTTGTGGCACTTTGTATGTGTACAACTGAGTGCAACACTATGAAACTTTTCTAGGAGGAACTGTCTGAAAATGTGCACCTTTATTTCCATATTTAAACCATACTGCATCGGAATAGCCAATAGCTGAGACATAAGTTACACAATTTAAATAGTCACATAAATAATACATGTGGAAGCACAATAAAGAGAGGGAAGGAATAAAAAGCACTAAGACAGGTAAGTACGTATAGTAAGAATAAGAAGAAAATAATAAGATCGGCAAACCAGGCTACTGAAAGGTGCTGCTAAAAAGGAATGTTTCAGTTTGAAGATGATAGCATTGGAGCACACCTTCTGTGATTGGGTAGGATGTTGCAGTGGCCTGGAGCATAAAAGCTAAAGGCAGTTTCACCAATTTCCATGGAGACCTGTGGAATAACCAGGCGGCCTGTTCAGTATGACCTGAGGGGCCTAGCTGGTTCAAAGCTCACAAGCATGTCAGGTAGATATTCAGGTGCCAGATCATGTAGGGCCTTAAAAACAAGCGTTCAATTTTTAAAACGATTTCTAAAATTCACTGGAAGCCGGTGTAATGACCTCAGCAGAGGTGCTATATGGTCATATTTCTTTTTTCTAGTTGAAATTCTTGCAGCTGCATTCCGGAGTAGCTGCAGTCGATCGAGATGCTTTTTAGATATTCCTGTGAACGCGGCATTACAGTGGTCTGGCCGAGGAAAAAAACTCCTTACCTCCACAATATTATTTCTTAAATGGTAAAATACAGTTTTAACTGTGCTGTAATTATTACTATTGCGTCACATTCTTGTCTGTGAAGGCTGTTTTTTCGGTACGCTCCACAGAGTGAGGCCATTCAAAAGACTTATAAACACTTTTGCCTTAAGATGTGTTGAAATGACACTTCGCACAACCTAGTTTATTTGAAGCATACTGACACCTTTAAAGCCTCTGCACGGTCTTGCATGATCTTCTCCGGACATTGAGTGTGTGCAGACGCCGCTTGATTGACTTCCCCTTCTGTCTCTTATTAGTTTTATTGATTCTTTATCATTCTAATGAATGTAATTCCCACAATAACTCGTTGGCCTGAGCAGAAGTCTGACCATGTCTTACCGTAATAACTCACCATGTGTAAGGCCTTTAATATTAACATTACCTGTAAGCTCAGTGGAAATTATAAGCGCAGGAGGGTTCATGGTCTCTAAATACTGCACTTTGTGAGCTCACAGTCTAAATTAAAAACATATTTATAAATGACAATTGAAATAATGAAGAAAATTAAACTTGGTTTTGTAGATTTGTGTCTGTGGAACCACGTGTTTTGCTATGGCTATTTTACAAGTATTGCCTGATAAATTTTCACTCAATCTAACTTACCGTACTCTCACAATGTAGCCTCATGACTGTGCAGCCCGTGTGGTACTTCAGATGATTTCAGTGTCTGTAAAGCCACTATACATTTTCATATGTAACAGCCCTTGAAATCTCTATTCCAGTCAGGTTTGGTTGAACTTTAAGAAACCCTGCAGTGGATAATCATCCTTCTTCTATTAATGTAGAAACTCATCAGAGCTGTGTTAATATAGAAATGAGCCAGAGGCTTTAATGCTTTAATTTGTTTTTCGACTGCCTGGCAATCATCATCTCATCCCCAGATTTAACAGCTTCGCTCCATTATCTGACCAATCTCTTTGGAAGACTTGCATCAACGGCCGCTCTTTTCAGTGCTCGCTTTGGGTGTGTGTCAAGATAGACCATTGCTTTGTGTGTGTGTGACTCACCTTCTGACATAATGGATATTTCACTTTGTGTGAGTATGCAACGCCAGCTGAAGAGCTGCTGGAGCAATTTTTATGTCTGAATGGGTGTTTGGATGTGTGTGTATTGTGTTATTGTTTTTGTGTTATTGTTTATGATCTAAAGAGTGTCAGAGGTTGTCTTTGTATACAGTTGCTGGCCTCAGGAGAGGAGGTGTGTGTGAGTGTGTCCTCCTATCTTTATGAGGACCAAGGTGGGTTTTAGACCACGAGATTGAGGACGAGATTTAAGGTCTTTTTAGGATAAAATCTTGAAATGAATGAATAAAAACATAATTTTTATAATTACATTTCTGTTTAGTTATGATTTAGTGGCATGTTTTATGTAATCTCTCATGTTGTGTGTCTGTACCTGCTCCTTATTGCTTCTTATCTTAGCCAGGACACTCTTGAACAACATATTTTTAATCTGTGTGAGGCTTTCCTTGTTAGATAAATGTAAACGTAAACAATATAAAACAGATTATTGTTAAGTAATTTATCAAATAAAAACAACAAACATTGTCTGGTTCCAGCTTCAGTGTGGATGTGCTGCTTTTCTCTGTTATACAGTATATATTTGGAACTTGGATTGGATCTCTTTGAGTTTGAGGGTTAAATCTTGGTTTAGTTTATTGTAACATTTAAAACAATGGGTCCTTCATTTCAGTCAGATGTAGACAGAAGCACCTTTTCTTTTCTAGCAGGCGACCAATGATTCTGCTGGCTGAAGTGAGGTTGGTTGAAACTGACTTTTTATTGTCAGCTGATATTAGCCTAGAAGACTAAAGCTGTGTGTCACAGCCCAAAACGCATCCTCACAGGTTGAGGATCCATGTAGAAGATGTGCAGCATTGAATAAACGCATCATATTGTTCTTATATTGCCGTGTCAGTATTAGTATTAAAGTATGTATGATAAGAAACAAATGTCACATTAGATTATTACTTTGTTTGAGGACTAATCAATCCGTTTCAAATATAACGCTATTTCAGGAAACGCTGCCTAGTGTTGAATCTAAATTAGCCTAAACTCTGAAAGTATTCAGGACCGGCTTCCGCACAATGTGTAACCCCACATGCTTATGTGCTAATAATGGTGTGCTCCATGGTAGTAGTGTTACGTTATTACTGTAGGTAGTAAGCTTGTTAATGTTACATGCTAACATTTGCATCTTATGCTCAAGCAGATAAACTGATAAAATGATGTGTATTTCTTTTCATACAGCTATTTTTTGTTGGTTATATTGCTCTCATTCACTGTGTTCGTTATGGTGTAATGCGTTATGGCTACGTTAAGACTGTAGGCCTTAATGCTCAGATCCGATTTTTATCAGACTCCAGTGTGAATTGTCCGAGGCCTGAAAGTGACCCGCATGCACAGAAGGATAACACGACATCACATGCAGCAAGCTGTTGCAGGCTACAGAAGTAAACAGGGAGCAACACAAGTTAGCTTCTGTTAGCTCACAGAAGACTCATGTTTTTCATTGTCCTCTCACGGGTCACATTTTTCCCGAATTATGACAAGTGTTCACAACTTTCTGTTCTTTTCATTATGGTTTCTGGCGCTGTACAATGCAGAAGAGAACTACATGTATGATAATGGCCTTTGTGGGGCTTTTTCGTTCACCGTGGCTCGTCTCTAGCAGTACTGTGACAACAGCTGCTCTACAGTGACGTCAAAGTCGCATCATTTCCAACCTCCTGGGTATCCAGACTGAGGTCGCATTTAAAAAGATCCGATCTGAATCGGATTTGGACCTTATATGAAAGTGGCCCAAATCTGAACTGGAAAAGATCAAATTCCATGTGACTTGGGCCTGTTCACACTGTGTCATAAAAAGATCATCTCTGAGTCATATATGGACAAAAAAAATCAGATTTGGGTCACACTGGCCCACAGTCTGAACGTAGCCTAAGTCAGTGAGCCTCAAAGCGATATCAGGGGACCCCCAGGAATCCTTGAGGGGGTTCCAGGTGGTCCCCAGCAAAAAGGGAAATACTTAATTTTCATTAATAATTCTATCCATAAGTAGCACAGTGACAGAATGTCTGACTATTTTGGTCATGGTTTTCATAGACTTTCTGTATTAAAACAGCTTGAGAACTACTGGCCTAAGTCGTTGACGGTCCTCACAAGTATAGAAGTACAAGTGTGTGTGTGTGTGTGTGTGTGTTAAGCTTGAGAAGGAAAGTTTTTTATCATTTGTTGGTTGGTGTGTTACTCTGGATGCAGTTATTGTTTTTACCACCTCTCAGCAGTGTGTGTGTGTCTGTGTGTATTGGAAAGTTATTGTCTGCTTAGTCTCTGGGGGGTCATTGTGATCAATGAAGATCTGCCCTCTTAGTTTTGCCCTTTTGAATGGCTTTCAACCAGAGCAGCAGCACAGACAGCCAAACACCATTTTATCCTCCTCATTTATCTTTCACAGCAAATTGGTTGTAAATTGTTTTGATGGCAGGTTTGATGGTTCAGTCTGAGTATCTGCAGGTCCTAAGAAATCCTTAAAATGTCTCTAATCTCATGTTTTGAAATTGAATGTGTTAAAAGAGAGCTGCCATTTTAATTAAATGATTCACTTAGAGATCTTTTAAATGTGTTTGTTAATTTATCAGCCTTAAGTTCATTTAAGCTTGTCTGATATCAATATTTAAATAGAATTAGATAAGTTCATGTTTTTTTACATAAACATTACTTACATCCGGGAACCATCACCCTCCCGTGGTGGAGAGGTTTGCGTGCCCCTGTGAGCCTGGAGGCTCTATTGTCTTGAGCATGGTAGGGTCTTCCATGGCAAAGTGGTTCCAGGTGAGGGGCCAGACTGAGGATGGTTCACAAAGACCCTCATGAAAAATCAAGGAAGAGGAGGAGAGACCCTGCCCGGAGGTAGCACTTGTCTGGAGCCAGGCCCAGAGGGAGGCTTGCCGGCGAGAGCCTGGTGGCTGGGTTTGCCACAGAGCCCAGCCGGGTACCCCCCCTCTCCATCCTTTGGACTCACCATCCATAGGAAGATCCACAGTGAAGTCAGGGGCCTCGATGGACCAGATCCAGGCAGCAGAGGCTGGCTCTGGGGACATGGAACGTCACCTCTCTGCGGGGGAAGTAGCTGGGACTTGAGGTGGAGTGCTACCAGTTAGATCTGGTGGGGCTAAACTCAGCGCACAGTCTTGGTTCTGGAACCGTACTCCTTGATAGGGGATGGACCCTATTCTTCCCTGGAGTTGCCCAGGATGTGGGGATACTCACAAGCCCCCGGCTGAGCGCCACTATGTTGGGGAACTGCTGTTTGTGCATATGCACCAAACAGTAGTTCAGAGTATTCGACCTTCTTGGAGACCCAGAATAGAGTTCTGTATGGGTCTCTAGTAGGGGACTTCATAGTTCTGCTGGGACACTTCAATGCACATGTGGGCAATGATGGAGATACCTGGAAAGGTATCTCAGCCTCCCCGGTAAAGTCTACTCCATGGTGCTGGAAAGGAGGGTTCGATCGATAATCGAACCTTGGAAGAGGAACAATGTGGTTTTCGTTCTGGTCGTGGAACAACGGACCAGCTCTTTACTCTGATAAGCGTCCTGGAGTGGGCTTGGGAGAATGCCCATCCAGTCTACATATGTTTTGTAGATCTTGAGAAAGTGTATGACCGGGTCTCCCGGGAGATACTGTGGGAAGTGCTGGAGCAGGATATTCGCCAGAGAATCGGAGCAGCGGGGCAGTATTGCACTCGCTTTACCGCACCTTTGTGAGGAAAAGAGAGCTGAGCTGTGAGACAAAGTTCTCAATTTTCCGGTCAGTTTTCGTTCCTACCCTCACCTATGGTCATGAAGGCTGGGTTATGACCGAAAGAACAAGATCGCGGGTACAAGTTGCCGAAATGGGTTTCCTCAGTCAGGTGGCTGGTGTCTTAACTAAACATCACACAGCACAATGCCACAGATGTCGCAAGTTTTGAGGGAGCATGCAATTGGCATGTTTGACATGCAGAAATGTCCACCAGAGCTGTTTCCCGTGAATTGAATGTTCATTTCTCTACCATAAGCCTTCTCCAAAGGCGTTTCAGAGAATTTGGCAGTACATCCAACTTATTTGTGAACAATATTTGAAAGAAATAGGCCTTTTGTGTACATAGAGAAAGCCTTAGATCTTTGAGTTTAGCTCATGATGAATGGGGGCAAATCAAAAGTGTTGCGTTTATAATTTTGTTTAATGTAGTTGGTCCTTAAATTTGCTATAACGCTTAAAACCGCATCGCAACAAGCAAGCTTGTGACCAGAAGGTCGTCTGTTCATTCCTCCAGACAGGCAGGATAAATCTGGGTGCCCCTCCCTCGCTCTTAACCCCAACTGTCCAGCAGATCAGACAGTGTGCTGAGCAGCTTCCAGGTGTGGATGTGTGACTGTGTGAATGTGATCAGGGTGTTCCAGAATAAATAAGGTGAAAAAACAAACAAAAAAAATTAATTACCTTACAGAATTGTTTACATGCTCAAACCCTGTTGAGGGTTATTCAAGCATCGCACTGTTACACACACAAATGACCAGAGTTTTAGCATTATTTTTAATTATCAATGACTGACATTCAGATATGACCTTATGAAGGGAGTAAAAGATTTTTCATTGTCGGCCATTTTCCCCTGACACGACTGCTACCGGGGGGCAACACAGATCCCTCTCTTCTGTTTCCTCTCTGTTCCAGATCTGTGTGTGTGTGTGTGTGAGCTCCTCTGGTCTCCAGAGTGGTGACATTCAGAGACATTCGGAGGCGAGCCCAGCCGTGCCATGCCAAACTAACACCCTGACATTGTCCTGACATTTCCCTCCTGCTGGCTCCTACTGCCTGCCTGCTTAGCCTGTGTGTGTGTGTGTGTGTGTGTGTGTGTGTGTGTATGTATACGGATATGTGTGTTTGTGAGATTGTGACTCACTGTCAGCCTCCCAGATTTAGAGAAAAGGGCTCAGCAGTGCAGTAAAGGCTTTGGGTATGGAAAAGAATATGCATAAAGTTATTCACTGAGAATTAATGTGGGTAACAGAAATTTAACATGTCAGCTGCAAATTTCTGCACATTTCTAGATTAACTTATTTATTGAGAGAAATAGAGAAAACATAATTTCAGTTATAATTGCTTTGGTATTTAGGGTTTTCTTTAAAAATATTAAAGCTCACCAGTAAAATGACATGTAAAATACTGACATATACTGTACATAGAAAGAATGTAGATACTTTATCAAAGACAATGTAAATGAATGTTTATAACTAAAAAGGTTTTACTGCTCACATATTACATTAACAATTAATCACATATTTATAAAGCAAAATTCTTATAAAGATTTAAAAGACATACAAGTTACGTGTAGACTTGTACACATGGGTTTAAACAAAATCTTTTTCAGGCTGTTAACAGCAATTTAAACTAATGTTTACTATTTAATGCCAAATAAAGCCCTAATCATGCCTACTTGTGCCAGATGTCATCAAAATCTCTTGTTAAAATCAACACATGCTACAACCACATGCGAGGAGTTTCCAGCGGCCACTAGCGATGCGGTTTTAAGATTGCTACCTGGTGTGTGCTCGTACGCGTGCTCACTTTTTATATACAGTCTATGACTTGAACACATGAGGGAGCATTATCTGAAACACAACCGCTTTCATACATAAACCCTGCAATAAAAGCAGAAATACCTGCATGCAGGCTAAGGCTTTTCACTCAGACATGTTCAGGCTCTGTTACTTCAACGTTCCCGTCTCAGAGGCAGATCAACACCGGCTCCGTAACGTTACTTCATTCAGCACAGCTAGACGCATATCGGCCCAATCCTCCCGGGAAAAGTGACAGGCAGGGAAACAGCTTCACACAACATGCTGGAAACTCAGGTAAACCCCTACTGCAACGTTACAGTAATAGTTTTATCAGCTGCAGGTTGAACTAAATTACGCTCGTTACATGATCACGGTACATTTACTGCATTTAGCTGAGGTTACATCGTTAGCTCACCTGCTGCTTTCAGTAACTTTACTATCGGTGTATCTTTCTCAGCAATGTCAGCACAGCTAAATGTATTGGATGATAACAAAATGGGTAGTGAGCTGGACTGAATATTATAACGAAAAAGTTAGACTGCAGTAAGTAACTAGTGTTAGTGGATGGCTCTGCCTCTAGGTTGTATATTATGTGGGTCACGTTTTGTACAGCTATGGAGAGATGGAGAAGTTGTGTACATGAGTGTCGGTTTTACCGCAGTAAACCTAAACTGAATGTTACGAAGCAAACAGCAGCAGGTCCGAGCTTAGTAAACAAATCGCTCCACATTTGCTTCAGCACATAAAACTTTATTGTTGTTTTGTATACTTACGTGAAGCCTGCGTTTTGCTGTAAGCCACTTGTTTTATGGTGTTAGTTGACTGCATGTTGTTAGTTGTGTTAGTGTTGTTGCTGTAGTCTGAGAGAGGCTTGGGAACGCGCACAGGGCTGAATCCGACCGGGAGACCCCACATTAAAAGCAGAATAGTGGCTGATTCAAGCAAGCGAGAAAACAGGCGTGTGCATCATTTCTAAGTGAGTTTTGAGAACATTGACAATAAGGCAATGAAAATTTGATATAATTTCATTGAAAAACTTACATACAGTCCCTTTACGTGATTCTTTTCACCTTTTGCACCTGTACTTCGACTTATCACCCTCAGGGTGGCGCTATAAGCGAACACAATAGTCTTCTTTTACCTCCTTGTGTTTCTTTGCAAACTAAATTAAACACACAACCCATTAAGTTTCACTTGATTTTTTTATTGGTGTACCCCAAACCAACAAACCGTTGTGAGTGACATAGACGTCACACACCTCAGTTATTTTCAGCTAACACAGAATGTACAGTAGCGGCTTATAGGAGCACTTAACATTTGTCAGAATCAAAGGAATTTAAGAGTTTTTATTCTTGTAACTCCAAATCTCTGATTGGCTCGGTTATTTTTTCAACCAGGAAAACTTAACAATCAGACAAGTTGGCGGTGGTGTCGACATGTGGAGGAAAGCCATGTTTTATTATGAAGTAATTTTATGTTATTTTGCAGATGGCAGTTAGTTTTCTTGTTTATGCATTGTAAATAATGAGTGGTGAAGACAGTTTCCATTTAGTTTAACAATACAGTGTAAAAATGATAATTAGACTTTAATTTTATAGCAGCAAATATTATAAAAGAAGAAGAGACAGATACAACAAATAGAAACACCAAACACCAAAAGGTGAGAGAACATTTAGGGGGTGCATCACAATTAACTGTAATCATTAAAATGTTATCTTTGAGACATCTGAAGCAACCAAATTTAGCCCAGTTTTACCTCTAATCCACCCAATTAATCAATTTGTGTGTTTATCCATCAGTCAGGTTAAATGTAATGCACCTTGATGGTATCAGAATTGATTTTTAATCCAAAGCCAACATCAGATTCAACATACAGTTTGGTATTGGTCCAGCACTTGTCCTGACAAACTCAGACTGTTATAAATCTTCTGCCAGGAAACAAAGTTAACCTTCCCCAAAGTTGAGACAGTTGGAGCAGCTATGGGGATTGACTTTAGGCACTGAGGAGTGTGATCAGTCATGGTCGACAGTCTTGCAGAAATACTGAGTCTCGGGACCTGACTTGGTGGTCCAGAACTCTGTGTGCCATGGGGAGATGATGTGGTAGATGGGAGGAAGAAGCTTAGATACACTGAGCTGGCAGCCAAGGTTGGAGAGCCTCGGTAAGCCCTGAACAAGTTGGCCGCTGTGGATTTCTATGTACATCCAGAGGTAGTTTACTCAGGGAGGTTGGGATTTGAGTTCAGCGATTACAGCAGGACATGAGATCAGCCTGTGGCCATGACTGAAAACTGGTAGAACAGCAAGTGGAGCTTTAAACAAGATTGAAGAGTCATAGTTTGGTGTTTTTCCATTTGACTGTGCACTGCAACGGAAGGATTTAAAATTGTTAGTATTGAAGTTGAAGTGGTTGATCTGAATGAGATGACCTGATTAAATAAAGGTGTTGGAAAATAAGTAAATGGAAGAAGAATGTGGAGGAATGGTGTTCATGTCTGAATAAAAAAAAAGTTCCACAGACATGGCAAAGAGCCCTGAAGCTGTTCTGGAGGCTCTTGAATCATTACACTTTTTCCTTTCATTTGTCCGCTATCTGAATACATATATAAAACTACTATTTTGATGACTAAAACTAGACTATTGATGCCCACTTGGCAAATGGAAGTCCAATATTCACACTATTTTATCTCGGCTTTGGTCTTTACCAAAAACAATCTTGCTATCCACTAATCTCCACTATGTTCACCACCTAGTAGCCTGCTTTGTCTCTACGCTGTTTAGTGCCGGGCAGGTAGTGTACAATGGAGTTTACCAGAGCTTTTTTTTTTGCTGTCTGCTGCAGCTGGAAATGAGATGGCTGAGTGGAGTGAAAGTGAACCAGAACAGTACATTTTAATCCAAATTACCTAACACTCACATACTAGCTGTAAGAAAATTGGTATAAAATAGTAGTATAATACTAGTTTTTACCACATTGACATGACAGTGTCTGTTGACAGTCAGCCTGCTTACATTATGCATCGCTCGCCCTACAACAAATCACTTTTCTTAGCAAGAATTCTTAGGATTGAATTATTTATAACTTTCCAGTGTAAATTATGCATAAGTACATTTGTGGTGTTACAGTGGGGGCATTTCCAAGAGAGTTACTGTAGGTGTAGGTAGTCAACACTTCAAACTGGTGCTGAGAGGGTTAGATGCAGAAAGTCAATATCAACCTTCCAAGAATGTCAATGAGCTCAGATACTTTTATGTGCTTTCATCCAATCTGATAGAAGCACGTGGAAGTTACTGACTTTACTCTGTTTTTGGCAGCCGAACATCCTCCCCAGCTCCTGGAGTATTTTTAGGTAAGTTTAGTAAGAATCTTGTTCGCTCATATAGCCTAGTCTTGAGTGCGCACTTTCAAGTCTTCAAGGTCATAAAAAGTTGCGTAGAAGTTTTGAGAAACAGTGTGTTGGAAAAACACCTTTAAAGATAATACAAACATTGGCTAAAGCTAGAAAGTTGGAACGTTTTTTAAATACTTTTTAATAATAATCTGGGGGAGATCCATGTGAGTTCACAATGTTGTCTGTTCAATAAAAATGTTCCAGTTGCGAGCTTTATTCAGCACACAGGACCTTTTCTTACCTTAAGCCCTAAAGGGCAGCCATCTCATCAGCTCATTGCCGCTAATTGTGATATTAATTAAGTGGAAATCCTTCCATTAGTGGTGTATTTAAATAGCAGTGTAGGTAAATGTCAGACTAATCAGTGCTGGGATTTGAGGGTGGTTTAATTGTAAAGCTAAGACCACATTAATACCACACAAGCTAAAACATAGGCCAGATAATTCTGCATTAGCATTAAAAGATGAGACATTTGTGTAAATGGATATGCTGATCTTTAGTAACCGTTAGTATTGTGTCGTTCAAAGAACGTTTCGTTCATTTGACCTGATCTTGTATGTGACTCAGGAGGAACGGGTTGTCTCAGTGAGTAATTCGTTCATTTTCACACATACGTGAATAGTCTTGGTCTCTTACGTTCACTCATTACACAGCAGCTGCATGGGCTCCATCAGCAAAGGAAACAGAATTGATTAGTTCACGACTCATAACTGTGGTTCTCTGGGTTTGAGTCGTTCATTTGTCACGTGACATCTCGGCAGGAATGAACTAATCGTTCACCGCTCACATGGGTCCTCGGAGTCGGTCTTCACTCGGCAGACTGGATTACTGCCAAGCACCGGAGAATGAGAGGTAAGTTTGGACTGGACTGACATATCTAATATCTATTTTGATAATTATGTGATATTTGTTATCCCGGACGACCCCCACCCCTAAACCTAGTGTACTAAACAAATGAAAAGACCTACGTGTGGAGTGGGTGTCAATATTTAACTTAGAATCTAGCCCAACTCTGCAGACACACGGTTAACACAAAAGCTCACTCAGGTGTACCTTAACAAAATAACTACCTGAGTGGTGAACTAAAATGGCTACAGCAATATCTTAAGCTTAACAGCTAAACAAAAGACAATTCCAACTAAAACAAAACCTACTGACTCTCAGTAGTAACAGTCAGAAACCGGCACAAAACTGAGGCTGCAGCAACCAGCATCATTATACATACGTTCAATACAACACAGCGGTCGTCACAGAAACAATGCTAGTAATGGTCGAGAGCTCCTGTTGCACGGCAGTATGGTGGCTTTATAGCAGCAGGCCTCAACCACAGCTCGCCGATTGGTGGATGGTACGGGGACTGCTCCAATCAGGGCGGATGAAGGCGGGAGCAGGCAGATCCTCACTGGCACCAGCCAATCCTCAGCCGGTGACTGCACAGCCTGCTTAGCATACTGGAAGGACACCGACAGTAACCAAAACACACGGCTGCTACCAGCGGCCGTAACACTCCCCCCCTTAAAATACAAACTATAAAGTTTGTGAAACAGGTACAGATGGATAGAACAATATCACATTTTGCTTCATACACCTACAGCCTAGAAAGGGCATCAGCCAACACATTCTCGGATCCCTTTTTATGGTGGATTTCTAGGTTGTAGTCCTGTACTATCAGGGCCCATCGCATGAGACGCTGGTTATGATTGTACATGCGAGACAAAAACACAAGGGGATTGTGATCGGTATAGGTTACCACCGGCAGAGAGCTAGAGCCAACATATACCTCAAAATGTTGCAAGGCCAACAACAAAGCAAGGGTTTCCTTCTCTATAGTAGAGTAATTGAGCTGGTGTTTGTTAAACTTCCTAGAGAAATAACACACAGGATGGTCCACCCCCTCAGCATCCTCCTGAAGCAGGACAGCGCCAGCCCCAACGGCACTGGCATCAACCTCTAGCTTGAACGGCTTGGTAAGATCAGGAGCGGCGAGCACAGGAGCATGACACAAAAGAGCCTTGGCACTGTCAAATGCAGCTTGACACTCCGGGGTCCATACAAAGTCAACCTTAGGACTAAGAAGTTGGGTTAGTGGCTGAACAACAGTCGAGAAGTTTCGGCAGAAACTCCTGTAATAGCCTGCCATGCCCAGAAATGAGCGGAGTGCCTTACGAGTGGTGGGCACGGAACACGCAGTAATGGCAGCAACTTTAGCTTCGATGGGACGAACCTGCCCCTGCCCAACTTGCCTCCCTAAGTAGGTGACTGTGGCCTTCCCAAACTCACACTTAGACAAGTTTAGAGTGAGGTTGGCCTGGGCCAGACGGCCAAAAACCTGCGTGAGGACACGCAAGTGGTCATCTCAAGAGTCGGTGTAAATGATCAGGTCATCTAAATATGCATTACAGTTGCTGACTCCAGCAATCACAGTATTAATCAACCGTTGAAATGTGGCCGGCGCATTGCACATTCCAAAGCGCCATAACGGTTGTACTGTAGAAAATGGTCGGGGTAACAAAAGCAGCAATATTGGAAGCGCGGTCAGTTAGAGGCACCTGCCAATATCCCTTCAAAAGGTCTAACTTACTCACAACCCTGGCGTTACCGAGATTGTCAACACAGTCTTCTAAACGCGGCAAGGGGTAAGAGTCACGAACTGTAACAGAGTTCACTTTACGGAAGTCTGTAATGAAACGAGGCGAGCCATCAGATTTCGCCTCCACAATACACGGTGAACTCCAAGCGCTAGTACTGGGTTTAGCTAATCCATTTTGGAGAAGGTACTGTACCTCTCCTTTCATTAACTCACGCTTCATCTGATTAGCACGATACGGATGAACTTTAATAGGTCGGGGGTTGCTTACCTCGATATCATGTTGAATGATATGGGTTTTGGTGGGCACGTCACTAAACAGACATGTGAACTGTTCAACTAGGTTTACAACGTCTTGTTGCTGGGTAGCAGTCAGGTGTTGTAGGTGAGATGGTAGGGCTGCGATGGCTTCGGAGTTAGGAAGCCGGCCGCTCGTATACTCTGGATGACGCGGCCGCAGATCATCAGGGTCAGGAGCGGAGACAGCCCCAGTTACAACAATGGCAGCAACACCTGGATGGGATGTAACAGGTGTCGGCACGGACTGATCATTGTTCGCGCTAACTGGAACTTCCTCCCTAGGATGATACAGCTTTAGCATGTTCACATGACAGACCCTAGTTTTCTTCCGCCTCTCAGGGGTATTAAGCACATAATCTGTACTACCTAAACACTCTCGGACCTCATAGGGACCAGAGAACTTGGCAGAAAGAACAGACCCAGGAACAGGTAGCAACGCCAAAACCTTATCGCCTCTTTGGAACCGGCGGGGAACAGCAGAGCGATCATAGCGACGTTTCATCACGTCTTGTGAGGCGGAGAGAAGCCGCTTAGCAGTGGCATTAGCCTGGTGTAAGCGCTCTCTGAACTGGCAAACATAGTCTAACACGTTTTTAGTGGGCGATGACGCGAGAGACAAGAACTGGTCGTGTAACACCTTAAGTGGGCCACGGGGTGTGTGTCCAAATACAAGCTGTGCAGGACTGAACCCTAGTGATTCCTGCACAGCTTCACGGGCGGCAAACAATGCGAAGGGAACCCCCTCATCCCAATCTGTCCCATTCTCTTCACAGAATTTTCGAAGCATGGACTTTAACGTCTGATGCCAACGTTCTAAAGCACCCTGCGACTCCGGATGGTAAGCAGACGAAACAATGTGCTGTACGTTTAGCGTTTTGAGCACTTGTTTAAATAGGTTGGACTGAAAATTTGTACCTCTGTCGGACTGGATTACCCGCGGTAACCCAAATGTAGAAAAGAACTTAGTCAGGGCTTTCACTATGACGCGAGCAGTTATGGTGCGGAGTGGAATGGCTTCGGGAAAACGGGTAGCGGTGCACATAACTGTGAGTAGGTACTGATTTCCGCTCTTGGTACGGGGTAAGGGACCTACACAGTCTATTAAGACACGGTCAAAAGGTTCTTCCATCACAGGAATCGGACACAAGGGCGCGGGGGAAATAACCCGGTTTGGTTTACCTACCATCTGACATACATGACAAGTACGACAGAACCTGGCTACATCCGACTTCATCCCCGGCCAAAAGAAATGCTTGAGGATGAGCCTGTATGTCTTAGTGACTCCTAGGTGTCCTGACCATTTACTTTCATGTGCTACCGATAGCACATGTTGTCTATAAACCGAAGGCACAACTACCTGATAAACAACATCCCAGTCAGAGTCGGTAGCTAACAGAGGGGACCATCTGCGCACTAAAACATCTTTGTCTAGAGAATAGATTATTTTCTCACCACTTGCTTTGCTGATGTCACTCACCACATTAGAGAAGCATCGTTGGAGTGTGGGGTCTGCTCTCTGCGCAGCAGCGAGGCGTTCTCGAGTGACTGGCAAACAGTTGGGAGCTGAAGACTTCTCTGTCTGAACCTCACCAGGCTGAGAACTCATGTCAGGTTTCTGCACTTCCTTTATGTCAGCTTCACCTGCAAACACTGGCATAAGCACACTATCAGACAAGTACACATCTGAATCACTTTTATTCCTTCGGGCTTGGGCACGTGTAACCACACAAGCAGGAAACACATTTGCAGAAGTCTTGGTGTCAGTGTGGGTCTCGCTGCACCGTGGTGAGTCCAACACTTCTAAGTTAGGCGTCACTTTACCCCCAGCAATGTCATTCCCCATTAGCATTACGATGCCCTGAATTGGCAACTCCGGACAGATAGCTACAGGGAAACATCCAGTGATTAAATCAGATTGGATGTGGACAAGGTGTACAGGTCGAGGAACATAGCCCATTTCAATGCCACGTAGCACTGAACCAAAACCACAAGCAGTCTGCTCTGTGAAAGACAATGCTGACGCTAAGATCACCGATTGGGAGCACGCAGTGTCCCTTAAAACTTTAACAGGCTGCTGGTCAGCAGGCAACCCGGTAAGAGAAATGTGGGCGTCGAAAACAAAAGGTTTGAAGCAGACATCAATGTCGTCACGGTTATCAATGTTGCGGTTTACAGGGGACTCAACTTTAACCAGACCAACTCCCTTAGGCTGGGGAACTCGCGAGGTCTGCTCCTTACGTTTCAAGGTTAAACAGTTTGCAATGACATGGCCACGTTGATGGCAATAGTAGCACTCCCGCTCATCAGGTTTCACAGGCTGTACTTTAACTGGGCTAGCCTGTGAGCCTGGGGTACGACGTGATCCGGTACCTGAGACTGAGGAGAAAGCAGTCTTATGGATCAGCACATACTCGTCAGATAAAGCAGCAGCTGCCGTCAGTGTGTGTACCTTCTGCTCATTTAAGTACACAACAATGCGGTCAGGGAGGCACTTTTTAAAGTCCTCCACCAGGATTAATTCCCTCAGAGAATTAAAATCTGTTACCTTACAGGCAGCGGCCCACTTATCAAAAAGAACACTTTTCTCCCTAGCCAACTCTACATATGTCTGGTTCGGCATTTTTCGGTGCTCTCTAAACTTTTGACGATATGCCTCGGGAACCAGTTCATATATACGCAAAATGGCAGTCTTAACAGCTTCATAATATAAACTATCCTCTAAGGATAATGCTGCAATGGCCTCTTGAGCTTTACCATGGAGCTTGCACTGGAGTAAGAGTGACCAAACTCCAGGCGGCCACTCTAACGCGGCTGCAATGCGTTCAAACACGCTGAAATACGAGTCCACTTCAGATTCACGGAAAGTAGGCACTAAAGCTATATGCTTACTCACATCAAAACTTACTTTTGTCGAATTGGTAACAGGATCAATGGCAGGAGTGGAGAGGGGCGTACCTGGAGCAGCAGGAGAAACTTTCTCCACCTTTGAGTTTTCAAGCTCAAGCTTCCGTATTCTCACTTCCTTATCGGCCTCAATCTCAAGTCTCTTAACCTCCAGCTGGAGTTGCATGTGCTGTTTCCGTTCCCTCTCCTCAGCGTCAAGCTGGAGACGGGCAAGTCGGACTTTTAGCCGAGCCTCATCTCTGGAACGAGCACTGCTTAATGGGGATGGATCATAACGTGGCAGAGTGAACGGCGTTTTTATCCGCTCACCTACCTCGTCGGCCACCCCAGAGACTGTCACATCCTTTTCCTCTGAAGGGATGTCTGTAGGAAGCGCCGCTAACTCAGCTTGCTGCTGAGCCTGCTCAGGTAACGCAATCTCTCCTTGCTCCACCAATTTATCAATAATCTGGGCCTTAAGATCTTTCTTTAACACAGTTTTAGCTACCGTGATCCTGAAGTGGCTTGCTAAACATTTTAGGTCATCCTTACGACAAGCATCAAGCTGCTCAAGGGTCGGATTGGCTAAAAAGGTATCCAAATCAAAACGAGCAGCCATGGAGCCCAATTAGTCAGCTGCACACTCCCTTCACAATCAAGTGTGCGACCACTTAACTCTCTGGTTAACAAATAACTGTTCCACACAGTTCAATTAATTAATCCCGGACGAGCCCCCAATTATGTTACGTCCCAGCTCACTAGGGGAAAAGGGGACGTACGCATAAACCAGATGGAGTTGGTATGGTGGAAAAGGTATTTATTGAACAAGAGAGTTGACAAGGATTTAAACAAACTAAGGTTGGGCAAAGTGGGTGCTGCGAAAACATAAACTCAAGATAACAAAAAGAGATCCCTTAGAAAAAAACAGGGATTACTACTCAAAACAAAAGTGAAAGAAAAACCTCTATATAGGATACCACAAAACAAAACACAGGGAGCGCAGCACCCTAAACCTAGTGTACTAAACAAATGAAAAGACCTACGTGTGGAGTGGGTGTCAATATTTAACTTAGAATCTAGCCCAACTCTGCAGACACACGGTTAACACAAAAGCTCACTCAGGTGTACCTTAACAAAATAACTACCTGAGTGGTGAACTAAAATGGCTACAGCAATATCTTAAGCTTAACAGCTAAACAAAAGACAATTCCAACTAAAACAAAACCTACTGACTCTCAGTAGTAACAGTCAGAAACCGGCACAAAACTGAGGCTGCAGCAACCAGCATCATTATACATACGTTCAATACAACACAGCGGTCGTCACAGAAACAATGCTAGTAATGGTCGAGAGCTCCTGTTGCACGGCAGTATGGTGGCTTTATAGCAGCAGGCCTCAACCACAGCTCGCCGATTGGTGGATGGTACGGGGACTGCTCCAATCAGGGCGGATGAAGGCGGGAGCAGGCAGATCCTCACTGGCACCAGCCAATCCTCAGCCGGTGACTGCACAGCCTGCTTAGCATACTGGAAGGACACCGACAGTAACCAAAACACACGGCTGCTACCAGCGGCCGTAACATATTTAATAAAGAATAACATTATTACAGCGCAGTGATGTTGTGCTAAGTTATAGTTTTAACACAGCCGTACCGTAACTTTAGTCCTGCTTGTGTTTACAGCTAATGTTAACAGCTGATGACAGTTGTTCTGGGTCCGCTCCTCTTCAGAGTTCTACTGGGAGCTGAATTACCACAGAGGTCGTCTCCCCTCCAAAACAAACGAACCGGCTCATTAAAACACAGCCACATAGCAGCGTTAGCGTTGGCCCTGTAATGTGTTGACAGCTAACAGCTGATCCAGGTCCACCAGAGAACGCAACGCAACTTTTACTTTTTATTTATCGACAGAGCCGTGCTGTTGTTTCACAGCTCCTGACTGGTGAACAACCTGCAGTGTTTCAGATTATTATTAAATTAATTAAATTAAACTAAATTAAAAAGTGTGTTTTATTAATCTAGTGTGTCAAGCTTATTACTTCAATATATTCCCTGTAAAACTGATGTTATTATATAGATTTTACTCGTGGATGGGCGTTAGGCTACTGTATGAAAATGGATGGATTTAGCCAGAGTAGTGGCTTTATTGAATATTGACAACAAATTTCTGTGGTTTTTCCATGGTTTGAATTTGGTTGTGGCTCCATGGGGCTTTATAGAACCATGATAGAGAAAGATCAAGAGGTGAATTTGTGCATTATACTTAGTCAATTAGAGCAAAGCAGGCAGCCTTCTGTGTTTGAGAACTGCGCGGTTTCTTTAAAAATCCCCACTAGAGGGCTGCAGCACCGCAATACCCAGTCTAGTTAAAATGAACAAAATGACACAAAAAGATTAGTTAATTTTAATGAACTGACTCGATCTTTCTGAAGAGTGACTTTTCCCATCACTAGTAAATGTTCCTTTTTCATTATAGTTGGATGTTATTTATGGTGAAAGCAACCGTTTTTTGTATGTAAAGATACAGAAATACTATTTAATAAAGTTTGTTAACAGTCTCAGGGTTGTTCCAACAACTATCATGATTACCAGCAATAAGGAATCACTCCTTAAAACTTTACATTTTTGTGAAGGCTTTTTCCTATTTTTATCAGGTCCCCTTTTAACTTCCTGTTTGTGTAAATTCTTGGTTTGTGCTTATAGTATTATCAATACATTTTTGGGCCACTCAGGGGCAGCAGCACAAGCTCTAAACACATCCATCCATCCATTATCTATACCTGGAGTGAACCCACGCAGGCATGGGGAGAACATGCAAACGTCATACAGAAAGGCCTGAGACGACCAAAGTTGGAACCCAAGATCTTCTTGCTGTGAGGCAACATTGCTATCGCAATGTGTACTGCGCCGCACACTCTAAACTCAATGAACGTGTGAACTGTTCACAAATGGAAATATCTGGCTCTTCAGCAGCTAAATGCTCCTCTAGGTCTACCAGCTATTTGCTAACTGTGTGTCTTGTCTTTGGTGCTGAGCAGGTAGAGAGGATTTATCAGAGCTTTGTTTGTGAAAAACACTGTCTTCTGTGGCTGGAAACAAAGTTGATGAGAGTGGTGAGTGTCAGGTGATAGTTTTCATTGGGGGTTATACGTTATAAATATAAAAATGTAGATTAGTGCAGCTTTGATTTGTGTATTTTGTTTTATTACAACTTTTATATACGTGCAATGTTGTCTTGTATTTGTAGTTTGTTGAACTTTGATTACTCTGTTCAGCAAAGCAATTTAAGAAAAAACGCTTTACGTTATTATTAGAGCTTATTTGAACCCCTAAAAAGTATCTATTGGTCAGTTTACCCATTAAGTGACGAGGTGGTGGATCAAAGACTGTTTTCACAGCAAACATTTTGACTTGGCACAATAGTAGAAGCACAGGTGTTACTAATAACGTTAACAAAGGATTTGTTGTATTGAAGCAAACGTGTACCAGGACCCTAAAACTGAAGCAGCTAAATGTAATCCAGCTATCATAAAAGCAAAAATCCAAGCTGATCAGGAATGCTGGGACACAGTGTTATGAATTCTAATTTGTGTCAGTTTAGGGATCCTTGATGTGAAAGAGAACCACTGCTTTATATGAGCCGAAGACATTGAAAAGGCTGAGAGAATGGCTCTAATGTAGTCACACCATGGTTATTATATTCTCATTTTCCCACCGGTCATTGTCCTGTGTTTATTCACGTCAGTATTGTAGTGAAGTCGATGCCAGGCTAATGATGCTTCTCCTCTCACTGACCTTTCTCGCTGCAGAATGAATGACCAGGAGACATGTGAACAGAGCTGTGCTGACATATCAGACTCTGCAGTCATTTTCTGTAGTGCCTGGTAGTCTCTCTCTCACACACATACACATACACACAACCTCTCATCTACACAAATGTCAGTTTATCAGCTGCAGTCCACACACTTCCCATGACTACTCCCTGCTTTACGGGTAACAAATGCAGCTTACAAGCGCAATACATGTGTGCTTGTGTAGATAAAAGGCCATGAGCACACAGACACACAAACACATACACATAAATGCTGTATAGATTGGAGAGGAGATGAGAACAGCAGGATGACCTCGTGCTACAGAGAGGATATCCACCTGGTCAGAGGTCAGCTGACTTACTGTAAAAATATACAATGATTCATTTATACAATTTCTATAAGATATAGATAAATATACCTGTGTGGGGGTGATGACATTAGTGATCAATTCAGCAATATACTGTGAGGATTTAGGCCAGTCATAAATGCAAAATACCTCACCAAGCCACTAAGATATAGGCTTCGCAAAGGAAAAAACAGCCGATTATGATAATCATTAACAAAGTGCTTTTGTCTGAACTTTAACAAAACTAGAAACTTTTTGATAATTGTTTTGTTTAAAAAAACACAAATTAATTTATTTGCTTGTTTTGATTTATTAAATGTATAGAAAATATCATAAAATAATAAATAAATTACAATAATGTAAGGGAAAATTGGAATTTGTGGCACTTTTTCGCACTTCCTTCACTACCAATCTCATTCTGGTGCACTGAGCCGTAATGGACTCTTTACTGCCGCACCCCCTATATATATATACCTACACACGGTAGCTTCACTTTAATCTTGAGAAGCTGCAGAGCTGCAGTCTCTATTCATTAAACTTGCACTGTGTATTTCCAGATAAACTGAGGCTTTTTGAAGGCCCCCCCAACTCTCTCTCGCCTGTCATTCTGAGTTTAGCGTGCATTCCGTGCTGCCGACAACCACATGCACGTCGTGGTTCCTCGCAGGTCTCTTTCAAGGAGCCGGCTCTTTAAAAACGATAAAATGTTCTGTGTATAGTTCATCAAAAGTGGTAAATTTTCCAAAATTCACGCAAGGTGCGGACAACTTGGCACAACACCAGTGAAGCTGGGGCTTCGTCTCTTCAGTGAGTGTTCCTCCACTGCCACTACACAAACACGCTACGTCTGCACATGTGCACTGATGACCCAGGGTTAGGGTTACAATTTTGGATTTATTTACGCACTTTAAAAACAATTATTGAAAGTTTATTCTTTTACATGTTTACTTACAACATTAAACATTGAAATGTATATTGTAATAGGCTGTAAAATAACTTATTGGGAGAAAACTGGTAGTTTTCTGTAAAACGTTCCTTGTTTCACTGCAAAGCTTCGACTGTGAGGATTGACAGTCGAATCAGGCTCCGCCCATTGAAGCATCGATACAGTGGACAGAAAAAGTCTACACACCCCTGTTAAAATGCCAGGGGGAAGCCAGAGGGAAGCCTTTTCTTACAAAGAAAAACATCCAAGCACAGCTGAAGTTTGCAAAAACAAACATAAAGTCCCCCAAAAGCATGTGGGAAAATGTGTTATGGTCTGATGAAACCAAGGTTGAACTTTTTGGCCATAATTCCAGAAGGTATGTTTGCCGCATAAACAACACCACACATCACCGAAGAAACAGCATGCCCACAGTGAAGCATGGTGGAGGCAGCATCATGCTTTGGGGCTGTTTTTCTTCAGCTGGAACCATGGCCTTAGTCAGGGTGGAGGGAATTATGAACGATTCCAAATACCAGGCAATTTTAACACAAAACCTTCAGGCGTCCGTTAGAACGCTGAAGGTGAAGAGGAAGTTCACCCTTCAGCACTACAACTGCCCAAAGTACACATTCAAATCCAAAAAAAATGGCTTCACCAGAAGAAGATTGAAGTTTTGGAATGGCCCAGCCAGAGCCCAGACCTGAATGATCTGAAGAGGGCTGTGCCCAGTCGATGTCCTCGCAATCTGACAGATTTGGAGCGCTTTTGCAAAGAAGAGTTGGCAAATATTGCCACGTCAAGATGTGCCATGCTAATAGACTCCTACCCAAAAAAACTGACTGCTGTAATAAAATTGAAAGGTGCTTCAACAAAGTATTAGTCTAAGGGTGTTTACACTTATGCAACCAGGTCATTTGAGGGTTTTTATTTTTCATTTTTCCCCCTCAAATATTTAAAAAATTTTTCAATTGAATTTTTCACATCATAGGTCACATTAAAGGTGGAAAAATCTTCGTTTATCTTCGTCTCATTATTTTACATCATAAGAACCTGGCATTTTAACAGGGGTGTGTAGAGTGCGTGCGTGCGTGCGTGCGTGCGTGCGTGCGTGCGTGCGTGCACATGGTGAGCAGCGGAGCTGTGTGAAGGCAGCTGATATTACTGAAGGTGCAATAAACATCAAAATCTGATGATCTGTTTCTATGATGACAAGCAGCGCAGTGTTACATCATTGTGAACAAGCCCAAAGTCACAACTACGGGGTTTCACTTGGTGACAATCTTGAAATGACAGCTTTTAAATCACTCGCTCTCACCATAGATTCACTGTGCTTAAACACAGCATGCATCTGTCTTCTCTGTCTTCACTGCAACTCTGCATCGCGATGTAATGTTGCATTACTTAACAGTGGCAGTAAAACTTTTTCTCAAACTATGATGGTTAAACATTGCAATCAGTCCACAGTTCACCTGCGTGCTGAACCGTGCAGAGGGAAGGGGGGGTATTTCCATGACAAAAAAAATCCACGCTGTTATTGCCTCATAAACAGATAACAGGGACAAAAAGAGGATCACAGCGCGGGTGGCTCAGCCTGACAGAGAGGGAGCAGAGAGAGAGGGAGAGGTGTGAGTAGCTAGTTCCTTTGAGCTAACTATCAAAAATAACATTTCATTTTAAATTTACAAAATAAAAGTTTACAATTCAGGTTTTTATTGTGTGAAAAATTCCACAAAAGAAATAATTGTTGTTTCAACTACACTACTACTCCACCATTACATTTTTCTTGTCACTCACCCCCTAGAGACTGCTCATGCACCACCAGGGGTGCGCACACCACACTTTGATATTGGATTTATTGATTGCTGTCGGGATGTAAAGAGAATTTCAACCTATTCCAAACAGAACATTTACTTGTGATGCACGATGTTTCTCAGCTAGGTTTAATTAACGGAGCTGTAGTCAAACAGGAATTGAATTAGGATCTGCTCAGCATTTGCCCAGTCTAAAAACACTAACAGAAGTTCAACTGTAAACAGTTGTTGCACTCAAAAGGGCTCTTCTGGATCCGATCAACAGAGACAAGAAAGTGTGGAAAGAATAACAAAACTTCAATCAGTGTTTGAGTTTAACACTGAAGTCTTTTTTACTTTTTGTAACAAACAATCAATTGAATCACATACTCTAAAACAGTATAGATATCAGGTGAACCCTAGTTTGTGAGTGTATGAAGTTTTGGTGAAGCAGCTGCTCTGTGTGTCATCTTACCTCTTCTCCTTTTCATTTCCCTCCTCCACTGGGCTGAAACATGGAGGCTGGGAGGCCACCAGGGGGATGTCAGGGATGATCGTAACTTTGTCCCTTGACATGACGACGGATCAAAACACTGCTGCTGCCAGAAAATGTGTTCACCCACTTGATGTTTTGCAGGTTTTCTTTTGCTACAAGATTGTTCAAATAATATTTATTAAGGATTTTAGGTGCAACATTTGCACTTTCTTTAGGTTAATTAGAGTCTAATTTTAGCCACAATAGCAGCAGAGCTTAAGGATGGTCTACCAAAGAAACATCTCAACAACTATTGGCTGGACCATTAAACTGTCACAGTCCCTAAAAAATGCAGTCTGGACTTTGGTGATCCTGACTTTTCCTCTTGCACCACCATCAGGTAGATATTTGTTGTTTCGAGTGGAATATCTTAAAGAAGACCTATTATGCTTTTCCATATTTTATGACTTTAGTGCAGACATATATGTTCCCCTTAGGTTGAATTAATGCAATTGTTATACATTTGTTGATCCTCCATCTTTTTATGTAGTGCCACCATAAGGTCTTTTTTTTTTTTTTACCAATACCTGTAACAATAAAACTGATTTCCATCACCTTCAGTGTGTAGTGCTAATTAAAAAACATAAGCAATCTAGCATTATAACTGTGAGCATGTTAGCATGGTAATGTTAGTATTTCTCTCTAAACACGGCTGTAGACTCTTTCAGCTTGTTGTTTGTTTCTTTGAATATATCTTTACAAACACAAAAGAATACAATAAAATACAGTGAAATTTAGACAATATGCTTAGTGAATGTGAAGTGTGTGTATATACATATCAAAATATATCCATAGGAATAAGGTAAAATAATGGTTGTTTCTACATATAAGATTTTAAAAATGTAGTGACGACTCACTACTACTAAAGATGATTTAGGTCCAGTAAAAGCCCAATGTCCTTTTCCTCACATTTAATAGCTTTACTCTTCACTGCCAAAATAAAATTTAGAATATTCTAACAGCATATTAAGTTTTTTTTAAAAACATATATACCTTATTTGGCAAGTTGACTATATAATCTCAGACGCAGAAACATGATAAACTATATTTATTCTTACATGTTTTACCTTTATGATAGTAATATTTTGGGAGATATTTTTGTTAAATATCACAAAGGATGTTTTATCCCAGGTCTATTTAATAAATCTTAATGACATAAGATGTTTTTTACTTTGTGTGCTACAGTTCAGTGCTCATGTCACTAATGGATGACATTTATTTTTTACCTCCTGTGGCTGAAAAGAAAAAGTATCCTACTGTCATTAAATGTATTAAGAGTAAGAGTATGAATGGTTGAGTGTGATCTGGCTGATTTACACTTCATTTTTTCCACAACATTTGTGGGAAACTTCGATTAAAGTTTAGTTAAGAACTGTTCCTTCTGTTTTAATGTGTTTGTGGGTTATTAGCGCACTGCATTTTTTTTCATAGAGCCACACCATATTCCACATTCACTGAGTCTCTGCAGCATAATGTCAACATTGTTCTCATCAGTTATTAAGGAACAAATGCCACTATGCATTCTATATTTCACAAAATAAGTACAAACTGAAGCCAACCAATTTTATCCATACCAAACACCAAGCATCTAAATGAGCTTATATCACAACATAAATCGCTCTGTAATCACTGTACATGCCTCCCAGTTATTGCCATCTAGATATCTCTCATCTCATCCTACACCGTAGTCTCACCACTCTAAAGAAAGCTCAGCTACAGCTCTGATCAGCTGTGTAACTCATATCATTCAAATCACCAATCTCACAGACTTTTAGCCGACTTTTTACCACTGACTTTTACTGTTTTTGCTGTTATCCATCCAACAACAGATCAGTTGTTCACAAAAATAACTCCAGCCACCTTGGATGTTAAGCAATCCCTCTGAGCTCTCTCTGAGTTTCGCTTTCCCTAAAACTGCAGGAGACGTAAAGTGGTGCTTTGGTCGTCTGCTAGCCAACTCGTAGTTACATCCAATATACCAAATGATTCGTCCGAAGAGCCCACTTCCAGCCCTGTAGGATGATCGGTTGTCAAGTTGTACGCCTGTAAAGCATGGGAGTTATTTAGGTCATAGAAATGTTGAGTATTCATTGTTATCATCAATGTTTAAGTGTTCGGAAGCTTTATGTAATTCGGAACGTGGTTGTATGGACAGAAATATTGTTCTGAAGGAAACTCCAAATACAAGTGAACATATAAACCATTAATATGTCCAAAACATGGCCAAATTTTTGAAAAATTGTAATAACTGCTATTAGTTTCTTTTCATCAAATTTAGATTTATAGTTGTATTCCAGGTGTATTAGAAGATATTCAGTTGCATTACAATCTACAGTGTGATGGTTTTGATGGTGATATTGCTATTAAAATATAGATTTTTTTTACCAGGCGAGGATGAAAATATATTTTCCTTTTGCATTTCAATTTACTCTTTAATAGCAAAATAGGGGTAGTGATGGCACAATGGATAAGGCACATGCCTTTGGTGTGAGAGACCCAGGTTCAATCCCCCACTGTGACCCATCCACCAATGTGTGGATGTAAGTCGCTTTGGATAAAAGCGTCAGCTAAATGAATAAATGTAAATGTAAAATAAATAGGTTCATTTACAGTTGACTCATATTCCTTAGCTTCTGACTTATCAAAGGAGAATTTTGCATCTAGGCCTAATAGTCGAGGAGATATTCCAGATTCATTTTGGGTATGTTATTTTAGGCTTTATTCCTGGAAATAGGTGTCTGTGTCTAAGAGGTTACATGCCACATGTTGTAATGAATTCCAGATGCTTTGTTCTATGAATCAATAAACTGATTGACCTAAAATGCATATAAAAGTTGTAATGCAGCTAGATACAACAGATAATAATATACCAAAGACAAAACCAGGATATAATGTGAACTTTTTTGTACTTCTGAATAATTTTTGACGCTGTATAAGAGAGGTGACTGTTTAAATCGACAACCATTTGGTGTTGGATGGGTCTACATTGGTGAAAATGATCAGTGTAATCAAAATCAATTTCTCAAACCAGTTAAGCTTTTAAAGGTCTCATAATATATCCCCAGTATAAAATTAATATAATTTTCAACATTGTGAGTAATGGGGGATAATCTTGCTAAGGCAGTAATCAAGCAGTAAAAACACAGAACTTAGCTCTCTGACTAAATGTCTCTGGTCGTTGGTTGTCTAAATGGCAGCTTAGCTGTAAAGAGGATTAACTAAGATTAGTTATAATACCTGTGACAGTAGGATGATAGGCCACTAAAAGGTGAAGATACAGTGGAGCAGTGGTCTGTTTTTATATTGTCTTAATATTTAAAAAAATCTGTGTACATTTAGTGCCTCAATGTCGTGATATTAAACAAGACTAATGGATAGGATTCATTTGTGTCATGTGTCATTTTCTTCAGTGCTCAATTCACACTGACTGGGAAAGTTACTATTCAGTTTATTTTTTATTTATATAGTGCCAATTCAAAACAAAAGTCTCATTGCACTTTTATAGAGCAGGTCTATACCGACTCAACAGTTCCCACCTATGGCAAAGCAGTTGACAGACAGTTGACTTCATGAACAAAAATAATTATTCTAGCATTGAGTTTTGAGTTTCACGTGTTTTACTGTTCACTGACACCGAATGTAATTTACTGGAGGCCACACCCACCCCAACTCTCCTGTCCTGAATTTTACCTATTCTCATTTGGTCACTCTAGAAGAAGTCACGTTAGTAAAATGCATTAATGGGATAAGAATGCATATAGAGGGAGCGGAGGAGAGAGGACCTCAGTGCATCATATGAAGTCCCCCTGCAGTCTAGGCCTGTAGCAGCATAACCAAGGGATGGTTCAGTACTAGATACTCTGTGAAGTTAACTTAAAAAAGGTTTATTTTCATTAAATTACTCAACAATTTTCATTAAAACCTACTGTGTTTATCTTTAAGGCATAAAAAAACATTTCACAATTCATTACAGTACAATACATAATAAATTGAATGTGCATTCTCAATCATGAGGTAGATGGTAAAAACATTAATTTACAGTGTCACTACTGGTAAAAACTCTGCAGGACCACTTTAACATCAAAGAATTCTGTTATGTGTACAAGAACGTAGACTATTTTTGTTTATGGTTCTCCTCATCAAAAGAAAGTACTCTCTGTATCTCCATTCTTTGTCCAATAACTTGGTCCAAATCAGTTTTCTGACTTCATCTTACTGGATTTATCAGCGTCCCCTTACAGAGAGCTGCTTTAGAGTTAGCCGACACTTGGCTGAGAGAAGAAGCAGTGGGCAATATTATTTAGTATTTTATTAGAAAACAGAATGTAAATTGAGTCACAGAATTATACATTTTCCAATACCCTGGTATTTAATATTGGGACACTGTCCAGCCTAATGAGGCACGGCTTCTGGTTGTGTTGAGGTTACGGCTGAAAACTAAATTAATGCAACCATATTGGTATGAAATTAAATGGGCTGCCCACTGATTTTGGAAGTAATTTCCAGACTGTACTAACTTTCTGCTTTCAAGGCTTTGGCAATGTCAATTTTCGAGGGCAATTTTCTTGATAATGCGGAGACTTAAGACTTATCCAAGCCACAGCAGTCATTTCCACAATGAGCTGGTCCCTTGTTTGTTGCCAGGAGGCAACTTCATGTACCAGTAGATCCTGAATATTACTGGACTTATGAGGATTAGGAAGCCAACTCTTGATTTTTGCTCCACAAATCCGAGAAATGGCTGCAATGAGGGGAGAGGTTGAACCAGAGTCTGTGCAGGGCTTTGTGTCGATGCAATGAGGAGTGTGAATAGGAATTATAATTCTCTGCGCCTCTCCGCCGTCTCTCTCAGACTGTCTGACAGGCAGCAGAGCTGATAGCAGCAGGGTTTGGGCAGAGGGACTCAGGGAAAGCCTGTAGCATGCATCCCAAACAAGACCAGGCCATTTTTTTAAATTAAAGAAAGACCCAGCCGAGCCCCTAAGAGACAGAACAAAACAAAGAAGAGGTGGAGAGTGTCTAGCATCAAAAATATCAATAAATAATTCTAAGTTTGTGTCCTCATTAAAAAGAGGCAGTACAATAAAATTCAAATTCTGATGCTGTCTTTATTAGAGATGCCAACGACCTGCTCTGGATACTTATCAATACACCGTGTATAACAGCATGAGCTCCAAATCCCCAAAGTATCTAATTCACATTGCACACAATGAACAATATGCTCTATTGTGGAAAATATTGACTGGAGCAAATGGAAATGCTAATTCAAAATTCCCTTAAGCACAGAGCTGTTCCTATACAGCATCGTGTGCATACACAATGATCAAAATATGACATCTATGGCCGCTAAAATTGGGTTGCTGCAAAGAGGCAGAGGCTGGAAACAAGAAGCTGTGGCTACAGTAGCCAAAAACCAAACCGGGAATGAGAGATAACATTTTTTAGATAAGACTGATAACAGAAAAAAGCAAACTCCTGCAGCAATGTAAGAGTTAGATTAAAATCAGAGAAGAAAAGGGTGAAAATAGTTGAATATAATCAAGGAATCAGTGACACTTATTAGTGACACTTAAATTAGTTCACAATGAACATCTTCTAGATAAAATCCAATGAAGATAACAGAGCACAGTTGATAAAAGAAAAAAGGTTTGCAGACAACTTCAGATTCTAAGCAGACCAAGGTGTGTCCTCATTGCCGCCTAATCAACCTCATTACCACCAATTATCTGCTTCAAATTGCTTGCTGTCAGTTTGGAAAATCCATAATCAAGATCAAGAGCACAACAGATCATTATGCTGTTCTGTAAAGGTTGCCATTATAGTCATCATCTCTAAACTGTATCCCCTTCTGAGGTTGAGTCAGTTCCTGCGCATATAATGAGGTTTTCACAGCTAAATGAAATAAACAGCCCATTATGTCAACATGTACGAGCAGGTTGCTTCGTTGAGTGACAAGCAAGAGTTGAAGAGGGACAGACAGGCTTTTTGACTCTTAAACGTACAGCTGTATTTGCAAGTTTATAGCTTTTTAACTATGTCACCCTTACCTATATACTTAGTAGTGTAATACTTTAAGGGTTTAATTTAAAAAAAACACCGTATTTTTTGTCATACTGCACATTGCTGTGGCTCCTCGGTTCACCCTGTGTTGAAGGCTTCGATTTAGCCATGGAGTGATGCATCTTGTCTCTAAATGATCTTTGTTGGGAGTTGCACATGCACAGTTCCTAGTTAAGGACTACTAGCCAATCAGAAGCAGAGAAGGGTGGGGTAGCGAGAAGCCCGTAAACAGCTTCATTTCATCTGTAGGCTACATGTTGCCGACCAGCTTGGTACCATGGACTGGAGCGAGAGTTTCAGAGTGGTGAGTTAATAAGTAACAATAGTATTTTTCATCCATAAAGTTTTAACTGAGCTCTGTCTCTACATCACAGTAACAACTTTGTCCTCTAACTGCCTGGAGGGTAGCAAGTGTTTGGAAGGGAGAGGAAAGAATACCCTTGGAATGATGTTAATGATAGTGATGATAATATAATAAAAAACAGAAGATGTCATGATACTGTGAGAGTTATAACTTTATGGGATTGGAAATGGGAACACATAAGGTAGCATTTTCCGATAGGGCAGAGCAACTCGATAGACTCTGGTATCGATTTGCACTATGGTGGCATTTTTTGACAAGGCAGCATATATCGTCAGAAAACTGGTTTACAAAGGTTTTACACCTGTAATTTCGTTTCGGATCAAACTAAAATGTAAGAAAGTCTGCACCAAACAATCTAAATGTGAAAGGACCCTAATACTTTTGCTACCTATGCAGGCACCAGTTGGTTTCCTTCATTTATTCGTTCATTTCTGTTCAGCATATCAGGACTGGAACAGTAAATAGTCGTCTCCATTATTTCCAATATAAAGGCCTTTGCAGGTGTTTTGAGTTAATTAGCTGATTAGAGTGTGGCACCAGGGGTCTTCAATATTGAACCTTTTCACAATATTGTAATTTTCTGAGACACTGATTTGGGGGTTTTCATTAGTTGTCAGTTATAATCATATCATCAAAATTAAAAGGAATGAACTCTTAAAATATATGTCTGTGTGGAATGAATGTATACATTATACAAGTTTCACTTTTTGAATGGAATTACTGAAATAAATCAACTTTTTGATGATATTCTAATTATATGACCAGCACCTGTATGTAATTCGTTGTAAATTGGCTAAAAGGAGGGTTTAAAAATACATAAACATCAGCAAACTGAATGTCATCTACAGGTAGTATTCACAACTCATAACCCAAATTTAAAACCCAATATTACATACTAAGAGAGACATAGTGTCAGTTCAGTTCCTTTTTTTCTTTTAAGCACCATCTGCACTGTTTCGAATTTCTTGTGGAGGGAACCTACTTGAACGTGCCCACTCATCTATACCACAATTATGTTGTCTTGATCTCTTAGATACGGTCCTGTCTGTTTCTGCAAGTGAACCAAGCTTTAAGGAAATATTACAGCCCAGCACTGAGCCCCTCAAGCCTCAGTGGGCACGAGACTTCAGTGACATCCCAGAGGACCTGATTTTTACTCTGTTAACTCTCTGAGGCATGGCCAGGAGCCACTTAGGAAACAGCACTGAGTACAGTTCATCAAAAGTCAATAGAGAGTCTAACTCAGTTACAGCTAATCTGCCGCCGGTGATGTTTTCGGCAGTAGTAGTATCCGGCGCAGACTGAAAGTGAGAGGCATCCTACATGAATGTTTTGCAGGTTGCTAACAATAAACAGCGAGGACAGACAAAATATTTGCCTATCCTCGGATCTTAGTGATTTTACCGTTTATCCAAAATTTGAACAAGCCATCAGAGCAAAACTCTGCCATCCTACATCATTACCCCAATCATGTTTATTCCAGTAAATGACAGCAAATAATGCCGCATATCAGTGCACTAAAAATTGTCAGCCATAATAGAACAAACACAGATTTACTGACTGTGACAGCACGGCTTTTTCAAATGATCACAGTCGGCAATTGCTCCCTTCAACTGATGATGGTAGTCTGTGTGAATGAGGGTTCAGTCTTAAAACAGTAGCCAGGGGCATCCTGGTGGCCAGATTAAGACCTGGTTTGATTCTGTAAAATGTGAACTCGCCTTAACAGCTGAGGCTGCCATTTTCTGTGTTTTCATCGTGTTTTTCCTATGTGATCCCACAATTTAAAATGCCCCAGTAATCCTTGCTTCAAAAGACTTAGACTTAACATAGAGACAAAACTTCTTTTTCTTTGTCTTTCTTTTCTTTAAAAGGTTAGCTGTCCCCCAGCCTCCATCGACTGGTACGCTGCCAGGTTGATCAAGTGTTATTAAAAAGAAAGGGGTCAGACGTCCCCTCATTCCTCAGAAGTTTGTACAGTTTTGAAGCAGGCTCTTTCAAGCTAGAAGTGCCATCCATCCAGCAGCTAGGAACATCCATTTCTCTCAGCAAAGTCGAGTTCCCTCAGTGTCCTGAAGACAAAAAAACTTAGATCCTCTGCAGCTTTGACAGATTACAGCCCACCACTGTCTCTCCTCACTATATCAATCTCCTGCTCTCTGATACGCTACACAACAGAAGCAGCGTCCACATGGATTCAAGCTGATGAAAACTCTGTGCACCGCTCACAGACTCAAACTCTGGAAACTAGAGCATACAGTGACATCTGGCAACAGCTTGACATTAAACTTTCCACAAAGCAGACTGACAGAGCGCTGGTGAAATGAGACTCTGCACAGCCAAAGAATGATCGATATATTCTGAAAGACATAACCCTCCTCCGCTTTCACTGTCCAATTACTGAAACAAGTGATCAAGTCAAGCCGAACCCATACTTTAGCCTAAAAAACATCGTCCCTGTCAACAGTTTCCCCCATGGAGGCTGAGGCGCACACACTACATACCATACTGTGATGGTTTATTTTTATGTCTGCTACTTCTTCAACCAAGTAAAACACATAAACACACATACAGTATGTACTTTATTTCCTTTAAATTGACAGACCACAACTTGTAAGTAAACATCTTTGCCTCAGGGGTTTTTGCTTCTTCGCCTGTCTAAGTGAAGGCTAAAATCATTTTCACTGGCTCCTACTCAGCCCACGAATGAAATTTGAAACTGTTATTGGTTTTCAAATCTGTTAGCAGCCTGACATCTGCATGTTTATCTGATATACTTGTTCAACATAAGACATTTTTCTACATTATATAGTTTATGTCTTTTATGAATTTTTACAGTGTTTTCCTTAATAAATGTAGTGTTCCAGCACATGAGTTCACAGTAAGCTAGTTTGTTTTGTAAGAGCATGTTAAGGCCACACTGATATCATGATATAAATATAATTTTTTTTGGTATAAATTGTTCAGCTTGTTACCACAACAGTGTAGAGTTGTGTTTTTCAGTCATCCATCTTTGCGCGTCTGACAGAACAGAAATGGTTCTATTTTAATAAATCTAAATGTTTACAGAGGCCGCGTAACGTCTTGTGTTTTACTCGTGCTATATACAAGTAACCAAGACCCAGAGAATAACTTTTTGCTTGTCTGTTTTCCACGCAAAACTACAGTAATTGGATTTTGGGCTCTGAGCGCTGCCAACACACGTGTGACCTACAATCAGTACCATGTAGACACAGATGTAGCACTTAAGATGCTGCTCTGAAAATGTTTCGCTAAGTGGGCCGTGTATATGTTGTGTAACACAGATGAGCATCCTGACTCACACCGATGAGTCCACATATGGACAAAATACCCCTGCATTCAATGCTTAATGAGATATTTTATTCTGGACCAAAGCGATGGACTGATGCTGGCGTGGCTCTCCTTACCACCAACTCAGCACACTAAGAAGATATTTAGTTCACTGATGATTCCTACAATGCTTAAGATTTACCTTTCTCCTCCCCCACTGAGTGTTGGTTGCCCATAACTCAGCAGTGAAGATCCAATTGAATTACCGTACTATTATTCAACAATGGGAGGGAGTTTATAATAAGCAGCTATTAAACTTTATTTCAAGATCATTTCCCCAAGTTAACAAAAATGTAAACTTTACAGTCCCCAATTTGTCAGTTACAGTTTTAACCTTGAATTATGAAAACATTATTGGAAGGACTTAAAGCTGCACTAATGAATATTTACATATGAAGGTGTTTTCTCATAGTAACAAACCCACAGAGAAACATAATCGCACTTTCCAGTTCCCTTCATTACTACAGAACATTTTAGTGTCTTTCATCTTATTGTTTTTCTGGTACAATCTCACCGCTCTCAGTGAGCTTTGTTTAAAGCAGACAGAAAAAGAATAAAAGTAGCTGGTGAACTTGGTGAAACATTTAGCAGCTAAAGAGCCAAATATTTCCCTTAGGAGTTTATGAAGACCAAAACAGAGATAAAAGAGTGAAAATCGGGCTGGTTTTATCAGGAACATGCCTCCAAATTAATTCTAATATTGCTCCACATGTGTTTGATGTGCAAATAGGCTATAATATGTAAAATGTGTTTGTGATATTAGGTGCATTTGACTCATAGACTGTACTTCATGCAGCGCAGCGCAGCGCTGACTTAACGTGATGCATGCTGGACTTATGGTGCGTTCCAGACTGGTCGTAAACTGGGATATTTCTCAGTTGAAACTTCCGACCTCAAAGCGTTCCAGGTGCATGGTGGTACATGACGCAGAAAGTGAACGAAAATCATGGCTGACCGTGAGAAAGTGTACACATAGTTGCACCCTCAGCAGTGCTTTAGGTGTTAATTAAAAGGATGGCAGTTTAACTGCAACAACTGACATAAATAGCCCACTAGTTCTGTGTTCCCCTCTGGCTATATAAGTTGGTAGCCCTCAAGTCAGTCAATGTTGTTGTTACACTTCCAGATGTTTTGGCATTTTTAACAATAACTTTTATGCAGAAAAGATGACTTTATGAGATTCTTTACTGTAACCAGCTACCTAATGTGCAAAACATATTTCTACATCATGCAGAATAGGTTTTACTGTATGATCGTATGTATTATTTTAATTCAAATACATGCAAATATACGCTTTTATTGCCTTTTAGTTTATGGTTTGCCATTTACAGTGTGTGCTTCCATGGGCGCTGACATTGTTTTCTGACGCTACTCGTGAAGTCGGGGTACATTTTTTTCCTCCGAGTTCACAAGTAGGAAATCCGACTTCAAGTGGCGTTCCAGGATAGTTTTTCTAGTTGGAGGTCGGAAATTGCCTGGAACGCAGCATTAAAAGAAGGCGTGCTGGTTAGAAATCGTGTCCGACTTTCGCCGGCGCTGCAAAACGTCACCATGTCACATGACATTTAAACCTCGCGGGAGCAAGGCGGCTGCAGGCGCCGAGTCCGGCGGCCGCAGTTGCTTTTCCCCGACTGCTCCAAGTTGGAACCAAACTATTGCCTGGTCTCGCGGTATTTTTCTTTGCAAATTCCGCGAGATCAGTCATTGATCTGACCTCACAGTAAGCTGTTGCACGTCGGACACATCCTACCTGCAGCCGCTCACGTTAGACTATCAAGTCGGCAAAAGTCAGCCGCCGTCATCTCGAACGCACCTATTCAGCTTGTTATGGAGTTCTGCCCCCAAGTGGCCAAAAAACCCCAACAACTGACTAATGCTGCTTTATAGTTCAGTTTCGGGTTCAATACATTGGAACCTAAATGTTAAACACCCTCAGTGGCGAACTGCTGTGTTTGTGTGTGTGTGTGTGTATGTGTGTGCGCGCGCGCGCGCGAGAAGTGCCATCTTTTACATGATAAACATTTGATCTGTCCCTTTCACTGTTAGCCAGTGCTTCTGTTGTGCCCTGCAGATTCCCCAGGTAAACACTGTTGTTGTGGGAGAAATGGATGGATGTGATGAACTTATTTATTATTCAGGCCTCAGTGTGTCTGAAGAGGGACAACAGGACGCCAGTAGAGGGAGAGAGAGAGAGAGAGAGAGAGAAAGGGCTGTGGTTACTAATGAGGGTTTATCACAATGATACAACCTTCCTCATACATCTTTCATACAAAGACCTGCATAAGTACACAAACCGGAGAGGCTGTGTGATGCACTGTTGCGTGTCCTGGCATTAATAATGTGTGTCATAGACACAAGATGGCCAGACTCTACTGGCCTATAGAGGATCTGATACTTTAGCTGGTGATGGCAACAGATTATTCAAAAGGTTGTTAATTTATCTTGATAAATGCTTTATATCACAGAAAATGCAACACAGTCTTTTGTTTCACACTGCGTCAAAATCCATTGAGTTGTAACTCAAGTAGTGCTTATTTCAATACTAAGAACAAGAACATCTTGAATGCATACAAAAGATCTTAGATATTAACATAAGGGTAAACATAAATACAGAAAAAAAACATTTGATTATTAGACTTTCAAAAGAACAGCTGTTCATGATCATCACATACAGTATTTACATCATGTACAGTAATGTAGAACATGCAGGGAAAGTATGATGTTAAATTATTATTAAAATAGTCTTTTGTGTTGTAGCAGGAAATCATGTACCCTTTAACCCTTTAACCTGCATTAAAAGATGGCTGTATTCTGTATCTGTCTTCTCCTCAGCAAATCCCAAAAATGTGTAAGTTATCGTCCTCAAAATTTTCCAACTTCCGTAGCCTCATCCCTCAGCCACAAGCCTATTTGTTATTAAGGACATGAATCTTCGAAAACACTCTAAGAATATAAGGTTTCATTTCATAAAAAAGATTCAGTAATTAGTAGAAACAGCTGGGCACTGTTTTTTTTAGAAAATGTTACTCAATTAAGACACATTTCGTAAGAGTATTTGCAGCAGCAGTATGGAGTATGTGTGATCGACTTAAATTAACTACAGTGTATGTTCATGGTAATGAAGGAACATGTCAGCCAGTGCAACAGTGTCGCTCACTGATGTGTTTTTAATAGATTTTGGACCACAAAGGAGCTCTATGGCACAGAGGAATAAGATTTCTCAGGCCTCAGATACAAAGGAAATACTTAATAATATGGAATATCGCCATCCTTTAATTTAATGGAGCAAACATGAGTTATGAGGTTCAATTCTCTTTGAAGGACGTTTGTAGTACTGTTATGATATGATGACAATAAGACACGTTTTAGACAATAAGCATGTTGGCTGTCTCGTTTGTGCTTCGAAGGCAATTCATATGTATGTCATTTCAGTACAGTTTTGTAGAACTGTGCCCTAAATTCGGTTTTCTATCAATGTCGTCATGAATTGGAGCATCTTTATTCTGATGGCAAGGCTCTCATCCTTGATGCATTCCCATCTGCCGAGTTTGAGCTCACTGAGCGGCTTGATCAACATGAAAACATGGTGTTCAGTGTGTCACAGTGCACAGTGGAGGCTTGTGGGAGAAATGTTATGGTGGGAAGTGGTTGAGACAAGTGTTTCCACCAGGAGATGTATTCAGGTACGTACTGAATCTTAGCCAAGCTGTGATGAGGCAGAATTAAACTTAAAGAAGTTCTTTAACACAAAGGTTCAACATGTTCTTACTCGACAGGGTTAGTGATGCTTTTCATGTCGGAGAGAACAATGTTTCTGTAGCTGCGCTCCAGTCCCTCCATGAACTCCAGGTAGTTGCTGACCTTGAAATCCGGGATTGGCTCCTCCTGCAGGCAAAAGGAAAGTTTTTTTGGAGTTGGAGTTATCAGTCTTGAACTAAATTAAATCCACCATTTTTAAATTATTTTTTTCATATAAAAAGATAATTTTACTCAGCATGGGAAGTAATACTGAGTCTAGCAGTATAATGTTGCATGTGGGTCTGGAGGAGTTATGCTGCGTTCCAGACTGCTTGAAACTGGGAAATTTCCAAGTTGATATATCCGACTTCCAACCTCAAAGCGTTCCAAGTGCCCTTAAAAGACAGTAAATGTTGTACATTATACGTCCTCATGTTTTCAAATGGTTTGGCTTTTTTATTTTTTACATTTTACTGAATAACTTTTGTGAAGATGACTTAGAGATTCTTTAGTGTAACCAGCTACCAATCAACATATTTACATCAATTCACATACAGAACAGGTTTTACTATATGATAGTATTTATACTTTAACTGAATACATGGAAATATACTTTATGCTGCCTTTTAGTCTATGTTACGTGTGTGCTTCCATGGGAGCTGCCATTGTTGTGTGACATCATTCAGCTGCAACGTGTGAAGTCGGGGTATAGAAGTAGGAAATCCGACAAGTGGCATTCCAGGATAGTTTTTTGTAGTTGGAGGTCAGAAGTTTCCGAGTTGCCTGGAACGCAGCATTGAAGACGAAATATCCCTGATGTCATAGTGATGTCCTCAGAGTTATCTCAACTTGAGTTTGGAGGCAGCACATTTCTAACAGAAAGTCTGCATTACAAACTGGAGGCATGGAGTTTGAATGTGAAGGAAATATACCAGGCAAAAAGGGCAATAGGGAGGATCATGGGAAATGACTTGTAACATAAATGACTCATGCTACGGACTAAAAGTCAGCCTCTGCTGCTTTAATTATGATCATTATTTCTTAAAATGTGTGTCTAAATTGTCATAAATTATATTATTTATGACCCCTCAGTTGTAGCTTGGGTCCCATTTGAGAATCCTGACCTCTCAGGTTGGGAAACAACACTTTAAAGTCCAACAGAAGTTTCGTTTTACTAGACAGATTGTTGATTGTTGTCAACTTGCTTTTATTATTTCTTACACCCAGGACATTTGGATTATTTTTTTAAAAACAAAGCCCTAGTTACTGTAACCAAAAAGCTAAAACTAAAATAAATGTCCTAAGACATGAAGGTATGCAGGCAGAAAATGGTTTAGTATTGAGGCAGAAGGCGGCCTACTTTATTATCATTCACTTTGTTAGGAGGTGAAGTGTGAATAATTCGATATAACCTTTTCATTAAAATACTTTACATTCAATCTATTTCAAAGTCACAGAAAATCAAATTAAATCTCTGGGAATTGAATGCTGCACCATGCCAGTAAACAACATCCTTGCTTAGCATTGAGGTAACAAGGTTTTATGTGTCAGAAAAGCAAAACAAAATCTTAAGTAATATGTAATAAGTACTAGCATCTCCACCAGCAGGTGTACACATAACAAGACGTCTTAATATGCAGAGATATTTTAACTGCCTAAGAGACAAGAATCAAACCCGACAAAAGAACATTTTATTTGGCTCATTTGTTCAGTCAGGATTTTAATTTCGGCTGCCATAATTGCTGCCTGAGCTACAGAAATGCATCTGTCATGACAACACCCGAACTCATGGGCAATGCAAACACAGCGACAGAGCAAATAACTGTGACTGGTGTTACGCTGTGAGTGGCATGATCAATTAGTAGCCTGAGAAAAGCTGCACTCAGAAGATGCACCACATTCAGAATAACAGCAGCAAAGACCCTGAATTCCCCTTCTGTCATTATTCAGGCCAAAGCCTTTAAAAAAAAAACTGTCACAGTTTAATGACTTCTGCAACTTGTCAGCACTCTTCTAATTTTCTTTCATCACTTTGCAGAATGTGTTTTTGGAGAATCTAATTACGGTTTTTATTTATGCAGGTAAATAACACTGACAAGGACACGATGCAGTGAGAACACAGTCAATACTGTGAGAACAATTTAAGGTTGGAGACTCATTCTGTTAACTTATTTCCTCTTCTAATGAGATAGTTTCACATATATAATGTAGACATTACCTGGCTTTCATTAAGCCAGTGTTTCCCAACCTGTAGGTCAGGACACCCCAAAGGGATCACAAGACTAACTGAGGTGTCATTAGATGTTTAACACATTCACATTGTGAAACTATTGGATGGATTGCAATTACATTTTGTGCAGACATTCGTGTTCTCCTTAGGTTGAATCACCATCATAGGGTCAGAATTTTTATTTGTCCAATTCAGTGCGAGTATGTTAGCATGCTGTCATTAGCAATTAGTTCGTAGCAGTGCTGTGCCTAAATACAGCCTCAAAGATCAGCCAGTGTGGCTTGTTACGACTATGTAGACACTGCAGGACCTAATGCTCAATTCCGCAGAAGAATAAAACGTCAGACGCAGAACACTGTCATACAGAAGTAAACAAGGAGCCACTAAGGTTAGCTCTGGTTAGCTCATACTTCCTAACAGCCTCAATTTTCACTCGGGACTCCCGTATTTCATTGCCCTCTCCCGGTTTCCTCCCGGGGTCACAATACTCACATTTATAACAAGTGTTCACAACTTTCTGTCCTTTTCATTAGATTCATTGCAGTTTTTGGCGCCGTACAACGCAAATGGCCGACATCTCTCTCTCTCTCTCTCTACTCAGACAAGTAGTATGCAGGTGACTCTGAAGAGAGCTCACGATCCATCGGATTTCAGGAGTAAGAGAAAATAGAGATTTTGTGAGCAGATGATAGCAAGGACGAGGAGACAGAGAGATCCACTTGTTTAATCGTGAAATTTTTTCGTTCACTGCCTCTCTGTCTAGCACAGAATTGAGACAACAGCTGCTCTAGAGTGACATCAGAGTTTCATGAGTTCCGATCTGACTGTCCAGACCTGTATCGGATTTAGACCACATATGAAAGTGGCCCAAATCCAAATTGGAAAAGGTCAGATTCCATGTGACCTGGGCTCTTCACACTGTTATGAAAAGATATGACCAAAGTCACATATGACCAAAGACATCAGATTTTGGTCACTTTGGCAGTCCGAACGCAGCCTTAGTTTTGTTGAGTGGAAGTGGACTTAACAACTTATGAAGGAGAATTCCTTTTGGTTCACAAGTCGCCCATGTTAAACTTGATATGACATGTAAACACTGCTGCGGTTTTAAGAAAACACAAGCTAAAACGTTTAAGAACCACTGGCTTACATGATCTTCCAGAGCTAGATACAGTCCCCACATACAAAGAAATGTCTATTTGTGACCCTTTGTCAAAGGGCATATGTCTATGAGTTGTGAGAATTTGAGTGATATAGTCTGCTTGCAGTGTTTTGTTAGAATACTTGAAGTCCTGAAGAGGTAAAACTACACAGTATATATGAAGTAAAGATTAGAGAAAAGGCAGAAAATTAAGCATAGTTTTATGTACCCAAATATGTACCCTTATCTGCTACCCTGGAAATCATCTCACTACCCCTTAGATTCAGCTCAGTTCATTCAGTTCCCAGGTCGAGAACCACTGCCTTTGATCACAACAAACCAAAAACAGTGAGTGTTCTTTATTAGGTAATATCATGCGAGTAGAAAAACCACAAAGGAGTGAAATGCAAGGAAAAGAAATATATTAACAGCAAATGGAGTGATGGGTTTTTATTAATTCAAGGGAACAAATCGAGTGACTACAGAGGGGTGATCATTCAGAGGGGAGTAAGTAACGTCAAGAAGAAATGAGTTTTCAGTCTGATGGAGGACTCTGCTCATGTGACTACTCCAGGCAGCACTACATTAAACACACTTTATAATGGAAAACTCTTCGTTTATTTACTTGATAGTATGAATTAGAGGTCACATTCTAGACTTATTTGATATACTTACGTTCATATAGTGTAAGTTTATTTTCACCAGGACCAGTTACAAAACTCTAAATCTATTAAAATCCATCTTTTGTTGCCAGATTGTATGTATTCTTCTTTTTGCCAAAACATAAGCATGCATTTAAAGTAATTAAAAAATTATCCCACTGGATGGTAGTCAGACTTGACAGATTCTTTATTTGAGCCAAGATGTTTTGAGATTAATTCTGAAGCATCATCAAAACTAAAGTTGTTTTGCCTTTACATTTATCTCACCGGGAAACAACTGCTGACACAGTTAAACCCAAGTAGGAGAGTAGATATAAGCAGTGGAAATCACTTGGGAGCGTATTTTTGGTCTTTTTTTTCTCTAGGAGAATTAAGGAGGGCAAGAAAAAGAAAGATGCAAAGACATGTAGGAATTAGTGTCCGACTAATGTGGATTCCTTAAGTTTTACACCAAATATACTCTGTATGTGCTGACGTTCAGCACTGTTCAGTTGAAAATGTTCAAGCTGAACAGGTGATATGAGCTGCTTAATGTCCCACATAATCTTAAAGATATATTAGCCATTAGCACTTAGGAGATCATTAGGTAAGCTAATTAATGCATTAATTAACAAAGATTTCTACGTTTTCTTTAAGCTTGTCCTCACATGACAAATGAGTGGTATTAATATTCACTGCGAGTCTGGATTTGTACTGAAGGTATAATTAATAAGAATATATCTTAAAGCATTAGAGTTTTTTATTGGTTAGTTAAAAGAAGATATTATAGTTAGTGCCCCTTAATAGCAGGCTGACTGAGTTCATCCTTTTTTTTTATTTGGTTAGAAAATTGGATTTATAGATTTTACAGATTACAGAAATTATTGTTGTGAAAGTATGATGCTATACAAGCAATGACAGAAATGTGAATGGCATTGTGAGAACGGCAGTATGTTACTATCATTGTTCATCTCTATGAGCATTTGACTTTCAGGGCATCGTATTGCACCCCCAATAGACCAATCAGTGCCATTAAAAGTGTCCAGGTGAAGAGTGAGTGGGACTTACTGTGCTAAATTTGATTTGGTGGAAAGTCACCAATTACAGCCAAAGACATTTGACTGAAAATCAAAGACTAATAATGTTAGCTGGAAAGGCTTGATCACATATACAAACTCAAAGTGGCAGGCAGTCTCTAACGAGCCCGAAGCCCGTGTTAAGCACTTAATTTATATACTCAGCTCTGAATGGACAGCTATTTTCTCTCATTGCCATTATACTGACACAAAATTACTTAATTATAAAGTAATTAATTCAGTGCATACATACATTGTTTTTTCTTCAAGCCCTTGTAGCTTGTTAAAGTTAAATCACATTGAATAGGAAGCCGTTTATGGGAACAATTTGCTTTTTACCATTTAGTTCGAAGCAGTTTGACATAGCTGAGTTTGAGTCTTTGCGTCATTTTCCTAGTGGAATCAAAACATGTGATTCGGTCCCGCGAATCAGAGGATATTCATATAAAGTACCACTAAGGAGAAAGTTTTTTTTTTATCAATTCAAGACCAAATTATTTTAATTTTAACTAAATAATAGTTTTATGTGGCGTTATGATCTGTCTCTGAAGCTTTATTTTGTTTTGTGGTTTCATGCAGCCTCTGAGTCAGTACCAAACACATAACCTCTGTCTGCTGTCTACTTTAGGGTGGCGATGGGGCAGTGGACACCCATGCCTTTGGTGTGAGTGACCATTGTGTCCCTGAGCAAGACACTTAACCCATCATTGCTCCAGAGGCATGCCAGCTCTGACATGCATAGCAATTGTAAGTTGCCGACTAAATTAATAAATGTAATGTGAATGTGATGTACTGTCACTACTAAAGCTACACTGCAGCGAAGCTCCAGCCAGACTCGGAACGACTGTAACAAGTAATTTGCCTTTTCAAATTTTAATTTTGATGAAATATAGATATACCCCCTAGTGAGACAGGGTAAGTGTAGAAGGGTATAAGTGTGTGTGTGTGTGTGTTTAAAAAAATCCTCTAATACCATATCTGAGTAAAATACTTCCTTCACATTGTTCCCACAGAGAGAGACAGAGGAGAGGAGGAAAGATAAGGCCATCGGACGCAAACCAGCATGTCTAAAACTTTAACAGTTCAACTCAGGACGAGGCTTGTGTAAGTTCCTCTCTCACACACAAACATACAGACTCACAAACACACACTCTGTCTCAAAGCTGTCTCTTGCCACAGTATCTGATGCTACAGCTCATTAGAAGAACTTCCTCAGATAAAGCCTCCATAACTGATCTTTTATTCACAAAAACTGTCAGCTGCAGCTCATGGCGATGTTAACACCGAGCTATCAGCCAGAGACAAGACAGATTGAAATGCTTAATGAGTAATGACGACGAGTGCTTCATGTCAATCTATGCCTTGTTAATAATGCTGGTGTTTAATGTTGCTTTGGATGTTAGTAGAAGTATCTCGGAGACCATGACTTTAGACCTTTTATGAAATCTTTGGGGCCACTCTTTGTTTCAGCATCCATCCATTATTCACTGAGCAGAACTTATTTCAATGAAATGTTAACTTTTTTTTTTCTTGTCACAGTACATTTCCAGCAAAATACACCAGGGTATGATATAAGCAATGACCCAGTGGCCAATAAAATGGTATGTCAGGCAAGTTGATTGGCCAGCGACAGTTGCTATGTCTACATCGGAGTCAACTGCCTACGTCCTACGTCCTACGCTGTCTCCAAAGGCAACACTGTAACGGTGTCCTAAAGTCCCCCAACTAGCGGCCATTATATAAATAGCTCCCTTAGCTTTACAACTAGTGGTGATGTTAGTTGAATCTGCCTGGATTAGGAGCTCGGAGCACCAGGGGAACCTCCGTGTTTACACCTTTACTCAAACTCTGGTAGGTTTTCAGGCCAAGATTGGTGGGACCCTGCAGAGAATGATGATGAAGAGCAGCACCAGAGCCAGAGCCGGGCAAAACCAAACCATGCTCAGCAGCCTCCCAGTGAACACCGGCTGAACAGGACCAAACGCAGCCTGAAAGACCACCTGGGAATATAGTACCAAGGTGATTTACAGAGTTTCTTGATGGCTTTAATTTTAAAGCGGCTTTTAATTTTAATTTAAAACTCTAACTGCTGCTGAGTGTTATCTGTTTGTATCTATAGTTAGGGAATACAGTACTGAGGTGGTTTTCTTGCTGTGTTTGGCTTTTAGAGCCTGGGGTCAAATAATTGGACCGCTAGCTGCACAGCTAACTATGCTGACTGTTACCAAACTGGCCTGTCAGCTGAGGGGCCATATTCAGTCCCTGACCCGCCGCCGTGTTAATTCATTGGGAGCTGGAACCAATCAGTAATCCACTGTCTACCATCCTTTTAGTGTCTAGCAGGGCCAGTTGGAAAATTTAAATTTTACCACATCCTTGTCGGAAGTACATCTTTCTTGTTGATATAAGCTTTAAATGCAGTTGTTTGTTCTTTTACAGAAAATAAATTTTCCAGTTTGTTCAATACTGTTGTGATAGCTGATTCAGCAGAAAGTTCCACGTCCGCGAAGCAAAGTCGTGCTGAGAAGCTGTGTGTGGACGTATGTTTGCGGGCAAAATGGCTGACAAAGATTCAGCTGCTAGTTTGTCACCCATGTGAACAATGTGTGGAGCAACATTAAGTGATTACGTTACACGATATTGGTCAATTAATAAATTAGTTGATTGATAAAGAAAAATTTCATCCACAACTACTGGATTCTGATAATCGTTTCAGCCATTTTTTAAGCAAAAATGCCAAACACTGGTTCAAGCTTCTCTGATGTCAGGATTTTCTGCTTTTCTCTATATTTTATATCTTTGTAAATTTAATATTTGTGGGATTTGTACTTTTGGTCAGATAAAACAAGGCATTTGAAGACATAAGAAGAACAAAAGATGAGAAAGACATACTAAACTTACTGATACACAAGGCGAACTGAGTTTTAAATAGAGTTCTATGAGGTGTCTATAAAACATACTCTAGTACTGACACTCCATCTCACCTTGAGGAAGACCTGCAGCTCCTGGGACTGTGTACGCTGCAGGATGTCTGGCTGCAGATGTTTGAATATAGCCACACACATGTAAACCTGGTAGTCAGGACCCATCACCACACAGGTGGAGATGTAGTGGCAGATTTCTGTCCAGTCCAAGTAGTTCAGGAAACACTGCGTCAGCCAATGGAGGCACATCTGCGGTAAGAAAGACAAAAGCCTACTTTATAGTAATTTCCAGGATTATGTTGCTCTTGAATCCCCCCATAATTAAGAATAAACCTGTCACCATGATATTACAACTTCTTCTGTGACCAAGTCTAAGCAGTTTTGATTTAATACAGGTGAAATAAATGACGAACCCAATTATACTGTAATATGAATAATCTACTGTGTGCTTCTGACAAATAATGAATCATGTTTCAGACAATTATTCTTCTCCCTATAATAAATCAAATATGTCACTATAAAATGTCTCTCATCAATCTTCATAGCTGTCTTCAGTAGATTTATAAGGGAAGAATATATATTCTAAAGATCTACTGTGTCTGAGTTTGCAGTAAACTGCTTCTCTGTCACAGTTATACGTAAGTTTATTACATTTTGCTCAGGTTTCGCACTCACAGTTAACACTTTTACTTAAATCTGTATAAAACCACCAAATAACATCACATAACTATGAGATGGTAAAATTAACGTGGGCGTAGGCAATGTTGGAGAACAAGCAAGAGATAGCTAGATGTTGAAAGTATCAAGCTGAAAAAGCCTGCCCCTTCCCTTCAGGCTTCCCTGTGCCCCTCCCTTCAGGCTTCACTCCCCCACAGAGTTTTTTCATTTTTACGTCAGAGCATTTTATGTATTGAACGCTGTTGGGATATAAAGAGAATTTCAACACATCATTCTGAAATACTTTACCTACCCCAGCTTTAAGAGTAAAACCACTAAATCATGAGCAGTATTTAAAAGAATAACATTAGAGCAAAATTAGAGCAAATGATTAAAATTAGTGATGTTTGAATGGGACCTTCCCAGTCAGAGAGTCACAGGGAGTTTCAGAACACAATAATAAGCAGCGTAACACAGAAATCAATAGGTGTTTTGACGTCAAATCAAAGATGGAGGTTGATTGTAGAGGCATGAGGCAAGCTCAGCAGAACCTTTAAATGGCTCCTGTATTTCACAAGTAGCCATCAGAGTTCCTGCCAGCTAAAACAAAAGTAATAATGAGGTTCTTCATAAAGGTCTTGATGTGGTACTTTAAACTAGATATAGTAGCCATTTAAAATAAATAAACAATAATATAGTCACAATGAGACAAAAAGAAATCGAATAGATCAGACACAACGCACTATAATGTGAAAATATTTCAGTGGGAGATGAATGGAAGATGGACATTACTTGACGATTGGAGCTTGTACTGATTATATACGTATACAACAACTCCAGATTCCATGACATTAGGTCAAGTATCACTTCGTATTATCTTAAATGATTTACTGTGATGTTTGTTTGTTCGAGTTTCAGTTGGATACACCAAACACTCCAAACTGCACAAACTCAGCTCATTTCTGCCTGATGTCACCTCTTTATGAGCAGAGGTGCGTTTGTGAGGTTTGATCATTAGCATAATCAACACCCCTAAAACTGTCATAATTGGCTACGTGTTCTGTTTGTTTAACATTTTTGTGAATGATACCTGTCCACAAACAAAGAGTAAAGAGAAGGACTTCACTCGGTGGAGATTCAAGTCCTGCTGTCAGAAACCAGCGGACTAAAAACAGAACAGATTTGGCCATGTCAGTAGAGGTGTTAGGGGAACAAAATATCAGTACAGCTGTGTCATTCGACTGTTGCTGTTTTACATGAAGTTAGATATATTTTGCAATCTGTACTTGGCTCTTACGACAGGTCTGAACCACTCATTTCAGTTGTACCACAAAGAAATGTTTAAGTACAGGAAAATTTATAAATGCCACAATGCTCTTAAATCACTTGTACACTTAAGAACAAATCTGTTTGAACTTGCATGAGACTCAATGTGTAGGTTAACGCGGACCTAAATCTGGCCTAGATGCGAAATAAACGTCATGATGTATAATAAGTTTTTAAAATTGTATTTGAAGAAGTGTTGTTCACATGTAAACATAGTATGTATTATAAAAATGAGTTACCCACTTATCTTCACATTTACATTATTCGGATTAGGGACAGGAATTTATTTTCACTAACCTGCCTAATCAAAGAATGGTTTACTCTGCTGTGTTCTATATGTCAGGATATATTTACTTCATTTGCTGACTCTGATTTATCAGCTTTTCTAAATTAATCTTTCTGGAAACATGTTTACTTTGAGAGTGAAAAATGATAACTCACAGCAGTCTTGAATATTGAGGTGGGATTAGGGGAAGCATATTTATTTCTGCAACTGATGACTGAGTTAAGATCTGTGATATTAATGCAGTGGCTCAGCAAGGGGTTCACACTTGTTCTCAGAGAAAAGATCACACAGTACTACAGTATCTAAAGCAAAATTATATTTACCTACTGGGTCTGCTGACTGTTTTTGTTCTGCACTGTAGTGTGATTTGTCCAACTAATCATAAACCTAAATCAGTAGATACTGAAAGATAACAAGATAACATATATAATACTATCAAATTGGTCACACAGCGGTCTTTTTGTAACCTGCATTTCCATTTTGTGCAAAATCTGAACTTCAAAAATGTAAAGCTATTGCAATTCAAGACATTTTAAAGAGGAAGAATCTATTGTCCTGGGGTTGCATTTTGCAATTTATTTAAATGCTGTTTTGAAGCTGTTTCACAGCTATCAGATGGATTGCCATCAATCCATCTGATAGTTGTTGTTGAGAGTGTTTTACTAAAAACAACTTCATGGCGACCCTGCAGGAAAAGCCAGTAGGCTTCCTCTTCTGGGGATGATGAATGTCTGTACAACATATTCTTTGCAATCCACCATGTAGCTGTTAGGATTTTTTAGTCTGAACCAAAGTGGAGAAGTTTACAGTTCCTTGGATTGTCCGTAGACTGCAACTAACTGTCTCCGACTCATCCTAAAATAAGTCTTGAACCGACCACCAGTAAGATTAAGCTACTGGACCAATTCAATTCAATTCAATCTGGCTTTATGGTGGTACTACCAGCAGAGTCTCCCCTTTCTGAGGGTCTCATGTACCCACACGGATCTCTGTTTCCATGCTTGTTCACCTCTCACCCTCAAACAATGCCAGAGCAGGCGTCCTCTGTTTGTCTATTTTTTTTTAAGCAGATGTTTTAGCAACAAAAAAACAGACCTGTGAGTTGTGATCAAGTTTCTGTTAATATGACACTTAGCAGCAAACCAAAGATTACAGATCGCTGGTGCTTTAATCTTTGATAAGACTGACAGGACAGCTGATTTGGTGGCTGCCTAGCAAAATTCAAAAAACACAGCACACTGCTTTTTTCTAAATTCAACCAAAAAAGGCATTGCTGTGCGTCTCGCTTTTTCAAACCTGCAAAATGCTTTCGCTCTGATCGGGGCCTTAGGTTGAACTCTGCTGTTTCTGATTAGGATTTTACTACAATCAGTAGCTATGATTCTGACAAAGCTTCACAATACTTACATCTAAATTTTCCAAACATTCAACCAACAACAAATTATTTGTCATGCCAATAATTAGCCACTATGTTCACTAATGACACAAGGCTGCTCAAGCATACAAACAAGCCCCACTTATGCTCCATAAACATATTTGACTATTATGTCCCCTCTTCAGCTATACTCTAATGAAAATACTGACATCCTAATTTGTGTGTTGTAATAAAACAGGGAACATCTGGATCCATGCTGCGCTTTGTTTTTAAACCCTCGGGCAGAAAAACAAGTACACATATAGTACAGTACTTTCTATGACTATAAATCCCTTCAAGGTCTTTCCAAGAGCAGCATCTTCTTTCTTGTCTGTATTGTTAGTGTTCCTGTGAGTTAAAACTCAGGGGGCAAAACGTGAGTGTGAATGTATTCTCGCAGTCTTCTTTACTTCATTTCCCTTCTGCCATAAACAGGCTTTCAGAGCTGTTATTAAACTGAGCAGGTCAGGTCACGTCGGCCAGCTCACCGAGATGTCAGAATCTGCTTGTGTGTGAGAAACACTGACTGTTCTGCAGTAGAGCTGAGTGATGATTCATGATCATATAATGTCTTTCCCTAAAGTTATGATTCCAAGCAGATGGGAATTATAACCTATCAACATGACACATCTTAACATTATGTTGATGATATAATAGTTTTATGTTTTAGTGTCCTTAAGCTCAACTGTTTGGGATCAGTCTAACCTTCATCAACTTCATTTTCAGCCGCAACGTGTAACTGAAAGGGTATTTCTTTCTTTTCTTTAGCAACTAAAGAGCCAGATATTTCCCTCAGGAGTTTGTGGAGATGAAACCAGAGCGAAACAGAGAGTCAATGTTGGACTTAAATCTGCGAGGAGGCCAGAAACACGACTCCAAATGAATGATAATGTAGCTATGTGTCTTAATAAGGTGAACATATTAGGTTTACTGTTACTGCTTATTTATCCTTTACCTACCACAAGTCGCTGCTCACACTAAAGTGTAAAGTTTCAAATGCTTAAATTTAAGCTCTTTCTGTAGATGGATTCTGACAGCAGCATGCCTCCACATACATACAACCTCTACTGTATGAATGTCAGATATGTATAATGCTTCATTTGCCATTGCTGCCTTCATGCCTTTCAAACTTTTGGAATAGATATTTCCATTTCTGACTGAAGAACAGGTGCCCATTATCGCCTTGAAGAGCAAAGAGATGAGCTGAATGTTAACGTATTACTCCACCCTGGAGACGGCGAGTTCAGATCTTTGATGCAAATGCGGCGAGTCTTATAAGCACCCCTGCTGCCGTACATTATGTGAGCCTCAGCTGTCAGCTGCCGACGCACAGAAGACAGGATCAAACATAAGAGGATTCAAGGTGAAAAACCTTTTTTCTACCTCGTTGTTTGTGAGAGAGAAGTCTGTGTCAAAAGAATCAAGAGCCAAGGAGCAAAGATCTAAGTTTTCTGTTTAAAAAAAAAAAAAGGGAAAAAAATCTGTATTTTGTTTTTTTAAAGTTGAGTGAAGTAAAAGGTGGATAAAAAGAAAAGTCAATTCATATGGCAGCCAAAAGTGTGGTTATAAAAGCTTTAAACCGAGTTACTGACGTCATTAATAAAAAAACAAAAACACAATGGGTTGGTGTTTTGGTGTTGGTGAAGAACTGTCAAATTTCGTTCCTTTTATTTCCAGTAGTCATGACTGTCCTAAATTGATCTAAGAGGCTCAGAAAATGGAAATATTTTCATACAAAGATAAAAGTAAGAATTAAATATTTATTTTTAAACTAATTGTCTGCAGTATAGACAAGACAGTACTGTCTTCAAAGCATCATCAGTCTGATTTTAACTTGCTAAATGTTCCTGTGAATTTACATTATTACTACATTGGATTCTAAGTCAAATAGTGCATTTAGTTTTATCAGCACAATTCATCCTCAGTGAAATGCAAAGCTTAACTATTTCACTGACATAAATGTTGATGGAGTGATCCGATTAAGTCTGAAAAAGTTTGAAATCTTTTCGACCGACTTTCAGTTTTTTCTCTTCAGTTTAGATGAATCAGTAACAGGTATAAAACAATGTGAACAAAAATTTGTAGGCTTAGTTTTCTTGCATATAATCTCTGATGAACGCAGGTTTAGTTGTGCTTCTGTTAAATGCCCATCCAATAGCTTTGATTTACATTATAAAACAGTTATTGCATAAAATAATACAATAAAAACATGACTCAATTCTGGTTCAGACTGTAAAGACTATTACAGAGTGAAAATAGACTAAGTGGCTACAGCAAAAGCTACTAAAGGTGAAGAATAATCCTCTACAGCTCCGTGAATTACAACGTGTAAACACTGGTAATGTCATGTAAAGCACGGCATATGGCAATGTGGTGCAGTGTTTAGCACTGTTGTCCCCACAGCAAAAAGGTTAAGACTTAAAGCCTGCAAAGAGTAACTAAATACTACCACTACTAATAAATAAATGAATGTCACAGATGACAAACTAATTGGTAAATGATCCCTGGTTAAAGGAATGCAAAAACATCACTTTCTAACATTTTATTGACCAAACCACAAATTGATTAATCTAGAAAATAATGGACAGATTAATCGACAATGAAAATAATAATAGTTGCAGCCCTATCCTGGTCTAATACTTGAAACGAGTCCATTCCTTCATAGGAAAATGTCCAATGATGATCAGTTTTATTCTAAAGCTTAGCCCTAGAGACACGCTTGCACCAGTTAGCTTGAAGTGAATTATTTGTTTCCTTCTCTACAGATCGTACCTGGGATGGGGTGAAACCAGACATCCTGAAGGCGGAGTGGACCAGAGGAACTTCAGCTCTCAGCAGCATCTCTACATAGTGAGCTGTACACCAGTAAACAGGAGGGATTCCCGATTCAGCTACTTGTACAGGAACATGGATCTGTTGCGACAAACACAAGTTTTTCATCTTTCTTGTTTCTGTACATTTTTAGATTCAGGGTAGAGCTGTTAATCTGTTCGTCCAATTCATCATGACATCAGTTACCAGTTGTGTGTTATGTATTCCGTGTTGATATAGTGACGGCTTCTATTTTGTGTAATGTAAACAGACACAGCATGCTGCTTTGTCTTCACATACAGATGTTTGTATGTGTGGTAGCGGTGTGCATTCACACCCACATTCCCTACTAAATTTGCCGCTGCTCTTAATGATTTGTCCCCTTTCTGTTCTCCGTGATATTGACTAAATCGACCACGCTGTGTAGGTGGAAACTAAGTGCTGTGTGGAGAAATTTACCGGCTCCATCAAACACACTGAAAGCACGTAACACAAACACTCGTTCAGTAGAGTCCAATCGAGCTGTGATTGACTTTGGTGAGAGACGACAGGATGACAGAGGTTGTTATAAAGATAACAAAGCTTAATCTCAGCATCTCAGTTCTCCCCTGCAATTTAGAATGATTGAGATTAGATTTCATGTTAGACTTTTTCCCTTAACTTGAGCTATTCCTTTTACTCTCTTATTTCTCCTCCTCATTTATCTCTTTCAGTCATCGTCCTCCTCGTACTACTCCTCTCCTTTTTTCATTTCGGTTAAAAACCTCCCTGTTTGTTTTCCACCATGTTGAAAAATGAAGACACAGAGTCAAACTAAAAGTCATTATGTGAAAAATGTTGTTCGGATTCATCATCATCTTCATTTATTCATGTTTTCTTTGCTGTAGCGTTGCTGTGATTGCTAGCGTGCTGTGTATGGAAAAAGGTAGAATTAAATGAGGACAGAGGCAGACGTCAAAGCCGTTTAAAGGTGCATTTCACCAGTGTACACGAGAAGAGGCAAGTACAATGTTAAGCTGGATTTTTACTTGACGTGGGTTTTGATTGATAGTCTGCATTTTTTCATTACTGAAAAAACATTTCCATGCAATTACCATATTTATGGTGTTTCATTTATTGTGATGGGGAGGAGAAGAACTTGTGGATTTTTTTCAGTTTGTTTTATATTATCCTAACTATTAACAATTTCCACTGGCATTAGAAAGTTGTTAGAGAAAAGACTAGCAGCCTGTCACAGTTCATGTGGACTTTACACGGTATTTCCATAGACGCTAGATTTAGTTATATTATTGAGGAAGCTAACATCAGTTACAGCAGGACCCCTTAAACTCGCAACTAAACTTTACATAATAATTATTAAAGAAATAAGCAACTTATCTATATATAAATAATGGTATTCATTAGAACTAGACGGGCTTCAAAGATAGTAATGTTACTATAAGGTTTCCTAAGAAGCTCACCCTATCACCCAAGATCTACACAAGGATGTTATGATTGACTGTAGATCGCACAGCCTCACAGAGCAGCTGTCTCTGAACAGCACCTACACATTTAACTATGCAGATGGAAAAAGCTGTTAACAGAGAGTAGCTTTAGCACTTTAGCACACACACACCCTTTTTAGCCCACATTTACATTATTGTTTTCCCTTTTTCAAAGCAATCTAAAACCTTCCCCTAAGCAGCAGCATGTGATTATTTTTCCAGTAAAAGGTGAGACCCATGACTGAACTATTCACAAGGCACAGAAATATAAATACAACATTGCTGAAGAATGAGGCATGACTATTGAGAAAATACGGTGTTTCAAATTTCAGGTTTGCTGCCATTTAGGGCTTCAAAAGTGCCAAATTACTGCATGTATTAAAATCCTAGCTATTGTGAATACACTGTACTGAGGTTATATTCGCACGTTGCTATACTCACAGAGGCATGTATCCTTGCTGGCCAGATGAATGCAGAGGTAAGCAGAGAGGACAGGTTGAGTAAAAAACTTAGAGACCGGTCCATATCTCCAGCCATGATGAGGAACACTGTGGAGGCCAGCCAGTCATGGCCTGGATAACCATCCTGCTGAGTGACTGGAGGGCAGAGTTAAAGAACCAAAGGACTGGTGAAGATGTAACGCTCACTGACTCAGACAAACATAGCTCCTTAAATTACTTTTTCTGCATGAAAGTGGCCCATTGACAACAAAGGGGAAGATACATGGACCCATACAGTGTAAATTTAAATGTTAACAGCTTTACTCAAGAGAAAGCACTCATGAATTAAGTAACAGCCTCTGAATTACATTACTAATAAATGGTCTTCGGAGTTGTGGATCAGTATGTGAGATATTTTCTGCCAACAGTAGTAAGTATTAAATTAACTTGATCAGAATTAGTTGAATTAGTACAAATATTGGTAGTATATCTAAAAGCTGAGATTCACATGTTTCGTTTATATGTTTAAAAAATTTCAAAGATCCTTATGAGGTGTCACAAGAAACTCCTTATGTTGTGTTAAATAAAGCATTAAGCTAATACCACTTTACTGTCAACTAACACTGACGCCATTGAGTGTCAACTACAGAGCGAGTAATGCTTTGACAGTCAATTAACCCTGATACACCAGACCATTATCTCAAAGCAGAAAAACCGCCTCCTACAGTTAAGACTGCCAAGATCCAATTCTCTGTCAGCAGTATCATTTTGTGAATTTATGAGATGAAAAAAGGCTAAAATAGACTCTAGGTTATCTGCATGGCTTGTAAGTGTGAAAAGTGTTTTTTTGTGTGTTTTTGGGTATAACGAGTCAAGTGTGCATCCTGTAAGAAATTCAGCCAATATGACTGACTTACTACAAGGTCTCTCAGGTGGAAGCTCTGCATTGTGAACACCACATTACACAAACACTGCCGAGAATAAAAACAGGATTCGAAACACCAGGGTCACAACCCAATCAGACTCCAAGGTCACTAACTTTCTCTCATAGAATAGATCTTGAGTGGTTTATTCAGGCTCTGGAACATTTACTGTTAAAGTTCACTTTCATTTAGACATCTGATAATTTCAGTCAGATTTCACGGGAAGCAAATAACTGCACTGATATGACGCTCTGAGTCCTTTTCCAGGAGTACTGGGATTGAGAATGCAATCTGATTCGACTCCAGAAAACAACCCCTGGCTATTGACACTTCCTGATTTTTATGTCTGCCTTTGAATATTGTCAACTTTCAACTTTTGTTTGTTTTGTTTACTTTTCTGCGCACAGAAAGATTTACTTTGTAATTTGCCATTGAAAGATTAATTGGATATTATGTAACAGCATTTAAAATATGCTTTACAAACTCAGAAATTATTCATGTTAAGGATATGGCACCAAAATGAGTTGGCTGGTTGGTTTCACCACTGGGTCAGCTCTCAATAACAAAGTTTACAAGCAGTTAAATACCACTACATGCTCTTTGAAAATTTATAAGCCTCATCTATTTGTAGTACACGCTGTCAAGACATCAATTCTAATGATAAAGAATTATAAATAAAGCAGAGCCCCCTGGAAAAGAATGAAAGCATTTTGATCTACCATCAATCTATAACATGAATGAAAATAGACACGCTCGAACTAAAAACACTGACTTCTCTAAAATCAGGGCTTTATTTTGCATTTCCTTACTTCAACTGAGAAACTACTTAGTTATTTCAGGAGCTATGGATGTCTTCAATGCAGTAAAATCAGATCTTTAAATTTTTCTATGAAAGTTTTGAAAGTATATTAAAAGTATATAAAAATATTGTATACTGTGCACTGCAGTTTGGACACGGTGAAGCTTTCTGAATCTTATCACTACTGTCATACTACTCATATCCATAACAGACAAATTCTAGTTGCAGAAACATTGTGGTAAATCTGCATATGGCTGAATTATTCAAAAATGTTATCATTCAGCATAAACGATCTTCACAAACAACTTCTTCATATTATCTCAAATGTCAGTGTGGTCTCAGTATTACGAGTGAAATGTCAGTCTTTTATATTTGAAGACTTATCTCTACACAGTGTTTTCATGTACAATTGTCCACATACAATTGACACTTTCTGAAGGAGGAAGCAGGCCTATAAGTTGACATTTGGGACAAAAGAAGGTTGAACTCTTCACTGAGACACAGATGGAGTAAGATAATCTGCATTGTGTTGATCACAAAGAGATGGACACTATCAGTCCCTCCGCGTCTCTCTCTCAACGAGAATCAGTGAAGTTATCAACCTGACACACACACACAAATACTGAGTCCTGTGAAAGTTGAATGGAGAGACAGGGAAATGGGGCAAAAGAGACAATATATGTAAAATACAAAATATAATGTAAGTATGTATCAACATATGTTAGGGCATTATTGTATGGTAAAGTCTATCATGACTTGACATGAGTATTTGCATGTACCGTAGCTGTATAAAGCGTCACTGCCACTTGACCCTCAACTGCACATCTTTTTCATTACTTCTAAAGGTGTTAATTTATTTGGATGGCTCCTATTTAGATATTTCTTTCTCTTTTTTATTTTTACAAAAAAAAGTTGGAAAACGAGTGGGTGTGTGAAGTAGGGCTGTCCCCTACTAAGGACTTATATAGTCAAATCAGAATTGTCAAGTTTTGCAGATAGTCGACTGATAGTCGAATCGTAGACTGTGTTTGTGTATGGCGATTGTGAGCGCAGGGAGGGGGGTCGTAACACATGTAACTCCGCTTTTCACCGGTCTAGTGCAGAGTTTTGCACGTATGCCGCACCGGCCGACAGCTGCATGCATGTGTACAGTGAGGAAAATAAGTATTTGAACACCCTGCTATTTTGCAAGTTCTCCCACTTAGAAATCATGGAGGTGTCTGAAATTGTCATCGTAGGTGCATGTCCACTGTGAGAGACATAATCTAAAAAAAAAAATCCAGAAATCACAATATATGATTTTTTTAACTATTTATTTGTATGATACAGCTGAAAATAAGTATTTGAACACCTGTCTATCAGCTAGAATTCTGACCCTCAAAGACCTGTTAGTCTGCCTTCAAAATGTCCACCTCCACTCCATTTATTATCCTAAATTAGATGCACCTGTTTGAGGTCAATAGCTGCATAAAGACACCTGTCCACCCCATACAATCAGTAAGAATCCAACTACTAACATGGCCAAGACCAAAGAGCTGTCCAAAGACACTAGAGACAAAACTGTACACCTCCACAAGGCTGGAAAGGGCTACAGGGAAATTGCCAAGCAGCTTGGTGAAAAAAGGTCCACTGTTGGAGCAATCATTAGAAAATGGAAGAAGCTAAACATGACTGTCAATCTCCCTCGGACTGGGGCTCCATGCAAGATCTCACCTCGTGGGGTCTCAATGATCCTAAGAAAGGTGAGAAATCAGACCAGAACTACACGGGAGGAGCTGGTCAATGACCTGAAAAGAGCTGGGACCACCGTTTCCAAGGTTACTGTTGGTAATATACTAAGACGTCATGGTTTGAAATCATGCATGGCACGGAAGGTTCCCCTGCTTAAACCAGCACATGTCAAGGCCCGTCTTAAGTTTGCCAATGACCATTTGGATGATCCAGAGGAGTCATGGGAGAAAGTCATGTGGTCAGATGAGACCAAAATAGAACTTTTTTGGTCATAATTCCACTAACCGTGTTTGGAGGAAGAAGAATGATGAGTACCATCCCAAGAACACCATCCCTACTGTGAAGCATGGGGGTGGTAGCGTCATGCTTTGGGGGTGTTTTTCTGCACATGGGACAGGGCGACTGCACTGTATTAAGGAGAGGATGACCGGGCCATGTATTGCGAGATTTTGGGGAACAACCTCCTTCCCTCAGTTAGAGCATTGAAAATGGGTCGAGGCCCGGGTCTTCCAACATGACAATGAGCACACAGCCAGGATAACCAAGGAGTGGCTCTGTAAGAAGCATATCAAGGTTCTGGCGTGGTCTATGGAAGTCTCGATACCTAAACCCAATAGAGAATCGTTGGAGGGAGCTCAAACTCTGTGTTTCTCAGCGACAGCCCAGAAACCTGACTGATCTAGAGAAGATCTGTATGGACGAGTGGGCCAAAATCCCTCCTGCAGTGTGTGCAAACCTGGTGAAAAACTACAGGAAACATTTGACCTCTGTAATTGCAAACAAAGGCTACTGTACCAAATATTAACATTGATTTTCTCAGGTGTTCAAATACTTATTTGCAGCTGTATCATACAAATAAATAGTTTTTAAAAAATCATACATTGTGATTTCTGGATTTTTTTTTTTTTTTTATAGATTATGTCTCTCACAGTGGACATGCACCTACGATGACAATTTCAGACCCCTCCATGATTTCTAAGTGGGAGAACTTGCAAAATACCAGGGTGTTCAAATACTTATTTTCCTCACTGTATCTATTTCAAGTACTGTTTAAAAATAATGTAATATTCTTTGTGTGGTTAATCAGTGGTGATAAATGATCCCAACGGTGAACAACGGTGAAGTTAAGGCTCTGTCTCTACAGCAAGTTCCTCTTTTTTTCTGGATTTATTCACACACTTTAAAAACATTTAAGTTTTATTTCTTTTCTCATTTCTTATTTCATTTTCAGCATTATATATTGAAATGTATATTGTAACTAGATTCTAGATTTCCTCTATTGCACTAGAACGGCAGATGCTATATTTCCGAACTAACCGGGCTCACAGATCATTTGTGCCTACTAGTATTGGATTTCTTAATAAACAATGAAATAATAAAACTGCCTGTTGGGGAGCTGCACCTTAGAACACTTGGAAGATGTTTGTGTTGGTAATGCAGTTTTCTGTTTGTTGTTGTTGGTCTGATGTTAGCTGTATGATAAACTAACATTTTCAGGAGGTGTATTATGTACATTTGGTTCTGTCACATTATTTTAAGAAAGACTCATCTTAAAGGGGTTGAAGTGAAATGTATCTTCCAACTTGTTTCACACATGACTTTGTGTCCTTGAAATTTGTTGAAGTCACTTTCCAGAAAACATTCCAAACATTTTTAATTCATAGACTTCACATGATCATGGAAAGTCATTTAAATTATTTCAACGCTATGGTGTGACCCCTGTCAAAACACAAATAAACACACATCCCATATTAATGTATTTGAACAAATGGTCCAAGAAAATGTTCAATATGTCAGAGGGAGTGAATACCTTTATAGTCACAGTTTACCTACTCTTCATGAGTGCAGACGTGGACTCTGCAAAGGATACTGAGCTCTGAAGCAGTTTTTACTCTCTGTGTGAACAAGAAGATCTTAATGTGCTTCATTAGCAGCGTCAGGTCATTCACAGCATCTTCTTTCAGTAGCTTGAGGTAACTGCCATACCTGCAGATAAAAGACAAAACAGAAATAATGCATCTTTCATATACCCATTAATCCTTAATGGGTTTGTCTGTCCCACAGGTACAGTGAATATTTGAGATTTTACTATGGCCAAAGTTCATCGGGCATATTTTGAAAGGAAGGTCAGTTCTGTACTATTAAACTCTTAATCACTTCTGTACAACCAAATTTTTTTTTACTGTATTTGAAAACTAAATTTCTGTGAAATTGTATTTGACAAAAAAAATCTATGACCTCATGGAAAACTCATAGCCCATAATCCCCTTCTTGTACTTAAATGACAGTCACACATCACAATGGGAGATAATACGGAGGCCTCGTGCAAATACACAAAAGTACTCATCATAGTTAAATTCAACAAGTCCAATTTGGTCAGAGTTAACTCAGCAAGTCTGACACTTGTAAGTAAGGATTAATTATAAATTCATGTCCAACAATCTTAAATCCTATAAGACACGGTTCTCTCTGGGGTGACGCTCACACACTGTTCTGCTGATACCGAAAATGCAAACATAGTCTTTCTGAACATGCTCTGAAACTTGTCAACTAAAAAGCTCCCCTCAGGAGGAGGTGTTGAGCAAAGAGTTACATCCACTACATAATGTAGCAGCGGGGTGTCATTAAGGACAGAAATGAGCAGTGTGAGAACAGTAACTCAAGTCAGAGAGTCTACTTATGGGAATGTGAAAAACAGATCATGTATTATGCACACCAGCACCATCAGAATGAAAACAGAAGCAGCAGGAGAACCCTTACATACCTTAGCCAGCTGTGGGGGTCTAATGCTACTGCAGGAGCAGAGGGGAATATTATTCATCTGTGTACAGCAGCATGTTTTTCTGCTGCCTTCTATAGCTGCAATCAAAGTGGACCGACCATCTCATGTGGGTTTTCAGGTCCTCTGAAGGACACACCTTTTGTGGGCTGTGGCCTGTAGATGATCCAGCTACTGAATTGGGAAACAGCTCACATCTCTTGTTCTTGCACCCCATTTCAATCCCTTTCTGTCTGAAGAAACTGTTTTCTCCATTTCCCCAGCATTGGCCTTCTTCCTTTTCATCTTTGGTGCACATTTGCAGCTGCAGAAAACCCTCCCCCCCTTTTCCTCTGTGATTCTGACGGATTGAATCCAATACCTGGGGCCAGATGCATCAACAATGTGTACGCACATAAAAAACACGCATATACCATTTCACATGCATAAACTAGTATTTCTAAAGGCAAACCACATACTCACCAATACTTATTAAGAGCATACTTACACAAGTTTTTTATAGACTAAGCTCATTGTGATATGGAACTGGGAAAATAAGGTGGGAGACTGAATTTAATATGCCGTGTGGGGGAGTATGCTGTCAGGTGAGCTTTGGTGTCATAGTGAAATTGCTTGCTGTCAGTTCATGAGCTGATTGAAATGAAATGAAGTGGAAGTTTTAGAGATGGTTTAAATATATAGATTCATGTTGAAGCATTGCTGTGACTCAATCACAAATGTAATAGTAGCTTCAGGAAACTCAAATGAACAGAGTGAAAGAGAGGACAGAGTTACAGAATTTCAGGCGAGTTTCTAAAATGACTTACAGCAAAGGGTTGGTTAAAACAGTCACATAAAGTACCAATTTAATTTAAGTCTGATTAACATTAACAAAAAAATTAATAATATCACATAAAAATAGAAAATAATATAATAAAAAACCCTGTTTTGGGCAAGTTATATTAGCAAATACATGTGGCATAAAGCATTTGTTTTGCAGACTCAAGCTCTGTTTGTCAGTACACCAATGTGAGCGAGTGCATTTTGTTTGTCTGACCAATATTAAACACAAACCCATCCCCTTTTCATCTGCATCAGCTGTACTTGCACTTAGTGCTAATTAACAAACATTTAGCATGCTAAATCAAGATGGTTGACGTGGTCAGCATTATATCTGCTAAACATCAGCACGTTGCTCACATTGTCATTGTGAGCATGCTGATGCATCATTTAGCTCAAAGTACCATTGTATAAATCCAGCCTCACAGAAATACTTCTGTGGCTGCAGACTCACTGTGGTTAATAAATCTGATCCATACTTACAGCTTTATAAATCTGACAGTGTGTATGTATTAACACTAACCAGTTTAACATTTTACCCTGGATGTTTACCATTTTTTCCAGTAAAGGTACCTTATCTGAACATTTTCTAATAAATCAACAACTAAATGGGACCAGAAATGTCTCACATGTGAAACGTCAACAGCACTACTGTTGTTGAAAGAACGATTCGAGGATTTAAGGGTCTTTCTTAAGAGTGGAGACTGCAGCTACTAAGATAAAGCTGGCAGTTCAGTGAGTATAAGACTCAAGTAAAATGGTTTGCACACAGCAGGTTCTCTTTTCCAGATGGCTGCTGTAAAAATTCTCATTTAATAAAAGCTTTATGAGCTATAGAAAACACTTTACTGTACATACCTGAGACAGGTGTTGATCCCCAGCTGCTCCACAGATGATAGTACTGCACTCTTCAGACTTATCTCCTCTACTGTAAAACAAAGTGATTAGAAAGAAGAAGTGGTTATTACCAAGCAAGGCAATACCCAGAGAACTGAAATGACTTGAGTTTTTGGGTGGAAAATACTCCCTTGAAATCAATATTGGAGTGTTACGACCGTAGAGAATGTAAAGACGTGGCAACCTATCATGACTTGCTACTTTCAAGGTACTACAAATGTGATATTGTGTCTATTTTTGTAGTTGGCAGTTTTATAGCAGTTGTTTGCTATTTAATTGTGATGTTTGCAAGACAGCACGGCATCAAGGTGACTTGGGTAATTTCGCTAAGAGTCAGACACGGGTAATTTCCCAGCAGCGATTTGATGGTTTATAGCATTGGAGTCATGATTTTACGAGCAGGGGAAAAAAAAATACAGTTTGATATTTTGAGCCTTGTGAGAAAGCTCTTTATCTCAGGACTTTATCTGTGGAGTTGGGCCGTGCAATGCGATACCACTGCAGCTGAAAATGCTGGAGCAGGACTGCTCCACATGCCACAGAAATGTAAAGTCTCACCAGCTGCTCTCATGGGCTTTTAGCACCATTAATTGTACAGAATCATAAAAGTATATTAGTTTTACAGTTGTAATTGTGTGGAGAGAACGATGAATGAAGCAATAACTGTGGTAGGACTGATATTTTGTTTTGGAAGATGTTTCCACTGCGTCCTGCCTTTGGGGGAAAAAGAAAATTATCACATTTGTGCTAATGGATCCCCTGCTTCAGACAGTTTGTGGTACGATCATGAGAAGATTTAAACAATTAATATGAGAAGTATTATACAGACAGCATGAGTGGCAGGGAAAACATCAAATGCAATTTACAGACTAATGATGCAGAAAAATGCAAGGGAAATGATAATATGGTAGCTGTAATCTATGAAATGATAATTCAACATTGTTACCATTACAAAATCAGAGCTGAGCAATATGGATTAATCACAGGCCAGCAAATCTTGTATTAATTGAGATAAATTAGCTCGTGATGAGGTCATGAAGCAGTGCCAGGACAACTAGTCTTGAATTTTCTCTCGCACCCTTCTCCCCTCACATATTAACATCTCTAAAAACCTCTTGCTGATGGCAATTACCATCTAATGGAGATGAATGTTCTTGTTGCCTTTATTCCCTCCCACCCCATTCCTTCCTCCTCGTGTCTCTTCAGCATTGTGTTGCCTATGTCTGTTTTACAGTTTGTAATAACTGCCATTTAACTTTTGTGATAAAGAGGCACTGTTGAAAGATGGCACATGTAATGTATCTGTGACATTAGTTGGGACAATATTTTCTTAATTGCAAGTCAAAGCGACTGTGAAAGTTATGAAGAGTAATTTCAGGGATCAGCATTTACCTGCGAGCTGATCCTTTTTCCTGAATCCTTACAATCCTCTGTGCTTTAGGGAAATTAAAACGAAAGTAATCCTGAAAATTACAAACCCTACAGAATTTAAGGGCTCAGATGAGTGCCATTGTTTTGAGACACATTCAGAGGAAATCCTTTAAGATAAGCAACATCTAGCTTGCTCAATCTTGGCATGTGACCACATCCACAAATGAGTCCAGCCTTAAAAAAGTGTGATAGCAGAAGAAAATAAAAATCCCTATGCGCACTGGGGTGAAGACTGCTATACTGAATGAAGAATTACACGGTCCATGAATAAAATCCAGCATAGACCGTCAATCAGCTGCAAGACGTAGATACTAGTAATAGTTCGTTCCAGTGACGTTTGGAATGGATGACTGGGGCCACATTTTAATTATCACATCTCAGACTGTTTGTGCTCAGAGTTAAGATGGAGGTAGTACTGTTTCTGAACCTGAGCCCCTAAGCGACACACCAATGTGTGTGCCTGATCGCCACTCACAACACCATCATCTAGTTTGCGAAGGACACCAGAGTGCTCGGTTTGATCAGACGGCCTACAGGGAGGAGGTTAAGCACCTTGGATCTCTGATAATTTTGCACCAAACATCAGCAACGCCAAAAAGCCTATGGATTTCAGGGAGTTTAAAAGCTGCAGACACATCCTCATCTACATAAATTACATCCGGGTGTTATAGGAGGACCTAACTTGCTTCCTTAACACCCACTCTTTGGCGAATAAGGTACAGCAACATACCAACTTTTGAGTAGACCAAAGACTAACCCTAATCTGACACTGTTAATTATAATAAACATTTTTTTGACAACATTATATAATTCCTTGTATAAAAGTATACTGACAATAGAGTTGAAAGGAATTGAGCTCACTTGTGTTTTCCAAGTATTTTTACTCTTCAGCTGGCTAAAATACAGAAGAGAAGATGGTTTAAACCAAAGGAAATGTGGTGAGAAAATCTATTTCAATGACAATTCATTCGAGAAAGCATAGATCTCTGTCTGAGCTATTAAGATGTAACTCTCGCATAAAAGGTGCCCTCTCTTTGTTTCCAACCAACCAATTTCAACAGGCAGCTGAAATGAATGAGATTGGTGGACAGGTGCCTTCAGGAGTCAGGGCCGTGAAGGGTGAGGAGATACAACACAGAACAGTGAACTGACAGAGGTTAATACTTGGCAAATGAGCCTGCTCTTTCCATACAATGGGAGCACTCAAGTACGGTTGAGACTGTAGTCAGTGTCAATCAAACACCACAAGGCGCCTACCACCCGTTCCCCAGCGCACACACAGACATACACACACACACACGTTACTGCCAGATTGCAGAATTCAACAAGAGCCATGACAGCTGCCTGGTCTCCTCAGAGGCTATTTGGTGGGAGGAATATTAGAGGGGGAAATGTAATAGCAGTGTGTGTATGAATATGAAATAGAAAGGACACCAGAGAACCTTCACTTTAAAGCAATGGAGAGACGCAGAGAGGTGGGATAATACAGCAATTTCATACTGTAACTGATTCTTGGTTTGATGCTGGAGCAGTGGGTGCAAAACTGGTTTCAGGGGATCACAGCTTCTGTGCAAATGTACTGACTGAAGGATTTTCTGCCAAGTTGTAACATGTCTGACCAAAACCAACTGCTCAGATGAGACAACTTGTTACAAGATTTTACAGCAATTCTTATTATAACTATTTATCATTTACTTGCTGTTATTTTGTTCTGCATCTTCCCCCAAACTAGTGATGCATAGCTATTATATGACGAATATTAATCGCAGTGCCATTAAAGCTCCACTCCATTCAAAAATGTAATTTGCTTTTTGTTACAGTATTCAGGTGTTTGTGCAGAATAATGTATGTTGTTTGACACTAGAAAGCAGTTTTCACATTCATCTGCTGGAGGGGGAAAGTTTGTGTGAGCTCAACTTAAATGTCAGTTCAAAACGAGTATTTCCGAGCGGGCTTCGTCACAATTAGTTTGGAAGCTAATTACAGTCCATTATATAAGTGTGAAGTGGAAACTTAAAACCTAAGGTGCTGAAATGGGACTTTTGTCGAGTAGTTAAACTTTGACAAAAACAACAACAATATTTGCACATTTATAGATTCTATTTTTTTCAATGAGGGGAAAAGGAGTTGATGGAGGTAATAGTATTTTTACTAAAAATTAACTAGATATTTTAACTAGCTAATTTAACTTAAACCTATTTGTGGAAAAACTACATCAGACACTAACTATTATTCCAAGGTATTTTTTATATGTCAAAACAAGTATCAGGTTACACAAGCACGAGCCTCCTTAAGAAAAATCATTTCCAACGCTTGTCTAAGAATTCAACTGAGAATAAACAGAATGTTGTCAACTGAATTCGCCATTTTAGCAAACTGCATGGGATTTTCTTGCTGGTCTACCAAACCTCATTTCTTTGTAGTACTAACAAACTTCTGTTACTTGTTGTTCCCTATATGGGATGAGTTTATCCAAGAAGCAGTAAAGATGAATATTACACAACATGTCCTGAAAAGCTATGATTGCTTTGTAATCTCTGTTGCTTACACCAAACTAGTCGCCTACATCTAGAAATCTGTCATTCTCATTTGCATATTTTCATTAATGTAGAGTATGACAGGCTGAATAATTTTTCCTTTAACATTTAAAATACACACAGAGACAATATAACACAAAATACTTTCAGTTTCAGTTACAATAATGATGCCTTATAATAAGTATAATATATATATATAATATTTTCTGACATGTTTACATACGTTTTTTTTCCTTTTTTTAAAATTTGTGTCTGTAACAAAGTGAAACCCTGCTTACATGGCCTTTTGCATTTTTAATTAAGGATACAATTTGAATTTGATGTGTACTTTGCGTATATGCAAAACGGTAAATCTTTATTTGACTGGTCAGACAAATTACAACCAATCTTATACTTTATCTAATAAAGTCAGAGGACTAGACCTTATGAGTGTTCTATGTTATTAAAATTATGTAAAATGCCTGATTTCTAATTGGATACTAAAAAATGTATGTCAAAGTGAGTGAGTGAAGATAAATAAATCATCAAAACAAACACTCAAAATTAAGATTCTTTATCAGTTTGGCCTCAGAGGAGACATGCCTCTGTACTTACAGAGACAGCACTCATAAAAGACATCCAATGCACTGTGGGAAAATATCTCAGTCTTCAGTGGAAGTCTTCCTCGTTATTTAAAAATGCATAATAAATAAAAGCATACTCAACAAATTCCAGATACACGTTAAAATCAATACTGTATTATTTATAATTTAGACTGCATTTTCACAAATACTGCAGACACATGCTGCCTTTTAGCAGCAGTCTTCCTGCCACACATGACTACTACAGAGTACTAATTGAAAGTATATGAAATCGTAGGTAACCATTGCAGCAGCAGTTATGCCTTGTGGGACACAGCTGTTAACTCAAACTAAGAATGGTTTATGAAATGTTATAGGAAAACATGTATATCATCAAAAAAATCATGAGTTTATGGATACAATTACTAGACAGGAATTTTGGATCCACCTGACAAATCAAAGTAATTCATCACATTGGTGAAAAATAATTTTTTAAATCCAACATTGCCATGTATCAGTCCTGTTCACTGATCTGCAACGCTACCCACAACAGCCAAAAACAACCAGAGATGTTTAAGCCTCTGTTTCTAACAATGTAGAAAAATCCCTGACAGTTGTTTCATGCTGTATCCTATATTTGGAACAAAGTTCCAGACAACTTCAGTTCCGTTCCAACGCACAGTTCCTTTAAATTGAGGCCTAAAACTTTTCTGTTTGCCACTGCCTTTTATCAGATTAAATTAAATATGTTTACCTTCTCTTTTAAAGCATATACACGTGTTTTGTATTGCATTTTATTTAACATCTTGCCCTTTTTTGTCTTGTAAAGCACTTTAAATAACTATTAACAAATAAAGTTGCAATGCCTATATCTGCAAATCTCCTAAACACAAAGTGAAACAAATCTCATTTTTAATGGTGCGTGGCTATTGTAGTACCGGCACACTGCACACACACCTCTATCCTGTCTATTTTTTTGTAAATCAGGTTGCAACACTATCATTTGGATTTGAAAAACAGTAAATTCATGGTCAAACACACAAAAGACTAGCCATTTTGACAGCATACTATGTAGAACATGCACAAAGTTAATTTGTCATCACTAGAACTACTGAAGTGATTATAGTGAAGTAATTATAATTAGATCAATTAAAACCTAGATTGCATTGTGTATGTGTCAGGACAAGAATTGACAACAAGGAGATAACATCTTTTAAAAAGTTTTTTTTTTTTAAAAGGGATGATAAGTCTAATATTAGAATAGATATAAAAAGATTACAACACTTTTCTGAATACCACTGAAGACTTTTATGGGTAGTGAAATAAAAAAGCAGCTATAGACATTTCTTCTGTTAAAAGGTGCAGTAAGCAATTCTGGAGAAATCCAGCAAATTATGATATAAAGCAAACAACGACACAGCAACTAATGTAATTAACATTGGCTAAGTTGTGGGTTAGCATACAGTTGTTACAGTAGCTGCTGCAAAGCTAACATGAGGTTAACATGCAGGGAGCAGGAGAAGGTCCCAGAGCCAGCACACCAACTCCAGACTGTAATATTCACAACTCTCCTGCTGCTATAGCTAACGTCACAACAACAGTGTTGAAGAAATATCGTCAGCCAGGATCAGGAGATAAAGATGTTTTGGAGACTAATGAAGACTTATCAACATGTGAACATATCAAATGCCAACACCAAAACTGAAGGATAACATCTTTTGCTCTATTTTATGTTTCTGTCTTCCCCCTAGTGCCTGTAGGTTTCCCTGTTAGGTCATCTTTAGATGGCCTTAACTTAGAACAACTAATCTATCTGATGTTTAGACTCCACTGCTTCATCATGTTGGAATCTATTATCCATGAGTTGTACTCTAATCTGCGTAGCAGGTAAGTTCTTGTAAACATTCTTGTAAGACTCAATCTAGTAAGATTCCCAAAGAACACCGATGTCTGCTAGCCTGACGCCTGAGATACTACCTTATCAATCTAACTGTAGTCTCTGACAAGGAGAAATAACTGAAGAGCTGGAAGGTCAGTGAACACTTGTGGGGTCAGCTATACCTGTCTTACCTTCCCCAGTTACACCAATTAAGCCCCCTAAGATATTCTATAACAAACAGCATGTCATGGTGAACTAGAAAGAAAGCTGAATGTCAGTGGGCAAGTGTTTTAACATTACCTGACACCCAAATGATGGCTGGAATAGTGTTGTGCGGCGCGGTGCGAGCCACCTTGTTTCCTATTTACAGAGCCAAGGCTGTATACAAACACAGGATCTTTGTTGATACAACCACAGAACAGACAGGTAGCGAAATGTGAGGAGATAGTTGCTGGATTTTGGCAAAAACACATATTTTGGATTAGAATCGTGTATTCCACCTTTAACAGCTTTAATGCTCTTGCTGGCTAAAATATCTCTAACAGTAGGTGTTAGGAAGATTAGATTTAAAGTTAAACAATAATATGGACTAATAATGGACTAAATACCTGGGACAAGAGTAAAATACTTTTGTGTAATATGACAAATCTAAACGTTTCCTGGCATTTTGGCAAGGTTGACTTTAGATTATATATTTTCCTCGTCAGTCAAATGTATTAATACATAACTGACATCTGGCATGAAACATAGCTTTTCATTACACTTACTGTAATAAAACACATTGCTAAAAGGGTTATGGTTTATATAGCCATAAATTAGGAAACAAACTATACCCACAAGCATTGCGTTTGCAAAAACTTCTATTAAATTGCAACGGTAAGTCAAATTTAATGTATTTGAGTAGCATAGTAATTGCTGGAAGGTCTTTACTGTTGTAGAAGGTGCTATTTTTGGAAGACCTATGGAAACAATACCAATAGTTGTAGGTAGTAGCACAGGTCAAAAGAGCTCAATTATTCTAGACAATAACACTGTCTTCTAACACTTGACCTTCACTGACACAACTTATAGTGACTGCACCTCTCCTCCTGTTTTTTTTATATAGTTCTTATAAAGTAACAGCTTCCATATCTTTGGTAGTCCTTGAAATATGCAGAGCGAGGAGCCTCATTACGATTACACTGAATCTCATAAAACACACTGACACAGTAGCCATCCTTAACAGTCATGTGAGGACACAAGCGATAACCCTGCAGCACTAATGAAGACCTGTTTGTTCTTACATCTGTAGTAGTGTGTTTTCACCTTTTCCCATAAGATGCTGGTTGCAATACATCAGCAATGTTATGCTTTAATTAACCAGGCACAATCCTAACTACCTCCTAGAGTAAATAAATGAATAAATGTGACTGTTTATTTCTAGGTTGCTGAGTCTTCTGGAAGCTAACATACAGATGACATACATTTGCTCATTTTAACTACAGTCACAGTGTTCTGCTGTTCGCTGTAGTTGATGTTACTGTAAACATCTTGGCTTTCTGTTCTACATAAATACATTAAAATTGTACTCAACTCTCTGTCTGATCTCTCTGCATTTGGGTTCAGCACCTCCAGTGCTTAAGGCAGTGTCAGCGTCATGATTATAATCATATTACTAATCAGTGCGAGGTGATTGCACAGACATCAAAACACTTTTGGAGCAGGGGCATATAGCACCGTTGATTCCATTTAAATGTAATTTTCATCATTTCCAGTGATGATTTGATTTAAAACATACAGTACTGAGACAACTCTATCAATGCTAAGGATTACATTAGCTGATATGGCATGTATCATGTTAACTTGTTTAAACATAAAGAACTATTTCCATTTATTCAGGGACTTGGGATGCAATTTGTTGTTAGAGGTAATACAAATAAAAAAAGTTTTTTTGTTGTTACAAGGTGAAGGGCATGATATTACCATGGTAATTATTGTATTTTGATTTTAATAAAATTTTATTTTGTAAAATAATTATACACACACACACACACACACACACACATATCTGTGTATTACAGACAAATATGCAATTAGCACTTAAATATGCAATTACATTTAAGAAACGTTTCTGGGTTTCTGTCAGTCTGATCAAGTTGTTTGGCCCACTGGCTACCAAACAAGCCAACCTACTGAAATCATTCACTTATTTAATATGGGAAAAATAACTAATTTTAACCTGCAGTAAAACACTGCTCTGAAAATGAGGAGGAATTGCTCCACTTTTAACCCGTCTGCCAATCCACAGGAACTGTCCCCGACTTCCACACAACATTGGAGACATCTCATGACAACTCTCTTCCACCGCTTGACTCGGTTCCAGTTATCCATAAATCCATCTCTACGTCTGAGTGTAAAGTCCTTCCTCAGTTTTGAGTAACTACTAGTTAGTTTCAAACTCATGATTTACTAAATTGGGTTGCACATTTACAACTTAAGACGTGTCTTATGTTTAGTAATGTGTAAATCTGTTGCTCAAAAACATCTGTAGCACTGTCCTAGGAATAGCAATCAACTGTACAAACAGGAAATCACAGTCACAACCTAACATTACTCCAAAATTAACAGTTTTAGAGACACAAAAGATATATCTTTTATGTACTTCTTCATACTTGAAATGTGTATTTCAAAGTAAGCTGTTTTCATTGCAGTCAGTATATAATGAGTAGGAAATATCCAATTTTGCCAACCTTACTGACTTTATTTTCTAAGGCCAAATGTTATTGCCATAACATTTCGCTATTTTAGGTATGTTTCAGTTACCTACACATTAACTACATCTGGAAGTTACTAGATGCTCTAACACAGAGGTCACAACAGAGTTTTCCAACTTTGTGTCAGTCAGGCATATCAGATCTGGTTCAGAAGGTAATCAAAATGTTCCTTCCACAGCTCGACAATCAGTCCTGTCAAAGTCAACACTTCCCTCACTGAAAACAGCCAGGTCCAAAGCCCTACATCTCTTTCTTAAGGATTTAATTTTCCCAAAGCTGCAATCCTGAGCTGAACCAGACCTCCTGATACCCGTCTCCTTATGCAGGACTCTCAGCAGAAATGTAGGAGAACATACTTTGAAGGTGAGAGTTGAAGACCTTTAGTCAAGTCATGTTAAGTAAAGTACATTTATATATAGGACTTTAGATTTTGTACAACATCAGACACCCTCTGACATCCTTTTAAGCTCAATTGGAGAAATTCCCAGTTCACACTTTCCTAACGGCACATTTGGGTTTACTGGGTCAGGCACACTCCCCTGCTACATGACTTCACACACAAGTGTCTTGGATGATGTTGACAGCTCAGCCCCTCTCTAAGAAATCCAGTATAAGTGCAGATCTCTACAACTACAAATCATAGATCTTTGGCCTAACGTATTGTGCTGAACCAAATTGTATCAGTTTGGGCCCCCTCTATCACTCTACAACCCGGACTAGCCATGGTTGCCACTAGATTAATTCCACGTCCTAAGAGACAGTTTCATAGTCAGGCTTCTGTTCACAGCCCCTACTTTTACCTGCTACATGAATGACAACATACCAGACCTCCACACCTAACTTTACGGCTGGTGCGCCCACATGCTTCCTCTTTGGCCTAGGAGACCCGAAAGGAAGCTGTTGCTGCAACAACATATCCCCAGAGGGACAGTGGCAGTACACTCCACCAAAAGAAGGCATTACATGTACAAAGAATCAGGCTTATTGCACTGATCCACAGAGTGCCCTTTAGATATTTTCCTTTAACTTAATTGTCAAGAAGAAAACGGAATGTGTTGCCCTCCTCTACTGACCTTTGTACTGAGCCGGAGAGAAGAAACACTCTGTGGCAGAGTTAGATAGATGGGCCACAACCTTCTCCAGAAGGTCAGCCAGCACTGGGGAGAAAAAACAGACACAAACATTAACTCTATGCCAGTACATCTACAACAAACCTTGAGTTCAAAGAAAATCCAATTTACAAATTCAAATATTCAGCTCCTGTACTTCAACTATTTATAGAATGTGGACAACATCCTGTTATGTACGCTATTAAGCAGCCAAGTTAAGTAAGTGGTCTGTAAAGAAATTTTCCTATGAACCATACATACATGCTTAATGTAGCAATCACAGGGTCACTGGCATAAGAAAAATGGCCAAAATATTCACTTTTCATATAGATCAGAAATTAAGCCGGAATCTAGGATGGATAAGTGTCTGACACTGAAGTTCAGACACTGGCACTGGCTCAGGTGCAAAAACTCGTATACAGTAATACCATCACTACTCTTTGCAAATGTGCATCCACTCGTATCTATTACAGCTTCACTGCCCCCATTTGTAGGCGCTTTCACACTGCCCAATTTTCCAGGATTATTACGCCATCATGGCGGCTTGTTGCGCTGTGTGAAAGGTACAGAGCCGGAAAGGGGGATCTAATTTGATCCGCCTCTGAGCCGGGAATGTTGGTAGTAACAGAGGCACAGGAGTGACGTCTCAAGCTGTCGCCGTCTTTTTTTAACAGTCTATCCATCGAATACAGCTGCGCCATGGCTTTGTTAGGTACCCAGCCCGGCGTCAGTGTCCACTGAAAGTGTTTCAGCATTGACTTGTTGTTAACTTGTCATTTTTGTGTTTCTACTACCTTCTCCACAGCTGCAAACTACAGGGGAGCCAGGAGGCCCTTGGCTCCTCTAATTAAGACATGATCTCCCCTAAAAAACATAATTTGTGAGATTTTGACAATATGGTCTTTTGCAATGAATTTCTAGTTTTTCTGAATCATCATATTGTGGAAAATGTGCATGTTGTTGACATATGATTGATGTATGAGGATGATTCATCACTACATTAATATAGATACTGGCATGCATGCTATTCTTGTCATCACCATCAAAGCATGGCAGTGCAATATCATAAACATCACTCACTTCACCTTAAAGATAAAATAAAGAGTTCCACTCAGTCTGCATGCCAAAAACACCATGATTCATTTATGGACGAAAGCCATAGTATAGTTCACACACTGTTTTTCCCCCCAATTTTTCATTCATGAAATATTAGCTCTGTTAGAAAAGCATATATCATACAATGGCAATCAAGGGTTTTTCATATGTGATGATAGAAATGGCTTTTTGTTTGTCATCAAATCATATTTTAGTATGTTAGCTTTAGCACTTCTCATAGAGCCCCTCTTTCTCCTCCAGAGTCTAAAAGTCAAAATAAAAACTCTCTTATAAAGTGTTATGTTAAATAGAATATTAGTCATCATCTTAACATGCTACTAAGCAATAAATGCTTCTGTAGAAAGATTTTTTTTTTTTTTACACGTGATCCTTTTCCAAGTTGCTAAATTAGAAAATCCAATGAGAGCTAATCATAATGCACCCCAGTGACTCTGAGCACTAGTGAATGCATCTCATTGACACCCTTAAGATAAGATAGTGAGGCATTGAACATGCAAACTGTTCTAATCACGTCTTTTGATGAAGAGATAGTACGACTAATCATTTTCGTCTTACAGCTGTATAGAAGCCTGTCGAAGACACAAGTGATAATCACAGTGTCTTCTCACTCAGAGCTAGACATGTGAATGTTAAATAAATTGCCTTAGAAGTAGGTTCATTTTTGTAAGCAGCCTATATATGCTACAATTTCCTTTAATGGATTTTTCTGAGAACACTGTACTGATGAAATGAAGCAATCAGAGTACAGTACACACATTAATGACAAGATAATCAGTCCTCCTTCATCTGAATGTGTTTTTGTCCTTGACTCATAACTACAATATTTACTCCTACGTAAAAAGAAGTGGGTGTCAGTGCCATTTCATATGTGCTGTCAATGGCAGTGATGAGATTCTTAAGAAGGTTCATGGACACCATATCAATGTAATTTTGAGGAGGTGTGTGTGGTGTACCTGCAGCACAATGGAAGACATAAGTTGTAGCTGAAGTGTATCATAAAGAGTTACTCCTCTTACTTACATTTAACACACATTTTCCCATATACCTCATTTCATTTCTTCTCATGCACAAACCTGGCATATTGAACATATTTGTTGTTAACTGTTGATCATTGTCGTTCTATATTTTTATATTTTGTCAATTTATATATTTATGTACACAATATTCTCTTCTGTTGCATAAACATGTCTGCACAACACAAACCAGAATAATGCACATGTAAATATCTGCCACATTGTTCTTTCTCTTCAAATAGTTGTACTGTTTTTCTCCATAATTTTATTATTCTTACATAACTTGCATTTGTTTATTCCATATTTATATATTTCTACATGTATTTACATCAACTGTATGTTTGTCTACGTGTAGCACCTTATCACCAAAGCAAATTCCTTGTATGTGTAAAACACTACTTGACAATAAAGCTCCTTCAGGTTCTGATTCTGTTTCTGATTTTGAATGGGAGGACATATTTGAAACTGGTCACATATTTCAGTTTGTGTGTGCATTATGAACATGTGAAGGTCTGTAAATTCTTGCAGCATTTTCTTTATCTTTATAAAAATGAATTTGTGAGTGAAAAATGTCATTGTTTCATTGGGCACACATATCACTTTGGTATCTGTCCTTCATTAAAACGTACCTTGCGCACAACTGGCAGAATGGTACTGATCAGCCCACTGGGGCACAACTGTGGGAGATAAAATCTAGGGATGAAATTTGGACAAACAGTAAAACATTTTTGTCTCCAGGACCCATAAGTTGTTTTTATTTTGTCTTAGTATAGTATCACTTGTAAAATGTCACTTCAAGCATCTTGGATGGATCAGATAGTTATTCTTCTATATATTATATACTGTATTATATAACATCTCAAAAAAGTCTAAATTAATCCAAAAAGCATTTGAGAGGGACTCAAATCCAATTCCCCAAATCATCCTGAGAGGTGGTTTGAGACACATTATAGACAGATGTAAATGCATCAGTCTCTCAAAGTCACACACGTAATCTTTACTCCACCAAAGTCTAATTATGTCAGTAAGCGACCTGTGAAAGTAGCCTCCACACTACAGGGTCGGTCACTGTGATAATGGAAGCTGACGTTATATTGAAAATAGCCGTCATTCACCCTGTTGCTTGAGACAGAGAGAACAGCTCTAGCATTTCAACAAATATGGTTATACAGAAGGCGCTCAAGCTGTTGCTGTGTTTATCTGATCCCTGATCAGTTCAACCATTGGATAATTTGTGTGGGTAAGAGAGAATTAAAATGTATGTGTGAGGGAGTGGTGTGAGTATGTGCTAGCCTGCTAGCTGTTAATGTTAGCTGTTATCTGATAAAGCGCCCAAGTTCTTTTCCTTCTGGCGTTTCTGGCAGTGACTAAACAGCAACAGATGCATTATCTCCACTCTCTGGATTTGAGTGTAGTTTACCCCATTTGGTTAGCTCTTCTTTGCTACTAGAAGCATTTATTTCCGTTATTTTTAGATATTTATTAGTTTTCTTTTAAACTTGTATTCTTTTTAAATGTTTGTAAGTAAATTGCCTGTTATACTGTTATACATGTTATGGGCAGCACTGTGGCCTCAAAGCAAGAATGTCCCGGCCTTTCTGTGTGGAGTGTGCATGCGTTGGATCTGAGTGGGTTTCCTTCAGGTGCTCCGGTTTCCCCCCACCATCAAAAACATGTTAGGTAGGTTCTCCAGTCAGTGCCGTTTGACCAGACACTGCATTCAAGCTGGAGTTGGTCCCCGGGCGCGCTTTACAGTGGGTGCCCACTGATCGGTTAAATGCAGAGGATTAATCTCGCTACATGTATGTGTAAGTGACAAATAATTTATACTTGCCATATCTTAGTCATTGCTAAGACTTATTCACATTTGCAATCAACACAATCAGCCAAGATATATTATCAATAAATATGCTATGTTATCTTTATGCTACTAGGAGGTAGAAAATCCTGGCTACAAGGCAAATCTGCAGGTATCCAGTGAACCAGTAGCTTACCCTTTCCAGTTAAGACGTTGGGTTTGGAGGTCATAACTTTGCAGTACTGTCTCCGACAGATCTCCATCCAGCTCTCCTCATTCTTTGAGTCTTTAGATGTTACCAGAAATGCACTGATCTCAGAATCTGTACAATAGGAGAAAACACTATGGCTGAAAAATCACTAATAAACTCAATGATGCACCAGTTCATGATGGCAATTTTAGCAATGTTCTTCTTACCCTGTGAGTTATGGTGGATCTTAGGTGGATCTAAAGTGTAGCAGTGAGGTAGAGGATAGCTTGAAAACATGGGCCAGGGGTAAGGATCTTCTCCCTGGAATGAGCAGATAAACTAATTAAACTGACCAATAATTCGAACAATATTTCTAACATGCTGAGAAATTACTCTGTGTATATGATTGACATGTGGTCTGCTGTAGCCTTTTCAAACCTACATGATTCAGTATACTTGCATTATTTTCTTTGATTAACTTCTGCACTGCTCTGAATTGATAGCTGATTTGGCTGTTTGTGAGTTTGCTGGGTTATTGATGTTTCATTATGTTGGATTGTTAGTGTAATTTAATATTCTAAAAACTGCCTGATGACAATGTTTGATGACAGCATTTTAAAAACATTTCAAAACTATGAACAGTATAGTGTAGTCAAAAATAGACAGGCAGATTAAATCATTACCAAGCAATTATTTAGCACCAAGCAGTTTGTTTGTATGCCATCAGTTCTTCCTCCTTTCAATCGTTTTTCCTTTTCTCTTCCTTTCCCCACTGCCATTTAGTGTTGCATTGATTACGCTTTTCATGGCATAGTTTTGAAGAACCATAACTTTTGAGTCATAGCTCTGCATAATGTAATGCCAATATAATTTGCTGTAAAATACTAATGGGGTTTAGAAAGAAGGTCTCTTTATTCAATTGTCTCTCCCCTCCGCTCACGATAATCCCGGCTGGCATTAGAGTCTGCATCTCAGGTGATGTGACAAAAATGCACAGAGACCTTTATGATTGTAAGGCACTGATGAATGCTTCAAATTACCTGATATTTGACTGAAATAAAGAACCACAAAATTCAATTAACTTTGTATTATGGTCTAAATGCTGATTCTCTATATAATTCAGGTGGAGCTCAAGAAGTACCTCTAATCGTAATTTATCTTGATTTTTGTAACATTATTAAGACACTATCAGAATCTGCCTAAAGCAAACATGCATAATAGCTGAGTAATCACAGGAGGTGAACTATTTTTGATGTCATGTAATAACACCTAGTGAATCAGTGCTTTTGTGCATACTTTACTGTTTTTATAAAACCTGACTATGTCTGTGCAGCCATCTTTGCATACTCTTAGCCCACTCGAGAATTTCACAGGTCAACTATTGACAAATGAAGTATCTGAATTAGTATATAGTGAATTCCGATGAAAATGTTTCATAGCGACCATGGCATTCATTATGTCTCCATGTAGGCGGCAGATTTTCTGACAGACACTTTGAAATGTCAAGAATAAACACTTTTTTATACACAATGATTCTTCTCTTGTCATTTCTCACCAAGAGTGGATTCAGTTTTCATTTGTTTTGTAAACTTCACACAAAATCCGTATGTATTTAACAGCTTTCCAGTCCCTGTATTCCCAACAAGTAACAGGAAAGAAGAATAAAAGGAGACCTGTGAAAGATGAAGGAAACACTCACTAAACTCATTTACACTCTCCCCTTTAGAAATCTCTTTCATATCCTTTCTTTGACCTCAGCGTAAATTAGTTTTCTGTTTTGTGCTCAGAGTAAACAACACCTAAATAATTTATATCTATCCCCAAACATGCTGAGTAAATAAGGCTGCAGGCTTCCGACAACAACTGAAGCCCTGTTGGTAATCAGTAGGACTCCTTTCATCGGATATAAAATCACCAATAGCACAAACTCAGAATAGAAATGGATTGATGGGTTTGTATATGGGTTGGATTATGTACACTGAGTATGTGTTAATGGAGAATTTGGACAGATAAAACAGAAATAGACCATTAGGCATTTTATACAGCGACAATGACAAGTTTTCCCTATTTCACATAGGCTTTTGCACTCAGTTCAGACTAAAGAAAAACAACTGGCTAAACAATGTGATGAAAAACATTCATGACCAATACATTTGTTTTGTGCAAAAACAGTTTTAAAACTACAGATTATACCAATTCTAAACCAGGTTAATGAAAAGTAGAGCATAGCTGACCTCCTGCAGCGCTCGAGGAGGAAGCTTCCTCTCAGAAGGACCTCCCACCACGCTAACACGAACAAGCACGTGATTCCTCTCCACTGATAGACTGTCTATGATGAACTCCCTGAGAAGGTTTACCAGAGAGGAAAGGGTATACAAAGATGGAAGTGTAAGAGACAGTGCAAAAAGAACAGGAATAAACAAGAAAAATTACAATGGATTCAGGCCCCGATGTAATAAACCTTAATATGTTAGCGTTAAAAGTGAGATCTGAGGACAGAATATCTGCAAGATTTAAATATTTATATTATATTTATATTTATTACATTTAGCTGACGCTTTTATCGACGCTTTAAGCGACGTACATTTGCTATATATGTCAGAGGTCGCATGTCTCTGGAGCAACTAGGGGTTTAAGTGTCTTGCTCAGGTACACAGTAGTGTCTCACAGTGGATTCGACCGGGCCCCGCACACCAAAGGCACGTGTCTTCTGCACTGCGCCATCACCACCCACCATGATGACCAAATGGGGCCTGTCATGCATATGTGGAATAAAAAAAAATACATTTTTGATTTGGCCATATAAATTGTTTGGTAGAGTCATTATGCCCTTCCAATTCATTCATGACTCCTCCAGTGTATTGGAGCTCAGAGTTTCTTTCAAAAGTCCTCTAAAAGACTTTGTCCAGACTTTGAATCACTGTGACTATATCATTACTGCAAGGCAAGTAAGAAAAGAAAGAGAGAAAGGTTTCCATGTTAGAATTTTAGATAAGATCAGAGAATACACCAATTATAAAGGCACTTTAAGGTCGAAGGGTGTCAGGCGTGGTGGATAGTTCTCATAGCTGAAGCAATTTGGACTTGAAATTGGTAATAAAGGGGACTATTTTTTGCACTAAGCTCTTCCCGAGGGCCTGTGGCCTGTTTGCCACAAAGTGTAATTTGCATACATTGCTTTGTGAATAAAACAAAAAAGTCATATAAATCAAAGCTCACACAGCTTTGGTCAAATAAAATGTGCAGATTGCCCTTACAAAGTAGTTTTGGTGAATTTGCAAACGAGAAATAAAATATTAGGGGGAATGAATGATGATTTTAGGGTAAATATAAAACCAGATGCCAAAAGTAAAGTTTAAAAAACATTGAACAGGAAGTGAAAAGAGGAAGTGGAAGAGAGAAGGTAAAAATAAAAAAAGGGTGATGACGTCCGTGATGATAATGGGAGCATGAGGAAGGACAGAGGGCAGTAAAGGGAGAAGGGAGAATAAATTAACAAGTCATCATTTTCCGAAATGCAATGTGAGTTCGCAATTCAGGGCCATTTCTATTCATAACCAATAGTCATGGTTCTGCCAGCCATTAGGAAGAGAGGGGAGCTCTTAAACACCCACTTTCAAAAATGGCCTTTTCACTCTCTTTCAGCTTTATTTATTTTTATTTGTGACAAGGCAAACAAACAAACAATTTCTCATCCTGAGCAACGATTGAATTTCAAAGTGTTCCGTCATATCAGGATGATGTACAGAGGAGCAAAGGGCCTCTACTGAACAAGAGAGACAACGACTGTGTGCAAGTTGAGTGTGCTCGTTGTGGAAACCAATGAAATGTCTAAATGTCTGAAATAACTTCCTTCAGTTCAACTCAGCTCTGGCTTGAGTAATCTGAACTTTGAAGAAAAGCTATGAGGACAATGTCCAAGAATGCAAAGCATGTTAAAGGAATTGTTGAACAATTTAAGAAATATGCATATTTGTTTTCTTGCGCTGAAAAAATCAATTTCAAGTTAATGTATGTGTGTTAAGAACAGAGCCCAAATTAAGATAGTTAGTTGAGCTAAGCATCAAGACTGGAGGTAGGGGGAAATGGCTAGCCTGGCTCTTAATGTTCAGAAATATACCTACAAACACCTCTCACTAATTAACATGTTATATCTTGGTTGTATTATTCATACACAAAAACAAAGGAGGACTTGGGTGCTGTTACTATAATTTGACGAACAACAGCCAGGTGTAGTGACTTGAGTCTTCTCATCACAGTGAGGACACCAGGTCACCAGATATCATCAAACTGATCGCCAAGAAGTAGTTCCAGCATGTAACTCTAAAAACAAATTCTGTATTTTTTTTTCATTGTTTGTGTGTTTTACAGACTTAAAAAACAACATGTTAAGGAGCTTTAGAAATGCTGGTTGAAGTCTTTATGCTAAGCGAAACTAACTGGCTCCAGTATCATACTTAATGCACAGATATGAAACTGATATTTATCCTTTCATCTCACTCTTAAAAAAAAGCAAAATATTTCCCAAAATGCTGAACTATGTCTTTAAGCAAGTAGAAACCATTTTATGGCAGTCAAAAAAACTTTTAGTTGCAAAAGCTGTTTTCTGTTTTTTCAAATTATATTGCATTAAATTATAAGACTGGCGTTATTACACATTTTTTGCATTGTCAGCTAATCCCATGAAAAGACCAAAACCAACAGGGCATTAGTTTGTCCTATATACTTTCTGACTTTGGTTCCATCCAATATGATAAGATTCAGTTCAACTGGATCATGCTGAATGAGAGGTCAAGGACTGTTGAAAATTTATCATCTGACTAATAATAAATATCTTTGAATGTATTCATGTTTCGGATGTATGGCAGAACTTAAGTTACTTTAATACAATATAGTATTTTGGTTTTGCATATTATAAATGTCATTATGCCAATCTCTGGGAATATCCACAAGTTATAGAAATAATTCAATTATTATGACAGAATTGTTTAAGTAATTGTTGTTAGTAAAACATTAATTTCCAACCACACATTTTTAATGTCTATTGGATCATACCCCTCATTGGTGTCCACTTCAGTGACGTTTTCTCTCTGACTCTGCAGCAGCATGGAGCAGATGTTGTACTGGCTCTCCAGCAGCAGAAAGGAGTCCAGATTACAGCAGAGCACACTGAGAAGTCTGCAGCAACACACACAAACAAACAAGATATCAAAATACAGAGAGGATGTGCATATTGAGATATTGTAGCTGAGCAGCAGCACTGAGCAGTTTGACTGTAATGTAGTACATACTGTACAGCAAGGCAGAATCATGCAGATGAAAAGCTCATTTGGATTTGTCTACTTCCCCTGGCTTTGTATGTCTGCAAGTGTTGGATCAGTTGACACAATTTTTCCCCACCAGCTTGCCGTAGCCAATTGTAAGCTTTGTTAAGTTGGAACCCTTGGGGAAAAGCTTCATGGTTCATTTTCAGTTGTTGGTAATGACACCAGGCCCAAGCAGGCTCTTAAGCTGCCTCAGCATTTTGAGGCTCTACAATGTGTTTTAGCTCTTTGTTTTCCAATACCTGTAGAGAGACTAATTATTGGAAAAATACTTTTTGAATAAAAGAAAATAATTTTATTTTAGAATACACATTGAATAAAATAAAACATGGTAGGTTTTAGTTTTTAACATCTTTTAAATAAATAAAACAATGTTTTCAATCTTTTTAAATGAAATGGTAACATTTAAATTACCACTAAATAAAATGTACAGTTAATCACATTTGTAAATGAATGACTTGTGATATTTGCAACAAATATCATAAAATGCCAAGAGACAGTTGTTGATGACTCTGCTGCACCATCATCTTAAAATTGGCATCATAACTCCTCCTCAGCTGTTGGTTAACAGCGACAAGATTGCTGTGTCCCTCTATGTTTCAGTAGGAAGGCGACAGCTTCAGTCAGGAGGGAAACATGCACGTTGCCGATATTTGGCGCCATCAGTTGTTGTGGGTGTATATTAACTTTAAAAGCGCTAGACCCCGGAAATAAGACGAGGTGAGTTTTTCAGACATATTTCCAGAAAGAAAAATGTGTTATCTAGAGTATGGTATATAGGTGGAATAAAGTAAATACATGGATTACCCTTGTTCCAAAGGGAACAAGGGTAATTGACATACGCACATAGACATACATAGAGACAGACATACATAGATTTTTTTACACTTAAACTTTTGGTTTAAATGAAAACTTTATGGAAAAAGCCTTATTTGCTTCATGGCTGAGAAGTAGAAGATCTATTCCACTCTCATGCTCGTGCCTCAAGTATGGAGCTAGAGCCAGGACGCAAGCTACCAGCACCTCTATACACGTTTTCACTTGTTTAACTCGTAAGCACATAGAAATTGTTGGTCTGCACGTCTAGTATATTATTTTTAGATAGCTTTATGACGTACGTGACCAAGTTTACTTCGTTCTTCTTCATCACTGCTATTAGTTTAGCACTTTTCAAAATAATGCTATAAAGTATACAAAAAAAATGCACAATGAAATTAACAGAAATGTCAGAGTTATTTTTACACATTTAAAAGGCCTTTTAAAACAGCTCTTTCCCGCTTTTCACAAAATGTCATTTCAATTTCTAATCGTGTGTGTTCCTTTACTGACATACAAGAGGTTGATCTGTGCATGTTGTTTAATGTGTTGTGTCTGTTAGTCCTTGTGAAACACATCACTTCTTCTAAGCAGCTGCTTCTTTTCCCGATGTGCTGGGCAGTTACTTGGACTACTGTTTGACTGACACCTCTACTCACACATTCTGACAGCAGCACAGCAAGAGGCTGAGAGTCTGTCAGGCCTTCTGACCTCTCTCTGTTTGAAACTAGGCAACAGAGAACCATGTCTGCTTCCAGTTTGTCTCTTTGATAGGCTTCTTTTATCAAGTGGGGTGAAGACTCACTGTCCAATCAGAGGTCTTTGAAATGTTTAACTGTTTTGAAGGGCAGTTCATTGGCAACCTTATTAAAACAGCAGTAGTAATAGTTTGCGTGTAAGAATTTCCATTTTAGAGGTAACTAATGAATATTTTAATTATCAATTAATCTGCTGATTCTTTTCTGAATTGATTCTTTAATCTATAAAGAAAATCAGAAAATAGTAAAAAAGAAACAATGACCATCAAAACTTCCCAGAGCCCAATTCGACTTGCTTGTTTTGTCCACTGAATTACTAGAAAACTATGAAAACCAGTATATATTCATATTAGTAGCTTGTTCATAAGCAGTCTTTGTTATTTTTGATTTGTTGCCGAGCTTCAAGAGGACAGGTTTTATGTAATATGAAACGAATGGGAGCGGCAGATAGTTAACGTATATAACATATTCTGGTTTAGTTTCAGTTAGCGTCCGTTTGTTAACCTAAATGAACTGAAACCAACATTCAGCTCAGTGCACGTTTAGTAAAGTAAGAAGAGGACTGCAGGGGCAATCGATTGTGTAACACTGCAGAGGACAAGTGGAGCGGCAATGGCAAGCTAGTAGAGCTCACCGGGGTTCAGGTAAGGCCTGCATCTTTATTTGTTGTTAACAGTCAAGGCATTCAGTTTATGGAGAGGGCTTTAACTTAGGGTGACATAAGGAAACAGAACAGACAACAGATCCGCTGAAAGGCTGTTAAACAATTTATCCCCTAAACATGATTACATTGTCAGTTTTATAGACTTCTACCAAACTGTGCTTCCCAGGATGGTCACCAGTGCACAGCTCTCCAGCGACACACAGAAACATACCCTCTGATGGCGATATATGGAGATCCAGCACTTTTGAGTAAAACTGTTGTTTTTGACAAGGGATCATAGCAGCTAATGCTGAAAGATTTGGTGTATTTTGCTAATCATAGTATGTGGCCAGCAAGGTATTATTGTAATGACAATCTGACTGGCTTGGCACAATTAGAAATGTACAGGCGGCTCCATAGGATCCAAACACCCTGATGTGGTTAATGCGTTAAGGCTAATTAACAACACAAAAAAGTCCACTGAAGTGGCACTACTAATTTTGAATTAAATAGTTTTGTTTTTTCTTTTAATAAAAACGAGGGACCATGTTACATTTAATTTCTCCACATTATTTCAGACTTCAGTCTTTCTACATTAGGGAGATTTTTAAAACACCACAGTCCATCTCACCTAAGCGCTTCAGTTTTTTGTTATTCAAGACAAGGATTTACAATTCACTTTATCCTATGCTGAAAGACTTGCATTTAAACACCCATTTATGACAGATGATTACTCCCTTAATAATGTGCCCACATGCATTAGAGGACTTGTGCATAAACCAATCAAAAACAGAAATCTACTTGCCAGTCTGACTGATGATCAGGCTACTGACTGATTAGTCATGCCTGTTCAGATGCAAAGGGTCAAGTTTACAGATGTACCATTTGGAAGGCATATCACTGACAGCTAGGTGGTCCTGCTTAAATCAATCATAAAATCATTAAAAGGTGCATTTAGAATGCAAAGAAAATCTCTGGAAATAGAAAGGAATTTTTTCCAGTATGTTTGTAAATTCTGCTTGTACCAAATTGGTAACTACACCACTCTTTACCAATGAAAACAGTTACTTAAAATTAATGATCTGCACATATCCAGGTAGCAGTACAAAAAGCTCACAGGCTGTGCATATACAAACATCAATTAAAAGCTTCATTTGCACTACATGCTACTCCCAACACCATGAAACTTTACAGTCGTGGGGAATCTGTAGGGAGTTTTTAATTCTGTCATTACTGAGCCTGAAACAAAACAAAGTAATCTATACCACACTGTTTTCTGACTTGCCACAAAATAAAACTAATAACTATAAAATAAAATATAGTAAAAAAACTATTTATTTTCTTTTATTTATTCCTTATCTATTCAACTCTGGTTTACTTTGTCTGGGGAGGTGAGACAACTACAACTGAACTCAAGTGAGGAAGAAATAATCAGACTGTATAAAAGAAGTTAACACAAAGTTACTCATTAGTTTGTGGACAAACGTTTTGAAGCCTCGAGTTTGACACTATATCACACTATTTTCAGACCTGGACCCGCACCTGTCTAATGTGAACGTATTTCTGGCTCTGGCCAAGTAGATTATTCAAACAATCTGTCAATGCACCTTGAAGTCCGTGAGTCTTTGAGTGTGGAGACTGGGATTCAGCCTTTGTCTTGGTTCTATTACTAACATTCATGTCTAAGCTGTACCGTACCTTTTTAGTTTTCACATGTTAAGGCTTCACCTTGACCAGAGAACTTCCTGAAATACAAACATAATCTTGATCTTCTCTACAACTCCAGCTACAATAAAGACTGTGACAGCTTCTTACGCCACCTCAGTGCACCTGCGCTTAGTGTTAACAAGATTTGTTATGCGCATGCCCTTCATTCATAATAATGTCTGTAGTATACGGTGGAGATTTTACTGCTGAATTTAAAAAAAAAATCTAAATCTAATCATGTGTGAGGTTCTGCACCAACACACACACTTGAGGTGTTCAGAGCCATCGATAGCAGAGAGAGTAGAATAAAGGCATCCAAACAATTCAGGAGAAAAACAGGGGGGAAAGAGAGATGGTTGCCATGACAACAAAGAGGCTTTTAGCAACAAGGGAAAAGGGTTGAGGGATTTTAGCACTCATTAGCTTGTGAGGATCAAGAGGGGTGGAAATTGTGGCTTCTTTTTTCAAGCGGGAGCCACTTCAGGAATGCTCAGCACATGTTTGCTTGACGGTGGTGCTGGTGATTATATACAGTCTATGGATTAAACCTGCGTTAGAGAAGTTTTAGAGCCTAAAAAGAATCAGCAGTTGTGACCTACTGCTGCAGTGTAGTCCAGGGCTGGTTTCAAACTGCTTCACTGATTCTGATGGCTGCTTAAAAGGAGAGGGTTAGCAATACTGTTATTGTCAACAAATCCCATTGAAAAAAACAACAACAAACATATCCTACGAACAGGTATCGTCTGTGCATTGATATATTTTATTCCTCTGGCCAATGAGCTTCATTGTTACTACTAAACTTTTAAAAACACATCAATGAGCTATACGGGTAACATAATCAATCATTACAGTAAACAAGGGCCCTGTAGTTTATTTTGAGTCACAGCTGAAAATAGGGCCCAACAAATCCACAGTTTACTCCTGTAATGTTTGCTAAAATCTGTAGCGCCCAGCTCTTCCAGGGAATTTTCTGAACCAGCTCCAATACATTTGTGACCCATTTATAAGAGTAAAAAAAACAGTGGTCTTAGAGCTGAGCGCAACAGACAAGGTAGGAAAGTAGTTAGAGATCTGTTGATTAAATGAATAATAGAGAATAACGCCCGACTTCAACAAGTAGAATATAAGCATCTACAGTACAAAACTGAGTAGCAGGGAACAAATATGCAGCTATTAAAAATGGAGAAGCCGCAATAGTTTAAAATACACCAACAAGCATATTTCTCACAATAAAATCATCTTTCTAAACATAAGCTTTGCTCACTATACTTTGTAGTTTACCTTTTTATATGTTGCATTTTAATATAAACAGACATTCAAGGGAAAAAAAACATTCGAATAGAATAATAACCTGGAGCTGTTATCTATTATTCATTGTGCACCAATCGAGATAGATAGACGCCTGTGCAAATTAAAATCCCCACACTCACCTGTCTACTGTGGTCATATAATCACACAAGCTTGCAGCATGTGTGGCTGTCTGCGTTTGACCTAAGGTGCCAGCCAAGTTTCTGTTTCTGATATAAAAGTTTACAAACAGCCAACGTGAACGTGTTTGTCCACAGTCAAACACAAGTTTTAAACCTCATGAATACATGCGCTCTGGTGAGGACAATCAGACAGTTCCTACCTGATATTTTTTATGCCAGTGACATATACACAAAGAAGTCTCTTAATCAGACAGGTGTTTGGTTGCCAGCATAATTACTTATTTTCTCAGTGGATTATATGTGCACAATCTGTAGTATCAAGGGTCTAGTAAGAGTATGAGTGGGTTTCAGAAAGTCAATCTTATTAAACATTTTAATGCTAATGTAATTCTTTTTAATACAAATGATCCAGGGTAACAAAACAAAGAAAACAAAAACAAAGAAAAATAATGACTCAGTGGAGGAACAACTCTTCTGATCTGACAGTGATGAAACAAGCAGGTACTAATGCATCGTTAATACTATCCACCATGAAGATTTACCTTAAAAATGTGTGTGGTAAACTGCTTCGTTACAGTACAAAAAAATTGAAGAAAATCCTAAAGATAAGACCGATGTATCTCCTGTGTGAGTGTGGTGTCAATGGACTTGTTTTTAATAAGGGCCTTTTAATGTTTTGTACTAACAAAGCACCGAATCTATTCCCTACTTTATAGAGAAAAATATGTACAGTTGTCAATGGCGAGAGGCAACTTATTTTCTGATCCTGTTTAAACTGTGTTCTGAATTACACATATGACATTTGTCAATTTAAAACATAATTTTGTCCGTCAAGAAAGCTGCAGTTTGAAAACTGGTTGCTGCCAGCTAGATAACTTACTCAGGCAGAAATATATCTCACCTGATGTGTTTAATCAAATGACTCTCAGTCCTTTTATCACATCATCTTCTCATGTAAGTTCTTTCACGCTAGCTTCAGTAATGTTAGCTTCAGTCATTGAGAGAATAAGTTATGACATCACATTCACGACTTTTGGGTTTGTGGTCTTTGTAATTATGTATTTTCACATTCTGATACCTCAACGGTTTTACATCAAACTGCAGCTTTCTTGACTTTGAAATGTATTTTAAATTGACCATCATCATATATGTAATTCAGAGCACAATTCAAACAGGATCAAAAATATAGTTTTTTCTTCCGAAGTAAGGTCCCATGGTGGTCCACCTGAAGGGGAGGGACTTAAGCTCTCTGTTTATATGTGCAGAAACCGCTAATGTAAAGGTTGTCGCAGTAAGAAAACACAGCAGCCTATTAGGGGCCCAGAAAATCCAAAACACACAGAGAAAAATACAATTATAGAGAGGCAATGGCCAAGGTTCTGGCCAAAAAAAAGTGCCATATATGTCTGACAGGAGGTGAGCAGCTAACAGTAGGCAGACTAGTGAGTAAAACTATAGCTCACTTAACCTTCAAGTAATGTTAGCACCAGAGCTGCTAACTCTCAGGCATCGCTCTCACACTACACAAAAATTTACTCACACAGAGAAAAACAAATAAATAACCGATCATGTCGACTTGGGGGTGAGTAACTCCAGCTGATGCAACACTGGCGTCACTCGCGCTGTGAGTCGTGGTAAATAACTAAAAGAGTTTTGCAAAATAAATATCTAAAATTTGAGGTCACAAACTTTCTCTGTTTGGGACTATAGCTGTGTTTCCATTAATGTTTATTAATGTGCATTTTGAGGCATCGCGTTAGAAAAGGTTGATGGAAACAGCAAAATTTGAAAAAAAGTCCTTAATTTCACAAAAAAGGTTTTTGCGCTTGCTTGTGGTGGTTTTTGTCTTTGTCGAAAAAGAGTTAATGCTGTGTTCTGTGTGCTTTGTGCTGAGAAAAGAGGTGGATGCAAATCTTGGCAGGTAGCCTTCATCATCTTGTTCTGTCAAATTATGCATTCACCTCTTAAAGGTCCTTTTTTAGATACTGTTTCTGCACACTGATCAAACAGGGTTATAACCGCATATTTTTGCTGAATCTCAATGAATGTTACTTCTACTAAGTATAATAAAATATTAATGACTCTAAACATTCATAAAATATATATTTCGAATAATTTCTCACCATTGATGAACCCCACAAAGAAAATTAAAGTGTTTAAAAGCATTATTTGGAGGTGCATGCAATTCTTGGAAGGCATGCAAAACTCAGCATAACACCGGATATTCCCATAACGTGTGGAAACATGGCTGCCCACTTGTCTGCTTGAAACACATTTCTCTCAGGTTCATGCGACTGGTTTTGACCCCATGCATATTGTTTATTACAGCCATGTGTAATGTCAACTACTGACGTAACTATGCTTGCCGTAGCCTGGTTTATTCGCTCCAAACCAGCTGATGGAAACACACACAAAAGTATGCTTAAAATTTGCATGACAAATCGATGGAAACACAGCTTATGAGCTGCACTGTATCCGAGGTGCTGAAGTGAACATTTGTGTGGATTTGTGGTGATTTCTGCCTATTTCCCCAAACAAAGACACAAAGAGGAAGGAAGACTAAATTATATACTGTATGTGTGCTGAAATAGCGGGGATGACAAACCTTGTAACCTTGTAAAAGTTGATCTACAGGAAAAACATATAAAAAAGCAACACAGAATGCCTGAGAGCTAAACTGCATTAAATTCTATTATACTTAGAATCATAACTCACCACCTGAAAAATGTGTTTCCAGTCACTTTATAAGTAAGCGATGATTCTGAGTCTGTAGCTAAACAGAGCAGTAAGACAAAGGGGCCTTACAAAATACATTTTAATGGCATTGAGTTCAACTGTGTAAGAAATTCAAAACAAGTTTAGTATATTAATGAATCTTTTTGTGTGTTAATGCGAAATCACACATATATAGATAGATGCAATAGACACATTTGTCAAGATCCAGTGCATGAATGGCCACAGTTAGCTCTACTTCCTGTGATGGTTTAACTTCTGAAGTGTATGCAAAACTGCTGTATGGTTTACTGGTCTGTGGTCATGCATACACTCATTTCCACAGCATCCTTAAGCAGCAACAGTAACAATGCTGCAACAATAACTACAACAGGAGCACTCTCCTGCCAGCTGCCATCAAACTATACAATACAGATCCTCTCTCCTGCTACAGTGACAACATCCTGAGTCAGCTTGCTGGGTGTACATTTGCCAATCTGTGACTGTTCGTTAAAGGCCCTGAAAAGTATGATCTCAATCAGCCTCTTTGAGCCTTTGAGTAATGGGGTCCTACATGAACACACTACACTAGAGATTTTTGCGTGTACTGTCTGTTAGTACCATTAATATTGTGTCTATTTGTCCCCTCTTTTGCAGTGCCGGCACGAAAGCTACTCTGTCACTAGATAAACGATACGCCTTGTTAACAGCAGATCAGCAGCACAGATGAGTGTAAAAAGCACAGTTGCGCACACACAGATATTTCTTATATTAACAGTACCATGCTGCCATATCCTTTCAAGCTATAGAAAATCTAAATTAAAACCAGTACCACTGTATTGAGGACGATGCGTTGGTAAAAAGTAGTGTTTACTTCTTTTTGGGGTTGAACTGTTGGAGACTGAACCGAAATCAAGCTATATTGAACCTTCAAACACAGAATTAAATTTACGGCCAAAAATAAAACATTTACTCAGAAGTTGTTGGTTCAACGTAATTATACCAATACCTCAAAATTAACATGGTATGACTTGACTTATTGATAGTTACATGCTACATTTAGCACATTTAGTGATCCACAGGGAGGCACAGAGTGTGAGTTTGTCAGTTAATCCATCAGTCTGGGTGGCAAAGGAATAGAGCATCTTGTTCCTTTCACTTGGCTTCTGGATGTTAATAGGAGTAGGCTGACTGACAGACAGAGTGAGTGCGTCAGCAAGGCTCCAAACAACTCAAAGCTATTGTGATTCAAAAAGCCTTTAGAAAGGCAAAGGAATCCACAGCAACCACTAAAGCACAACCAAGACACACATGTACCTGTATGTAAAAATGAATACACCCTCTGGCACAGATTGCTTTATGTCCCTTAAACACATGTTCAGCCATTTTTAGACTGTAGCACATTAATCTTAACAAAATAAAAGCTAACCTATCATTTAACCTACAATATGAAACTTTCCTCAGACAGATATTATTAAATCCTTTAATTATTTTTCAATACAGTATTACAGAATAGCCTTTCATTTTAGAGCAACATCTTCACCCCCTTAACTACCCTTCTCACTTCTTATGTTATCAGTTCTTCATAAATATAGAAATACACACACACACACACACACAAGCTTACCACTCTCTTATCCAGAGAAATCCTTTCATCAGCCTTTCAATGCTGGGTAATCAAGGTAAAAAGAACCATGTCAGTCTGCTATTGCCACAGGCTTAAGTGTGCCTGTGTGTGTGTTGTGTGTGTGTGTGTGTGTGTGTAGCCACTAGGTGCTAATCCAATACCTTGTGCTTCCCCACTGATGTAAAGTAATATTGAAAAAATATCAATCTCACCTCAGGCCGAATGTGTGAGACTGTTCATAGTGAAAGAGGGAATTAATCTTCGCATCTGAATTCACAGCAATCAGCCTGTCAATCAAATCCTGTGGAGTGAAATGAGAGGCTATGAAAAAGAACACAATAGCAGTTCTGGTGCAAAAATAATGTGTGGATTGTTGGAATGTTTAAGTTAAAAAAAATGTACATGAGCATCAGTGTATTGGGGGTTCAGGAGGAGGACTTTGTGAGATAAAACAAATGTGTGGGTGGTGGTTAAAGGCAAAATAAAAAGTGCAAACATGCCCTCAAATGGCTGAAGAAGGCATTGCATGAAGTCTGGACTACATAGTATGAATAACACTCACAGCAGTGGAGGTTGGCATCTCTCTCAGGGTGTATTCACTCTTGTTGGCTAGAGGCTGTCGGCCCAGCAACTCCCACACTGACTGGGAAGAGGAGAGCAGGTTGACCAAGGACAGGAAGGACTGGACAGAAAGAAAATGAGACAGACAGAAAGACAATTACAGGGTTAGACAAAGCAGTAAAAAGCAACAAGCAAGAAAAATAGGTGTACAGACTAAAGTTAGACTATACTCAGGTGTGTCATGGAAACTGTATATTGCTGATGAGGGATGGAGCAAATAATTGAGTTATAACAAACCATTGTCAATGTATTAATAAAAGAGAAGAAACACACACACAGGTGAAACTCAAAAAATTAGCATATCGTGCAAAAGTTCATTTACTTCAGTAATTCAACTTACAAAGGTGAAACTAATATATTATATTGACTCATTACATGCAAAGTGAGATATTTCAAGCCTTTATTTGATATAATTTCGATGATTATGGCTTACAGCTTATGAAAACCCCAAATTCAAAATCTCAGAAAATTAGAATATTGTAAAAAAGGTTCAGTATTGTAGGCTCAAAGTGTCACACTATATATATATCTATATGTATCTATATATATATCTATATACATATCTATATATATCTATATATATATCTATCATATATATATCTATATATATCTATATATCTATATATATATATATATATATATATACATATATATATACATATATATATAGATATATATATATATGTATACATATATATATATAACATATATATATAGATATATAGTAAGAAGATAAAAGAAAAACGTGATAGCTCGAGTAGCCAGTTGATCAGTTGATGTCTGATGTTGATATCTATTTGATATCTATCTATCTAGCATATTTTGTCCATGTTGAAAATTTAGAATGATGCAAAAAAAATCATGAAAAATCATGAAAAATGTTTGGGATGAGATGTAAGATGTGAAATGATTACACAACGAAACTACATCTGAACATGTGAACACAAGAAGAATGATAAACCACAGAATCACTGGATCAAGGAGTATAGGGCAATACATGGCCAAGAAAAACAACTCACATGATAGTCATCCAACACATTGAACAAAATTCTAAACCCACAAAAAGTGCTATCCGATCCCTCTTCCATACAACTATGCGCACATCAGAGCCAGTCTGTGCATATTTAGTTTGTTTTGTCTCACAGAGATCAAGGCACAAAACGTCACACACATTTTTAACAGCAAATTTTTATCTCTTTCCAACACAAACTCAATTCTGGAGCTCTGTTGCTATGTGCTGGCTGGGATGGACTTGAAGGTCTGACTGCATGCATGTAACCTGGCAGCTGACCCACTGATAAGGCAGGCTTTAAAGTCACCAGTGGCAGGGCACAGTTCACACCTCGCTGGCTGTCCGTATTCACTTGGCTAGTTTCACTGAGAGGGACAACTTTGCTCCTGTCAGAGGCCAACATATACAGACACACACTGGGGCTTCACATGGAAAGTTTGAGCCTGTCCTAGTCCCAAACTTGTGCCAAATTAAAAAAATTCATCTGCAAAGAGGATTCATTCTCAAGCTTTAAAACACATTTTCTACAGACACACTGATAGTAAACTACAGCTACGGAAATGTAACCATGCATGTCTCAGCTCAATCAATTCAGTTTGATCCTATTTTAGAGTATACACCTTGATATGAAATGTCAGTTTACTCTCCCTCTCTCACACACACACATACAAACAATACCTTGAGGCAGCTCCTGTCAATGGGGTCCATGGGTGTAGGCTTGGGACGGACCACCTTGATATCTTCGCTGCCGCACTCAAGAGCAGACCACAGCTCTACCACCAGTGCCCGGACAAATCCTACGACAATGCATCAAGGCAGTGGTTTCAATATGGATTTGTATCAACTATTGAGTTGACACAAACTTTAAGTTATGATGTTAAAATTACAAGGTTCTACGTGGTGGGAGTGCAGTTGTTTAAATGTTTTAATACAGGAACATTAAAAGATTTAAAAAATGAGAAAACCCTACTATTACGAACAGGGTGTTTTTCTTGGCATTTTAGCTTTGGTTGAACTACCCATATGCCCCAAAAATTACAATTTGACTCTTCCAAATCTAAAATTCAGTTTTACACTACACACTAACAAATTGTATTGGCTGTATGCCTCTATCTCTGCCTCCTTTGCATCTAGCATTAATATGTACCTGATATGTGGAATGTATTCAGATGATTTACTATGCTGCTTAAATGTCAGACATTAAAATCTGATTTCCAAATAACCAAATCTCATATCCTTACAAACACCTGACAGTTTACACATCATCTTGCTCTCTCTTTACCCATTTATCCCATCACTAACAATTTGACATAGATTTTGCTCCCTCGGTTGCTCAATGCCTGATTTATTGTATGTGGCCAAGACAAAAACAACCTGGAAGCCTTAAAAATCACAGCTAGTAAGTTTTTGTTTGTGCAAGTAAGTGCTTTAGTACCTGATCTGTGCAAAGCCACCACCCCTGGAGCAGTTGTTGCCACCTGTGTCACCATCACACCATATCCAAACTTCTCACAGCGGCTCACCTGCATAAAACACACAGAAAAATATCAAAATTTTATCTCTTTACTTTAGTTTCTTATTTAAATCAAAAATAAATAAGCGGTTGAGACTGACAGAAAAACAAGGGATTCATGTAGAAAACAGGGACCTGATCTTGTAGCAAACAGAACCTTTATTTTGGAAAAAAAGGGCAATTGTAATTTTGCCTTTTGTGATTCATTATGCAAACTATGCTATGACACTGCTAGAATACTGAAAAGGCACTACATAATGTAGTTTAGTACACTTAGGAGAAATCAAATTGCAAATTGATTTTTGAGTGTGCAGTCCCTTCATTAATTACAACACAATGTCACAACTAAAAATAGACTAAATATAATTACATTCCATAATTAAAGTGAAATGCCAAATGAGAGAAGCAATTACAAGAGTGCGTAAACAATGGCAGTAAATTAAGCCCACAGGGGATTAGCTAAGGTTTGCATTAAAACTGAGAGCGTGTGTGTGTGTGTGTATGTGTGTACAATATGAATCATGGACAATGCTATGTACCTAAGGCATATGTAGAGTCCAAATATTGATAAATTAAACACAGTATGGAAATAACAGCATGTAACAACCTCCAGGCTACTTGTGAATACTGAACAGTCTTCAGGAAATATGACTGTGGCCTTGAGTAGGAGCAGGAGCAACACATTACCACATCTGCTGCAAAATGAATTGGGGATACCGATGACACAGGCCAAAAGGATGACTAAAGGTTTTTAAGACAGATTATGTTCTGCAGGATAAGCCATTTTAGAAAAAAAAATACTAGAAATACTTTAAAGAAATACTAAATTTTAAATATTTATGTATGTTAACAAAAAATATTATGCTGTATGGTCTATTGCTAAAGATGTGCTTCTGCAAGCCAAATAAAAACTCAATAAATAAATGTACTTGCAACAATTTGTGTGTAATGAATGACTTTAGTCCCAATCCTGCTGTGGCTGCAGTGCTGCATTACTGTAACTCAAGTCAACACAGCAAATAACAACTTGAACAGCATAAAAGTACTTTGGCACATTGATGCTATCAAGAAAGATTAAAAAACTAGCCACTGCCAAAAGATAATCCTTCCAGGACTTACGTAAGAATGAAACAGTACCATCTAACTATCTCAATATCGCCGCTTATCAGCACTCAAGTCCAGTGCTTTGTAAAATTCACACTGGTCTGATTGTTCTGATTGGTTTGATTCATATGAAGGTGCTACAATAGCCTATTCTGACCAGTTTACATTTTAACTTCAGTGCTTTTACAACTAAATAATTCTGGCAATGTCTGGAGTTTGTGCTTAGTAGTAGTAGTAGTAGTAGTAGTAGTAGTAGTAGTAGTAGTATTTTACATCAGCTGTTCCAAAGTCTGCACTTATTGGATTGCAGATTAGAAAAGATTGAAAAGGAAATGAGCAGTGATGCTCCCTCAGTACTACAGTTGAGGTGTCCTTGAGCAAGTCATTTGATCCCCAAACCGCTCCACTGGGGCCTTTTAGTGACTAACTGCAGGTGGATTGGGCAGCTTCCACGTGTGGTTGTGTGTGTAAGTGTGTATGTGCGGAACAGGGTGTTATTGTACAAGAGCTTTTGGTTCCATAAACATAAAGGTTGGAAAAACTCTAAATATGTGCACAGGGTAGCAGTACACTTGGCAAACTGGGTATAAATATGCAAAAGTAGTGAATAAAAAGACAACATTTTGAACACTGTGATGTTTTATGATGGAAAAGGACCAAATTCAAAATATCTACAGTACTTGTGTTGCATTGTAAAGTACAGTTTTTGTTGTTACCTGTAGTTTTTTAGTAAAGCGAGAGAACATGTAGGAGATACACTCCTTCATGGCTCCTGTCTGCTGGAGCAGCAGTAGGCCTTTAGGAGTTGCAGCAAAGTTCAGCAGGCTGTCCAACAATGTCTCCTCCCAGATGAGCCTGTTCCAAAGCCAAAGAAAGAGACGGAGTAATTCTGGACATTACATTACTTGCTGTGCCGTTGTTCGCTCTATAGTATGGTAGGGAATTGGATTTCTCCAGAATCACATACCCCACCCTTTGCACTTGCACTTGTAAATCAAGTAGAAATCAGAGACTGATTAAAAGACTTAGTCTATTATAGGTCTACAGGTTTTTACAGTAGCCTACTGCTTTGAAATGTGTTTTATATATATATTTTTTGCTCCCCAGACCATTTCATGTCTGTTGCAGCCGTTAAAATAAACAGGTTTCATTTTTCTTATGTGAGGCTGAATATTTGTAGAAGTTTGTTATGGATATTGAAATAAATTTTAATATGAACATAGGCTATTTATTTCAGGTTAGTAGCTTTCTTATAGGATGTTTGTGTTTGGAACACTTTTGAGTGTTAAATTAATCAAATTTTTGAAGTGACACAAGTTTTTAATGTGAGGTAGAATATCACTTATTCAGTGCCCGAGCCTTTTAATGTAGAAATGCCGACACACAGCAGAGCTGAAAGAATAAGGCTGATATTTTCATACAGCTCATAAGAACACTTTAAATCAATGCATTAATATTATAGACTACGCCTGTTATTTTAGGCATTCACACTGTCTGCGATTTTCTGTCTCCCTGCTTGTGTAAGCTGCAGCTGTGTTACATAGACTATGTTGAATTTGAATTGCTCTTCGTTTGTAAAATATGACGTTCTGATGCCCGTGAACTTGTCTGTGATTGGTTATCTGCTGCCAACACTGCCTCTTTTATGCGAACATGCTCATGGCTGGAGTCTTAAACACTGGGTTGAGTTACTGAGTTCATAACCAACTTCGTGGTACTGCCAATGCCGACTGCGATTGTTAGGGTTAGTTAAGCCAGATAACTACGTATGTTATCTGGTATCTATACATGTTGGTATAGGTGTTTGCTTTGGTGTTTGTCTGGTTTGCAATCACTTAAAATATTTCCATTTGCATATAAACATATTAAAATGTATTGGGTATGTTTATAAGCTTAAAGTCATAAGAGTGTGAGTGTGTGAGTGTGTGTGTGTGTGTGTGTGTTGTGTGTGTGTGTGTGTGTGTGTGTGTGTGTGTGTGTGTCCTCACATGTTCTGCAGCTCCTGTGTGGATGTTCCAGCACTGGCTCCAGGTACCGGGGTTGGAACCCTTTCTGACAAGGAACTGGTCTAGTAATAAAGGAAGAAAAGTATTTCATATTTTCATATTTTATGAGTGTGTGGGCACTTCTGAAGATTTTGACCAGAATTATTAACCTCCTTATTCACACCATGCTCCTAAAATAGTGGGAGACTAACAAGCAGCTTCCTATGTTTTCAGATCAAATTAACATAAGCCTACAGACTCATATAAGAATATTTGTGAGTGAAGATACAACATTTGGACCAAATAAAACCTACTCTAGAAGACTGAATTCATGTCCATTACCCTAAATGGGTTGTATATAAAACACTAGGTTTATCGACCTAAGCACCATCTGACAACATAATCAGGGTCAAACTGTCTTTGTTGTCGATCAAACCATTAAATGTTTTTTCTCTGTGAACTAAAAAAATAACAAGCTTCCTTAAAATACCTCCAATGAACTATGGGGTCCATGTTGGTGTCTGTGTTTAGTGGGTGGACTGGGGTCAATGCTGTGGCTGCACTAAATAGATACACAAAAATAAATGAGGAGGTGGATTTGAGACATCATATAGTACGTGCTGTCTAGTGTATGACCGTTGCAGTACATGCAGGCTGATAATTAATATTTAACACACGCACTGGGTAAAGAGCCAGAAGGGAGTGAGTAGGAAAAGGTTGTAGACTGATGCCACAATGTCTCATACAAGTTAATTTTTGACATGGATGTTTTAGATAAAGAGGTGAGAGGCGAGGTGGGTTTCTGAAGGAAATCTACTGTTGAAACTTTAATGATGTCTCCTAACAGTTTGAAACTGTTTCACTACTTGTCTTTTTTATTATTTTCAGTATTGCTTTTCAGGACACACTATATTGCTATAGGTTTGGATGCTTTGTTAGGACATTTGCAGTAAAATATATACTCAATAACATGGAGGGATTACAAAAGTTAGTTAATGAAGAGAGAACATTGCATTCATCAAGCTAATTAAACATGACAGGAGTATTCTAGCTGTGGAAACTCATCATTAAACGTGGACACGCCTGTATTCTTCAACCAGTCAAAATCTAATGGCAAACCTAAGTCGCTGACTATGTTTTTCACTGATTTAAAAAGTAAGTTTGATCAGTGTTTTATTGAGAAATTTTGTCCAGGTACCTTTTTCCATGCAGCAGCTACAGCCTTGTGCAGGCCATAGGGTCGGAGGACCTGTAAACCCTCACAGGTGTTGTATATCTGTCTACAAACAAAGATAAAGGCTCCACATAATGTATGGGATGTGTTGGATTCACATAGTGATGACAGCTCCTTATCCAGCAGCCTGAGGGTGAACTGGACAACGACATGAGCTGCAAAGGTTCTGCAGAGGAGAGAGGAAACAGACAAACAGAAATATGCTCACAAGAGATAAAAGAGACCAATTTTCATGTGTGAAATACAAAGTGTTTTGCTTAGAAAAGTTACAAATGTGCAAAGTAAAAATTGTATCAAGGCGACTCAAAACCGTCCTGATCTCGATCTGTGACTTTTCTATGGTATGTTGGGGGAGTTATGGTGTACTTGCCCTTATTTTCTAAATGTCAAATACATCCTAGAACATTTGTTTATTGCTGTTAGAGACCCATTTGTATCGTTCCCTGATTTTCAATGTATCAAAATTCACAGTCTTTCCCTGTCTAGACTAGATCTCCAACATCCTTGATTGACAAGAAACATGGTCATTTAAGTCCCCGGTGCACTTTTATATGCTAATTTTTACAACATATTTTCAGAGGAGTTACATCTAAGAATAAGTGGCAGACTAGAGCACCTTAGTCAAAACAAGTACTGAGTTTTTTCCTCAGTAGTGCCATCAGCCTTGGTGAATGTATTATTGCTAATTCACAACAACAGACTGTTTCAGGTTGGACAAGCTGACCCAGGTTACAGAACGGCCGAGGTCAACCAATTAAAACAGAATACAAGACAAAGTTTGGGCCTCTGAGTCACCCTGAGTATCTTTAATAAAAGTAGTTTTTGCTGTAATGACACATAAAATCAAAGATATAATCGCAGTGACTGACAAACCAGCAACCTCCTTTGGTCTAATCTGCTCTCTGTGCAGAACGAGGAGGATTTGTTATGCAAACCTAACTCTATATGTCGTCGTCTTCTTGCTATTCACTACCATGAAAGACATAAAACTACACTGTGGATTTAATCATAATTCAATCACTCTGTCTCACCTCTCACTGTGGGCTACAACTAGATTCTTCTCGTATAAGAAGAGGGCTAATCCTCTGTCAGTGTTTGCGATGCGAGCCAGCACATCAGCGATGAGAGTCAGTGTAGCTGCAGGAGATTTTAATTTGGCCTGCAAACCGTGGACAATAAACAGATATAAATTACCCAGCTGATTCAGAAACAAGGGATGAACAAATATTGAACATTGAAATAACATCATTAACTTTCACAATGATGGAAATGAGAAGAGCTATTATATTTTCATAATCAATGCCTCCGCAATTTTAAACAGTTTTTGAAAGGTTGACTGATGGGAAGGATAAAACTTGGTTTGGGGTAATGGTTGAGGTTAGGATTAGTGTGTGGCTATAGACCGTGCATTTGTAGATATATACTAGGGGAATAGTTAAGGCAAATATTGGTGGATAAAATTAGAGGTACTAGTTAGGGAATCCATCATGTTAATGGACAGTAGGGTGAAGGCTAAAGGCCAAAGCATTTATAATAATTGAAGCTGTCATATTCTAATATTTTGTGTTGTTTTAATAGTCCCTGATATAAATTTGAGACCACTAGAAAGCTCACAACTGGAATACCCAAACAGAGTACAGTTGTATCGTGAAGGTAATATTTTCTTTGTTGTTTTTATTTGTACTGTTAATAATGTTTGGCAGTAAAAAATGAGAGGGTACGAGGTTACCATTGGTGGGGTGTCGCAGTGGATAAGAAACATGCCTGACCTGGGTCAGAGACCAATTCCCCAAAGTAACACATCCACCAATGTGTCCCTGAGCACGACTTTCTATATGTAACTATTTCTTAACTATTTAAAAATATCTATAGTATTTGTGGTATGTTTCTGTAAACCAACCTGAGGTCTATTCTACTCATACTGTATTAAATCTAATTACAAATGATGTGTTTGTACAGGCATGTGTGTGTTTTTGACCTGCTGTCCATTGAGCAGAGCTATAACAGGAGCCAGCAGTGTCTCTATTACAGGGGGCTGGTAGAGACACTCTGCAGCACACTCTGTCCTCTCACACAGCATCCACAGCACCTCCATGGCTAGACCGCTGGGCGACAGGGAGTCTGAACACACAAATGGTCAATTATAATGTTTCTCCAACTGAATTAATATGTGCTTTGTGTTTGGCCTGTGTCTATACATTATTTAGTTGAATTAAAAGCATGCAAATAGATCCTATAATATTCATGTCCTTTAAAACTGAGACTAAACACACAGCTAATGAATGCTTGTGGGGATTTCTTTAATACAGTACGTTTTGTAGATTGGCCACATATTACATTTGTCATCATTTGTCATTTTGCTGATAATACCTACTTTTACTTATTTTGAGTAAATTATAGGCGTAGATCTCCACCATATTCACATCCATAATTTTAAAAACATTTTGGGTACATTCATCATCAGTGAAAAGCTTCATTATTTTTGTGACATTATTAAAATTTTAATTAAATATTGTATCCTCCAGCCAAAAGTAACTCCCTCATACACATACATTAATTCTGCATCTACCGCTGACATTGCAATCTGTAGCATCATGATGCTACTTAAAATATACTCTCATGACTGGTGCAGATGATCTTAACCACACTGCAGGTAAAATAATAATATAAATCTATGACTTGCTCAAAATGACTCCATGCAGCAGCCAAATGACATTATTCTCTGACAAAGTCAAGGTAGGGGAGACTATTGATCACTGGCAGGAAACTTGCTGCAGTGTAATTCATGAGAATGAATGGTGCAATAAAGCAAGGTCTTCCATAGTACTGCATGCCTCAGTACAAGGTTAAGAGATAAAAGATATGGTCTGATCAATGCTGTTATGCCTCATCGAAAGGGTCGCTATGTTCCTTCAGTCCCTGATTCACAATCTGGACTGAAACCAAGGAGGAAGTCCAAACTCATTGACAGAGTTAATATCCGTGTATTAGTGTGTGCGGCCCCACCTGTGTGTGAGGTGTCACTGCGCGGAGGTGTGGGGTTTTGGTACATGATGTTAATCAGGATGACAACCAGGTCTGTCAGGTTAATGGGATCTGAAACAGGATATGATAAATAAGTAAATCAGTCTGGTTAGTCAGTGTCTAGACTGATACAGTGAAAGCAGTGGGTAGTACTGAGAAGGAAATGGACATGTCCATGTCTGAAGTTTTGGTAATCTTATAGACAAGGATGCTGTTTTAGTATCCGGTGTGTTTAAAAATTGCTTGACATCGGGATGAATGCAACAATCAATTGTATTTTACCTGAATGTAACTAAAAAGTTTATTTGAAAAGAGTATTTACAGTAAAATACATTTTATAATAAGCATGTCTAAAAGGGGCTTTATGCACCATATCATATATGATAACCCATAATTCATATTACAGCTAAAACTATTAGTCCATTTACAGATTTGTTAATTAATTAACATAAAATAAACTGATTAACATTTTCGATCATCAAAAATGTCATTGGGTCTGGGAAATTGTGATAATCATATTTCAGGATTTTCACACTTTATATACCCTAAATCTATTCATCAGAAAAACAAATAAAAATTAAAATAATTGTTATTTATATATTACATATTAAAATATAAATGTGACATGCACATTATGTTATACATGTTACCAACAACTGATTATACATTCTCATTATCTGTGTATTTTAGTAGCAGCATAAGAAACATTTTCCATATTTTAAGGAAAACACTGCTGAAGAAATGTAAGTTAAAACTAGTCTGGTCACATCCTCGTGGTGCCATTACTGATCTGATCTGTTTGAACTGAATATATTAACAAGTGTGTGAAATGTCTGGACTTCTTGGCACTGTGCCTTAATGGTACTATAAATGTAAAAAAATATGACAATAAATGATGTTTTAATTTCTTTCAGTTGGTGTGTGTCTATGAGAGAGCACCAACTCTTTCAGTGACAGAGAAATGATAAAATCAGATAAACCAACCAGTCACTGTGGCAAAATGGGATGAAAGAAATAATCTAAATAAAATAGAGAAAATCTTCTAAAACGTGTGGACAGTATTTTGATCAAATAAATTATTAGCACAGTGGAAAATTGTTTAGGAATTGACACATATGATAAAATGATCTTGGTGTGAACTTCAAGGTGCAACAGGTCTCTAACCAAAGCGTGGACCTTATGATTAATTTATATCACTCTAATGTCAATGATTTGATTGCCTCCAGACTGACTTGGAAGAAGAGTGATTAATAGTGAAATAAAACATGGTTCAGAGAGGTGACAGCAGACGATGAGTCTGTTTTAATGGTCTTCCTACGTATCATTTATGCTGTTACATAACTTTTCAGTGATTAAGACAGGGTGTGGGGACATAATCGCTACATGGGAGGAAAGGAGGGAGTTGGTACCATGCGTAAGCTGATCAGACACATTCCTACATGAGATTAAATGATGTAAAAGATTGGAGAGATTGTTTGTTAGAATTACTATGGGAGAATCAATGATCTGATAAGGGCAATAAACTACGTTGACTGTGGCTGCTGTTCGATCCTTGGCTCCTCCAGTCAAAATGTCAAAATGGGCAAGATACTGAACCCCATACTGCTACCAGTGGTGTGGCTGTGTGTGAATGATTAGTTTCTTGCATGGCAGACTGCCATCAGTGTGGGAATGGTAGTACAGTCCATTTAACATGCGAAGCTGGAGAGATTGTTTTGTTGTAAAATCACTAAGGGGAGAGGTGAGAGATGTTCTGCACAGGGCAATAAACTACAAACATCAAGCCTAACGTAACTTAAGTCCAAATCAGTCAATTAAACCATTAGTGAATTCCTTTGAGTCCTTCAAATACCAGCAATGGACAATATCTTGTCCACATAACAATGTCTTCACCTGTTTACAGTGTTTGCACATTAAAGAAATAGTTTGACATTTTGAGAATTATGCTTAATCGCTTTTTGCTGTAGAGTTAGATAAGGAGATACCACGCAATCAGTCAGTTCTCTTAGCTCAGCACAAAGACTGAAAACAAGGGGAAATAGCTAGCCTGGCTCTGTCCAAAGGTAACAAAATTTGCCACCAACATCTTAATTAACATTTACTCTATACAAAACAACTATTTATTTATTTATTTATTAGTTTATTTGACAGGGACAGTGTACATTAATTAACATTGCTGCAAATGCACCAGAATTAGCCAAAAGGCTATTTTTCATCCGTTGTCCCTGGACGGATCTTTGTTTGTGATTTGTTGTTTTACAGGGAGCTACTGTATGTGCTGGACTATTTCTTGGCCAGGACCAGTTGCCAGGTACATAACGCTCTGTAAAACAACAAGTTTTTACTATTATAATATTGTATTAGCTGATAGTGGGATCTTGTAACCTTTGGACACAGACAGACTAGCTGCGTCCCTGTTTCAAGTCTTTGTGCTAAGCTAAAAAAAAAACAATACTTAACATAGACAATAATGAGAGTCAAACTACTACATGTGTAGTTTGACTACAGTCAAACCTTTTTACGGCTTTATAGTGGAGCAAGTATGTAAGAAATTAAATATTATACCAGCATGTTTTGACAGATGTCTAGTATTGTACCTTTGCGTTTCCTCACTTTGATAGGAAAGAGCTTTCTCCCATTGGTGTAGATGAGAAGTTTCCCAAGGACACACAGCGAATGCACAAAGAAGGCATATTCAAGCTCTTTTCCTGTATAAACACTCCTTTGTGCTGAACCTGAAACATTAACAGAAGACACAAATTTTAAGCTTGAACTGTGTAGACGTTTGCTGTAATCATATTTCAAGTTTCCATGAGGTGCAAATAAGACATATGAGATACAAATAAGAAAAATAAATGTACTTTTCTAACCAATGGTTAACTCATCGTATAAAACCTCAAGTGTTACAAAACTAAAATCAAAGGGGTTCATTTGGTAGAATCAGTTTGCATGGCCAAAAGACCATCCACAAGAAAACGATTAAAGGTCAATGAGTATTTGTAAAGATGTTTTGCCTGATGAAGCTCTAGTACTGAAATGTTTCCAGCTCTTAATAAGTTAGACAGTATGCAGGAGTTTTTTTGCAACTATTTATAAAAATAGCAAATTTAAAAAATACACTTTGCAATATTCTATTATACTAAATGTTATTCATAAAATCTAGATGAATGCTCTTTTTGCAAGGATGTGGTGGAGAGACACTTAAAAGCTTCATATCTAAAGCTTCTGTAATAGAATGAGATTGACAAATGAAAAAGGTCTGTGGTAACCTTGCAGTGCCACTTGGGTACAAAAAAATCAAAAAGAAGCACAGCTCAGAAAAACTCTTCTTTTATGAGGAGTGTATCAGTGACGGGGAGTTGGCGTATCTCCACTCATCCAAGGCAAGGTCAAAATATTCAGACTCGAGGAGCCAGCTGGCTTACAGGAGATAACACACTGACAACAACATTCCCCTACGCCCAATCCCCCACTATTTTCTCTCACTTACAATTCAATGTGTGTATATATGTGTGTATATATATATTAGTGGTGGGCATAGATTATTTCTTTAATCTACTGTAGATTAATCTCACTGTAATCTTGAAATTAAGATTAAAATGGCTCATTTGAATTCTGCTGAAGGCATTCAGAATATGTGTGCAAACAGGTTTCAAGACTACAAACTGCTTGAGAAAGCTGTTCTACTATGATAGTTGGTGATGAAAATAAATCATGTTCAATAAGATGGCTGTCGGGGTATCTGAAAGTAGTGTAGGAGCCAGGTATGGGTTCTTGAAAGCTCCCTTGGTTGCTCACAAGTTTTAGTCACATGCTGTGGGTGCTGACAGTAAATTGGGATATCACCTGTTCACATTAGAGAGGGGGTGATGGGGGAAAGCCTAATTTTTACTGACCGCGGTTCACAGTGTTTCTAGCAGCTTATTTAATGGATAACTTCATTGATCACCTGTAGTCTGACTTTACCTTTAACAAACCATCAAATGCAGCAATCGGAATCCTTGAATTATTGGACCATCAGCGCGTCTGGCAGACAGTTTTTCCCTACTCAGCCTCTCGGTGTCTACATTATAGTTTTTAGTTAGACGCCTTTATACTGTTTATTAGCACTTCTGTGTACTTGTGACTCATATAAATGTTCGTACACAAAGTGCTGTCCAACAGCTGTCTGTGGACGTGTTGCTACACTTAGTGTGAGTAAATACCGCACAATGCGTTTTTTAATCAACCGGCACATCAATAGCTAACCTGGCTAGTTGTAAACAAACAGCTGGCCGAGCGAGGTTAACTGTAACGCCGTCAACTCGGGTGAGACGTCATTCCCAGCTCCGCCCTCCGAGGTAACGCAGCAACAGCTGCATCCATGTTAGCACGTCACGTTTGATGTGGTAATTTCACCGTAGGCACACACGCAGGTTCGAAGACTCGTTCTTGCCCCCTACAGTGTAATTCGGCTACGTATACATCTGCACTAACATATCAAGCTTGCGTAGAATAGACCCAGCTCCCAACCCAACTTTGAGAATAGATTAACGGCGATATTTTTTTTATCGCCCGATAAGAGTCTCACGTTAACGCGCCGATAACGGCCCATCACTAATATATATATGCGCATGCCTGCCATATTATACCCTATTCGTCTCATTTTTTGGTAATAGTGGCTTTTAGCTTCAGCTTAATCATTAATTTAGTCACATCTTTCAGTGCGTATTCATTTTTCAACCTTCTATCATTCCTTTCTCTCCATTCCTCTCAACAGTTTTTCTGCATGCTTTATCTTTTGTTTCTCTTTCTTTCTACTGTTTTTCTCTGCACTCGTCTGTTTTAATGACAGCAGGAACAGCGTGTGCGCATTTAGGAAACTGAATAAATGATGACTGCCAAGACTAGGTACAAATGCATTTAACACCCACAGGCTTCAAATGGAGCATTACTTTCTCATTAGGCTTTCACAGTACTTCAGTCTGAGTGTATTATTTTTTGGTTTGTTTCACAGCACACATTAAATCATCATTACGCCAAACGTGCCAATGTTTACCACACAGAGTGAGACTCAGAGTGAAGATTGGTATTCAGATATGCCTGAGAGAGTACATAAACCTGTTTAAAAAATCATGAGTTTATGGACCGTTTCACTTACTAGTTGTCTGTGGCTCCGCTGACTGGGGATCAGTAGTCTCATTTGCAAAACGTTCACAGGATTCACTGTAATGTGTACACTGCTGAAGGGCTGCTACAATCTGAAAAAATGAAAAGATTAAAACAATGCATGCTATTATGGTTGCTGCAAACACGTCATTGGCTAAAAGTAATGACAACTGCTAATCTCCTGTGCCAAATTTGGATGCTGCTATGAACAAACCAAAAACAACAGGCTTACTGAGAGTTTGTTGAGAATGTCGATCTCCTATCGAACCTCTTAAGAGTTTTAAGACTAGAAACATTTGTTTGAATCTAAATCTGAGCACTTCAGGGAATTTCGATTCACTGCAATGCAAGAGTAGTTTAAGTTTACAGTGTTTTGAAAGAGTTATTGACATTTACGTCAGAGAAAGTTTCAAGGGGTCAGTTCACAGTAATCCTCTCTAAAGTCAGAGTAAGAGTTGAGAGGGAGGTTAAGGATTAAACAATCAATTCTTAAATGTCAAAGTGACACAACACTTGTGCCCTCTCAAAAACTCCTACATTGCCTCGCAATGTTTGGGTTTGTGAATTACACATATACACACAAATACAGAGGCACAAATAAGAATTTCAATGTAGGTGTCAGTCAAATGCAGCCAATCTTTTGGCCAGTCTCTGCCCTTCTCACCACCTGTTATTAATCTGAATATATATATTGTGGTACAGTAAAAGGGAGGAACAAAAAGAGCAAAGTCAGTTTCTTGCTGCAAGGCCCAATGATGAAACCAGAAAAATGTAGAAAGGAAAAACATGTCAAGCTGGAAATAGATCCGCAACAGCCCCATAGAGGAGCTGAATTTGTCCTTTTGCAGTCCTACAGGACAGAAAGCATAACAGAGTTCGTTTTATATTCCTAACATTCCTTTCCTAAGTTTCTTCATTCTTGAATGCACTTAACAGTGCCTAAATGAGATTGTGGGTGTGAATGCTTGTTTGGTTGGCTGTTTCTCTGTGGTGCCAGACTTCTCATTACAAAGGAGTTAGTGAGTTTAGGGATATTAAATGTTGAGTGAATCACTCACCAGAGACTTGTATTTTCTCTCCAAGAGTCTCAGAACCACAGTCCTACTGTAGTATCCATGCTGAGAGGCAGAGAGGAATAGGATAGAAGATATAGGGGAATGAGATAAAGACACTATTGAACAACACATGAAAAGGATCGTGTATACAAAAATGCACTCTGCACAACTAAAAAAAAAAAAACACCAGTTCATTTGCTATACACACCATCCACTTTTTAAACCAGGTAGCTTTAATGTCCAGTAAGGCCAGTAGGTGAATGGATTCCAGAGCTTTCTCTGTCCCTGGTGAGGCTGATCCAGGTTCATGATGGAAGGACAACAGGGAGAATGTGCTCTCAATAACTTCCTCCATGTATCTTAATCAGGGTAGAAAGAAGACAAAAATAAATGTACTGAAAGTAAAACCATTATCTATACACAAGAAAGAAAAGTAAAGTACATTTGGTACATCTGGGTTGAACCAGTTAGAACACCATTACAGTATACTGTACATTTAAGCAAATTTGTGGAGCATGACATTGTGCACCAAGTTCCATGCTGCTCTAAATTGCAGTAAGATATCTTACTGGCATTTACAATTATTATTTTGCATCACATACTGTCCTAATTCATAAATCAGTGACATCTGAGACAGTGAGTGTTGGATGTGGAGACCTGCCAGCCCTGACTTCATATTCGGCTAAAACTCACTTCTCTGGATGGCGGATCCAAAAGGTTGTCACCTCCTTTTGAAAGTCATTCATCAATCGAATCTGAGGTAAGACAGACAGAGAGAGAAAGCTTTAATGTTTCTGCATGGTGATATACTTCAAATACTGTAAGATAAAAGGTAAAGATACTGTACCTGTTTGAGAAGACGACTGATCTCAGGTCTGTTGATGTCGATGGTAGCCGAGCTACTTGGAAAGCTTAGCTTGTGAGACAGAAAGCTTGACTCCACACTTTTAGCTGCACAGCAAAAGGCAACATACACTTATTACAGATAATGCATTACTGCATGACAATATTCATAATATAGCATATATACACACACAATACATTTACAATGCACATATTTTTAAATTGAACAAATGTTGTTGTTACGTCATTTTGTTCCCAACTATTTATACAATGTACAGTAAAGACATTATACTATCTCATACATCTTGATCCATCTTGATCTGTGATTTAAGTGTTCTCTTCATATTTTTAGCAGTGTAATTGCTCCTTTGTATTGCCAGAGAGAGAGACCATAAACTAACTAAAAGCAGCAGGAGAATTGTCATATTATTTGAGTTTGGAGGGTGATCTGAGGAGGAGGGTTTTGATAAGTGTCCAGGTCGCTACATTCACAGATGTGAATGGGTAGGAAATTCCAGATGACGTTAGTGGGGAAAACATTTTTTGTCATTTGGAACGAGAAATTAAGAAGAGTGAACCCTTTAAAATGTAATTTTCCTCTTGATAAAAATACATTTCCATTGTTCAGTTCACACATGAAAGTGCTCCACATGGACTCAGACCAGTCAGAATGGCCTACCCAAGCTGGTGTAGATCTCTCTTGTTACATTCAGTGGAGAGGAGGAGAAACTTTTGGCAAAGAACTGCAGTACGCTATCCTGATGGAGGGAAGGGGAAAAGACAAGTTATCAGCACATATACACACGTACACACATATAATCAATCAATGACACCTAAATGTTAAATCATAAGAAGACATAATGGAAATTAATCAAGATTATTATAAAAAAGATCAGCAGCCTGTACTGAGAAAGTGGCCCCCATATTTACTCCCAGTTAGCGCTCAGTCATTAGTGTTATCTTGTCTTCTCCCCAAAGATTGTGTGGCAGGACTGCACATACGATTATGTGTATTATAATCATTATTTATAAAGCCTGGAATGATTCCCAAAAAAATCACATAATTATTATTGATTAATTTGTGAATTAATTAAGTGTGAATTTGTAGAGCAACGATTGCTCCACAACTGAGGCTGATCAGGACTCACGGTGAGGTCGGGATCGTTCAGAGCAGCACAGAGGTTCCTGCGTAGGCCACTCCAGCTCTCACAGTTCAACACATCAGACGGAGGAGCACAGCAGAGGGCCTGAAGAGCCTCCCAACGCACCTACACACAGAGTTACATTATTTCTCCGGACTAGACTGTTCATCATATCATATTAACATTTATGGCAGTGATTTCCACATTGTGTGGTTTGTAGCTCTTTTAAGCAAAATAATGTTTAATCCTCATTTATTCATCTCCAGGTGTACGTGTGTACTTAAGCTGGTACAAAATGGCAAAAACCATGGACAACATCGACCCAGCTGAACAGGTAAATCGAAATAAAAATTCTTAAATAAACATATTTGTCGGATCTCTGTGATATTTTCTATTAAGCCAATGTCTACTGGTAATAACTTGTTTAAACAAAGAGTGATTTTTTTCAGGCCTGAAGCGGTAAATAATCTTGAAACTCAGTGAAAAATGAGACAGAAGATTATATATCACATTGCTTTTGGTTCTCATCCTGTTGATCATCTGACAACCCCTCAGATGTTGGTAGGATGGAAAACACTGATCTGTGGCACAGTGCTACACATGACTCTCCAGTGTACTGACAAAAACTATGCAACAGCAATGTACGCCTTCTTAATGTCTACGTGTAAAGGAGCCTTTCTACCTCTTTGGGTCTGCTGGAGTCAAGTTTTTCAGCCAAAGCTTGCAGCTGCTCTTGTCTGATGAATGCATAACTCTGGAAACGAAAATGGAGATGAAACAAAAATTCTGATTCACCATAAAGCATTTTTTTTTTTTTACAAATCTTTCATTGTCTGATGGTACCACACCAACATTTTTCAGGGGTCTCTGGGTCATTCTACTGACGTTGCCCTACATTCAGTCTACCATGGATAGGAACTAATTTCTCCACAGCAGCACAACAGCAGTTGTGACCAATGCCATTCAGAGATTGGAGCTAAAATACAATCTTTTATGAGTCAACAATTATGAGTCAACAATAATCTAAGACAGTAGAAGGCAAGACAATAAAGTAATTGTAACCATTTATTGTCATCAGAGTATAGCTACTGTATCTTTGACCTGGTTGAAGGAAGAGTCACTGTCAGAGCAGTTGTCGGTGTACTGGCTGTTGGACTGACTGTGCTGCTTCTTTCTGTGCATCTCCTCCTTTCTCATCTGGTCCTCCTCAAATTTATTCATTGAAGACTCCACCACCATTATCATGGTGTTTTTCAATGTCTGCATCATCTGCTGGTACCTGTCAGAGACAGAAGTACATTAGTGTATTAATATTATTAAAGTCAACTTGTTTTAGAATCATTTAACTAAACCCTTTCCATGTTAGCTGACGTATTTCCATCTGCTCTGTGACTATGTGTATGATTTAGCAGAAATCCAACTGCTTGCTTGTTATTGCAAAGACCATCCTACTTAAATAAAGTATCAAACTCCACACTAACTGCCTATAACTTTAAGTTGGGAAGAAACCAGGCAATAAACATAATGTAAATGCCAACAAGATTGTCTTTTCCCACAATAAACAACTGTTCCATAAGCTACAGTTTAAGTTATATCAATGACATCTGACTACATTAGCTAGCTTCTTATCTCAGAATATTAAGCTACACATACAATATTAAGATGTATATAGCATGTGTGAAATAATCCCAGAATACTTTATCTACTAACAGTGGCTCTGTGACATTTGTCTTCACCTTTCTGACATCTCTAAAAAGCAAGAAACAGGTATAGAATACAATCCAACTTCAACAACTGAAACTAAATGAACACTAAATGTAAATGGACACTTATGGACAGCATTATACAGAAATAGACCCTGGAGGATGTCAGAGGTTTGCACAGTTCACACAGAACGTAATGATTATCTGTGAAATTACTCCACAGGAGAGGTTACACGAAGAAAACAAACAGAAACACAGATAATTGTTTGAGATACACTCACTCAGCCGAGTCTCTGGTCCTTCGGGTGACAGCGTGGATCAAGGTGTCGTGACCTGAGCTTATTGCGTGTTGTCCATCTCCTCTTGTCAAGTTCTTGGTCTCTTCTTCCACCACAGTCCCCAATGAACTCTCCACGTACTGACGGAGGTACTTGACAAACTCATAACTGGAAAGAGAGCAATGAAAGATTAAAACCTACCATATAGTATATCTGTTGTATACCTGGCACTTGACAATCAATAAGAGGCCAATAAAAAGTAGAAATGTTATCGTATTGTCTTTTAAGAAAATGTGCAGAAAAACCTAAGGTTTAGCCTGGATAGCTGCATACTGTACAGCAGTTATTATTGCAGGCAGTCTCATGGTTTAACATGATGCTGTGGCTGATATTAACCTACCTACTAGAAAATGGTAGCAGTAGTACACCACTCCATTTTAATAGTTGACAAGAACAATTTCAACACAACATATTTCAATAGGTGAGCCAATCAAGAATAAATGCATCTGTGATGTCAAGTTAATCTTAGTTATCTGACTTCATTTTAATTAAAAAAATAATGCTTGATTTAACAATTTTGAACAGTGACTTCACGAATGACTATATTACAAATACTTACAGAAATACATGTTTGTTTATTACAAGTATATGGGGCCTACTGCCATAATATTTAATTCTCACAGACTTACTTGTGGAAGTTCTTGTCAGTCTCCTCCAGGTGAAGAAGGATCTCTTCAGCACATTCGGTCGATGGAGCACCAGAGATTCTGTCATTAATGCTTCTCAAAAGCTGCTTGAGCAGGGACTGCAACTCCACCTCATCTTCAGCTGACAGCTGAGACATCTCTACAGCAGGTCCTTAAGATGGGATAGAATAGAGTGGTTGGTTTTCCAGGGTTTAAAATGTGTATGTGTATGGTGGTGAGGTCCCAATTCCCTGTGTAGTGCCACCGAGGGTTAGACAGACAGCTTTAGTTCAGAAGGGAGGTTTTTTCCCTTTACAGCCATAAATCAACACTAAATAAACTAACAAAATACTGTGCAAGAAATTTCCAAAAATTGATTTCACTTCCCCTACAAATAGATTGAAGGGGGAAAACATCATCACCTCCAACCAACAATAAAAAGAGAGCTGGGGGTCACGTGATTAACCATAGTGTAAGTCCAGCAAATACAATAAAAAGTAGAATTTACACACCAAAATCTATCAGGACGCTTTATTAGTCTGATATCAATTTCTGTGTTCAGCACATAGGTGAAAAATGCACGTTTTGGCTATGCCCTTTACAGTATCCGTTTGTCAATTATCAATCAGTTTAATCACCACCAAGTGTGATAACTGGCTATCCTTCTGGTAAAAATATTTCTTTCATAGTGAAAATAAGATCCACACAGCAGTTTCCACTCAAATATAAAAATAAAGATCTAACAGCAACAATTAACGGTATGCTGTTAACTCAATCGGATTATGTGATATTTACGTTTTTACTTTGAAGTCAAAACCTGTTAAGTTAATTGCTTCCCTCTGGTTAGCTTTGCTGCTAACTACAAGACGCTAGCTAAAGGCAAAACTGCCCAATTTTAACTGACACCGCAGCTGACCTAAAAACCTAAAGCCTCCCCGCGGGTTAACCAAACACCCAAAGAGAACGACGTCATTTGCAGCACATTTCAAACCTGTCACCTTGTTTTGGGACTTAAAGAAGCTTTTTCATCCAGGTAGCATTTTGGGGAAGCGCTTGCCACCGATTGCTGCGTCTCTATGGAAACGTTCACTTAGCGTAAAGTACGGTGCATTATGGGACTACAGGCTGCCTTCCCGAAGAGTCGGAAATATGGTTTTCACGAGTAAGATATACATAATGAGAGGAACAAAAGATTAAACATGACAAAGAAATTCGTGATGTGAGTGATTTATCAAACGTATCAGCAAAATTCCTCAATGAATAGTGTGAATATACTTCTATAAAGTATTGCTCGCGAGCTTTAAAACTTTGACGGTTTTTCTTCAGCGGTTTTGAATGCAGCACCCATGAAGTACGTTGTCACATGACTCAATGTTTTGCTCCTGTTACCGGGTGCTGGACCAGGAGACCTCTCTACCTTCTGAATACGTCTGTCTGTCAAGCCTGAAATTTATCGTAAATTTACTATGTAGGAGTAGCGACATGTTTTATTCACACGCCTGACTTAGTAGTTAACGTTAGGTTTTGAAATCACTACGTTTAATCTTCGGAATACGCTTTAGCTACTAAGCTAGCATCAGCATCAACGGTGGTGACTATGGCGGCAGTTGACAGCTTTCAGTTTTTGTACAGAGAAATTTCTCGGTCGTGCAGTTTTTACTTTGAAACCCTGGCCCTGGTCGGTGCTCTGTACACGGCCAGCAGGGCAGTAATCCTGCTGAGAGACTGCTGCACGTTGATCAGGGTGCATTTCCTGCCAAGAATGATCCCAAGTAAGAAGCTGACCCAAAGATTTGGTGACTGGGCTGTTATTTATGGTAAGGATTTAGCAGGTGATCACAGCAGAAACAATGAGAGCGCATCATGTTGTATAGCTGTATGACAAGAGGGGGAGAGGAGAGTATGCATTAATTTTTGTTAACTTCACTTCTCTCAGTGAGATTTGGGCATCACACTGACCTAATTACAAAACTAGGGCTGCTGTTATTTTTAGAGCTTAAACAATTAATCAATTAGTAGACCAACAGAAAAAGAATGGGCAGCAATTTTTATAATTGACTTATCGTTTAAGTTATTTATCAAGCAAAAAACCCTGTACGCAGAACAAGCGGTTGACGATGGATGGATGGATGGATGGATGAAGCAAAAAATGGCAAACATTCGCTGCTGGTTTCAGCTTCTCAAATTTGACGACTTGCTGCGTTTCTTTGTTTGATATAATTGTAAAATAATTATATTTGGGAATGCACATGTTGGTTTCACAAAACAAGAAATATGAAGATGTCAGCTTGGCCTTTAAGAAATTGCAAGGAGACATTTTTACTTTAAAGTAGTAAAAAATGTCCAGGATGACATTTTCAAATTGCAGTCCAAAAGATATTCATTTTACAGTTATATAAAACAGAGAAAGCGCGCATTTTCCCTACATTTGAGTAGCTGGAACCAGCAGATGTTTGGGATTTGTTAAGTGAACTGATCAAAATTGTTGATATTTAATTTCGTAGTAATCAACTAACTATTAGCTTATTATTCAGTAATAAATGAAAATTCATCTGAGGTTTTGAGGCCATAGTGATGATGTTCATTGATAAATATTGTCCTCTTTCCTGTCAGGTGCATCAGAGCCTGTTGCCCAAGCCTATGCGGAGGAGTTGGCCAGGCACGGTATCAGTATTATTTTTGTCACTCAGGACCACACCTCTGTTAGAGACACCGCTGCGTCCCTCTCCCAGAGCTACGGAGTGGAAACTGTTGTCGTCCTAGCTGACTTCTCTCTGGACCAGGCAGCCAGCAAGCCCATCAAAGAAGCAATGAGGGGTAAAGACATTGGATTCCTGGTGAACTGTGTGGGAGAGTCTTTTGCTTACCCTCAGAGCCTGATTGAAATGCCTGAGCAGGGTCTGTTGGACTTGGTGAACAAGAACGTCGCAGTCGCTACTCTGATGACCCGGATGGTGCTGCCAGGGATGGTGGAGCGTAGCAGAGGAGCTGTGGTCAATATATCATTGGGTGCTTGCTGCAGACCTATGCCTGGAAGAGTGACACTCACCGCCTTCACTGTGAGATAAAACACACAGGATATCTGCCTCTTGTGGATGCACATACACAAAGATACAGATCTGTGCCCTCTACAGCAGATATTTTGATTCGTATGAAAAGCCACTTGTAAATAAATATTACAAATAATGACTATTCCAAATAATGTCTATTAATGCTATTGCTAGAATCTCTCAGCAGAGTAAAGCACTTTTTAAAAGTAAAATCCAACTCACGTTTGAGGGTAATGTGTGGGGCTAACACAAGCACATCAAACTGCCTCCCTCTTGCCATTGTCATTCCTTCTTCTTCTGTCCACAAAGTAAAAACATAATCATATGCATTTTATTCTTTCCTGACAATAATCCTCTTTCCCTTTTTTCTCCTGACATTTTAGGGCTACCTGGATAATTTCTCAAGAGCTCTTCACCTTGAGTACAGCGGCAAAGGGATCTTTGTCCAAAGTCTGATTCCTTTCCAGGTAGATTTCCTGATATGACTGTTAAACAAGTAGGGCTGGGTTCTGAATCTAAATACATTTTGTGTGCCAACCAGAATGTGTCAAGCACTGAAAGCTGGCTTCAAAGCTCAGTCACCCATAATCTTGTTTACTTATTCTGTGATTAAAAATCTAAATTTTGACACCTTTGTTTATATAAAGCTCTGTTGTTAAATGAAAGTAAGGGTTTTGCAGAAAAGATGTTTATATTCTTAAAGTATTGGTTTTGGTGCAGAAACTCAGGTATTACATCAGCAGTACTTTCCAACCTTATACCCAACACTAGTACCCCGCCCTGCAGTAAAAAGATACTACACTCAGCTGCCAGCTTATTAGTTACACCTAGCTAAAACTTATGAAGTCTAATACAACAATACAGAATTAAAGTCGTACCTTTATGAAGATTATAATGTTCAGTTTTTTGTTGAAATTGTGTTAGAGAGGTGTTGATTTAACTCTGTGGTCATTTTGAAGGATGTAGTTTGTGGTGCTGATGACCTATATTATGTAGTTTTCCGTTACCAGTACCAGCTCGACTCGACTTCGACTCAGTTTGGCCATGCTCCTATTTCCATTGCAGATAGTACCCAGAGATAGAACCCCTCAATGTAGCTGGTCGTCACAGCAACCCCACACACAACTGTTGCGACTTAATTACATTATACAGAGAGGTGTTTCAACTATATCCACCTCCATTTGTCCCCTCCGTTCATATTAGTGAAGTGCTAAATAATATAAAGAACTGCACCACAAGGTACAGCACCATTAAATGGAATTCAACAACACTCATTTCAAAGAAAACTTCATGAAGGATTTATTTTAGCTAGGTGTATCTAATAAACTGGAAACTGAGTGCATTTACCTAAGTGTTTTTACTGATTACACTTCCAGCCTCTGTGTCAGTGCTTGATATACAGTATGTGTGTATGTGTAACCAGATAGCCTCAAGTGGACGACAGCAATCATCAAGAGAAGGCTGGTTTGTACCAAGGCCAGATGTATATTCTCGCCACGCCATCTCCACCCTCGGCATCTCTAATAGGACCACCGGCTACTGGCCCCATTCACTGCAGGTTGGCACAAAATGGGTCATCATGTCCGTTTGTAATTGGTATACTCTCAGAAAGTTGGTGACAAGATTACACGTTTGTCAAGAGTATATCTCTGATACATCCCATGCCTTTGTGAAAACAGGATCTAAAGCATAAAACATACATTTCTGTATGATGATCTCTTTCTCTCTGTTGTTTTTCTTCGCAGTATGGACTGATGAGATGTATTCCAGAGTGGATTTGGGTTCTTGGCTCACGTGTGCTCATCAGTTCAAGCTAAGAGCTTACTTCTCCCTTCACTTAACTTAACCCAGTTACTGGATCTTCTTGTTACTGAAGTGAATGTAGAGTTTTAATTTCTTCAGCCATAAGTTTAAATTTCTTAAACTCTGAGGCTCTGTTGAGGTTTGGTAGTTGAGAGATTTTCCTCTATTGATTTGGTATCAGTTTCTAGGGAAGTTGCAGTGGAATTCACCTGAAATAATGAACAAATATAACTCATGTGTTACTGGTACTGTGGGCTGATAAATCAGTTAGATTCTAACTTAACTAAAGAAACCAGACTACATGATGATACATGTCTTAATGGTGAACAGACATGGGGTGGGGAAACTGGGTTTGACTTTGAGTTTAGATTGTAAACTTGCTCATGATTATTGGAGCAATAACACGCTGACATAATTTGGTTTGGTGCTTGGACGTTTCAACCCTTTGAACTATTATGAGGTAAGGTAATAATTACACATCGGCAGGCAGGTGCGACGTTACATAAGAAGAAAGCAATAATAAAGGAATCTACTTCCATAAAATGAACAAAATCATAATATGAAGAAGAAATAAATACACAGACACATCTGAATTTGCGTAATACATTCTGACATTCAGTGGCACAGACCTCTTTAATGCATTAACCTATATCGTGTGTAATCTAATTCTATCCTAAAGGTTTTTGGGTTTTGTATGCTGTGATAGTCACTGTGGGTTTTTTTGAAAAGGACTCGTGTGCTGACTTTTGACTTTCCAGTTCTTTCTGGTTATACCTGCTTTGTACCAGCGCTGACCACACCCATGTGAAACACATACAAAGAAGAGATGTAAACACCCCAAAAACCAAACCCAACATCATTCAAAGTTAGAAGCAGACTGATATCATAGTTTAGATTAATTCCTCAAAATTTAATATTATGCAACACTAATTTAAAGTTTAATCCAAATCTACGCAACATGATAATTGAGGGTGAAACAGCCATTTTTAGCTCAAACTCTAAATTGTGACTAAAGCAAATGTAAATCGAAATACATTCTTGCAATGTGAATATGCCTTTTAGCTTATTTGGCTTCTTGGTCTGATCAAAGATCAGAGTGTTGACAGCAAATAAGTGCGTGGTGGTGAATGGGGAACGATAGCTTTAGGTGGAGGTGCTGTCATTCCTCAAGAGTACAAGATTAAAGCATCTCAAGGAGTGAATTTGAAATGCACTGAAGAGTGAGATTGTAAGATATTTGAGCTAAGTTTAGTATAAGTGGATATTGCTCTAAAATAAGTATTTATATTGTGAGTAATGTGAACATATTCAGGTATATTTTGTTGAGTGATTGCTTACATATACAGTACAGAATTTACAAATGTTGGCTTAAATATTATGTGTCATCATAGCACAAACACAATAAATATTTCTCCATTCTCATAGTGTCTGGGTTTTTTATTTCAATGAATGGAAGGTGGCCATATATATCTTAATAAAAATGCTGGATTAAATAAAAGCGTCTGTCTTCAAAGATTAGTTTTCTATCTTACTGGTAAATGTTTGGTTTCCAGCGTAAATGAAATGTTGACTGATCTATAGCCTGAAGGCCACAACCCCTTTGTTTTTCTCGTAAAACATCAGGATGGTGTAAATCATTTACGTCCGTGAACAGACACCATGCCGGCTGCCAGAGTTTACCTTGTGACCCCCCTCAGATCAGCCCTGTCCGTAAACCTGATGAACACACGTGAGGTGTAGTCTGCAGAGCAATCCTGGGCTGAATTGGGATGTTTACCAGAATTTTTGGCTATGCTCTATGTGTAAATATCATCCACAGATATGTGCCAATCTTTCAGAGGCATGTAGTTCATGTCTGTGTGAAATAGGTAAAGTTGTGAATGTATTTTGTTTGTTGTTTAGAAAATGCAATAATTCATAAGGTAAGTAAATTTGGTAACACTTGATAATTAACATTTATATAGCTCCTTTTCATAGAAATAATGAAGCCTAAAGTGCTATAAAATAAAGAGAATCAAGAAAAACTGCTGTAACTGCAAGTTTGATTGAAGCAGAATTGCCACAGAAATAAAATACAAGTAACAGGACAAAACAGCGTGGTTAGTTACATGCTAGTTTTTAGGTAACATTTTTTAGTTTTAGTGTTGAGCTTGGAGGCTAGTTGTTGTAGTTAGGCTGGTGTCCTTCCAGATAAGATGCCAAAGGAAGAACGAAAAGACAGTTTCATCTTTCTTCTTCACTTTCTCTCTTCCTCCCAAGACAGCTGTCTTCATCCACGTTTTTCCTCTGTGAGTTTGTTTAACTGGTAAGTTGATTTTAAAAAAATACATATCTGTTCTCTCTCTAATATACGGTAAATAATTTTATACTGTACATGGACTGGAAAAATGTGTAAGTTAATCGATTTATTTTTGGAATTTTATGTTAATGATGTACAGTAATCTACTATGCAATATTCGCACAATTTAAAATAAAAGATATGCATACCAGTTGTACTTGCGAGAGCATAATAACAGCTCAAAAGGGGAAGTAATTTAATGTAGTAAGAATTTACATTCTCAAAAGACGATAAGAAAAACATTATATTCATATGATGTGAACAGCTACCCATTAGTCAAACATTTGAACACATACAAAATATTATTCTGACTAAATCAACAGTAAAATCAGTAAAACATAGGGGGGAGCCCTATGCATTAACCATAAAAGAGAAATCATTTCTAAAATTCTGAATTAATGTTTCATTATGTAAAAGAAACCCAATCAATACATAAATATAAATATTTTTAAATGCTTATAAACTTAGCAGCCTTAACTACTTAGGGAGTTCATCTGTATTTGCACGTCATTATTTGAGCTACTGTTCTTCTTTGAATTAAGATTTGCAGTGTTTGGTATGAACCAAGGTTAATGTCTTGGTTTTCAGCAGATAAGTAGCTTATGTTTTGGAGAATCAGCAGCTGTGGCTTCTATCAACAGACTCACAGGCCTGGGAGAAATGATACAGTTTGGCCTTGTAAGAGAGTCTGACTTTTATACCCACAGCGATTTCTGTAAGACCTTTCATTTAACAGCAAAATGAAAAACAACAGGGCCAATCAAGGGGCGTTAACCGGATTGCTAATGAAATTAATAAAAAGCAGACTACAATTCTGTTTTCAAAATATTCTCTTTGAATAAACCGATAATAGTGTAAATACTTCTTAAATAATTCAAAGATACCTTCAGAGGTCATTGTATTAGACAACACTGTCTGTTTGTGAGTCTGAATGGATTGTTTTTGTCCTCACACAGAAAGAAGGACAACTGGCGGCTGACATGGGTGAATGGGATCTGCTGGGCCGCCTGTTGGATAAAGTGCAGAGCCACTCCACAGTGATCGGAAAGGTCTGGCTCACCGTGCTGTTTGTGTTCCGCATCCTGGTCCTGCGCACCGGCGCTGAGAAGGTGTGGTCACATATTCACCCTTTTAAACATACTTCACAGGGAGCCCATGATTAGCAACAATGCAGGTGAAATAACTGTGCTAGTATCAAAGGGGTGTAACACTTGGGACAATATCAATAGGTCTCTGGATTGGGAATGTCTCAAACCTCCAATGAGTAGTGCTTAAAAAGGCAGAAATGCCAGCACATCATTTTTTATGATCATTTTGAGCATTGAACATTGTTCCTACCATCTCTTTCCTCTAATCTTGTCTAGGTGTGGGGCGATGAGCAATCTGACTTTGTCTGTAACACTCAGCAGCCTGGCTGTGAGAATGTCTGCTACGACAAAGCCTTCCCCATCTCCCATGTTCGCTTTTGGGCCTTCCAGATTATGGCTATAGCGACTCCGAAGCTTCTGTACCTCGGTCACGTACTTCATGTGATCCACATTGAGAAGAAGGTGTGTCACTCCAGTGGGCAGTAAAATATGCAAAATGTGGCTTTAGATTGATGTTACAAATAAATAATGCTCTGTACAGACTTCAGGGCCCATGATATCACTAATTATGAAATGACATCCCTGTGTCACTTTACAGTAGACAGGACTTACATAATTCTATTCTTAAATTTATTTTGTATGCTTTTATTTTTCATTTCTCATTCATCTATACTTATTTATTTCCTTGTGATGCTGCAGCACCTTAATTTCCCCTCTGGGGATCTATAAAAGCTTATCTTAGCTTCTCGTAGTGCGAAACCCAAAGAGAATTATTACCAAATCTGCTACTCAAATTTTTTAGCTAATTTTGTTTCACATATTTACTGTATGTTTGAGTCTAAGTGGGCCACTCTCATCAGTCCTATTAGGCAGCTGTTTCAAGAAAACAAGTTCAGATAAACCAATTATATACTTCCTTTCCTGTTCAAATGTTAGCTTTAGCAGTGAAGGATGTGGAGCAGCTAAAGACACAGATATTTGTCACTGAATTATTGGAGACCAAGCCAAAGTTAAAAGAAGAGTGAACTTTATGTGGCGACAAACAGAACACAAAATGAATGCTAACGTTTTTCTGTCTTGTGAAAGTGCACAATAGTCTCTTAACGCATGAATATAACCACAATGGTAGCTGGTGAGATATGGTGGCAGTGGATCTGTCACTGTGCAAAAAGATTGATTGATTATTGCAGCTTTAAAGCTATACTTTACTACAGTTCTACAGTACTTTACTACAGCAGAATAAAGTATCAACACTTCCATAAAAACTTCTGAGACTATTCTTCCAGTTTAATCAACTATCTGTTGATCATCCATATGCTCATGTTGCCCTCATATTTTATATTATATTCATATTTTTTCCAAAATATATCTAAAAACACAACTTCCAGTGCTTCAACATTTAAAGGAGGGTGACAGCGTTATACCAATAATTGTTGTCATATTTTGGCAAAACTCTTGGGACTTTATATCTCATAAATTCCTGATCTTCACTCAGCAGACTGGCAGTAGTATTGCATCCATCTTGCTTCTTTCAGCCAAATTACTTTGAATACATCTGCACCGCCTCTAAATCTGTCTTTTTCAGCTTACTGGAAGATGCCTAACTATTTTCTTGTCCTTCCAATCCAAGGTAAAGGAGAGGATGAAGAAGCATGCTGATTTGGATGACCAGGCCACTCTGTTCCTTAGAAGGGCCTACAAAGTTCCCAAGTACACCAAGATCACTGGCAAGATCAGCATCCGAGGCCGTGTCCTTCGCAGTTATGTCCTCCATCTTCTGGCCAAGATTGTGCTGGAGGTTTTGTTCATCTGGGGTCAGTACTTTCTTTTCGGTTTCACACTCCAGCCTCGTTATGTCTGCGCCACCTCACCTTGCCCTCACAAAGTGGACTGCTTCCTGTCCAGGCCCACAGAGAAGTCAGTCATCATCTGGTTCATGCTGGTGGCAGCAATTGTCTCCCTCATCCTCAGCCTGGTGGAGCTGTTCTATCTGTGTTCAAAAGCTGTGAAGGAGTGCATAACGAGGAGGCAGGATTACACCGTGACCCCCGGTGACACCTCCACTTTTGGGAAGGAAAGCTTTTAAAAGCCGCGACGAGATGATCCAAAATTGTGTCAACCTGGAGCTGGAGCTCCAAGGAAGAAAATTAGGGTTGAACGGGGTCACGGGCGGGGTTAAGGAGGCTGCTAAGAATATACCACCTGAGAACAACAACATAGGGGAGGTCCACATCTGAAGCATCGAGGCTGTGATAGGTTGATCGGTCAAATTCCCGAGTTACAGTATTTGTGTGCTTTGGCTTTGGGGTGGAAAGGGGTGTGTGTGTGCAGTCAGGGTAGTCAGCTTTTTGTAAACACAACTAAGTCACATGCAAAAATAAGTACTGAAAGTGACTTAAAGTGACTTTTGTGACATAATATAAACAAACCATTTTTTCTTGCATGTTACAGAGCTGTCATTTTAAAACAGTAGATTTTTTTGATAGATTTTGCTAAGAGTCCTTCTTTGGAATGATTTAAGACTATGTTATTACATTTTTGATTGAATAAACTTCTCATATTCAGATTGGATCTCTACCTTTTCTAACTTTGTTCAACCATTTCTGAGATAAGAAGCAGTTCTGATGAATGTGTATAAGAATGGTCCATACTTGATCACACTGTTGTTTCATTAAATTATCATGCTCTTATGTCCCCACCCTAATCTCTCTTATGTCCCCACCCTAGTCTCTGAAATTCACAAAGGGTTTTCACATTGAGAACAGCCTCATCATCCAAACCACTGAAGACAACTTATTAATCTATCATACTGTAAATACTGTAAAACAGCTACAATTGCTGTAACGCATACAAAGCATTTAGTTAATTGTGTGATGAAAGAATGCTTTTCAATTCAGATTAAAATTTTGAAATCATTAATAGGCCCCTGAGAATAAATGAATCAGCAGAGCTCATATTTATAAACATTGTGTTCCTTTTAAACACGCTATCATCAGCAAAAAATGTATTCCTCAGCAAAAAAGTAAGTATTAATTAATTATTAATTAATTAAGTTTAGCAAAGATATGTCTGGTATTGCTATTATTATTTTGAGTACTTTTAAAGAAATTATTTGTTATATAGGTGTTCTGGGAAATACACTTATTTGCTTTCTTCATGTTAAATATGAAGCTACCACAGGGAGACAATTAGCTTGGCTCAGCACGAAGACTGGAAACTAGGAGAAACTGCTAACCTGACTCTGTCCAAAGGTAACAAAATGTGCTTACAAGCACGTCTAAAGCTCAGTAATTAACCGGTTATACAGATGGGTAAAAAATTAAAGGGAAAACCAACATGAGGTATCTCAGTCACAGGAAACATGAACGTGGTCTCCGTCACATCACGGTTTCCAAAGAGCTGTTGTGAAACTCAATGTTGGAGGCTCTGACAGTCACCAACTTGGCAGTCCCTACGCCAGATAATTCCAAAAATGGGAAAAGAGGTGGAGCTGAGGCGGGCTATAACATGGGGAACTACGAGGATCATTTGGTCTTAGGGAGATGATGATGGAAAGCATCGTCTTACGAGCTAGTCCAAAATCTTCAATGGGTGTCCAATTGGGTTGAGATCTGATGACTGTAAAGGACATAGAATTTTATTCACATTTCACACTCATCAATCCATTCAGTGGGCCCTGGTGAACGGAAGAATATTGTATTTAATATGTTTCTCCAGTCTTTTATTCAGATTTTTATTTAATTTGTCCACCGTCTCTCTCAATTGTTCAACCCGCACATAAACCAAAGTGTAAAAATGTCAAGATGTGGAGGCCTGATTTTAGATGGATCTTTCTGCTAAGGTAACAGGCTGTAGATCTACATCTAGAGGGCATTTTATATCTAGGAAGAACATAAAAGTATTTCCCCAAAATTTTTAACTATTCCTTTGTGTTTTATTTTACTCCTGCTTGTGATGTCGTAATGAGATACGCTATTTAAAATAAAACCATAATTTAAATGTCCCAGACTTTGGGCAGATATGGTTCAATTACATTTTTTTTCACAGGCTTGGATGAATTTTGGATGCAATGCTCAGTTTTGGCTGGAAATGAAGTAAGTTAATAATGTTGAATCAAACCAAATAAAAATATACCTGGTTAACGGTAATTCTGTTTTCATCAAGATACCATTTAAGGCAAAGTCAACAAATTGTTTCAACATAATGAACCAAACTAAAATTATGGGTTTGAACTTAGAAGTGTCACCAAAATGCTTCAGTGTGTCTCTGTATTAACTGGCCCCAGGCAGCAGAACTTATTTCTTTCTTCTATTATTTTATAGAACATCCAAAACCATTTAACAGACAAAGATCTTGCCCCCCTAATGTGATACTGAATACCTGTCAATTATTACACGATTGGTGCTTCAACTTTTTTTGCTCTGGTTTGCTGACAGGTACAACGTGACATAAAAGCCAGATGTGTGTTGCGTAATGTGATCCCTCATCAGCTCCGCACAAAACTCCAAGGTCCAACATTTAAGTTAACAATCTGTCCCAACCAGAGACAGTCCTTTCTGACCAGGTCAGCAGGTAAGATGCAATGATTATTGTTCTCTGCTACAGATCGCTGATTTTACAAATTAAAAAAGCATATTTTGTGAGTGACCGAATATTTGTAAGGAACACTATACAGAATGGAAATGTATTTTTTTGTATTTATATTTTGTAAAAAACTAATTTCATTTTACTTCTGAATGACACTGCTTTCTCTCTAGCTGAATGAATATTATAACTAATCATGGCATCAGATTGCTTTTCTTGTCCCACCTTTCAGTTTTGCCCTCATAACACGTTTTATATGTTTATTGTAAAAATATTGTCATGTTATCAAGAATATTGATGTAAGATTTTTAAAGTTACATTTACCCAGGGAAAGCGCTTTCCCCCCCGTTTTTAACTACTTTCATAGTTGTATCTCTATAGCAGCGTACTTCAGCTATGCCTCATTAGTACAAGGCCAGTGAGTTATCCTTCTGTTCAAAATTCTGATTAATGATTATTTTAGGAAAATATTGACCAGCTACTTTAGAGTTCATGGGGAGCTAAGACCCTCGTCTCATGTAGAACATAAAAAAATATTATTATATATTAATATGAACAATGAGCCTTTCTTCCAGCAGGAGCATATTGATTAAATACTATGTTGGGGTTAATGTTTCTGTTAATAAGGTGTGGTGTACGATGAATGAAAACAGAACTGTTAAAAGTTTGATGTATTTATTAGCTCATGACTATTTACTGTATTTCTTTTTATCTTTTTATCACAGATTAGTAACTGAATATCACCAAAAAAAATATGGGAGACTGGGGTTTCCTGTCAACCTTGCTGGACAAGGTCCAGTCCCACTCCACAGTCATTGGGAAGCTCTGGATGAGTGTCCTCTTCCTGTTCAGGATCATGGTTTTGGGTGCCGGTGCTGAGAGCGTCTGGGGGGACGAGCAGTCGGGTTTCATCTGCAACACTCAGCAACCTGGTTGTGAGAATGTCTGCTACGACTGGACCTTCCCCATCTCGCACATTCGCTTCTGGGTCCTCCAGATCATCTTCGTCTCCACACCAACGCTGCTGTACCTGGGCCATGCCATGCACATCATCCACAATGAGAACAAGCTGAGGGAGCAGCAGCGGTTGAGCCCCGGTGGGACCCGGCTGCTCAAGGTGCCCAAATACTCGGACGAAAAGGGAAAGGTGAAGATCAAGGGGAACCTGCTCGGGAGCTACCTGGCCCAGCTCGTGGCCAAGATTATCATTGAGTCTGCCTTCATAGTGGGCCAGTACTACCTGTACGGCTTCATCATGGTCCCCATGTTCCCCTGCTCTAAGAAGCCCTGTCCCTTCACTGTGGAGTGCTACATGTCCCGACCCACAGAGAAGACCATCTTTATTATCTTCATGCTGGCAGTCGCCTGCGTATCTCTGCTTCTCAACGTCATTGAGGTTTTCTATCTGATTTGTACCAGGGTCAGATGTGGGTCCAGGCCTCGCACTCACAAGATCACTTCAGCAGAAAACCCTGCCAGCCTGGCAGCCCCCAGGTGGACGACTACAGAGGAAGCACTCAAGCAGAACAAGATTAACATGGAACTAGAGAGTGTTGGTGGAAGCCTGGATGGGGCCAAAGTGGAGAAAAGACTACTGAGTGATCATTAAAAACCACTGACCTGACCATTTTAATGTCTGAAATGCTCCTTTCAGAATTCTGCCTCACATTCTTCCTCATTCTAAAAGACTAAAGTGAACAGTTCTTACATTGTGGTGTACAAATCATGACAGAACATCAAGGAATGGCGTTATTATTTCAGCGCCACGTTGTTGGAATTTTACATTTATTTTGAATTCTTTAACTGGAAATCTAATAATGGAAAGCGTGCAATATTGATAATGTATTTATGTTCTTCGATACTCACTTGTTAATCTATGAATGAGCAGAATTTTGTCCATGCCCAGCTGTTAAAAATGTCCTTTAAGTAACTGCCATGTTCATTAGCTAGGACTTCAAATAATTGATGATGATGCTGATGACAATTGTGGCGAAGAGTCTGTTTATATGGTTTCTACTGTATATGGAGACATTTTGTATACTGTATTGTTTTTAATAAATGACTGGATAAAGTTGGATAAAAACACTGTTTCATGACATTTTTTTACCTTCAGATGACAGGTTTACATTTTATACTTTTACACCTTACTTCTAAAGACTATATCTTACACTTCTTTGGTAACACTGTAGGGTTGCAACTGATGAAAACTAGAAAACATTCACATTTGGTTTGGGATAACAAGAGTAATAATTGCTTGCTGTCACTTCAGAATAGAGAGTGGTTTAAACTTTGACAGATATTAGCCACCAAATAAAAGACGTTTAAATACAATTAAAAAGAGTTAAAAAGAAAATGGAAAACATGTTGTAGGACCTTCTTTCATTTCTCAGTTCCAAACAATAAATGCAAAGTCTCTCTTTATAGATGTCATAATGAACTTGGAGATGTTTTTTCCCACCCAACTTTTCAACACTCTCTTTTTTCTATTCTTACCAGCGTGGCTCTTCTACACGGAGAAGCCACCTTTACCTTGGTGGGTGCAATGTCATCAATAATATTTGTAATTTTAGAATTTAAATGATCTACAAGCTCATTGATATACCAATTTGTTATGTTCTGTTAAGACATTTGTGTGCACAGAGTTTGCACTCTTAAAGAAAACAGGAATACCTTCCACATATTCAAAAGATGCAGAATTTGAGGGAATCATTAAACAAAGTTGTAAACAAAACTCCACCCCCTTTCTTATAGCTTTGCTCATGAAACTGAAGTTGGGAGGAGTAGACTTGATAAGCTGCCCTGTTATCTTGGTCTAACCAAGTTTCAGTAAAATCATTGATTAAAAATGATTTAATATTTAATATGTAGCTAAAGAGTAAATTTGCAGAATCGGTGAGTGTTTCTAAGCATATTCATCATTATTCATCTATCATGCTACAAGACAGGATTTGAGAAAGTTGATCTTTTTTATTTTACTGTATGAATTGAATTGTTCTTTTGTATTTAGCTTGAAGCTTTGGCAATACTGTTCTATTAACATTTATGGCAATAATGAGTGCCATTATCGTTGAAGCAAATGTGTCAAACTGGCTGAGGACATAATCCAATGCTGGAGTTGGACACTGATGGTGGTTTAGGGGAAGTGGGAGTAGGCCAGATAAGGAGTAGATTTGTTCCTAGCAGTGACCAACTCTTTCATCTGGTCAATGACCTACAAGAAGGGGGAGAAGGGGTTACTGGAAATGAGGGACACCTGGACTCTTCCTCTCGGCTCTCATGTCTCCCATGATTAAAGCTCTCTCCAGGCAGAAGCTGAGGCTCTCCTCCAAGGTTCTGTTATGTCTTCTTCTTGATGTGATTCCTCTTGTCTCTTGTCCTTGGCAGAGGGAACGGATGAGTGACGCAGGAAGTAAAAGTAGGTTAGAGATGAACACTTTGACTCTTGACTTAAGGCAAAGCCTTAAAAAGGCTACTGCCTTAAAAAGATGTCTATGATCCCAGAAAAAGTGAAATTGTTACTAAAGAACACTGACTGGACAGCATACAGTTGAGATCCATGGATAACATTAAGAGCATCAAATACATCCATAAAAACTGTAGGGGCTACACAAAAAGGTCAATATGGCCCTGCTCAGTATTTCATTTCAGTATAAAACCTGTCCACCAAAATCATATTTGTGAAGCTTATAATATTAGATTTGCTCAGTTAGTTCAGACTTTGTGTAAATCCCACAGCCTGAAAAGAAACTTTATGTTGACACAGCCCCAACAAAAAATGAACGTGACTGTTCAGTCCTCATACGTGCAGGCTGTACAGGTGTTCAGGTTAGTGTGCCCGTGCCCTTTAGTCCCTGATTCACAAAAAAAATTCACAAAAATACTCACTTTGTGGGTACAGAACTGACAAATCTCATCACATACAAAATGCTAAATAGTGTGATCAGGAGCACAAGAATTTGGTTTATAGCACTGCCAATCATTAACAGCATAATCTTGTCAGTGCTCAGCCCAAAATTGTCCACTTGAGATTATCATTTCCAGATGTCATGACAACGTGACAGCTCACACTGTTGCGCAATTTCATCTGAACTAAAGTTCAAGGTACCATAGACAGGTCTGATTCGGTGCACTGGGCTCTTTATCATTCAGCTGCACAGTTGGCGACTGGTCTGTTTGTCTGCACAGAGTCCTTTTAAATTCAAAAGGTAAGGAGTACAATTACTTTTTTGTTTTATATTTGTTCGTTTGTTTTATAATTTAATGAATACCTAAATTTCATGGTCTTACTTTTGGAATAAGATCTCAACCACAAAGGTTTATAAAGATTGATATATAATATTTATTATTATGAGTATATTCTTTCATTGGAGTGTTGTAAGCATGTTAGTATACGTGTGTGTAAACAAAGCCAGGGCAGAGACAAACTCTACAGGCTATCTCATCATTCACATTGACACATATTTTCCATAATCCATGAATATAAAAATTAGTATTATCTACATATTTCCACATTTACTTGGAGTTCATTTCAACTGTGACTAGTTCTGTCTGTATGAAACAAAAAAATGCATATTTCATATTATAAATGCAGCATATTTATATTTATAAATGCAGCAAACACGCAGACATCTGTGGAATATATATTCCTCTATCATTACAAGCAATTTTATAGCATCCTCTTTACATTCTGAACACTATACTGTACTATAGATTAGGGTTTTTATAACATGTGATTGTCTTTCCTAACCAAAACAGACTTTCTTCTGTTGTTGATGATGTTTTACCATCCTGTTAAACAATAATCATAAACCACAGTACCTAGTACTATTTTCTGAAAACATAACAGAATGCTGTATCTTATACTCTTGAACTGTAATATGGAGAATAAAATATTACTGGTTAATTAGACAAGAGCCATGAATTAAATAAATAATGACAAGATCAAAACTTAATTACATTTTTTGAGAAATTATACAGAATTCTCGAGAAACTTGAGACAGATTTAATACCATTTGGGTCACAATTTAACTCTAGTCTGGCAGTAAAATATATTCTGGCTACATGGATAGTTTCTTTGTGAGACTGTTTAAAGTTGAGTAGTCTGCATGTATCATTAAACACTGCTATTATATATAACAGCTAAATGAGAAACAAAAGTTTCAGGTTTCTTAATGAATCTTTTATGCTGTCTCTAGCGGACCAGAGTCTTAATTTTGTAGGTGCCTGGAATATCATAATACACTTGGGTACTGATAAATTGGGGACTTACAATGTTTTGTCTAAATTATCATTTTATTTGCTTTTATTCATCATATCAGAGACCATGGGAGAATGGGGTTTTCTGTCCTCTCTACTGGACAAGGTGCAGTCCCACTCCACCGTCATAGGGAAGGTCTGGATGAGTGTGCTGTTTATCTTCAGGATCATGGTCCTTGGAGCCGGAGCAGAGAAGGTCTCCTTCTGTTTGTTCATACTTTATAGCGTCATTGTACCTTAAACCATGAATCTATAAAAACACCCTCTAGTGGCCATAATGAAGGTCCACAGCTCCGGGGCAACAGTAGCTGATTCAGTTTAATTACACATTTTCAGGCTTTATATTTATAATAACAACTTTTGTTATATTGAAACAATGATTAAATAGCTTTGTCTTCTTCTTATCTGTTGATAAGAGTTGTTCATCCATCAGTCTGTCCATTCATTTTCTGCACTGCTTAACCTTTGAAGAGTCATAGGGCCAGAGGCTAAGAGAATAATAATCCTCTTTGCTAAATTAGCCTTCTTGCTAAAACATACATATGTTTCTTTATTTAAGTTTGCCTTTTAATTATAAACATTTTTTTACTTGAAATGCTAGTTATTGTTTGTACCTTCACCACAACAATGTATCTTCAGAACCGATTTTGCAACCATTACTAGCACAATTATCCAGTTAACTTTAATAACAACACCAGATGCTCATAGATGTGTACTACAAGCTAAATAAAATGCTCATAAAAGCAACTCAACACTCAGTCAATTTGCTGTACATCCTGTGCATACATTTGTAATATTAATTTCTCATCTGAACATTACAGGTGTGGGGCGATGAACAGTCGAGCATGATTTGTAACACAAAACAGCCTGGTTGCAAGAACGTCTGCTATGACCACGCCTTCCCAATCTCCCACATTCGATTCTGGGTCCTCCAGATTATCTTCGTCTCGACACCAACGCTGATCTACCTTGGTCATGTTTTCCACATTATCCACAAAGAAAATAAATTGAGAGAATATATACAGACCCACTCTAGGAGCGAAATCGTCAAAGTTCCCAAGTACTCTGATGAAAAAGGCCACGTCAAGATTAAAGGCAACCTGCTGGGTAACTACATAACCTCCATATTTTTCAGAATCATTCTGGAGGTAGCGTTCATTGTCGGGCAGTATTATCTGTATGGGTTTATCATGGACCCAAGAATCGTCTGCTCCAGAGCACCATGTCCCTTCACTGTAGAGTGCTACATGTCCCGACCCACGGAGAAGACCATCTTCATCATCTTCATGCTTGTAGTCTCCTGCATCTCTCTTCTACTCAACGTAGCAGAGCTCTTCTACCTGGTGTGTTTTCGCTCATCCAGACGAAGGTTTAAAACACTGCCGTCCACTGCCATTTCCATTCACCCACGTTTAAAAGGTGACAGCGATGGAAACTGAGAAACTTCTTACTCTCCGTAATGCCAGTCACAGCAATGTAATTAAGATCCACTGTGCAAAATTTAAACAGCGGCATAGTTACCAAAAAAAAGTGACAAACAGGGCTAAATTCACAAAAGACTGTGGCTCACGTATATAAATTACATAATGCGAAATGCAAAAAGTCCTGAAAATGAAGCAAATTTGGAAATGTATTTCAAGACTACTTATGAATAGTTACAAGCATTCATATATTTAAAAATGTGATTATACTGTAGTGTCAATGAAGCAATTTTTGTTAAGGACTAATGTGAGTTTTTGTGTCCCATCACGTGGCACATTGGTAATTATGACTGTTAACATTCAGAATCATTAATTCTGCTGTGGTCTGTGACCACATGGCTTGATGTCACATGACCCCATAAGTTGACTTGACTGCAGATAGCTCTGTGTCTCTGTACCAATTTGCTTTAGCCAGAAGCCATTTTGCAATGCTACAACCTTTTTATGTTCTAAAGCAGTGCTGAGATGCCAGTTTACTTTTTTTTCAGTTTATTACATAATTTGCTGGCATGACTTTTAAAACTGTAAATATTTGAATTACAAATAATTTCTTTTTTCAAGTTTAATATGACTGCATGTGCCTTGTGTTTGTAAATTATTGTAAAAAAAATGTATTAAGGAAAGGGTACACATATGTTTATTAAAGTATTATATATATTTGAAGTTTAGGCTAGTCCAAATCATTTTCAAAGTGCATCTCTGTTTTTTTTTTCATTATCACTGTTGTTACTCAACATAGTCATGCATAATTAATGATTTCTGTTCCCAGGTGTCACTGAAATTACATTTAACCTACTTTCACTAATTTAGTAACAGAAAAACATTTTTTGAAAAACCGCCATTGGTTATTGTATTAAAATAATCACATCAGAGGAGAAATAGATTTGTAAATAGTCAGATATAGAATATATATCAATATCACCAGAAAGTATGTTTTAAAATCTCTGTAAATTCGGTTTACTGTAACTTATGGAGTTAATGCAACGTAACTACAAGGGTCGTGCAGCTATACAGCACTTCAGAAGTTGAACTTCTAGCAAGCTACAGACCCAGATGTGTTTTTCACTGGTTGAAAACCATAGTATTGATAAGACACCAAAAGTTGAGACATTATGATATCAGTTAGTAAGAAACAGTCAGAAAAGTCATGCATTGAAAACCATATTTAGGCTAAGTAAATGTATGTAAATATTTTAAAAAAAATATTTACTTTAAGTATCACAAGTAAAAGTACTCATTCAGCAGAAAAAGTGGTCCCTCTCAGTGTTCTACTATTATATATGATGTTTTGGCTTAATTTTACAGCTGTTGATGTTTAAGATTGTACTGATTTTATATACTGTTGGGTTTTTTAATCTACAGCAATGCATCATATTCTATAAGATTATCATACTGTAGCATCAGTGTCCATAGGCCTATCTCTAAAAAGTTTTGTCTGCTCAGAAAAACGGCCCTGTTTTCAGCATTGTGTTGATGCATTCTCCAGTTTATTACCAAATTGGGAGATAATGTACACGGGTTTCACTGGAAAAGTAACTAAAACCTTACCGTGACCCAGAGATGAATTCTAACGAACCACAGGCTAACGGACAGAGTGCTGTCACAAATGGGGCAAATCGACGGCTATATTCAGAGCCGGACCGTCCTATACCCTACGTTCACACTGCACTTGCTTGCCAGACTTTGTGCCTTAACAATGTTAGAGTGAAATACGACTGTTTATTACGTTTGATAAACAGCAGCAACATCTGTGACAGCGATTATCTGTGTCGTAATCAAGTTTAAGTTACAACTTTGGACTAATGCACGATGGAGAGCTGTGGACAGTGAATTTGATTATTAAAATGTTGATTAGTAGGGCAGACTGGGCAAATTTGGAGGCACATCTCTCAGTTAATGATGGGCATCACATATTCAGTCAAGTCATAGTAGAAATAGTTTTTTTACCTTTGAAAATATATTAAAGGAAACATGGGGGAGCCAGTTTGAATGGGCCTGATGTAGCTGATTACAATAATATCTAGAAAGTTTCTTTATCTATAATTTACAGAGGCTATGCTTAAATTTGTCAGTAGAGTATATGCTGGATTGTCAGCCAGTTCAAGCAGTTGATCCACATCAAGCCACAGCCAACACTAGCACAGACCCAGTACAGACGTCTTTAGCAAGTCACACAGACCCAGGTAAAATATTATGCAGACTCAGCCAGAACGAGCACAGCCAGAGATGTTCAGCCAGCATCAGATACAAGCAGCTTAGATACAGCAGATTGGCCCCCAGTCTTAACTTGCTTTAAGGGGAGGAGTTAGTGTGCAGAGGTCCATTCAAACAGGGACTGGATTTTCCTAGGTTTCCATTCAGGCTTATTACAGAGACAGAGGATTGTGTCATGCACCTGATTGTCAGCACAAAAGCTCAAAACAAGAGTCAATAGCAACAGTCAAGAAAAACTGTTGTGGTTTGACAGAGAAGACTTGGCAACTTTTTTTATGGGAGCAATCCACATACTCAGCTCTGCTGCTAATCACGCAAATATATGTACCTTACAAATGTGGCAACATTTAAAAGGGAAATTATCATGCTTTCCAAAGGTACAAGGTTTCTTGCCAAGAAGCATTGTTACATCAAAGAAATGAGCTACCAAAGACAAATTTCCTTACTTTTTGTTCATATATTATGTACTATTTTACAATAGCAAATGTTTCAAATGATATTGTGAAAATGACAATGTGAAAGAGGCTTTACAGAGCTTTATCCATTACCCAGAGAGAAAATCTAATGAACCACGGGGTAACAGACAAGTTAGAAATGTGGTCACAAATTGGGCAAATAAACAGCTCTATTAAACATAAAATATGTTCTTCTGTATACCTGGTGCAGTCACCAAAAGCCTGTTAGACTGTGGTGTCTCGCCTAAAGTTGTTTTTGATCATCAGCACCAACCTGTGGTGCCTGTGCCCTTGCACGTTGCCGTGTTGGAAGAGACCGCAAGATGGCGCCATGAACACACACGAGCCGAACATCATTTTCGCCCCGCCCACACTGCGCTGAACACCAGCTTCCTTTTCCTCACAATAACAACAGCTGGAGCAGCTAAAGATGGCCGCCGCAACCATGGCGGGGCTGGACGCCCACAGGATGGAGGAAAAGAAGTTCGAGTACTTCTCCTCCATCAACTCCATGGCAAAGAAAATAATGCAGGAGAGGGAGAAAATCAAAGCCAAGCACGGCTCGTCTTGGGAGAGAATGACGCCGGAAGAGCAGGACAGCGCCATCGACAACGGGATGATGGATCCCCAAATCCGAGCCCGATACGCTATGCACAGAGTTGACCGTGAAGAAGTGGTCTGTTACCCTAAACTGCTCATTCAGACGGGTCAGAAGATAGTTCGCTTCGGGGAAGAGGTACTTAAACCACATTTGGATATAGATTAAATAGCTTTGTGTGTATATTTAGAGGTCCGACTAGCCAGTGTTGTCATGGTAGCTAACGAGCCACGTAGCCGTTGAAATATGTCGGTTAACGTCACTGTGGCTACCTGATACGTAGATGTTGGACAGTCTCCTGTTTACATAATAATTTGTTGAATACATCCTCTCCGAGAAAATATGAAGTTTTATTGCTGCTATTTGTATAAAATTGTTAAACACATAGAAAAGGCTAAAATTTAATGTCAGTTTGTCTTAAAATGTAGTAGGGATGGGCGATATGGCCAAAAATGTTATGAGGCTAGAAAGATTTCATATCATTCAATATCAATTATCACGATAAATTTCAAATCATTATTTTTTTTTCAAGTTTGAAGGCTCCTCCTGAGTGAAAGTGGAAGAAATCAGATGGTTAATTGTGGTTTTAAACTATAGGCTATTGAACATTTGTTATGTTGTTATTGATGAAAATTATATCGCAATAATAATCAGTTTTGTTTTATTTCCCAGCCCTTGTATAAACTACATTGCTTTAGTTAAGAAAAGCTCTGAGTGTTTGAAACTAGAACTTGACAGTGTGTGTTTTTTTTAAGGATATTTCCTGGCAAGATGAGCATTCTGCCCCCTTCTCATGGGAAACAAAGGTAAAAATATTCTGGTTAATTGCAAGTCTGACTGACTGATTACTTTTTCAATAACTGATCGTGTAGACTAAAAAATTTGTTCGACAAACTTACATATATACAACATCTTATTTATTTATTTAATATCAATATGTGCTATTACATAATCAACATTCACATGCTGTGTTGAGCTCAGTTGAATTGTGAGATGTTGTTAAAAGATATTGAAACTTTGCTCCCATCTTTCAGAGCCAGTTGGACTTCAGCTTGACATCTAGCTCTGCAGACCTGGGGATCTCAGCCTCACAGGCAGACTCAAAGACTGTGAAGGTTCCTCATTCCAACCAGCTGGGCAAGAATACACCAGGAGCCAAGGTATCATAGGGCGTTTACTGTTGTTGTTTTAGTTAGCATATTTTAGTTGGAAAGGGAAGAAACACCTAACTCATCACATGTTACTAGAGATGTAGTTTTAATACTCGACTTGGTTTTATGTAGTCTACATACAAACACAAGAGTAGGGTGTAATCAATCGTAGTTAAGCAATCACACTTTGGACTGATATTGGAAAAGCAATTTGGAGCCTTTGAGTTGGACAGTAACCTAAATATAACCTTTTAGTGAGTACGTATGGTTCACCGCTTAGTGTCACACACTAAAACTGAAAGTACCAGTGTTGTTAAGATGTTCTCTGTGTGTTTACTTTATAACAAAATCATCTAGAATAACATGTCACATTACAGAGAATGTTTTAAATAACCAAACCTTTCAACACTCTTATAATAATCATGGGTTGACGTGGCACATTTAAGTGTGAGGATGTGGTTATGTTATTTCTCAATTCCACATGAATGTGGCTAACCATCTTGACAACATAAAAATGTGGTTTATGTTTGGTTAACACAGTGTTTGTCTCATAACAACAGGCTGCTAGATCTATAAATACAGCATTGTTGGCTTATTTGAATGGTACCATTAACCCCAGTAGGATTAACCTTTACCTTTACTTCAGATTTTTAAGAAGACATTCTTAGATAAAATTGATACCGGGACTCTTACAGGAGAGACCAAGCAAGAGATTTTAAATTAAACATGTTATTGTGTGATTGTGAAGGTGACTGTCAGCGAGGGACGAAGGCCAGAGGAAGAGTCATCTTTCTGGAAGATCAGTGCGGAGAGGTCCAGGCTCGAAGGAGAGCAGGCCAACTTCCAGTCCATAACCCCCAGCCAGATCAAATCCCTCGAGAAAGGAGAGAAATCCCTCCCCTCCTACCTCCGACAGGTAAGCACCAGCGTTTCCCGCTATCTGGTGGCATTGTTAGTTCAAGTAACAGCTAACATTTTTATTCATATATTTTCGCACAGGCATTTCATTTTTATGGTCTGTTTCGTTTCCAACAAACAACAGCTTGAAAGCAAATTCCCACCCAAACACTTGTCTTAGTGAGCGGTGTATCCTGAAATAGAATCTAGCCTGACGCTGAGATAACTGGCATCTGTGAAGCCTCCACAAGTGTCAGTGAAGCAGGTGGTGAATGCAGCCAATTTGCAGTTCTAAGAAAAGCAACAATGATGACTAGATTGTTTCTGAACGGACATTTGTTGTTGCTGTGATTCGGACAGCCTCATGACCTCGTGATCTACAGAACTCGCCATGCTCATACAAGAAGCCTGAAGTAAATGTCAACAAATATGCAACCTCTTTTTGTGACAGTCTGTTTTCTTACAGTACCAAGTTATCTTAGACATGTATAATATGAAAAAATCCTTTATAATCTAATTTAAATATTATTTTTCTACAGGAGCCCCCTGTTACTTTGGTCCCCTCCAAGGAGCCGGAGGCAGCAGACCCCCACCCTCCAGCTCATACCAAGTCCACCAAACACCGAGCACCGAAACCTCCTGCTCCCCAACCCCCTGCCGCTGTCGCTGTCAGCGCAACGCCGGCATCCATCTCCATTTCGCCAAACCCAGTCCCACCTGTAAGCGTGTCCTCATCAATTGCAGGCTGGGAGCGATCCCAGAGCACACTGCCGTCGGTCAGCAACACCCTGAATGAAGTGTTCTCCTCCAGCCCCATGTCCAAGCCCTCCAACCACCCCACCAGTGTGGAGAGAGAGAAAGGGGAAGAAGGTTCACCCACTAACTCCACCTTTGCCCAGGTGAGTTCTGAAACTGGTATAGCTTTAAGAGTTACAGGAGCACAGCTTTCAAATAAAACCTTTGCATTGGGTATAATACAAACTAACCAAGAGCTGCAAATATTAGCTCAGTATTAGGACTGACAGGTAACAGGGTTTGGTGATTGTCATCCTGTATCATCAGTGCTACATTGACCCATATGGACAAATCATGCAGAGCTTTACTGCATCTTGTACGGTTATAATAAGAGTGATGGTTATTATAGGCCCGCTACGGTTCCCTCAGTTGTTATTGAGTTACTGTCAAAACATTTGGAATAAGACACCTCTCCTCCTTCTTACTTCTCGCCGTAGGTAGCAGGAAGCCAAATACAGAAGTGAGAATAAAGTTGTAATAAATAATAAAAATTCAGTCAATACTGATACAGTAAGTAAAAATTAGTAATTTAATTAATCCAATATAAGTCCTTTGATACTATGGGGCTCAAGAATCAAAAAACCAATGTATACCAGTTATTGTTAGTAGCCAGTCGTAATGTACTAAACTGTGTCTCAAGCTTTTAATAGTGTGTAACACAGTTTCTCTGTCTCTCTCCCAACCTCCTTCCCCCTCAGTACAACACAAGCAGCAATATCCTGAAGACTGGATTCGACTTCTTAGACAACTGGTAAACCAGAGCAGAGACCAGTCGCCGCTCTGAATGAATCATTCTCATCATCACTCTGAGGAAGGACCACACTACCATGACTACAGACATCCACGTCTAGATTTAACAAACCACCAGTCTTTAAAATGACCATATTATGTTCTTGTAATTATCTTCTGTATGTCTCCTATCTCACCGCCTTTGTGGTGGCGTTTTTTCCCTCTAGAAAAGCTCCCTTTTGCTCTCTGACTAGGGTTGAGTCTCATAGATTTCTTGCCAAACCTGCCAACAGGGATTGAACCTCACAGATTATGTGTGCTCCCCCTGACTGTGCATTCACACTACGATCAGCTTGGTTGAAAGTTTACCAATTCTCATTGATGCAGTTCCAAATTCTGAGTTTGGAACTGCATCGATGCAACAGCAGATAGGTATCAGACATCACAAAAGCTAAATGCAACTGAAACATTTGAGAAATAAAAACGGTGTTAATTCATCTATGTGTTACATAGTTAGATAGCTAAACTGTAACTAAAATGCTGAAGTGCAGAGATTTACAGACTGCTTCAGCTGCATTTACACAACTGAGCTGGAGTGGGATGTAACCTGGAAAAACCAAAGATGCAAACAGATTTGTGATGTGTCCTAAAAAAAAGCGTATTGCCTCGCATCTGGATTTTGTCCAGATAGCAACTTGAAGAGACAGGTGTGAATGGGGCAAGTGTTGCTGGCTTACTTTTTTTTAACCTATTTTAGCAAATCATATAGTTTTCCCTGATTGGCGTTCCGTTTTATAATAGTAAAATGGTTCTGTAACATGGCTAGCTAGCTAATAAAACAGAATAAACAAATAAAATAAACATCCATCGTCAGCCGCTTATCCTGCGTACAGGGTCGCCAGTTAACCTAGCCTGCATGTCTTTGGATGGTGGGAGGAAGCCGGACCACCCGGAGAGAACCCACGCAGACGAGAACATGCAAACTCCACACAGAAAGGCCGGGGCAACCGGGGTTTGAACCCACGACCTTCTTGCTGTGAGGCGACAGTGCTAGCCACTGCAACACCGCGCATAAACAAATAAAATTAATTAAGAGCTAACCATGGCTGCAACTGCTCCTTAAGGATAGTTTCATCTTTTTTGTACCTTGTAGTCTTTCAAATAAACATTAATATTTAAATGGAGATGTTTAAATGCCTGTGCAAACCCATTTTACACTTATTACGAGCTGTGGTATATGAAAATGCATTCTGGCAGGGGGATAAAGCGGTGTGGCAATGGTTTTTATTGGCCTATCCCAATAAAAGTTTCCGTTGTGGCTGCATTTTTCTCATAGTTCAACTATTTACATATTATCTCTGGTAAGCTGTTCATCACGATGCTTGTAGTGTGAATGCACAATAATGGTGTGACTTGGCTGCCTTCACGTGTAACTTTTTTTACACTAACCTAGCAAGCAAGGAATTGTCTTGTGCCGTAAGCATGTCAATTTGTCATCTGTACAAAACATGGTTCTGTTTTTTATGCTTGATTTTATGTTTTGAAGATTTTGCTCTCGTGCTTTTATTTATACATACTTATATATTCCTATAAATCTTAAGAGTTTTAGTTTAGAGTTAAAGTAGTGCTCAGTACTGCAGTCTTGGCTCACATACTGCAATTACTACAATGTTCTCCATGGTTATGGAATTACTGGAATATCATGGGATTTTACCGTTCTATCACTTTACAGGAGTGTAGCAGAATGTATTTTCCAACTTTCACACATCCATTGAATCGGTGTTTTGAACCTAGTGGCTTTTAAAAATAAAAGAACAGAAGGAGGGAAAAAAGCCATGGAAGTGCTCAATCATAGGCCAGATGTCCTGTATGGATTTTCTCACCACCCACCTCATCCTCCCAACTATCACCTTTGACCTCAAACTAGTGCTGAGCAAAGTTAGTGTGCATTTAGAATGAAAATGAGACGCACTCGCAACGTTGTGTTTTAGGTAAACAAGGCAGGCATGTAGTGATTTGTACCACTTGTGTCATAGATGTAAAATCCGGTTTACACGAACAGAGTACTATTTTACAGAATTTTGTATTTATCTGCTGATTGTATCTTATGCTATACATGTATATTGCACCCATGCATTTTAAGTGACAGATTGGAAGAAAGTAAATACATAAAAGTCAAAGCTGTCTTTTGTCTTTTTGTTTAAGCAAAGGTTTTTGGACACAGACAGTAACGCAGAGTACTGTTTCCCTGCTTTTCCCGCCCCTTTTTTTTGTTCTTGATCGCACCCACCCATTATATTTTCCAAATTTAATGGAGGCCACGTCAAAACAGTCTGTTGAATTTCTCCTTGGAGGGAAAGAGGAGGTCACTATAGGAGTGTCTGTTATGGTTACAAATGCAACATCACTCGATAATGGATTTGATTTGATTCATGAGAAAAAACTGAACTCAAAATTTGTACTGTTAACCTGAAGTTTTTGCTTCAGAGTGATCGAGGTTTTTTTCCCTTGTTTGACATCAAGATTGTTTGCATTCTTGTTGACCTTCCTCCCTTTCAGCTCTATGACATCAGTTCTTCCAGCTGTAATTTCCACCAGATCCAAAATGCCTGTTAGGAAAGGAGGAGCGAAGGATGTCCGGTGCTCAGAGGAAACTCTGTGCTGTTCAGTTAAACAACACATTGGCCCAGTTTAGAATCACCAGACCTTGTTCTACTGTCTGCCTCGGGCGCTAAGCAGCCACTCCACAGTGTATATTTAGCATTACTGTGTTTCATACAGGGCTGGTGAAGCCAGGGCTACCTGAGTTAAACCAACGTATGAAACAAATGGTTGTGTTTTATTGAAAAGCTGATGTGGTATGAAAACATAGACCTGTTTCAAGTTTTTATGCTAAGCTAACTGGCTGCTTTTACCACACAGACATCTCAGCATGATAATATAAGTGTATCACACAAAATGCTGAATTATTTTACATTTTTAAGGCAGCAGGAGAGTACTCCTGTTTAAAACAGTACTGTTTTAAGAGTACTCCACTGATTTAGCATTGCACTCTGGTGCCTACATTACCCACAATGCAACTCAACACCCAAGGATTGTTCGAAGATTCAGTTGTGTTATGCTAGTAGTGGCTAATGTAGTGTCAAACTGTTAGCCTCAAGCAGAGATAGGAATTTATCAGACGTTAATGTAGCAGACGTTGATGTTTAAAATCAGTGGGGATCACCTTTAAGTTGATTACAATGCTAAACGGTAATAATTTTGGGACTTTAGACTGCTCATAGAAGATCCTTCACATCAGAACAAAATAGCATAACAGGTCAAATCTCAATCTGTCTTTTAGCTGTGTTGGTCTTTAAGGCTCTGGTTGTTTGTGTTCATCATCTCCTGCTGAACTGAGGCACCTCTGTCCAGTCCAGCTGCCTCCCTGCAGCACCACCCAACATCTCCAGACTCTGAATGGTTGCCTTGTGTTCCCTCTCATCTTTTTTTTTTTTCAACAAATATTTGGGTAAATAAAAATCATTGCACTGTATTGAACTTACAGCGGAAACAGAAACAGGACTCTTATTGTGTAATAGTGTGTTACCTTATGTCTAGCAGTCTAATAAGGCAGTCTGATAGTTGGAAATTTGATTGAGTCATCCACATGTTTTTGTACTGATGGGATACCCCATGGGAATTGAGCATATTATTGGGGGGAAAAAACTGCAGTTTAGTCCTATTATATGTTTGATTACAGAAATGCAGACCTTTTCATTTCATTTCTACACTTGAGGGTAGCAATACTAAATAATTATATAGTACATTTGAGAGGGTGCTTTTAAATGGAATGTTTCTCACACATTGAATAAACAGTAATACTATTCCAACAGTAGATTTAGGGCTGCAATTATTGTAATTATTTACAATACAATCATAATTTAATAGCTTGGTTAATAGCTGACCTCTTCACATTGAGTTTACTGTTTGATGAACAGTCCAAAATCCAAAAATACTGATTTTAATATCACATAAGACAAAGAAAAGCAGGAAATTGTCACATTTAAGAGCCTGGAACAAATTTCTGGTATTTTGTTGACAGTGGGAACTCAGCAAGAGCCACCATGGTCAAAACCAGGATTAACATTTTTTTCTCGGGGGGGGGGTCACACATTTTTCCCACACCCTTGTGTGAATCCAGACTGAAGTCTGGAAAAAGTTTGCAGTTTTGGAAGCCATCATGTATCGGAACAGCTGTATATAAAGTGCAACCGTCCTGCAGACTTAAACACGTCTGTCTGTCTTTGAGAGCTCACAGTCCCAGTCGCTGCCGAAGCTCCTCCCAGTCTCAAGATCCCAGAACTCTGCCTCGGTCCCTTTCCTTGGAAACTCTGCTGGATTCTTGTGGCATTTTAACTGGCATGCCTCCTGTTAAAGCCCCCCCCCCCCCACCGACACACACACAAGGTATTTCTCTTTTCTTTTTATGTCATCATTTCCCCTGAATAGATTCACAACCCCACATTTCACTTAACCACTGATGTATTTTATTGCACAAGAAAAGCTTGGCAAGCAGGCCTGATATTTAGCCAAATTAATAAAAGGGCTATGTGTGTGTGTGTTTGTGTGTATGTGAGTTTATAACCTCAGTATGCTCATGTATACAGGCATGCAGTGTTTTCTATTTGCAGCAGAATTCAATGAGATAAACAAGGTTGAAACAACATACACTATTTCCAAGAATGAACGTTCGTGCTTAACATTTAATTCAACACAGACGAGAAGTCCTACAAAGGATTCTGAGTTGCAACAGCAAGCTCGCATGTCAACAGAAGCATCTCCATGACAACTGAGCAAACTCCATCAGCTGATGAAGACCATATCATACAGTTTAAAGGTCCAGAAAAAACAGTGAGTGGATCTTGAGTTGGGATTGTTTTGTGAAACTACACATCATTGTTAGACAGACAGATAGATGGATGTTTCACTGACAGTATCGTGCATTTTTGTTTACACTGCTGGTTGCCTCCAGATTAGATTTAAAATGCTGTGTATATCCACATTTGGTGAACTGAAGGATGAAGTGTTACTTCTTGGGCTGACAAAATAATTTTAAATAAAAACATTGGATGGGCTTAAAATTGCATGCTGACAAAGCTGAGAACGGGCTGCTTTTCTCTGGTTTTCTTCGGACAGAGACAAAATCCTCCTTGATATGTTGAGAAAATTCCTCTCAGTCTACCCATATAAATAAATAACACCCTTTAAAGCTCCATTATCACAGCGCTTCGAATGCGTCTGTTTCCACAGGACGGAGACTTGTGAAGTTGTCCCCCTTGTGTAAAACTGCAGAGTTCACACAGAGAGTGGAAACGGGAGATGGAAGCAAAAACAAAGAGCTTTCCTGTTGTTTGGCAAGAAAGGCGAGAAGTCCTGAACAAGGCAGAGAGAGGAGAGACGGCAGGCAGACTACTGGGATGTGATTTATATATTAAAAAAACACCTTTCAGCAAGCGTCTGGGTGTGTGTGGGAGGGTGTACACCGGCTCCCATTCACATTTCTAATGATCTCTAGAGTGAAAGCGAGAGAAGGGAGAGACAGATAGTGGAGAGAGAGATAGAGAGAGCGACTCAGAGGTGCAGAGGGAGTTTTGCTGCTGAAGTAAAAGTAGAGTTATTAGGAAGCAGAAAATGGGATCGGCTGCCACCTCGCTCGCTCTCCTGTATTTATGTTCTCTGGGTCTGTGTGTTCCTACAGGGACGGCTGATGCTACACCAACACAGGTCAGGACTGCATGTGTCTTTTTTTTACTGAAACATGGACTCAGTTAACTTAAACTATTTTTAAGTGATGTTGTTGGCACTATTGATTGCCTGTTTGTTTGGGTAAAGCATTGTATCTCTTCACAATGAAAAAAAGTTAGCCAAATATTATGCTGAGATTGCTAAAGTGCAAATAACTCTAGATGAAACACTATCATGTGAATGGTGTTTGTTAGTGAGTGATGACATCATGGGTGGATAACATACACCAGACATGATAAGGATAATAATGCTGCAACTGCAGTAGGGAGAAATATTAATCATGATAAACCCAGAGGAGCAGGTCTGTCTAGCAAGGTTTTCCTCCACCAAGATGTAATGTGTGTGTCAGACTTCAAAATGAAACACCAATCGCCCTCTTGTCAGTCCACAAGCCACTTTGGGAACATGTTAATACATGTGATTATAAGGGTATTGCCGATACTGATACTGAATGATACTGATGGTTTCAACTATGGGTTTCAAGCTAGGATTGATGGACAAATAATTTTGTTGACAATGCTAAAAGGTAAATAAAAGCTATGGAGCATACACTGCCCACAGACACAATGCGCTAAACATTTCTTTTAATTGCGGTCCTCATTAGAGAAGGGTAAAATGTCTGCCAGAAACAAAAAAATTCTACAAAACAGACATAAGACTGGTTATTTAAGAACAAGTTGAGTTGAAGTTCCCTCTTGTTTTAAAATTATGACATGGTTGGCAAAGTGACAAAATTATTTGAATATTATTTTTTCTACTATAAGAAAATTAAGATTTCGAAATCGGGTCCAGGCATGTGCAGAAAGGTGCTTTTCATTGAATTTCATCGACTTGGAGCAAAGACGCTAATATAACTTTAATGTAGCAGAAAAAGCATTTGAGACATTGTGATTTCACTGTGATTTCTGTGTCAGGAATCCCTGTCAGAGGTGAAGAAAGGAAGAGGGGACGTCCCTGATATTCTTCCTGAGCCTGAACCAGAGCCAACCAGCCCAGTGTCAGACTTTGAAAACTCATATAACTATGTCTGTGAGTCTCCACATACATTTCCAGTTCAGGTTTAAAGATTCCTACAGAGAAACACTATGGCATAAAGTAGTATCATAACTATGAGCCACATCCCTGTTCTGTAAGTTAGTCTGTATTCTAATCTTTTCTATCACTCAGTGTCCAGACTAGCCAGTATGGACCAGGCGATCCACAAGCTGAATGTTGGTCACTACACCCTGGATGTTAAAGTCAGCCAGTTGCTGGATCGCCTGTCAAGAATTGATGGTAAAGCAAATTATTTTCTCACACAAATCTACAGATTTATTGTATTTACACATCTATATTTTTAGCATTTCTACCAAGCTCAGTCAGTTTCATTGTAAAATGGACAAATGAAGGATAAATTGGCACCCCCTTCTGTTAAAAAGTGAAAAATCAGCAGTGAGATACGGCAGTTTTCCAAATTTTGTTGAAATTTGTGTTAATATTGCACAGGATGAATGAATTAAGATGAATGAAAACAAAATAATGACTGAAAAAGAAAGAAAGTGATCGGGATGAACTACATCTGCCGTACTCCATAGGCCATTATTATTATTTAATCCCCCATAACAAGATGTAATGGTGCAATGACCTTGAGACGGGAGTTTCATTTCCCCCTAGAGTGAAAAAAGGTTGAAAAGAGCAACGCCCTGTGTTGACTTTCACGTCTCCTTGTTTTTGTTTTTCCCCAATACTAACATGGCAGCTAAAGTGGGGGAGCTGGAGGACAGCATCCATGAGGTCTACCAGCACAGCAAGGACAACCGCAAGGAGATTGGAAGACTGGAAGGTATAAATCTCTTTGCTGCATCCCGTCTGCTGCCTTATTATCTTTAAAAATAATGACAGAGATACATGGTTGAAAGGGGGGGGGGCAATCAATATCTATCTCAGGCACTGTATTTTCGTTTCAGTCCAAAACTGAAGGCATGTACGAGCAGGTGTAAAGGCATGAGGGACTGCGGGATGTGGCACTCACCATGCCATATACATGTAAGCCTAAAAGCTCCAGTCGGGCTAGTACTAAAGATAAAAAAAACACTTTTAAGTCTTGTCACTTAACATCTACTAATTTATTATATTAAACAAATAATGTGTTCAGTTATCAGTCATGTCTCCACTTTGTATTTGATTTAAGTGGGGTTGCAAATGCTGTGTTGCAGACAAGATGTTTACAAGGAAATAGTTTTTTCTCTTTTCATTTACTGGGAAATGTTAGCGTAAGCTATTACACAGAATGACAAACCAAGCACATGATGCAACATGCAAGAGTTTAAACATCAGTGTTCAGTATTATGCAAAACCAAAGATCCTTCAGGCAAAACCTGGGCCTCAGAGTGACTTTATGTTTGCATCAAAGATGTGTGTGTTGGAAAAAGACGACAGCTCTGTCAGCTTATAAATATCTTTAGCAATGAAATAATGTAGGAAGGAAAGTATCAAAAATTGTGGTGCAATTGTGTAATGTTTCTGTAAGTAAGCTCAAACATAAGAAATGCTTACTACAACCCTTTTTCAGTTCTTAGCATCCAAATACTGGCGACAAATAGAGTTCCTTATATGAAGGATTCAAAGGAAGCGTCTCGAAAAAGTTGCCAGACACTAATCAATACTTTGCTATTAACAATAGGTCAGATGACTGTGTGTAACGTGAAGGTTTTTGAGAATTATAACCCAACTCTGTATTTCCCCTCAACTCTGTGGAAAGTTTAAGTTCATTGTTTTGTTTTTATGGCCCATAACTTTTCTGTTTTGGTTCAGGCTCTCATCGTCCTCGTTTCCAGGTGTAGCAGGCAGCGGTTTTGACTGAAAAAGTTCTAAAAACCCATTGCACACTTCCTGCTGGACCAAACGGTAGACAAAGTTAGCAACTAGATGGTGAAAATAGAAAAGCATTTAGCAGCTCAAGAGCCAGATATTTCCTTCAGGTGTTGGTGGAGACCCAAAACCACACTAAAAGAAGAGTGAATATTGGACTTAGAAACACAACTGCATATTAATGCTAATTTAGCTCTGCATCTGCTGTGTAAAATAAGTTTTCTTACCCTCACAGAAAAAAACATATCATGAGAATGTTTAAATGTTGTGTTTAGAGTTTGTAACTCTGGCCCCAAGTAGCCAAACAAAATAAGTTAATGCTGGTTTTATGACCAGATTAAATGCATTTTTTTGTCTTTTTGATACTGTTGCCTCGCTGCCAGGCGCCTCAGATGATCTAACTTTTGAGTGAGGGCGACTCTAAGAACATTGGTTTTGAAAGGTTTCAAACAGTCTTTTGGCTGTCAGTCTTACTGCCAGCTTGCTAGTTATTGAAAAGGCAAATGGCTAACAGAGGCCTCAGAAATCATAACAAACCATCTTGGTAGGTTACAGTCACGGGCTAATAGTTCAGTGTTTGCTGTCCTGCTAGACACCTTCTGAGACAGCACTTTGAACAACACCTCCTACAGGAGGCAGATTAAGTAAAACATTTCCTAATTCTAAACGTGTGATGAGCCATCAGTCTTGTTTTTCTCTGCTTCTTAGGTTGCCAGAAGGGACACAGATTGGGATACAAATGCTATCTTGTGTACAATAGCTATGAGGACTACGCTGGAGCTGCCAGAAAGTGCCAGGAACGCGGCGGCCGCATGGCGATGCCCCGTGACCGCAAGGAGCAGGAGGCCCTCGCTGACTACGTCAAGTCATTCTTCCACCCGGGGAACTGGCCAGTCTGGCTAGGCATCAACGACCTGCGATCTGAGGGCATGTACCTCTTCGATGACGGGACACGGGTCTCATACTTCCAGTGGCGTAAACACTTCCTGTCCAGCCAGCCGGACGGAGGGAGGCGGGAGAACTGCGTGGCGATGTCGTCAGACGATGGCGACTGGTGGGACCACTACTGCGATCGGACCATGAACTATCTCTGCGAGTTTGATGACAGGGTGGCACTTTAAAACAAACTCTTTTCAAGCTAGAATTACTCTCTCACCACCTTACTACTACCTTAAACTTTGATCTCCAGTTTTGATCATTGGAAATAGATCCATTATATTTTCAAATGACTTGTTTCCCCGTAAAAGCCACTTTAAAAATGTAACTGGATTGGTTGTTTTCAAAAGCGAAGTAGTCCCCATAGAAGACCTAGTGCATTTTAGTACAAAAATTCTAGTATAATTTTATTTCTATATACAATTAGCGTAGCATTGACTAAGTAGTGTTAGTATCTTACAGGATAAAAACTTTTACTGTGAAAATATTTCACGGAATTGTAGGTTTTTAAGGTGAAACATGTCTAAAATGCACAAATTCATGTATTGTAATTTCCGAAAGTACTGAATAAGACTTAACCAAATTATATTAGTATTATAAATATTATATTAATCATGTAGCTGCAGTGATATGAATGTAAACCAGAGAGTACTCTGTTTTGCATTTGCTGTTATTTCAGGCCTGGAATTCTAAATATTTGTTCAACGTTTCCAGAAAAAGGGAAAACATGAAAAGCTGGAGGCCCTTTCTTCAGAATCAGCACATACTGAACCTCTTGAAGATATAAATACAATGTGTATTTGGACTTAGCAGGAATTAGGGAGTGCTTCTCTGTTGTTTACTGATCTTTGAAGATATTTTAACAAAGTCTGGTACCAGGTGTGACTGCCTTGTTAAACTGCTGATTGGGACAATATCTGGCCAGAACACTTTGGAGCTGTAGTCTTACATCTGAATCTAGTCTCACCCCCTAAAATAACACACTGTTACTGTATGTAAATGTATCCTGAGTTAAGAGACTTACAGTATGCAAAACAAGAAAGTTGTACATAAAATGCAGAATGTAAATGTTTTTCATAAATCTTTACTAAAGGTTGACATGGTATACCGCATCATTTGCACTCCATGGGTTAAAGATTCTTTTCTTTTCTTTGAAAGGTTTTCTGTACAGACAGAAAAGGCATAAAGGTCTGATGCTCAGCCACACTCATCAGAAAACCAAACTGCTCACAGGTCATGACAAATTATTTTATTTTATTCATAGATATGAAAAGATCAGATCTGTAGCACAGCAGCAAATATATATATTTTCCAGCTGTAAGCAAGTTTTAAGATTTAAATCTTAAGAGTGCAGTTTAATCTAAAAATGCATCTGCATTAAAAGATGAAATTAGAAACAAAGGATGCAGCAGCATAGACTTTTCTTTCCTTCATCTTTTCACTGACCACCCACATAGAAGAAAATAAGTTTCATGAAGTAGGAAATGGTAATATCATGTTTTTGGGTTATCAAATTTAAAATGTTACCTCTCACTACCACCTGAGGCCGCCCATATCTGAAGGTAAGTAATGCATTGTTAAATGAAAGCCTTTACGTTACCGATCTGAGTAAATTTGCTAAGCCTATCATTGTGCGTTCAACTTATATTCTTAATTATTATTAATTGATACTGAATTACATTGTAATCCAGTAGTACCACTCATTTATAAATGCACCCATCACAAACACTGACACAACAAAGAAGACCAGATGTCTTTGCTTCACAGTTCTCGGTCACGCCTCTTCATGGTGTCATGAGAGTGAGACGTGACGTCATAAACGTGAGCCAAAGAGACGCTCTTCCTCTGTGGTGTCAGTGATGTGTTTCACACCACGTTTCTTCAAAAAATATCTTTCACAGCTTTGCTGGGTCCACGGCCTGCAGGATGTCTTTCACAGTTGGCCTGTCCAGAGGGGTCTTAGACGGGTGAGACATGAGGACCTTCCCTGCTTCATCCAGCAAAAAGTCACCTCCCATCTGCACATTAAAGCACATCATTTTTTATATTAGCAGCAGGGATTGACCGATACATGGAACTGAAAAATTTTAATTTTGGTGTCAAAACTTAGAATAACACTAACTCCAACACAAGATTAAAGTTAATTGTAATTTTTAATCTTTAAAAATAGTAAATTAAATGATTTAAAGTTCCATCCCAGAGATAGACTCTTTAACTATTAGTGATAAATTATCATAAACTTTGTCTTTACCTGCTGCCATTTATATTGTATTTATTTATATTGTTGCGATTTTACTATTTATCGGTTCTGTTCTTGATCTATACTCTTATTGGTTTTTCATTACTAAATGATTGCCTTTTAAAAACATGTTATTTAAACAATAATAAATTCAAAACAGTAATCAAATTTAATATTTTTTTTATAACTAACTGTTTTCAGAGCAGCAACAAAAGTTAAGTAACAATATGAAATCAATATCGGAAACAAATGCAGCATGTAAAGTAAACTATATTCCTGACATCAAAATACTGAGTGAAGTTTAGAAAGAAGACACCAGTAAGTTTTAGTCCTCCTCCTCCTCCTCCTGCTGCTGCTGCTTCACAGAGGAGCTAGTTTCTCTCAACAAGCAGCTGAGTTTACAAGGATTTGCTAAATTTTAAGTTACACAGCATCCCAGCTAAACAGGCAACAGACAGAGAGGTTTAGCTTGTTTATAACTAGCTATTAGCCAAACTAGCACATGTGCTTGTATAAAACCAAAACACAGCTCCAGTGGATGAGACACAGCAGATTAAAATATCGCTCTGTGCACGTTCCTGCTTGTTGTACTGATGCAGTATCAGCATTTTACTTGTACTGCTGGTTTTGCTGCACTTACTTCCAGTAACGGGTGTAGTTATGGTCAGCTTGTGTAATCAACACACCCCCAGCTCCGCTCGGCATGTGTGTGCACGCGGAGCTCTGCTGAGAGAGGAGGGGAGGGGCTGCAGCGCGGTGGCTCGCTTGTTCTATTGGCTACTTCTGCACAATAGTCCATTGGACTACTTGTGCACAATAGTCCACCAATGGACTGGTGACCTGTCCAGGGTGTACCCCGCTTTTCACCCGATGTCAGCTGGGACAGGCTACAGCCACCCCCGACCCTGTACGCAGGATAAGCGGTTGAGGATGGACGGGTATGTTTTTAAAATGAACGATGCAGATTATTGGAAAAATGCTGAATATCAGCGCTGATAATCGGCCAGACCGATTATTGGTTGACCCCTAATTAGCAATGAATGACTTAATGTCCCTTTTACATATGGAGAAGAGTGCCCTCACAGATCTTTATTAACAGACTCTGCAGCTGCATTGTTTTTGTTTTTCAGCCTGAACACTTACTAAAAATTATGTAAGTATAAAATGGCAAAAAACGTTAAAATCTTGGATTTGTTTTGAGTATATAAAGACTGTCAAGTCTTGACTAATCAAGACTTTTCATTTAAGTAAATGACAAATGACTTGTCTATGAGATAACATTTTTAACTACATCAACTACAACAGCTTAACAAGTCAGACTGTTAAAGTCCAAAAGTATTATTTTCCAAATCAAAATAGGAAAAAGTTTAAAAGTGCTTTAAACTGTAACCAAGAATATCCTTTAGTTCTTTGTTTAGCTGTTAAAAAACAAGACCTAATAGGACTGATAACTGTGTTATTTAAGTTTAAGAGGAAGTCTTTGTTTATTCTCTCAATTTGGAAAGGCAGGATTACAAGGCACAGCACAGAGAACGAGAAGCCAAGAAGGGATTCAGCAGCTCATTTCAGCACATTCTGTCTTTCCTTTGTTTACTTGATTGATTCAGGCAATTACATCAGCACCTCCTCAATGTCAAAGTGTTCGCTGTGTCATTTATTTTTACCTGGTAGATATCTTTCAGCAGGTGATGGGGGACGTCGGGGAAATCTCTATCCACAGCTCCGTACTCTGAGTACTGCAGCAGACACCCGAACTTCATCACCTTGGCAAAGGACGAGCCGAGGCCAAAACTCCTGTAAATCTGTGGCAGAAAACGGCGACATCGACATATCAGAAAAGTGAATTATTTCCTGCAGAAACACATTTGGGCAGTTTTATATAAACCAAAATACACAAGAAAAAACAAAACATCCGCTTTGGATTCAGCAATAAAAAAGTATGTGCTGGTCGACCCAGTCAGGTTCTTCTCACACATCATGATTCACGATTGCTTCTGTGGCATGTGGAAAATCGTCTGTCTTCATATTTGGTTGATTGCCCTTGTTTCCATCTGACCTCTGCTAACATCTGGTGGTTGACTTTTCAGAATGCTGCAGCTGCTAAATCCTTTGGTTCCTTCAGCTTGTTTGTGATGACTGAGTCACAGCCATTTATAGTTTCCATAAATTACAGGTGCCTCTTCAGTTTTCATGTACCTGCTCACTGGCACTGAATATAAATATACAGACAATATAATACACTGATTTAATCTACTAAACCAAATCCAAGTTTTTTAAGCTGTGTTCCGACCAAAGGACCTATACCCGGAACTAGGAACCTTTGAAGGAACTCACTGCGTTTCTACCGAATGGACCAAGGTCTAAATTTAGTTCTGGGGTCTTTATTTTACCCCCAAAAAGAATAAATAATATAAAAAATAAAATAATAAATAATGCTTTGTACACAGTACAGGCCTACGTCAGCTGGTTAATTTGCCTAATCTTTGCAGGTCTTTAGACCACGGTGGAAAGCACACAACAATGGGCTGAAGGAACCTTTTGGTTCCTTGAAAAGAGATCCGGGGACTTAAAAGTCCTTTTGGTCGAAACACGGCTTTAAAATTTACTGGGTTTCGATCAGTTGATTAGGGTGATAACACACATCCTGACCGTTCTGTTTGGATCCAGCAGGATCTCAAAGGTGCATCTGGTCTGCTCCAGCCACAGCTGAGCTCCCTCCACACTACCGAAAGAAACCACCAAGACCCGCACTGACCGAGCCTCCAGGACAGCCTACGGACAAACAAAATGAAAGACAATTTCAATATGAGCACTGATGAAAAGACACTAAGAATTCTCTTTTGCTTCTTAAGGATCTGTTATCATCACTTTTCCACATTTTTGTTCAACTGCCAGTAATTTATTTATATAAAAGTAAATGGGTGGTGGCTGCAAGGCTGAGTGAGGACAGTCACTTTGGAAAAAATGCTGAAGATCTTAGAAGCCAGAGCAGAGGAAAAAAATATGTAGTATGAGTCACAAGAATAGTTTTGGGAAATACGCTTCTTTGCTTCTTTGCAGAGACTTAGATGAGAAGATCAATATAGGGTTGCCACCACCAATGTGGAAAAATAAGGGACACATTTCCTGTGGCCTCATGTCTTGGGGACATAAATTAAATGGGTGGCCTGGGGGGAGTGTGAGACACAAATGACAAACGACGTGGTACACTATGGTGGATTTTTTTTACTGTCAAACTGGTAATAATACCTCTTCTTGATGTAGGCATTAAAGTAAAGATCAACCTGTTCCAGAGTGAATATAGTTAGTTTAGTTTAGAACAATTAGCTGATCTTTTGTTTTCCTTTGTGTGTAAAATCCAGATCTTTAAGTTACTAGTTAGTAACTATGGCTGTTAAATACATTTCATGGAGTAAAAATTACAATATTTACCCAAATGCCCAAGTGCTTTACAGTATGGCATTAAAAAAACACCATGTATTAAACTACCTCTACATTGCCAGTTTACCCACTCTTTTGTTGGTTACTATAGGAACAGTTAAAATCACAGCATCAGAGCACTCTGAGTAGAGGTATAAGAGAGGTATGAAGCGGCACTGAATGGAAATACTAAAAGTAAAGTACCGAAAATGTGTGCCTAAGTGCAGTTCTTTAGTAAATCCACTTAGTTTCCGCCACTGCAAGAAATCCAAAGCTTTACCAAGTTGCCAGGTTAATGGTTGCTAAGCTCTGATTGGACAATTATTATAAATAACTATATAATTATATAGAGGTCGGACACCTCTGATTTCAGTATTACGCATTAAAGAGATGCATACTGCTTTTACAAAATACAGTTTTGCCGAGCGATGCGAATAATTACCATCAGATTGAAAGTAAACTGACCTGACTGGCCTCCAGCTCGGCCACATGGTCTCGTCACGGTAGTCATCCAAAATGTCTGATGAGAACCAGCAGCAGCTTCTGACCCTGACCGAGGTACTGACCCAGAGTCACACTCCTTCAAAGACACAACATAGAAACAGCTACAGAAGCCACAACACAACAAAGCTTGATTTAATGAAATTTAACTTTTGCATGGTAAAATCTGATCTTCTTACTGATGAGCAACCACACTGTGTTTTTTAATTAATAAAACACATTCACGTGCAAAGATTGTTCATAAATAACACACACACACCCACACAAACATGAACTAAAACTAGCTGATAGTGTGAACACTTTTTTGTCAGCTGCTCGACACGGTCGTCTCATACTGATGAAGGAGGTAGAAATGGAAACATACAAGGTCAAGTTGTGACCAGCAGTGTGTGAACTCACTTTCCGCTCCGTCCATCAGTGAACGGAGTATCAGGGCTCAGTCTGTCTACCGTCTTTCCTCCTGACAGCTGTCTATCTGTTGTCTGCAAACCTCGGTCCAAACTCTCCAGGAAGGAGTCCCATTCACTCTGCACACACAGACGCACATGACGGTTGAAACTAAATGAATCAAACCAATCATAGACTGGTTTAAAGACAAATGAAATAAAAACTAATTCAACCAATATATGATGTAAAAACAAGGATACAAATATGTGATGGCTTTAATTATTTAGAAATAATTGATTATTTGGAAATAAATAAAGGAACGGTATGCTGGTATATAATAAAATGGCAAAAGCTACACAAGAGCAGAAAGCATCAAAGTCTTTATCAATTTTAAAGCTGTATGTCAGTTTTATCAACTATTTTAATGCCACACCTAACAAAATAGACCACTGCCATTTGACCTCATTTTATTGCAGGAATCCATGTGGACACATTTATTTTTGTTGCTAAATTGTAAAACTATAAAGTGGTATAGTATGTAATAGAGAATTTGCATTCTAAAACTAGGCAAAATAGACACGCGTGTGTTTTTTTATCCATATCTATGAATCTGATTGTTTGCTGTGTGAAAACGCTTGAGCTGAATTTAAATCATAATATGCAAAATAAAAAACTAAATAAATTTCACACATACAGACCTCCAGCTGTAGAAGTTCCTCTACCTGCTGTCTCACTGCTGCATGGCTGGAAAACAAGCGTCAACATGAGCTTTCATTTCCATGAATAATTAATAAGACCGTGATCAACCACAGTAACCCTCACCACTGGAGCCTGGAGAAAACATCCGACACTCAATAACAGGTATTATAAGGAGGGTTCACCCAAGTGTACGTTTTGTTTTTGGAGGCTATTGGACACTGATGGAAACCTGTAGGAACCTGCAGTAAACACCAAAAAACCTCACCCATCATGACGTAGGTTTGCATATGTACAGAAGGCATGTACATGGTGGGTACGTTAAACATCTGGGTGTGTGTAGTATATTCCATGACTGGGTGGAAGGACAATACTCAGTGATATATTACACAGGGTGGCATGTCCCTACCAGTATTTTGGGGGGACAGAATTGTCCCAGGCAATATTTATAATCACTCGTTTTGCATTGTCTTTAGAGTGAAGTCATTTAAGATCATTCAGATGTGTCCTTCAAGAAGATACATAAAATTATTGTCAGAGATACATGTCACTATTGCAGAACAATGGACATTGATAAGAGAGAGAGAGCTGCAAGCCACATACAGCTGTTTCTACAAGCCTCGCGCTGCATATATTTTCCCTACTAATGTTGAGACCAAACTTGGAAATGTGTTTATTTTTTTATTATCGCCATTATTTTTTATGATTATATACCCATACTTACTGATAAGACTTTTGCCAAATGGCCTCTGCTTCACTCTTCGTTTTCACTCCAATGCTGCTTGACAGTAACAAAATATTTTAAAAAAATATTTAACAGCAAACTGACTCAATTATTTTTAAGGCAATAACACTGCCAAATTAATGTGTGATTCTGCAGGTGCTGAGAGCACCTCACCTTTTGTAGAAGTCCGTTCCAGCTGCGATCAGGCCGAATAAAGAGGTGATCTTATATGGGACAAAGTTCTCAAAGGACCCTGTATGAGAACAAAGGTCAGGTTATTGGTCAGGCTGAGTTGTGCAATTTAATTGTGTTGACAGAAGGGCCTTTTAATCCAGTAACAGGATCACACTGTTCAACAACTCACAAGAAGCATGTGTTGTAGCCACTTGTGGAATAGTCAAAATGAGACTTGTGAATTATAAATCATATTACATGGTAACCACATACACTATAACATCTAGCCTCATGAAAACGGTGAATGAAGTAATGTAGCTGCAGCTTCGAAGTGTTTCAGATGGATTTGACATCTTATCATCGTACTATCGTAGTGAAAACAAGGGCTTCCTTTAAATTCCCTGCTTCTGTATACTGTTTTGCTTGTTGGAAAAATATAAAGGGTTTAAAACCAAACTAAGCATTACATCCGTATTAATCTGATCTCCTTTTTAATTCGGCGTTTTTATAATCTATTTAAAAACAATAATAAGAGTTTGCATATGCCTTTAATTATTAATTCATGTGTTTTAGTGTCCTCCCGTTCCAATACGTTAACGTTACGATTAGTAACTTACAGCATTATTAAAGCATACATTTAGGTACTAATTTGTATCTTATGTATGCCGAATAACTCATAAGACCAACAAAATTAACTCCACATAATTTTACGTTAAACGTCATTTTCTACGTGGTGTTTCACGTTACTTTCTTGGCAACAATAACGCTACGAGTGCGTCCTTCTCCTATTTGTCCTACCTTCTGCTTCCTGCTTGACTTCCTGCAGAATGCCTTTGCTCAAGTTCACCAACTTAGTCAGAGCACTTGTTAAAGTCTCCTCTGATACAGCCACATCCTCGGCCATGATCCGTCTCTCTCACCTGACCTGCACCCACAACTGAAACTACATCATAATTTGGGGTTTTATTGGCGGTTGATAAACAACGAGCTGGAGCATTATCGCCATCAACTGGTGTGGAGTGTGGCTCTGCATGTCTAGTGCTTAAGTTATTTTGAAGAAAATCTATTAGATCAAAATGCACTTTTATCTTTGAAAGATCGATTGAGCTTTATTGATTGTAAATATAAAGTGGCGCCTCCATGAAGAGATGCCCCAGTTACAGATGCCATCAAAAGGATAAAAACACAATAAAGCCAGACCGCTTATTTCCATTTGGGGCCTTTTTTGGAAGGAAAATGGGTAGGAGCATCATGAAAAGGCAACCGGTTAGTTATTAACAGCCTCCAAGTATACATTGTTTCTCTTAAAAAAAGAAAAATTCAGTAACAACACAATATATCTTACACATTCCTTATATACAATACTATTTCTGCCACAACATTGCTATACAATAATTAAGGAAGTTAAATTTTTTACTTAAATTGAATAGGCCAGTACAATGCAAAAGCAACACTGACAATTAAAACAACAGCATATCAACAACATTTCATGATATTTATTTTATAATTGTTATTGTGAGGCAAATCGGCCACTCAGCCATTTTGTTAGTTAAACCTAGCTAAAGAGTCTATTATCTTAATGCTCATCGGTGGCTCAGCCCACATAATGGCAGCTGAATACAGAAAAGTGTCCTTTCCCACACAACTCCTAAATCTAAAGGGAACAAAATTAGTTGTACTCTCTCTTGTGGTATAACTATGGCATAGGTGTCATTTACACTGGGGACTCTGGGGACATGTCCCAACCACTTTTTGAAATAGCTGCTTTTGTCCCCATCACTTTTTGAAAGCATTTGTTAAAATTTTCTGAAAAATAGCTTGCAACAAGAAATGTTAAATAACAAATGAAATTTCTTTGAGAAAGGTTTATTTGCACAATAAGAAAGCATGCAACGCAATTTATATTATTTTTTATTACATTGTATTTTTATATTTTGAATTGTCCCCTGCCACCTGAATTTTGTGTTTCCTTCATATAAATGACATTTCCACCATAAATTGGTGCTGAAAATGTCTCCAGAATGCAGTAAATTAAGCCCCAGAACCCCCAGACCCCTCACTCATATATTTCACCATCGAATATTTATTCAAAATAATGTTAAAATATCTTCTTGTCTTGTTCTCGTGACCAAAGTCTTTCGTCACACCCCTAATCTCTGACCTTTTGTCCCCACCACTTTTCAAAACAAAGTGACGCCCTTGAATTATGGTATTCCCTAATTTAAGGGTAAAGTCGTTGTACAGGCACTTTGGAGCTTCATTGAATACAATCCTGTAAGTTAGACACAGTTTAATTTGTGAAACACAGTCTTCTACCCTCAGCCATTTAAGGCTGATGAAATGAGCGGGAAGAAGATGTCTCCTATATGGGAGATTAAGGACCAGTCGCACCAATTTCTTTTGTGATGTCTGCAGCTTCTTTTTAGGATCATACTGTAGGTGCACTTATATAACAGGAGAGGAATGCATAATCACAATGACACTGGATTAGAGCCCCTGCCAAAATCTCTAACGCTGTTCTATTCAAGAAATTTGAGCTTCTAGCCAGAAATCTGATTCTTTGGTTGATTTTAGTGAGAACCATCTGAGCCATACACTCTCCTGATAAATGATTGTCTAAGGTACAGCCTAAGTCATTGACAGATTCCTTGGTTTGATCTCAGTGCCTCCCACCACTTTCTTAAAGTCTGTGACCTTCTTTAGCTTTAACTTTGATCCAAAGAGTATGGCCTCTGTTTTACCAAGATGGAGTGACAACTTGTTGTCTGACCATCGACTGATATGAAATAATTCATATAAGATCAGGACTTTTTCGAACTCATATTTATCCTTGTGCGATACCATTAATGCAGAATCATCTGCATATAAAAAAAGTTCACATGAGCAAGCAGATTTCAAATCATTAATCTACAATAGAAAAAACAGTGGACCTAAAACACTTCCTGGGGGTCCCCAAATTCTAGGAACAAAGTTTTGGATAGAATCCCACCCACATCCACCATGTTTCCTACCTCCAAGATATGAACCAATCCATTTTATAGCTAAACTGTCAAATCCCAACACTTTTAATTTTATTAATAGAATGGGATGATCTAAAGTATAAAATGCCTTTTGGAGGTCCAACATGACCATACCACAATACTTTCCCCCATCCATATACGTTACACAGGGGGTGATAGAATCCATAGCATCGCTAAGGACTCTGACAGGGATATTTTCCAAGCCAGTTGCTTTGGATGGGTGAAGTTCCTTAAGTTTCTGTAACACTGCTTTCTCAGACACTGTTGTAAAAAGAGAAAGCATCAGCCTGGACCCCTTGTTTCAAATAGAAAGTCTAGACTTCGCTCTCTGCATAGTATCCTGACAGACCCAACAACGCATTAACCGAGGTTTTCACAATGGTTGTAAAATACATATTTAAACTGTCAGCTTAACCGCCTGGCCTTATCTGATGTAACCTTTCCTTCAATATCCAGGCTGAGATTCCTGGCAATATCCAGGCTGAGTTTTGGTCTTGAGCCTATCACTATACCCCCTGACTCAGTGACTTCCACAATTTTCAAGGATTATTTATATTCTCTTATTTCTGAGTTTTTTGTCATCTATAAATTAAGATTCATCTCTAGTTTCCTATACTCTGAAAAAAGATAATTTCTTGCCCTAACTGCCTTTAAAATATTGTTGGTCATCCACGGTTCAGTTCTAATCTTAACTTGCACCATCTTTTCTGGAGCAAGCTGAGGTTCTGAATAAGATGCCTTCTTTCTTCCTCAAATTTCAAGCACTGTAACATAACATGCACTGCTGTTTCTTCTTTCCCACAATAATTGCATCTGCCTGTATTGTGTTTACCTATTCTAAATAAGGATATAGTAATGTATTATTTATTGTCTGTTTGTCTCATCTTACCTGTGCATTTCCCACTTATCTTTGAACTCTGCAAAACCATTGTCCTTTCCTATTACTGAAGCTAACTGCAAGATCAATGTACTTATTTTTTATGGCTTCCTTTGCAATCTTGTCATTTCTCCTGTGTAAACTGATAATTCATCACCGATCATTTACCCTATTATGAGATGAAACTCTAAATGGTACTCATATTCTATTTACTAAACTCTTTAATGCATATGTGTAGATCTGGACGTAATAATCAACATATGGTGGGCCTTAGGCTGGCCACAATAAAATGCCATTCCATAATTTGCAGTTCCCATCACACAGCACAATGCCACAGAGGTCGCAAGTTTTGAGGGAGCGTCCAATTGGCATGCTGACTGCAGGAATGTCCACCAGAGCTGTTGCTCGCAAATTTAATGTTCATTTCTCTACCATAAGCCGTCATGTTCCAGAGAATTTTGCAGTTCATCTAACTGGCCTCACAACCGCAGACACACGTAACCACACCAGCCCAGGACCTCCACATCCAGCATTTTCACCTCCAAGATCTTCTTCTGAAACCAGTCACCCGGACAGCTGCTGCAACAATCGGTTTGCATAACCAAAGAATTTCTGCACAAACTGTCAGGAACCGTCTCAGGGAAGCTCATCTGCATCTCGACTTGACTGCAACTTCGCACAGCCATTGAAGAGGAGTGGACCAACATTCCACGGGCCACAATCAACAACCTGATCTACTCTATGCGAAGGAGATGTGTTGCATCGCGTGAGGCAAATGCTGGTTCCGGACCCTCTCAATACATTGAAACTGTACTGTTAACACACAATGCAGAAGCGAAAATAAAAAAGTTATTTCGCAATGACATGAAGATTGAAGTCATTTTCACTCAATCGGATTATAAAATACCCTCTAGATTTTAGCAGTTGCAGAATATATATAGAATATATAGAATATTATACTAAGTCTGAAGTCAAGAGGATCACATTGTATTAGATTTTTATACAAATGAAGATGTATTATTATCATTATTATTATTATGTAACCTTAGGTATGAATAGTTTAATGAAAGTACTAGTTCAAATGATTAGAAGATAAAGTAAAAAAGCTTGTCTTGTCTGTATGAAAGCCTATGTCTGCCTGATAAAGAAAAATAATTTAGTTTATTTCCTCATCTTAGCAGAAGTGGGTTTCTATCGATTTCTCTGGAACGCTGAAGGTTTTAAAAAACAAAAACAACAGAGCATGTTAAAACTGTCAACTAGTTTTATTGACTGCTGAACATTCATTTGATCAATAAAACATTCCCTTCAAGTGTTAAGCTTTAAGCCCACCATAGCACTTAATGACTGGGTTACCCAGTGCAAAAAAGAAAATGACAACCAGTCAGCACAATCACTGATATGGAAAAAAAAAGTGACACAAAGAAAAACAAGTGTAAGACTTAATTAATTAGATATGCTATTGAACAGATGAATTTGTTCTTACTTTGTAGAAATTATCTATTTAAAAGACAAAATAAGGAAACCAGACATTCAATTAAGAACTACTGCAACTCTGATATGACGTTCAGTGAGCATAAAGACCTCTAATTTATTAAAGTTGCAATTAAAGAGAAGGAAATTCCTGAAATTCGTTCAAAAGACTGAATACTTTCAGATCATTCCAGGTGAATTACCTGCAGAGCTTGTGCTTAAACCAACATTGACGAGTCATTAAAAAACATAGGCAGCAGTTGCAAACTATAGACTCAATATAACTCACTGATGAAGTATTTTGTTTCATAAGGTTGCCGCATGTAAACATAACATTGCTTTATCTTCCCTCGCAGGATTACCCTATTTGCCAGATTAAAACAGTATCATCTCAGATTTTGAAAAACCAAAATTCAATCTTCTATCCTACAAGAGATCTGGAGTAATCCAAACATTTGGTCAAAATCATACTTTTAAACAAATAAACGTTCACAACAGGAAACACCAAACAGAAGTGATATTTCCTCAGACAAATATTTTCAAATTTACACCCAATTAAATGTATTTGTGATGATTTCCTCTCCATCTTATTTTATTCTGACCAGGTTTTTGTCCATATCTGTGAGTGTGACAAGATAGAAATGTGGCTGTGCAACATTAACCTACTCACATATGTAGGAACCAAGAAAGAAAAATACAGTTATTTTGATGCTAAGACATTTGGAGGTATATGTGCTCTTTTCTTCCAAACTATTACTCTGATGTGTCTTCAAGAACAAGCTAATTTAGTCCATTAGATCATAAGAAACTCCAAAAGAAGAAATGTGAGTGACACAGATAGCATCCAATGCAAGCCAAAGGAATGATAACAAAGAAAATTACAGTATGTGGTGTGCTTTTCCCCAATCTATAATTAATCCAGTCAGAGATGTCAGAGAACATCCAGGAGTCTCTGTTTCTAAGCTTCTATTTTGAGTTGCTCAAGTTTAGATTTTTTTAAATAAATATATATATGGCAAATTCAATAAATTAACTTTAAAATGGAAATGCACTGTTTAACAGCTTTTTGAATCACACTCTTCTATAATTACAAGGCTGGAAAAATGTTGATCCTTTTTCTGCTTTCACAGATTTATAAGCCATGAATTCTACAGAGATATACTGCATTTTTTATTTACACAAAATAACTGTTTTAATTTTTTTTTCTTCAATTTCTCTGCTGTGTCAAGTTATAGATATCAAAACCTGTAACAAGTGGCTCTCTGTATATTCTCTAAAATCTCTGACCGTTGCTCTCACATTTGTTCAGCAGCTAACCCATCTTTATACCAACCTTTTATTGGTCACATTAAAAGGAAGTTCAACACCCGATGAGAGAAGTGACACTTCCTGCACGTGTCGAGAAATCTAAATAAAAGCGACTGCTTCAAGTATCCCAAGTGGAAATCAATACCCTGAAGGTTTTTGTTTCATATTTTTAAAATCCCAGAACTCCTTCTCTGCTGATAGGCTGGACTGTGTGTGCTGCACACAGCAGGTTCAAAAAATAAGTTTAAAGTGCCAATTACAATCTTTAATGTTATCGAAAAACGCTTTTAGATACCAGACAGCGTCCATCCCCAACAATTACGTTAACAAGTTAACGTCCACTTTAAAAGGTCATGGTAATCTAAAGCTAGTATTTAACAATGACTATGCAACAGATTGTTCATGCTGATGGTTCATGAGACAGACTTTGTGCTTTAGGTGTTTCACCATGAGGCCTATAAAGCAGAGAAAAAGAGAGGGTGGACTGAATCCCTTCTGCATCCCAAACTATAACACTAATGTTCTCGATCATCGACCCCCAAACAGCAAGATAGTGGAAACACTGGGACTAATTTAAGGTAGTATTGTCACAACTGCCAAATTTCAGTATTTTTGTTGCCTGAACACAAGACTGAACTTTACATCCTCTGAACAAATGTGTTCTGTGTGTTGAAACTAAACTAATTAAGAACTGGGCAAGAAAACTGAAACAGCAACTGAAAAAACCCAGCCCGGATGTTGGCAGATCCCAGTTCATGTAAATGGTCGATTAAACTGGCGGCAGGAGCCAAATATTGCCAAATATATATATTTTTTTATCAAATTCAAATGTGAAGATTTGTGACAACATTGGCCTACAATGCATTTAAAAGCACCCAGTATAAGTGGGGTAATAACTCCAACAAAGGCTGTGTTAAGAGTCATGTGTGAGGGAGTATTTAAGGGAGGATGACAGAGAACAGAGCTGGATTTGGAGAGGTGATTTGATACTAAAATAAGATAAATTATGATGCTTTGCAAACCAAATAATGGTCACCACTTCATAAAGGAATATTTTGAAGTATTATTTTGATTTTATCACCTCAGTTCTATCCAGGACCGAGAGGAAGAGAAACTATCTGCTACCCAAATGTGTCTTAAAATTTCAACCATAAAAGCTGAGATGCTTTTGGAGAACTCAGTCCAGTTTTTGTTTGGGCTGCAGAGGAAGACAATCCCTTATTTTAGCCCAGTGTAGAAGCTTAATTATTAAGACATTATTAAAAACAGACTTGTCTCCTGTCTAGAAGTCTTGTTAGGACTTCTTTGGACAGTGTGAAGACGAATCTGTGTTGAGAACCTCGATCATCGTTCTGGTTGATGGGAAGGTCTCTGCTACAGATGGAAGACTTTGGTACCAACTTGGTAAACTGTTGAGAAAGCAAAGTATTATATAAGATCCGCTGCCAAGAAGAGGAATAAGTAACAAACAACACGTTTAGTCTTCCTACCTCTTGAGAGTCATCCAGCTCTTTGCTGTTTTACTGAAGCTGTCTGGACTGGGTGTGGTCATAGCTTCAAAATCCACCAGCTGAAATGAGATTAAACAAACACAAACACAGTTTAGTGGACACATTAAACACCTCCTCCCCCTTCCCTTCATGTTAACCTCCCCCTAAGTAAGCATTTTGCACACCTAAACATGTTTTTTTGGGAAACCACTACACAAAACGAATAAATCAAATCCTGATGTTGCTTTGCAGTGCGGACAGGCGATGACGATGACGTACAGAGCTACAGACAGTGACATGTGGCAAAAATGTTAAGAAGCCCACTTTCTGTTGCTGCAAGCTCCTACTCATTTTGATATTCATTATTTTGTATATTTGACTGTGTACTGCCAGAAATTCAACTACCTTAGGTGCCAGCAAATTTGATTTTGTTCCAGTGACTCAGCACCAGTTTAACATGACCTAGTGTACTGAGTTTTATCAAGTAAGATCCAACATCCAGCAGTCTTCCAAACAGTCAGAGTAAAGCAGTCAGAACGTTGACCTCAGCTTTCATAGACATCAACTTTCTAACACCTGATCAGATATCTGAGCCTTGATTCTGTCCAATGTGATTTTGTTTCCAGAAAAAAAATGTCTGCTTGGCAGTTGCAATATAGGTGAGAATTTCAGCCAGTTCTTCTTAAAATGTCTATAAATGTGTTAGAAACAATACTTGGAGAAGCTTTATATCCATCACTGGGGGTTGAGGGCAGGCTTTTAATATACGGTATTGTTTTACTCAGACACTATAACCGTTCTCATACATGGAATACGTAACATCGCTGGCTGTATCAAGCTGTTAAAGTGATGGCTTTTTGTATTCAGACATACTGTAGGTTTATTTTACCTACATGTTGCTTACAATTGTATTCAGACGTGACAGCACATTCATGGAAAGAGCCATGTGCTTATGCGATATTTGGCACCTGTTTGGCCGCTGGTGCGTGAGAGGAAGTGATGTCACAGCTGGAAAACAGCTGCGTTTTGGAAAGTTTAATGACAAAAAGAGATTTTTTCTGTTGTGATGAGACATTAAGTTGGGACTTTAATTTAACTCCTGTTCCCATACTTACATTCTTGATGTAAAGCTTTTCTTATTTATTCATCAATGTAGTTGGCATGGATGAAAGATAAAAAATATAAGGAGGGAGAAAGGTGGTCTAACTATTGCTGTGGTTGTTCGTTTAAAAAAAGAAAATATTTACAGACTAATGACATGAGAAGAATGTACATTACAGTGTTAATATCATCTCATTCACAGTGTTTAGTAGTATATTAGAGTGATTTTAATCTCTATGTCCACGGGAGATGATACGTGAGAAATGTATTACAGTGTTCATGATCAAGGCAAACAAGAGCTGTCTTTAATATCTCTCTTTACGTTAATCTGAAGGCATTTAATTCCAATTTGTGCTGCGTTAAAATTGTTTTGTACACACAGAAATGTTAATAGGTCTGACCTAGTAATGCAAGTGATTACGTAAAGAAGTGCACGTCTGAAAGGGGCTCAAGTTTACCTTTCCTTTCGGGATCCTACCGATGACCTCTTTCCCACTGGCCATCAGTGCCCCCATCACGACTGAGTAGGCCACCACACTGAGGAGAAGCAGATCAGGAAAACATTTGTATCATAAGTCCAGTTAAAACTTGGACTGCTCTAAAGCACATTAGAGGCAGGACGTGCTATTCTCTGAACATAAATGAAGCCAGGGCATTTAGAGCGCTAAAACATGGAGGGCGACAGTTTCCTCTCCAGACAGCTGGCAGAAACTTCATGTGAAGGAGAGAAAGGCTTCCTCAATTACTATTAAACATGTTTATACTTATACTTGACCTGAAATGTTTTTCACAAAGGAGAACAGACATAAAATGTTAACTAAAGTAACAGTTGCAGCACATCACAGAGGAAACACAACTCTCTCCATGAGTTATTCAACAATGGGAATATTTCTCCACACACCTGAAGGCTGTTTTGACTAACCTGGATCCCCTGGAGAGGGGCATGAGGTTGCAGAAGTAATAAATCAAGGAGAGGATCAGGTTACACACAGCATCTCCATCCTGAAAGAACAATGGTCATCCGGACAGTCAACTGTCATCTCTGTGTATTGTCTTTCTTTTCACTTTATCAAGAACAGTGTGAGAAGGGTTGCAGACAGGAGTCAAAACAAAAGGGGGATATTCATATTGTTTTCAGATGTCTGTTTCAGATCAGAGCCAATACCTTTGTCTCAACACAGTGACATTGCTGGGAGTGATCACAGCTCTCAGTATAAATCAAGTCACAATTCCAGAAAGCTGAACAGGAGAAACTGAGTCAAGGTTGAACACACTTTTTTAAGTCAAAATGCTGCTTTCATTTTTTTTTAATAAAACTTCTCTAAGGCCTATTTTTCCTGAAAAGCATCTACAGAAAACAGCTGGATAATACATCCTCCTAAATCCTGTAAAATGATCTATTTGTAAAATCATTGTGAAACTCTCCAGAGAATTAATTAAATTCCCTCCCTAGTTTACCTGACTGAAAACTGAAATCTGTGACATAACTGCAGAGGGGAAGAGAAGAAAGGAGGGGAAATAACAGGAGACATGAGCAGAGGAGGGAATTTCAATCGCAAAATGTGTTGACTTTTATAAAATGCTCAGGGGAAACTGGGTTAACTGCTGTGCTGACTGACAACTTGAAATGACCGCATGAATACTTAAAGTGTGTTAAAACTGTTGACAGCTAAGCTTAGTTCACTATTATTCTGTTGCTGCATCACCCACTCTACAGCACAATAATATAATGCATCAGTTCGCCTAAATTAAATAAAAAATATTTTAAAAAATTGTGCACAATAAAACTGCCACTAACGATTATTTTCCAGATAATGGAAATAAAGATGAAACATGGCCATGTCTTTTTCACAGAAACACAAGGTGACAACTTTAAATGTCCTGTTTTCTCTAACTAACAGTCCAAAACCCAAAGATGCTCAATTTACAGTCATTTAAAACAGAAAAGCATCACATTTAAAAAGCTAGAGCTGGAGAATATTTGCCATTTTTGCTCAATAAAATACCTTAAACACTTATAATTAGGAAAAATCCAGCTCTATAACCTTCTATCACATCTCATTTGCAGAAGTTAAGAGATCTTCTCTGCTGAGACTTTGGCCTCCATCCCACTACAACTGAGGTTTGTTTACGCCTTTTAAAACATTGAAAACAACATATTGGTTATGCTGGATACTCCACAGACCCTACTGCTGACTGTTCTCATTGAGAACTTTTTTCTACTCAAGATTACATATAATCAAAATTGCGTGCAAATTTTATGTCTATTCATAAATCACTGTATTGAACATCTGCTTTTCATTATGCATGGGACCGCAAAGCTTCCAGTTCACTATAGAGATAAATCTTACCCCCAGTTCAGTGGACAGCATTAACGCCTTTCCTTTGGCGGTGAGGTCTTTGTAGATGGACTCTATCTCTGACTGGTACTGCTGCGTCCGCTCCTCTGTGGTCTGAGTCTCTACTGAGAATAACATGTTGCCCACCCTAAAATTCAGAAAACCGTTCAGAAGTGGGAATTAGTCACTTAAACTTCATCATCACAGTAAAACAAACAAACGATTTCACCTGTAAATAAAAACCCATGTTTGTATTGTCTCTGTTAAGGTTGACACCTTAAGTAAACTGCAGAAAAAAGGCAGACTGTGCATTACATTGATGTGGCAGACTTCGTACCTGTCTCCAGTGATAGTGATGGTAAAACCATCATACTCTTTCCCAGAATCCTTCATGCTCGGCACCTTGGAGTTAACCGTGAAGCCATCTCTGGTTTTACTGTTGAACTGCTTCAGGAAATAAAAACACAAAACAACCATCCTGGATTTTCACTGCCGAACAGCTATAAAACATCCAAAACAATAACTAGAGCGGTGTGCTGCTTCAAATATCTCTTTCGATTAAATGTGTGACATTATAAACAGACTAATATGTCGATCATGACGGTTCTTTTTTTTTTAACGTGGAAACAGTTAAAAAAAATCCTTACCTTCATTATAGGAAGCAAATCTTCCACTTTATTCACATTTTCGAGAGCCTGGCGGACCTCTAAGAGTCCTCTGGGGTTGTATGCCCTGAGACAGAGAATAAGAACTTGTTAGTTAAAGAAGCAGCAAGAAGAATCTGATGAAGAAGAAAATTATTAATTTATATTTGCATGAGCCACTTCCTCAATGCGCTTATGCAAAATGAATCAACCCTAGAGGAAAGTGTATTCATTTACATAATCCTGCTTTGCAGGCAGCACACAGTAGCATATTAGAATAACTGATGTCAAATAATTTTAGGTGAGATATGCTGATGCTAGCCACAAATATGCAGCTCACTAAGTTAAGGCTAGCATTTAGGGCAATTTGGAGTTCTTTGATTCAACAGAGTTTTTCAATGAATGCATTGTGTTACTGATGGAAAGAAAGGAAACTGTAAATATTTCAGCACACAGGCAGTGATGTATTAAAAGTGTTTTTAGGTCATACATGATAAAGATTTTGTGTAATTTACCCGTGGTACACCAGTATTCTATCTTTAATGAAGTCGAGGATGTTGTCAAAGTAGGCCAGGTATCTGATGTTGATAATCTGTCCTCTGAAGCAAAAAGAAAGAAAAAAGGGTTTCAACATACTGTCAAAAAAAGCCGCTTTTGAATCTCTAAAGAAGTTCTTTCAGCAAGCTTGTCAGAACCAAATCTATGGTGAAACTGGGTCATATTACAAGGAGTTTAAACAAATGTTTTTACACTTCAAAGTTTGGAAAAACCTCAAGCAAAGGTCGCGTGGAAATACAAGTCGCTCAAAGGACTGCTGCGAGTGTCTGACACCGTCTTTGGGGCCAAGCTGTTACCTGATAAGATTGATGTGATTGTTAAAACCTCGACTTAGACTTCTGGCGGGCATCTGGTCTAGCCACAGAACTGGCTGGTCTGGATCTGCGATCCTATGAGCACAGGGGAAAGCATGTTTAGTCTGTCAACACTGAATTCCAATGAGCTAAAGACAAAAGACTCCTTGACTCTTTTGATTTGTCTGCTTTGATCAGAAGGACAGGGGAAAGTTTACTTCAGTCTATGTCTGTATTAGGTTTGTTTAATTGTATGCAGTAAGGAAAACCCAACGTGTAAACAAAATTAAAATTTAAGAGTTTAGAGATTTTAGTCACTGACTTCTCAGTTCTGTTTTTTGTAATGTAACTTCTCTGGTGCTCATACAGCAAAGATCACACGAAGACATAGCTGAATATGAGGTCCAGTCTAGACTTTCATTTGTTATGCAAGAGTTTAAAAATGAATAACCCCTATCACATATCAACATCTGCCTTTTTCTTATTCCTTTGCACCCTTCTAATTATTTCCTGAAGATGATTAGGATTCCATACTTGCTTCTGAGCTGCACTTCATCTCTCTTGGAATACGATGGAAACAGACATTTTTAGGTGTTTTGGTCATCGATCTAGCCAAACCAAACTTACAACCCTAAATCCACTTTTCAGTCAGTAAATTATGTCTACAGTCACTTTATTATATTGCCAATTGATTCTGATCTATAGAGTTTCATTACAACAGAGGTTATTTGCCTTTTTTCAGAGAATATCCATGTTTTGGGGAAGGGGTGTGTGTGTATGTGTGAAGGTGGCATATTCAAGCTAAAAAAGGGTTTTATGTAAAAAAAAAAATGTTCCTCACCTCCTCCATTTAACGGCTATGTCAAACATGTCTCTCCACTGCATTTGCCTGGTCTTGCCGTTGACTCGTACTTTGGAGTTGCTCCATGTTCGATGCATACCCTGCATCACCTCCAGGGTTGCTAAACCCATGGCTGACAGAGTACAGACAACATGTATTTGTACTGCTATTTCTAATATTTGAATTATCCATATGCACTGCAGCATTTATCAGCGGTACCTCTGTGTATTCTCTTGTTAGGTAAGAAACCAGGAGTGTCATATTGCATTAGTGCCCCCAGGTGGTCGGCTGTGCAGATCAGCGTCTGAACTTCACTGCTGTAGCTGTCAAAGTTCTGCGGCAGCACGTCCCTGCAGACCACAAATAAAGGAGAGACATGGAGGATGAACTTCATCAAAGCTTTCGTGTAGTGTGGAGTTTTTGTTTTCTTTGGATCGTACTGTGGGTACCTGTCATCCTTCTGAAACATCTTTGTACATTAGAAGAGACAAGCAGGTTTGCCTCAGCTCTGATGATGACAATGGGAGATACTACATTAACTGAAAAAGTATGAATCTTATCCTTTAGATATCATTATATTAAAGCCCATTCTAGGCTACACCGTTGGTTTGATCTCCGAGCAATACTTGCAGGAACTTATCTTTACAACTTTTGGTCAAAGTTGTCGCTGCAGGAGTGAACCAGCTCCCATCAAACCTACTTGATATGTGGCTGCAGGCCGGGCTGTTCTTCATAGTCTTCTATAAGAAAAGGCAGGTTCTTGGCCCAGTGATTCTTAAAGTTCCCTGGTAAGTCCTGGTCCACGTTGTACTCTGCTACCGGGATGTCAAGGTGGGAATGCAGGTAGCGAGAGTATTCTGGTAGAAAAACAAGGCAGGGAGTGAACATTAGATATAAATACAAAACAAATGACCAGCAATTATTTAACTATTGTAGTTATGTGAAATTTTAGCTTATCTGACCTTAAAAAAATGAAACGTACATAAAATAATGCTTATTTAGATATTTATTTTTGATGTTGGGTTACTTCTTGGACCATGATGACTTAAAAACTTATTATTTTTTTAATTTTGTGATTAAGAGAATTTTTCCTTCTTTTCTACAGTGTAAATATCTGTTAATGTGGTCGGTGAACTGCTGAATACAACTACCCTTACAGACATAAATAGTTGCATTGATTGATCCTCTGAACAATTCTGGATGACTGGTGGTACGTTAAACAAACATTTACATCACATATATGCAGTATAACAATAATGATTAACAAATGAATTATCCAGCGTGAGTAAGGAACATAACGTTACAGGGACACCAACCTCTGAGGTATTTCACTTTGAGGTATTCAGAGCTGGCCTTCTGTCCCAGCAGAGGGTCATTCAACATGACTTTAGTCTGAGCTTTGATGCCCTCATAGAACTGCCCCATCGCCACGTGACTCAACCCCTTCATGTACTGACACACCTCGTTGTAGGGCTCCAACTGAAGACACCTCTGGAGGTCAAATAGGAGGAGAGGAAAACGTGAGGAAAATTCAAAGGGATCAAAAATCAGTTTAAGGTATTATACAGTACTACAATTTGTTTAACGAACCCAGGGTGTACATTTAAAACTGTGTTTAATGATCATTTGAGTATTAATGAAAATATTAAAATTACAGCCTAACAGAGGAGCAGACACCATGCTATTTTTATTCTGCTCTGGATTCAATCAGCTAGATTCCTCTACCTTGAAATTGCCTATGGCCTCCTGCAGAGAGCCATGGTGGTACAGCATCATTCCTCGGAGCTGGAGAGACTGGATGTGGTTCTGGTTCAACATGAGGGCTTTCTGGAAGCTGTCCATTGCTGACTCAAAATCACCCAGCTCCCTGGAAAGAGGAAGAAGAGATACCAAGAGAGCAACAGTGGGCATGTTGTTAGACATGCAGATGTTAACAGTAGGACTCTCAATTCCTTAAAAACAAAAAGGACAAACTGTGTTTATCCATGGAGCACAAAACATGTTACCAGTGAATACCATAGACTTGCTGTACCTGTAGGCCTGCCCAAGGCTCTTATAGGCATCTATGAAATCAGACTTTAGCTTCAGTGCTTCTTTGAATGTCTCAATGGCTTCCTGACGATGGAAAACACAAAAACGTTTCAGGGTCAACACAGAGTTAACAGGAAATTGCATTAGGGAACATGTGGATAGACTTAAATTCTTACTCAGCAGAAGGTTCAGATAAATACAGATTTTTGTCAAGAAACTATAGTTCACAGATGGCATCACAATGTGACTCAAACATGGTTCAAGTGACCACTTCTGACAGGATTTTGTTTTTATGCTCACATTTGATATTATGTATGGGAAACTACATAGACATGTTTTTGTGGTTGGCCCTGCAGATAAAGAATAGTCCCTCTGAGCAGAGACTTTGAAAAATCTAATTCGTCTGGCATATGCAAGATGTTTGGTATATTTCCATCTCTGCAGCAGATCTCCTGGAGATACTGGGGTACTTTAGAGATTCCAGTTCTTGTTAATTACTTGCTATATGTATCACAACTTTATCAGCTTTGATCTTGAACAGAATTTTTAATGTACTAGAATAAAACTGAACAGTGAAATAGGAGTCTTCAGAAATTCTAGCTGCAAAATTAAGATTTTTAACTGATGATGGTGCTTGAAGAAAAGTTAAGGGACCAAAGTTATTATTACAATTCATCCCCTGGGGACCATGATTGTGTTTTGAAATTCCACAGCAAACCATCCAATAGGTGTTTAGATATTTAAAAGAAAGAGACAAAAATGTCAATCTCATGGTGGATCTAGAGGAAAAGTCAAGGGATCCCTAAGTCAATAGAATATATAATCCTGGGATCATGGATGCCTTTATAAGATTTGGTGCAAAAAAAGAGTAAGCTTTGACCTGCGAGTGGCGCTGGAAAAAAAGTTAAAGGATCAGTGTTTACATTAGAATTGATCTTCTAGGGGCCTTTAATATCTATCAAAATTCATGGCAATCCATCCAATAGTTGTCAAGATATTTGACCCAAAACCACAAATGACAATGTCATGGTGGAGCTAGAAAAGTCAGTGGATCACTAAAGTCAATAGGATGTCTGTCTGTGTAAAATTTAATGGCAATGCATCTAGTAGTTTTTGAGGTATTTCAGTCAGGACTGACGGACAATCAACATCATAACATCAATAGAGCCATGCTGCTAGCATAGACGAAAAACATCAAGACCTACCAAATAACTCTAAATGTAAACCTGGCCTTGCTCAAAAACTACACTTTTTAATTATTTACATACTGCTAACTCTTCCCATACAGCAGAATAAAATAATTTTTAGTATAAATAAAATAAATGTTGACTCTGGGATAAGCAGACAAAGGGCATACAGTATTCACACTGTTTTCTTTCTCACTGAAAAGACTTTAACTGAGTCACATTTTGTACTGATTAAAAGCAGATTGTGCAATATTGACTTTGTTTCCATGAGCTCTAGCTGCAGCAGATTATACTATCATGAAAGTGTAGTTAAGGAAGAAAATTAAAACCTTAAACAAATAAATTAAATCATGTGGGAACCACATGTTTCAGATGGTTTGCCTACAATACAGAATTTCTGCCCAACAGAGCTAAAATATTTAAATCCTGGACAACAAAAGGGTTTATAGCCTCTCTCTCATTCACACACAGAAGTTTCATCTCTGCAGGACACACATGGCCTACAGCAGAATTACTTTTTCAGATACCTCCAAGCGCATTATTTTAATCAGAAGTGCAGATCTACAGACTTATCAAAAGCAGAATCAGATTTTTATAAAATCCTGCCTTCACTTCAACACCAAACGTGTCCCTATCTAGATTGTACAATGGTCTCTTTTATGCTAATATGCACTTTATACGTGAGGAAACACAGGAAAGGAGCTTTCTGAGGAGGCTTAGGGGGATATTTGCAGTTTTCAGGGGCCCTCTACCAACTTAATAGATTTGAGAAAACACAGCTGGAAAAATATAAGATATTTTAAGACACCACACAAGATAAAAATAGATGAATACACGTTTAGGTTGGAGACTACGTGGTACAACAGAGGTAAATCCTTTCCAAATATTCTGGCACTGTCACAAACTGAGTTTATATTAGAAAGCCATTCACAAAACATTAAGACTCAAATACCTTACTTGGTAACTTGGAGACCCTTAATCTGGGCCATGCTTTGTATTTGAAACAGGGAAGGGTTACAAAGCTGCTGTAGACCCTTTTGACAGCAAGTATAAAAATCAATCATTAGAAAATTCATTACCACCTACACTGAGCGATTGATCTGGAATCATTTTGGAAATATTAAATGTAATACTGTAATACAGATTATTCAGAGTGTTGTTTGTAGTTGCCTGTCAGCTGCATGTAGGCGCTTTACAGGGATTCCCCCAATAATTTGGTTAGACAAGGGTTAGTACAGGTGTTAAACACAACCCTAAAGCCTACATACACACACACGACTCGATAAACCACAGCAAGCGAAGGAGCTTTGCAGACTGAAACGCCTTGCAGAGGAAAGCCTGTAGATTTAACAGCTGCAGACACTCCTCTGCGCTAACCTGACATAAATTTATCAAAGTGTGACAAACACTGTGAATGTGCTGTCGAAGAAGGCCTGAAATGAAACACAACATAATAAAAAAAAGTTAAGCAAGATTTTGTTTAGCCTAGATGGTTTTTATATACTAACAAGGCAGAACATCAGCATCTAGAATAACTTTAAAGTTTCCTCACGGCGCATGAAGGAATGGCTTTAGATTTATTTGAGTTGCTGCAGTGTATAAAAAATTCTTTCTGATGAAAGGAATAACTGCCCAGACAGACATAAGCGCTTATACGTCAGTTATTTTAGCTGGCAAGCCCAGCACTCAGGGAACCCTCTGCTTTTGTCATCAGCTTACTGACAAGAAGAAGAAGACACAGGAAACTGTGGTGTGAAATACTGCAGCCTCTTCCCTCTGAGAGGTCAGCTCATAAGTGTGATGTGGCCCTCTCTCAAAACGTGGCTCACTTAATAACTCAACCCAGACGCAGAGAAAACTATTTTATCGACTTTGCAGCTGCTCACAGACATTTGAAAATGGTAGTTAAGTTTGCGTAACCATGAGCTTCAGTCTGGTCCATGACTTAATTGATGTTGCATATCTATTTTAAATTTTGTGTCAGAAATTCTTGTGAGCTAGTTAACTCTATTGATGAGGAAGTTTGACTTAAGCAGAATATTTATTGGAGTTTAGCAGCGAGGAATGGAAAGAGCAGCACAAAGTGAAGATCTCTTCCTGGTCTACCATATTTAACCCTCTGCTGGCCATAAGGAGTCTACAGTGTATCCCACACAAAGCTATTCTTTAGGTCTGAGACAAAGAAAACTATCTTTTGGCCTTGGTTGTTTTAGGCAATGGCTCTTTCATTCTACAGTGAAGTCGTCATGTGCCGAGAGAGCAGAACGAACTAGATGTCATTCTGCCTCAAGGGGTCCTGTCTTGGTGTCTTTGCTAGTTTCCATCTGACGCACTTGTCATTTTCACACCCAGCGCCCACGATGTGTAAGTAGCAAATGTACTCGCGCCCATCTGTGCACCCATGGGAGTCTTGGTCTTAAAATGAGGTGTAGTCAGGAGCATTGGTGGTGCACTGCTATCTTGAGGTAGCAGAAAGTGAGTGTGCCATTCACAAACAAAAACCTGGTCTAAAATCAATGGGACAGATTTTCCTGCTGTCTCAAAGTCATGCCGCTTTGCTCTATACAACATAAGGAAAATCAGGCCCTACCTCACTCCGTATGCCACCCAGCTTCTGGTACAGGCCATGATTATCTCTCGCCTCGACTATTGCAATGCCCTCCTAGCAGGTCTTCCAGATTGTGCAGTGAAACCCTTACAAATGGTTCAGAACGCAGCAGCGCGTCTGGTTTTTGATCAGCCCAAAAGGACTCATGTCACTCCATTACTCAGTGACCTCCACTGGCTTCCCGTGGCCTCCAGAATCAAATTCAAGTCACTAATGCTTGCATACAGAGTGACCACCGGGTCTGCACCCATCTACCTAAACTCCATTATACAAACTTATCTTCCTTCTCGGCCGCTACGCTCTTCCAACGAACGCCGCCTGGCTCTGCCAGCCCTTCACACAAAGCGATCCCAGTCCCGGCTGTTCTCATCTGTTACACCACGATGGAGGAACGAGCTACCACACGCCATCAGAGCAGGGGGCGTCTCTCTCAGACTTCAAGAAGCTCTTGAAAACTCATCTCTTCCGAGAACACTTCCTCTTATAACACCTCTAACTCCTAACCTCTAACATGCACTTCCTGTGCTCTTCTTCCTCTATCCCTACAATTATCTTGTATTGACTGCACTTTTTGTTCTGATTGCACTTTCTGTTTAACTCTTACTTCCTTCCCTAGGTATTTACCCATTGATGTGATGTGTACTATGAGCTCTTACTAGTATTTACTGCCACTCTTACTAGTATGTATTGTCAGTTGTAGATCTGTATTTGATGCTCTGTTGATACTTGTAAGTTGTTCCTCAAATGTAAGTCGCTTTGGATAAAAGCGTCTGCCAAATGAGTAAATGTAAATTCAAAGGGCACATTATTAAGATGCGCCCGCACAGGCAGGTGTGCGTTTACACATGAGGCACGGCAGCATAACAGGGTGACAAGATTGGTCAGGATTTTATGTTAATTTATGTTTTGCATTCTTCTACACATCCAAAAGATCACACACAGACTCCAGGTTCATACTGTGAGTAAAGTCAGCTGTCCTCATGATCAACCTTGAGATCCTTCAGAGCTTGAGAATGAATTTGAAGTTTAATTGTGTTTCCTCTGGAAAGTTTACTCAGACCTGTTAAGTCCTGTTAAGTTTAAAACATTTTTTTTGTCCCACTATATTTGCTGTGATATTACTGCACACGTGGAAACATTTAAAATTACTGACAACAGCCTCTCTAAAGTTAAATCTTTAAAGAAAACACTCATACATCAATACAATACACACTGAAAAAATCACCTGCACAGCTTGTGCTGCTTGACATAATTTCAACAGCAATAAAGACTAAAGGGGCCGGTAGATGTGGAGAAAAATGTCCAATCAGAGAAAAAAATAGTTTGGGTGGATGATTTATGCGTACATGTTGATTCGGATCACATCAGAGCCGATCCACGCATCACTCACGGGTTCACAAAGTGTGAGGCAGGCAGGGAAGCTGGCAGTCAGTCACAGCTGTGTTGAGAAAAGGTCTGTCTATACAATGATGTCATACTAAATGGATGGATAACTTATACCTAGGCCACTAGTTATTGAAAACAATTTACAAAAATTTGAGAACCTTTCACACCTCAGTAGCAAACTTGAACACCAACATACTGCATGTCAAAGCAACTACACAGTCAATAACAGGAAACTAATGCACGAGACCTGCAAGGACAAACCACAGAACTTTTTTTGTAGTAAAAAATGTAGCAGAAGCTATAGTTGTCTTTTTTAATAATGAAAAATACACAGCCAAATTCCCAGATGATTGCTGGGAAAAATTAGAAGCCAGTGAGCAACTTACCTTGAGCATGCCCCTGTGGAAGAAGGTGAGGCCTTTATACAGCATGGCGATAGGCTGGTTCTTCTTAAGCTCTAAAGACTGCTGGAAGTCTTCCATAGCTGCCACATAGTCCTGGAGGAAAGGCAAAGCATATGATCAGCATAGCATGGCAGCATGAAGGCTTCTGTGTACATATGGAGTTAAAGAACATTTGATAATCAAACCTCAGAAATGAAGAGCAGTGTCCCTCTGTGTCTGTAGAGACGGGCTGAGGGCTGCAGCTGGATGGCTTTGGTCAGATCAGCCAGGGCCTCATTGATACGGCCCAGAGGAGACAGGATCTGAAGATGCATACACGGAAAAAAAAGAAAAGAAAGGATGACAGCCAAGCTCATATTCAATAAAAAACATTCTGAAAATCATGTTTTTTTCATGTGGCAAAAATCCTGTTTTTAAAATTGTATTATTTGTATTAAATTGGCTTAAATTGAGTTTGATCATCACAGCTTGAAATAAGTTTGGGATCCTTTTTGCTTTGGCAAATTACACTGACGTACAGCGGAAGGAGGCAAGGTACAGAAATGTTACATGTGATACACTATTTCTGGTTGATATCCAATTGTGCAGTATTTCCTCATTGAGAGGGCGACCATTCTTCTACAGGAAAAGGTGGAGCAGGAATTTATAAAGTAAAACTTGAAAACAACAGGCAGGATCTCGAAGAATAGGATTTAAGGAACACTCAAAATCTCATCTGATCATAAACTTGGCCTTTGACTTGCATGATGTTGTTAAATTTCTCTGATGCGTTGTTCTTAATGGGTTTACAAAAACATTGCTTCTTAACATACTAAACTACTCTAAATGACATAAAGTAACATTCAGTCTCAAGTCAGGATAAAGACAGGGTTGCGTGACTATTTTAGTGACTTGCATGTCAGACTGATCACACCTGAGAGGTACTGTGTGCGCCCCAAAAGAGGAAACAGCTCATAAAAGTGCCTCAGAGTGAAACTTGGTGGAGAAGACATTTTTTTAAACTGACAGTGTCATTATTTGACCTCCTAATGCTGCTGCAACAATTGACACGTTGTGTTTGAACATTAATGGCACCTGCTGTACGTTACCAGACAACGGAATATTTACAACTTTATAAAAATACGTGTATTTTTACATTAGCTCCTTCCTGTAATCTTGTGCATGTGGTTAAATCAACACTGATTCTGAATACAATTTCACTACAAGTTTCTCACCCACAACGTCTCACACACTGTGTTGGAGTATGTCTGCCCCCCTTCTCCTCTCCTTTCACACTACAACTTCTGATTGCATCAGAAATAGACTCACATGTTATCAAGAATGCACTGTTGCCTGGATGATCTTAACATAAAACTGATCAGATATAGTGTTAATTAATGAAAAAAACGATAAAAGATATTAAATGTTGCCAAGCACTGTGGTCATTAAGTGTGAAATCCCCTTTTAAAACATACTTTTGACACTATTGAATGAAGGAACTTCATAAGCCAAACCATAACAAGCTACTTTATCCTTTCTCCCCTCTCTGTAAAGAGTCAGGTCTCACCTCTGCTCTCTGTTCGTAGACCTCGGGCCAGTTAGGCTCGAGAGTGATGACTCGGTTGAGCTCGTACAATGCCAAGTCAGCATTCTTTATGTCCTGGTATGGAGACACAGAAGGGGAGACACTGAGCAGTTATATTTTGTTGACATAAACCTTAATACATAGTGACCAAAACTAGGAGCAGAGCCACAAACCAAAAACACAACAAAGTGCTGTCCAGCCTTTTTTCTGGATGGGCACACAACAGATAACCGCAGAGCCCTGGCAGATTGAATTTGCATTCTCTGAACGACCAATGAGTCATTCTGCGTTTACCTGAAACTGCTGCTGTAATCAAAATTCAGGATTCGTTTTATTTCAAGACAAATAAAACCAAAGGCATCCAACAAAATTTGCATATAACTCCTTATGCTGCCAACTACCAGTGTGGGTTTCTGGAAAATGTACGGTATTGTTTTTAATCTAATTTTGAGAATAATTAGATGCAAAACTCAACATGAATGGGAGGATACCAATAAACTAAGATTCAGAAGAGACTCAATTTTAAATGCAGTCCATCAACACAGAGAACACAAACAGTAGTATGAGTCATCTGCTATGAATAATGTGAAGACCTTGACTACAGCTACAGCACAGTACTGAGTGTTTTTTTTCTGACAACACAAATAATCAAGAAGCAACATTTTCTCCCAAACAAACACATTTTACTTTAGAAAAAAGTGTTTGATAGCATAGCCGCAGCTGAATTGTTAAGTTTATGACTTTCATGAATGACCAGAAAGGCTGCTCATAGTTAATGTCGCAGATTTCAACTGTACTTTAATGCATATGGGGAAGTAAGTAAAAAAATATTTCTATTTCACATTTCAAAGCTAAAGTTAAAGGTGCTTCGCAAGTGCACAGACATTACAGTACCATAGAATATAACAAGAATTTCAGGGATAATATTTCAATAGGGCTAAACAGTGCAGTTGTATTCCACTTATATCACTCACTTGTAGGCTTTTCTTCCCATAAGCTATCCCTCTTCCATAGATGGCACTGACCAGCTCTGGGTCAACCTTAATCAAAGACAAAACATGTAAGTGTTCTTGGCGTGAAAGAAAGGAAGTTGCGTTTTGGTCCTGGGTTATATGGAGACACGGTGAAAAATGAGCAGAGTGCTGCAATCCTAAAAGATGTACAGAGAGTAAATATCTGCTTCTCCAGTTGCAAACACACCTGTAGTAACCGTGAGAAGTGTTTGATGGCTTCATCATAGAGACCATTGCCTATCAGAACGTAGCCTATAGCTGCAATGACAAAACAAATGATGATGAATAACTAGGAAAGCAAAATCATATAAATCTGTTCAGCTTTAATAAGGTCTGTATTTACAACAACATGCCAACTTACCGAGTTCTTCATTTGTGTTGTGGTTATCTACAGGGAAGGGGATTTTTTTCTGTTCTATAAACAACTTGGCCTGGTTCTGTGAGAGACAAGAAAAAAAAAACAGCACTGACATACAGGAAACTAAATAAAGGTTTCCTGTGTGAATGGAGGAGAAACACATATTATAATGCTGCATCTTAAAGGTGGAAAAGCTAAAAACATGTTTTGCTATATAAAAAAGTATACCGGTATTTAATATATATGTAAAGCCAATAAAAAGAAAAATATTGTCAAGGTTATTTTGGTAAGTTACGAAAGGTGTTTAACAAGGAACTCTCAAGGTTATACGGAGCAATTACCCCCATAGAACAGAGGGAAATACCTTTCAAATGTCAAGGATGCCTACTACTGCCCTGAAAATTCTTGTGTAGCAATAAAAAAGGCTAGCTGTGACTTTCCTTTTCAAAGTGCCACATAGTATTTACTGAGTAATCCCAAATTGTGAGCATGTTTGTGAGCAAAGTGTCAGCAAAACGTAATGTATGCACCATTACAGGATGTAAATTTGACTGCATGCAAATGTTGCTGTGGCAGCATATTGGGTTTCCAAAACTGACAAGAGAAATATCAAAGAAAGAACTGAGGAATGTGTATCAAACTAAAATACAAGCATAGGGTAATGTTTCATCCACACATTACACCAAAACAAACATTAATCAACAAAAGAGGGGAACGTTAGCCAGTTGATTCAACAATCAGAGAGCGGAGTGGATACAGTGCAGTGTTGTGCTGTTTAGGTAAAAAAAAAGGTGTTTTTTCAGGCTTTTTTTAATCTCTAAAGGAAACAGATACAGACTGTGGGTGTTGAAGATCTGATTAATGTGTGTGCATGTGTGAGATCTCACCAGGATCTTCTCTGCGTTAAGTGAGAAGACAGACTCGCAGGACGGGTTGCTTCCCTCCTCACAGTCTGGGTCTTCCAACTGCAAAATTGAGGACTCTGAAAAGAAAAATATTCTGAGCTTTTATTACGGGAAACTCTTAACTTAACAGTTCATATCTGTGTGTATTGCAGACCATGTGTATGTGAGTACATTTTAAAACCATTAGTCTTTCGAGTTAGATTTAAACAGTCTTATAGTTCAAAGAAAAAATGTCTCAGACATTATGCTGACCCAACCCCACTCATAGTGGATTTCAAAACTTCAAGGCATGCCTGTAACGTGTGGTTCTTCAGACCAAAAGGCTAAGGAGCAACTAAATAATTAAAATTTAAATTATGACAATAATGACTTTTCATTGCACAGTTTGAGGATTAAAAAATCATTTGAATCATCCTTTGAAAGAGCAAAACACCAAACTAAATTCAAATCTTGGCTATTTAAAGTTGCATTTTCACAGGCCTTACTAGTATTTTTGCATGTTTTTGTCAATTTACTGCAAAACAAATGCGTTTCAATAAACATATTACCCAAAATACCAAATGTTTGTGTAATTTGTAGGTGTATTGTTCATGGTAAACCCTGCCATCATGGTAAAAACATTGTCTCTTTTAGATGTTGTGAGAGTTATGTTAATAATGGGTGGTAAAATTTTATAAAGCCTTGTCAGATTATGAAGTCTCCCCTGCATTACCACACAGAAATACCATGACTCAGATAGTTTAAAAGCTGACACGGTGTTCAGCAAGATGGATTTAACTGAATTTGCTGATTGCCTTGGAGTTAAAAAACACATTAAAAAGGTAAAAACCTTTGCTACAATTGGGCTGAAACATGCAAGACCACTGCTATACTATATACAACATTCGATATACAAGTTTTAACTGTACATAGCACTAATTCTTATTGCTTATAGTGCAAATACTTGCACATTCCCTGTCAAATATCCTGAATGTTGTTTTGCATTATTTTGTGTACTTGTACAGTTTGGATCTCTTTACCTTTTCTATATTTCTATATTTATGTTTATGTCAGTTAAGCATCAATACAGCAAGGCAAATCCCCCGTATGTGAAAATGCACCTCACAACCCAACCTGATTGTGATGCTTTGAATTTTGTTTAACAAATCACCCAGATTATCTATTCAGTTCGGCAAACAAGTCAAAGCAGATCTCATCTCAAAGAATGTCAACTTGTGCAACCAGTTCAGTGTTCTTCCACTAAAATCCACTTTGAGGAAGTGTGTCCTAAAAGCTGATATTTGATATAGCCTGGTGCATAAATTGTAGTCCACCAGCAGCTCATTGCCAACCCGAAAAATGTTTCAGTTTTGCAGTGTTAAATATAAATTTTTCCTGTTTAGCAAGACAACTCTAATATGCGCATTTTTTAAACAGGAGTTTGGTGTAAGATAAAATATGCAGTTTGTAAGTGAGTTTTTAATGAGTTTTAATTAAGTTTCTTTACTGTAATGTTAACGTTACACATCGAAGTCACTGTCACTTGCGCTACTAACGTACTTTTTCTTTTATCTCCGGTTTCAAATCCTATTTAACCTCTACGGCAACAAGAGCAGGATAATTATGTCAGTTATCTCTTCTAGGCTTTCACCGCTTGTTGTTATTATCGTCTCAACGTTAGCTTCCAAACGGTTAGGCTAACGTAAACCGCCGGGTTGCACCGTGACAGATGAACCGGGGAGGACGTGGCAAAGTAACAGCGAAAAGAGGGACTTTACCGCAGTCAGCCGCGTACTCTTCCCACTCGGACAGCGAGCTGCATCCCTGCTTGTGGAGCTCATTGTTGAACAAAGTGAGAGTGGATAAATACTCAGAGGAGAAGATCGCCTGACTCAGATACAGTATTGAAAACGCTACCACAACAACATCCCGGCTGGCAGGGGCCATGTTGTGTTACATGTGTGACGACAGAGAGCGGAAGCTGCTGCAAACCGAACCGAACGGACACGCCCCCCTCCTGCCCGAGGTGAAGATCGCCGCTGGAGAGGAACTACATTTCCCAACATGCTCTGCGGCTGCAAAACCGGTCCCTCCACCGTAAAGCCAGAATAAACAAAAGCGTTTTCCGTATAACTTTCAAATTAAAACCAAACCGCACAATTTTCAGTCTTCACTACTGTTATCAAAGAATATCAAACGGATCCCTGCTCCCTTGGAAATCCAAGTTATATCTGTCTAATTAATCTCTGTTTTTTTAACGATAAGATACTGGAGTCCATCCTTTACCAATCTTTTCATTTACCACTAGCAGAATTATATTACCTTAAAACTTCAATTAATAGCCTAGTCCTAATTAGACGCCTGTCCCTTTTACTGTTATGAGCTAGTTCTATGCTGCTTAGATCGCATACCAATATAAGTGTTTAAACTTTTGTCAATATGGACATGGTACACACACTGTTAGATCGGTTAGATTTTCAACAATTCAATCGTTTAGTTAATTTTATCATTCCTTCAGATTAACTGGCATGGTAAATGAATTAAAGGCCTGTCCCAATAGCAGGGTGAGTTAAAGAGAATTCTTTAATGAAATGTATGGGGGTGATTGATATGTTATAGGCCTATGTATTGGGATGATTGTTATGTTATATGTATGATGCTTTGGCAATATTGTTCTACAGTCATGTCAATAAAGCAAATTGAATTGAAAATTGAATTGAATTAAAGACTGAGCTATTAGTAAGTTTTATGGTTATTGGTTGAGGGAGTGTTGGGATCATTTAGTTACATAAGCAAAAACAGTACCACAATATAAAATACTCGCATATGAAAAAATAAAAAATACTGCATTAAAAGTAAAGGTCCTGCACTCACAATGTACAGTTGTTTTTTCAGATCATTATTATTTGCAACAGTAGCAAGTAACAACAACTGTTAAATAAACATAATGGGGTAAAAATATAATATTTCGCCCTGAAATGCAGTGAAGTAAAATTATAAAATATACTTTGTTCTGTAGTAAAATAAAATAGTATCAAAGCACCACAGTAAAAAATAAATTGCTCACAGCGTTCAGTCAGAGGATCGTAAGAAATGCGTAAAATCATAACCCTTCAGACGTTGACAAATCTGGACCTTTTATTTTGAAAGCAGAAATGTTTGTAACCGTCGTACTTCCGCTTTGATTGTAGCCTCGCATGCTAGCGGCTTTCGGTGAACCAGTTCACAGGGCGAAGAATGGGGAAAGATGACTTTAGGTGTATTGAATGTAACGAAAAAGCAGCTGAGTTACACAGGGATTACAGTAACGGGATCCTGAAGATAACTATATGTGTGCGTGAACTATTACCATCTTTGATTTGACTTGTTTGGTTTACCTGTCTATGATGAACGTGCTAGCTAACATCGTTTGCCTTAAGTTAACGTTACGTTACATGTCTGTTTTCTAAAACGAAGTTATTTTTGTAGCTATACATTACAAGTAATAGGTTAATAAAGCAAACTGAGAGAATAAATGTCCGCATTATTTGGACATTTTGCCATGTTGCCAGTGAGACACCTGTGTGTTGCCTCAGGACTGGTTGCTCTGATTGCCAACAGAGTTGAACTAACGTTAACTGTAACTGTGTACTGATAACGCAGTGCAAACAAACACACACAACTTGGACAACATGCCTTAACGCCCTACTGTTGAGCATTAGGACAATCTCTTTTTAATTCTTCATTAGCCTTAATAGCTAGAGTTGACGTTGCCTGTGTGTCTCTATCTCCAGGAGTCGTGCCAGAAACCAGTGGACAAATACATTGAATATGACCCAGTTATCATCCTGATTGATGCCATTTTGTGCAAGACGCAGGCTTTCAGACACATTTTGTTCAACACAAGCTTGAATGTAAGTTCCTTCAACTATTTTACCTCCCTTGCACATATCCTCAAACAACGTTAGGTCAATCTAAACTGGATATAACTTGTGAGTGGATGCGTGCATGTACGTAGGGGTGCTTTAGTGGACACGTAAGTTGTCAAAAGCATTGGCAGTAAACATCTTATCTTGTCAGTTCAGGCGTGTAGCTCAGTTCTGCTACAGGATCACACAGTTTGCTTTCTTCATGAGTGGTTTAGTTCATACAGATGCTGTCATGTATATGGGTGTTCAGGTGTACTTACATTTCCTCCACCTCGGCAGATCCACTGGAAGCTGTGTGTGTTCTGCCTGCTGTGTGAGGCTTACCTCAGGTGGTCTCTGCTCCATGGCTCTGAGCAGAGCAGTGACCCTGCTGACATCATCAGGTACACCAAGGAATGGGAGTTCTACGGCATGTTTGGATTAGCCGCCCTTGGTAAGATGATAAAACAAGAGATCCATCATTTATCTGTTAAAGTGAGACTGTTTGTATCGCTGCCGTATCGTATGCTAGATTATTAACATAAAGCCATCCGTCTACTGGGAAAACTCGGATGGTTACTGAGCCAATAATCTCATCATCGAGCCATCAGGAAGTTCAAAATATTGATGTTTCTTTAATTTAAATGGTGCTGCCTGACAGGAAAAAAAATCTTTTACACAGCTACATATGGAAGAGTATTCTTTTGTTCTATCTATATCTATATATCTGTGGACGACGTGTCCGTCTGTTGGTCGTGTAGAGCTGTCAGCGTTCTTCGGCGGTGTGCTGTGCTTCCTTTGGGTGGTGGTGGGTCGTCTGCAGGGTAAGACCCTCGATCTCAGCCTGCTCATCAGAGCCCTGCTGCTCTCCTGCTACGGCAAGGTCCTCCTCATCCCTGCTGTCATCTGGGAACATGACTACTCCCCGGTCTGTCTGGGCCTCATCAAACTGTTTGTGCTCACCTCCAATTCGCAGGCTATCAGAGGTAGGAGAACACGTGCTGATTCACCCTAATTACAAAAACAACATATTCTTTCAGTTACCTCTGGTGTTATCTAGCTATACAGATTTTACTTGTCCAGGTTTTGAAATGCTCACTATTGAGATTTCTGACACCAATCTAAAACAGTGGACGTGAATGGAAATTAGATTGTGCAACTAACAGCATTGAAAAAATATGTTAAAAAAAATAACAAAGCAAAAATTGTATGTATATACTGCCAATTCATAACAGAAGTTATGTCATTGCACTTTTCATATAGAGCAGGGCTAGACCGGGGCTTTTTGTAGGATTACTTACCCAACACTTCTTATCATGAGCACACACAGCAACACTTTGGCGACGATGGTAAAGAGAACACACAGCAGCAGCACAATGCTATGTTCCACATAGAGGTGTAAAATAATAGTAATGGTTGTGGCAATAATACAATTATCAATAATAATGTCACCTTTACTCTGGATAATCCACAAACTCACTGTGAAGAGGTGTATTTGGAAGTACTTTCTACTGAGAAAACAGTCCCTACGAAAACAGTTGTGTCGACAGTTGTTTAGTACAGTAGATTAAACGCAGTGACACTGACATTGTTTCTGGAAACAAATGTTGTATTTAGAGATCGTAGTGTCAATCTGTCTGTCGGAGTTTTAGATGGAGTGCCATGAAATTTATTTAAGATATTTATTCTCCTACACAATGAACCCTGCTGACTTTGGTGACCTCGTTTTTATTGAAATACCATGAGAACAATTGGATGTTTTTCCATTAAATAGCGTAAAGGCAGTCATGTTTTCCAGAGGATGAATTGTAGAAACCTCCCCTTTAGAATCCAGTATTGTATTGTTTATTAGTGCTTCTCCAAAAATTATGTCTTATATTAACTCTGAATAATCTTTAGACATTTTTGAAACATCTGATTTTACACACTGTTGTCTAAAATCCTCCCACATCACATTGTAATTATTTCTTTATAATAATGTATGATGCTGAGTGACCAGTATATTTGTTTAAAAAGGCCTGACATCTGTAAATAAATAAATGAATAAAGTTGAAAAAGATCTTTTCTAATACACCCAAAACGGGCCAAGAAAAAAAAAAATCACAAATTTAAGAGAAATTAGTAGTAACCTTTTAAATTTTAATAATTATTTTGTCCCAAAAGCTTATACCTTGTGAGACATCAGGAAATACTGGTATTTTATTCTTCAAACAATATTTTAAAGCACCAGTAGGTGGCAACTAACTCTTTCTTTGAAAAAAAATATCACTCCTGCTCCTGTTCTCCTGACTACACAGACCCCAGACATCGAAAATAAATACATTACATAACAGAATAGTTTTAGTTCACGTTTCTTGTGTTGTTTATTATTTCTTCAGCAGCGGCTCTGGAAACATAAATGTGCGCTTTGTATTTGACAGTTAGCCTGTGACCAGCAAACAATGAGATGTTGCTGAATGATTTATGGTCTGTTGCTCCTGATGAGGAGCTTCTCTATGTCATATTAATAAAGATCAAATTACACTATGTTTGATGCCAAGTGCAACAAAGTAATGAATAAAGTCCTTTAACTACTTTAATATCAAATTGTCACTTGATGTTGAGACTTTTTTGGTTTGTATGATTCCCGATTTTCCACGGAAAAAGTGTGCATTTATAATTTTCTCCTTTTCTCTCCCCTCCATCTCTTCTCCAGTGATCCTGAACAGCAGTAGACGTCTGTCATTGATGGCCGTGTGTTTGGGCCTGCTGTCAGAGACCTGCGTGGCTCAGGCCTTTAAAAAGCTTCCATGGAGCATCCAGGGCATGTTGACATTTGAATGAATGAGGAAAATTAAAGTTATCTCAGGGATGAAAAGTGATCATGGAAGCCAGCCCGTGCCACAGAGAGATTTTTTTAATGAACCTTGTGCCACCTGAACTGATGAAGTGGTGTTTTTAAAATTCCTTTTATTTATTGTTTTGTTTTTTATTTGCTGCTCAAGAAAACCAGGCATAGAGCAGAAGAAGAGAGTAGATACATTTTTCCCTGAACTCTTTATAGAGAAAAAGATCTCTGTTGTGACGGGATATTGAGGACGTGGCAGTGCCCCTCCTCTTGTTTTTACTTTGGTTTTAAAGTTGAGCTCCCACGTCAAGATTCCAGTTAAATTTGATTTGATGACTTTATAAAACAGTCCCAGAGGGGAGCCACAGCATGGGAACGTCCCCTGATCTAAATGACTAAACTTGCTCTAACTCCCAGGGCCACTCTCTAAGACTGACACAAACACAGACCGTGAGGTTGCAATTTGACAATAACTACTTCTCTGTTTGGACAAGCTCACATTCTTTGGCTCATTGGTGAAATGTTTACCTTAAATCCACACATACACACAGAAACAGGGTAACTTGTCAGAATGAAATAAGAATATGTGGATAAAGACATAATTTACTTTCCTGTTATTTATACAATGTTAAAATGTGGTGGTAAAAAGATGTTAAATGTCTGGTTTGACATTGATCAATTAATTGTTTAGTCTGTAAAATGCCTCTTAGTTTCCCAGAGCCCAAGGTGATGTCTTCAATAGGTTTTTCCAAGCAGCAGTCCAAATCCCAAAATATGTAATTTACAACTATATGAAACTGATAAAAATAGCAAATCCCCACATTTAAGAAGTTGTTTAATAATTGACAAACAATTATTTGATTATCAAATCATTTGCTGATTAATTTTATGTCAGTCAACTGATAGATGAATCAATTAAGTATTTTTCATCATGTGACATTTAAACTCAACGCCAAAACTGAGGTTCATTGCAAATTAAGGCACGGTCCGTCATTTTGTTGCAAGTTTTAGTGAATGAGTAAGTAAAATCCACCAAACTGCAATAATCACAATAAAACATGTTGCATCAGGTAAACGTTACAAAGCCACCATTTACTGACCCTGGAATGTATGCGTCCGTAAACGGAGCGATGTTCAATCAGTAAAACAAACTGTGACGCAGACCGTCTGTGCAAGTGTCTGTGGAATGAGGGGAATTTATTCCCTGCACTTATCTACATTAAAAAGAGACAGACTTTCATCGGCCCCCAGGAGTCTTTCTGGGAGCTGCTGTTATGAACTACTGCAGAGCCCGATACCGGACGAGAGGCGAGGCAGAAGTCTTTCTGAACAGAACCTGTGGCAGCTGTGCTGACAGAGGACTCATCTGACCAGATCCAACGATATTCTGTCGAACAAGATCACAGATAATGTGATTCACATTCAGCACTTTTGGGGTTTGGGTTTTAGGGGTAACAGCTGCATGCAGCATCAATTTACCATCAAATGAAGAGTCACACCTTGGTATATTTACCATAAAAAACGACCCGTCTTATCTATGCCCCTTCTTTGGTGGTTTTTTTTGTCTTTTTTGAAGAGATCTGCATTTCCCTCATTCCACCATCAGACATTACTATAAGGTCTGAAATCTGTGCGTTAAAATAGCGCCCTCTTTCTGTTGTTTTGTAAAGCAGCACTTGCAAAATGTCCTCAACGCTAAATGAACAAAAAATTGTGTTAAGAGCAGTTATATATGCAGATTCCTCAAAATAGTGACATTAATGTTAAAATTCTACATTGTGCTCAATTTTAAATGACCTGAAGCTGCCATTTTATTCACGGGTGAAAGGTTTTCTCTAAGCAAATCTGAATGTTTGCCATATTATTTGTACGTCTGTACTTTTTTTGCAAATGCTGAAAAAGGAATAATGTTACAGTATTTGTGGCTGGCTGTTATAGGCGAGCCTTGAAATCTATCAGGGACTTATTCCTCTGTGATAGATTATGTAAAATGAACAGAGAAACATACTGTAGATAAATGCTGCAGCATGTGCACTCTCAACTTTGTTATATAAATGTATGACAAGAGAAAATAAAATATATGTGTTTTAACACAATTATTCAGATTTTTATGTGATTTGATTTTGTGCGTATGTGTGTACTGCCTCTGCACATGTTATGAATGCATGTTATTGCAGGCCTGTGAATAGTTGAGGAGACAGCACACAAATGTGGAATGTTTTGTTAGGTGTCCTCACCCTGGGTGGATCTGTGCTCCAGTCTCTGTGGAGAGTAATGCAGTCTGGGTCTCTTATGTTTTTAAAACAGACATGCCAAAACTTAATAACATCTTATTCTGAAAAAGTTAAACTGGTGTTTTCATGGATCCACACAACAGAATGATGGCAGAACGTTTTAATAAATTAGGTGTAGTTCGGAGCTCAGTTGGACAACTTAAACAAAAACCCATGTGTTGTAGATCTACTTAAAACATCCTGAATCATTTCTCTGTCAAATTGAGGGTTATGGTGAGTCTTTTTTGAAGTCTATAGGCACAGATACCAACTTTTAAGAAGTTTGTTTTTAATTTCAATCTTACATTTCTTTAATTGATGCACAAACATGGAAATAAGGGGATCAGCATCTGTCACTGTGTTATACCTGTAGAACTTGTTGACGCTGATTCTCTTGGACAAAATCTGCCTGAGGGAGTTTCTAAATGTGGAGTCTGGAAAGTGTTTAGTCAATCAGTCACTTACTGTGGCATGCAGTGGTTTAATCTGAGTCTGACTAATCAGATTACCGGAACAGCAGTCACCAGGTCTGAACCAGTGTGTTGGAGGGCGAATGCAACTTAAAGTCTTATTTACCCTCCTGGTACAATAAGATGCTATAAAACCATTTACCTTTCTGTAATGTATCTGATTCTTGTTTATACTGAGGAGTAATTTTGACCTACTGAGTAGGCCTAAAGACTAGAGGTCATAGTTGAGGTAACTTTTCATCAAATAATCCATCTCTGTCTATTCCCAAATAAGACAGTTGTAATGAATGAACATGCAAAACAACATTACTAAGAGTTTTTATTTAGCCATGCTAGCAGGTCTGTCAGGCACAGCTGAGCTTTATGCTAGTTTGTTAAACGCGGATAACATCATACCAAGATCACAATGAAAACATGCTGGTGTTTAGCGTATGGTATAATGCTCATATCTACCATCTTCGCCATCTAAGTTTAGCATGCTGGCATTTACTAATTAGCACTAAACACAACATACAGCTAGGGCTGATGGAAATGTCATTAGTTTGCAGGTATTGCAGGTTTTGCAGGTACTAAATTAAGATTTAAATTAAGATAGTGCTAAAATCAAGGGATCACCAAAGTTGTTATTATTAGGGGAACAGAGATATCTGGACCCAATTTCATGGCCATTGGACCAAAAGTTGTTGAGAGATTTCACTTAAAAACACAAATCCTCTAGAGGAAAAGTCAGATGATCAACAAAGTCATTAGGATTCCTCATGTGGAGATATGTATTTTAGTCTGGACCACAATAATTCAGTCCGGGAATTTGACTCCATCAACAAACAACCAGACGGCTAATTTTTGTGGACTATCCCTATTTGTTGATGTAACAGGTACCAAAACAGGTGAAGTCACTATGTTCATCTACAGACATTGGGACTGATCATTAAAGTAGCCTTTGTAACCACAAGCTATGCTATGGCTATGGGTGCACCCTCAAAAAACTCCAAGGCTGTACAAGGCTGGACACAAAAAATAAGCCTAGGCTACACTAGTGAAGAATAGAATGAGACATACAGAGTTTGCTCAAATGTGGAAATTTTATCTTTATATTCAACCATCATGTCAAAAAACGTCACACGCCCATGTTCACTGAACTTGAACGTAACCTACAACAGGGGTCATTCAATGAGAATTTAAAGCATATGCTTTTAGTCAACAGCTGACTGTCAGATCAAATAATATTTCAACAATTTACTGTCTGTTTTCATATCAAACCGGAGGGATAATAAGTAATAACTTAATAAATTAATAGTCAATTTAAATTAACTAAAGGCTGCATTAAAAAAATACATAAGACAGTTTTAAAAATGTGCATCTTAAAATAAAGTCAGAAAAATAAATAATTAAAAACTGTAACTTGAAGTGATTGAAGTGTAGTCTCAATTAATTTTTAATTTTGACACATTTTAACAATTAAACAGCTTTAATACCTCCTGTTCAGTTTTATTCCCTCTTTTAAACCACTTCCTTACTGTCTCTTGTTCAGTGAGAACGTGAGCTCCAGCTTGTCCAGCTAGGATTGTATTTTCTGTTCCCTGATTTAAGTGGGTACCAAATGAGTGCTTTTGCTTCACACTGCCACTTTTAATAATTGTGAATCATGAGATATTGTGGGTTTGAACTTACTGTGGGAAGAATGTACATAATGTCAGAATCTGTGCAACTGACATGGCTTCCGACACAGAACTGCCTGAGGACATATAAATATTCAAATAATGAAGTACTGATTTACCAGGAAATATGTTGCACACTACCGAGCAGTCCTTTGTCTTTTAGTTAGAGACAGCAGGTCAAGACCTGAAACACAAATACGTCTGCCATGAACTGGCCTCACTGGAATCAATGGACTAAATACAACAACACAAAAGAAACATGTTAATAATTTAAAAGACACACTCTGATCAATATTTTACAAGAGTTAGCTAAAAAAAAACAGTTATTGGCGACTGCAGTTTATGTGTTGTTGTGACAGACGAGACTTCTGCTGGTCCCCACACACTCCAGCTCTGATGTGGCAATCTGTCCCATCCCTCCCTGTGGAGAGTGATGTGCACCTTGGATTTGCTCTCTCAATCAAGATTATGTTAATCTGCTCTAATCGCCTAACAGACGCTCAGACAGACAGCACAAGACCAGAGCACAGAGCAGAGAGGGAACGACAACATGGGCTTAAAATGATGAATACTGCACAACTGTCTGTATAGAGGGTCTTTATACAAAGAGAATATCAAAGCCCTTTTATAAAGCTTTTAATGTTTGCTTTATGATATATACGTTAGGGCTATATTTAGACCTTTCAGTGCAGATCGACTGATACACTTTTCACTGGTCGTACTATACTGAATTTGAATGAAAAGCTTTAATGTCAATTTAAAGATCTAAATGCTGTTTTGGGGCTCTCCTGACAGGGAGATTTGAGGAAGAAACAGTAAGCATATCCAAATTTGGGGGCATTCAAATGCTTACATTTAAACATGAATGAATATTGAGTTCTAAAAAGAAACACTGGCTTCAGACAGCTTCAGTCAAAAATGTATTGGTTGGCATTGTTGGAAACAAAACCAACAGTACAGTAGAAAAAAAACGGTTAACAAAAGTGTCTAAAAGGATTCATTATGCATGCAAAATAGCCTTGGTCAATGTTACATTAATATATTATACAATTAGATTATCGTCACTGATGCAACATCTAAGCAGCATTTTTGTGGTGAAGCTAATTTGACCTATTTTATATGGTGGTGAGTGGTTTAATTTACTGTAAAACAGTACCTGATATTATAGGCTCTTCATAGATTTGTTAATCTTGATATGTAAAGTATTTTGTATAGCTCAGGTAATTGGAGTAAAATGCTCAGTGACAAACATAGTTTACTGCCTTTATCAGTCATCTCTAACCGCACGCCGTAAAATTGGTTTATTAAATTTTAATAAAGGCCTTTCCGACTGTTGCACACTCTACGATTTCAAAGCCATGATACCACCAGAAAACATGCTGCACATATGGAGTTAAAATGTTGCATGACCCATTTCTTTGGGTCTCACAGGGGAGGTATGTGATAAATTTAAATAGAGTCTCGGAGTATGAAAATATAAACAGTGTTGTCATCATCTGTAATTCATCTCAACCTCCCAGCATGAGAAGCTGCTACATCAAAGCCATCACATCCTGCTGCAGTAATGATCAGTTGAAGTGTTACTGCACCAGCTTGGCAGATGCTCGAGACCTAAATGCAGATTGGTGAATTTAAATGCAGGACAGAGTGAGATGCATTCAGGAAAAAGAAAGAAGTAGGGCAGCAGAGAGAGCACAAAGACTGCAGTTTGGTCTGAGAGAGCTGTCTGGTAGAGTTTTTACAACCACTGAATGAACTGTCATGAAATTCAATACAGATATTTGCAGTATGTTCCCTTCAGGGTGAATTGTAATACCTTTGGTGATCCCTTAACTTTTCATCAGCATGTCTGCCTGATGCTCTGAATTAATGGCCAATTAAAAACCTTACAAAATTCCCATCAGGCTTAGCTGTACATTGTCCATCCATCCATCCATCCATCCATCCATCGTCAACTGCTTGTCCTGCACACAGGGTCGCATTGTGGTTAGTGCAAATTAGCAAATGTGAGCATGTTAACACGCTAAATTAAGATGGTGAATGAGGTAAATATTATACCTGCAGCTAACATGTTAAACGGCATGTTAGCATTGTTGTAACAGAGCATGCTGATATTAGCGTTTAGCTAAAGCACCACTGTGCCTAAGAACAAGTAGCTGCTAGCATGGCTACAAGCATGAATTTGTATCCTTGACAGGTTGTATAAGGCTCTAAAAGAAGACCAACATGAAGCATGAAGGAGGTGCATGTGTTGGTTTGAGGTAAGATGAGGGCTTTTCACCAGGAGGAGATATATGCAAAGAAAACAAACTTTCTACAGGCGTCTTGTGTTCTTTGTCTTCTGGACAAGGACAAACTTTCTGTTTTGTTTTAGGGCTGATTTAACCCCAAAATATTGGTCCAGCTAATTTCTCTCAAGATTTACACTGGTTCAGATTCTCTTATGCAAAGTGTGTTTCATGCAGAAGAATTAAAAAAGCTCACTCCAAACTTGAGAAGTATGGAATCACTTTATTAAATTCATATCAGTATGACTATGATAGGATTTAGACTAATTGTCCAAAGAAACAGTAGTATGGTCATTCATGGATTAAAGAACAGGAGTAATGATGGATGGTAACAACACGGGGTTCACATGTTCACAACTTTTGCTTATACAACACAAAATACATTAAAACATTTTTCCACTATAGTGATTTAATGAATGATTATGATGAATGATATACAGTATAAATATGAAGTCAGACATTTCACTTTCCAATTACATATTCAAACCAATTTTACAGCGGCAGCAGGTAACTAGAAAAAGTGGATAACAATCAGGATATTTAATAATAATCGGCTGTAGAAATGATCTGTTAAATGTAAGACCTCTTGTGTTGCTCTTGTGTTGTTCTCTGCTGATTCAGATGCTGAAACATAGGTCTCAACACTGGTCAGCTAAAGGAGAATACTTTTTTGTTTTAGTGAAAAAATTGTGTTTTTATGCATTTTGGAGCTTTTTGGAGAGGGACAAGCAAATGTTAAAAACAAAACGTTTTTAGGTGGATGAAACATTTGACAGCTCATCTCGATATAAAACAACATGTTTCATGAACACATCTCCCCTCGGGCACTCTCTCATTAAATACCATCAATCTCTGATTATGCCATTTTGTGTACCCACTTCAACATCCTGCGTATATTTCTCCAACCACTAAAAGGGTGTGAACACTGAGGCGTCACTGTCATTAAAGTAATACCCCTAACATTAGTCAAACCACATGAAATCTTTGTGGTTGCATTGCATTCTGGTCTATTGAGGCCGCTTTTAAGTAGAAAAATTGGTCTTTCCGCTCTAACAACTGCTTTCTTCATGTGATTGTTTAAAGTTGGTGCAAAATGGCGGCTTTAGAAAGCAGCCCTTGCTGTTTGATTCGGAGAGACCACAACACGACATTTACAATTTACATAGAAATCCACTGTAGTTGCTGTAAGTATGTGGGCGAGGCATCACATTGTGTCCATTTGGCCAGTTATTCACCAAACACCAAAAAACAACGTTCATCACGTTACAATCGTGTTCAAACATTTTAAGAATTTTGTGTCCCTCCAGGGTGAAGACATGCTGATCATTTCTGACCAGGAGCCAGAGGTTTACCCTGACATCACCACATTACACATCCAATAATCACATGAAAAAGGGGGGTTGTAAAAGTCACAGGGAATCACACACTATTCAACTGCTAACGATACGATATTGGGCACACTTTGCTGGTGATCAATTTAAAGCTCCTTTCTGACTCTCGTGCTGGATTTAGTTACAGTAGAGTTACTGTAAAAGGAGCACCGTGTGCCTGAGTAAAGAGGATCAGGTAGTTGCAGTTTTGCAGGATTTAACACAGAATGACCACAAACAAGTGCAAAGTTATAGCTGAACACTTGAAATGTTTGAACAAGTAAAGAGTGCACCTTGTTTTGCAAATGACATGACTGATTTTAAGGCTGCTACGAGTTTTGGAGGTTAAAGCTGCTACATGTAGAAGATTAAAATAGATTTTGACAGAATAAATGTGGGAAAATGAAGCCTCGCAAGAGTTTATTCTACATATATTATGAGGTGTACGTTTGATCTGTACAATTTCTGGAAAGCATCGACCAGGACAGGATGAGAACTGCCTCACTTTGTTTGAAACGTGTGTGAAGAAACTCAAATTTCAGAGGAAGGAAGCATCAAAACTCCTAACAGCTGCATCCCAACAATAAAATGAAAAAGGCGCCTGGAGCCTTTGAGGGAGGAGTAAAGAAAGAAAAAGAGGTTGCAAAAGTCATCAAGTTTTAAGTTCTACACGTAGCAGCTTTAAGAACGAATTGCACGTCAAGCGAGTCAGATGATTAACAGTTTATGGTGAATTCTCGTCCCCATCTTGAACAGCAAGCTGCAGGTCTGAAACCTGCAGGTTTACAAAGGCACTAATTGTATAGACATCCAATAAAACATATGGGGTCAAGATTTTACTCATATTGTTTAAACTATAAATTATATTGTTTGATCGAATGTGCTTTGATTAGATTCAGATTAGCGATTAGTGGTTGCAGTGATCCAACAGGTGTTTTTAACAGATTAGTAGCATTCAGATGCAGGTTTACTGCGCATCCATAAGATTAGTAGTAAATAACAGAGAGTAAACATTCACAACTTCTAGTTAGAAACTTGTATTGTGGATATTAACGGGACAAGTTTTCAGATTTAAAAGTGAGTATGTATGTAATGATTCCCACAGGTGGTTGTGAGAGGAAGAAAACCCTGTTCAGGTACTTGTAAATTGAAAAATGAAGAAAACTCTTGAAATGCAAGTTTTTGATAGAAATGATCAAACCGTTAAAAGGAATAGTTTCAACGTTTTATGCTTATTTGCTTTCTTCTCTTCTTGACTTTTTTTGCAGAACCGTGGTAGCGGTTTCCCCCTCTTTTATGCTAAGCTAAGCTAAGCTAAGCTAAGCTAACTGTCGGCGTTATTGATCTTCTCATCAACGCTTGGCAAGAAAGCGAATAAGCGCATTCCTTAAAGTGTCCAACTATTCCTTTATGTTACACTTCTTTAATATCTGTGTGAAATTCTGTGTTTGTACACAGTTACTGATTTTATGGTAACGGTCTAACGCCATTCATCAGCTTCAAAATCACTTAAGACATTCTTCAAGACATTAGTGGTCGTTGTAACCATTCAGAAAGCAGTTAGACAGGAAACTGTCTTCTTCTTCAGCACCATTTCAGTTTGATTGCTCTACTTTCTTTGGTTTGTGTTCCACAAGTATACAAATAGCGGACCAGACTACAAACAGATGACGTCATAAGATGTATGCAGACACATTATTAACACGCTACTGAAACTTTCCTCACCTTGTTGACAGAGTAAAGTCATTTTGTAGTGAGAGCGATAGAACAGCTGCTGTGTGTTGAGCTGTTCCTTTGCATGCTACGGGTTCAGCTGAGACCTTTGCTGTAGAGCTTAGATATTAAAAAGACTGACCACTGCCATGTGTAGCACAAGTATTAATATTTGCACATCCAAACGTCTTCGCCTGCTACAGGACAACAGCAAAAAAACATACTTAGTCTAGAATAAGGCTGACTTTGTGGAGCAGAGATCCACTAGGAGAGCTTTATCTCACTGTATTGGAAGCTTTTGTCCCATTTTGTTAACAACCATACAATAAAAGGCAAGCTCTCTTGAATTTAAAACAATCTTGTTAGTAACCAGTACTGCCACATGATTGAAACTTTCCGTCTACTTCAGTTTTAGGATGATGCTGAGATAGTTAAACAGCCTCTATGCGGTTTGTAGGTATGTAGAAACACTGTAATATTGTCCATTACATCCCTCTAACATGTTTTAGATAATGCTCAAGCTGAGTGCGTATAGTGTAACTCCAGCTGCATGTGTAGACAGGATAAGATCAGTTAAGATTTAAGTACCAAAACTGAACCAACTCACTGAACATTACAAGCCATTCAGATTTATGTACTTTCATTTCTCCATCACTGTCACTGATTAATGAACATTGGTTCCAACCAGCGAGTGCAAATTACATGAGAATTTTGTTTCTCAATTTATTTGATATGAGAATAAAATCTCAAAGATGGTTATGGGGAAAATGGCTGCTCCCGTTAATCATTTGCTACCTGGCTATGTTAAAGGATAATTGCCGTTAATTACAACTTGAGTCTTATTTTCATAGTTTTTCATATTAATTAAATCAGTAATGATAATATTGCTCAGGTTAATGTCCTATCTGACGTCTTTTTAGCGATGTTGTTCCCTGATTTCAGCAATTAACCTTATGACCACAAAGTTCTTATTGATAGGAATGATGGCCATAACTATGAAAAAAAAGTTTGATTGATCGTGAAAGGGATTAACACAGCAGAGTATAATGCATCATTTGCCAAATCAAAACCATCTGAACCTTTTACACCACCCAGTCAGAAAACAGTGACACTTCAGAGTTGCTAGTTAATGCACGCAAACACCAACAGCTTTGAAGCACACAATCTGCAGCCAAGTGCACTGGGCTTCCAGGTTTTGCGCCTATGCAAACAGATAAACCTGTTTCCAGCATTTTGAATATTTCACATTTTCTTAAAAAAAAAAAAATAGGCAAAAAAGTGTAGCCCTCACTCCTGTACCACAACTCTGTCAAGTTTTCAAGCTTTTTTCCCCACCGTCAACAGGTTTGAGGACTTCACCTCTTTACGCATTCTTGTGGTCCGACAACTTCTGAAATTATGCAAATGAATGATTTCACCACTTAAAAAGCAACACACACTCTCCATCAGCTAGTCCACACAGTCCACCGTCTCTATGAACAGCGATTGCAGAGTTCAGAAGTCCCATCCTATGAGTTCACTTTTGAAGTCACGATTCCCAACCTGTAAATGCTGCACTGTTGTATCTGGGCAGAGTTGCAGTACAAAACGTCCGTACAGAGTGTAAGGAAAGCAAACATTTTGTTATTTATATTATTTAATAAATAATACAACTTTGTTCATATATATTGTATATGTAAAAAAAGTTCTGCCAAAAAGGGTGACTGGCTAACAAAACCACTTGATATAGAAGCAGCAGCTGTTTATAAAAGGAAATATATATATATATATATATATTGCCTAATTTTGAGTATATGGAGTCTTGGAATACAATCCATCTCAACTCCTGAGTTTGAGAGGGTGTTAACACGTCCAAACACACGGCGTCTCAGTTCCACAGTCTGATGAAGCTCCTGGTCACGCTGCAAAAAAACCTTCTGCAGCACAAGCAGGTGTGTGTTTCACCTGAGGAGGAGCCGAAGTTAAGCTGGAGCTTTATATCTATAGTCTGTTATGGTAACCAGATACCATAAGCTGCTATCTCTAACTGGCCAGTTCCCAAATGGTTTCCAGATTCACTCAACTCTTCCTCCTGTTTAACTCAGACGCCTCAAAATAAGTATCCATCTGCAGAAAAATGCTGAGAATGAGGCCTCAGATGGTAACGTGAAAGGAGTCCCAGCTGTCGTCTTTGCCGCTGCTGCTCCCATTCTTGGCCAATTCCATTGTTGCCGTCCCGTCTCCAACCTCTCCATCCGGCTGTTCCCCGGTGGGAGTGGCGCCAGGCTCCGGGTAATACTCGTCATATTCGTCGAAGTAGCCGTTCTCCATCATGCTGAGGCTGGAGGCGGCGCTCAGGTCCTGGCAGCTGCCCTTGTACTCCTGGATCGACTCATGGAGCGACCACAGCTGGCACAGCAGGGACATGTCCTGCTGACGCAAACCCACCTGGAGAAAGCAGTTTTAACATCCTAATTAATACATAATGCATTTGAGATGGAGTCATTCACCTATTTTAAAGGCTTTCACTTTGTTGATTTTAGGATACACAGTGTTTTAACTTTTATGTACTTTTAGGTCCACAAGGCAGAATACAAACTTGTTCACTAGGTCTAACACAAACTGCAGAAATCAACTCTATGCACATGCATGACTCCAAACTACTACAAATTCCTGAGCCAAACTATAAATCTGCTTTTCCTCTTTAATAAATAATCTGTGCTTGGTACTCCAGACAGACTCTAGAGACAGAACCAGCCAGACAATATATTTAATAAGTTATATTTCATTATTTTGTCCAACCACCAGCTTAAACCCTGAGGAGATTTTGTTCACTAAGAAATGGAGCAAATCCTCACATTCAAGAAGTCAATCAAAAAAGCAACAAATCGACTAATTGGTTCAGCTTTACAGACAACTATAGGGCAGATAACATTAATAAGTGAACAGCAGTGCTAAATCAATTCGATAATTAAGTCGATAATCAAAATAAATGAAGTGGTTTCAGCCTCTGACATTTGAGGATTTGCTGCATCTCTATATATAACACACATTTTATATCTAACTGAGTGGTTTTTAGATAGTTGGTCAGACAAAACAAGGCATTTTTACAATATTCTGTCATTTTATAAATGATTTATTTCAAAATTATTAATTAATCTAGAAATATAATTAACAGAACAAATAGGTAATCAAAATATTCCTCCGTTATCCCACTACCTGACATTATGGTTTTACTATCTGAAGGCTTAAACGGTTGAAAAGAGCATTTCTACTGCACAGCACTGAGCTGACAGTGCAGTATGAACTGAGGGTCACTGCATTGTCTTTCAAACAAATTGCAGTGGGCAGACATGCAAGTCATAGTCAGTCCAAATAGCTGAATTCAAGCACTGTGCTCCATCGACTGGGGGAGCGGCTTACAGATTCAAAAATGTGGGACACTGAAAAGGTATTAGACAATGTGAACTACAAACTCATAGTAACACATTAACAACAACAAATCAATAAGCTTCAAGTAGAGAATATGCTGCAGAGAGAGTAATGCACATGAAGCAGAAGTAGGATTTAGTAAAGCCTGGAACAAAGATCCAAATGGCAAAGAGGGAGCAGAGTTTCAGCAACAGTTTAACCTTTTCATTTAAATAACTGGATACGAGGAAATAGGTTATTGTTACTTATTAACCAAGAGCCATGGAGGAGTCAACCCTGATAATGAAATGTGGTCTGGATATGTTATGAAAACCTTTGCTGCTGGCAAGGGAGTTTAATAAGTGTGTCACTCAGTTTAGACATCAATGAATGTATAATACCAGGTAATGTTCCACTACAGGGTTTTTTATGCTACCGTGTGTCATAAAAAACAAAACTTTTATATTAAAAATAAAAATGTATTAATGTGAGCTTAGGAATAAAAAGCAGCATAAGCCTAATGGCTTAACGCATCTCATCTAATGCAAAGCTGCTCTTGATCCTGTTTTCTCTTGTATAAGGTTAATACCAGACTCCATTTTTAAAACATCTCGTTTTATCTTCTCATGTTTCCAATCGAGTTTGTATACTGGGTAGCAAATAAAGTGATACACGTTGGTAATCGACATGGTCTTTTCATAACCTCGGCAAACAAATAACTATAATTCACTAAACAAAACTGATAATAATGCTCGATATTTTAGGCTTGTTCGATTAAGTTAATAACTAAGTGGGATACTGCAAAAAGAGCAAAATTCATACCTTAAATTCTATGTTTTATTTAAAAATCTGGTGTTTGGTAAATGGTATGTATGCCGAATTTACCAGGGGACCAAAATTGTTTGTAAAATGCCTTAACTTGAGTCCTAAGTGGCGAAAGTTTTCCAAAAAAGTCAAGGCATCACCAAACTACGAGTTTCTTTAGGGAGTTTGGCTGAATACGAATGTTCAGCGTGTTGGGATTAAACAGCGTTCGATAAACCAGGGGTGGAAAACGACTTTCTTGTCGTCAAATAAAATGAACACTCAACACAATGTTACCATCTCTTTCCGCAGAAGGGCCAGAGCAGCGTCGAGGTTGGCCGGCTTGTTCGCCATTAGGTTGTCGGCGTTGTTCCTGCCTCGGCTCAGGTCGTCCTGGATCATGGTTTTCTTTACGTACATCCTCTCCATGTCTCTCCAGGAGCCGCCGCTGGAGTTCAGCAAGCCGCTCAGGCTCTTCGGCAGCGGGGGCAGACCCTCGATACAGGCCATTCCTCCCACCGAACCGTTCGTTGACTTACCATTCATTGTCCTGTTGAGTTACTACCCGAAGAAATGTTAGTGTTTACACTGGCGTTGACTGTTTAGTCCTTATAAACCAACAACCACCCGTCACACACTGAGCAACACCCGTAGTTTCTCTGACCAGGGCGGACAGTGACGCCACGTCAAGTTAAACGGAACTAAAGCTAGTGGATTTCCGGTATGATGTTCAAAAATAAAAGCATCACTGATGAACAGTGTAGGTAGGTAGGTAGATTATTCGTTTAATTTCACAATATAACAAGTTATAGAGTGAAATTGAGTTTTGTAAATTCCGTCTGCTACATAGCAGACAATAACATTAATAAAGAATAAATTATGAAAAATGGTAATCAGAAATAAACTATCATCACTGGAGCAGTGCTGAGGCTGAACTAGAGTTTGAGTCTTGGGGGAAAAACTGCTCTGCAGTCTGGTGGTGCGGCAGCAGAAACTTCTATATTTCTTCACAGAAGGCAGCAGGTTGAACAGGCTGTGGCTGGGTGGGTACTGTCCTTTGGTATCCTTTGGGCTCCATGCAGGCACCTCACTGATATCACTGATGCACGTGAAATGGGTGCCAATGATCTTCTGAGCAGTTCTGAGCCCTCCAGTCCTGGGCCATGCACTTCCCATGCCAGTTTGTAATGTGTAGTGGAGTATTTTCCCTCTAAATGTAAAATAAATGTTAATTTAAAATATCATCTGTGAGTTCTGATTTTTTTCCCCATTTCACAATATTTTGTGAAAAGGATCTAGTGTACCATTTGACCATCTTACTTACTGGGCCTTCTCTACCCCATGATTTTATGTACACGTATGTACAAAGAAACAGTTCTTGTGGTTTGACTGGTTTCATGTCTTTAATTAAATTAAATGATACCGAATATTCACTAATTAATGATATTAGTTAATTAATTTTCATTAGGTAATTCAGTATTTAAAATTGGTTGCACTCATGTATGTTAGTGTAATGATGCAGCAAAAAAAAGAAGTATTTCTAAATAAATATTACTCACATACATAATAGACGTGGAGTAGCAAAATATCATATGGAGAAATGACCAAAAATGTCTTTTAGCTATTCAGTTTAAACCAGATTTATTTTTCATTGTGGAAAAACTACTACCACTACGTGCTGATAATTTTACTGATAACATTGTGCATTAACAACTTACGGATCATGACGTATTAGTCTTTGAAAATTATTATTGGTCAAACTTAAGAAATGTGCTTCAATGCAAAGCCGTTGGAGTGCCATACTATGAAAATTATTTTAAAATTTAACTTCCGGTATTGCTATGATGCATTTTTGCTACTTGACGATGCTGGATTATAAGTAGTGAAATCCGCTTCCTGTCCTTTTAACACAGTGGCTGCTGGGCGTCTCCCTGCCAACACTTACAGGCAGGAAAACTGTCTTTTTCTCAACAATAATGTTATGTATTTATATACTATAATATAATTGTATTTGAACACCAGAACCGAAAAGATAAAAGAGAAATATAATTATGTGCTATATGTTTAAACACAGATCAACACATGTTCCTAATGAGAAATAAGACACAAATTCCTTTTTAAATAAAATACATTTGATTATGACATTTAAAATACTGAATAACTGATGCACACTTTCTCTCACTTTTAAAATTAATAATTGATTATAGACCAGACACCTCAAAGATAACTGTAAATGAAAAGCTAGCGTTTATAAACAAAATCTACAAACATCATCAATATGGGCTGTTAGTATTATTCATGATCTTTTAAATGTATTAACCTTGCCTGTTTAATGTTCTGTCTCTATCATCAATTATTTCCTGTTAACATGAACAGTTGATACTTTTTAGCATTAGCAGAGTGTAGACATAGGGTTTGAGGTCATGATGGGAACGTGTGTACAGGACAATAGTTTGAGTAACAAAGGACAGATGGTGGGCTTCACTTCCCGTCCCCCCAGCCTGCAGCTACCGTCACAACAATAACACAACAATAACCTTGAAATCAACACACAAAAGCATCACACACGCTCCTCGGCAAAAGAGGAGCATGTGCTGTACCACACACACACACACACACACACACACACACACACACACACACACACACACACACACACACACACACACACACACACACACACACACTACTAATCGCTCTATTGAGACGAATGAAGACTCGTTTTCCTACAGACAGTTAAGACATAAACACTTATGAGCACCCTGCACAACAGCCAGGGGGGTCTGAAGCTTGAAAAGCTTTGTTGCCTTGTTGAAAGAGGCTAAATAATGTTTTTGTTAACAGGCCTTTCTCCTTTCCAGCTCATAAAAGTAATGATTTGGTGATAATTTGCTTTCATAAGTCAAAGTATTGGTGGGAAAAAAAGTGTTTCTCAATCTGTCAGATGGATTCTTTAATGGAATAGTTTAACAGTTTTCTCTTGGGAATGAGATGAGAAAATTAATCTCATGTCTGTTTTTCTGTGACAGAGATTTTCCAAAATCATTTATTTTATCTATGGAGCCCTGTAAGTGACAACATTTAATGAAATGTCATGTGACAAACTAAACTAATAACTAATTAAAAATTAAGGCAAGGCAAGGCAAGTTTATTTGATAGCACATTTCAACAACAAGGCAATTCAAAGTGCTTTACATAAAACATAAAAGCAACAGGGAAAAACAATAAAAACGTTTGAAAGCAACATAAAATGTAATAAAAGTTACAGAAATATTTAATTAAAAGCAATGGTAAAAAGCTAAAAACAAAGAAAAAGAAAACAGGACAGTAAAAGTTACAGTGCAGTGTAAGTTATCAATAAAAAGAAAAATCTTAAATATTTATTTAAAAGCAGTGGTAAAAAGAAAAGAAAAAATTAAGTAGACAAAAAATCAAACTGTATCCATTACCTTAATCCTCCAATTAGTTAGTAAAAAAAACAAAAGTTATCTGCTACTTAGAAGTGTTTTGCTTTAGTTTCTTTGACATTTGAAGAAAAAAAATAACATTAAATATTACACACCCACAAAATGTCAAGGGAGTCTTGTTTCCATTGTCATCCTTGATCAAGACAAGGAATTTAGCCAGACAGTGCCAAATCTAGCTGACTTTGTTAGTGTTAGCTTGCTGACTAAAATGTTTTAGATACTGTTACAATGAGTTATACCATGATGCTACATCTGTGTGCAGTAGAGTTGGCCTATATGATGAACATTACACGCACTAGTTGGTGTAATTTTATGACTTTTGTTAGCTTTACATAGGTAGCCATAGCGAGCTAACTTTGCTGACGTTAGCTTGCTGGCTAAGAAACTTTAACTAACAGTTACAAGAATTTGTACTACAGCAGTATGCAGTTCAATAAATAAATCAATAAAATTATTGCTATCATTTTATGAAAAAAGCATCAGAAAGGTGGATATCTGAAGAGGCTGTGTTAGCTACGTGTTTGCTCAGCTGATGTTAAACACAATTCTACACCTTTCACTACATGTTGTCTGTTTGTCGGGTGTCATCTTGGGGTTTATCTACTATCTGCAGCTCTGTTTGCTCTGCAGGTGGCCGATTAGTGTGCTAATATACCTGTGGCTCTGAGTATAATTAATCTCTCTGCTCCTTTCCACAGGCACCATGTCTTGGTTTGGTTATGCTGCTCTGAGTTTATTTTCCTGTGCACATAACACTCGGACCCAATCACTTTCACTCATGCACTTAACACACCACTGACTTACTGACTTACCACACCTTATGTTGAGTAGATTTACTTTAATTTGTTCCAGTTTGGTTTAATTTGATTAATAAAATGCTGGTGTGTATCCCTTTTGTTGTGGCCACTTGAACCAGGGCATAGCAATTTTACTACATTTTGTCCGTTTGGGGCTTCATATTTATCAAAGGTTAAAATTTGTATTTAAATCCACCTTTTAACCTACTTTTTAAATTAACTGAATACTCAGACTTACAAAATTATAAACCACTGTATATTTCCTGCAACAGTAAATAAGTGTGTTCTAGGATATATAGCGAAGTTTCAAAGTGTTAAATGCTTTTGACAGTTGCTATCTGTTAACACAACGTCATATGTTATATTTGCCCTTGAAAAGCATCACATCTGTCCTGTACGGCCTAATCCTGCTCTTAAAGCAGCTGATAGTCCACAGCTGTGCAGTTTAAAGAGACTGATCAAGGACAATCTGTTTTGTCTGTGGGGTTTTATTAGCAGAAGGACCCCTCAATAAGCTTTCATCACCACCATCATCATCATCACTGCCTCCTGCGATCAAAGGATTAGGTGTATGACGGCACCCCCTGGGGATGCATGTAACTGTAGCAGGCTTGTGTTAATCTGCCTTGCTAAAAAGCACAATGGCTTTGCGTTACTTGGCGTAGGCTGGCTAATAATGGTCTAAAGATATCCGCTTATGTCTCTGCAGGAAAGCGATATCTTGCCAAAAGGCCAAAATAAAATTAAGTAAGATGCCATACATTTCTAACAAGACCAAATAATGTATTAAGTGAAAAAAATCACAACATAATGAAAAGGAGATTTACAGATAAACTCATTATCTGCTTAGAATTATGTTTAGTTGATGGTGCAAAGACTGTAAATGTACTTTACCTAATAAGATCCACCATGCAGTGAATATTAGCTTCAACATTTTCCATAATAAATTATTAATTTGAGGTTTTCCACCACACTCTAAATCATGGATGAAATCCCTGAAGCCCATCGAACATGGCAAGCTATGACAATATAGTCATACGGCCTTATGAAGATTTATGAGAGTTGATATTGTAAGGAGAAAAAAACAAGCATAAACAGTCTAAAAATGACCTTTACACTCTGCAGTGCTTTGTGTTAATGATTTTGTCTCGATTTGGCACTTTCCTTCCTCTTTCTTTCAAACACTGCACAGCTCTTTTCATTTTAAAACATATATTTAACTTTTTTTTGTAAATTTAAAATTTAAGTTTATTTACTTGCAGTGCCACACACACAGGGAACATGTTCTGGTGTTGAATTTTACATCACAGAGACTAAAATATAAGATGCTCCAGGGATATGGGGTTTTCCAAGAATGGAAAATAGTCCATACAGAATGGAGCTGCATGCTGGTTTTTAGGTGTTCACGAGTTTGCTCCTACGTTGGCTGTTCAGGGCGATTTGGGTTGGATTCCTGGATCATTAAGGAGAGAATGTCGAAAGATAACACCGTGGAATCATTTGCTTAATATGTCTACTTCAATTAAGCTTCATGCTGTTTATTTGTTTGGTCTTAATTGTAATTTATGTTTTTATTCTGGTTTCTGGTCTCCTAATGGTGTCTTTAATGGTCATTCGTGTTGGTGATATTATTTATGCAGGACACAATAGTTTTTTTTGCATTCATTTATATACAACATTACCAACGTCATGCATATTTGTTGATAAGTAATTTCTGCGGAAAAAAAACTGGCAGTTCTATTATCACCCCAAAGTGTGCTTCAGTCCCATCTAGCTGCTGCGGCTTCTGACAGAGCAACATTGCGTTGAACTTGGAGCTTGTCTGGGATGCATCTCACAATAGGTTTGAAAGGAAGAAGGGAGGGTGTGTGTGTATTTGGAGGAGGTCAGCTTCATTTAGTGTGTCAGTGAACAGCAGGTCAGGGAAGAGGAGTGGCCGGTAAGAACAGCTGCTGTCACCTACATATTTTGTCCTCTGCTGAGGGGCCTCTGGAGGGGATGAGGATGACAGCTTCCTCCCGGAGTCGAGCAGGAAGAGGATCAGAATGAGCTACACAGAAAAATTTCTGTGGAAGCCGTGTCTAAAGTAAAATAATAAAATCACATCAATGGTGCGTGCAGGTGGTGCCTAGAAATGTACCTTACATTCTCTCTGGAAATTCAGATGGGTAAAACAGCTTCTTCCTTCTATTGAAGACAGGAAACAATGAGTCATTTCTAACTGTGGGAATGGAAGTATTTTGTGCAGGAGTCAGTAGGAATTGAGTATATTTACTCAAGTACTGTACCTAAGCATAATTCTGAGGTACTTTTACTTCAGTATTTCCATGCTATGGTACTTTATACTTCTACTCCAATACATTTCAGAGGGAAATATCATACTTTTTACTTCACTAGGTTGGGAACCATTGAACTAAACTACCTAACTACATATAAACACCTTGACTAATAGTTTAAATACATTTTGCTGCTTATACTTCATTAATTTTGCTTTTGTATATTATCCTATTGTATTGGTTCGTAAGTAAATGATCTGCACAGTTCAAATTGTATTAACATGTGCGTAGGATCAAAAACAGAAAATCTGGCACAGTGTTTGGGCTCTTGTGCTCACTTGATGAACATCCTTTTGGTCCGTAAGCCTTCATCAGGGGACAATTAAGTTCACCAGATTTGTGAAGAAGTCATAAATGTGACTTTTGTGCTTTCAAGTTCTCTGGAAGCTGTTACTTCCAAGTGCAGAAGTCAGAAATATGACTTGTTATTAATTATCAAGGTTGGAACAACAAAACAGGACCTTTCTTTAAAATCACATTTTGGTTCCTCAAACATCAGAGAAAATCCATGCTTTCTTTCCCAGATCTACTCTTCACTTCAGAGGATGATGCACGCGCAGCCAGATGGTAATCAAAGATTTGTGCTCCAGCAGATTGCCGTAATTGAGATGGGATGGGTGTGTGCTGACGTGCTTTGTCGCTGCCTTTGGCCTCGTTCCAGTCTGTCCTGCAGAGACAGGAAGGCGTAGTCCTGATCGGCAGCTGGCCCAGTGAGGTCTGACCTCTGCCCTCACCCTCCTCCCACTTTTTCTGCTCACCCACCAGCTCTGTCACACCAACTCTCTGCCTGCCTTTGCTTCTCCCTGTCTCCAATACAACTCATTTCACTATGAACAATTTAGGTCGCGCCGCTCACTGTAGTTGTTGTTTTTTCTTTGAGGCACTCTACGAAGACTTGTGCGTGATGGGACCGGATGGTTGCTGCTTGAGGCAACACTGATACATGTAAAAAATAGTGTTATTACCCCCAAATCAAAAACATAAACTGGAACTACAATAACCAACAGTTATTTTGGCTGGTGATTTAAAAAACGGTGCTCATTTAGTCAAACCACTAAAATCACTTTGCTGTATGCCACTCAATGCCAAAGGTAGAAGTTAGTTAACCTACACTAACTGGGGCTTATTTGTCATTATTTAGTACTTTAGTAATTTTGCATTTATAGTTAAAATAGTTTAACTTTTTTACTACAAATTTACTTTCTTAGTTTGAGTAGTTGTGGTTCACAAGCTTTATAGATGATGTCACCCCTAACAACGGCTGTAATTAATATTTTGAGTGAAAAATCTTGACTTTTGAATGGATTGCTGTGAATATACGACATATATTCAAGGTCGCTGGGGAATAATATCTAACAACTTTGGTGATCCCATAACTTTTCATCTATCGCCATTATCAGGTCATAATTTCAATATGAAGAGAGAGACAGGAAATGCAGGAGCGAGACAGAGGAGATGACATGCAGCAAAGGGCTGCGGCTGGAATCACCGCTGTGTTAAGGACTTGTATACGGTGCACATGCTCTACCAGGGGAGCTAACGTACAGCTTCAGTAAGTGTCGTGGTCACAGGACTCGGTGACATGGTCAAAAATGTTGTTGCGATAAAAACTTTCACATCATTCGATATCGATTATTAGTGCGATAAATGTCCAATCATTATTTCTTTCAGGTTTAAAGGCTGATTTTGCTCCTGAGTGAAAGCTGAAGAAACCAGATGGTTAATTGTGGTTTTAAACTATTCTTTACAGACTGAACATAAACAGTAGATCACTTAACAAATCTGAGGGAGAAGATTCAAAACAATTAAGTAAAACCTTTTTTCCAGTCCCTTTTCCTCAAAATAAATATCTGTGCTAATTCATTAGTGATTCACAAGAATTAAATCAAATATTTTTTGAACATCTGTTCTTTTGTTGTTGAGGAAAACTATATTGCAATATTTATCATTGTTTTTTTGTCCAGTCCTCTGTAATGTCATTTATTATTTTAATAGAGGTTTTATCGTCACATAATGATTTATTGTTACATAGTGGCATGAATTATGCTCCATACAACTTATTCAGGTAAACAGACCAATTTTTATTTGGAATTAAAACCTAAAACTTAATTTGAAAATTTCCTTTAAACAAACACATTTAAAAGTGGCACACAAATATAAAATGATCATGTTGTTGAAGTACAATTAACATTTTACAAGCTAAACATTTCCTTAAAAAGGTTTTTTAAACTGTAAATCAGATTGATGAACCACATAAGTAATATCAGTACATTACTGAATTACTTAGCATATGGCACAATCTGATACCCCTGCACTGCCTGGTGATGGGTGCAGTGTAAAGACGCTCAGACATAAATAGCTAGCACGTTTGAAATCTGATTCCCACAGATCAGCAGAGGTCGGTCAGAGTCTCCTGCCGTCTGACGGGCAGCAGATGCAGATTTGAGTTATTAAATCAGACAACAGGAACCAGCAAACCCATCCTTCCCCAGAGGAGGCAAAAAATAACATTTCTGCACACATAACACAGCAGCTTCTGGATTTAAACCATAGGTTGACAACAAACTGAACAATTTTGAACCGACTCATCAATTGTTTTCCTGCAATCCTGCTGTTACAGCAGCTTTAAAATATAGTCAAGTCCAATGTAAAAGAGATCAGCACCCTGTTATCCCAGATATGCAGGTTGTACAGCAGGTAGCCCTGCAGTGAAACAATTGAAAAGTTTTTTTTTTTTTTACAGAACTGATCATTGTGACAGAAAGTAATATAAGAACAGTTAAAACTTGTACCAGCCATCAGACAGAACTTACTGGAACACTGTTTGTTTTGTTTAGCCTCACGAAAATGACATAACTAATTCAAGTAAAGTCACTTCATTTACATTATCTGTTAAAACTTGCTGTGCTCTTGTTGTAGTAAAGCACAACATCACAGACAGGCACTCGTGAAAGAAGAATTGTCATTATTACAGTGAAGTGACTGAAAATAATCCAATCAGTCCAGTAAAACTGTGTCTAAGCATTAATTTCAAATCAAAAGTTATTAAAGTTAGTAAAAGTTATTTCACTAAATATTAAAAGATCTCAAAGTTAAATTGAGGAAGTCAAAAGGAGATTTAGTGTAAAACTAAAACTCAATGCAGCAAACTCCCTGAAACGTCTCCAGACATTGGTTTTATTGCTACATCCTTTTTACTGCACACATCCTCATTTACGAGAGGCAGGAATCAAGATGCTCATTGATCTTTGACTCCTCCACCTGTGCTTGGCATGCAGGACAGCTGACCATCAATGCAGAGGAGGAGGAAGACGATGAAGAGGTGGGTGTAAAACTGTGGACTCCGGCAGAGGCACTGAGTGAGGAAGAAGAGGAGGATGCTGTAGCAGTGGCCGTTCTTTGCTGCATTGCAGGTGATTTTGTCTTCAGAGACTCCCCTGATGCTGCTGAATTGCTGCCTAGTGTCTTCTGGAAGAAGTCAAAGATGCTGGCTGAGCTGCTGCGGTCGTCCCATGACCTCTTCCTCGATGCCTGACCCCCACCAGCAGCTCCTGATGCACTGTCACAATTAGACTGATTGAAATACTTGGAATGTGTTGATTTGGCAGGGCTGCCTTTGGTTCCTTTTGAAATCACAGAAGAAAGCTTTGAATGGCTGGATTTACTAGGACTCGGAATAAATGTTCTGGGAGAGGAAGCTGAAGGGTTAATTTGTTGTTTAGGAAAGAAGGAAGAAGCAGAGGTAGCACCCATTGTAATGTCTGATGATGTCAGTGAATCTCTTTTAAGTTCTGTGTTTGAGGTGGAGGATTGATTCACTGACTTTCTGACACTTGTGCTGTGGAAGAGGTCTTCAATGGACCTCTGTTTGATTTTATTTGCTTCTTGGCTACGGCTGCTGCTGTGGGGTTTGGGGACTTTCACAGGTGAGCCGTTGATGTTGACAAAAACCCTTGTGTTACCGACAGACCTCTTTATGTGTGGCTTCTGCCCCGTGGAGGTAGCTGGTCTGATGGAGGGTAAGGCACTAGAGATTCCTTTGTTATCCAGGCCAGAGCGAACAGGAGAATTGAGACTTGTAGCCGGAGATGAAGGGGTGAAGAGTTTCTTTGGAGAGGAGATAGGGCTGGATGAGGATGTTTTCAGAACAGGCACTACTGGTTTGTAAGGTGGAGACGAAGATGTCGAGGACTGTGACGTCCCTCCGAGCAGAAATCCTTTGCCACTAAATGGGATAATGTTCCTTATGTCCTGTAATCCAGAACCTGAGAGGGGAAAAGGCGCAAATTCAGAGTCATGCAACAGACTTTCTTTGATATGTCTGTCTAAATTATTACAGTACTATGCTAATGTCTTTACAATTCCGTTTTTGTATGGGCCATAAAAAAGGTATTGGAAGATTTTGTTACCTTTGCTACTAGCTGTTTCCGAGTGTTTCTGGTCTTTATGCTAAGCTCAATTAATCAGCTGTAGCTTTATATTTATCACATAGAGATGAGAATAGAATCTTCTCATTTAAAACTGAACTAGAAAAGAAGTCAGTGTAAAATGATAAACTTATTCCTTTGAATATAGGCAGAAACGTCACTGAAAGAGAGGTCTACTGTTTTCTTATCGTATTCACAAAAAATACGTTTTTGTGATCTCGAGACAAGACCGTTCTGGGATGGTGACCTAATCACACTGACATGTTATTATGAGAACAAAATAACATGAATGACTCAGTGTGTTTGCATGACACGCCGTGTGTTTTTCGCATTTAACAGCTTACAATGTGTTAAAAAAATGCACAATAATATATTTAGCTATTACAACAGAACATACAGCAGAGGAACAAGCTAATCACCTGTAGTTGTACTTGAAGGCTTTCCATGTCCTGAGGACTTTGTCTCTGAGGTCTTTCCATCCTTTTTCCCATCCTTCTTGCCCTTTTTGCCATATCCTTCAGGCTCCTTGACTTTGGTGTACGTCCCTCCACACGTCCTCTTGTGGTCCTCCCACCAGGGGTCCAAAGAAGATGGAGCCCGATTCATGGCCCTCTTCACAAAGCCAAAGTAGGGCTTGCGGTTCTGACAGGGCCCGTTGCATTTCCACCAGTGCTGCCGGTACACGTCAACCTCATCGTGGAAACTGTGGTAGATCTGACAAGAAGACGAAGAAGTTTCAGAGGATTATTTCAATTATTGCAATCTCTTTAAAATGCTGTGACAAGTTAAGACTATAAGATCTAAATACTTTGTGACATAGAAGCTAGACGTACAGAAATGTTTGTCCCACTGGACTTGTTAATCCGGTTCATGTGTTTGCAGAACTCAGGACCATGACCATCTCGGTCTCTGTTGTTCTGGGTCACAAACAGCAGCGCGTGAATCATTTCATGAAGGAGTGTCTATGGAAACAAACAAACAAAAAAAAATCACCTTGTAAAATCTGTCTAAGGAAAGACATGGGCTTTTTCTTTGCATTTCCGGCTCCGGTCCCATGCACTGACACACATATTTTCTGACATGCATGGAAGCTTTCTATCTCAAATTCAGAGAAAGAGTTGCAATTATGTGTAAGAGGTGTTATGTACTTTGAATTTTAAGTTTTAGTAAACTGGTTGTAAATAAGCTGTTTTACCCATGTGAAGAAAACATAAAAGTGATTATCCTAACTGCAAATTAAAGGATTTGAATTGTTTTAAATAAAATTATAGGAGACAAACTTGATCAAATTCTCAATACTTAAAGCGCTTCTGAAGAAAAGCAAGATTGATGTTAACTATTCACCTCACCTCCACCAGGTCTTTTCTCGGTCTCAGCTTCAGCAGAGGGGCACTAAGTCTGATTGAACACAGTCCACCACGGCCCTCATATGAACACACTCCAGCACACCTACACGAAAAGCGTAAAGAAGAGCAGGAGACATCAGAGGCAGGCAACACAGCCCTTTATAAACTCCACTGGAAAGGTTATTTGCATCCAGCAGCACTGGTTTACAGGGTAGCTTAAACAGTGACAAAGCACCTTCACACCCCATGCACAAATCTGACAGTTTTATTTTTAGTAATTTCATTTCTGCAGCTAGCTTCAAGTTAGTGTGACTTTGGCCTTTGACAACAAAGGAAAATATAGCATAATATGTGACTTACAGTGTCATTCTTGGGCTCCACTTAACCTCGACACCGCTGAGTTTCCCGTAGAAGAACATGTCATTGAACTCCAGAAACATGGCTCTGACATCGGGACTGGGGTCCAGCATCTCCCAGGACTCGTCCACGATGGACAGCGGCCTCTCGGGCTGGACAGTCGGCTTCCAGTAGGGAACAACATCGCTGCTGACGCCGCCACCAGTTATCTCCACTTTCCGTTTCTTACTGCTTTGTCCGTAGCCATTATCCTCAAAGCCGTTTGATGACACCAATGCCGTCTCGTATTCATTGTCAAACTGCTCCTGTAGCTGAATGGCGAGCAGAAAATCATCATCCATCGCGACGGGAACAGTTGGACAGCTGATGTAGCCACGTAGCTAGGCTAACGTTTATGTTAGCTCCCTGAAGCTAATTAACGTTAGCGAGCGTGGCTTGTACACATTTATCAAGCAATACGTGCCAGGATCATCGGATCACAGTCTTTCTATTATATTATCCGTAGAAATACTCGGATTTGTGCCGTGATTTCGGCGAAAACACCCACGTCTTCATGTTGGACGAAGGAGTTTGCTGTCAGTCCAAAGCTAGCGCCAACGGTTATGTCAGGTTTACCACAATACAACCAAACAACATCCGTTAAGGATTTCAAAATAAATATTCTATTTAAAAAAATATGGCTATTCTTTTTTAAGGGACGTGTGTTCTTAATACATTCTTGGCATGTTAAAGAACCAAAGTACGATTATGTGTTGTTCTGAGGCCTATACTAATGCTTTTAAATCGTTAAGAGTAATATTTTGCTCTTGTGATGACACTTGGTTTCCGCTTTAGAGTTGAGTAACTCTCGCTAACTTGAAAAAACTCGCTTGTTTAAAATCAAAGAAAGGCATTCTGGGATTTGTTGTCTTATTCGTTTTAAGTAGTTGGCCAATCTAAAATCCACTCGGGGTTTTTCTGTTGTAATGTAGTTATTAAACAAATAAAAAACAAGTCAAGTCTTGCATAAAGTTAGTAAGTTAGTTAATACTCTAGTAAAATAACTATTTTGACTTGTATATGACGCGACAAAATGTCATTGAAAAATTTATATTTCATGAGATTTGTTGGCCATCTTGTTTTCTGAGTTCCGTGAGGATCAGGGTGTCAACTTCCTGTTTGGGTTGCAAGCGGATAAGAACCTAGGAAGATCCTGGATGAACACTTCCTCTGTCTACATTTAACACTAATTTGTCACTATTTGGTTTTAAGTAAACGCATACACGGTAGAAGATGTCGGAGACGGGGAACCGACTACGGAAGCTGCTCGAATCGCCTAATTTCGAGCCGCAAAACTACGTGAAGCAGCTGTCACAGCAGTCCGATGGCGACAGGGATTTGCAGGAGCATCGCCAAAAAATACAAACCTTGGCGGACGAAACGGCTCAAAACCTGAAGAAAAATGTGTATAAGAACTACAGACAGTTCATCGAAACGGCCAAAGAGATTTCCTACCTGGAGAGCGAGATGTACCAGCTGAGTCACATCTTGACTGAGCAGAAGAGCATCATGGAGAGCATCACTCAGGCCTTGCTGTCCACAGACAAGGATGAGACATCTAAAGAGATGCAGGCTGCTTTCCCCAAGGAGACAGAGGAGGTGAAGCAGAGGACGCTCACCTCGCTGCTGGAGAAAGTGGAGGGCGGTAAAAACATCATGGACACCCCAGGGAGGCACCTGGTCTACAATGGGGACCTTGTGGAGTTTGATGTTGACAACATGTCCCCCATCCAGAAGGTGCACGCTTTCCTGATGAACGACTGTCTGCTAATCGCCACCTGGCTGCCAAACCGCCGAGGAACCGTCAAGTATAAATACAACGCCCTGTACGACCTGGAGAGCTTCGCTGTGGTCAACGTAAAGGACAACCCTCCCATGAAGGACATGTTCAAGATCCTCATGTTCCCAGACAGTCGCATCTTCCAGGCGGAGAACAGTAAAATCAAGAAGGAGTGGCTGGAGATCCTGGACGAGACCAAGAAGAACAAAGTCACCAAGGACAAGCACAAGAAAGAGGAGGAGGTCCCTACTTCTCCTGTAAGGGCCGAGGTGTCCACCAATCCTTTCGATGTGGACGAGGACGAGCAGGCCGGCGCAGAAGAAAGCGTGGACCTCAGTCCTGAGTGGATCCAGGAGCTGCCGGAGGATCTGGACGTTTGCATTGCCCAGAGAGACTTCGAGGGCGCCGTGGACCTGCTTGACAAGCTCAACGAGTATCTCAAAGACCAGCCGGTCACCCAGAGGGTCAAAGAGCTGAGAGCGAAGGTGAATGAGCGTGTGCGGCAGCTGACCGAGGTCCTGGTGTTCGAGTTGTCTCCAGATCGCTCACTTCGAGGTGGACCTAAAGCCACGCGGCGGGCCGTGTCCCAGCTGATCAGACTAGGTTCTGCTTTATTTTCATAACTATCCCCGCACACACACACAAAAAATAAATGTTCCTTTTCAGCACTTACACTGTTGCACTTCACAGTTCAGTATTTTCAACCACAATGTTTTCCTGGTTCAAGGATGACTGTAGTTGTTAAAGGAGTGGCGTGTTTCTCATTCACTTCCCACATCTATATTATTTTGCATGTAGTTGTTAAATCTATTTTAAATACTTAGAGTGAGCATGCAAACAATGAAGCCTCCAATTATTTGTTATTGGAGGCTGTCAAAGTGTGATTGTACATAAATAAATGCTGCCTGCGGTGTTTCACACATATTATTATAAGTCCATTATAAGTCCCTTAAATCCATGCTGATATTGTTGATTTTGTCCAAACATATTTAGTTTCTTATCGCATAAGACAAACAAAAGCAGCAAATCCTCACAACTGAGAATAGTTTCTTAGGTTAACTATCTTCATACTGATCATCACTTTGTAATTCATTAAAACTGATTTTATGACTTTTCAACATTTGAAATTACGGTTTGGTGCAGACAGTAGTCCCAGAACAGATTAGCGTGGATACATTTTTTATAATCCCTGTCTAGAAGTGTTTGGACATAAATTCGTGTTTTTGGACCAAGCTCAACACATTGTCAAAACATACTAGTAAAGTATAAACCTGTGTTCAAAATTGCAGCTTGGGAACACACGGAAAGAAAAGAGTGAATGAGACAATGAATTCAAATGATCTGAAAATTAGGAAAATATGAAGATGCACGACAGACAGTGATCCTGCCAGGGCCAAGGTTGTTTGTCCAAATTGTCCCAGCTAATGCCTAAGAAAGACACTTGCCACCAAGAGTGTTTAAAAATCACAACATATTTCACTTTTATCTTCCTAAATTATATTCTAAACATAAACACATAAATGCTATGAAAATTCTGCCGTCTCACTTTATTAGAACATATATTTGCAGAAAATTTGAATTACTTTTTGCTGGTTTTTCAGGCCAGTCCACCAAAGCCTGTGAGCTGTTCCTGAAGAACCGGGCTGCTGCAGTCCAGACGGCCATACGGCAGCTGCGCATAGAAGGAGCCACGCTGCTCTACATCCACAAACTCTGCAACAACTTCTTCACCAGCTTGCTGGAGACGGCCAAAGAGTTTGAGATGGACTTTGCAGGGAACACGGGCTGCTACTCCGCCTTCGTTGTCTGGTCCAGATCAGCCATGAGGATGTTTGTGGATGCCTTCAGCAAGCAGGTAGGCGGAAGATAAAAACTAAAAGGTCAGGCATTTTAAGCAACTGTTGGCAAGCGAAAAACTAGCGCAGGAGGCAAAGTCTTATGCTTTGGCAGCCAGAGGGTGAATTATGTAATTTGCTAGCTTGTAAAGGTATATTTATGTCCTGATAAAATGAGTTTGGTGTCTTTTATCAGGTGTTTGACAGTAAGGAGAGCCTGTCGACAGCAGCAGAGTGTGTTAAAGTGGCCAAGGAGCATTGTCAGCAGCTGACTGAGATCGGCCTGGACCTGACATTCACTCTGCAGTCGCTGCTGGTCAAAGACATCAAGGCAGCCCTGCTGAGCTATAAGGACATCATCATGGAAGCTACCAAGCACAGAAACTCTGAGGAGATGTGGAGGAGGATGAACCTCATGACCCCCGAGGCTCTGACTAAACTCAAGGTGGATTTGGCTTGTCTGTCTGTCCTGAAACATTTATTGGATTCATTGTTTAGTCGATCGATAAATGTGATTTATCAAGCAAAGACTCCAAACATGAGCTGGTTCCAGCTTCTCCAGTGTGAGGATGTGCTGCTTTTGTCCATTCTGTGCGATTGTAAACTAAATATCTTTGGGTTTTCGACTGTTGGTCGGACAAAACGCAACATTTAAGATGTAACTTTGGACTCTTACTTGCCAGACGCCGGGTGTTGATGAAAAAAGGTGTTAAATTGTTAAGTTTTAGCTGTTGAAACATTACCGTGTTCATCTTTTTCTCTGCAGGATGAGATGCGCAGCTGTGGCATGGGCAGCTTTGAGCAGTACACTGGCGACGACTGCTGGGTGAACCTGAGCTATACCATCGTGGCCTTCACAAAGCAGCTGATGAGCTTCTTGGAGGAAGGCCTAAAGCTCTACTTCCCCGAGCTGCACATGGTGCTGCTGGAGAGCCTGAGGGAGATAATCCTGGTCGCCGTGCAGCACGTGGACTACAGCCTCCGCTGTGAGCAGGACCCTGAGAAGAAGGCCTTCATCGTGCGCAACGCCACCTTCCTCCACGACACCGTACTGCCGGTGGTGGAGCTGAGGTTTGAAGAGTCCGTGGGTAAGCCGGCCAAACAGCTGCAGGACCTGAGGAAGAGCACCAGACCGGTTCGAATCAATCCAGAGAGTACCACATCTTTGGTCTGAGACCAATGGCTCATTTAAAAAAAAAAGATGTGAGACTGCAAAAATAGGTGGTGGACAACAAAGACCTGAAAGCTCTTTCACTGACTGTTCTGGCAATTTCAACTCAAACCTACAAAATAAGTGGACCATAGGATACAACATGGAGAACAGCAGACTAAGAAACCTTAAGATAGGTATGTATACAAAGCTACTTTGCACCTGACATTGCACCAACTCACAAAGATGATACTAGCTAAAAGAGGTCAAAACTTATATTACTGTTGCTTTGCCAAATCCCTATTGCTGCATCCAATATTTGATTTGATCAAAGAACATGTTCCATACGTCAGTGGAAAGTCCCTTTTGAGTTAACAGCTGAATAATGGGGCTCTTTTGTGTAATTGTGCAACGGATACATTCAGGACACTTCACATTTCACAGCCGATCAATGTGTGTACATTTTCTGATCAGACAGGCAATGTTATGTGCAGTTTTGTTTACATGTAAGACCCTGTTTTCTCTGAAATGGCATTACACAATTTATTACAGACTTGGGAAAAAATCTGATCTTGATAAAATATGTCTGTACTCATCATGGAAAGCTTTTTTTGGGGCTGTTGGACCTGTTATTAGACACTAAATGGTATTCTAGCATAATAAGACTGATTAAAAGGGATGACTGAAAAGCAAATGCACTGGTTTTAATTCTCAAAGTCTGTGTTTAGCAAAAACACATGAAATGTAATAAAGCTCATCATGTACGCACAATCTTGTTCTTGTTATATTTTGTGCCTCAATGTCTGTTATATAAAACAATCAGTTAAGAGTCGATAACTCCCAATCTTTTTTGTTACGTCTCCTTTTGGAAGCTGAAAATATTTCACCCCCTCTTCAAAGCATAAAGTGATTGCATTTGTATCAGCCTGTAACACTGTTAGGGGAAATAGTAAAATGAGCCAAGTAGACATAAAATAACCTTATCATCAACAAGTATATAAATCATTGTTTGTGTTAAAATATAAGTTAAATGTTGCCCAAACTTGAGTCTTGAGCCTAAATACACATGGTTGTCCTACAACATTGTGAGTGACATCTATTTGTATTTGATTCGTGTTTGCTTCATGAGCATCTCTGCTTTTTTCTTTTCTTTCCTGAGATACGTTTTATCTCACTTGAGCTTTTATCTCTCTGACACACATTAGAGCACTCTTTCTTTTTCACAGCAATCATTGTGACTTGTCATGGCAGCTTAATGATGGTCAAAATGTCTGCTGTTAAAAGATCCTGCCGTTTCACTCCAGGTTATTTACCACGTAAGTTTATTTCAAAGAAATCAGCAAAAAGGAGCATTACATCTTCAATAGATCTGTATGGTGATGAATGAAAAATCAAGGTGCCAGAGAATTTAACAAATCTCATCCTGAGTCTAGCGGTTTGCAGACCAATCATCCAAGGTGCGTTAGTATAGAAATAGTGCTTTTATATTGGATCGATTTTCTTAAAAACAAGTTGAAATTATCTTACAGATTACAAGAAATATTTTCAGTATAAAATAAAAGCGCTGTAGTTCACACAGTATTTATTAATAATGTTTTCATGGCAATGTTGCCCTCTTGTGGCGGTTTACAAGCTAAAAATATGGAATATTTTCGAGGTTGGTGGACAATATTCTCATGTTAAATCACAGCACTTTATTTACTCATAAATCAAGTGATGATATTACAAATAAACGTAGTAGTACCACAGCATTACATTTATTTTGCAAGTAAAACTGCAGTAAAACCAATTTAAAGTCTGTTATTGCAACATGAAAACAATTTCTTCTCTTTCTGTGTAAAACAAATCCCAGCAGCGACAAAGCCTAACATGCCACGATGGCAGGCAGAGATATTTTTAGCCCCCGTTCAACACATGATTGTTCTCTCTGCTTCACAGCTCATCACATTATAATCACTGATGTGATCGAGGGCTCAAGGAAAGCCTCGGGTGAAGTTATCAGCTTATCCTCAGAGAAGAAGAATCCGGCTGGTCAGATTATTCGAAAGGAATTCATTCAGTCAACGTGATGAGTTTCACGTGGTGAATAGATGGCAGTTTTTCCCCTTCAGCCTATTCTTCTTTCATTAAAGAATAAAAACATGTTAGCTGATTGTTTCCAGCCTCATTTTGCTTTACGTACCTGCAGTTCTAAAAGTTCACATTTGGGAGATTCTCGATACAACTCGTCAGAGTACAGTATTTTGATGGGAACACTTTTGTGCTTTTATTTTCATTTTTACTTGTAACAGAGTATTTATACACAGCGGTTTTGCTACATCAGTTAAAAGTCGGAGGATTTCCTCCACTGCTGTTATTAAAGCTGCCATGGGTAGGATTTTACTTTTGTGCCATGCAGGAGAAGTTTCAAAATTGATACCTTCTGAGGTTGATTGTTTCATTTTTCTTCAAACTAGAACTTATGTCATCAGAATTTTATAAATAATAACATGATATAATCATATGAAAGTTCTTTACATAATACATTTAAAGCTGCGTAGTCAATGACTAAGCGCATCTGTAAAGAGGTTGCTTGTAGTGATGAATCCACAGCTAATTGTCATGCGACTGCAGTTCTCCAGCTCCAGCTCTACACAGCTTTCTAGTGTCTTTCAGCTCATTGTTTTGGTTTTCAACCCACAACGTCACTGTTTTTGGTTTATTCTCTCCGTTCTCATCAGCACCAGATGCAGTGCAAATAAAGCAAGCAGCTGCTTTCAGTGAAAACACCCTGATAAACACACTGTTTACAGACAGACGGCAGATTTTTGTATTGATTACAGTGGAGCATTTGGTAGCTATCATGTTACATAATTCCCTTTACTGAAGAAACTAGAAGAATCTATCTATCTATCTATCTATCTATCTATCTATCTATCTATCTATCTATCTATCTATCTATCTATCTATCTATCTATCTATCTATCTATCTATCTATCTATCTATCTATCTATCTATCTATCTATCTATCTATCTATCTATCTATCTATCTATCTATCTATTTATCTACCTATCTACATGGGCCCCTTAACTTGCTGATGATATTGATGAACATGTTCAGTCTGTTTGTCCTCTCTCTCTTTGACCAGCTGACTACACTTTTGACATGAAATGGAAAAAGTTCAGAAAATGGAGCCCTATTTTCCGTCATACATCTTAAAAATAACTCTTATTTGACTGCAATTTTAATGGAATATAGAGCTGCTGGGTATTGTGATTTTCTACAGGAAGATTTCTCAAAGATTGCTACCCTTTATGAAGCCATTTAGACTTCTGCATCACTGTCAAAGTGACCATTTAACTTGAGCTTTCGTCTCAGCTGTTTTGCAGCTCTGCCTTAGATTGGTTAAAGGTTAGGTTTGACAATGAAAGTAAGTGGAGGAGGTCTATGTGTAAGTGTGTGTATATCCTTGCAGTAAAGCGTATTCAATTTACCACAGAACAGATCTGTTACTAGGTAATGGGAAGCTAACAGGCCTAATAAATGGGAAAGCTGTCCCAGTGGGAGGGAGTAATGCTGCACCCTGAGGGACTTCAGTCACGGCTGCTGTCTGGCAAATGTTTAGCTAAGACAGAAGGCTAATGTCACACAACACAGAGATGTTTTGATTGAACTGACTACAAATCTTTGAGCATCTGTCCTCTAAGGTGGGATTGAGGATCTTCACATCCACAGTCATCGTTAGTCTCTGCTCAGATTTATAAGTTCATCTATCCCGTATTTGCTTGGTATATGTTATGCCACTGTGCTCTTCTGGCTCAGACTGACAGGCAGAACAAGTATGGAGCATCAGGCAGTCACAATAAATTATCATTATCATCGTCACCATGACTGCTGACATGATGATCGACAATCGTGGCATTTGTGTTCCCTGAACAACCTTAAGGATGGCGGGGAATAAAATACTTTTCCTTTACTAACTGAAATTATTTGAGCTTCTTTTCTTTTTTTTTATTGCTGAAATTTTGGCCAGAAGAGTCACACATAGACACCGATGATCATGTATACCCTGCATTTGATTGATAGTTTTTATAAAGTACAAGATATTGCAATTATTCTACTTCAAATTCTGTATTTTTTAAATAAATAAAGAAATTAGAACAATAAAACTAAGTCAAGGTACACAAGCTATAGCACGATTTTCTTTAAAGTTAACTGTACATCTTCCTTTGTCTACTTTGTATTATGAATCACCATTGCTCTTCTCGTCTCCATTTGACAGTATTTTTCTTCTCTATATGCTTTGTGACTATTTCTAAACAATAATTGAGAAGTTTTATGTTATATAGTTAGTATAGTTTTATTTTACACTTTTGGGAGTTTTGTTTTGGGTTTAGCATTTTGGCTGGACTATACATTTTAAAATTATTTATTTTATAATAGAATTTTAGAAGATGATTCTCCAACTTTAAGACCTGATAGGCCTTTATGTTTAAAGTAAAGTATTTAAGCCATCATAATACTAAATAAATAAAGGCTTCAATATTTCAATAATTTTATTCCTGGTAGTGAGGAGACTTTAAAGACAGCATATACCTTCATTTTCTCCACAAACTCTACAGCAACCAGCTGACAGAACCTTTTTTGATTCCGTTTTGACTGTATTTACCAACATAAATGTTATTAATTGTAAATAGTGTGCATACAGTGTGTATACATTTATACATCTACATAGAATGTTAATTGTACATTGTATATAGGGTGTATACAGTCTGTATTCATACAAAATGTTAAGCTGATTCTGCTTTTGTTGCATTTTGCTCTTTTTAATTTCTCTCTGTGCTGCTGTGCCAATTTGAATATCCCCTATGGGGGATTAATAAAGGAATATCTTGGCTATGTGGAAAATAACATTTACAGGAAGTAGCCTATAGCCTAGGCCTAATTGGGCAGTTAACTGAGTAACTAAAGTATTTATTATATAAAGTATTTAATAGGGGCTATAAAATACAGAGTGTGGGTGTGTCTACAAATAACAATAAGGGAGATCTGGATGTTTCAGAGCCTTTAAATAAATTAACCCGATCAATCAACTCAAATCACAAGCATCACAATCCCCGCCCCTTTTCGCGCCTGCGCAGAGCCGCGTAGGGAGCTGTCCGCGTCAGTCGGTGCTGGAGTGTTTTCACTGAAGCCGATTCTTCCCCCGGTCCACCGAAACAAACGGGAGCGATGGAGGAAGAGTTAAAATGTCCCGTTTGCGGTTCTCTCTTCAAGGACCCCATCCTGCTGCCCTGCTCCCACAATGTCTGCCTGGCTTGTGCTCGGAACATCACCGTGCAGACCCCGGAGGGGGAGACCCCGGTGCAGAGCCGTGCTTCGGGCAGCTCTGACTACGACTACCTGGACATGGACAAGATGAGTCTGTACAGCGAGACGGACAGCGGGTACGGCTCGTACACGCCGTGCCAGCTCAAGTCTCCAAACGGGGTGCGGGTTTTTCCGCCGGCTAACCCCCACCGACACTGCTCGCTCACTTGCCCGCTGTGCCACCGGAGCGTCTCCCTGGATGAGCGGGGGCTTCGGGGTTTCCCTCGGAACCGGCTGCTGGAGGCCATCGTGGCGCGGTACCAGCAGAACCGCGCCGCCTCCTCTTCTTCTACCGCGGTAAAATGCCAGCTGTGTGACCGCAACCCGGTGGACGCGGCGGTTATGTGCGAGCAGTGCGATGTCTTCTACTGTAACGCCTGCCAGCAGCGGTGCCACCCGTCCCGCGGTCCGCTCGCCAAGCACCGCCTGGTGCCGCCGCGGACCCAGGCGGCAGGAGGTGGCGCGGCAAGCGGAGGAGGGAGCGGCGGTCAGCAGCCGCCCGCTACCGCGCGGAAACCGGCGACCTGCGTGGATCACGAAGCGGAAAACTTCAACATGTACTGCTACAGCTGCAAGGCTCCGGTGTGTATGAAGTGTCTGGAGGAGGGAAAACATGCCAAGCACGACATCAAACCGCTGGCCGTGATGTGGAAACAACACAAGGTGAGCGAACACGCGCGCACCCACAGTTTTATGCTCACATATGAGCCTAACAGGCCTGAATGCCTTTAAGCAAACATTATTTATTTATTCTATCAACGTATCAACAATTACTGTTTACTGTTCTGCTATTAAGTCCTAATGAGCTGTATGGCTTACTCACACTACAGTCTCTCTCTCTCTCTCACTCACCCACATGCATGTGTGCTGTCAGCCCCCCCATGTTTTTACCCGCACACTCAACAGCAGTGTTTATTACCAGATGTGCCATGAATAGCTTGTTAATCATGTTAGGCTATGTTATTATACTATATCACCTTACATGGTGTTAAACCAAAGCCTTCCTCATCTCATCTGCATGCTGCTGTCATATTCCTTTGCTGGTAAATATTTGCTAACTGCTTTGTCATGTTGCAGGTGAATTTACACTTAAGGTAGAGGATGCTACAGTCTGAGGTCAAATGTTAGTCACAGAAAAGTGAAGAAAAATTGCAATCCTGTGTTGAGTTTAATGTAGGCTATGTGGGGCAAATTGTAAATCAGAGAACACTGATTCTCACAATATTACAATAATTACTGTAGGCGTTAAACCCTGGACTGTGTGCATGAGTCATTACTTGAATAGGTCACATGTCACTTTGGTATTTCATGTATAATGGCCTACATATGTATGTGATGTGTGATGTGAGCAGTGACTGTAGTGTGGGAGGAGGAGTTTGTTGTATAGTTCCTCAGGCAGGATCAGGACTGCGTGGGATAATAATTAAAACTAAGCTTTTATTTAAGTATGAAGAAATATGGTTTGAAAATTGTTGTTTTAAAGGACATTTTTGCCTATTATCATGGAAAGTAAGTTAAGTTACTCAAGTACTGCATTTTTGAGGAATTTGAATATTTCCAATTTATGTTTTTTATACTAAATTATTCATATCTTCAGATCAAGATTTATATGTAAAACAGACAAATATAAATATTTGATTTGTACTTTTCCTTGTGATACTTTAAATATATTTTGCTGCTGATGCTTCTGTTTTTGAATGCAGGATTTGTACTTGTTTTTTTATCCTTGTGGTACTGATACTTTTACCTAAGTAAAAGTCTCAGTATTTCCAACACTGCATTTTATCTTGCTTATAGAAGCCAAAATATTTCATAGCACAGTTGAGAACTGGTACTCTCCCTCTAGCTGTTGAGGTTGGCAGGAGATAAACCGACTGAGCTGAGCTGTGTGATTTGGGACAAGTGGAAAACGAGTCCCATTTTCTTCTGTTTTGTATAATGATTTAAAAGAGCAAATCTTCCATAAATATCTAGACAAAACTTTAATATGTTCAAAAATAGCTAGCAATGGCTGTTTAACTCTAGTGTGTTTAAGTTTGCTAGCTTTACCTCAAAAGCCTGGAAAAGAAGGCAAGAGGAACGATTTAGTTTGTATCTGATTTTCTCAATATTATATTACATGGTAAAAGGTCTGAACCTTATGGTAAACAGTATTCAAATTTGTTTGGTTATTATTGTTTGACAATGTACATGCAGTAATTTGCTTATGGCTTATATTAATTTAGAGCTGCATTCATGACACAAAAATTAAAATCATTTACTGTACTAGGACGAGATTTGCCATCCAAGCCCATCCCTCCCCGACTCTCCCCCTGCATGCCAAAAATCACCCGCCTGCTTCATTAAAGGATGATTAAAGTGATTTATGATTTCATTCATTTTTTTAATGACTCTGTCATTAATTTAACTGTCTGCTCCGGGGTTGGGGTCAACTCCAGTTCATGCCTCTCAGGTTACAGAGTGACCCCAATGAACTGTTGCACAGGGGGTGATTTTTTGCAGCATGTTAACAGAATTTTAATTTTTTTTACAATATAACTTCCTTATTATTAATTAACTCCAAAGTGTTAAAAGGAATATTAATACCACTAGAGCTAATATTTAATAGGCTGCTGGACCCGTGTTTGATGTTGTACAGGCTCATTCTTTAATCAGACGACTTCCTGTGTTTACCAGGGAGGCCATCATTATCATGATTGTCAGACTTCATAAGTGTAAATCAAAAACCATTTTGTCTGTCTCATGCAAAGTGGGACACTGGGACTAATCATTCTGCCTGTCTGTCTTGTTTTTTTGTGTGATTCGAAGCCTCCAGTCTTTCCATTCATCATATTCTTCAGCTTCTTTCTGTCTTATGCTCATCATCCACCTTCTCCACTTGTCTGCATCCCTTCTTCTCTTCATCTCTGTCTCTTATTTACACTCTCTCCTCCCCCTCATTTACCCTAATTTCCTCCCACCCTTCCTCCATCCTTCCCTCTATCACCCTGTCCCATAAATGGACCGTGAAAATCCCATCAGCGTGTAGGAGTGAGAGGGCGTTGATAAGTAATGAGCAGTGTATGAATAAGGGATAGCCGCCACTTAGTTAATATGGTGTCCTTCACGTTGAGGGAGATCGATGACAGAGTCTGAGTCTAAACAGACACTTGGACAGGCTTCCAGCACCAAGTGCATCTTTGAAATATTTGAGTTTTTGAAGTTTTACTCAATGAGGTTAGTACTGCAGAGCTGGATTTTATTCTGGTGGGTAGCGCTTTTATTCTTTTTGGTTCATTTTGTTTTAGTCAGTACCTTTCTTCTTCTTCTTCTTCTTCTTCTTCTTCTTCTACCTTTTCAACACTAAATGCTTCTCCTTCTGTGTGCCCAAAGGATTTTTCTCAGGAATGACCAGATTAAATGTCTTGTGAAACCTTGAATAGGCTGAATCTTGATTCCAATGATTGATTTTTTCAGTGCCTGTATGAGCTTACAGGACACTGGAAAACGACAACCACCACTATCACATAACAAATAATGACGTACAGCTCCATACACAAGAATGAAACCCTCTGAAAAGCAACATTACTTTGGCCAACAGAAAGAATTCCAGTACGAAAAAATAATACAATGATGGAAGCTACCATCGGTGGATGATAATAGTCAGACTCTGGACTGAAATTTCCAACTATAAGGATGCAGGTGCCATGTTCTTTTAATACATGTTCTTTCTATAAATGTTGCCAGAACCAAAATACCTTAGGACAAACAAAATAAATAAACATTAACTGATTTGTTTACACTAGTGTAGTAAACTCTTAAGGTCACTGTGCATGTTCCACCTTTTGTCAACCAAAAATCACACAAACACTGCTCTGCAGGAACACATTTATCTACCTGTGGTACAAGACCAGTTCTGAACTGAGCTCTCAAGAACCTTTGTCTTCTCTCTCAATAATATATAATACATGGTTTTGTGGTGTAATCCTACTTGATCTCTATCTGGATATAATTGCTTTGCTTTGGCTAATTCCAGATATCCTCCTCCCATTGTTCATATAGATTTTTTAATAATTTATTTTATAAATATCACAGTGGAAATTAATCTTGATCAAGACATGAGTAAATTTAGTAAATTAAAATTTACACATTTAGTAAGTTAAACCAATTAATTACCTCTTCAGGTAAGATATTTAGATTTCAAATCTTACATTTTCTATAGCACTTTTAAATTAATAATTATTTAAAGGGTTTTAAGATCAAGGGAAATATTCATGCACTGTCTGTTGTGCTTTTGCTCAGTGTTCATTTTGTTGGCTTGTAAACGTCATCCTGTAGATGTGAATAATATTTATTTGTTTGACTATGGGCTGCTAGTGGTTTACATACATGACGTACTGACGACTGACTGCTGTGTGTGTCGGGGGGCATTTTACTGTGTGTTTAGTGGAATGTAGACCATCAATAACAGTATGTCTCATGTGGTTTAAATAGAGCTGTCAATCAAATTCCTTGGGGAGTTACTATGAAGCAGCTGCATGAGCATGTTCAAGTTTTTATTTGTATTTACTCATATGTATTTATAGTGCAGCTATGTGTAAATATATATGAATAATCATTTTAACAACATTGTGCATTTCTGAGAGGGGGCGTGCCATATCATAACGATATTTCTGTATCATTTTTCAGATGATTTTTAAAAATTATATTGTGATTATGGCAATATTATGACTTGTTGATGGAATAACGTCATGCCATTACACACTGCAACAACATGCATGGCTGGAGAAGACAGTTCCCAGAAAGGGAAGTGACTTCAGTAGTGTGGAAATGGTTGGTTACCAATGATCAGATGTAAAACAAACCATGTCATATAAGAAGTGCAAGAAGAGTCTAACAACAAATGGATTCAATACAACAAACTAATTATTCAGCATTTTGTCATATTTTTAAGAGTTATCTCAGAAATACCCTTAAATATCGTGATATGATTGTACGGACATATTGCCCTCCACTATTCTGAGCATGTGTGTGTGTGTTTTATGCTTTACAAGTCCTGTATCTGAAATATCAAGAAAAGACATTTAGATCATTATTGCATCTGTCGTAAATCAAACAGCCTGGTGTTGACTGTCCCACTGCTGCACACTCAGAGGGACATACACAAGCTCACACACATATACATCCACACACTCTCAGAAGGCATAAATATGCATAAGTGAAGCGGATGAACTTCCGCTGTGGGAATGCAGAGGAAGACACACTGATCCAGTTTTTCCCGATCAGTCAAGCAGAAAACGCACTGCCTATTTAAAGCACATACACATCCACACACACGTGTGTGACTTAGTTCAGTCCAGTTAAGAGCAGCTAGCTGTGGCACTGCTCTGAGTTAAATATTAACAACCACAAATGCAGGGTTGCTAGATCTCCTGCTGTGTGTGTTTTAGTGTTTGCCTCGTCATGATTTTGGATTTTAAATGGGACAGATTTGGCTTTTATTATCCTGCAGAGTGGATCTAAAGTTACACCACCTTAATGACGCTGGATGTGAACCCTGCCCGGTCCCCCTGTTTCCCCTCCCCCCAACCACTGTCCTAAGAAAAAAACATACTACTGATTTCAGTTTCATCAAAATGTATTTGGCAAAAAGAAATTAGTAGTGTATAAATGTACTTTCTAGGAGACAGGGTTGCCTTTTATCTGCTCCAGTACAAGTGTTGGATCGCTCTAACATGTCCTTTCTCAAAAAGATCTTTTACATCCTCTTCCTGGAAATGACAAATCTGTGTGCTCTCTTGATTCCAAACACACAATATGTGATTTAACATTTCTGCCTCTACTCTAATTGCTTTTTTGGGGTAAGCTTGGAATTATGTCTTTTTGTATGTTAGCATATAAGCCTTGATCAAAATATTTCATTTTCGCTAAGATGTCACACTATGTTCTACTTTGCCCTCGTGCCTTTTTAAGATTTCTGTGATGGTACCTCAAAGATTGGACCATTACTGTGTGAGAAATGATGTAGGATCTGTATACAGCACCAAAATTGAATTGCTCCCTCTGTGTTTTGAGCTTCCCTGACAGGAAGCTGTTTAGGAAGTCCGTCATGTGTCTTCACACTTCCTTTTGTCCGCAGATTTATCTTCATATTCTTCTACCGGGATTTGATCTAAAAATAAATAAATAGGGATGACTAAAAATACAAAACAAATTAGCATTAAAGATCTTAATCAAACCTAACTTAAATGATGTGGCATCACCAAGTGTGTGGTAGTTAGAAGTAGAGAAACCCAGATGGCCTGTGGGTGTGTGCGGCTGACTGTAAGACTGTGGATGATGTAGATTGATTCTGGTATAGTAACATGAGTCATGACTGCTGTCAGCACAGTTGGGGTGGCAGCAAGGCTGGTTCGTGCCAACTAGGACGGGAAACACACACCAGATTCAGTGACTTGAGACACAATTTTCCCATCAATCATGAGGAAAGATGATGAACAATCAAGACAAAGCTCATACTATGCGCCCCCTTTCCGCTGGCATTTACTTCTTCGTTATCTCTAGATATGGTTAGCTCCTTTACATTCACTGGTAGCTTTAACATGCAACTCCAGTGTAAACACAGGAGTTAGATTTAGTTTCCCTTGCCCGAATTGTCAGTTCCTGTCATGTTGCATAATTTAATGTTGACAGTAAACATTTTGTCTCACTTGTTTTCCTGTCTGCTGAGACAAAACATTTTGACAATCATGTTACTATCAGCCTGTTGCCTGTTTGTTGTGATCTGGGATGTGTTTTATTTCAGTTTATGAAGCTTTTACGTGGATCGGAAAGTCACTGCATTGACAGTGAAACTGCACTGAAGTATTGAATCCTGATCAATAATTTGTCTGGCTTGTGTGCATTTGAGATGCATACAAGGTCTGAAAGTAAGTTTCCGACCTGTAGTCTGACAACAGAAACATCAGAAGCTGTTCAAATAATTGCCAAGTGACTGGTGCTTCAGTAATAAACATCCCCATCAGCCCTACACATAGTATGCTTTATGGTCATTTTACGCTAAGGAGCAGGGAAAGTACAGTAGTTTTAATGTTTAGAAAAAAATCATGTAACGTCAAGTCATCTCTATCGGCTTTACATGACCACAAGCTGAAAACACTGCAGATTGACTGAGTTTGTCAGTGTAACATGGAGTGTCTTTTAATAATCTAATCTAATGTAATCCAATCTAATCTAATCTAATATGTCCTTTGAAATCGAATTCAGAACCTCAGGCCAAATTACTGGAAAGAGTTTTATCAGCAAAAGTAGGTGCTTTCATCTCTCAGAGATGCTGTTACCGAGGTAATTTAGAGCGAGTGCAGAACAGTGCCGACTGGCTGAGCCAGACTAACCTCAAGCTCGCCAGCCATGACATTTCAGCCTCACTTGCCTGTTACCTCAGGCCCAGCAACACGCACAGAAACATATACTAAAATGTAGTACAGTACCTATAAGTGCATTCTTTATATTATAAATTACTGGGAGCCCTTGGGAACCTTTAAAGCATTGGTTTTAATCTCAATTATGCTCTTCAGTTGGTTAAATAAAGGTTGAATTAGGACTGGGGTAAATATTTAACCCTGTCCTAATTCAGTTTTGTGCTATTTCTTGACATTTCAGCATCTTCATTACAGAACATGCTTACGTTTTAACATGTCAGTATTTGTTGTCTAGGCTCCAGCTGCCTCTATGAAAATGATCACGTCTTTACTCAAGAAAACTAAATAAAGTGAAATATAAAAAGGTGGACAAGAAGTTAAAACTGAGTTCAGGTGTCTTTCAGAAACTAATGTCAAGGAATTCACCATTTATTGCAAATGGTTATACTGCCAGATTTGGTAGAAAAGGCTGCTTTTTAAATGGAGCTCTTAAAGAATTCAAGCATTTGTGATACATTTATATTTACTTAATTAAAACACAATTTTGTCCAGCAGCAACAAGGATTTATGCAACGTAGCCTTTGAGAGACTTAAAAACTCAAGGCTACATTAGACCCGACTTGAATCTCCAACAGTTTTGTCAGAAATTGAGTTGCATTGTGGGTAATGTAAGTGCCATGCTTTGACACACACACACACACGCACGCATGCACGCACGCACGCACGCACGCACGCACGCACGCACGCACGCACGCACGCACGCATCGCACGCACGCATCGCACGCACGCACGCACGCTGAGTGGCACAGAGTAACTCAAGGCTGTGCTGCCGGACTTGTGCATTGAATGTAGGTTAATGCACACTTTACTACACTTCCTGTAACACAGCAGACTCACTCTGCAGAAAGGCTGTGTGTACCTGTAGTTAACCCAGTATTGTACAGTGTGTGTATATGTGTGTGTGTGTGTGTGTGTGTGTGTGTGTGTGTGTGTGTGTGTGTGTGTGTGCATGTGCATGTGGTGGTTGTGTGTGTGTGTGTGAGAGAGAGAGAGAGAGTATTTGTGATCTATTTTTGGCACCAAAATGATCACTGATGCCAGACCTCAGAGGAGAGTGTGGACATTTTATAGTGCAACAGTGAGCATCGTTACCATGGTTACAAGTGGCGGCTCATTCATTAGGAAGCCAATAAATTAAACAGCAGCTTATATGCTTATAGATTAGTCTTATGTGTGTATGCCAGGTATTCGACAGCTTCTGTAACATTTTCTTTAGTGTAATGCTGAAGATTTTCTGTTAGCATTCTGAAAAATGTTCAGTGTCATGATTGTCTGTAAAAGATTTAACATCTCCAACAAACCTAATTTGCTCTCGTTTTATGACAATTAGGCCATTGGCGATCTACCTTCCCTCTACATTTTTTAATATAGAAGATGCCCTGATCAATTATTGAATAGAGGGGCTGAAGATGTCCTGATCAATTATTGATTAAAGGGGCTGTTCTTCTTTACTCTGCAGCACTTTTTTTGCCTCTAGGCTCTCTCCTCAGAAGCTAACCCAGACGAGGAAAAGTCAGGGGGTGATAAAATGATGCTTTCCCCTTCCTCGTGGCGCTCATTCCAGCCGATCTGGCCGTAGCCACTGATCCATGTTACAGTTTATCTAAGACGACTGGGGAGGAATCCATTTCTCCGGAGAGGACGTGACAGTGTTGTGCTCTGGTTGGGTGGCAAACTGTGAAACGTCTCATCATAGAAAGAATAAGTGGAAGCATTTGAAGTAGCCTTTTCTGTCTCAGAAAGGACATGCTGTTGATTTATTGATAAATGAAGGAACATAAAGTTGAACTTGAACTTAGTAATTCATTTTATGGTTCATTAAAGAGAGGCCCACTCAATTAAAATGTTTATGAATATGTTAAAGGTGCTGACTCAGATGAAGCAAGCTTTGCAAAACAATATCTGCACCAGCAGAAATAAATTAACACTTCCTTTTTGCACAGCTGCACAGTCTGTTTGAGCACTGAACTTCATGCTATAAATATTGATGATGATACATATTGATAGTTAAAAAGCCTCAAGCCACCAGTTTTGATAATGTCACAGCTTTCTGAGCTATATGGAGAATAACTTCACTTCTGCTCCTTGTTTTTCTGGGTTAGGGTTTGTAACATTTGCAAAAAAAATCTGGTTTCTTAGTCACGCTAGTGATACAGTGAGTCTGTCAGTCTGTCGGCTTCTCCCCGTGGCTGCAGAGTGACATATCTCCACAACTATTGGGTGGATTGTCATTAAATTTTGATTCAGACAATATTAGTTACCCGCAAAGCCAATAATTTTCTCATCCACCTAAGTTTTACTTTGTGTTTTTTACAAATTAGTAAACGTTAGCATGCTAGCACGCTTAACTAAGATGGTTAACATGGTATACATTATATATACAGGGCTTATACATTATCATTGAGAGCATGCTGACCAATGCTGACATCCTAACAAAGCTGGCTGAGGCTTTTAGTCTCGTGGGTTTGGTGCATTCTGCTTTTAGCTTGCATTCTTCATCTGTGAATTATAACATATTAAGTCAGATGGAATAATACTAGGAACACAGGGAATTTTAATTTAATTTCTCTATTTGTATCTAACTCACACATTGAAATGTACATAAATAACAAAAGCATTTCGATGCAGACCTGCTCTATATGAAAGGCGTTATGAGTTAACTTTTTGGTGCTATATAAAAAAAACTGAATTGAATAGAATATATATGAATATATCTTCTGTGACCATTTGAACAATGCATTTTGCTGAAAGTGTATTACTTTTGCTTTTGCTCTATCAACAAAACAAAGAATGGTGCCACTATGACTAAACTATGTTGTTTACTTTGGCTTACTTTGGTCGGGCTAAAGTTAATGTGCACTTATATTAGTGCTTGAACTGTTGATGTGAAAGAGTAGCTGAAGCTGTTGTGTGGCACTCCGCTCGGGTATATTAGCCTTAAAATGGCTGTGTAGCCTAGCAGCAGAGGATTGGGAGGCTGGGTGATGGTGGATGAGAGGATGAAGAGGAGGATAGGGGAAAGGAGATTGGTTTTGACCTCCATCAGATGTGAAACACTAATACTGTAACACAGCTGGCTGACTAGTCTGTGGGAGGGAAAGAATGATTGTTCTGTTGGAGTAAAGCTATATTACTACTAATACTAATAGTGTATATACAATTGTATATATATATGTTGATTGTCCAGGGTAAGATTTTAAATCATAATTAATCCATTTGACAAAATCTAATTTCAGATTCAACACAGCCTTTTATGAATATTGTTTCTATATTCCTTTGTTGAAATGGGGGGCTATACTATCCCGTGACGATGTTTCATGGTCTATGTTGTGTGCTATTTTTGTGTTCTTACCAGCACATAATGACATGAGCAGACTCATGTCATATCAATTATGTAACTCAGATTTTGTCAAATATTAAAACCATGAAAAAATAAAAATAAAATTGCATGTAGTTATCGTGTAAATGATTGACGTCCGACACAGAAATGTGAGTGTGCACCATGACGCACAGAGTGGAGACTGTGGAGGCAGCTGCATCTTCTGTTACATATCAGGAACTGGCTCTTGGTTGTAGCCAAACTCACCCTGCAATCTGCCACTGATTCATTCTCTTTTTCAGTTTCTTTCTTACATTGGGCAATAGATCTTGAAGGACCAGAGCAACATCTTAATCAGATGTGCTATTTAATTTAATGTGCTTTATGGTCTGGTGATTGTCCACAAGGAAGTCAGTTTTCTTTTGAGAGAAGTGGATTAATTGTAGGCTGATTTCTTTGTCATGTAGTTGTCAACATGCCATGGTGCAGAGCTTCATAAGGAGAAGGAGATTTGATTAGTCAGCACTAATTCCAGCGCCTACCACAGTTACTAACTTGTGTACTATTGTAGAACCATATTTAACCTAAGTTACTTTGTTGCGAGATTCGTCAATAAAATGGTCAGGTTTGAAAGTGCTGAAAAATATTACATCCAATTCAAAATCCCTATTGAGAAAGAGAGCAAGAGAGGAAGACGTGTTTAAGTTAGAAGGTAAAGGAAAACAGAGATAGTGGAGGATGTAAAGGCTTCTGAATGCAAATGAAAAGAAATAAAAGGGGAGGTAGGGATGTGAACGAGGGGGTTCGGCCCCTCCTTCTTGTCCCATGGGTATCATTTTGACAAGGTCAACACCGCCATCAACCATTTCCCGGCTGACAGCCAAACCGGCAATGAGCTGTCTATTGTTCTCCCGTAGTTCAGAGTAACCCCCATCTTCTCTCTGCGATCACACACCACAACTGTTTCCCTACAACACTAACAAAGTGACCTAACAATAATTGAAAATTGAAAACTAGCACATGCAATCAGAACAGCCCCTGATTCACATTGGATCATGCAGAGTTTGCTTACATATTTCAGATGTAAACATGATCTTAAGAAGGTGTTTAATTCTTGATTCTTAATGTCATCAGTCAGATATTCTCTGATGGTTAAAAATTGACCTCAGTCCAGGTAAAAAACAACAACCACTCCACTTTTTTTCTGTCCCACTGTGATCAACTGTCTCTGCACATCCTCAGTGTCTTCCTGTGGAACTTGAGGTCCTTCCAACAGTGACCTGTATATTGATGAGGTTTCGGGGTCTATATTGATAAAAACATTTGTAACAGTGTTGAATCACCAGTCTGGTCCCATCTGGTAAAAGTGTTCCTCAACCTTAACATTTTTTGGCTTCTTAAGGGGAGATGTGACAGAAAAAGTTTGAGAACCACTGCCTTAACCAAAGAGTTTTGGTTGTCTAAACTCAAGTGCGAGATTGTGCCCTTTATTTACCCCAACCTCCCAACTTCAAATTGTGTAGTAGAAGAATGTGACACTTCATGGGCAGGAAAAAACATGTCAGCCGTCAGAAACCAGGCAGAAATTACATTTCCTCCACAAAGTATTTGGTAAACATGTGGTAGTATTATAGTGGTGTGTTGTAGTCTGCATTGCCAGACATAGACAGGCTCTCATAGACAGTTTACACTGCGTGATCGCTCTGCTGAATATTTGATTTAGTATCCTCTTCACACTTGTGACATCACATCCTTTTTCGGTGCTAAGTGTGGGCATTTACGTTGGATTGAAGGCTAATGTGATTGTACATTAAGCCATTTATCATCATTATCCTCCTTAATACTAAACATTAAAGCTTCTTTAAGCAGTCGTTACATGTCGCCAACTGCCGTGTGACAATAATAAGAGCAATAATTCCACATAGTTACACTGAGTCTGGTGTAAGGGAACATATCTACACTGACAGATGCAGGGCTGGAAAGTCACACTCTATGGACGTTCAAAGGCTCATCTTGCGGTTAGCTGCTGTTTCAGCAACATAAGCAGTTCTCCTTTATAATCAGTTTCACTGTTTACTCCCCAGCATCCTGCTATTTTTTGAGCTGAAACATATTAGTAAACCACCACTGAGCCCCCATGAATATCAATGGTCTCTCTGAATGTCACAGACTGAATAAATGGCCCTTCATTTCTCCTATAATAAGATAATGAGATAATAACACTTGTCTCTGAGAGGAGTGCTGAAGGTTGCTGACAGCAGGAAAAAGAAAAATGACACTCCTGTTTGGAGGAGTAATAAAGGATGAAAAAGGTTAAGGGGAGGAGAACAAAGGAAACAAAGGAAGGAAAAAATTGGATTATTAAATGTACAGTTCTGCTCTGCAGGTGCGTCGATCCTCGGTCAAATGAATATTTCTATTTCTTATCATCTTTATTTAGTTTTCACTTTCACTTTCCTTATCCTCTACATGATTTTCTCATGTTTCTGTGTTTCTCTTTGGTTCCAAATCTCTTCAGTGGTTCACTGGTCCTCTTCCTGCAGGGCAGACTTGTCACATTTCAACACTGTTATATAGTTTTTCTGGGGTATAGCCAAATTTAGACCTGGATATTGTGGTGACAGTGTAGTCAGGCTTGGTCTGAAGAGCTGCCTTATGAAATGGTATTTTACCACATCTCAATATTGATTTTTACAAAAGGTATTTGCATTTTAACATTGTTTTGGGAGCATTTTACATCAAATAAGGCTGTTTTATTTCAATAAAAGTAAATAGCATACAATCCAAAACAAGTTATGTTGAATTTTGCTACATGACCCGTTGGTCTGCGTCAACATAAGAAAGACTAAGGCAATAAAAACAAGCTATTAGTTAATTAAAGGGGTAATTTCATAGCATTGTTTTTGGGTTAAGGAAAACTGAACAGCTGTCAAATGATGGAGACTTGGCCTCTTTAGACTTAACAAATTAACAAATAAAAAGCTTCAATCTGTCTACAGCATTGTGATCAGTGCAGTAATCTATTTTAGCAGCTGGTCAATTACAGCTAATTAATTAGAGCACATGAGCAGAGAGAAGGGTGCCTTGGTGAAGACATGTTTTAGCATCAGGACAGTCTATCCATCTGCTAGAAGACATGGCTTTAGGTTGAATAAATACAAAGTAATGACAAGCGGGTATATTCAAGCTTTTTGTAGAGTGCCTAACGGTAGGTCGTGTTTTTTTTGTTTGGATGAAGTACTGCTCAGAAGACGCAGGAGGTTGTTTGGGTGGATGGTGGGCAACAAAGAGCAGGACTTCAATGGCTGTTTGCATCCAGACTAGTTAAGTAAAGTCATCATGTCTTGTACTTCAAGTCACTGCAGACAATTTTTCTATTAAATCAAAACCATTATGCTTCCCTGATGTTTGATAAACCATTTAGGTTTATCAAAGTTATGCTAACCTTAATATATAAACATAATTTGAAAGTACTGTATAAAATGCATATAATGCAGCTTAACTGAGAATTATGGAAATTATGTTGTGGTGTGTGACAGTTGTCTTATTCTGTTTCAGTTTATATTGCATGACATTTATTTGTTGTAACAGTGTTTAATGCTGACTTTTTGGGCAGGTCTCTCTTTGAAAAGTTGCTGTAATGTCAATTAGACTTCCCCTTAGAGCCTGCATGCATTCTGGGATAGACTTCAGCCCCCACCTCTCTGATAAATAACTAATGGGTCAAGAAAATCAATTAATGAATAAAAGAGGTATACTATAATACACAACGGAGCAGACAGGCAGGTGGGTGTATGTAGCTCAGAACTTTAACCCGGTGAGCAGTGTTTCAGTTAAATGAATGAAGAACCAGACAGTACAAATAACAGAGGAGGGGATGTGCCAGGGCAGCCCTCGTGTGGCACATCCGTCATCCCCTTGTTAGTATCTTGGCATGCAAACACATGCACACACACACACACACAGGCCAGACAGCTTGCTGGGCCAGATGGCCTCTTGGTGAGGAGCAGTGAGAAGCTCCACTGAAGGGCTGGGTTGATTTGTGAACCATGACCTCCACACGTCCCTCCTCCTGAAGAGGGATGGACATCACAGCAAGCCGCCTGGCCTGTGTGCTGTGTGGTGGGGGTGGAAGGGTTATTGTGGAGATGGAGAGAGGGGATTACAGTGCATTGACTCTGTGGGAGATTTACTTACTCAAATATAACCGAGGGGATAGTGACAAGAAAGAAAAAACACTACGTGTATATTGCAGTTTTCTAAATTTTCATTATCTGACATATAATCAAATATTTGCTTGATTGACATGGGAGATCATTTAAGTATTCAGTCTTTATTTCTTACAATTAAAACATCAGGGTTTAAAACATACCATAATAGAGCTCAACGGGCATGTGCAGAGAAGGAAGGAAGCTTAAAGGCCCTATACAAAGCATATAAAATTGGGTTCATTATATCAATTCTTACTAAACAATAAACAAGCATTAAGAAAAAGAAGTAATTTTTTTAACCTTTTGTTCTCAAGACAGAGGACTTGTTGTGCTTGTGCTGATCATTTTATATCACTTTATGTAAAGTAATAGTAAAACTACATTAAGTTAAGGTTAGGCATCTCTAAGGAAGTACACAAATGGAGGTCTACCTACTTTATATTGCCTTTTGCCTCTTTATGTGTTGCCGTGTGTGTCTTTGTGTGCACGTGCGTGTGTGTGTCTGTAGAGAAAGAAGAGCAGGTGGGAAATGTGGGTGTGGCGACTGTGGAGCAGATTCATCACAGCTTGGCATGCATGTAACAGTGTGCGTTTCCTTTGTCCTGTCTTTTCTTATTTATCAGTGACTAATGCTCACACACACACACACACACACACACACACACACACACACACACACACACGGACACGGACACGGACACACACGGACACGGACACGGACACGGACACACACACAGCCTTGTGTCACTATCTTTGTGGGGACCCTTCATTGGCATAATACATTCCCTAGTCCTTTAGCATCCAACTACATGGATAACTTTCATCCTAACTGTAAACTAATTCCTGAACGATAAAACAAAGTCTTAACGCTCATAAAGCCTATATAAAGCCTATATTTAAAAAAGCCTATAAATATATACATATATCTAAAAGCCTATATAAACTTGTAGGGTCCAGTATTTTGGTCCCCACAAAGCTGTCACAATATTGTGGAATCCTGTTTTTTAGACTCCAAATATAGATATAATAAAACAAGCCCACAATTTCATGTTCAAAAATGTCAGAACCTATACTGAAATAATCTGCGGACTAAACATGAGCGTCCAAGCAAAGTTGCGTTATTTACTTTTATTTATTTATTTTTACTCTGCATTTGAAGCATTTCATGTTTGCTGGACTTGAACTTGACATTTAAAATATGCAGAGAAGGGCCATCCATGACTGCAGAGGTTAAACATATTAATTTAATAATAAAACTTGTTTATAGTTTGCACAGCTGCAGTATAATCGACAACTCCAGTATTTTGTATGCTACAGCAGCAGAACGATCAAGATATGCTCATATGTACTGTATATAAGAGAATGCAAGATATATACATTTTCTGTGCTGCAAATAATCTTAACAGTAACAGTAAAGAGAAATAGAACAAATTTACAAATGTTTATTTTTTGCTTTTTGAGGGTTCCTAAATGTTAATAAAGTGAACCAAAACCTGCAGAGACACCCTCACCACCCCATATCATCCACACTACATTCATTTTATATCTGTAAATTAAGTGGAGCCCAACAAGATTATACAGTCAACTTAATTAAACGTTGGTTATCAAACTAACATTAAACCAGTAGCAGTTTTTTTTCTTCTGATTTTTTCTTTTGATAAATCCTGTTTTCATGTAATATTGTGTATTATGCATTTTTTTGCTCTTTGCTGTAAAGACTTTGAATAAACAGGAATTGGTATCATTGCATTAGCAGAACCAAATGTACAATGTTTAATGTTTAATTCTGCCTTATTTAATTTAGTCTGAAAGTGTTACTGCTGCTATAAAGACAGAGTAACAAGTGACAGTGTTTTCAAACTGAGCATGGGCTTTTTAGACTCTAATCTAGATCTTAATCTAATCTAGATTATAAAATTAATCCCTAGAAGTAAAACAATGCAGAGTCGCTGCCTTGCTCGGGGGTAGGATCAGTTGTAATCTGAGCATCCAGGGAGAATTGTCTGTCGGGTTAAATGATTACATAACCGACATCTTCAAATCCTCAGTCAATCGCTGGTTGTACTGGTTCCACAGTTTGCCCTAGAAGGAGAGGAGCTGGTTCAGTCTTATCCATACCAGTTACCAGTAATATCTGGTTATTGTCAGCAACAACAAATGGCACGACTGAATCATTTGATTTCATACTGTGGTTTCCTTCAACATACAATTTCTCTCCTGAAGTCAAGAAAAATGGAGGCACTAGTATTATGTCTGGAGCAAAGATTCCTATGGATTTTAGAAGATGCTTTACTAAATGAGGAGAAAATGAAAAATGAAAAAATGTCTTGAGCTTTTAGTGTTGAATCTGGGACAATCATCTGGCTGATTGTAGCAGATTTGATGTCACTAAAAAATTATATTTTCCTTTTATGTTGTTATTAAAAAGTAAATATAATAATCAACAAAGTGTTTATAATGACTTAAGTGGTCGTAAAAGTGCCATTTTAATTGTTAAGCTTCTTTCTTTCTGTGTGTCTCTGCAGTGCCAGATCTCCCAGGCCCTGAACGGTGTCTCCGACAAAGCTAAAGATGCCAAGGAGTTCCTGGTTCAACTCAAGAACATGCTTCAACAGATACAGGTATAACACCACTGTACAACACATGTGCACTTCATTCTGTGTAAAAAATACTGTTCATACATTTCTCTGTAGATTTCTGCACAACTGTATATTAGAAGATGTCATGTGACATCGACATACACTCATCAACAGTGACAAATCCTGTGTGTACTGGGGGGAATTTACTTTTTTAATAGAAGGTGCAGAATAACATTAGTCTCATTAGATCAGAACGCAATGCAGCTACAAAGTGATGAGGGGAGTGGTCTTTCATTACACTACCAATAATCTAAATGGCAGACCTCTGTTTTGTCAGGCTCATGGTGTGTAAGGTGTATGCATGCTAAAAAAAACTAAAACTATTACCCCAAAATGCAGAACATAAGAGGTCCTGGTCACAGCAGACAGTTTGATGATGTTTAGCAAGCGGAATTGGGACACACTTCTTGATTTTGCTCAGAGGTTTCACATGAATGTCTCAGGATTTGTATGGTCTCAATATTTTGTCTGGATCTCCATGAGCTTGACAGGACGAAGGTCTGGTGGTGCAAGATTGTACCTGAACCGATATCCATGTCTGATCAGTTTCCTCCACATGTAGAGGTCTTTGCACATTACACCACCGCTGATGTTTTTCTTTGGGGAACCTGCCGGTAATGGGCAATAAACTTCAAATAAATTAGTCACAGAAACACATTTGGACTCCTCACACTGTGCAGCAGGGCTGTAAAGCCACTGAATCACTAAAACAAACCATATCAGCCAAATTTGTGGCATGTGCGTATGTATATATTTGTGTGGAGTGTGTGAGTTTTGCCTGTGGACAGCATTGCTGTGCAGCTGATCTCTCCAACAGCATCTGCCAGTCACGCACACACACAATGTCTGCACTGTCATATCTCGTCAGTCACGGCACTACGAGCCAACATTAAGATTCTTACTGCAAAATGATGAAGATTGCATTTACATAAATAAAACAATTTTTCACTAATTTGCTCTGTGAGCCAGAGAGCCGCAAGAGAGACGGATGGATAAAGAGAAAGAAAAGTGTGGGAGTGAGGAAAAAGATCTCCAGCACTCACCCTCTTATAGATCTGAACTGTGTACCTCAGAGGAGGACACTTGATTGCAAATCACTATCTAAAACCTCATCTCCTCTTCATGTTTTATGCTCAGATAAAATGCTCCTGTTTATCCGTCTCTCATTAACTCCCAACTACTGTAACTAATGCATGCACGTGTACATTATTTGTCCGTGCCTTCCAAAGCCGTTTCAAAGCACTGTTGAATAGATATTGAATAAATGTGTTTTCTGATCTGACCCTTTTTTGGTTAAGGTTTGGTTAGGTTCAGGCACAAAAATGACTTGGTCAGGTTGAGGTAAACTTGGTTTGGTTTAAAATGACTACTTCATTAAGGATAGGAGACCTTTGTCACCATGGTGTCAGGGAACAATGTTGACCGTTTGCTTTAAACGGGAAACACAAGAGTGATCTCCTGCATTAACGTTGAATGTTCTTTTGACCCATCCATCCACCCCAAGCTTCTCTGTGCTGAAACATGTCAAAATGTCAGTGACAAAAGAGAATTCATGATTCATGAAACATCCTCATCAACTTCTTTGTGAATCGGGATTGGTCTTAAAATTGATAAATGTTCCCAAAAAACCCAATGAGTGCGTAGTCCATAGCATAAAAGCCCAGATTCTCCAATGAACAACAAACCACTGTAAAGTCCCTGTAGCCAGCTTGTAAAAGCTTGTGGAAAACCCTCCCAGACGAGTGGAGGCTGTTGAAGTGCCATATTACTCTAATGTGCATGGTGTAGAAATGACTTGATTTCAACAATCACATGTGGGTAATTTGGGCGTCCACATACATACTGTATTTTTAGAATGTATAATATGTATGTGTGTCCTTTTCTTTTCAAGATTACAATTATTATTTTGCCCCTTCTGATCATGTGCCTGTGTGTGCGTTGCTTCAGGAGAATGGTGTGGAGTTTGAAGCTTGCCTTGTGGCGCAGTGTGACTCTTTGATCGAGGCACTCACCAGACAGAAAGCCAAACTGCTCACCAAAGTCACCAAGGAGAAGGAGTACAAGCTGAAGGTGGGACTAACTGATCTCTTGTCAGTGTGTAGCTGCATGTCTGCTCAGATATTAACTTGCTGGTTTTCTAATAAACACCACTAGTGACGTTTCTAGGTGTTTGCATTAAAATACTTTACAGGGAACTTTTTGTACAAAGGCATTAATTAATTAACAATTCTCTTTTTATCAGTTCCTAGCCTGCCTAAAGTGAGCAGCATACTTGCGGTTATTTGATTGTAAGAAATGGTATTGAAATCTGGCTGCAAAGTCTTCTGGTCTGTCTGTGTGCTCTTACCAACCACAAATCCCAATAGTGCGCAGCACTTCTTCATGTATATATCAGTATGTCAGCATAATCATTAGTAGATGAAAAATTCATGACACTTTTCAAAGAATATTCAGGTCAATAAAAGGCTGTTAATCTATCGTAGAAATGTGTTATGGTTCTCAAAAAAAATCTGTGTAGTGGTTTTGTAAAGCTTCAGAAAACTTAGTTTTCTCTTCAACGTTAAATGTAAACAGTTAATATAAACAATAATCAAGTTAGAAAGAAATATCCTTAGTTATAGAGAATATTAATAACACAAATCTCTAACAAATCAAACTTCATTCTTAATTAAATTAAGTTAGTGAGAAGAGCACAGGGAACATAAAATCTCATGTGAAATAACCGGTTATGAGTGAGCTCAGCGATTAAAGTAAGAACCAGATTAGAAGAATATGTATTCAGCACTTTTAATACATGAAAAAGTCTCAGCTCTTAAACCAGAGATTTCAATTTAGCAGTCTAGTTTAATTTTTTTTTTTTTTTAAACTTTCCTCCGTAATTCCACCGATGGGGTTTTCCTAAGTCCTAGTGAATCACATGGACGCCTGCCCAGCCTCAACGTGCCCACCGACTGACTGACCGTCTGGCTGGTGGCGGGGAAGGGGGAGGGGTGTTTGGACGGAAGCCCCAAGGACAGCTGTTGTCATTATCTGCAGGCCGGGGATTGAGATTCAGCCAGAGGGCAAAGAGCTAGAGGCTGCGACGGAACTGGAACAAGAGAAGAATAGCTGCTTGTAGATGGCTGATAAACTAAAACACATTTTTACATGAATAAATATTCAGGACACCGTTTATCTCTAACTGATAAAATCACAGGCTTCTATTCATGTCGGGACAAAATAAAACAGAGAAGCAATGGCTGAAATGCTTACGGCTCAAAACCAAAATTTGTGTGGTATATAAAGCAGCTGATGCTCAACATGAATTTCAAGAAATTAAACAATTGAAAGACAATATAAATAAGCAATTGATAAAAAAGTATACAAAAGAAGAAGGTAAGGTATTGATATAATGATAATAATAATAATAATATTATTAATAAACTTTATTTATCAGAAACACAATTAAATGAAATCCGGCAACAATGAAATACAATAAACTATACCAAGTAAGATAAATAAGAACAGTAAAAACAAAATAAAACACATAAAACATAGTGGAACTACAAAAATAAAAAATGTTGTTGCTACTAAAAAAAAAGGTAATTGTTCAGAAGTGAATTAAAAGACTTTGCAGATTCTGCAAATTTCAGATCTTCAGGCAGGGAGTTCCAGAGTTGAGGGGAGCAGCCAGACGGACCCTGACTGAGGCTGTGCTTTGGCTGGTAGGAGGGCAGCAATTCAGCAATGTAACTAAGCAGCCGGTGCTTTAAATGTTATCAATAAAATCTTAACATATAATAATCAAGATGCAATGATACACAAGCGTGTAAACCTGGTTGAGACCTGGTTTTTGAATCTCATGCATAAAACACATAATTCCTCTCCTTGTTTTTAGTCTCCTCTATTTTTTGGCTGAAAAGTGAATCTCATATTGTGCAAATTTAATTTTACCAGGACTCTTCACATATTGCAGTTTTCACACTAAAACCACAACAGAAAAAACTTTGCATCTTTGAATTGTGGAAGTGACAGACTGGTCATTATTGGATGAAAAGCATAACTTTTTCATTTAAAAGTGCCAGAGGAAGGATCAGGCTTTTAAAGATGATCTGTTTCAGTGGATGTCCATATGTTCTTCTGCTCTTTCCTTTTTTTCAAAAGCACTTACAAGACTTTTAATCTGTTTTATAGATACAGCTGTGGCCAGACACAAAGCCAATTTTTAAAAAAAAATAAAATACGGTAAATCTAAAGAGTGTGTCTACAGCAAGAAAGGCAGATGTCTATAAAAAAATCACCAAAGCCAGAGTGTAATCCCTTAAAAGCAACATATTTTGGTTTCCTCTTTCAAAGAACAGCCAGATATAGGCCTGCTAGTTGTATTTATCTGTCCAAGTGGTGTGTGTGGCTGTTTATATATGGATCATTACTAAAACTACAATTTTAAAGCAAATTTTGTAATAAATTTTGTAATTTTGTATAATTGTGTACATTTTGTAAGCACAGTATTTACTACTGCATATGTGAAAAAGTTGTATAGAAGACATTTGTGTCTCCAGAGGGAGCTGTTGGAAATCTGAATCCTCAAGTGATGTCAGCTGGTGCGGAAGACTACAAGTTTAAAAAATAAAAATAAAAAAAAAATAGAAAGAACTGAGCTCTGTTTGAGGCTGACAGCTCGATGCTACATTAGCCGCTACTAGCATAACACACCCGAATCTCCTACCGAACTGTGATGGTCGAGTTGAATGGAGGGTAATGTAGGTGGCAGTTTTTGACACGGAAGAAGAAGAAGAAGAATAGAATCTCTGGTTCTGCTTCAAGAAACTGCCCATCGTTAATCTGACAGTGTTATAGGTGTGCAATGCTAAATGTGTGCAGCAGTCTTACTGCCTATCAGTAGGGAGAAACAGTAACCATCATATGCTTAACACCAATCCTTACCTACTTGAATCTAACTCAAACCGTAACTATAGAGCCAAGTTTCAACTAGAGATGTCCCGATCAGGTTTTTTTGCCCTCGAGTCCGAGTCTGAGTCATTTGATTTGTGTATCTACCGATGCCGAGTCCCGATCAGATACTTCTATAATACTTAAAAAACAGATGTTCCTTATTTTTTATTTAATTCACCTTATTTTAACATTCAACAACTCTGTTAACAAACAGTGCACTTCTGTGAGGTAGCTTGAACCATCAAGTAATAAATAACATAAATTCTTCATTTTGGACTTTAGTGCAACAGTAAATAAAAATATGAGAATATATATACATTTATATCCGAGTCCTGATCGGAAGGTAACGTCCGATTCCGATCGAGTCTGAAACAACATGATCGGGCCCGATTTCCGATCTCGTGATCAGATCTGGACATACCTAGTTTCAACCCAATGTGAAGAACAATTAAAATGTCCTAATTTCCACCAGATTTCCTCACTTTTCAAAAATATACAAACAAGGTCTGCAACTTTGTGCTCACAAAGATTAATGGTTTAAGAGGGCACACTCAGACATCCACATACTTTAGCTATAATCCAGCAGTTGACGGATTAATATTCACTTCTCTCTAAGTCACACAGATGAGTGTGTGTCTGAGACCTTTTGTGAATAAGATTATGGGTCATCCGATCTTGGATATTGAAGTCAGACGCCGATAGTGTAATTTTTATTTTTAGATCAAACCTGCACAATTTGATTGGTATCTTTAAATTTGTGCAAACCGAGCTGTTACCTTCCACACTTTACTTACAGACATCTGAAACACAAATATTGCATATGACACAAATGCAAAAGAAATCCCAGTCACAAGGATCCTGGACAAAACTCCTGCAGGTTTTATAAATATTTTGTCATTTCTTTTCTACCCCACTTACTATATAACGCACTACATCATGATTGTTTGTACTACTCCATGCCAACATTTATTCTGTTCTTGCACTCAAAATGCCCAAAATGCCCAAATATGGACAAATTCATCCCAAAATATTGCTCTAACCGGAATAGAAAGGTGGTTCAGAGTGTGAGGAAGAGGCTGTGAGTCACGCGTGCAGCATGTATCTCAAATCTGGGCTTGCATTAACATGTTTCAGTATTTTCATCCTCAGATTCATTTAATATGCATTGCATGTGGAACATATTGAATAAGCCCCTGAACCAGGCCTGCAGGAGCTGACGGCTGGTCTCAGCGGGACAGAAGGAAATTGAAATAAATCTGAGATTTACTCAGGCTTCACGCTTCATAGTTTAATGTTGTTTACACAGAAGATAGACCTGACTTTTCTCAATTTGAATTTAAAAGCTAATTTTCTCATTGTAAAAAAATTTGATTTCTGTGTGTGTGTTCTGCAATAGGTAAATTCCAGCTGCATGATGGTGTTATGGTTACATATAGCTCTAAAAATATTTAAACTTTATTGACCTTTAATTGTCCTGTGATTAATTCTTTATCCCTCCTTATCATAAATACCCGTACAAAACCCAAGACATACTCTCTCCAAATCAAACCTTTTCCTTTGTTGGGTTTGTAAGCTATTAAAGCAAAACAAAAACCAAAGAAAAGACAAACACATTGCTAATACATTAAATAAATTAATTTATGAAGATATAGTAAGCAAGTAAAATGTATTCATATAGCACCTTTCTAGATCAGGCTTCACAGTAAAAGAGAAGAGCAAGACATAAAATACAGACACAATAAATTAAACTGAGCAAACAGTTGGGAACATTTAAAAAGGTCAGGAATAAAAATGTAAAGGGGGGTTTGAAGAGACTTTTATTTGAAGAGACAGTTAAACACCACAAACATTTCCTTCCATTTTCCCTTCACAGATACACTGTGGGTATTTTGAGCATGTCTTGTCCAGTAGTCCAATAGATAAAATAAAAATCATTCAGAGTTTGGAAAATGACTAATACCTGCCCACACCACACCCACTCATTAATCTTAGACTCAAAATGTAGGCTGTTTTGATCCTCTTTCTGTTGACTTTTCATGCTCTTCATATTTCAACTTATACTGCAGTTGACAGGTGAATAATTAAATGTGATCTCATTAAGCATCAAATAAATGAGGGGGCTAATTACCAAAACTCACTCTAATTAACTCTCTGATTCATTTAGGCAGCCGTTGGTTAACGGTATAATTATCTTGGATTCACCAACATCACAAGACTTTTTCTGTCCAATCTCTTGCTTCCCCTTTTTATTTGTCATGTACATATACAGTGCAGGTCGTACATATTGTATACATGTATCAGGTGTACTTTGAGCAGATAATTAAACATTACTGATCAGCTAAAATGTAGTGCAGGTATTATGAAATGTAAACAAATGGCTAATAAGGCGGTGACAGTTCACTGAGTTTCAATTAGCTTCAAATGACTTGCTGTGACACCCGTCCAAATCTCATTTCCCTCCTGCTCAGAGTTCAGCCAGCAGATAGCATGTGATGTCTGTGTGTTTGAGTGTGTGTGAGACAAAAAGGAGAGAGACATTCAAAGAGCTAGACAAGAGACCTTTGTCTGGTGAAAGCTGATAACGACTTTCTGTAAAATACTTATCCTTGATCTGACAACATGTTAAAACCGGGTTACTATATTGTGCGGTGAGTGCTATGGGATTATAAAGTCATGCCCCATCAGCCAGTTTTTAATTTTTGCATCTTTTTCCTGCCAGCCACCAGCTCACCTGTTGTTCCAGTCAGTTACCAATCACCTGATCCACATCAATCTGCAGACCTGATCCCCATTTGCTAATTACACTCCTAGTATATGTAACAAAATGCTGCTGCTGGTAGCGAGGCTGCGAAAAACTTTAAATAAATACAAACGTCTTTCTTTGTAAAGACACTACCGAACCTTTTCTATTGGAGTCAGCTTTGACTGTTGACGTTACGATACTGTTAATTTTGTTTACATGCCACATAGAGCAGACCTCTGGCTCCCTCATAAAACATGTAAATTTGCCTTTGGGTTCAGTCCTACTGGGCTGTTAAATGCAGGCAATTCAGTCAGTCTCTAAATTTAGGAAATATTATGGAATTTTATACTCAAACAAGCCACAATCTCTACAAGTCCTTTACTTGCTCTGCATTTAAGTTCAACATGAAGAAAACTGTCACATTAGGTGTTCACGGTCTAACAATAGTCTTTTTGAGGTTTAAAAACATTGAAAATATTAAAGAGTCTTTGCTAATTTCTCTGGTGTCTATGTCAGGTGGTGCGTGACCAGATCACCCACTGCACCATGAAGCTACGTCAGACCACCGGTATGATGGAGTACTGCCTGGAAGTCCTCAAAGAGAACGATCCCAGTGGATTCCTCCAGGTATCTGACCCACTGTGTGTGTGTGTGTGTGTGTGTTGTGTGTGTGTTTGAGATTGCATGAGTGTGAAACTTCTTTCATGGCATCTGCATGTCTCCTAATATAGGTCTTCACATAGCAACTGATGAAGCTGTATACATGTGAACAGCTTTATCATTTGTGCAAAACTTTACTATCCTGAGAAAAACATTTAACTGCAAACTTTTTACAAGCTAAAAAAGCTGCTGAGCTTTTTGTAAATGCTTTTATCAGATAGGCAAATGGGTTAAATCGTTTGTGTAATTCAAGACTTTAGTATGATTTTCTCACCTTAACACGTAATGCCTCGAGTTTAAACATTTTAATTAAAGGGTGTTAAAGAATGAATTGTTTGGGATTGTTTTATCTATTTATTATTAACAACTAGTTACTGAAAATACTAAAACCAACAACGTAGCCACCATCCTATGTAGCCACAGCCGACTTCAATGAAACAGAGGCATAAGCGAAGTCAAGCTGTGACAAAATGAACTGCATTCCTGGTTTTAGTCTCTTGAGGGAAATTTCTAATCATTTTAAAGATGAACAAGCACCAGTCTTCCCTTTTAGAACTACTTACATTACGACTTAGATTTCAGAGATCATGCACAAGGCAAACACCCTGTGGGGTATTACTGTACATTGCTACTTTTACTACTGCCTAAATATAAACGTGAAAGTTGAAAGGAAGGAGGAAGCATGGAAACTTAACTTTACTCAAGAGGAGAAAATCAGCTTTGCCGGGAGCCTCCAATGTTTCTGAAGCCAGCACGGTTAAAAAAACACTGCACAGTCAGAGAAGGACACAACACACAGACCAACACAGGGTGTATCGGCTTTGCTTTACTTAAACTGCAGCTGGCCTGTTTGTTATTGACCTGACGTTTTTAGTTATCAGCAGGCTCAGATGCTCAATAGCTGATCAATAGTTATTGATCCGTGCATGTTAGGTCAAACTGAGAAAGGTCGAATGGGACATGTGCACCTGCTTAGACGAAAGATCCACAAAAAAAGGGTCTGTTTATCCCTAATGGTCCCTAATGGTTAACCCATTTAAATTCTCAAGAAACACCAAAATTACATTACTTCATTTTGGAATCTCATTATCAACAGCTGTAAAATACGGTTAAATAAAATACATTTTTATATGTTCGGTATTTGTGATCGGTGTGGACAGGACCTTTAATGCAGCAATTCCACTTTCAAATCCCAAATAAATATGTTTGAGTTATGTTTTGAGCAGTGTTACCCAAACGTAAGTAACCATGTATGAAAACATACCATACATTTCTTTGTCTGTGGATTACTGTTTGGCAAACAAAAGGATCATACGGTATATTTATAAATGCATTTGCACATGCATGACTCATAAAACGTATTATTAATAATATCAGACAGTATTAAATATTTCTGTATCTGGTATAATAACTGTATTTATGTGTGTGGTCATCTCCAATTTTTGTCACCCTCTTCAAATGTGCAAGCCGAGTTTGTGGCATCAGGAAGGTTAACCTCTTACCAACATATTGTTTTGAGGTTATAAGGAAGTGAAGAGGGGACCTCAAACAGCCAATATCAAATAAACACAAGGGTTTAAAATAGTCCTGTCCAGGGTGTATCCTGTCTTTCGCCCCATGTCAGCTGGGATAGGCTCCAGGCCACCGCGACCCTGTACACAGGATAAGCAGTTGACGATGGACGGATGGATGGATGTTAAAAGAAGAAGAATATTTCCTACAGACTGCAAGCATGTAAAGATCAAATGGTCTTTTAAGCTTCTCCAACCCCTTAGTTACGACTCCATTTTTTTAATTATATGAGATAATATTCAAGTGTCTCTGTATCTGGTTATGAATCATTTTTCTTTCTTGAGAGAGATAGCAAGAGAGAAACAGAGTGATGTGAAAGGGAAATATAAAACAGAGATCAGAGACACTCCTGAGGGACAAACACACACATCCCCTTGCTTCCATTTCATCTGAATGTTTTATAATGTATTGATTTTGTGGTCCTTCATGATTGCCAATGTCTAAATCCTAACTAGGGGCTCTTAAGGAATCAAAGGTGGTTCAAAATGTAATTTGAGGAAACATTTATAAAAAGAGTGCAACTAATCTGAAGTGGAGAAAATGAAGCTAAAATAGGCAATTTACGTTTTAATGCCCAAGGATGAATTTCCTCAGACACATTTTTGCAGTTGTGTGTAGTTTAATGTAATGTATTCACTTAGATATGTTTGCCCTGAGGCAGTGAAGCTCTTACCAGCAGGTCTAATTCTTAACCTTAAATATTTGCACTGCACTAATGCGTGCCTCATTACACTTGTTGGACACAGTGTAATGAAGCCATGCTAATGGAACAGATCCCAGAACAGAGAAGCTGTTCTGGATGTGGGGAGGGTAACACAGCCTTGCACGCATTTATGTAGATACTGAATGCGCATGCTCTCATTGCCTGTCTTTGTTTGACTTTGCATGTCTTTTCCTATGCTCATCATCCTTCGCTGTGTACAAACGTTTCGACATGTCTGCACACCTTAACTTGTCTATGTCTGTGTAGATCTCAGATGCTCTGATAAAGCGGGTGACATCCTCTCAGGACCAGTGGGTAAAAGGGGCCCTGGAGCCAAAAGTAGGCCCTGAGTTTGACCTCACCCTCAACACCGACTCGCTGCTCCAGACCATCCTGCAGCTGGACTTCTGCCAGGGAAAAGGTGAACACACAAAAGCAGCTTTAAATCGCATTTTAAGATCCATTTTACAACTTGAGTCATGACTACGGGATCGCTTAGTCTCTATATTTGTCATTGTCTTTCTCTGCAGTATGCCTTTTGATTCTTATTTCTATTAGTTCTATTAGTGCTGTGGTTTACATTTGTTCTTTTTAAAGTCGTACTCTATCGATTTAGTATTGCAATCATAAAGATGGAAAAAGAACCGTCAAAATTGATGTAGCTGAGGCTGAGATATCCTTACTTATTGTATATATTATGTCAAGTGGCAAAACACTGGATCCTACATTTCCCATAATAATTTCCCATAATTCAACTAAATCCTGTCATTATGCCTCTTTTACATCATATTGTTTAGACTGTAATTACAAGCAGAGACTTTGCAAAAAACGAGTTGATAATATCGGACATTTGGTGAAAAAATTACACAACTACAGAACATACATGTGAATGTAAACAAAATGGCTGCAAAGTCGCCACTGCTAAAATCCAAAATTAACTCTAATATAATGGATTCAATTAATTTTAAAGGAACTATATGCAGTTTGTTTTTATTTGGTTTCACTAGTTAATAAACTTCTTTAAATGCGTAACACTGCATAAGTAGGATAATCAGATTATGTAATTACAAAGCTAGCAGAGGGGCTAACCATCCTGAATTAATGTTCAAACACCCCAAAGTCAGAATAACAGGAGGTTTTCCTGTTGTTCCATGTTATGCCAACATTGCATGTATGCAGCATTAGACCCTCTTTCAAACTCCTTGCCCCCAATTTGTAACACAAATTTTGTGGAAATGCCCAATCTGAGATGACGTCATCAGGGTTATTTTCTCAGACTTTAAAAAGCAGAGGCAGAATAGGACTCCTCGTGACGAGGAAGGCCCATTAAACAACCCCATGATGATATATTTGATAACCAATAAACAACATTTACATGCTGTCACTCTTCCCTTGTGAGGTTTCTTTAAGATGTGCCACAGTGTACCCAACTGATTAGCTCTTCATTGGCGGTTGCTACCCAGCACCTAGACGGCATGCATGGGTAAACACAGTGTCCTTTACATTCATTCCACTGTAGTCTGTATTTGCCATATGTATTGTAAATGTACATTAAAATTTTAATGAGCTCTATGCATATTTTATTTTGATACTGCTCCAATGAGGCAGTAAAGATCAAGTGTTTTACTTCACAGATGTGCATTTAACCTATCTAAAATACACAATCATGGCCATTATTCTTTGTAATCAATCATTAAGTAATCATCACATGTTAAGAACATCACGTTCAGTTTAGTGCTGTGTAGACAATAATCATGATATCATAATGTGATTATGGTGATTATGCACTCTGATGGGTTTATGTGCTTATAATGCTCTATGGTTCCCTTTGGGAGCCACTTCAAGAAAGCTGTTGAATTTTTTATCTCTAGCACCCTCAGATTCAGATTGAATTTGTCTGTGAGCACCATAGAAACAAATTCAAGTCTGTAAATAAAGAATGAGACGCAGATCAGCAGGTCATGGCCCTAGTTGAGTTTTACTTGAAGGAAACATTCTCTAATTTAAGCTCCAGTCAAGCGAACCCAAAGAGGCTTGTTAATAGTAGAGAGGCTTTGGTTGTCCCTCCTTTGTTCTTTAAGGCCAATGACATGAAACCCATTTCTCCACCATAACATCCTACTGATAACCTGGAACAAAGTGATTGTAGGCACGTTTCTGAAGTAGTCTGAAATTATTCTCCATCATTATAAGCAATCATTGGTCATCTGAAGTGAATGAGTTGCTCTGGTTTATAAAGTTAACTAACTAAACTTTCATTCAAAACATCAGAGGTTTTGTCTCTCTTCCCCATGTAATTAGTACCCAGTTACATAGTTAATGCCAGCAAACTTCCAAGGACATTATTAGGAAATTACTGACCTGTAAAATAAAGCATTACCCTTTATTTTCCCAACATAAAGGTCTAAATGTTGCTACAAAGCACTTATTTATTTACTTAGTTGGCTTAAAGTCAAATTCAGGTTTAGCATAAAAAATATATATCCACCCATGTGTAAATTTTCCTTAGAAAGCTAAAACTCCCACATTCCCAGAAACACTACAGAGGACAGGAGGTCAGTGTCCTGGTAGCTAGAACCGGTTCTAGCTACCAGAACCGGTTCTAGCTACCGGTAGCTAGAACCGGTTCTGGTAGCTAGGTACTGCTTCTTATTATATTCCTGTTGCATTATCACATAAAACTTCACATGAAAACATCTGAAAAACAAGATTTTGCCTTCAGTTTTCTCTATGCAGTTTATGTTATTTAAGGAAATGAAATGAACAAATGGTATGTTTCATATGTTTTATGTTCCACATTTTCTATGCAATACTCAGAAAGAATTACTTTCTCTTAGTATTATAGTTCTTGTAATGCTTGATACTCCAGCGTGAAGTGATAAAAAATAATAGTAAAGTTTCAATTAAAACACCTCACTCTGTAATTGAGGCTCAGATTAAAGGTAAATTATCTTCAATCATCTCAGCAATTGAATTAGTATGTACAATGTAGAACACTTATGAAAAAACTAGATTGTAAAAAAATGAAAATGTTGCAAAAGTAATTCTTACATTTCTGCTATTCCCCTTAGTTGCTTGAGGTAAAAGTGACTAAAATATGTATGCAAATCAAGTTGAGATACCTTCACATACTTGAAAAGACACACAGATAGTGTTATTCATGACCAAACCTTCACATATGCACTTTGAAGTCTCTGTATAGTTGCAGTGTTTTCTGATCTGATATAAGATATATGGGTGTATGGTAAATGGGCTTGTGTTTATACAGCATCTTCCTGGTCTACTGAAGTACTCAAAGTGCCTTCAAACACTTGTCACGTTCACGCACACATTAATTCACTGATGCCAGAGGCTGCCATGCAAGCTGCCAACTGCTCATCAGGAGCGATACAGCACTTCCTATCCAAAGCACTTACGATGATACGAAGTTCACACACATAGCACAACCATCAGGAACAAGGACTGGGAGAGCTGGGAATTAAGCCAGCAGCCTGGCACTTGCTAAATAACGTGCTCTACCACCTGAGCAGTAAACCTCTGAAAACCTCTGATGTTTCCTAAAATGCAAATGATTAATTTTTACATTAATGAAACTGTGTACAATGTTTACATCATGTTTTAAAATAACTTAAAGGAAGACATTGTCTGATACAATGTTAAGAATTTATTGTACTCTGACCTATAAGTCGATATTAAGTGGTAAAAATCACGAGATTTACATTCATTTGCACATGAAGGATCATAAGGCTTTATTTTCTTGACCACATTTTTGAGATTATTAAGTCATTGTGTGGACATAACATGAATTACAGCATACTCTCTTCACTGCTTCAGTGAAGATGGAACTTGTATCATGTTTCTAATGCAATCAGTCTTAATTTCTCCACTGGTTTCACTGTCAGTTCTAGCTGCTTTGTACACCTTCTGTCCGTGTGCTCTTTTATTAAAAATTCCAAACCAACGTCATATTTCCAGATGTGCAGGAGAGTCCGTTATTGAAACAAGTGCAGGCAGCAGACAGTGGTGAGGCTGAGATGGAGACAGAGAGCCCAGGAGGTATTTCAGAGACTTTTCACCTCAGTTTAAACCTCTGTTTACGCCTGTGTTAACCTCTGTTTTCCTTCCTTGAATTTATTTTGTCACTCCTTCCTCGTCCCTCCGCCCCAAATAGCCCTCACGAATCAGGAAATTCACTGGTCTTTTTTGTCCCACAGCATCTATCTGGTCTGTTTCCTCTGCATGGTTAATGTTTTTCCTGCTCCTCTCCAGTGAATGGCACCTGCAGAATAGCGCCGCCTTCACGGGAACACAAAGTTTCCAACAGTCTATAGAGTTACAGAAATTGTTGCCTGAAGTACTTCTCTTTAGCCCATGCAAGTCTTTTGTTACTTATTCTTTTACTTTTTAATGTAAATAATCATTTAACCATTATTTCACTGAGCTGTTTCATTCATTGTTCTAAACAATACCTGTTGTCATTGTTGCATTGCATTGTAGAAATGCAATACACAGTATTAAAAAGTATAAACATAATCAGAGGAAATGTGTATAATTTTTCCCTGACCAAGATAAAAATGTACAATGCCAGGGTGAATTATTATATAAAATTTAAAAATATTATATATATATATATATATATATATATATATATATATATATATATATATATATATATATATATATATATTATTTTTTATATATTTTTTTTATCTTGTGGTTATGAATCAAAGAACTACTTTGGCTACAAATGCTCTGAAAAGTATTGAATTTAAACATTAATGTTGATATGTGCACTGAATATTGCACAGATCCTGCTATGTTGTTCCCTTGGTCATGACTGTTGCCTTTCCTCTGTGTCTTCACTGCTCTTATTATGGTCCAGATAACAAATAAGGAAATTATATGAAGCAGACTTTATCACCCCGAGATCTGCACTTGGGTACAGTGGTTATTTTTACCCTGTTTCTGTTGTTTGTGTGTTTGTTTCAGCTCCTTTTGGAATGCAGTTTTGTTTGTTTTACCACCACAAGGGTTTAGACAGAAATGTCTTTTTAATAGAAAATTTTTCCCTTTCTTGACTTTTTTAACAAGCTGAGAATCCTGCTCTGATTCTATTAACTCATTAAATCATATATGCTGATCCTATATCATCAGTCTGTCTTTCTATTTTGAGTTTGTATCTCAAGAGTACAGATCAGTTAAGAGTCAGTCATTTTCCCACCTTGACAAGAACATAATTTGGGTGGACCTTTTGGAAAAGAAATAAGCCAAGTAGTGTTCAAATTATTGCTGCTGGAAGCTTAAGTTACAAAACGTCCACAAACCGTCAAAGCTTAACCTATGCACCGCTGGCACTGCTACCTCTACAGGGGTAAGATGTCCTCACATGGCCTACTTAAAGCCACTGATTCCCAGCTGTTGCCCCGTAAATGAACCTGGAGCTTTTTCACCTTTAATCCACATTAAAGCTCCTTTTTTTTCTTTTATTAGTTTGTTTAAATGCCAGCTGATGGCATCACCCTGTTTGTCTTCCTTTTCTCTTCATCCATCTACCCTTTCAGTCTAACCCTCCCAAGCCTAATCCACCCCCCCATTACAGGGTTTACGTCTCATCAATCTGTTTCTCCCTACAGTAGAGTCTGGACCTCCGGTCCCAGCGGCTCCTCTGCTGCAACTGGAAAAGTGCTGCACCAGGAACAACAGCGCCACCCTGGCCTGGAGAGTAACTGCGCCCCCTAGCAACCCCATTGAGGGATACATCTTGGAGCTGGATGATGGCAACGGAGGACAGTACAGGGTTAGTGCAACACAAAAAGTCAGAATACATACTGTGTGTAAAGAAGAGTACAAGGCTTGACAACAATATGACAGTAATCTAATCTCAAATGCAGTAAATTATGTCTCTTCCGTAGCTAGTCTTCCTTTTTTATTTTATTATTCATAATCCATATGCTGCTCAACTCTAAAAAAGCCAGATGGTAGTTTGTGTGTGTGTGTGTGTGTGGTGTGTTATATGTGTGTAGTTAAATGTGTGTGTCATCAGCAAACATACATTTTAAGCAAGTGAGTTCTTGCCTTTACCAATACATATCTTATGTGTTTAAGAGGTGAATATACATGTACATGTCCTTAATCTGCATTTGTAATGATAGTACTAAAATGTGTGTGTGTACCCTCAGGAGGTATATGTGGGGAAGGAGACAGTGTGTACGGTGGACGGCCTCCATTTTAACAGCTCGTACAATGCCAGGGTGAAAGCCTACAATACCATTGGTGTGGGACCGTACAGCAAGACTGTGGTGCTAAAGACCTCGGATGGTAGGTAGTGTGTGTGAAAACTTTTGTTTGTGAGGATCGTCGTTAAACAGGTTTCATGACATGCATTAATTTGTACCATGTCAAATTGATTAGAGAATCTTCTACCACTCAGCATGAGTGGGAATTTGTTATGGTAAATGAAGGGAATAAGATGCATAAAAAGCTTTATACTACAGGCAGTGGTGGCCTTTAGCATCTGGGTGTTGTTTAGAGCAAATGGCTTTAATCACAATCATCAATTTGAGAAAACATTCACGTACATTGAGATATATTTATTTGTAGCTGAGACATTAACCTTTTATTTGATGCTGGTTAGTATATTCTGCCAGAGAAATACGGCAGAGAGTGAAAAGTGCGCCAACCATCCCCGGTCTCCCCTACACAGGGACGCAGAGAGAAGGTCAGTCTTTATAATGATGTCATATAAAATGGTGCGCCATATATATGTTTTCTGTATTAATTTGAATGCCCAGGACGACTTATATTTAATTGTTATTTACAACAATTTGATAAGGCAATTTTACAGCAGACAGCAAACTTGTGTTTGTTAAATGTTAAATTAGCTGCAGCAACTACACAGTTAACAACAGGGAACTAATGCATGAGAACTGCAGGGAGATGAATTAGGGAGAGACAGGTCATCATAATTTGTATGCAGCACAGTGAGAATACAGACGTTTCATAGAGGAGACGAGTGTAGCCTATACAATGCAGATCTGGCAGTTCATACACTTCACTGATAAACCACAGAACTGTAGAGCAACATTAGGCTTCATGATCAAAGAAAGTTTTTCACTTCAACATTTCTTTCCATATTCTCTCTCTCTCTCTCTCTCTCTCTCTCTCTCTCACCTGCGAGTCTGCATCACACTTTTATAAAACTGATGGTTTTTACAGTATAATGCCTGGTTTTAACAGGTGCTACAACCCCCTTAGCACCCCTATTTCCTGTGTCCATGCCTATCGATGCACACTGAGTGAAATGAGAAGCTGAATTATTTAATTCTTGCATGTCTTTGGAGGGTGTGACTCTTTTTCAATTGAAATGGATGAAACATACAGTAGCTAAGGTCACCAATGACTACAGACACTGAGTCCTGTAGTCACCAGAGTCCTTTTGTTTCTTCTACTTTCTTTTGCCCTTCTTTCTACCCTTTACACCACTTTCCTTTCTTTCTTTCTTCTTCTTAGTCTCTTTTCTTCTGTCTCTTAACCTTACTCTCCTCTACTTCACCTTTCTCCCCTGTCTCTTCAGTTCCTTTCCTCTCTTTTCCTTTCCTTCCTTTGTCTGCGTTTCCTTTCCTTTCTCAGAGAAAGGGCTGAAACAAAGGAGGAAAAAAGGGACAATGACAAAATCCATAACTGAATGAGATTTCCCAAACGACACCACACACACACACACACGCACACACATCTCACTTTGCCAACCCACAATAACAATGGGCATTAGTCTGTTTTCAGACTGATAACCGCTCATCCGTCCTCTTTTCTTTCTCTGTCTTCTCTCTGTCTGCCTTCCTGCCCTCTTTTTCTTTCTCTCATCCCTCATCGCCTCCTCCTTCTCTTGCCTTGAGGGCTATAGCTTCCTACAGCTACACAGAGAAAGGAAATTATGGGATGCGACTCTTGTTGGCATGACAGGGAAAAGAGCAGACGGCAAAGGCTCTGGCTGCACCACAAACACTGAACTCTATATAAAATGTTCTTAAATTTGTGATAAATTTGTACAATTCTTTCTGTGTGTGCGCGCGCTCGTGTGTGTTTGTATGGCCCTTTAGACACAATGGTATATGAAATTGCAAGACATGGATTTCCATATGTAACTCTGTCTGGAAAGAACCAATGTAATATATATATATATATAATGTTACTGTTTGACTGCTAGGTTTATTGTCACAAAAGACTAAATGTGAATTAGATGTTTTGGTGAGCTAACTTTATATTAACAAACTACTCTTAAAGAAAGGAAATGTTTAAAAACGTGTTAGTTATTGAGCATGATTCTGATGGCTACGTTGTTTGTTCAGGTGCTCAGTTGCAAAACTCAGATTCGGAGACAGGGATGCGGTTTGGAGGGGAAAAGGTTTATTTCACAGAAGGAGACAAGGAAGTACTAGGCAGGCTCACGGGGGGTTCGGGGAATCCAGCAGGTCGCGGGGGTCAGGATGAAGTCCAGGGAAATCCAGTGAGTCCAGAGGGAGGTCCAAGGAAGTTGAGCTGGGTGGGAGTCGGACCAAGTGTGGTAACCTAAGGCACAGGGAAACCAAGTTAGGAAGGTAGCAAGCAAACAAGAGAAGCGAGCTAAATCTGGCTGGAAGCATGACTGATGGGTATCATTAGTCTATGAACTGCTGCTGAGTGGAGCTGGTTTAAGTAGCACATCTGAGAGGAACTGAATGGCTTGCCACCGGTACTCGATTCCCACATGCCAGATGCCACTTCTGTAATAAAACATAAGGGAAGAGGGAAAGGGAGGAGGAGAGACCAACGGGGCTCCTCCACCAGGCTGGGAGTGCCTAACATACGTTTTCTGTTCACAGAAGATGAAATTGAAGAATGCTTTTATATTATTCATCTCATATACCAGCTAATGTTCATTCAATCAGAGTGGGGTCTTGTGCACCAGTCAAAAATGTCCTGACATTTCAGAATGTCCAAAGCCATTGACTTACTTTTGCCATTTACTTTTAATTAATATTCAGTTTGTCTAAAATATTTGGGAAATTTCTTTAGGCTTTGAATTATTAAAAAAATCATTTTACCATATGAAATTTTTTTGTTATGTAAACATTGTCTGTTTTTGTAGCAAAACTAGTTGTTGATGTGAAGCTGTTATTATGATATAATGATTAAAAAATGATCTCACTGGAACAGGAAGTTATTCATGTTATGAAAAGAAACAGTTTCTCCCTGTGGCAGCAAAATGTGTCTGTGGGTCGGGGTATAAATGATTAATGAACACCATCAAGGGGATGCAAAGCTGGTAAAATTATATTTATATATACTTTGGTAAACAAAAGTGTGAAACTTTTTAAAAGCATTTTTAGAAAAAACTTCAGTATGATTGACTACAGATTAGCAGGCTGACTGCTGTTTCCTTCCTACAGTGGCTTGGTTCACCTTTGACCCCAGCACAGCTCATCGGGACATTGTTCTGTCCAATGAAAACCAGACAGTCTCTTGTAACAGCTACGATGACCGCGTGGTGCTGGGAACGGCTGCTTTTTCCAAGGTAAACACACCTTTAAATTAGGTTTCTTATCAAATTTGTACCTGTTTCTTTGACTGCTGAAGTCATTTTACTGGTGATTGTTTTTTTTTCATACGTACATCAGTATGTGACTGAATCAGTTTCCACACCGAGATTAATAATAATTAAGTTTTTCACTTCCACATGAATCTCAGGGCACCCACTACTGGGAGGTCAGGATCGATCGTTATGACAACCACCCTGACCCTGCATTTGGCGTGGCGAGGATCAACACCATGAAAGACATGATGCTGGGGAAAGATGACAAGGCGTGGGCCATGTATGTGGACAACAACCGCTCCTGGTTCATGCACAACAACTCCCACACCAACAGGTAGGTGCAGACGATACCGTGTCTCTGGAGGCCATAGAGTATTATTTGGATGGAAGCTAGTATAACTTAAAGATTTTGTTATTTAAGTATTTTGTGTGTGGGTGTTCTTCCAGCTGTAGGTGGAAAACACTGACTGGCTGGTATTTGTTAATAAGAAATTACACATCGGTCTATTGTTAAGCGCACACAGACATGTATATGCAACCACTGACACAAAATATCTTCAGACGTATTTCCTTTACACCATTTGGTGCCACATTCTAATAATGCAGACTTTTTAACTGTTAAAACTAAATACTTACTGGTTAATGCTGACAAAACACTCGCCACGGTGTAGCTATTCTGGAGCATTTGATTTTATCACATGATCTCCCTAAGCAGACGAATTTGTCTCATAGATGTTTCAGAGATGATGCTGAGCAAGATAACATGATACAGTTGAAAGCTCCAGCACAGCTTCTGAGTGGGGCTTGTGTTAAGTGTTTTGTCAGCTGCTGTTTTCAGGGTCAAAAGTGAACTTTTACTTTCTTCTTAACCCTTTCCCTAACCATAACCCTGGTGCAGGAACCATGTGTTAATACTTTGAATACATCAGAAAAAAACTGACCAAAATCTACGTATTGAATATATATTATATGTGGGGTGGATAAGACACGTGCCTTTGGTGTGAGAGACCGGGTTCAGTTCCCCACTGTGACACATCCACCAATGTGTCCTTGAGCAAGACACTTAGTTGCTCCAGAGGCAACAAAAATAGCAATTGTCGCTTTGGATAAAAGCGTCAGCTGAATCAATAAATGTATTTCAATTAGGGACGTCCACATCTGATCACGAGATCGGAAATCGGGCCCAATCACGTTGTTTCAGACTCGATCGGAATCGGAACGTTACCTCCCAATCAGGACTTGGATATAAGTGTATATATAGATGTGCTTTGCAAACACTGTGGCACTTTTATTTTTGTATTTGTTTAAATGCCTGCCGGGTATTTTAAGTTGAGGTGCTATTTGTTTTTATCTTAGACTTTTTTTTATATTTACTGTTGCACTAAAGTCCAAAAGTGAAGAATTTATGTTATTTATTACTTGATTGTTCAAGCTACCTCACAGAAGTGCTCTGTTTGTTAACAGAGTTGTTGAATGTTAAAATAAGGTGAGTTAAATAAAAAATATCCTGGATCTGTTTTTTCGCTCTTCTTTATTCTTTTTTAAAGTATTATAGAAGTATCTGATCGGGACTCGGTATCGGTAGATACTCAGAATCAAATGACTCGGTCACCTGATCGTGACATCCCTAATTTCAATCTCACTTTGATCACTGAAAGGATACAACAGACTCAGTTGCGGGTTCTTGAATATAGGTATATTCAACACAGATCTGATATCAGAGAAACTGTTGGTCGCACCTTTTTTGACTCTGTCTTCAGCTTATGTGTCCTACAGGATAGGCAGAGCCATCGGTGTGTGAATGTGTGTGAATGTGTATTTCTGTTTCTGATGGCAGAGGAACCTTAGTCCCTGTGATCAGTGTTAATGGGGTGAATGTGATATAGTGTAAAAGTGCTTACAGTGGTCGGAAAGAGTGATAGAAAGGCGATATACAAGTACAGACCATTCACCATAAAGCCTTGTATATAACGCATCATATGAGATATCTAAATAGGTCAGACTTAGTGTCTCCAATTACCAGATAAAACCAGTTTGCGCAGATGTAATACAGGGAATAAACCACATCTTCAAGGTCCTTCTAATTATGACTACTGGAAAACCTGTTAGTCTGGCGGCTCTAATTAATAACTCAATACCATTTGTAACTGCAGACCTGATGATTTATTGTAAAGTGGCCATTTATTTACATGGATTTCAAACCCACTGGCTGCTTGTGGGGGTTCAGAGGGTTTATATTTTACTTACTTTTAATAAGAAAATGTCATTTTCTGTTAGTTCACTAAAATTCATCAAGTCCGCCATGGAAGTGTTTACACAACGTGAGGGTTTTTTCACAACCTGTTAACTCCAAAGATGTATTTTATGTATGTGTTATTATAACTGATGTTTAATACAGAATTGAATAATCAACGCCTCACTACAAAGTGATACTCACCCTTTGAAGTAATTTATAAACAGCGTTTGTGTGTCAATGAGAACAGCAGCAGCCAGAGTTTCTGTAAGTTGGCATGCTCTTCTGCCTTTCATCATTATGTGTTCTGTATTAAATGTTACACAGCAAAGAAGTAAACACACACACACAAACTAGGGAGCAGTAGAAGAAGAATGCAGGCGACATCAAAACATCTCTCTGCACTCAGTGTCAGGACGAAACATTAAACATTTATTTAAAAGAAAAAGCATATTCACAAAGAAAAAAAGTGACTCTTCACAGAATATGCAAAACCTTCTGACTTTGTTTCTCTTCCTTTGCCTCGGTCCATGCAGATGACAGATCGTTGTGCCATTTGCTTTCATGTCATTAATCATCCCGTGTGTGTTTCATGTTATTAACCACATATTGATTCTTTCATCCCTCTCAGTGCAGTGACTCTCACTCAGCCCAGTCCTGAGGCAGGTGGCATGTGTGTGCACTTACTGTACATGTACTGGATACATAGGTGGTTTCGCACCTTATCTTCTAAACTAAAACACAATTTCAGTGACACAGTCTCTTTCAGGACGTAAAAACGTGTAGTTTTCATTAAGTGCCCATTTTCGTCACCCTTTCCTCCAGACTGGGTTGATGTATTCTGAAATTTCACGTTTGAATGAGCTTGTAAAATCAAATGGAGTTTTAGACTTTATGGACGGAAATGATTAAAAATCTAAATCACTAATATAGGATTTGAACTTTTAACGCTTTTACTTTTCTTTTATGCACATTATGTGGAATAAACCAATAACATTTTAAACATCTTGGGGGGGAGTTTGGTCCACTGGTGAATGTGAGTTCCAGTTTGAACTTCTTTTTTAACGAGCTGTGGGGAAAGAATACAACCAAGTTACAAGGGAAGAGAAAGGATTGCTTGAATATTCGCAGGCAGATGTGAGTTTCTGTTGCATGTTCTGTTGTATTGTCAATGTTATGGACAGTAAACTGCATTTATATTTATGCCCTTGTCCGCTGACAGATCAGTTCAACTAATAGTTTATTGTCAAAAACAGAGCCTCTATTTTAATATCACATGACATGCTGTTTTATCTATTTGTTGTTGTGGTGTGTGTGTGTGTGTATGTGTGTAGGGCGGAGGGAGGCATCACTAAGGGTGCAACTGTGGGCATCCTGCTGGATCTGACCAAACACACACTAACTTTCTTCATCAACAAGGAGCAGCATGGACCTACTGCCTTTGAGAGCCTGGACGGGGTGTTTGTACCCGCTGTCAGCCTCAACAGAAACGTACAGGTCAGTGTGTGTGTGTGTAGGATGTAAACTTTGGTGCCTGTAAGTGCTGGGGATGTATGCGTTTCTGTTGACATCAGAGCTGCCAAGACTAGACATGTCAAAGAGCACTGAAGCTTGAGTACCACTGATGCAACACAAAGGCGGATTCTCTAGTATATTTTTTTACTTTCTTTTCTTTTCTAATACTTCTAGTCACACACTCTTGGTTGTGCTGATTTGAACTACTTATTATTATATACTATTGGGTAATTTAATCTGCAGAAATGTATCATATTCTATAAGGTAGTCATATGTTTGTAGTGTTGTTGTCCTGTGATTAATTCACCTACATGTAGATGTAGGAGTATTTTTTCAACTCTTTTTTTTTGTGCAAGTCTTTATTTGTACTACTATATAGTGGAGATACTTGATAAGACCCCAGAACTTAATTTAGAGCCTGGTCCCTTCAGTGGAAACACAGCGAAGTTCCTTCAAAAGTTCCTAGTTCTTGGTTATAGTTCTTTTGGTCGAAATGCAGTTATAGACAAACATTTAAAGAATACAAAACAAGATCTAGAAAGTAGCAGAGCTGTAAATTCATTATATAATTCACCTAAAGACCTGATGCATCAATGAAATGTAGGAAATACTGTACACAGTATGTATAACATTTTTGCAAGCAGAAAGCAGAAGTGCGTGAAGTAAGGAATCTGTATTAATGAAGTGGTCAGATGCATCTTCCCCACATTAAACTACATGTCAAGGCCATGCTTTTATGTAGCCCTCTTCACAGTCTGCCGTCACTCTCACTCAGTGATGATCTCATTGAGTCTTTGCTCTGTTGCTGCGTTTCAGGTGACCTTACTGACGGGCCTAGAGGTGCCAAAGAATATCAAACAGTAGGACATCTGTCCTCCCTCCGAGCATGCCGTGGATATAAACCAACTATGTCATGTGCGGTTAGCTCACGTGTGGACCTTTTCCAGTCACGTCAGGTCGGATTTACCCTTCTCCTATCCTTCTCAAGGTGCCCTTTGTCTTGGATACTTCAACGTGAAACCCTGCAACGTAATTTGGGACAAAGGAATAAATCTGAGTTATTATTGGCTATAAATAAATAGACTGACGCTTGTGGAAGTCACTACAGAGAGGACTGGAGTTACTGTGGATTGCCATACTTTTTGCCCTGTGAACTCCAGGATACTAACAACACTTATGTTATTACTCAAGTAATTTTAACAAGAAGGAAAGTAGAGCTTCTCCTTGAGGCCTGAGACCAAACTAATCAACCGTCTCACTTTGACAGAATCAGTGAAGATTCAAACACTGCTAGAGGATATTTTTGCCTTTCAATTTCGCTATCTGAGATTTTCTGCGCTTTTTAGGGATTTAGTTAGAAAACAACACCCCAGTCACTTTTACAAATACAAAACAAGGTGATTTCAGGAGGCGAAAAAACGAGGGAGAAACGTCTCAGCAGTGCTTTTTGCTGCTCTGCTTGTCTCTCAGCTGTGTTACATCTTTCAAGGTAAAACTAGATGAAGAGCGTTTTGTAGGAGTTGTAGTGGCACCCGGGATGTTTCACTCATGAAATATTTAAAAGCTGCACAGTTTTATTGCAGTTGTGGCTAACAACAGTCTTGTTATTGACTTCTCTTTTACCCTCTTATCTATCTCATATGAAGTGGCATTAAGTTGTTTGGTGCTGCTGTCAAAGATGTTTACACACTGAGGTCAAGCTGGGAAGCATTGGGCCTAATTCCATTTCAGTTTTCAGTCATTTGACAGATCTGCAGAGCACGACAGTGGCCACCCTGCAAGGGAAATGTTTTATTTTGCAATCTAAAATTATTTTTGATGCATCAATGGTGACTTGTTTAGGATTGGTTGTGTACTTATGAAATGGCTTGCCATTTTAGAATTAGGAATCTATGGAGGAATTTAGGAGGCTAACACTTTAGTTACCAGTCAGTTCATTTGCACTTCACATGTGTAGCTGCCTCAAGTAGTAGACTAAAAGGAGAGACTCACCAGAGACTGGATGACGACAGCAGCACGCTTTCATGCGTTATTTTACCATCTAAAGTGGTTAAAGGTATAGTTTGACATTTTGGAAGTACACTTGTTTCCCATCTTGCCAGGAGTTAAATGAGAAGATCACCATGCTAAGGTCTGAGTTTGAACAGTATTTGGCTGCACAGCTTAAGTTTGTGATGACTAAACAGCCAACATGTCAGTGAAGTTAGAGGTTAAACTATGTCTGCAGCATTTAAATACTTGTGTAAGTTAGGGTTGCTAAAGCTAGAAAATTGTGTGCAAACAATTTGTACCTTGTCCTGGTAAATTTATCAAAGTGAGGGAACAAGGTTGATTAATAACCGGCAGGAGCATATCGTGCCTTGATGTTTTCCTTGCAGCGTCTCTCAGGCTCTGTATTCACTGTCTCATAAAGAAAAATGTTTTCACCTTGAGGGAGGAACATCAGAAGATGCTGAAATGAAATGGAACTGAGCCAAACTTTACCTGTTTTGTTCTATAAGTCCAATAGCTACTATAATATATCAAAAGCAGATGAGAGAAGTGTGGTTGTCTCATGGTAATTTTAGTCTGTGCTCATCTCTCAGTCTCTCTGTAGAATCTCAGACGCTGTTGGGCACCTTTAATCTGTCGTACTGAAAATGATCTTGAAAAGTCACATCAGGTGAAGCTACATTTCTGGTACTGGGATTGGATACATCAGCCTGTACAGGACAATAGCTTCAAAATTCAACCAAACCACTGTGACTAATCACATTACATATGTATATTTCATTTATCCTAATGCAGCAGAGTGTAGAGAGGTTTGTTTTTAGGTTATTTAATCTTGGATTTTATTACAATATCTGAAATATTTCTATTCCCTATAAGCTTGACAGTGTGAGAGAGAGATGTAACTGGAGGCATAGACAGACCTGAGGTACAAAGATTGGGTTTACTGTATGTGTGAATGGAAATCCACAAACTGTAAATACTGAAATGTGAGTTGTTATTATGACGTGTGATATTAAGCATGGATTAAGCAAGTTTACAAAATTTCTGAAGCTGTATTGTAAATAGTGTACTGTATTACTGTCTTTGCAATGAGTGATGTTAAAAGCCAACTGCTACCACAGCTCGCCATCTGCTGTTGGATAGTGGCAACAACAGGATTAATGCATTACTGAATTGATCCTGCTGTTACAGAACAGCCAACCGTGTTTTCATACCTTTAAATCGCTGACATTTTAAAAATGGATTTAAAAAGATTTTCTCTGAAAGTGTTACATCTCTTACTATATCATCAACTATCTCATTATACTAAAACGTTTAGTCAGGGACATAAAATAGCAGTCATTTACATTGTACAAGTTTATATATACGGTGAAGAATTATTATGATTGCAGGCAGCACTTATATCTTAATACACATATGTATTCTTTTAAATTCTCAGTTCATCACAGACTTTAAACACGCCAGGTGACTGTTCAGAAATACAATTAATTAGGTATTTCTTACTTGAATTAGTGAAGTCTATTTTCAATACAAGAGTAGAAACATAAAATGTGTTAGCCTGTGGTAAAAATTTTTTAAAAAGAATTTATTTAATTACAGAGCATTACAGTAGTATAATAATTTTGGTTAGTTTTTACTTCCCAGGGTTCTTAATTTAATTACTTTGAATAAAGAATAATGATTTATTTATGAATCAAAGCTGTTACCTAGAATGTTACATTTATGATGTTTACATCCCAGAAGAGCAAACAGGAAGTATATTAAGTCTAGCTAGCTAGCTTAACTGGATTTTTGCATCTGATGCTGCATCCATATTATGTGGGAGAGATTCTTTTACAGATGCTGAAATCTATAATTTTTCAAAATAACAATGAATCACATGACTGTATAATGTGAAAGGAATCGCTTGTAGTGAGGAACCTGACTCTGCAGCTCCTTGGAGCTTTTTAGCATCTTTCAGCTCATTGTTTTCCTTAGCATTACCTTTAGCTAAACCCCTGTATGCTGTCTGTCCTGTCCAGCACTAAACAGCAGACAAACACAATTAGTGGCTAGCTGGTGAACACAGAACAACATTTAGCAGCTGAAACAGATATTTCTCGCAGGAGTTGGTGGGTATCAAAAACAAATTATTGTTACATTTGTCTATTGGCCAAAAACATGACTCAAAATTAATGCTAAGGATGATCCCTGACTGCTTGATGCGTAAACAAGCACCTGTTTGCTAACAAGTTCACTGTATCAACTTAAAAAGTGATGAGTGCTGCCACCAAGTGGACAAATAAAATAGTTACTACAGGTTTAGTGGAGCATTTTAGTCAAGGCAATAAAATCCAAATAAAACAAATTTTTAATTTCAATTGGGATTCATCTGTATATGGTCTACCAACTGAAACGGTCAAGAATCACTGAAGACAATACATTTGCCATTCATTCCATATGACTGCATGCAGCATGAGTGTAAAAGTCAGGAGTTGAACCAGTTTCTCCCAACGCAGAAAGCAAACATCTAACCATTTGCCGAAGGGAAATTTTTCCCGACCTGCCCCAGACTGCCAGCTACCACCTAAGGGCTACATTTGCATTTGCATGTGAAGCTTTTTGGCTTCTCGGCTTTACTGTGCTCAGCCTTCCCGTCTGATCGTCCTCCCACCTCCCACACCAGAGGAGAAACCTGCCCTGAGGTTGACTTAGCTGTAACCAGGAATAGATTTTAGGTCCACAAGCAAGGAGATATCTATCATATAACCACAGAGGAATGATTTCTTTCTTCGGAAAGTCTGCATGATTTGAGGTTACGTGTCTGCGGGCTGTGTTGATGTCAAAATAGCGCAGACTGGAGGGAATAAAAGCTCATATTAGGTGCTTAAACTCAGTGTTGCAGAGGTTCAGACAGTGTATCAGGTATAATGAGGTTATGCCTTTTCCTTTCCGAATACACTGTTTTTACTAAAACATTAATTTCAAGACTAATTTATGTGACAGACAAAAATTATATATTTAAAATGCATCACATTGCAGTCATTCCTGTCTAGATATGGTATCGTAAGAGTGATTGTATGGCATGTTCCTTTACCCAACACTGACCCACCCATGAATGTGAGATATTTTACTAATTTACCTTCAACATATGGACCTGTCCAGGGCGTACCCCGCCTTTCGCCCACTGTCAGCTGGGATAGGCTCCAGCCCCCCGCGACCCTGTATGCAGGGTAAGCGGTTGACGATGGATGAATGGATGGACCGTCAACATATGGTTCTGGGGGAACGCATGTCACTACCGTTCGCTATTTAACTGAAAAATAGCAGATTTATTTACTCTAAAAATGATGTAAATATATTTAATTACATATCTATTTTCTTTTGTATATTGCCCTCTTCAATGTGTTCAGTATAAAAGTTGAATGGCTACTGATTCTATATATACACACACTGTCTATGGCTGATTGCGATGGGCTGTTGCAGGTTAAAAAAATTCTACAAAAACTCAACATAAAACAGACTTGCTTACAGCTTGAAACGTGCGATGTGCTGCAGATTCATATTTCCTCATGCTCTTCTTTTTTTTTAAAAATATATAAAAAACAAGCTGCTTCAAGAAAAACGGTGTGAGAATTTGTGACCTCACCCAGCCGCACACTGCCAGATCACAACTCTTGTTTTGCCATCGTCGTTGCTCAGAATCCATAAACTTTTTGTTTTCCCTTAAAATAAAGAAAGATGGTTTCTGCAAAGATCTGTAATGTTTACACCTTGAGTGCAGCAAGAAGCCGTGTACATTTTACACGTTTATAAAGGGAGATAAACTACATCTGCAAGACTAGTGCTGCTTTCTCAAGATCCATTCAGAGTGTTTGTATGTGTTCCTTCATTAAAACTTCTGCCAGGACTTAACTTGTGTGTGTACAATGTTTTTTTATATATATTTAACCCCGTCCCGGTATGATCCCTTCCCTTTCTGCCAATGTAAATGTTTTGTACGACTACATGGTTTGTATATGAAAAAATGAATTGTAACTGCATAATTTTAAAACCTTTACAGTGTAAAACATGAGAAACGCAAATGTCTTAGGGTTTTTTTGGGGGGTCATTTATAAAAACAAAATAAATTAACTGTGATGGAACATTATTTGACAATGTCTCCAGTTTTGTGCATTAACGTCCTGCCAGTGTACAATTAGGGTCCATTTTGGAGATCGATAAACTGCATTCTTGACTCAGCAGTCTGTCAAAAATAAGACTCATATTTTACTGCAGACCAGGGACGTGTCCTCTGGAAATCAGTCCAGCTCACGTTGTATTCAGCTCTCGTCCACTTCTTTGTAACACTGTAAACAGTCCTGCAGTAAGCTGAGTCACTGACGGAATCCTGGATACCAGTTCGTCCGGTTATATTTTCCCATCCTGGAGGACTTAACCTCATCTTCACCTGCAAACATAAACATTGGACACACTGTGACTCTCAGCGACACATTCAGTCCACATTAACCTTATCACTAGAGCCATTACATTTAACTTACGCAAACATTTTGTCCCAGGTGAAGACCAGTAGGTGCCCTGCCTTCGGGTCACCTTATCATTTAATTCCTCTTAGGTCGTTTGCTTCAAGTACAAGAACACACTCACCCACGCCTATTTGCGCCGCTTGTTGCCTTTGATTTTCTGTATCTCCTTGGAGCTGAGGACCAGCATGCCGTTCTTGAAGCGGCCCACCTGACCTGTGGGGGCCTTGCCAGAGCCAGAGGACACCTTCTTCTTCTTGTCCCTGGTGGTGGTGGAAGCAGCACAGGTTTCAAACATCAAGAATATCTCTTAATTTGGGAATTTCTAAAGCTTAATCTTGAAGAATGTTAGATAAAATACAAGTGCTGGGTTTTCTAAATGGCTATCTAAATATTATGATAAAATGTTGTTAAATAAGGATGAATTATGTGCTTAGATAAAGATAATTATGTACAATACTTTAATTATAGACAGATTCAAGGACAGTTATAAAGAGAAATTTTTGCTGACATGTCGGTGTCAGCCAGTATCTCCCAAATGTTTAGTTTCAATGCTCTTTACACTAACCTGCTGCCCTGTGATGTCTACTTATCAAATCCTTTAGGAAAATGTCTACAGATACATTCAGAATTGACTGTCTCACCCACCTTTGATTACTTGGCTTCTTCTTTTTCTTCAGGTCCTACAGAGCAATGACACAGCATATAATAGAAGAATAGGTAGAATTTCATGGAAATTCATCACTCGTTAGAAATTACAGCCCCACTGGCGTTTTTATAAAGAAAAACAAAATACATCTGCTTAATTATCTAAGTAAAGCTGGAACAGTTTGGTTGACTGACTGATGGTGCAGGTCTTACCGGCTGAACCTCCTCCTTTGCTTTCTGCTTCTTCTCTTTGATCTTCTGCTGCAGCAGCTTGTAGTTCACATAGTCTTTCTTAGGAGGCTGATTAAGAGACAATAATTAAGTTGTGACTGGATCATTCTGCTATTAAAAAGTCTGCGCTACAGAAGAACCTAGCATGTGATGCTAATTACATACGCAATGAATTTTCCTTACTCTGGCTCCCAGCATGATCGCTCTGTCTTGTTCAAAAACACGCTGCTGCTCTTTCTTATAGCCTGTGATTCCAAACCGATGGACCTCAAGACGAGCCTGATGTTTACATAAACAAAAAAAAAAAAGTATATGGCCAAATATATCACAGTCACATTCAAAATTACAAAATAACAATTTTCAAATTGCAAGGCAGCAATTAAATGAAGCCCCGAGAAGAATCAATTCACACATTATAAGACTGAAAGTTTGAACCTATAACTAAAATTAGCTTTTGCACATCATCAATTTAAATGCAGCACTTTTAACATCTGAAAACAAAATATATAGTAAAGTGTGAGAAAAATGTCACCTTTTCCAAGTTGAGTTCTTCTGGCTGGTCCCTTTCCTCCTTCTCCGTTATCTGGGCCTAGTGAGGCAAGCACACATCCAAAGGCAAGAGAGACAAGAGAAGAGGGGAAGTGAAACGAATGATGGTGACAAGCAGCATATGGTGAATTGTATTGTGACTTTCTAGTCTTCCGACCCCTCAAAGCTTTTGCACTATTCACACACTGACGGCAGAGGCTAATGTGCCAACTGCTCATTAGAAACAGAAGATAACATTCGCACACATTTGCGTTCAGTATCAGTAGGACAACACGTCAACATGCAGACTGGAGGAGCCGGGGGATTGAACCGCCGATCTTCCTATTAGTGGGTAACCCGCTCCATCTCCTGAGCCCCAGAGAAGGTTTATTCAAATTGGAGGAGGTCAGGTTTCATAAGGTCAATAAGGAAAAGGTTTTTGCACATTTGCACAAATTGATTACTTGTAAAATAAACTGTCATACAGTTCCTTGTTAAAAGTTTACTGCCAGTGTGCCTGAGTGCTCCAAAGTAATACCGTACCAAATGTGGCACACAAGGCAGTGCAAACAGACACAAGATTTTTAGATCCAGATCATTTCAATTCAATGTGCATAACATTTTTTAGTAGGCGGATGGAAACAGATGTTTTCACAACTAAAATTATGTTGTGGAAACTAGAATCAGTTTCTGAATATAAACTGTGTCCTCATCTTTCACACAGGTTCTGATCTGCTTTACTGTTTTTTTGAAACATGCAAGTCATCTCAGACAGCCAAAACTGAGGGTTGTATCCTGTTGTATCCTAAGGGTAGGGTTGTATCCTGACATATTTTGCATAGTTATATATTATGAAATTCAGATTACAGTTGTAACAAATAGCAGATTAATTGATTAGTCAATAAAAAGAAAATCAATCTGAAACTATTTTGGTATTTTCAAGCAAAAATGCCAAACATTTGCTGGTTACATTTTTGGTTATATGTAAAAGTAAACTTAAGTAATCTTTTTGGGTTTTGGACATTTGGTCAAATAAAACTATCAAGACTGTATGAATACATCACAAAATTATAGGCATTTTCACTAGTATTTTCTTATATTTTACTAACCAAACAACTAATTGATTGAGAAACTACCCAGCAGATTCATCCATAAGGAAAATAATCAATTACAGCCCTATTTGACAGCAAAAACATATATAAAATACCAATACTTAAGAAACTCATTACAGTGTTGTGAAGATAAACTGTGTCCTTAACCAGATAAGTAAACCAGATTATAATCATTTGTAATGAGTCCTACATGTTCTATTATGGATGCACATTTTCCAATATGCTACTCTTAGATATTTAACACTATCGGACAATGGACAGTTAATGCACTAAAGAAATCAATAAATAAATATTAATAAAGTAATACTGATACCTGAATTAAGAGAATTTGGCCTTCATGTCATCAGCCTAATCTGTACTTTATGAGCCTCAACTTTGCTTTTATAAATAAAGTATACAGAGTAAAGTAAAGACTTACAGGCATTTTGTCCGGGGCTGGTGTCTGCTTGGTTTTCGGTTTCTTTGTGGGGTCCTGAAATGTCACTACCTCGACCTGGCTCACCTGCGGGATGGCTAAACCTGAGCAAGACATGAGACATTCAACCAATGAGAAAAAGAGGAGTGAGGCAATAACCGGTGGAAGTTGTGAGGCTAGAGAAGAAGTTTTAAAAGCATATTTTAGTGACAGCTGTGCATACAGACAGGGGGACAAACTAAAGAAAAAACCTGGATAAAAGAGTGGAGAAACATATCAAATACAGATGCTTTCGTGCACAAGAGCACAAGAGTGAAGGTTTGGGAGTGTGAAAATTATGGATAAAAGCGCTTTGCGCTCCACAGTCACCAGACTTCAACCCAGTTTCACACCTGTGGGAGATTTTGATGCTGTATGTCCTTTTGTTTTTCTTTCTATCTGCTGCACTCAGGTCTTTCTTGCAAAAGAGATCTTGATCTTAATGAGATGACCTGTTTAAATAATGGTGGTATATAAATGAAGGAATATCTCGTGGAGGAAAGGTGTTCATACCTCCAGTACGGTTCCACAGACTTGGCAAAGAGCACTGAAGCTGTTCTAGAGGCTCGTGTTAGCTTGACTAACCTTACTAAGACACCTGTCCACATCTGTATATGGAGCCTGGGATTCTCAGAGAAGTCACAATTGATTAGTCTGAGTGCTAAATGTAGCATTTTAAATATTAATATAACGTGAAAAATTATCTGAGAAGCCTTGGCTTGATTCCTGGAAACAAAATAAGTCAATAGAGGTTGTTAAGTCTATAACATGTGAGTGGTGTTGTTACACAGCTTTATGTTATTCTGCTCACCTCTGTGTTCAGTCTTTGGATGTTTCTGCAGATGTTCAGTACCAACATGATCTGCTCCGCTGTCTTCAGTGTCACTGCAGATATCCTTGACTGTCGGGAACTCTTCTTCCTCCTCTTCCTGATGCTTTTTTCGTTTTTTCTTTAACTTCTTTTTTGATGCTGGCCCGTTACCTGCAAGAGCAGCCAACAGTGTGAGCAAGACATAAATCTCTGAAATGGAAATTAAACCTTTAGTGAGTCTTCTGAAATAAAGAATTCAATCCTGACGTCTTTTTAAGGGTTTTATTCTTTCCAAAGGGTCAGACAGACATACGGAGTGTAAGCAGTCTGCAGAGTGTAAGACAAAGAGCCAGTGTAGAAACAGGTGATTTTAAACTGTAAGGGTATTATGCAGCTATCTTAGGGAGGAAGGGAGTAGGGACAAAGTGTCCTGAGATGAAGTTTTATCAGGTAAGAAAACTCTTTAATGAGCATCTTTTCCATGGAAAACTTCACCTACCGGCAACATAATAAAATAATCAAATACCACAGAGTGAAACATTGGTCTATTCTGATGACGCATGCAGGGTAAAACAGTAAACACAGTAAAATATCAAATTTCCATCACATCTCAGTCCAGTCCCTGCAACTTTTTGGTAAAGAGGATCATCTTGTCTGTGCTCTTTAACAACCTTTCTTTGGTGAAGTGAAGGACACATGAGAAAACAGCTGAAAATGATCATCATTCCAGACAAAAGTTCTATCACCGTGGGTCTTTTAATATGTGTCGTTTAATACATAGAATCTCAGCGACACAATATGACAACTCTGCCATAAAATCTACCATTACAAAGCTCATAAAGTTTAGTTTTTATTGATCAGAGAGGTGTTCATGATTGAGGTTATAGTTACTGCAGGTGTAACAGAGTTGTCTACCATCAAATATCTAATGTGGTCACAGAGTGTATTATTTGCATACATTTGTTATTTCTTACTATTATTATAATATATTAGCATGTATACTTTTCTGATTGAGTATATTCAAGGATATATAAACTAAATTAAGTATTTGGCGTTAAAACTGCATGACTATGCTGTCAATTACTCTATATGCATCATGATACTACTGCAGCAGAGCACAGCTTTATCTATCATTATAATAATTTACATGATGTGGGACATAACGTTACTTCTATTTTGTTCATTGTCCTGCACAATACTTGCATAGTTATTTCTTACAGAGGACTCATTCACAACGGACACATACTTTACATCATGAGGCTGTTATCACTAACTTAGTAACGTTAACGTAAACTAGCACGCAGGATTTATTAGCAATCATTTTTACGAATTAAATTGATAAAACGACTCACAATTGACAGAATGTTTCTGTGCTGTCAGTGATTGGTGACCATGGATGTAACATTATGTTATACGACCCATGTAGGTGATAGCCAACAAACGTTAGCAATCGGGTAACGTTAACGTTATAACGTTAGCTAACAATAACGTAAGGTCAATTAATTTTGCTGAGTTGAAGTACCATCAGTAACCCAACTAAGACATTATTGTTGTTTTGAAAGCTTATATTGTACAAGCATATATATGTGGAGCAGGCGGTTTTACCTATCACCAGTTTGAAGTAGCTAGTAAAGCTAAATTAGCTTCCCAGCTAACTGCACTTACCAAAGTCATAAAGTTTATTCAAAACGTGTTCCAGAAACAGACTATCTTCATCTTCTTCTCCGTTTGTCTTTGAGTTCATTTTAAGTTTATGACACAAGTCGGAAAACAAAAATAAAGCGAACTTCTCTAGACCCAATTTAACGACAACCGCAGTTCAACATGAATGAAAACAAACTATGAACACGTGGGTGACACGGCGCAAACTGTGGGCCTTTCCGGCTGCCGTAGTCACGGAAATGCCAGTTGGTGTACACGCCCATGCGAAGTTCTTCAGATGCTGTTATCAATTAGAAGTATTTAATCAACTGGAAGTGTCAGATGGACAGATATTCGTGCCTTTGAAACTTCACCGGATGCAGCGTCTGTGTGTTTGTAAAGTGTGACAAAGTATGGCATCCAAAGCTGTTTATTCGGTATGTATTCTTTGCTTAAGAGGGCTAACAGTTAAGCTAACTTCTGTTATTTGCTGTAACACGTTAGCTCAGTTTACACTATTTGACAATTGCCAATTAAATTTAAACAAGTGAATGTCAACTGAATATGTAACAACAAAGCTTCGAAACACACTGTTGTGTTCTGAAGTTGACATGAATCACGTACATTTAATTGGGCAGTTTAATGTTTTGCTTAGCGTTTTTCACAACTAACGTTACAAAAGACTAAATTTCGATATGCAGGACATTTTGTTTCAGTGAAACCAAAGCTATTACAGTATTACCGTACCACTCTTGTGGTTTCGGTCGTCGTGGTTAATGCTGCTCTGCGACTGCTCTGTGTGCAGGATTTCCTACATTATCAGGTACAACATAAAAGCATTTTGATGCTACTGTACTTTGCTGTCACAGAAAGGTTTAGCCGAAGAGCTGTTGTTGCAGAGACTGCATGGTGCTCTAAAGTGTACACCATAGATTTGTCTGTACCTGGTGAGGTATTACTGATGTACTTAACCTGTGAGCGCATGCTACTAAAAGTTTTGCGTATATCCCATCAAATTTTGGCTCCTTGGTTCTCTGAATGTGTCATCAAAAAGTATATATAAAATAGTAATGCTTACAATGATAAACAATTTAGAAATAATGATGTTTTTGTTTTTGTAGCATAGAGACCCCATGCTGAAGAAAAGAGATGACTTTGAGGACATTTTGGAGGAGAGGAGGAACTCCAGTGACCTGAGATACGCCCTTAAATGTTACACTCCTCTTCTGTACAAAGGAGTGACGCCCTGTAAAGCCAGCGTGCTGAAGAGCATGGTGCTTCAGTCTGATCAGCTTCACTATGTCATCAATCAGGTAAAGTAGAGGTTGACTGACAGTAGGTTGCCATGGTTGGGGTGTCAAGATTAGTGTAGTTAGCATAAGTACTATTTTGTAGGGCTGCAACCAATGAGTACTTTCATTATCAACTAATCTGCAGACTAATTGTTTAGTCTATGAAATGTAAAGAAATAATAAAAAATGCTCATCACAATTTTCCAGAGCCCAGATTGACATTGATTGCTTCTTTTCTCTAACCAACCATCCAAAAAAACAAAGACTCTTCATTTATTATCATAAATGATATAGAATAGCAGCAGTTCCTTACATTTATGAAAATTAAACCAGCAATATTTAACATTTTTGCTTTAAAAAATGACTAAACCGATGAATCCATTATGAAAATTTTTGTCAGTTAATTTTGTTTAAATTTAATTGTTGCAGCTTGTTGTCTTTTAGCGACTCAGTGAGACTCTAAAAGACTGCTTTATCCAGCCATGAGGATTTCTGCATAGACATAGATTTCTGCATACAGAATTTAGCGTAACATTTTATTTTGAACTGTCAAGGTTTCCAAAGAGAACGGCAGGGCTATTGATGACGTCCAGGATGAGGCTTCGGCCATCTTGGAGGAGATGGCTCAATGTCTGCAGCTCAGCACCGTTCGCTTCTTTGCCTTCATGCTTTGCAAGGTCTTTAAAACCTTGTTCAGGAACATCTGTGTAAATGAAGAGGGCATCCAGAGGGTGAGAATACACACTTACTAGACACTTAAGTGTGAGTGAAAAGTTAAACACCGTTAACATGGCTGACACACACATACAAATACACTCCTTATCTTTTCTTTGCTTTGTTGTTAGCTTCAACAGGCCATTCAGGAGCACCCGGTCGTCCTGTTACCCAGCCACCGAAGTTACATGGACTTTCTGCTGATGTCATACATCCTGTACACCTACGATCTGGCTCTGCCTGTTATCGCTGCCGGCATGGGTAAGCAAAGAAAAGAACGAGAGTGTAAACACTGAGTTACCATATATATACATGCACATGTACAAACTCATAACTCGCATAATGTTCAGTTGTTGATGACTCTTTGTTAAGAGAGCTGTTTATTTAGCATGCTGCAGAGTACTGTGGGTGTAAACTGCTGTATATTTAAAGGCACACTATATGGACAAAAGTACGGGGACACCAACACATTACTTTTATGAATTCCCATTCTAAATCCATAGGCATTAATATAGAGTTAGTCCCCCCTTTGCATCTATAACATAGAGCTAGGCAATAAAACAATAACAGTAATTATTGCTATCATTTTCCTCAAATGTAACCAATGTTCAATAAATGTTTGTGGTAATTCATTTCAGTCACGATTGAATCAGCACTTAATTTTTTTGTAAGCTATGTATTTTGTTGAGGAAAAGGGCTGAAAAAAGATTGTACTTATTTTTACACTTTATCTTTATAGTTGTTAAATATTCTACCTCAGATTTGTGAAGTGATCCACTGTTTGGCATCAAGTGTTTGTCATGTTCTGACCATAAAGAATAGTTTAAAAACACAATTAACCACCTGGTTTCATCAACAAAATCAGCCTTTTAATGATTTTTTTTTGTTCCCATATGTCTGTGGGAATTTTTACACTATTTGTGAGGTGTTGGACGAGAGTTCATCCCAAAGGTGTTCCAGTGTTTCCCACAGAATGATCGTGTAACTGTGGCAGTGGGTACGCAGCATTGATATGGACTACCAGCTATTTACAGCGCGCTAGCCTCGAAAATCCAGCTGCATTCTAACATTCTAACTTAACTCTCCTTATTAGCTAGGCTCCTTGCATGCTGACTAATAACGTTTTTAAGCTGGGTCTCCAACATTGACAGCGTTCTGTTGGACGTGAATGCGCTATGGCTCTCTGCAATCAAATCCGATTTTAAATAGGCTTAGTAAAAATATCGAAAATCAATCTGTGTTGATATTGTGGAAAACACTGTGTTCCATAGGGTTGAGGTCAGGGCTCTGTGGGCCAGTCAAGTTTTTCCTCACCAAACTGGGAAAACCATTTCTTTATGGAGCTGGCTTTGTCCTTGGGGACATTGTCAAATTGAAAGAGGAAAAGGACAAACATAAATTGTTGAACCAAACCATGAAAAAGCAGACCCTTGCAAAACTATTAGGACAGTACTTTTGTCCATATAGTGTATTTTCTAATACAGTCTAACTGGGGGCAGAATATTAGCAACACTTTTCAGAAGTGCAACACGGTTCGTATGTCCCTGCAGACTTTATGGGGATGAAATTTGTTGGGGAGATGTTGCGGATGTCTGGAGCCTTTTTCATTCGGAGGTCATTTGGCGGAGACAAACTGTACTGGGCTGTCTTCTCGGAGTACGTCAAGACCATGCTCAAGGTAAGGGTGCTGACATTTGTTGCGGCCATATAAAGTTTTTGAATAGCCTGTTTAATTGGTTCACAGCGCCCAATGTAAAAGAGGGAACATGACCCATACAACTTTTTTGATATTATTATTTGTTCATCTTTTAGATGTAGAAAAGAGACTTTTTTGATTTTCAAATCTTTGTTTTTCACTTCAGAATGGATTTGCACCAGTAGAATTTTTCCTGGAAGGGACCAGAAGCCGAACGTCCAAGTCTTTGACTCCAAAGTTAGGTAAGTTACGAGAAATCCACAGGTCACCTTGTCAATCTTCTGCGGTCAGATGTTTGATGAGACCCAGATCAGATCCTGTGTTTTGTCTTTCTATTTCTCCTGCCAGTACGTTACAGAAAGTATTGTACACTAAGTGAGTCCCAGCAAGTATTAATTAGCAAAGTCAAAATATCTAGTATATTTTCTATCATAGTTCAACATGGTTCTGAAAATGTTCCCAGTTTCCTGTGGTGCACCTTACTTTCACTGATGTGACCCATTTTATTCTAAAAAGTTCTTGTCTTTCTGTCCTCATCCAGGTCTGTTAAATATAGTCATGGATCCATTCCTTAAAGGGGAGGTGTTTGATGTTAGCCTGGTCCCAGTCAGTATCAGCTATGAGAGGATCTTGGAGGAGACACTTTATGCCAGGGAGCTGCTGGGTGTTCCCAAACCCAAGGAGTCCACTTCAGTGAGTCATTAAAACATCTGACTTGTTTATTAATTATGAATGGAAAATGAAAACACATTAACTGCTAGTTTAGGGTAAACAAAACTTACAAAATCTTGATATCAAAGTCAAATAAACGCTAATTTGGAGTGCACATCACTACATCTCCCTCCTGTGTTCATCCCTCCTTTATAGGGTCTGTTTAAAGCCAGAAAGATTCTCAGTGAAGACTATGGCAGTATTCATGTGTACTTTGGTCAACCTGTGTCTGTTAGGAGTTTAGCAGAGGGCAGAGTTAACCGCTGCCAGTTCAACCTGACTCCAAGGTACGGCGACTAAAAATCTCATTTTGCACTGTGTTGTTAACACAGCATGTAACTGTCAGTAGAATACACAGTGCACCATGCAGAAGCAATAATATGATGTGTTTGAAAATTCAAAACATGTACTAACTGTAAGCTTTCCATGTCCAGACACATCCCCAGCAGGCCCGGAAAGGATATCAACAGCTTTGTGAATGACTCCGCCTACAAGCTGGTGCGGGCACAGGAGGAGAACATGGTCCTGAAGCCGTGGGTCCTTCTGGCCTCCCTGCTTCTCCAGAACCACCAGCAGAACCAGGTGGTGGGACAGAAACAGGGGATAGCGCTGGACGAGCTGACTGATCAAGCTGTGTGGCTCAGGGACCTTTCCCGGCAGTACGGAGCCTTCCTCCACTGGCCTGGTACAGTATGAGCCCAGTACAGTCACACTGCTGGCTCTGTGTGTGGGCCGACTAACAACAAGATTTAAAATAGGGTGTTAAAGGGGCAAATAGTCCTAAATGCTAGAGAGCATTAGCAGTGTAGAATTTGTGAGGCTAATTTCAATATTGAAATGTGAGATCAGTCTGATCATGAAATATCATAGAATGTCTTGGCTTTTTTTAGATATACAAACAATTTGAAATTTGACTATTAAAGAGGTTTGTAGGATTGATGTTACTGAGGCAAGACATTTAACAAAGCAAATGGTTACAGCATATTACTCAAGAAATTAAATTAATATAAATAATTACTATAAATTGAAAGACAAACACTTACCTTTATGCTAACAATTAGTGGAACTGTGAACTTGGTATATAAACTGCAGTGACAATAGACTAAATAAATTAAATATCAGAATTTCTAAAAAGTGTATGTATAGTGTATAAAAAAGTCAAGGGTGAAGGTTATGGTTGAAACGGTTTGTAGACACAAACAAAATTTATTTCTTGTAAAAACAATAAAGTAGAACCAAAAAAGACAGAAGCTTAAACTTAAATCCACAGGCTCTAAATATGGAGACATAGCATAGATGGTGTGATTAGATTTAGATCCAGACCAGCTCACTCATTTGCACACTGATCAGTCAGAGTCCCTTTTGTTTTACATACAGCTGACATTCTTCTTTGATGGGAGTTCCAGTGAACATATCACCATCCCTTTCTTCTTCTCTTCCTCAACAAGTTATGTTTATTTGGATTTTTCTTTCTCTCCTTCAGACCACATGTCTTCATCAGAGGTGGTTTCCTCCAGTCTTTCCCTGCATGGAGGTCTAGTGAGGATCTGTGAGGGAAGAGTCCAGCTGGCAGTGGAAGAAGGTTTGTTTGTGTTTCATGGTTTGATTTCAGTTTATCCATTTTTATTCCATGAAACATTGGGGCAACTCTACAAAGTAAAGTTACATACACACAGAGCAGCGTATAGTGCAGTGTTTTCAATGCACATTTCCTTTGATTATAAGTAGTTTAGCTGTGCTAAGCATTTAAGTCAAAGGTGAGATGGGGCGAGATGGTTTTACATTCTGTCCACCATTTCATGCAAATGCGTGTATAAATGCGTGTGTAATTAATGTAATGTCTTACAAACCATTTATTAAATTATTATATATTTCTTATGAATGGCACATAGGTTAAAGTAAAGGATGCAAGAAATGATAAAAAGAAACTGTTTTGCTGTCTTCTGACTTTAAACTTTGTTTTGTAGCAGGAGGACAGACTGTGCCAGGGGGGCCTCACAGCATCGTCACTCCAGAAGAGGAGCTCTTGAGCCAGGCGGTCATCATACTCTCCTGTGCCTCCTACAGGAACCAGGCGCTGCACGTCTTTCTCCGACCGGCTCTGCTGGCATCAGCCATCCACACTGCCTCCTCTAACAACAAGCGTAAGACTGACATTGCTGTTTACCGGTTTAAATGTGTTGCCGTATTTCTGTTCTTGTGTATAAAAATACAGCCCAGAGAGAGAGAGTAAGAGTGAGAAAACCTCAAATACGTTTCACATTACTTTCTGTAATATATTTATTTAATGTAACTTAGTACTTGATGAAACAGTTTCTATAGACAATTAGATGAATTCCTTTCATAGCCACTGCATTATAGGTGGTATTCATGTGTAAATATGTGAAACAGAAAGGCACAGAAACTCCATACATACAGTAGATTTTTGTGTCAAGGATTTCAACACTGGCTGAGCTCACCCTTTTTTTTACACTAACAATCCACCTATTACACAGGTGTTAAAGTACATGTTTGCAGGTTTCCTGCTTGTTAATCATTGTGGGTTTTTTTTTTTTCCAGAGGAGGTCTTCAACAGTTTCAGCTTCATAAGAAATGTGTTCTCTAATGAGTTCATCCTTTGTCCTGGAGCTACAGTGCAGGTGAGAAACAGCATTTATACACTATATATTACCCTGTAGTAAATAAACTATTCTATGGTCATTCAGACATTCAGTACTCACGTTGTGTAGGACTTTGAGGAGGCCTGTTACCTGCTGGTGAAGACTGGAGCTCTGCAGGTTACCCAGCAGGAGATTCTGGTAACAGAAAAAGGACACAGAACAGTGGCCTTCCTCACCAGCATGCTAGATCCCTTTTTACAAGGATACCAGGTGAGCGAGACACACAGTAGCTTTGTAAATGTTGGTTGTGTCGTGTGTGTGTGTGTGTGTGTGTGTGTGTGTGTGTGTGTGTATATAGAAGGGTAGTTGTGTGCACAATATATTCAGTTAAAGCAAAAACAGAGAGTGTATGCATATTGGAATAAACCTCCTCCTTTTATTAGACGATGTTTTAGTTTTAACATTTCATTAGGCCTGATTAATTCCCGGTAGAGCTGAAATATTAAGTTCCTTATTTCATGTTTTGTTACAGACCAGCATTCGCTGTTTCTAATTTGTATCAAATATTGACAAAGTTTTACTGAGTCAATGGGATAGCTTCCAGTCTTTTGTATAAACGTTAAAAAAGCTTAAATGTGAATGATCTGTAAGTCTAACAAAGCATTATTTTGTCGTCTTATTTTCACAATGTGATGGTACTGCATGTCCAGTCTTTAATTGATTCAAAAAAGTATTACATCATGAATCTGCATGTATCAAACCTCAATATATTTATATCCTTAGCATGAACACCAATTAAAGTACATGCAAACATTTTTCTCAAATCACTGCTCTAGAGGGTACTGATAACTTATTATTAATCATAATAACAATGTGTCACAGGTGTTGTTCCGGTTCCTGTGTGAAGAGGCCACTGACACTCTGACAGAAAAACAGTTTATTCCTGCTGTTCGCAAGTTCATCATCAAACATCTTCTAGCAGGTTTCTGTCTTTAAAAGTTTCTCGTTTGTTAAATGATTTCTGCTTGTGTTTTTACCTGCTAAATGTACTGTGTGTTGTTATATGTGTGTAATGTAGGTAGACTGCGATACACCGAGGTGTTGTCGTCTGACCTCCAGAAGAACGCTCTTGCAGCTTTGCTAAGACTCGGTGCTGTACGGAAAATCAAAGGGTAAGTTGGTTTTGATCATCTTTGTGTGTGAAGGCTGACACAACAGCCAACCATAACTGAAATAACCTCAAACACAAGCTAAAGATTAAACATTATGCACTCTGCCCTTGCACTCACTGCGCTTGAGAATGTGTTAAAATGAGCTGTCTCTTGCTAGTTTCTTCTACGTTATGTACCCTAGCTTTAACAGGTTAGTTAACTATAACTACCAGAAGCCCTAAATAATTTAAATACGCACATACGGTATGCAGTAGGTAAGTAGGTATGTTGATACACATTAATGTTAGCCTAATTAAAAATTTTATCTGTATGGTCGTAGTGGTCACATTCTGTAAACCATTATGGTTTTTGCTGCAGTTTACATTTACATTTATTCATTTAGCTGACGCTTTTATCCAATTGCTATACATGTCAGAGGTCGCACCCCAGATGTTGTTATGTAATAGAGCTGTACAACAAATGGATTAATTGCTTAGGAAAAATGAGTTTTAGCCACAGACCTTTAGTATTTGTCAAGTCAAAATATTTAGGCAAAAATTTAAAAAACTCTCTATGCTCAGAGCATTGATGCATATAAGGACAATCCCCCAACCGCCACCTCAAAAGAAAAACTGAACACAAAAGAAACTAACTTTGTGCCTTAGACCTTGGAGTTGATACACCCAAATTACCGAATATTACATTTTCTCTCACTTACCTTCCTTTCTTCTAGCCATTAAGGTTTGGGTTTTATTTACTGCCTCAACCCCAATACATCTGTGGTGATGAAAAATTACAGAAATCAACAACAGCATTTATTTCAACAATATCTTTTAACGCTGGATAATCCACAGAAAGCACTGTTGAAATGTTTCACTGGAATTCCAACTTACTTTTGTGCTGAAGATAATCATGCACTGATGTTTTCACTTCAGAGTGGAGCAAGGGACTTTAAAGGTCAACAAGGTGATGGTGAACTCATTGGAAGACACTCTAGGTAAGAAACAAGCTGTCAGATGGACCTTAAACACCCAGCAGGAATAAATAGTGTTTTGGTTCAGTCTCCAGGCCTTTAAACCAATCTAAAATTTGTATCTTTGTCTAGGAGGAAAGCTCCCCACTCAGAAAGCTGTCATTGCCCGTCTCTAAGTCACCAACCTCATTAGTGGACTGTCTCAGCTCTTTGCTCGGTCGGCCCGGGTGTATCCCACAGGCAGTCTAAGCTATCTGCTTTCTATGAGAGATGAAACAAAAGAGTTGCCATCCGGAGACGGCTCACCCTCTTCTTTATTTTATTTTCTTCTCTTTATTTTCTTTTTCTCTTCACCTCTTTCCATCTTCTATTAAAAATCTCTTATATATGTACATAAAACCACCGGCTCAGTAAGGCCTTTGAAGGTATATTGCTAAGCTTTTTGGCTCATTCTGAATAACTGACCTTTTGCTATGAGCAGCCTTTATGAAAGCTTCTGAATGTGCCTACTTCACTCAGGATAGTAGCCGTTCTCCATTAATGCATTTGATATGTATCCTCTAACACTCGTGTGGTTTGTCTTTGTGTTATTTTCAGTCTGCTTTTTCATCTGAGCTTCAGTCTGTCATCCGTTCATTATCTGTGAGTGTCTTTTTGTGCTGTCTCTCTTCTTTTGAGAAGTTTAATGAATTTATTCATGTGTTGTTGTGGTGTGGACCTATATCTTCACTCTCGTTTGAAGCACTGCTTTCTCTCTATTTTTTTTGTGAAACATAGGTTGTTAAAAATGGGCAGATGAGAAGATTTGGATGGTCACATATGAATACATTTATATATAATATATTGGAGTTGAATTTGCCACAGAGCCTAGGCCTATATCAAGAATAGCTTGTACCGGGTGTCCTTGTTTGATTTAAACCACCCTGGTACAAGTTTTCCACCTACCCTCAGGTCTGCCACTTCTGCCAACACTCCGAGCTTCATGGACAAGCAGTACATGACACACAGTTGTTTACACAGTGGAGATAATGCTACAAGTATAATGTCAGTGCCAGACTCCTTATAAACTTGCAGTTAGTAATACTGAAGCACTACCAGCGACACCAAAGTAATACGTTTGACATTTTTCTTTACTGTTTGAAATAATTTACATGTTTTTTTTTCATGTTCTCAAGTCTAGAAAAGTTAGTAAAGTCGCTTCATAGTTCACACAGATTTTATTAAAAGTCTGGATATATTGTTTAATTAAGGCTTTATTTATATTCAATGCGATACGCATTTGAAATGTATTTTTGTTACAAGGGAAGGAAGACAGGGCAAAATAAAGCAAAATGTGAGGAGTGGCTGTAACACAGTAACTTGCAGAAGAAGAAGGCTATAAAATGTCATTGAAACAGAGTAATAAACGATCAGTCCTTTAAAAAGAGCTTTAAAAGTAGCAGGCTAATGGGTGACTCAGGATTGCCTACTTAGCTGACATGTTGTTCAGAAGGGTGTCATTTTGTAGTAACCTCCCCTTCTCAAACAAACCCTTATTTTCAAGCTATTTATTTGGTAGTTGACTAGCAGTGTTATCGTGTCACCTTGAAATCCCATTCTAGTGCAGATTGGTGTTTTACAGAAACAGGCAGTGCTGCTTTTGGAGGTAGAAACCCCCCTTCATTGGTTGAGTTAAAACTCATGGTAGAACCAAACAGGCGCTGGTTCTCTGGCACTGAAAATGCTTTACAATGGTGCCAATATGATACCAGACAATACTAACACAGTCCATTTTTTATGTCTCCCATAGAGGAATCTAAACACATTTCTTTTATTCTGTTTCACAAAATGAGCCAAATTTCTCAAATGAGTCATTTTATGGCAACTTTTCGGTACTTGACACATGGTGCTACGGACACAGTTTGGCCGCCACTCAAAAAGTATTGGGGTTCGATAATCTATGCCAAAGCAGTGTTTACGTGGGAAAGCTGGTATTTGTCATATCTATCTATGGAAACCTAGATCAGCCTCAAAGGTGTCATTGTAAGTAAAGGGACATCATTTGCTTTTTGTTTTATTGACTCATCCTAAATGCTCATAACTAATGATACGAGTGAAGGTAGCCAATGTGAGTCTGATGCTCTTGCTACTTAAAAGCTTACACTTCAAAATGATAAAATATCACAAAATATTATAAATGCCACCTCTGATTTCTTTGATCGCCAAATGTGCCAGATACCAAAATTGTATGTTTTGGAACTTGAAACACTTTTTGTTAGGCTTCACTCGCAGAGGTTAACTCAACCAACAACAAAGCAGCTCTGCATCCAAGAAACGTTTGAAGATCTGCATGTCATCCAAAGTGCAAATGTACTGCAAGAGTGTATTTTCAGTTCAACTGTTACAATAACAGCGTTTATACTGTGTAATGTCTAAATATTGGACTAATTTGTGTGTGTGTGTGTTGTGTGTGCGCAGTCATGCGTATAACTATGTTTAAGTGTGTATGTGTTGGGTGAGGCCTTTTTAGTAATGACTGTACAAGCTGTTGAAATACAAAAAAAGTGTTTTGAAATACAACTTTCAGCCCAGATTTTGTCTTTTGTAGATAAACTGGATCAGGGCCAACTTGCCCTGAGTGATTAAAATTCAATATGTCATCCTTTCACATCTGATGTTTGTTGGATAGTCAAACCTGTTGTAACAGACTGCTGAGAGAAACTGTTTGAGTTAAATTGATTAAAAAATGACGTGATTATATTTAATCATGCTGATGTTGTATTATTACTGATGAAAGTAACAGACATTTTGAGTTTTATATACTTTAAACTTGAATCTTCTGGTCCATAAAGGCTTGTCTCTCCCTGTCTGAGTGTTGAAGCACATGGGTACCAATCCATCCACGTACTTCTTACTGGTCATTGCAGGTTTCACACAACATAGAGACAGTTGGGTAACTTGATTGACTTCTGCCAAAAGTCTCTGTGTTTAAGCTGCAGAACAGCAGGTGTGTTGCTGTAGCGACTAAATGTCTTGGAAAAAGGAACATTTAGTAGATATTTCAGTGATTTGCAAGTTGAAAGTGTACACATTGAGACTGCCAGTGATTCCTGAGAGGGGTCCAGGAAGCCCCAATGCTTACATAATTAAAGTTTTCTCATCCTAATCAGACTCCAGCAAGGACTTGTGCTGCGTTTTAAATCAGATATTTTTCTTTGGATGTTTAGTATGCCATAAAGCTGCCTTTACTAAGTATGTACTGTTTCTTGCAGTAAGAATTCAACTGGGAGATACATCATAATATTGCGATTTGTACTTTGACCCTCTTAGATTGTGAACCAGACTAGCCAGCAAAGCATGTAGCCTTGCATACTGCAAAATGCGACCGGATGCAGAAGGGCATCCTGGAATTTTGTGGCATACTATGTAATGGGACATGAAATCTTTTTCTGGCATACTAAATAGAATGGTAGTATGGGTATGGAACACACCCTTAGTCTGACTTTGTCAGTCACAACTTTATGCAAATCCAGCAAGAAATCAAAGAAGAGAGCGTCAATGCTTTCTCCACCACCCTAACTCATTGCAAAACAGGTATGACCCACTGACTGAATAAAGTGTTAATACAAATTTGTGAACCCAGGGCAGCTTACCACACCACAAGCACTAAGGCTAACTAAAACCTAAGAAATAGCTCCCAAGCCACTGCTAGACAGAGGGCTTGAAGAAATATTGCTAACTCTGCACCAGATAAGTCAGACCCCATTCTGATTGGGAACACTGTAACCAAGAATGAAGGTAGATTGAAAATCTAAATATCCAAATAACATTATTGTTCACACTGGGTCTTTTGACATTCTGTAAAGGGAGACTGGCTCAGATCCTGAAAAATACTTTTGCCTGCTGCTGGAGAAACTGAACAACTGTATTAATTACAGGACCCTGAATACATTGCTGACATTGGTGTGCCTCACCCATGGGATAAAGTTTATTGACATTTTCAATGTCTTTTGGAAGTGTACAGTCCACTTTTAACCTCATCACCACATCACCCAAGGCATTCAGAGCATGTCTCTGTCCCAATCAGGGATCCAACATCACATTAACTATTTTTGAGGTGAGACTTGGCTAAACAGCCAAGTGGGATAAAATGTTTGGAGGCTGGTCCTCCAAACTTTTTATCAGTCAGACAAAAAAGGAAAAGAGGAGAGATTGCAGCCATTTTCTCTACACAGATTGTATGTAATGAGATTGACCCGGGTGAATTTACATAATTTGAATATCTTGCTCTTGAGCTCAAAGCAGAACTATCTGTGCTCATCTCTAATTTGTATCGGCCACTAAGATCTTTGCTGTTTCTGCAGGAATTATCAAAGCTAATCTCACTTGGCATCACTACATATGGCAGATTAATCCTGAATGCAGACCTGAATTTTCATTTCAAGAAAAAGAATGTTTTCAAAGCTGTGAAGCTTGCAAATTTATAGTAAATGAAGCCATTCATCAGCATGGCAACATTATAGATTTAGTGAAAACAACAGGGTTAAACATTGACAATGTTTCAGTATTAGGATTACATTTCTCACTAGCACTGTGTGTTGTTTGATGCCAACTCAGTCTTAACAAAGACTAAAATGGAATTTCTGGTTTCAAAGGTCCCAAATATAAAATAATTTGAGTCATACAGCTATGACTGCTCTCACATGGAAGAACATTTGAACAATGCCTTGCTTTAAATACTGTTTCTCCACACAGTGTGAATGAAATTAAGAGAACATGTTGAGCAGCTGAAAGAAAATGCAGCAAAATTAGGCTCACAGTTTCCAAGATTATTACAGAGAATGCTGGAGGGAAACTAGAATATTCTTCTCCACTAGCCAGCTACATAACTTGCATTGTTCTTCAATAACAAATAATTTCAGTTAGAGCCAGTATTGCTGCTTATTTAAACACAGTTGACGCCAGCAAATTGTTGTATTAAATTAACTAAGCTTTGCAAGACTGTTACTCAGGGACTACCACCTCATGTTTTGACCCAGCATTTTTAAGCTGGTGTTCTGTAGTGTCATGTCCTGGAAATTATAAAAACATGTCTTCAAACAGGCATCTTCCCTTTAAAACAGCTGTTGTAAAACCTTTACTAAAGAAAAACAACCTAGATGATTATTACCAGCTATAGGCTGATAACCAACCTTCCATGTAGCACTAAAACTACTCTCAAATCTACTACTACTACAAATCAACAACCTCAGACTAAACTCTGATGAAAATGAGCTCTCAATTATTGTCCTCTTAGACGTAAGCACAGTGTTTGATACACTTGAGCACGATATCCTAATCGTCTAGGAGGTCTTTTTGACTGTGTGTTAAACTGGTTCAAAATAGTCAAAAAAACCCACATTTGTTTAAGTCGGTCTTGGAGAACATGTGTAACATCACATATGTTATGGGGTTGCACAAGGTAGCTGCCTTGGTCTATTATTTTTTTTCTATATATATGCTGCCATTTTGGTGACATTGTTAAAGAGCACAATGTATGATTTCATAGTCATGCAGATGACATACAACTATACATCTCTGCTGAAACAAATGATGCTGCAGCTATTAAATTAAATTTCCATTACTACCTGTCTTTTGGCAATACATAAATGGATGAGAAATAATTTCTTCAAGTTAAACATGGACAAAACTGAAATCCTAATAGTCTGCATAATAGTACACTAAAACAAAAAGAGAAATACTGTTTAATAATCTGGGGGTATAGAGGTTAAAGGTCTTGGTGTTATGATTATGGTGTTTAGAATCAGATCTAAGCTTTACATCCCACATTAACAAGGTGACATAAACAGGCAAACATATTTTTCCACCATAGAAAATACCTAAAATTTGGCTATTTATAATTAAAAAAGAACCTGATAAACTAATTCATGCCTTCATTTCAAGCTAACTCTATTACAGTAATGCACCTTTTGTTGGCCTCAAGAAAAAAAAATGCTGAGAGACTTCATCTCATTTAAAACTCTGTAGCTTGTCTATTAACCACAACTGTGAGGAGAGAGCACATTAGTCCAGTTTAAGCTGCTCTGCACTGGCTTCCTGTAACATTTAAAATTGATTTTAAAGTTCTCTTACTTATATACAAAGCCCTTAATGGGAAAGGACCAAGCTATATTGCCATCTTCATTCTTAACTATTAGCCTTCAAGAACACTGTGATCATCTACTGCTGGTTTACTGGAAGTTCCCAGAAACACCTGAAAGAAAATTGGGGATGGAGCCTTTATCCATTGCAACTCAAATCTATGGAACACATTACCTTTAGATATCAGAGAAGCTAGCTTGGATTTTTAAAAGAAAGCTAAAAATGCATTTTTTTCACTTTAGTCTTTAACTAGCTAGGGTTTTCCTGATACAGGCTGGAAAGTTCTTGCACTTTGCCTTGTTATTATGCACTGCTGCACTTCTTTTACAATGCTGTATTTACTTTATTTTATGCATTCAATGTATTCTATTTTTAAAGCTTTATTCTTACTTTTATTATCTTGAGTTTTATTCTCCATCTTATTTGACAGTCATTATGGCATTATATCCATTTTTTAAATTCTTGTGGCGTTTTTTTTATTATATATACTTCTTTTTATTATTTAAACTTAACTATGTTTACCAGCTAGTCACTCACTTTGTCTATTTCCTCTTTGTTTTGTTTTTTGTTTTTGAGAGCTTTTTTTCCGCTGCAGCGGTTGGTAAAGATGCTGATGAAGGCAGTGAGACTAAATTAAATCATTAAAGTTGCTGGTCATAATACCATCCCAAATAAGCTGAAAGCTAAAATGTTCTGTAGAGTAGAGGGCATCTGCAGGGTCTGGCGAGAATTCTTTATGAGTGTGTTACTACATGCCTGCAACACCTTGCATTTTATACACATTTAAATTTGAAGTATGTCCAAACTAAACAGTAAATAATTGTCACAGAAATGTTGCTGAAACAACAGCCATATGTCACCTGGATGTAAGAACTTTAAATGCCTAAACCAAATTTTCAGAAGCCCAGTTCTACCCTGAAAATCATCAAAACCATGCCTTTGAGGGCGTTGTTATAGATCCTTTTGAGTGAAAGTTCTCTCTACATCAGTAGCTTAGACCTTTTTGACCCTTGAAGACTTGTCAGCAGTTCAGTCAAAGAGTAATTTTTCCAGCTCACTCTTTCATTTGAAGGATTTTTAGAAGCCTTATGACGTGATGTGAGTATTTGAGTAAAAGGTGATTCAATTTGTGAGGATTGGGAGCCAAGTTTAGGAACCATTGTTGTACATTATCTGCCATGTGTTCCCAAATTGAAAATCACTGACAAATAATTGATCACATAGCATGGAAGAGCTTCTTTTGCATCACACATTCATTTAGAGGAGAAGGTAAAGCAGGTCATATTTAGCAGTGCGGGAAGAAATCACTACATATAACCAACCTCTAGATGTCAGGCTTGCCTCTCTGTGAGCTTTTTGTTCATGGCAGGTTGTTACTGTACACACACTATTTCCCACACACACACACGCACACACACAAACACACATACATACACATACAGCAGCATTTTTCATCATATGTTGTGGCTCGGCTGCTGAGTAAGAGACTGCTGCCAGCAAATCCACCACTTTCCATCCATATTGCCCTTTCTCTCATACTCACTCAGTCTCTGACAAATTATAGGTTCATCTAAAGTTGCCATACCAAATTGCTTATATATACACACTCCAGTCCATTCATCCATCCATCTACCCACCAATTTCCTCCTCCTGCTTTCTCTTCCTCTCCATCCATATCCTTCTCCCTGGTGGTGGTGTATAATAGTGTCAGCCACAGCCATATCAGCACTTTATCTGCTACATTATGACAAGCTGTATTGAAGGCACTCACATACACACCACGTACAGGAGGAGGGCATCACCCTAATAAACTACTTTCTGACCTGTAGCAACCCCAGGGAAACAAAAGCAGCAGACATCCACTGTTTTATGACCAGAAGTACAGTATGTTTACTTTTGTTCCTTTAAGTCTGGCCTGTGTTATTCCTTTACTCTGTGTTTGTGTGGTTAGGCGCTGTGTGCATATATATGTGTCACTGAGTGCACACTGGCATGGTGTTGTGCCCAGAGGGGTTTGTAGAGATCTATATGTAGGGAATTGATTGAAAGGAAAGGGACCCTGGTGTATAATGTTCCAGCAGTTAACCTTAGGTAATGATAGGTTGATGGATTCAGCTCATTTGCTCCAGCAGATCTTGTTTATCAGCGCTGTGCTGGAGGCGGAGGCATTTACATACAGTAGGGGAAGTTGCACTCAACGTCAAATTTGATGCCTGCCAGGGATCCCTCAAAAGAATACAGGAGATCCCAATTAGTACATATTTAAAGGTTTTCACAATCAAGCCAGATATAGAAAGGCTACAGGCGGAGCTGCAGCATTTCAGGATTCCCATCATGAAAAACACCTCTGCTGTATGTATTCTCCCCTCAAACCACTCATCTCATTCTTTATTGACAAGTTGGTGAGGAAAAGGTGCTCTGAGATCCCATCTTCATAAGTAAAAACTTGTCAAACCTCAGGAACTGAAATCAAATATCACCCTGCATTACACACAAATTCAACAGCGACTTCCAGCAGTTTAAAGCAAATTACACTTTCCAGCCTGAAATACCTTTAAGATGTCCTGGGGGAGCACAATTGAACAAAAAAGTGACTTCAATTACTCAGCTTTTTCTTTTTCTTGCTATTTTCCTCAGGTGTACTGGTCACTGAAGTTCCCACCTTGTTTAGTGCTTTAATCCTTAGTGTAACCACTTCCTTGTCAATGCTAGGACCATAGGGACAAATTATTTGATGTCTCACAGTAGAGTGAAACGTTACACAGGATGATTATTATCCATCCATCCATCCATCCATCCGTCCATCCATCTTCATCCGCTTATCCGGGGTTGGGTCGCGGGGGCAGCAGCTCCAGCAGGGGACCCCAAACTTCCCTTTCCCGAGTCACATTAACCAGCTCTGACTGGGGGATCCCAAGGCGTTCCCAGGCCAGTATGGAGATATAATCTCTCCACCTTGTTCTGGGTCCTCCCCGAGGCCTCCTCCCAGCTGGACGTGCCTGGAACACCTCCCTAGGGAGGTGTCCAGGAGGCATCCTTACCAGATGCCCAAACCACCTCAACTGACTCCTTTCAATGCAAAGGAGCAGAGGCTCTACTCTGAGCTCCTCGCGGATGGCTGTACTTCTCACTCTATCTCTAAGGGAGACACCAGCCACCCGCCTGAGGAAACCCATTTCGGCCGCTTGTACCCGCGATCTCGTTCTTTCGGTCATGACCCAGCCTTCATAACCATAGGTGAGGGTAGGAACGAAAATTGACCGGTAGATCGAGAGCTTTGCCTTACTGCTCAGCTCTCTTTTCGTCGGTACGGTAAAGCGAGTGCAATACCGCCCCCGCTGCTCCGATTCTCCGGCCAATCTCATGCTCCAGTCTCTCCTCACTCGTGAACAAGACCCCGAGATACTTGAACTTCTTCACTTGGGGTAAGGACTCATTTCCTACCTGGAGTTGGCACTCCATCAGTTTCCTGCTGAGAACCATGGCCACAGATTTAGAGGTGCTAATCCTCATCCCAGCCGCTTTGAACTCTGCTGCAAATCGATCCAGAGAGAGCTGAAGGCTACGGACCGATGATGCCATCAGGACCACATCATCCGCAAAAAGCAGTGACGAGATCCCAAGCCCACCAAGGCCAACCCCCACCTGGAAAGAGTCCGACTTACTACCGAGTACTCGGACACAGCTCTTGCTTTGGACGTACAAGGATTGGATAGCCCTAAGAAGGGCCCCCCTCACCCCATACTCCTGCAGCACCGGGACGAAAACCGCATTGTTCCTCTTTGATCTGAGGTTGGACAATCGGCCGAACCCTCCGTTCCAGCACCCTGGAGAAGACTTTACCTGGGAGGCTGAGAAGTGTGATACCCCTGTAATTGGTACACACTCTCTGGTCCCCCTTTTTGAACAGGGGAACGACCACCCCAGTCCGCCACTCCCACGCAATGTTGAAGAAACGTGTCATCCAAGACAGCCCCTCCACACCCAAAGCTTTTAGCATTTCTGGGCGGATCTCATCAACCCCTGGGGCTTTGCCACTGTGGAGTTGTTTGACTACCTCAGTGACTTCCTCCAGAGAAATTGATGAGAAACCCCCATCAGCCTCCAGCTCTGCCTCTACTAGAGAGGCCGTGTCAGTCGGATTTAGGAGTTCCTCAAAGTGTTCCTTCCACCGCCCAGTTACCTCCCCAGTTGAGGTCAACAGGGTCCCATCCTTACTGTACACAGCTTGGACTGTTTCCCGCTTCCCCCTCCTGAGATGGCGGACAGTTCTCCAGAAACACTTTGGTGCCGACCGAAAGTCCTTCTCCATGTCTTCTCTGAACTTCTCCCAAACCCGCTGCTTTGCTTCTGCCACAGCAGAGGCTGCGGCCCTTCGGGCCCGTACCCTGCAACTGCCTCTGGAGTCCTCTGAGACAACAAATCCCGGAAGGCCTCCTTCTTCAGTCGGACGGCTTCCCTGACCACCGGGGTCCACGGTGTTCGAGGGTTACCGCCCCTTGAGGCACCTAAGACCTTGAGACCACAGCTTTCTGCTGCAGCTTCAGCAATAGAGGCTTTGAACATTGCCCACTCATGTTCAATATCCCCAACCTCCACAGGGATGCCAGAAAAGCTCCGCCGGAGGTTTGAGTTAAAGATCTCACGGACAGGGGCCTCCTTCAGATGCTCCAGTTCACCCGCACTACCCGTTTGGGCTTACCAGGTCTGTCCAGAGTCTTCCCCAACCCCCTGACCCAACTCACCACCAGATGGTGATCAGTTGACAGCTCCGCCCCTCTCTTCACCCGAGTGTCCGAAACATGCGGCCTCAAATCAGATGAAACAATTACAAAATCAATCATTGATCTTCGGCCTAGGGTGCTCTGGTACCATGTACACTTATGCTTATGCATCCTTATGCTCAAACATGGTGTTTGTTATAGACAATCCATGACAAGCACAGAAGTCTAACAACAAACACCCACTCGGGTTCAGATCAGGGGGCCGTTCCTCCCGATCACACCTTTCCAGGTTACTCTGTCATTGCCCACATGTGCGTTAAAGTCACCCAGCAGAACTATGGAGTCCCCTACTGGAGTCCCATACTGCTGTTTGGTGCATATGCACAAACAACAGTCAGAGTTTTCCCCCCCGCTACCCGAAGGCGTAGGGAGGCGACCCTCTCGTTCACCGGAGTAAACTCCAACGTAGCGGTGCTCAGCCGGGGACTTGTGAGTATCCCCACACCCGCCTGGCGCCTCACACCTTGAGCAACTCCAGAGAAGAATAATGTCCATCCCCTATCAAGGAGCAAGGTTCCAGAACCAAGACTGTGCGTGGAGGTCAGCCCCACCAGATCTAATTGGTAGCACTCCATCTCCCGCACAAGTTCTGGCTCCCCCACAGAGAGGTGACGTTCCACGTCCCCAGAGCCAGCCTCTGCCGCCTGGGTCTGGTCTGTCAAGGCCCCTGACCTTCACTGCCACCCATGTGGCAGTGCACCCGACCCCTGCAGATCTTCCGATGGATGTAGAGGTGAGTGCCATGTAGCTTTTTCGGGCTGTGCCCTGCCGGGCTCTGTGGCAAACCCGGCCAAAAGGTGCTCGCCGACGAGCCCTCCCTCTGGGCCTGACTCCAGACGGGGACCCCGGGCTTCCCCCCGGGCAGGGCCTCTCCTCCTCTTATTTGGTCTACCATCAGGGGTCTTTGTGAACCATTCTTGGTCTGGCCCCTCACCTGGACTCACTTTGCCTTGGGAGACACTACCAGGAGCACTAGGCTCCAGACAACACAGCCTCCAGGTTCACCGGAGCACGCAAACCTCTCCACCACGATAAGGTGATGGTTCCCGGAGAGGATGATTATTATTTCCTGTAATAATAGATATGCTATGTAGGATAGCGAATACCATCTCTGCATATTGTTCCCCCCATAGCAGTGAATAAGTTAGGTGTTACTTTAGAGATTAAGCTTATATAATAGAATGCCTTGTTAAAGAAAAGATCTTAAAGAACCCCTTGTCATGTTTCAGATGACTCAGTTCAATCAAAGAGACATTTCTTCACTCATCTTCTCAGATGGTTTCATTTAAAAAGCTGTCTGAGGCCCAAAGAGGATCAATTATGTAATATTTAGCAAAAATGTCAAGTCTAAAATATGAATATTTTTCCATTTATCATCTCACGACCTCTCAGATTTGTGACCAGTTTCATTGGCCCATCCCGTAGGTACAGCCACTGAACAAAACAACTAAACTGAATAAGTAGTTCAAAGTAACTCAACCTACACTATACTTTAAATCCATTTAGTTAATACATATGTACCTGTACTTAAGTAGGATTTGTAAAGAAGTGTTTTTACTTAGGATCTAAATACTTCTTCCATCACAGTTATCTTTAAATTTAATTTAAAAAACGGTAACATTTTCTCACACACAGATATATTGTACATTGCTGGGATTTCTGTCTTCAAAATTCAGTTTTTCAAACAGAAGGGGGTTTTATATAGTGACTCTGGGGAACTGACCAACATTAATGAGTATTTTACTGTTTTTTTACAACTCACCTTAAAGCGTTGAAATTATCAGCAACATTAAAATGCATCTGACAACAGCATCTGTGCTATATTGCATTTATGTGCACATTCAAAATATTCAACATTTGCCTGTGTGGATGAGATCAGCTGTCTAGCACTGGTCACAGGTGAGACACTGAAAGCAAACAATACGTGTTAAGTGATATAATTAAAGTATTCTTATTTGACAATTATTGTTAATGTATGTCTCTTTTTCTATTCTATAACACATCAAAGATAAGCCCTTCTAAGATCAGCGATTAGTGCCGAATGAAAACATTTACATTTTTATGCATGGATCTAATATGCTGTGCTAATGCCTGCAATTAGCCAGAATATGATTTCCCATTCTGAGCAACGCATTTGCTTTAAACTTTAACATAAGAGAGTTCACCACACACACACACACACACACACACACACACACACACACAGACACACACAGACACAACATGCATACATCAGCATACAGGAGTGCCTCTATACATGTAGACTACACTTTATCAAACACACACACACACAAATTTCTTCGTAGTCTCTGTGGGATTCCATGAGCTGCCAGTCCTTGACAGCAAGATAAATAATAATCCTCTGATGGATGCTGCCGTGAAGTGAAAGCTCAAGGTAGATTTAATAAAATCCAATAGAATCTAATTGAAGTGGCATGCGTGTGTGTGTTTGTGTGTGTGAGCAAAAATGAGCGTCTCTGTATGTGTTTGCAGTGGAACTACCTTTGTAAATCAAAGTTTGTTATTTGGAGCAAGATTTTGGAGCATTAGATTTGTATTCACAGAAAAAAAAGGTTGAGTAAACACAGCTGACAGGTAGTCCTCTACAGGTACTGTCTGTTTTCTGTTCTGTTGATGTTTGTAATATATTTTTCAAATAGTTTCCTGTTCATTGGACAACCTGGCGCTTATTGTTTATGCATTGTGTAGTTTGGCACAACAGAAATCACACACTTAATATTCAAGTACATCTTTGTTACCAGATAATGTTGTGCACACATGAAAAGGGTTCATTTGTTAAAGGAACAGTTCAGTATTTTGGGAATACTTATTCACTTTTTTGCCAAGAATATTGCTTTGTCTGAAGCCAAAGCCAGGAAGCTTAGCTTAGCCTGAAAACTTGATGTCACTGCCAATAATCTATGGAGATCAATCCTTAAACAACAGTGTTGGATGGTTACATTTAATCTAGTGGCCACAACTAGAATTGTTATCCCTATAATTTGAACCATTAATACATAGGATACTTAAGTTCAAAAAATAAATTGACTTATATCAGTTAACCCCACCTTTTCAACTTCTGTCTTTTGTTTGACCAATTTCAATGTTTCAAAGAATAGAATAAAGACAAATCGTGACTATTACTGGTAGAGACATTTGAGAAAAGCATAACCACTGGGGTGTTTCAATGTAGATAATTATGTTTTGGGGTAATAATTTTATTTCAAGAATATTTTATTTATTTAAGAATGTTGGGTCATAAAGATGAAATTGCTTTATTATTTTCTTTCTTTCTAAATCAGAAAGAGTTTGTTGACAGCTGCAATAAAATGGCATTATTAACCTTTTTTTAATGGAATCTCACTTATATCCGACTTTAAGATTTATGTTTTATTGGCCTGCACTGTTTTCTGTTGACAATAAGAAATTCAATTCATAAACTGGTGAAGATAAGCATGATATAAACCATTCTGTCTGTAACCACCATAATAAGAATGTAACTCTCAATCAATTACGTTGCCAGCTATGATACTAAAAGCACAAGGAAGGCTGTTAATTAGACATAAAATCAACCACTAAAATTAACAATGGAATAAACAAATAGTACAAACAACCCCTGCATACTGCATCTAGCATATATGAGCACAGTGTATTTGGAGTTAAATCCACAACGGCACCTGCTAGCTTACAAGCATAAAGCGCTAAAGTCGGTAAAAAAACCCCCAAAACTCTTGTTGAGCTGTGTTTCCAAGCCAACATCCTGTCTGCTAGCAAACTGTGGCAGTGGCTCAGAAACGAAACCCATAGCCAAATGAACTTCTGCCATCCTCAGTGGGGTTTTTTAAGATTGTGAAAGGTAAATCTGGATCTAATTAAAATGACAGGATGGGTAAACTTCCTCTCTCACTCTCCACATTGTGAGTGCTCTCTGGGGCCAAAATAACTTCCATAATTATGACTGAATTGATTGTTGACTTTGCCTTCATGAGGCTGTGAGGAGGACAGTGCAGAACAGCTTGTGAATGTAATGTACTGTTTACTGTGTTTATTTCAGCAGTGCTATACACACAGGGCAGGAGAGTGAAAGGAGGTTTACTTTAGAGCTTCACTTTTGACCTTTGACTTCATAAATGTCCAGTTGAGGCATCACAGGTGAATATATATATACACACACACACACATATATATATATATATATATATATATATATATATATATATATGGCTGCACGGACCGGTGTTTACACTTTACAGCACACAATTAAAGGAATGCATGACTTGAGCGAAGGTGCTCTAATTTGCACATTTCTCATGAAATCTCACCTGAATGTGTTATAAACAACATAAAAAAGAACTGGCGCCTTCACCAGCACTGTGCGCCTGTCATCGAATGCTGTCAAGTTATGCCAGTACCACAGATTGGATCTTCAACAAATTTGAATACTATCTCCTTTCTCTGTTACCAGCTTGTATTAAAAGGAAGTTAATGTCCTGTGCTGTGTGAGACCAGACACTTAATTATTTCAGCCAATCTGTAGCAATAAGCTTTATACATTGCATACAGTCGCATGTTCTCCTAAAACTACACCAAGTTTAAGAAGTATAGCAGCTAATTTAAATGAGCCAATAAACTAGTAATGAGCTTTTCAATTACTCCATATTGTTTGATTGGAGTCTTTTCTCGTCTGCCAATCTCAATGGCTGATGGTAACACAGTTTAATGTGAACCGATTTGAAAGGAGCAACAACCACAGTCACAGCACCTTTTTGGCCAATTGGTCTGACAGCCAAATGCTTTATATATAAATATTTAGAGTACTGTATTTAGGTACAGTACAAGCTACAGTAATGGTCACATAGATTTAATCAGCAAATATAGCATAGAAACATTATAGAAAATATATATAAATATAAAGTTTCATTTTGGAAGGACTTCACTGTCATGAATGGCACTAAATATAAAGCTAGAGCCACATAGCAATTAGCCTAGTGATTAGCTTAGCTTAAAGACAGGAAGTAGGGGGAAAACAGCTGGCCTGGCTCTGCCCACTGTTCAAAAATCTGCTACCAAGACTTTAAAATGTACCAAATAATACATTGTTTTCCTTTTTGTCTCATTCTCAATCTGTGCAAATGCTGGGCGCAATAACATTCCAAAGTCTTTTAGTTTCAGTTTGTTTGTGAACAGATTAAACAACAAGATACATTAGTATTAGTGCTAGTAGCTGTGTTTTTGAGAGAGCCAGGCTAGCTGTTTTCCCCTGCTTCCTGTCTTTATGCTAAGCTAGAAGCTAATTGCCGCCTGACTAGCTATGTATTAAATGGGCATTAGAGTGGTATCAGTTTTCTCATCCAACTGGCAGAAGAACAGCAAAAGTGTGTTTCCTAAAATGTTCTAAGTGATTTCTTTAATAGAATTTCATAGATGTATTTTGTACTTCTTTCTGGGCTCACAAAACAAACACCAGCAGATGAGTGATAGTGAAGTCTTTACAGCAAACTTCATTACCTAAAGCTGTTATTTATTACTTAACTAACAGTACAACCAATTATAAAATGTATTTTTGGAAAAGCTCGATAAGATTGTATATCATTTAGATTTTCCAGTTATCTTTCTTGGTTCCATATCAGAGAACAACACGTTACCACCGAGGGAGTAAAGCGATGGAGCAGCATCTCATCAGCAGCACGGCATGATCTCTGAGGGTCTCTGACTCTCAGTCACACCAGCTTTCATCTGGATGCTGTCAGGCTCCTGCAGTGATGCTCTTGCCAGGACCAGAGAGCTGAGAGATGACAAGTTTGCTTTTGTTCCTGTGGATTTAATCAAGTGTTTTCCCAATGAAAGGTGCTGTGTATAATGGAGAAATCAGAGCTTTGCACATAAATACAAACTTTAGAGTCATGTCCATTTTGCAGCTATGTCTAATTTCCATCCTGGTACAGAGTGAAATATCTCAACAACAATTGTATGGATTATCACAAAATTTGGAAACACATCCATGGTTCCTAATGTGGTGAGCCCCTGAGTTTTAATATAGTGCCACTAGCAGGTGGATAATTTTGGTTCCTAGTGAAATGTCTCAACTATTGATAAGATTAACTGTCATTAAATTTGGTGCAGACATTCCTGTGTTAGGTACTATGATAACTTAGTTGAGGATATCATAAAATGTTCAACAATGAAATGTTAATGAAATTAATTGCTGATTTTCTTTTGTCAGTGAAATAATCATTTCAGCTATAATATTAACCTTTCTTTCAATCTCACAAAAACAACATGCAATCTTGACACACACGACTGCCAAGGATCAGAGGCAAACTTTGGACCTTCATTTTTATCTAGCTTTATAGAGCTGCTAGTGTGGATTAGCAATTTAAGTGCAAAGTGTGCAGAAAGGAACAAAATAGACAATAAGGTTGAGGATCTTGCTATTTGTCCATTTAAAAAAGCTGCACTAGGTTGTTTTGCACATTTGCAAAATCAAGTTGTGTAAAGTCAAGCAAAAACAGAAAAGTAAACATGTTTTCATTTGTATAGCTTTCTTTGCACTTTTTTCTTTCTGCTTTTATTTTCAAACATTACCATTTCACATGACTATTACTGCCAGAATTAAATTTTTACAAGACTTAAGTGCATGTAAGCGTCAGGTCAGAGCAGAAATATAAGGTTACTGACACTTAAGTAAATGGTGATGGTGAGGTAGACTGCAGACTAGAAACAATCATAAAAAAATTGGCACAACTGAGAACAAAACTGATGACTAAGCCTGCTTTTGCTTCGTTGCCCTGGCATGAAGTGTACAGGTAGTTTATTTGAAACATAGGGCTCACACCAACATGACTCACACAAAACACACACACACACATCCAGGGACAAGCATGCACACACACACACTCAGCAGCAGCCTGTCTGAACAGATCTGTAGTAATGTGGAGAAATGGGACTTTGTGAGAACAGAGAAGTGGCCTGCAATGTGGTGGGGAGAGAGGGGATGGAAAGGGGCATGACAGACATGAGAAGTTGTTAATACATTCCTGTGATATGTGGCCTGAGAACAGCCGAGTGGCACCTCAAAGAAAGACAGACAGTAAGAGAGAAAAAGAGAGATGCTAATACAAAGAAAGGATGAAAGAGATGGAAAGCAATCAGTGTGAAAACGAAAGAGAAAGGTTCAGGGAGCGCACTGGACGAGGCTGACACTTTGTCAGAGGCAGAGCTAGTTGTCAGATGGGCTAATGCCGCCTCAGTTCAAGTCCCTCTTAAAGACGTCAGATCACACAGGCAGATTGTCCGTGGAGGATTTGAGGCAGGCGCCCGCTGGGGGAGCTGGGAAATTGCATTTGCTGCCTGCTACAAGATCCTGATAAGAGCAGATTTGTTCTAAGAACGCAATGACAGGGCAAGGTTATCACAAAGCTGCCTGCCCTACTGCAGAGGAGAGGAGAGGCTTCCTAAAACTCCTGAAAACCTTAGACTAGACAACTTGAGACTCACAAGAAAACCCTATGGTGGAAACAAGGTGATGCTTGTCCAAAATATCCCCCACCTGAACAGGAAAGTGTGCAACAGAGTTGCAAAGCAAGAGCCGATAGTTGCAATGTATCTCCCTCCACTTGGATATGGAGAAGAAGTCAGCCAGAGGTCAGTGTGTCCAAAATTATTCTAGCACTGAGAATTTGCTGAAAGTTTTATCAGGTCTCTTCAAAGTTAATAGTTGCTTCTGCTCGCTGTTGACTGTGCACACAACAGAAATTTAAAGTTTCTTACCAAAATGCTCCCCAGGAATCACAGTGAACTTTTCTTCTTCAGTTGGTATGTTGACAGGCGTGAACTTTTGACTTTTTTATCAAAAAATATTGATAGTTTCTCATGCAGTTGCTCATCTTTTATTCTGAGGAATTTTTATGTCCATCCAAGCGGTGGAAATTCTCCAACTGCCAGTGACCTAATGTTGTCCATGCAGAAAAAGGATGAAGAACTTTTAATTCCAGTGAAAAATGTGTAGACAGCGTGTGTCTGTGTAAAAGTAATTTTGAACTATTTTGGTGTGTGCATCAGGTGTGTTCTGTTGCAGGAAGTCACTTGGTTGTGGTCTCTCTGCTGGAAGCTTTGAGTGTGTGGCAGTTGAGTGATTGTTTCTGGAACCAAGACAAGCTGATTATATACAAAGGTGACAGAGTGCTAGGAGGGGACTTGGTGTGTGTGTGTGTGTTTGTAATGTGTGTGTGAAGCCAGACTCAGAGTTGTCAGTTATTCCAAAAACAGACAAACCAAACACTTAAGATAATATAAAGAGATGTGGATGTAAGATTACTTTCTGTCGAACCACCTTTTGTCTTGCTATCAGAAAGAATGAGCGCTCCTCTAAATCTAAACACAGTTAAACAAGACAGTGAACAGTACTGTGGTAAACATGTGGGAGTATTCTTTTAAGGAGTACCTTGAGCCAAGTCAGTTACCAATCCGCTGCTCTATATGCAGCAGTGGAATGTAATGTATGTTTACTCAAATACTGTACTTCAGTAAAATTTTGAGGCACCTGTACTTTACTTTACTAGTTTTGTTATTTAATGCTACATAAATAAATATAAATCAATAAATAATTAATGATGAACTATTACTAGTAAATATTAAGTTTTGGTTAATGTGACTGCCTTTGTTATGCAGAAAAAGCACCAAATAATCACATGAAAATGGTGAACATAGTGGCTTTAATTGTTACTGTCGCTGGCAATAAATGTTCGATTTTAAATCTTTTTATTTGGCTGATTATTTTTGGATATTTTATGGAGTTGCATTTAGCCTGAAATATGATGCTGAAACAAAAATAGCTCTCATCACATCAATTACATTATTAAGTTTATAAATGCATTAAGTTGTTGAACTTTACCCTACACTGTTATGTAATGATAGGCTGTACTTGTGCTTCATTAAAGAAAACAACATGGATTAGTGTTTTATAAAAGCATAATTCCTAGATTTCTGTTTCTTTAATGTCCTGTTGTGTCCCTTTAAAACAGCATTATGTCTTGGAATAATTTTACCTTGCATGTGTGTGTCTGTGTGTGAAAGGAGTGACGGACAGGCCAGGTTAGTTCGGAGAAAGACATGTTATGTCTGTCTGACCGTCAGTCTGTTTCACGTAAGGGTCTGTCATTCTCAGTGAGAGAGTGAGCACTGGTCAAGAGAGAGGGAGAAATAGAGCAGCAAAGTAAAATTTCAAAGACGAATGTGTCGAGGTGTGAGCTTTGAAGGCTTAAGGCTGTCAAAATCTTAATCTATCTGTCATGAGGTCTCTGGACACTGGGCTTAAAGTTGGCGGGATGTTGGACTGATGTCATTTGGACAGCCAATGTCCCTCACAAGATATTTGCAGCTGACACTTTATTCTCCTACATAGGACTTTCTCCTCAGCATCCTCTGTAAACTGCATACAGCGAATGATGTGTATGTTTATGTGTTGCACAGGTGTAAATACATCTACGGCAAAATGAAACTTTAATAAACGTAATACAAGTCAAGAAATGGGATATAAATTGAAATATAAACACTAACAAACAAATTAGAGAGTGGATATGTTATAATGTATAATATATATGTGGAAATGTTCTAGATATATAGTTGTATATGTTTCATGAAATGTAATTGCATTGGAAGATATTAAAGCAAGAGTTGGCAGTGTATGTCAGAAGCAGTTTTGTTATTTGTGGAAATTGTCTTTACATCCAGACAGCAATCAATAAATCAAATTCTCTGGGATAAAAAGAGAAAGCATTCTGCTATCTGTGGCTGTCACAGGTCTGTAATAAGCTCAGACAATCATTAGTGCTTATATCATTAAAATGACACAGTTTGATATGACTTTGCCTTGCTGCATTACCCTGAAATTAAAAGTCTGGACTATAGTATACACTCACTGACCAGTTTATTAGGTACATCTTGCTAGTACCGGGTCGGACCCTCTTTTGCCTCCAGAACTGCCTTAATTCTTTGTGACATACTTGTAAGATCTGTGACCTGGTGCAATATCCTGCTGGAAGTAGCCATCAGAAGAAGGTGGTCATAAAGGGATGACTGTCACATTAAAATGATGCTTGTTGGTACTAAGAGGCCCAAAGTGTGCCAAGAAAATATTCCCTTCACCATTACACCACCACCACCAGGCTGAACCGTTGATACAAGGCAGGATGGATCTATGCTTCATGTTGTTCATGCCTAATTCTGATCCTACCATCTCAATATTGTAGTTGAGATCGAGACTCATCAGAACAGGCAACATTTTTCCAATCTTCTATTGTCCAGTTTTGGTGAGCCTGCGCGAATAGTAAGTTTCCTGTTCTTAGCTGACAGGAGTGGCACCTGTTGTGGTCTTCTGCTGTTGTTGCCCATCTGCTTCAAGGTTTGACGTGTGGTGTGTTTAGAGATGGTGTTCTGCATACCTTGGTTGTAACTTCTACTTGAGTTACTGTTGCCTTTCTGTCATCTCGAACCAGTCTACCCATCATCCTTTGACCTCTGACATCAACAAGGCATTTTTGTTCAAACAACAATATTTTCTTTTTCTCTAGAGATGGTTGTGCATGAAAATCCCAGTAGATCATCAGTTTCTGAAAAACCAGCCCATCTGCCATGCCACATTCAAAGTCACTTAAATCCCCTTTCTTCCCCATTCTGATGCTCGGTTTGAACTTGAACAGCAAGTTGTCTTGACCACGTCTACATGCCTAAATGCACTGAGGTGCTGCCATGCGATTGGCTGATGAGCTATTTGTGTTATCTAATAAAGTGGCCGGTGAGTGTAGTTCTGCACTAGAAGGCACTATTCATGTTAATGGGTCTGGGTTTCACTGCCTTTAATGATGGACTTTGGCTGGCATGAGGCCCCCATGTACCTTTTTTAAAGCACTTCTGTCAGATATATTGAAGCTTTCCAAAAAATCCATTTTCCAGTCACTTTTGGAACTTGAAGCTGCTGTTTTAAAAGTAGGAAACTTGCAGTTGCCGTAACTCCCAAATTATATGAACGTGGAATTATACTGGTCACTGACTGAAAAAGCATTCCCAACTTTTTATGATTTGAAAGTTACCGTCAGTAAGGGGGAAGGAAACTTTGGGATTTGGGAGATCTGGTGGATACTTCAACAAATTTGCGGCATGTGCTGTCTCCTAAATCATAGGCTGCTGAAGTCATACGAGTTTGATTAGAACAGTCACTCCACCTTTAGACGATTACGACTGTTGATGTGTGAGAGAGACAGGGAGATGGAGTGAGAGAAATCGGCAATCAGCAAAACAGCAGCATGAACAGACTCATGGTTTATTGTCTTGTCAAGGTGTTTGTGTGTCAGGTGTTTATGCCTATGTTGGATGTTTGCCTGTGCTTTACTTTGTGTGTGTGTGTTTGTGCATGCTGCAAATGTGTATGTGTGTGTGTGAAGTAGATGTTCTTACTGGGTGTGATTTAATGCCTGCGGAGGTAAATTAAATCATTTCTCAAGGCCTCTCCTGTCACAGAGAAAGATAACGCTGTCGATGCAACGTCATCTTCACAGCAGAGAGAGGAACTATCTGGTCTTGGATCAAACTGAACAATTAACTTTAATATGTAAATGATTCAGTGTGACCTTGATCAGGTTTCTATTTTTTTTTTTTTTTTAAGTTTCTGTCAACCACAGCAAGGATAACTAAATAATGTAAAAAGTTTTGATTTTTCTTTTTTTTCCTCATATTTTCAAAATCCAAATTTTTACCCAAACAGCGACCATCATAAGCTGTCATACTTATCATATTGGTATTTACATTTATTCATTTAGCTGATGCTTTTATCCAAAGTGACTTACAATTGCTATACATATCAGAAGCTGCACGCCTCAGGAGCAAGTGTCAAGTGAGCAAGTGGGGTTAAGTGTCTTTCTCAGGGACACAATGGTCTCTCACACCAAAGGCAGGGATCTTATCCATTGCGCCATCACCACCCATATGTTATTATATTAATGTCTTCACAAGTGGATTAGGAACATCCCATTTAAATATCTACACATGTAAATATCATGCAGCGATTACAGTCGCACAGATAAGACCTGTCTTGGTTTGGGAGAATTGGAGAATTTAAACATTATGACCAGGTATGCATATGTGACATAGTCAGAGGTGGAATTTAATAAAGCACATTTACTCAAGTACTTTCAAGTGGAATTTTGAGGTACTTGTACTTTATGTGAGTATTTCCATTTTATGTGACTTTTACTTCTACTTCACTACATTTCAGAGGAAAATATTGTGCTTTTTACTTCACTACAATCATGTGACAGCTATAGCTGCTGGTTTTCTTTTCAGAAATCCACATGTCTAACAATCAACTTCAGAGATTTTGCAAACACGGTGTCAGAGAAACAACCACCAGCAATGAAACCGTGGTGGATAAAGTGAAGTAAGTTAAGTGAAGATAATTCCAACACTACTTGAGTAGTCCAGTTGACCAGTAACCTCGTGTTCATGTAAGTAAGTGCAATAAAACCTTTGCGAGTAAAAAGCCAATACTTCAACTTCATCAATGCATAACAAGCATAAACATTTAAACATTTACTAAGCATGCATAATATATAGAGAGTAGTCAGTGACAAATATTAGTTTTGCTGCTCCAGAAACAACATTTACATAAAATTAGTGTTGTAGTACTTGGTACCGGTCTTAAGACCACTTATTGATGGTATTGGTCTCGTTCTCGGACTTGACTGCATTTGTACTCAATTTTGTCTTGGTCTTGGACATTGGGGACTTGGGATTTTATTTCAAGACCATAACTTTGGGAATATCAATAAATTGCTTTTACATTGTCAGATGTATTTGTTAACATCCTATCTTTTATTGGATGTAAAATGTATTGCTTCAAATCCATCCAGTAACCCTAATTAAAATGTGTTGTTCCGGTTCACCACTTTACCCCGTCCCCGCAATGGTCAGCATGGAAAAGGAGTGTTGAATAAGGATAGTTAAGTTGATTTCAGGACTTAGTGTTTGTATGTGGGTGTTTTAATGGGAATGCAGATCTTTCAGATCAATTTGAGAAGTACCTATGATCTTGTTCCACATTTTATTGTGTGTCATGTAATGTGGGGAACTGGTATTGGTCTCTACTCGGTCTCACCCTGTCTTGGTCTCAGCCCCTAAAACCTTGGTCTTGTCTCGGTCACGATAAACTCTGGTCTTGGTCTTGGATTGGTCTTGGTTTGGGCAGTCTTGACTACAACGCTACTTAAAATATTAAATTCTAATCCTGTTCTGAATTTATTTAAGTAATGTAACATTAATCTTGATTGTTTTGACAATTCATCTGTCTGTTCATCTGTTGTTGGTCAAGAGAGGTGACAATGCAGTGGAGAGGAGAGCAGAGCAGAAGAGGAGAGGAGATGCATGAGCACCGCAAAGCAGAGAATTGTAGGAGAACCATACTTTTGGAAGCTGGATAAACATCAAGTATGTCATCAAGGAGATGTTGGCTATGTTTGTAATTTTAAGTAGCTTTAGTGAGACCTTTTTATGAAGCTGTCATGATAATGAATAAAATCAATAAGAAATCGTGTTTGAGATGCTTTTCAAGAATTTCACACTAATTAGTAGAGAACAGCAAAGCTGAGTTGTGACACTAGCTGTTGTTAAATAGATGGAACCCTGTCGTGCTATAAATTATACTCTTGGCAAGTGACTGTAAAGTCACATCAGCCTCTTCGGGTGATTTGCTTAGCCTGTAGCCTGCTATATGGACTTTATGGCAGAACACTATGATTATTCTTAAGAATTAAATTAAACAATTTGAGAGAATGAAACGCCATAATACAAAGCAAATTTTATTTCTATATATTGTATATAAAATAATATTTCACATATTACACTATAATATTTTTAATTGTCTACGTCTTCTTTGTCTCCTTCTTGATAACAGCAGCCATCTCTGCTCAACACTTGCCAGTTTGCACCTTCCTTTCAAATGTATTAATACAGATGCTGTTGCACTCAAATGAAACTGCTTGTAGGCTTATTAGATGACATTGTATGTAGTAAATAAAGGTATTTGCATGTTACACTCCCATTACTTTGCACAATAAAATTAAAAAGCCCCAAAGTGCATATTCATTAAGACAAAAGTAGTAAATGAACACCAGGTGCTATCTTGCACTTTTGGAAGACATCATTCTCTGTGCACATCGTTAGTAGATCAGCTTACATGTTAATTTGCTGGTGATATCAAGTTTGCACATGTTTTTACTTACTCAAACCTTTAGTACATCTGGAATGAAGGTTTATGATGCCATGGTATATACTGTATGGTAAGATGATAGCTGTAAAATCCACAAAGCAGGCGCCAAGTTAAAAACAGGTTTGTCTTACAAGGGAATGAGTTTAGCTTACCTTTTTAATTCCTTTATGCGCACACACACACACACACCTTTCTACCTGCCAATATATCACAGCCTCTAGGTAGAAAGATTGATGGCATTAAATTGCTTCTATCCAGGTTTTTTATCAGGATTTACAGGCGTCGCTGTACCTAGAGCTTTCCAGCACCACTCTCTTCCATAAATCATGCCTTTTCACCTTACCACCACTCTTCACACACACACAGACACAGACACACACAGACATACACATGCTTTTGCACCCAAGCACACACAGCAGGTGCCACACACATGCACAACATACACATACAAATGTACACACATTTTGGGATATGGCTATAACAAGATGGATGACCTCCTTGCCGTCTGCTGCCAAAAGGAACCTTAAACCATACACACACACACACACACACACACACACACACACACACACACACAAATATAGCAACTCAGATGGAGCAACACATGTACATTTTGACTCTGTAATGGAAAATGTCAATCTCTGTCGATGGCAGGCCCTGGAAACGCAGTGATTCCTTACCTTCCACCCATCGCTCTCATTATAGGAAAATGTCACCTCATTTCCCAAGTACATGTTGCCTGATTAATTTCTGAAAAGGGGAACGAGAGAGACAGAGATGGTGAGATGGAGAGAGGTGGCATCTGTGTCCCAGAGACTGTCGATGGTGTTTCTTTGGGTAGAAAGGTTTCTGAGGCATAAAGTGGCTGTGTGTGTCCTCAGGATGCAACAAAGTGTCCTGGGGTCTCCAATGTTGCACATGCCTGGAATACTTTCACAGGAGAACCAACGCAACTGGTTGCTTTTAAGGCAAGGAGAATCACCTCCACTTCAAGGTGTTTCTGGATGGCCGATCTCCTCACCCTGTCTCTCAATGTAAATGGTCCAGTATGCTTCAACAAAAGTGCTTAAACAGCATCTGAAAGTGGTGTCTAACAATTTCTGTAACTTTCTGAAACTGGCAATCTAACTTTCACACCCACTTTATGCGCCAATTGACCATTTGCTAAGCCACACCCCCCTTAGTTACTGTTGCTAAGTCCGACAAATTATTGGACCTGTTGGACGGCACTGACACAGTGCTGCTGGTGTCTATAACTGTACTCCCTGGAGAAATATTGTGAGATCTCAGAAAGAAGCAGAAAGTTTTGCAGTTGCATTGTGCATTTGAAGGTTGTATTCAGGCTGTCAAACTGATGTAAAACAAATAAAGACAGAAGCTAAAATCTGTCACAGAGTAAAAGTGAACCACTGTATTTCCTCACTATTGAGAAAGAGGACAACGATTTTAAGGATTAACATTGTTCCTGTACAGCTGAGTATGTCTGTAGTCACTATTACAATCATTAAAAAGCAACAGTAGGGTAATATAACGCTACATAAGTTAGCTAGCTTTAGCAACAATCCACAGCCTATATATTTCTGGATTTGTTTTAGGTTTTGGAAAGTGAATAAATCAAACCTCTCATTTCAACCTCTGTGACTGTAACTATTACAAGTGAACCAGGAAAGGCGTTTGACCATATGTTGGAAAAATACAACAAAAAAGAAAGATAGAATATGGCTCCATTTGCATTAGAATCAATGATATGAATGTCTTCTAGAAGAGACTGTCTGAAAGTGTGTGCCATTGTTCCTATTTTTTAATGATTTTTTGCTTCTCTCTACGACAGCATGCTTTTCACTCTACCTTTGATTGTGACCATTTGAAACAGCTAGAAGCACTTTTGCCTTCTGATGTGGTTGCATGACATGGAGTACAAACTAGTTCTTATTGAGCACTTGCAAAGCACCTGCAAAGATTTCCACCAAGAGAAAATCATTTGAGGCACAATTCTCACTCTCTCATTTTAAATTCAAACCCTGAGCTCATCACTATAGGTGACTCTGAATGTAGACTGGAAAATCAAGAGCTTCAGCTCCAACCTCAGCTTCCTCTTTACCACCACAGTGTAGTGCAATGCCTGCATAACAACAAATGCTGCACCAATCAATGCCCATTAATCGCATGCTATATTTTACACCCATGCACGAATAAGATCAGAAGACCACCCTCCCAACCTGAAGAGAGAAGTCCACTATTGGCTGAGTATTATGACCTTAAGTTTGCATAATTTTATTGTACACCAACTAAATTGCACTTAGCTGCAAGTGGGTGGTGTGTGTGTGAAATTACAAGAAATTACAGTACAATGAAGTAAAAAGTACTAAATCAGCATAAGCACAAATGCAAAACAAACTGGATGCCCTCTGCTCCTCAAAACAACCAAGGGGTTCTTTCTTTAAAAATAACAACTTTGATGGAGGCTACAACAGACCCAGTTCTCACACCTGTTATAGAAGAACTAAATTGCCTAGACAGTCTGTATTCCCAGTACCCCCCCAACCTAGAAGCTAGTTGTTTCACTGTCAAGTCTGTCAGGTGTGTGCTCTGTTGCACAACTGACCATAGAGTACTACATCACTGCAGCAAGGGGATGTAGAGTCTACATCACTGCAGCAAGGGGATAAATTAAACCCCTGGAGGTCTGTAATAACAATACATTCACCTACTGTTATGCTAAACTAGGTTAAACATGTCACAGAGGTATCTCTTTTTGACCATCTACTATCAATTTTGCTGAAATTGTTATTTATCTTCTCATCTAATTATTTGTAAGAAAGCAGATAAAAAAATTTCACCCAAATCTTTGCTTTAAATGGTACCACTACTTGTAAAAAGAAGGAGTGAGAAGCAGGAAAGGAAAGAAGCCAGAAAAAAGATGAACCCTGACAAATGAGGTGGAGGCAAACAGGAGAGGCAGCGACAAGTGTTTTACAGCTGCTAAATAATTAGAATCAGATACAACAGTGGCATTCTCCCTCCCCGCCTGTCATAAACTGGATAATGCAAACAAATGACCTTCAAATTGAAAACTGCAGGACAACAATGGAGAGTGCCCTGTCTCATCAGTCAGACACACACACATAAACACACACACCTTAAGGCACGGAAAAGACATAGTTTACAATACAAATTATACTGTGATGACAGTCTAATTCTTTTCACTTTAAATACTGATTAAATTCCCCCTTTGCTTTTTTTTTAACCACCGTGTATCTTATGTGTCTGTGTGTATTTGTGTGCACTCGGCACAAAATTTTATATTGAATTACTGTACCTTCAATCAGAAATAAAGTTCCTGCTGCCTTGTTTTGAATACCAACATTTCAGCAGTTTTCCTGCAGGAGTTCTTATAAGCAAGAGTAAATATAACCTTCATAATCATTACCAGCCTAATGCTCCTTTACTGATGTTAATGAACATCATTTGGAGCTTCAATTGACCACATTGCAGAGTAAAATAGCTTCACATCTTCCAGACGTAAGTATGAATGTGTGGAAAGCGACCAAAATAATTGCTTGCCTGCTATCGTCTCTTAAATCTGAGATTGTTTCCTATTCATCTGTCGAGCTGAAAAAAATTTACTGAGGTAATATGCTAATGAAAATAAATGAACAAAGAATGTAAGGGAGGCAGTGGGGATAAAAGAGGGGAGGCAGAACACTTAACCTTAAGCAAAGACCTTGTATCTACTGTACCAGGAAAACCTCTCAAGTTCTGTGGAAATGTAGTTTGGTTGGCAAGTGCACATGATAACTGCCACCTATTTCCTGGAAAAACAGCTAGAATAATATACCCAAAATAAATCAGTAATAACTCCTCAACGATTAGGCCAAGATGCATTATTATTATAGTCTCCTTTGACAGGTCAGTAGCTAAGGAATGTGGATCAACTGTAAGTGAACCTATTTATTTTTATATTTAAGAGTAAATGGATTAAAGGAAAGTAAGATATTTTCATCCTCGCCTGGTATAAAATCTATATTTTAATAGCAATATCACTATCAAAACTATCATCAATATAGATATCTGAATATCTTCTAATACACCTAGAGTACAACTGTAACTGTCAATTTGATGAAAAGTAACTAATATACAACAGCTATTACACAACTTTTTAAAAAAAATACAAGGCAAATGTCCATGTTTTGGCCATATTTACGGTTTATATGTTCACTTCTGTTGGACATTTTCTTCAAAACACTATTTCTTTCCATACAAACACTTTCCAAATAACATAAAGCTTCCAAAACATTGAAATATTGATAATTGGTATACTGGATGTCTGTGTAGCTCCTACAGGTCCGCCAGTAGAGGCCAATAAAGACCGCCTCCCCCAAAGCAAATTTTCCTCTCTCCTTCAATTTGAAGAGAGAAACAAAAGCTACCAGCGAACTGACCTCACCAAGATGGTGGCCCGTGATGAATGGCTCTATTGACTCATAATAACAGCTGTTTTTGGACTGAATACAGCAAAAACAACAAAAGTAAGTCAGTGGTTGTAACTGTAAATGTGTATTGCTGCGTTTGTTGTTATTATTAGTTGGCTAATCACTTTGAGTTTTGTGAGCTGATTGATTTGAGTTACACAGCTGAACAGAGCTGAAGCTCAGCTTTCTTTAGCTCTTTAGCATGTTTAGCTCAGCTACGACCTACCGGAGGTTAGGTCCGACTATCGGTCATTAAAAAAGATGAATCAGTGTTTGTTTGTTGGCTTGCCAAACTTGTGGTGGTCAATTAACAAAGCCTCACATTGCCTCTGAGCTAACAGGAAGTACCCAGCGCTTTGAAGTAACTTTTACTAGCGCCCAAAACAGCGGCTGTAACATGGTGGATCAATATATTTGACTGTCACTAACTGTGCGAAATGACTCATTTCGCTATCAGAATGTGATCCATTCTGTCGATAACATTTGAAAAGGCTATACCAGCTGCACTTGTACAATTTTACCCTCATTCACGTTAGCCGAGGGCTAACATGGAAGTTAGCCTGCTCTGCCGACAAAAGTCAACACAGTGGATACTGTTGCACTACCGGCAACTAGCTTTGGGTGTGTAAATGCAGAATGAGGAAGACACTGACACACAAGTATAAATTCATGTCTACGTGCGTAGCTATGCACGCAGAACCTACGCAGGAGTATATATCAAACTTTACAGGAGTTTATATGCTATCATTAATTGCATTGCACATTACATAGTTGTGCTCTGTATGTGAAAAACAGGCTACAAATTTATTGTTGATCATATAACATTAGTTTTTTATTTAGTTATAACTTTACACTGGTTTGACAGTCTGGGGTGTGTGTTGATTTACAGAAGTTTATAAACTGTCATTAGTTGTAGACACATTGTACATTAGGCATGGTTGTGCTCTGTAAGTGAAAAACAGCATCTTGAACATTTTTAAACAAGTCGATTTTAATTAAAACCAAAATATCTTTACTTCAACAACAGATTTCTTCCTCTCTTTTTTAAAAACATTGGGTTTGCATGGCAAATATTTAAAATATATAAAATAAAACACCATCAAATGAGCATTTCATTTTGATAATTTAAGTGAGTACTTTTATTTAAGTAGGTTGGTATTTTATAATGCAGTATTAGTACTTTTACATTAGTAAAGGCTGAATACTCCTTCTACCACTGACAGTAGGCGAGGGCTTCTAGAAAGAAAACTGTTCACTTCTTAACATAGTGAGCTGCTTCATTCTGGGTTACGATACAATAGAAATTAAAATAAATTAAACAAAACAGAAAAAGAAAAAGAAAGGTATAAGTGCAAAAAATATAACAGATATAACCAGTAATGCACAGCTTGTTCATACATTACCTGTGCTCCATTGCAGCTGCTAAATTCATTTCATATAAAGTCATTTTAAAGAGGGAAGTTGCATCAGAAGTTGAGGGTGTTCTAAATGACAGTACATCAAAAAGAAGGGACAGAGGAGACAGCACTGTGTGGACCTATTATGCAAGGAAAATATTGTGTCCAAAGAGCTGTAATATTGAATGAAAGCTGCAAACAACTCCCTCCCTTTAAGAATACGTTAGCTCAGACTGACTGCTCACCCAGCAGATCATGAACGAAAGGAAGTTCCTCTATGAAGTAAAAAAAGGCATTTGGAAGAGTGACACTGTTCTTTGTTCTGTCATTCATCTGCAGCCCTCTTCCTTTCTTCCTTTCTCTATCTGCTCAGTGGTGCAGGGAGTGTACAGTGAAATTGAAACTCTGACAAAAGACTGGAAGATTTAAGATGAGTTTCCTGTGTGTGTGTGTTTGTGTGTTTGTGTGTGTCTCTGATAGAGGTGAAGAGTCTTGCTTATTTGCCAGCTGTGTTCCTCCTCTTTCTCTCTGTGTGACAGATGAAAGTGCTCTCTTCACTTACAATAGATGCTGCATTTTTCTTCTATTTAGCAGGAAACATGTAAAGATAGACATCTTTACAGAGTTCAATTGCTTTACATGGATGCAGACACAGTCCGAGGACAGGACACGTGCATCTAGAAGATTAACATGGTTGAAGCAGAGAATTTTTGTTAAATTGTCATTTTAAACATTTGCTTTCTATTGGGATCATTTTTATCATGACCTGTTTATTGTTATGAACATCTGTTTGATTAATTTACACTTTTTTATTCATAAGCTGTATCATGATATATTTATACTGAATACAATTAATAATTTATTTTAACCTCTACTTTACTCTAATAAGCTCTGTAGCTCTGTAACCTAGAGGATAGTGAGTCTGACAGGATTCTATATTTTTCCTAATATCAACAAATCCCAGTACAAGAACAAAACCAACATTTTCCAATATAGACTTAAATATTTAAAAAGGATCACAAGTATATATTTTACGAAAGTAATTCTTAAAACAGGAAGCAGTGTCATTTTTAGTAAAAGTTACTCAAACACAAGTGAATGATGTATTTCTTTGGGATTATTTTCAGCCACGGATTCATTTATAGGACCTTGAAGCTGAAGCACCTAAAAGGAACTGAGCTATTGTTAATTGAAGTATTCACACCTGTGCTTCATCTACTAGTGACATGTGAAAAAGGTCTATATCATGCAGTAAAAACACAAGGCCTGAATTTTTAACCCCTGTTTGCACAGTTTCCTGACCGCCTTAATGTCTATATTTGTGGTTCATTTTAGATAATTTTTTTAACCATTGATACATGAGTCTGGAAACCTCATGCAAGCAAGTATTCATCCTAGCTTTCATCTAATCTACACACCTGTGTGCCCTCTGCCTCACTTGTGAAAAGAAACGGTCTGCTCTTCAGAGACATTCAAATTGTCAAGTTCAGTGCCTAATGGAAACATTGACTCTGTCAGGAGCTATCATGTGTGCTATACAGCGTGTGTGCGCGTGTGTCAGCGCCTATTGAGGAGTCGAGGGCTCTTTGTAGGCCAGAAAAAGTTAAATGTCACCTTCCCTTTGGGGTTGCTGCTCTCAGACTGTTCCACTGAAGAGGGAGTGCTGACAGTGAAACTGTCTGTAAACGTTGAAAAGGTAAATCTGTTCCCTTTGTCTCTCTTTATCTCTTCCCCTCTGGTTCTGTCTTTCTCTAGTGTGCCACCAACCCTCTTAGTCACTCTGACCTTGTTGGCAAAAGAACAACATCTTTAAAAACACTTTGAAGAAGAGATTTAGGGAAAAAGCCAAAGAAAAGACACTTTCTTTGTCATTGTAGGCACACAAGAAAATAATGTTTGGTATCGCTTTGAAAACAGCTGCAATAAAAAACATGATATAAACAAGATAATTATGAGGTAGGATCATCTGTCTTTAAATGATGAATAAAAAGGAGCTTGGATGAGGCAGGAAAACAGTGATAGTTAAAACAGTGCAATATAAAAAGGCTAACTTTATTGAAACTAAATTTACAGTCCTCGGTCCTCAGTCGTCAACACTGGAGGGGTGTGATGAAGGCTACGGCTCTGGGGAAGAAGCTTTTCTTCAGTCTGTTCAGGCTTTGATGGCTCTCTATCTCTTCCCTGATGGAAAGGGGACAACAGACTGTGACCTGGGTGGGTTGGATCCTTTTGGGTGTTGCTATCCTTCTTTTCTATTCACTTCCTCCAAACCATTAAACCTAGCTCCAAACCTACAAGGGATTGTATAAATGTTTAAAAGCATGAGGAGAAGCAGTTACTGGTCATAAGGTCTTTTTTTTTTCAGGTGAAGATATTTAAATGCCCCTGAGAGCAACATCACTGAGTAAACAACCTGTGGGGCCTCAGCTGCAGATAAAACAGTCTGCCCACACACGACCACCAGCTGCGCTCTTTGATTAAGCAATGTTTACTTCTGATACAGGGAGAAATAATCATATTGTAATTCACCCATGAAGTTTAAGGATGCACAGAAAATGAAAAAGTCAAATGAACTGTTGTTGGAAAAAGTTATTAAGAAAGGAATTCTTAATGCGTGAAAACAGGTGGTGTTTTTCTTTACCAGCAACGCTCCCTGTGGTTCTTTGTGTTTAGAAAGTTATTTTGATAATACTGATGATTTTAGTACCAGTTTAACCTCTAACTTCATGACATTAGTGTGATGCTAGTAAAATAGGAGAAATGCGTCTTTCCACCACAAACAAGGCAGAAGTCCTAGAAATAGGAAATAATCTTAGATGGTATCTGTATGGTGAAAATGGCCAAGGTTGTCATTTGCTTTAAACCTTAAAACGTGGATTTAAGTGTGGGGTAACTTCTAACCAAAATATTTAAAATTTACGTTTAATTACTTTTGGTTAACTGTAACTTTTAAAGTTTTTCTACTCAACTTAACTGAACAACTGTAACATTTTATGTGGAAAACAGGAGTAAATGAAATGATGCTCTCAAATTATCCCTTACATCATGCTAATACTTCACCATGGAAATTTTTTTTAAATTTTAAATACAAATGTCAAAAAGCATAAGAAACTTTAAGGATAAACAACAATATCACTTAAATCAATCCAATTACTCAATTTAATTAACAACGAAGAATCTTTGAAAACAGTTTATTTTACAGGTTTGGAATTTCTCTTTAGTTTCCTAATTATTTTATGGACTGCAACAGTGCATACTTCCAAATAATTAGTTCAACTGTGTAAACCAGTGTGTCCTTTCATCAGTCCATATCATGTCAACTGAACATGCCAAAGGAGAATTTCCATTTAAATGAATTAAACTTTTCTTTCAAGGAAATTCCTATTTTCTCCATAATTAGTAGCAAATTAAACCGTTATTTCCAGGAAACTAACCAGAAAATTATTGACAAATGACAGGCTCATAAAATAAAGAGTTAATAAATGACTCCTTTTCTTAGAGTACGGTCACTTTATAGAAATATTGTACATACTTAAGATAGACTTCAAAGTTTTATACACATAGGCCTACATCATTCTCTGTAGCTTAAAATTGTGAAACCTTTTCTATTCAGCTGTGACATTTAGACCTGTTGAAAGACCTCAAAGTGCGTCAGATCACGTGTAGTCATACCGAGCAGCATCACCATAAATACAAATTAACTGCAACAACATTTTCTAATTTTATATTTACCTTTGCCAAATTACACAAATTTCAGCAGCTCGTGACCTTATTTTATTTCGGAATGACTGTTCAGTATCATAATTTCTCGGTATGACTGACTGTGCAAAATTTGAACAATACGCAACAAACAGGATCAATTCACTCGTTTGTACACAACATAATTATTGTAATACTTTACAGTACTTAATGCTAGTTGAATTGGTCCTGTTGATCTACATAGGATACACAGCAGGGGTGGTACATTCATTTCTCACGGCTTCAGTTGAATTAACCACGTTATCAAAGCCTATTCATGTTTCTTCCACCCAGCAGATGGCCGAAATACCAAGACCATCATCACTCTGGATATAGTGAATAGTGAAACTATTCAGTTGCTCTTAAGTTTTGAAAGCATTTTGAGTGGAGTGTATACTTCCATGTCTAACTCAATTTCCTTTAATTTGTTGCTCTTTGTCTCTTTCATTGCCCATCTTTCTCTCACTCTCTTAATCATGAGAATGACAGTCTTGTTGGGTAGAAAGCAATTCCAAAAGGTTCAGATCATTTCATTTACACTTGTTCCACACCCACACACACACACACACACACACACACACACACACACACACACACACACACACACACACACACACACACACACACACACACAGGCCAGATTGTTTCAGTGGTGTTGATTTGTTTTTCTTATTTTAGAATTGAACTTCCTCTCCTCCTCATCCAGATCTCATTTCCTGACACTTAGCACACTGGGAACTCTGTGTACACATGTCCATTTGTATGTGCATCGGTGTGTGTGTGTGTGTGTGTGTGTGTTTGACCACAGCGATGATGATACACAGAGGTTTCATTCCAGACAGATGTGCAGACCACAACAGATGAACTGTTTATCTGACCCCACCTCAGTAGAGAAACACAAAACTCAAAGAATGTTACTGAGGTGTGGAGGCGGAGCTGAGCCTTCTATTTCACCTTATAAAAAGCAATAACATTTTCCTTGGATCCTCCCCTTGAGGATCGAGAAAATGAGAATGAGAAAAATTAGTTTAAAAAAACAATGGAGATGAGATTGAGCCTATCGCCCACTAATAGAAGTATTGCAACATCTATATATTTTCAGTATTACGAGTTGGATGTCTGTGGTGAAATTCCTGGGAAAAATGCTGTATTAAGTTACTGCATAATTCAAAATAATCATTTCCTGCAGCTTCACAGTAAAAGCATTTCACTGGCGAAACACGAGTTTACCTTTAATATGAAGTAGTCACAGGAAATGCAATGTGTTTTTCAGTGAGATAAGCGCTGACTAATATGGTTCATCAAATGTGCATCTAAAAAAACAATGTCCATTTTTTGCATTTTTTGGAAGTAGATCAGTTTGAAATACTGCAGGGAGTAATGGCACAGTCAGGAGCAGCCACAGTGAGCTGTTAGATGAGGAGCTGCAGGCGACAGACTGCACACCTACAACTTCTCAGCGAGGTAACCAACTCCTTTTACTGAGCCCTGCAGTCTCATGCCGTGTGCAGCATACAATCATATCTTGCACAATGATGGAAAAAGGCCAATTACTGCCTGACTTCTTTATTAAAACTACAATAATTTGTTTTGCCACCCACAGAATACTGTAACCTGTGCAAATGTATTATTGGTATACCTCATATCACATTGTATTTCCAAGCCCTATTTTTCTTTATACCATTAATTTGATGTGTAAGTTGTTGCACTGCAGTCTCTAGTGTCAGTGTTCACTGAACTACAGAAAGTCTAATGTGGCCTTGTGCTTCACATTTCTCTCTCGCTTTCAGAGATGAAGCGGTGCAGAAATGGCAGATGACGTCTCTCTGGAGGGATAAGTCTCTTCTATACATCATCATTCTGTCCTGCTGAGACTTTTTTTACTCTGCATCCTCTTATAATTCAATTTCAATTCAACGTGCTTTACTGACAATGACATGAAAGTAAAGCACAATCTTCCCAAAGCATCAGTTTTATATTAGCACTGTAGCATGCTACTCCTTTATAAGCATGTGCCATTCCTGATTTGACTCATTCTGTATGAAGGTTTTCTGAACTGCGACTCCTATTGTTAAGGTCTGGTTAATGCATGTTAATTAAAGATCAGAGTATACAATATGTTCTATATGTGATATTATTATATATAATATCCACCTCTATTACGTTCATGCATATCATGAAGGTTGTGAAAAACAACAAACTTTAACTGTTTATAGTTTAATTAAGTAATAGCAAGAATTCAAAAGACATACATGTATTGTCTGATTGCTGCAGAACTACATAGTTGAGGAAAATTAATATTATGGCATAAGTACCAGTTATTAACAGGAGCATGAATCTTTATCTCTTGTGTCAAAGACTAACTATGTCAAATAAGATTTATACATTACTAATTTTCTTTGCCAACTGGAGGAGACATAATTGCTGCCTGGATTAAGTTCACTGGCAATGTTTTTATAAGTGTGGCCGGATGAACAATTGGATCTACAAAGCAACGTTGGGACATTTTGTGCTGACATCAAACAGATATTTTCAATATTAAAGTTTTCTCTTTATGTTGAATTCATATGTAGCCAGCTGAACCAGAGTTACAGAGTTAGGTACTGTTCTGTGGGTTATAATGTATAATGTTTGTATAATGTTATGTAATTGCGGTGAGATTACTGCAGCGGCAACCGTCCTCTGTATTTAATGGCACTGTCGCTTTCAGAGTTCTACACGGGACGGCTCGCGCGAGAGGGTAGAGGAAGTGTTAGGTCCCGCGATGCAGAGACACGGCAAAGGGTGTACTTTGGGTTATCGATACGGAGGATATCTCCATAACTCATGGTAAAGTACAGTAATAATCCTTAAGATCGGCAGACGAAAGAGTTAACTAACTAGCGGACCAAGGTAGATGCATGAAGACCTGGGTGTCCCAGCTGATTCCTGACGATTAATAGCCGAGTGAGTGTGTATCTTCGCCAGGAGGGGAAGAAACTCTGACCGGCGGCGACAGCGTGAGTGACAGTAAAGTCTATTAACAAACAAAATCACATTATACTGGTGTATACTGAAGCTGTACATAAACGATGTTTGTTTCATATTTTTCCGCTGACTTAGAGGGGAGATACACGTGCGGAGTTCTTGGTGTGTGTGTCTGTGGGCGTGTCCTGAGGACGCACACTGCACAGTAGAACAATGAGTTACTGAGTTCATTCATAAAATGCTAATTCTGAGTTTCTATACAAAGTGTTTGACAAATTGTATTCTGTAAATGAATGTATTTTATGTTTTATGGTAAATTTAAATATTTCAGCTTGTTTATCCACTCAATGCATTATATAGCCAAGTGAATGTATTTATTTGTATTTTTGTTTTTCTCTGTTTAGAAAGGCCACTACTGTTGTCTAGTCTAGAGTGGTGTTTCTAACCTAGACGTCTAGATTTTTATGTTGCCCAGATTTTGCTGTTTTACAGCTTTGGTTGTTGAGAATTTAGGTTCCTGTTTAGAAATAAGTAACTGAAGACTACCAGAGTGAGTGTGAACTAGTTTACGACAGCTGTCTACATATTGTGGTATGGGTAAGACTGTTAAGTCACCTAGTTGAGATCAGATGCAATAAGCAAAGGACGGGTAAGAAAGTTATTCCTGTTTTTCTTTTTGTATAACCACCAACTGCCTTAACCCCTCGACTTTACATTATTAACGCTGTTCTCATTTGAGTCCAGTCGGGGAATATAAAACCCATAAAATTTATTGTGTGTTTGGCCTCATCATTCCTGGCCTGGCCACACATAATTCCTACAACATTTACTGCAACTGCTATAAGCTTTGTAAGCCTCACCACCCGCTTCTCCTCTCTAAAGATGCGGTCAGACGCAAAGTGAATTTTGTAATGGCACAAAATTGTTTCAACTTAAACAAAATATTTTGTCCTTACTCCACTTTAGGAGCATACCACATAAAGATACAGTGAAAATAAAAGATAAAATGAGAGTGGGTGAAATTACACAGACGTTGCTAACATCTTCACAGTCATTGTAGTCAACACGTCACACAGTGCTGCAGTCAAATTCACATGAATAATGCAAGAGGAAAATTATCTTAAATAGTTTTATAGTGTTCTGCCTGGAAACACTTAAAAGGATAGTTTGGGCTTTTTTGATTCATAGTCAAAGTATTAACTGCAGCAGATGGTGGTTGGCAGGTCCCCGGTTTCGAGAAGCAGAGGGTTGTACCGGCACCGTGTACTTGCAACCATCCCAAATTTTCCTAGAAGACTCCTGTTTTTCATTACCCTCTCCCAGTTTCCTCCTGGGATCACAATTCTCTCGATTTATGACAAATGTTCACAACTTTTTGTTCTTTTCATTACTATAACCTGTTTCTAGCTCTGTAAATCATACAACTCTACTGTTTCCACCTGGACTACAATGTCACACCAAATGTCGTTTCTAGCATGCTCCTGACACAGACGGAGGGCTCATGCAGGCCATTTTTAGAATATGAACAAATGACCAGTGATTGTCGTTTGTCTGGTGAGGACAGTGTCTGTACATCTTCTGTTGCTCTATTTAAAATCCATCTTCCCTTCTTCAGCCCCCATCGCCACTTTTCACTTCCTTCATAATAGGATTCATAGATCCAGACACAGGTCCTATTCCTTTCAGACAATGGGGGACTCTAAACACCCACCGGGAAGAAATAAGGGCTCTGATGAAAAAATAGGACTTTCTCACTCACTGTCAAAATATGTGTATGGACATATGGACATGTGTGAGGAATCTCACTGTGGTGTACTGAAACCACTGTACACACACACACAATACCCCAGTACTCTATGATATCATCACATCAGACTGCCCATTATGACCAATGTGAGGAGACAGGCTATAATGAGAAACACTGTTGGAAGAGGGGAAAGGATGGACCATTGAAAGTTGTGTTTGTGTGAAAAAGAGAAAGTACAAGAGAGAAAAAAATTACTGGATAAAAAACTCCCTCACAAATACCATCAACAGGCTTCTACTAATGACTTTCTCTTTCCCTCATCTTCTCGCCATGTGCTCATATCAGCCCTGTAACTCACCAGAACTAATATTCTAGACGAACCAGAAAGAAGGTGAGGAGTATTTCTGGGCCTCCTGACTTCCAATTATAAGTCCATTTGGTCACGGATATTTGAGGAGCGAGCGCTGAGAGAGAGGGAGAGAGAGATTTGAATATTTGGATATTCTGCGAGTTTGTTCCTCTCCATCATTGCTCGTCGCCGATCAATTTCCCATCCCATAACCTTGGAAACTCTTCAGGGTCACGCCAAATCAATGACTGCTCTCTCATGAAAAACTGAATAATTATCCAAACTCTATGAATCAGAGAGATTGGGGTTGGTTATGATTTATTCATGCATTTTTTATTTTATTGAGGCAGCACAGCATAATAGAGCCGTAACGAATGAGATAGATGCTGACGGCTTTAAAAAAAAAAAGAGAGAGATGAAAGGAAAGGAGATGCTGCCTGTCAGGATTGATTGAGTCAAATGGACTGATGGAAAGACTAGATGGATGTAAGGATGCTACAGTTTTCTGTCTCCCTCTGCACTGCAGACATATAGGATGGAGTCACCCAAGCCACTCATAATGTGCTTTCTTTCTCTTTTTCTTATCTTAATGTCAGACGTTTGGTTGTTTGCAAAAATGCTAAGTGGTAACAGCTGATGACTTTATACCAGTGGTCAGTAAAATTACAAAAAAAAAAAATTCTCAAATTTTCACAGTAAATTCTTTAACCCCGTGTTTTATTTTCATGGTTCTGTTTTTCTCCCCTGGTTTTTGTAAGTTTATGCCATATCTCTGAAGCAGAGAAACACAAGCTCCCTGTTTTATTGAAATTAGTCAACAAATTGAACATTGCTATTGAAGGATTCTGCAGTAAACTATAACAAAAAACCCTTTATTAACCTCTTTTTTTCAACAACTTTTTTCAAGTTAGTACTGAGGTTGAATATGGTCTTGTGGCGTTTAAAGTATCACTATTACTTTCCTGACTACCTGGATTTCTCATAACTGCACTTTGATTTTGGAAAACAGAACTGCAGAAAGTTTATCATAAAACTTTATTCTTATTTTTTGTTGTCAGTCTGTAAATTTGTAAGATAATGATGACATATATGCATATAATATGAATAATTTCTTAACCGAGACATAATAGACAAAACTCTAGGGCTGGTCCGAATACCATTTTTTGAGCTTCGAAGCTTCGATAGTAATGAACATCGATTATTCGAAGCTTCGAAAAATCAATTTGTATCATTTATATTTAAATTTTCGAAGCTGCACAATCTCTTTAGGCTGCCTGTCCGTTTGTGTTAAAAAGGCCATCTGTTGCTGGCAGGCTGTAGGGCATGAATATACAGTCACTGGCCAGTAGGGGGCTCACACGCTCCATTCTGCCCAGCAACACGAAAAGTGAGAGGCTTGTCTGCAGCGGAGAATACGGAGAAACTTCACACCGCTGTTAGTCTTGGTTCGGGAGTGATTTGTGCGCTCATAAAACCGTAAGTTTCTGTTTTGTTGCTGTATTTACTTAGCCTGTTTCCTTGGCATTTTTTAAGTCATGTATAATCTGTAGCAGACAAGCTGAATGAGAAGTGTTATTTGCCATCATTGAAGTAGAAAGTACGCATATGACAATAGGATTACACAGTGTTTCTTTGTCTTTAGATGTTATGCTTTAAAGATAATTATTATTATTTACATATTATTTGTATTCTGTTTATGGTTTCAGAAACCACAAATCTCCTCAATGCCAATAGATAAGACTGTAATTATGCACCTTAAGGAGAAAATAAAGGAAACGCCATTGCAACAAAGCCTGGTTATTGGAGCCGCTTTCTGTAAAGGCAAACCCAGAGTCCTGACCCGACTCTCCACAGCGATTTGAATTATCCACCACAACACATGCACAATTTTTTCAGTTTGCATTTTGATTATTTCCAGAAACCGTTCATCCAAACGGTTTGGGGCACGAGACGATGACGTCGCAGTAAAATCTCAAAGTCTCCTATATTTCGCAATAGATTGATTTAGATTGATAATAAGGGTAAAACGCGTAAAGGGACAATCCATTTTGTTTCTATTATTCTATTTTCCACAATGCAGCTTAACCCAAAATACAAGCTCAGGCATGCACTTCTTTCTGTCCATACAAACTCCGGCTGTTCTGCGCTCTTTTGAATACTCCGTTGCAGGAACACTTTCAGTAGTCCAAGAAGTAATATATATTTATTAAGTAACTATAACGAAGCTATATGTTAAGTATTATTTCACCAGATTTTATAGTGTAAAACATATATGCACGCTGTGCAAAAAAAAAAAAAAAAAAAACGAATGTCGAATGTCACATTTTCAAATCGAATACCAGCCCACCGAACGAATATTCGAATATTCGAATATTCTAGTCCAGCCCTACAAAACTCTGAGGTCTAGTTCGTACATCGACCCCCTCTCACAGAGCGCTGTCTGCTGCCACTGTGTGACAGGTGATTGGACAACAATAGCAGGTTAAAACAGGAGAAATTTTGTTGTGTGTGTTATACTGTCACTTTTAGGTCTATGTCTTTAAATTACGTAAATTAATTGCCCTATAATTCTCTCTTCTCATAAAGGACAACATTGCTTTAAAAATCCTCTATGATTTACCCAATAGTGAAAGAAAACTATATTGATCATGTTGTCAGCGATGTCTTCATGGATGCCTTCATGGATTTTACTGTTTTATGTCACTTAAACTCTCCTGTGCCTTTTCTTCTTCACATGTCAGATTTTCCCCCCCATGTTTTTTTGTGCTGCCTGACTTCCTCTGACATCAGCAGTAACAGGGATCCATGTTCACTGTCCAATAAATACAAACAGGGGGAAGCAAAGCGGTATAGTTTCCTCCTGAGGGAACCCACGGATGATCACATCCAATGACCACACTGACCTGTATTGATCACAGTGGAAACAAGGCCCTTTAAGATACTCTTACAGAGGAGGGCTGAGTGTGTGTGTATGTGTGTGTGTTACCCTGAAAAGATAAAAAAAAAATTGGCGTCTGCTGCAGAGAAACAGTCTTCAAGATATTATTATGGTATGGACTCCCTGTTGACAGCTCTTTATAGACAGGAGGCCTTTTCTCTGTGCTTCACTGACTCACATCATATTCAGATGGAACAAAGGCAGCAGACAAAAGACGATTTATAAAAGAATGAATATGCAGGTGTCATAGCTATTTGTGCTTGACTTGCGCACCTTTATTGGTTCATTACCACCACACACAAAAATGCACAATAGTGACTTACCTGCAGACAGTGTGCTGCCCTTAAGGGAAACCTGAAATCTAATTCAGACAGAAGAATAGGCTGACAAAATGAGAAACAGAAAAACACATTAAAAACATGCCATGATAACTGGAGATGCTAATAGACACATTTATTTCTGATTGGCTCTGTGGGAAGTCAGTGCTTAAGTTGAGGGGTGACCGACATACACAAGCTTGATTATAAGAAAACTGACTTACTGTGCTAGCAGCAATTTTGACACATCTGTGTATTCAGCTATATGTTGGACTATTTGAAACACGGTCAGGATATGAATGGGCAGTGGAGAAGTGGATTATGCTGAAGGGCTGATAAAGGTTTGACAACCTTCTGTGGATGTTTTGATATATTTTTATTAGTGGTGGGCCGTTATCGGCGTTAACGTGCTGCGTTAACGTGAGACTCTTATCGGGCGATAACAAAATATCGCCGTTAATCTATTCTCAAAGTTGGGTTGGGAGCTGGGTCTATACTACGCAAGCTATGATGACTTTCACCTTGGTATTTTAGCGCAGATGCCGAATTGCACTGTAGGGGCCGAGAACGAGTCTTCTAACCTGTGTGTCTGCCTACTGTGAAATTACCACATCAAACGTGACGTGCTAACATGGATGCAGCTGTTGCTGCGTTACCTCAGAGGTCGGAGCTGGGAATGACGTCACACCCGAGTTGACGGTGTTCCGGTTACAACCTCGCTCGGCCAGCTGTTTGTTTACAACTAGCCAGGTTAGCTATTGATACGCCGGTTGATTAAAAAACGCATTGTGCGGTATTTACTCACACTAACTGTAGCAACATCGTCCATAGACAGCTGTTGGACAGCACTTTGTGTACGAAACATTTCTGAAGCCGCCGGTTTGCTTCTGGGAAAATTTACTTTTAAGAAGCTTCCCAATGGAAAATTCGACAAGACTAAGGTTGTTTGCACCTTGTGCAATGCGGAATTAGTTTACTGTAGGAGTTCTTCCAGTCTCAAGTACCACCTAAACGTAAAGCACATCACACGCTACACACAAGTTATTGAAAATGATTTATTTTCATCACCAATTATCATAGTAGAACAGCTTTCTCAAGCAGTTTGTGATGCATTTTGGAAACAGGAGATGAGCCCCTGGTCTAATGCGCCACCTGGCTTTAAACCTGGCTTGAAACCCGTTCGCATACATATTCTGAATGCCTTCGGCAGAATTCAAATCAGCCATTTTAATGTAGATTAATTTCAAGATTTCAGTGAGATTAATCTAGATTAAAAAAATTAATCTATGCCCACCACTAATTTTTATACTTCAAAACTGTGTCACCTTTTAGGGATAGCAATTGAAACAGGGCTGACCAGTGCTAAAGAAAGTCTGGAAGCTCCATCGTGATTTGCTAAAAAAATTGACTATGAATAAGCAGAAATGGAACACAGTGTCTGTGGGGGAGATCATAATTGTAGTTTCTACATCCCTTATCTTTAAAATTACAGATACATATGTGAGGTGCTGCATGGCACAACGAAACATACAGTAAATTGTTGCAGTCAAAAGTCATAGGATGCTAATTTAGGGATGGAAAAATCCGAGTTCTGCGTCTTTTTGGCGACTTTCTAAAACATACTGATGGAGAAAGTCAGCTGAGCAGACACATACAGGGAGAGGGAGACAGAAAGAGGCGAGCCTGCGTGTTTGTAGTGAGAGACTAGAGGTGTGTGTGTGTGTGTGAGTGACTGTGGAGAAAAGAGAAGAGACGATGCAGGTGCAAACCAGGTAGATTTAAAAATAATAGGCTACCAATAATTTCTGTTGGAATTAAAACATGCTTATGCTGGGGGGTTTAGTGTGATGCTGTGTGTTTAGTAGAGGTCTTTTGGGAGGGAGGTGGGTACAATCACAATGATGGCTCAACATTGAGCCCAGGTCATTTGTGCCTACTAGTATTGGATTTATTAACGAACAATGATATTAAACAGAGCAGAATCTCTGGGTGTTGGGGAGTTGCACCTTAGTATAACTTGTATAGCACTCGGGTGATGGTTATGCTGGTAAAGCAGTTGTCTAGTTGTTGGTCTGTTGATGTTGTTAGTTTGATGTTTGCGGAATGATACACTTTGTATTTCTGAATGGACTTGTAAATATCTATCTATCTATCTATCTATCTATCTATCTATCTATCTATCTATCTATCTATCTATCATTATGTCTGTGTGCCATCGGTGGCAGACAATGGCATCGTCTATCTGCCCAACCAGAGCTAATTTATGCAATGCAAAAGCTACTATTGGCATACTTACAGCAATGACTGAGGAGTGGCAAAGGCTAAGTTGTTCCCCTTCGGTGGGTCTAAACTTAACCAAACCTTGTGCCTGGCGCCCATTGGAGGACTTTCAAATCACCAACCAATTTTAAATGACATAACAACAGAAATAACCGATTTTTACTATATATTTTAATCTTAAATATGCACACACTAGATGATTCAGTCAAGATGCAGGATCACGCACTTCATGGGTTTATACTTAATGATTTCAGAGTAGCAGTTCCGGGGACCTGGGATCTCACAAAAACTCAAACGTGAACAAACATGGAGGTAGACTGTTGTCGTCAGCTAGTTGCACTTGTGTGTGCAAACATGTTTGATATTTCGAAACATACTTGATATTTATTATTCAAAATTAGGTAGCGTCCAATCAAGAACTTCTGGGAACCTCCAATCCAGTCGGTGACCATATGTTTATGTCTGTAAACTAGGGCTGGTCCGAATACCATTTTTTGAGCTTCGAAGCTTCGATAGTAATGAACATCGATTATTCGAAGCTTCGAAAAATCAATTTGTATCATTTATATTTAAATTTTTGAAGCTGCACAATCTCTTTAGGCTGCCTGTCCGTTTGTGTTAAAAAGGCCATCTGTTGCTGGGAGGCTGTAGGGCATGAATATACAGTCACTGGCCAGTAGGGGCTCACACGCTCCATTCTGCCCAGCAACACGAAAAGTGAGAGGCTTGTCTGCAGCGGAGAATACTGGAGAAACTTCCACACCGCTGTTAGGTGTTAGTCTTGGTTCGGAGTGATTTGTGCGTTCATAAAACCGTAAGTTTCTGTTTTGTTGCTGTATTTACTTAGCCTGTTTCCTTGGCATTTTTTAAGTCATGTATAATCTGTAGCAGACAAGCTGAATGAGAAGTTTGCCATCATTGCAGTAGAAAGTACGTACATCACGATAGGATTACACAGTGTTTCTTTTGTCTTTAGATGTTATGCTTTAAAGATAATTATTATTATTTACATATTATTTGTATTCTGTTTATGGTTTCAGAAACCACAAATCTCCTCAATGCCAATAGATAAGACTGTAATTATGCACCTTAAGGAGAAAATAAAGGAAACGCTCATTGCAACAAAGCCTGGTTATTGGAGCCGCTCTCTGTAAAGGCAAACCCAGAGTCCTGACCCGACTCTCCACAGCGATTTGAATTATCCACCACAACACATGCACAATTTTTTCAGTTTGCATTTTGATTATTTCCAGAAACCGTTCATCCAAACGGTTTGGGGCACGAGATCGACGCCGCAGTAAAATCTCAAAGTCTCCTATATTTCGCTAATAGATTGATTTAGATTGATAATAAGGGTAAAAACGCGTAAAGGGACAATCCATTTTGTTTCTATTATTCTATTTTCCACAATGCAGCTTAACCCAAAATACAAGCTCAGGCATGCACTTCTTTCTGTCCATACAAACTCCGCTGTTCTGCGCTCTTTTGAATACTCCCGTTGCAGGAACACTTTCAGTAGTCCAAGAAGTAATATATATTTATTAAGTAACTATAATGAAGCTATATGTTAAGTATTATTTCACCAGATTTTATAGTGTAAAACATATATGCACGCTGTGCAAAAAAAAAAAAAACGAATGTCGAATGTCACATTTTCAAATCGAATACCAGCCCACCGAACGAATATTCGAATATTCGAATATTCTAGTCCAGCCCTACTGTAAACCCCTCACACAGGTTCATTCTGGCCGATAATTCCGACCAGCCTCGGGTCAGGAACTCAAATCTAAAATTGGCCCAATTATTGTCATGTGTGCGGCCAGCATTAACCACAGAAAATGCCCATTAATTAATCAATTTTGTAAAATTGATATTGATCATTTTAGAAGGCACTAAAAAATGCTAATTTAGTCTTTTCTGTATGATGACGTTTGATCTACTTTTTAAGAGTAAGTTCTTGATATTCCAACCAAATGTTTTAGGTGGAATACAGTTGTAAACTGACTTTATGTGCGTTAGGTTTTCTATAGCGCCGCTCTCAAACACATATACATAGTACTTCTTCCATGCATAGATAGTAATATTTCCATGCATTATATTGCCTTAACTGCCAGCATGAGCCAGTCAGCAAACAAACAAAGAAACAGAAATTATTTGGCAGTAGTTTATACACAAAGACTTATTTAATGTTAATCAGGAACATGTTTTTCACAACTACAAGCTACACTATGTGGTTGTATTGGTCTCAAGAGTACTCTAACTCTTAAACACCATTATTATACATACGATAATATACACATTAAGATTTCTCTCACACAAACACACATGAGTACAGACACACACACACGCACAATGTTTTACAGGCGGCAGGGACCATAATAATGCATCATGAGAGCAAAAGGAGAATTCCCTAAAGCAAACTGAAATGAAAGCCATTGGAGCTGACACTAAATCATCGGTTGGCACTGGTAGTGAGCCAAACGGTGTAGAAAAAGAAAACTGCACAGTGAGAAAAGAGGGAATGATTGTGTTTGGAAAATAGTTTACTCTTAATGGAAAATGGTCAATTCTGGTCTCATACGCTGACAAATATGAACCAAATCCAATGTTAGTACAAATGGTGTCACTTTATTTTGACAGCTCACTGTTAAAGCTCAATAATGTCTGATTCAACAAGCTGACTGTCAGTAAGAAGAGTTTGAGGGGTTTTCAGGTGGTTATTGGACAGAAATTGAAATCATCTCTAGATTTTATATTCCACAAATACGTTGGTAGACTGTCAGTGACTCTGGCTAAAGGTTGTGTTTAAGGTCAGATAAATACAAAAACTTCAAATATAGAATTAGAGTTAGACTAACGCATAACCAAACATGTTGATTTACAATACACTGTGTAGGAAAGTGACTGAAAGACCAAAGATTTATTGATTTGTATTTCAGATTATGGCTATGGATTTTGCTTATTTTCAATACAGATATATCTGTTGACGTTTTCTTTTCCAGGTATTCGTTTATTTAAAGGTTCAGGGTGTAAGTTTTAGTGACATCTGGTGGTTGCAAATTGCCGTATAGCTATAGTGCCTGAGACAAGACAAAGATGTCATCTTTGTGACAACAGAGGACAACACACGGTCTTGTTATATATCACCATTAGTAGTAAAATGAAATGCATATTTTCCACCTGGGCAGTTGAAGTTTTCATCAACTTTTTGTCTAATGAAGGTAACAGCACATTTCTGTCGACATAACAAAGCCATAACAGAGCACTAGAGAAGAACTACATGAAATTAAAATCCAACTAAATATGTTTTCTACTGCTGCAGTAAAAAATTTAGCTGGTTGATCTGAGCTCCGCTGCTTGAAGCTGCCTTTTATTGCCAATTAGTGATCAGCTGATTGTCTCAGGAATGTAAAAAACAAAACAAAACAGAGTGCTGGAGAGAAACTAACTACATGAAATTAATCCAGCTACATATTTTACACCACAAGCCAAAGCCAGCACTGGAGAATAAACAAATCCAACTAACCTAACATGATTTTTCTACCAGGGCAGTAAAAGTTTAGCTGGCTGATGCTTCCATGCTCTAAGCTTAAGTTACGGTTTTATTGCCAAGGTGACATGAAATTAATGCAGCTACATATTTCACACCACTGACAGGGCCAACACCTCAGGCTCTCTGTGATTATGGCCAGCTTCTAGCTAAAGATATCAAACAACAGTTTTCATTTGCATCACTAAAGCCCGACAAACTTAAGTTAATTACCTGTCCAGCAGAAAACAGACAACTTCAGCACCGCTTTGAAAACATCTGTCCCACATTATAGCCTTTAATCTGGGAAAATCCCTGATTTCTGCTGTCAGCTTTCTGTATCTTTCCCAGCTCTGGTGTCTCGCTTCATGGTATAAAGATACACAGTCTCGTGCTAAATAACACCTGTGTGCTCCTTAATTTGTCCAAGTGCCACTTCTCTTCTTACTTCTAATAAACCAGAAGACTACACAGAGACTGCATATTATTATTATAATTCCCTTTTCTTCTTCTTTGTACGTATTCAATGTAGTGACGGGCGTCTACACTACCAGAATTATACAAGCAGAAGAAGAACGCTGTGATGATGAAATGCTCTGTAGCGCTGTTCGTTCGTTCGTTGTCGACTATGGTAGAAACATGACAACAAAATACGGCAATGTCCATAGAAGGGGTTGCCTGCGATTATGTAGGTATAATTAGCTCATTCTAAGGTAATAGAAACATAATGATTCATTAAGAAAGGTTTTTATATGCCACTGAAAACATAGTTATGGATCTTATTGCATTTCTGTCAATAGATCCTCAGAAATATTACACACTGGACCTTTAAACATCACTTTAAAATTCCCATCACAATTTCCAGATCCAAAGGCACCTTAATAATGGTTTGGTTTCTTCTTATCAACAGTGCAAATCCCCAAAATATTCAATTTACAACTATGTAAAGCTGAAATTAGGATAAATTACGATAAATAAATTATTAAAAATGGTTCTCAGCTAATTTTCTGTTGATCAACTGATGGATTGATTAACTGTTTTAGCGGTATCTTTAGGTGATGGTAAAAATGTGAGTATTGACAAACTGACATTGCAAATGTGATGTCATATCTTTCAGAGTACTATTGCAGAATTGAAAATCATATATAACCTGCAATTTGCAGCATACATTTATATACATGAGGATGCTTCCTCATTTGGCAGCAGTTTATGAGAAACATAAACTGCATATGAGAAACTGAACTGCCTAATTTAAGAGAAATTATGAAGACTAAAGCATTATTTATTAATAAACTCCTTTCGGAAAACACTATATAAATAGTATGCCCAAGTAACTGTAGCTGAATATATTATCAAATCAGTTGACATGTATGTTTGTACATTATGTACATTATGTGAAGATGTTACATGAAAGGAATGCAGACTTTTGTGGCAACGCTGAGATTGTAGATGTTAGTTTTGAAGGCATGTCATCAAAAGAGGAAAAACTGTGATAACTTTCAGATGATAAAGAGATCCTGGTTATTGGTTGTGAGAGAGGGAACAAGGGATAAAACCTGAAGAGAAAACAAGGGGTTAGATGAAGGACTGATGTACAGGGAAAACTAGCAAGTAAGATCAGGTGATTGTAATTATTGTCTCTGAGAGGAGGGAGGAGACGAAAGGTAAGAGGAAAGAATTCAATTCAAGAATTGAAAGATAGATGAAGGGAAAGACAAATGAAGCATGACAGAGAGGATGAGGGAGCTTCACAGAAAGATGGTTGATCAGCTCCTTTACTGTCGTGGGAACAACCCTCCGTACTGTGCATCAAAGGGCTGTGGCTATATGTGCCTACATTTATAATTTATAGCATGTTTGTAAAAACTACTCATTATTCTCTGAAATGTATGCAATTGTTTAATTTGTATTTATCAGGCTAAGCTTGTCTAAATTGCGTGCTCTTTTCCAGCTGCAGCATACTTTGATGGAGTCTGTCCACATACAGTATATACATTCAAATATGCATTTTATTTAGTGTTTCGCACATTCACACTTGCAGCCATGAAGCTTTGATTGTACTGCAAATGGCAGCAGCGAAACACAGCTGCAACAGAATCCTTGTGGGCAATTGCGTCCCATCAAGGTACGTCAACTAAAGCGCTTGATTTTTTTAACAGTCTCAGATTATTATTACAAGGGTCTGCCGATCAAGGCAGACATATACTAGAGAGGTAAAATTAGTATTTTTGTCAAGGGAGTCTGGTTACTTTGTCTGGTAAACAAAATTGATGAGAATCTTACTCTTTCTTTCAAGTTATCTTATGATAACAATCTGAGCCTGTCAGTGGCAAAAACAAGCACTTCAGTGGATGTACTTTGACAGGGCGCAATTGCCCACAAGGATTACGTTGCAGCCTTTTCTAGCTCTTGCTCAATACTGGACCATTTTAAAAAAAAATGTTACCAATTAGCCACATATACACAGAAAGAACCGTGGGAAAATAGGGTCCAGGTTGAAAAAATACACAACTTTCCCTTTAAGATTTTTTCAACACTGAGCTCAGGGCAGGACCACAAAATACATCACATCATTGATATGACACAAATAAGCCAATTCCTTCAAATGCCTGATGCTTGATACACATTCTTTCACCTGAGTGAAATCGAAAAGGTGAAAGAAAGTATCTTGTGTAACAACAAAAAACAAAAACAAAAAACTTTCCTATCATTGCAGAGGTGTTCCAATTCCTTGCAGCAGAACTTCAACGTGGTTATATGTTCCAATGGCAGAGTTCTGGGTGGCATAAGGAAAATCAGGCCCTACCTCACTCAGCACGCCACCCAGCTTCTGGTACAGGCCATGGTTATCTCTCGCCTCAACTATTGCAATGCCCTCCTAGCAGAATCAGCTTTTAACACCAGGTATGTGTACACATATGAGGAATTTGACTCTGGATTGTACATTGCTCAATATGTGCTTAATTACACAATAATACAATAATAAAGTCAGACACAGGCTGCAGTATAGAGAACACATATATACACACTATAAAAAAAAGAATATAAACAGATTGAGACAATAGTACAATGAGCAGAGTGAAAAGGATGCAGAAGTAAATTATTATTACCATTATTATTATGTACATGTTAGATACACAGGCACATACACATACATGCATACATGTATGTACACATGTAGACAGTGCTATGAAGCATATTGCAATGGATGCTGGAATCAAAAAGTATTGTGCAGGAATTATGTACTTGAGGTAAGTGGATTTGGTATACAGTATATGCGATATACAAATATGACAATATGAACAGTGTGAACAGCTCTGAAATAGAGAACGAGATAATGATGAATAAATAATAAGTGGTATCCTGTAAACAGGTGGCTGATTAGAAGCAGAATTGCTGGGTTATTGCACAGAAATTGTTCCTGACACTGTGAGACTGAGTCAGCTGTTCATCAGAGTGATGGCTTGTGGGAAGAAACTGTTGCTGAGTCTGTTGGTTTTGGCGTACAGAGCTCTGTAGCGCCTTTCAGAGGGGAGAAGTTGGAACAGGTTGTGTCCAGGGTGAGATGGATCTGCAGTGATGTTTCCTGCCTGTTTTCTGACTATGAAAATGTATAAGTCCTGAATGGAGGGCAGGTTGGCACCAATGATTTTTTTCTGCAGTCCTGTCTGTCCGTTGTAGTCTGCTACTGTCCTTTTTGGTGGCAGATCCAAACCAGACAATGACAGATGTGGAGAGAACAGATGATGGCTGTGTAGAAGTGGATCAGCAGCTCCTTAGGCAGGTTGAGCTTCCTGAGCTGGCGCAGGAAGTACATCTTCTGCTGGGCCTTCTTGATGATGGTGTCAGTGTTGGGTTCCCACTTTAAGTCCTGGATCATCTCCACAGTTTTGAGCATGTAAGCTCCACGTTTTTCTGACCGCACCAGAGAGCCAGCTGATCAACCTCCCATCTGTAGGCCGACTCATCACCGTCCTGAATGAGGCCGATGATCGTTGTGTCGTCAGCTAACTTCAAGAGTTTGACAGATGGGTCTACTGAGGTGCAGTCGTTAGTGTAGAGGAAGAAGAGCAGGGGGGAGAGAACGTACCCCTGGGGGGCGCCAGTACTAATAGTGCAGGTGCTGGATGTGATCTTACCCAGCCTTACCTGCTGACTCCTGTCAGTCAGGAAGTTTGTGATCCACTGACAGGTGGAGGCTGTATCCTTACATATGTCCTTTGCGAGTCAAGGTGTTGCAGGATGTAATGCAGTCCCAAGTTGACTGCATTATCCACTGACCTGTTAGCCATCAATAATATATTCTTGTCTTGTTGTCATGGCCCCAATCTTGTGCAATGTCACGTCTCATGGGCTAAGTGTTTCGTCACACCCCTAATCTGAGCCCTTAAATAGAAGCATGGTGTATTGGTAAGGGGTGTCCAACCAATTTTGGTGGGCTGCCTTGGCCAAAAATGTCAGGGGCGATTTTTGTCTCAGTCCAGCCCTGATCTAAACCTACCATATAACTGACTGACAACTGTAAACATAACATGTATTGTTTTAACATTGATACATTCCGTCTTTTGTCAGATCTTTGACCAGACGCATATTGGCAAGCATCTTTTTTAACTTACCAATTGCCATTGTTGGAACTTTATCTGCAGGCATTCTTTTTTTTATTTCAGCTGTGATGTAATTCTTAATATGTCATTTGTTAACTTTGTTTTCTGTTATCAGTTGACCTCTATCCAAACTAGCTATTATACTAGTAGTGTGACTCAATCCGCACCCCCTTCCATACTTTCACTTAATATTTTGAGTGCACAAGTGCATTCACGCTGAGAAGAGTGGCAAAGTGCAGTGCACTATGAGTACTTTTTGACCATTATGGTGTATTCATAATGGTCAAAAAGTTGAATGTGGACCATGGACAGTTCTTGCTCTCAAAGGTCGCTATCTTGGTTATGTAGCGGAAGGGGAGGGACCACCAATGTATCTTCAAACAAAGCCGAGGAAGCTGCAGCTGATGCGATCATAAAAGCTGAAGTTCATTTTTCATTCAAGTTCATTGAATTAAAGTTAAGTGAGCAAACAAGACAGCAGATATTTTAGAGGATGACAATTGAGGTCAAATTATAATGATCCTCCCAGTTACAATTTGCCATCACTAAAAAGGAAGAAGAAGAAACGATCAAATCTTGAGATAATCATTTCTGGTTAATGCACAACTGCAGTGTTTGATTTGAGACAACACTACTTGTCAAAATTACTGCATAGTGTATACAAGGTATTTCATATAAGTGTATTAACTAAAGTAACTGAACTGAGACACACTAAAGCTTTCTGAGGTGCTACTGTATTATTATGTATTTTAAATGTATTTTTTACATTTTTACTTTTACTGTTCTAGACTGTTTCTATTTACTAGATTGATTAGTGATGTGCTTTTTAAGTGGATATAATGTTGATCTTTCACTTACATCTTGTTTATTTCTTTCAAGAAACAATGTTTCTAATTTGACAGTCTATACTTTCATGAATCCAGTTTCTTTGTTACTGTGCTAATACATTTGGGCTAACTCTTGTTTATGGTATCATTGCTCTCCAATTTTTCTATCACTATCATTGAAATTTATAAAGTGTTTTCACAGTGTCACAATGTCTACCACTTCAAAGGCTTGCTTTATCTTTAACCTTTACTGAAAGTGTGTTTAGCTACCTGCATGGTGTGTGCACCTTCACACATAGTGAAGGCAGAAGAGCCGTGACAAAAAAGGACAGGATTCAAAGAACTGCGGATGTAAAGAAGATAATCTAAATAATAAAAAAATACCAAACAAAGTAAGGAAGGAAGCAATAAATTGTGTTGAAACCTGGCCTCTTCTCTTATAACATAACATCTCTTTATTTTGTTTTTTATTTTCTTTACACAGACAGAACTGCTGCTGAAAATCTACAATAGTATACAAGAGGCATATTGCCATTGTCTCTGGTGTTTTGGGGTAGCAGCTATCATGTGGCACGACCCAGAAGCTACAGTCAGTCCCTTTTGTCCACAACTCTGTCTTTAACTGTACATACATAACCCCACAGAATGTGTCCTTTGACTTTATGTATACAACCTATAACCCCAAAATCTCTTTTGTCTTTTGCCCAACAGTATACTGTATACTCCTCTACTCCCAACAGTCCAACTTCCACAATAAACATATCTCTTGGATTTTTTTCTTATTCAAACACACATCTTTTTCAGGTCCTTGTGCAGTGGTCTCAAACCATGCAACACATACTGTATGTCTGTGGTCAGGACTGTCTTGAATGTGTCCAGGTCTTTGTTGCATGTATCCATGCACTTAATTTGTATTGTCACACATTGCAGGTATGCACAGTCAATTGCTGTTATTTACCACGCATACAGAATGAGTGTTTTTTTGCTCATTGAAAAACGCATTTAAATACCGTATGCATACCTCAGTGTTTTATCATTTTTATGTCCAGTGCATGTGAGAGTTTTTCTATATAGCCTCACAAATCTTCCCATTCAGTGCATGTATTCTTGTCACAACCTCTTAGACAGGAAACACAAGAGCACACACACACACACACACACACACACACATGGCCAGCTTCTCTTACTTTTCTTCTTCCTGCCAATGATTTGGTGTGTATCCTTGTGCATTCATAGCTTTTCAATGTCCCTGTATTTCTTCCTCAGGATGGAAACCTGGTCCCTAAACAACACAGGGTCCAGCCTCATCTGGGAGTGCACCAGGGGCATGAAACCCAGCCAGTGACTGAAGGCGTTCATGCAGGTCTGTCGCTGGGCAAAATGGTCTGGGTCGGCCCACCGAGATGCCTTGGAGCCCTTGGTTTAGAGAAATAGAGATGGAAAACAGAGAGAGGGAGATGATAAATGTATTACAACAACTATCGAATAAATCAACACAACAGGTGATAATGTAGGAGAATGCTGACAATAATCCTGCAAATGCTAATAAACAGCAAAAATGAATAAAAAATTATAATGTTTTTTAACTGACAATGTCATAATATATTATGTAAAGCCTATTAGCTGAAAGAAATCTTAATTTAAAAAGGTAAACGTTTATTTACAATACAGCACAAGAAAAGAATTGAATCATATATAAACACATAACGGACAGAACTGAGCAGAAAGTAACTTAGGTTAGTTGTGAACTACTGTAGCTGGAGAGTCTATGACTCTGACATTTAGTCTGTTGGGACAGTCACAATAGCTACCAAAGCTTATTTCTGTTTTATCTATACTGGATTGTTGATCCACCTGGCCTTTCTTCTGTGGATAGTACAACGTTGTTATTTAATAAAGAGTTACTGAAGATGGAAAAAAGATTACTAAGTTAGTCAGTTAGCAAGCTTGTTAAGTCTGTTGCTAAAGTCACAAGTTCACACATTTTATTCAAAAGACATATTTGTACCATAGTCTCATAACTACTGAATTGCCTTGTTGTTGAAATGTGCTATACATATCAACATCTTTCTATTTTCTAACAAACTTGCTGTCTGCTTGCAGTGTCGTTTAGCAAGCTTGTTAGCTTGGTTTCTGATGGATCACTCGCTGTCTTCAAATGGGGTCAAATTACCATGTACATTTTACATTTTTTACACCATGTATACAAGAATAATCCATATGAACAACCCTCTCTTGCGGTATTCACACCCTTATCACATAGAATAATATGATAACATATTGCTCATGAACACATAAGCAACAGCAGCATGCTTACTTAATCACCAGCACCATTGTGCACTGATGGTGGACCTCTTATAGACCATCAAAGACAGATTTTTAACATTTTAGCAGTCCCATGACTGCATTTTAATGAGTCAGGGTAGGAACGTCTTCATGCTGGTGAAGCTGCTCCCTATTTACAGCTTATCATAGTAACACAGACTGTATCTCCCACTATTTGTTTTCACCATCTGCTCCTTTAGAGAATCCAGGTTCGTCACACTGACAAAGCTTGTCGACTTGACCAGCTGGTTCACTCTGCGGGAATCCCCACGAGTTGTTGTTGACACTGCACTAGCACAGTAAGTGAGACTGGTGGAAAATGAACATTTACATGTATTACGCATATTGTTAAAAGTGCAGCCTGCTTTATTGGTGTGTTGGTGCAAATAAACCCACTCTTACAGTCATGTTACACATCACCTGGGAGTTTGGAGAGCCAGAAAACTCTGCAGCTAAACACCAGTTTAATACTTGTTTTAGAGGGTCTTGCTGTTAGTTGCAGCTTATCATTCTCCTGGACTGAAGCTATTTCACTTGGCCTTCCCTTTTAGAAACAGGAGGACATTTTAAGCTTCCTGAATAGCTGCTGGGCGACTCCATGGTGCTATCATCTCCTGCTGCTCTGTGTCCTCAACTGGTTATCTGAGATGGACAGCAGAGGGGAGGAGAGGGGGCAGGTGATGGCAAGGTGGAGGGCAGCAGCTCCCTTTGATAAGCTATGGCATAGGGGTGTGGAGGTTGGGATTCATCCTGTGTGTTGCAGGAAGGAGGCAGTGGGGGGTAGTGAGGGTCAGGTTGTAAAATGAAACCACAAAAATTTGAATCAAGGAAATGGTTTGGCACTTTGGTCGAGACATCTCTACTGTTTTAAATATATAAGTCATGTCTTCTGTTGCTTCATTAAAATGTTATTTTGCTGTTCAAGGTTTTCTAAACGATTCCTTCACTTTGCTTGAGCAAAATAACACATCAGGGGTGAGAGAGGGGCACACTCAAAAAGTAAGAAAGAAAAGAAAGAAAGAAAGAAAGAAAGAAAGAGCAAGGGAAGCGGGGAGTAAATCTAGGTTTGCCGTGCTGCCTTCACAATTAAGACATTAATCACTGAGTCCATACTGCAGAGTCATCGTCCTGCCTGTGGTCAGACCATCAATCAGAACCTGACATTGGGCTGGCCACACGAAGCACACACACACACTTTCACACACAGAACATGCACATAGGGATCTCCCAGAGAGAAGGTCAGGGCTGAATGTAGCCCGAAGCTTCAGCACTAGTGCTCATTCAACACAAGGAGGTGAATCTCTTTTCTTCTTCTCTATTTATAAAAAGGGAGTCAGGGAGTTCATCTATTCCATCTAAAACATGTGACCTTTTCTTTTTCTTTAAACTATGTCACTATGTAGCAGTGTTTTGATACAGGAGTCTACATTTTGTTTGCATCGTGTGCTCTACTACCACATGCAAGAGGATGTAGGTGACATGATGAATCACATTATGATGTTCCCGTTTCACACTATTCCACTGATCAACAGTTGGTGTCAGTAATGTGCTAAGAAACATATAAATTCACTAGTAAAGGAAAGGAAAGAAGACTGACAGCATGCAAAAGGCAAGTTCCAAATAATTTTAAAATGTTGGCTCTGTAAATGATTAATGAGAAAGGAAAGGTATCGAATGTGTTTGGCCTCAAGAAAACACACAAATAATCTAAAAGTTCTAATCTATAAGTTCAAACACTCTTGTGTCAGCACAGATTACTATAATGTAAGTTCCAACCATTTTTTTCTGGTCTAGGTGGTGTTTCATTTCTGTGATTATCCCATTTACAGCACGGTTTACTCCTTAATTGAAAGTTATTTAAACAAGAAAAATTTTGATAGGCACAATTTAGTTAAATTAGTATGTACGTTTACAAGGATTTATTACACTGTGACTGCTCTAAAAGTGGAATTACACCATATATTTAAGTATGTTTTTAAGGTTGTACCTTTGCATTACACCTTGATCATTTAGGGCTGCATCCAACTAAAGATTTTCCTAGTCGACTACTAGTCATCAATTCAAGCCATTAGACAGGGGGCATGAACCGAGCTGCATGTTAATGACAAGCGGTAATAATTCTGAATGTGTCAAAACAACCAGCAAGGAGACTGTTAATTTATTTTTTCAACACAATGAAATATCCCATAAATCTTGTTCTAAACACTGGAATAAATATCTTCCAACGTCATAAGAACAAATATTCGCAGACATGTCAATGCAAAATTAATACAAACTCACTCCTCTTCTGTGCAACACTTCTCCTGTCCCCGTCTGAACCCTCTTCGGCTTTATCATCCCCTGGGTCAGAGTCCTGGGAGGAACTGTAAAACACCTCTGTAGGCTACTGGATGCCCTGTCGTCAAACTCGCTGATGGTCCACAAAGACTCTTCTCATCTTCTCATTGACTAATGGTAGTTAATTATTATGGGGCAGTCCTAATAAATTATTACATTGCGTTGTTTTTAACCACACTGAGAGAAAAGAGAAGAGTCTAATGTTCATGTTACTAGCAGTCCAGCAGTGCTAGCATCCTGTAGCACTGGGAGGTGAGAATTCGTGCTGCACTGTCGCTGCAAATAACCAGCCTTAACTACAGGGACGACCAATGCGTGAGTGTAAAGCTAACAATAAAGTTTTACCTGGGTCATCATGGTTTCCTTGTACTGCTTCTTTTGTGTGACTTTGATTGGCGGCTGCTTGGTAACGGCTGAAACCAGGAAGTTCATCAGGATGTCTTCACAATTAGCCATGCGGTCCACCGTAGTCAGCAGGCTGGCCGGGACATAGTGGGTGAACAGGTAGTGGTAGTATCTGACATACACACACATAAAGGAAAAAAAGACGAGATGAGGTTAATTGTGTTTATTTATTTCTTTTTAAAGCTGAACTTCCATTCTGTTATATTCTGTGTGGTTGCTTTGTTGCACTCTCAGCATCATGGGAGCACTAGATCACTGTCAGCTCTGTTACCTCCCTGCCAAGGTCTGCCGTCCATCGTTCTCTCTCTCTCACACACACACACACACACGCACGCGCACACACACAGACACACGTTTTCTACCTTTCCTTCTAACTTGCTGACTCATATTTTCTGCCTTGAATTGGCATTTGATATTTTAAATAACAAAAGGACTGATGAGTCGTACTGAGCGTCCTAACAATAGAACAATGAGAGAGCTGTTTATCTGCATGACAAGATGCTTCATATCCCTTTGGAGAGGAGCACTCTTCTCCATTCAATTTACCGCTTTGCTTAATACTTCAGTTTACCATTTTTTTTTCATTCAGTCCTAGCATTGTGTTTTTGACAATCATTGTATGAGAACAAAGAGGTGGAGAAAGATCTATTATTCCATTTCCATTTGTATTATTCAAACACAAAATGAAATGTGACTGGTATGTGTCTTGTGAAGAAGGAATAAGTATTCAGGTCAACATGACAGGTGAGGCAGAACAGCTGCACCACAAGGCAAACTGACATCAGTGGTGGAAGAGTAGCTTCACTACGGTTCAAAGTTGGAGCCATTATTAATTCAGATCTCTAATATTACATTGTCATTATGCTGTGTTACATGCTTTGATTGTTCGCATATTATCCAGTGGTTTAATATGTTTAACTATATATGTAAGTTATAAAACAGCATTACGTTTACTGTGTACTCAGTTATGTGAAGAAACAAAACTAATGACATCTAGTTAAAGGTCATCATGAATACAAACAACATAATAAACATATACTTTCATAAAAGTATTAATATTTAACTACCTCATACATCAGTCCTACTCTGAATACCATAATGTTTATAATAATGCTGAATTTATATCATCCTTGAAAAAGTTCATTTTTAAAAAATGATAACACAAGAAAATTAAGTTTGGAAAACTGGTTTAACCCTCCACTGAATTCCGTAACTTAGAAAATCATGCTCCAAATAGCAAATTCCAAACATAACTACACGACCTACAGCAAACACCACCACAGGTCAACTGTGTAGGCTTGTCCAAACAACCTAAGAAACTTTTCCTGGTTCACCCCCTCTAGATGTAGGATTTAGTTGACATTCTGCTGCAATTTTTTTACAGCAAAACATGAGGATGCTTTGCAGCACAAAACAAGACAAACAGAGCTCAAGATTTTCATGGTGGAGTGAAAAAAGGCAAATCACTATAAAAATTTATTCTGCATGTCAGACCTTGTTAGAAAGTGTAGGGAGCAACAGGATTTATGATAATTGTGATCTTAACTGCAAACAGTATATAAAAATGTAAAATAATTTTGTGAAACAACTGCAAATCTATTCAATCATTGATCAGCAAGAGGTCATCTGGTTTTTGTACCTGTGGTAGAAAGCTGCCCCCGTTAGGACCATGGAGTAGTCATTGGTCCATTTAGAGGTGTAGCCCCAACGGGATCTCGAACTATCCCAGTAGTGGCTCCTTGCTGGATAACCAATGATGCGCTCCGGAAAGCTTTGCCATACAATAAAGGCAAAATCCACCTGCGCGAGCCAAAAGTAAAGAAAGAGGACATAGGAGAGAAAAGAAGAGTGGGACAATGGAAAATAAATAGAAAGTTTTAGTAGGAGAAAACACAGACAAGGGGCAAAAAAGAAAGAAAAACGAGGAGAAATGGAATGATGAGAGGAAGAGGAAAAGTGACGAGAGTGGAAAAGCACACAATAATGTAAAGAGGTGATGCAGCTTATCCAAAACACACAGAAAAAACATTCAGAATTGAAGCATCTTTTATAGGAGGTAAGCAGATATAAACAACTAGGATATTTTTTCCTTCCCTGCCGCTGTGGCAGACAAGTATTTCTATTGCCACTTTTGAAATGTAGGAATAACATTCAGCTAATATAGGTATCATTTAATGTAAATTATGTTGTCATTCAATGTTCAATATATACGCACAAGAAACATTACATGCATGTATGCATGCACAAAAGACCCATGTCTTTCAGTATGAGAATCATTCCACCTTACTCAACAATCGCTAACAACAAGGTATTTGAAAGGTACCGACAGATGTCAAGAAACACAAAGCACACAAGAACTTGAAGTTCACCACAGAGTATTATAAAGTAAGCACTCAATTCAAAACCTCAGTTCAACACCCAATGAATGAGTCCTCAGTACAAATCTCCACAAGAGTCCATATCTCAACAAAAACCTCCTCTTCTGGATCCCAGCAAGCAAACAAGAAATAATCAGTTTTAATACAAAATTTGACCAACAAAAATAAAAGTGACATGTCTTGAATCTAAAAGACACATTTGGCGCGTGTCGGGTGCTAGTTTCAGGTCCTGTAAACACCTTATTACAGCTATGCAAATGGGAGTTAGCCAGCAAGGCCACCATCAAAACAACAGCTTCTCTGCCTCTTCACAACCTAATAAATAGCATATCAAAAGGTATTTCACTTCCATCAGGTCAAATATCAGTATCTACATAAGATTCATTTGAAACAGTTTAAAATCAGAAAAGTGATTCGCACTCTGGACCTGAATGGACCAGACCTCTAGTTTTCTCAGGCTTGATCGGGTAAGGTTTATTTGTGTCATTACATTAAAGAATGTACGTTAAAAAATATGTTTAGTAGCATTTCAAAATCTTCAAGGTGGGCTGTCTGAATGCTTTTTTTGACTGCCTAACACGGAAAAGAAAGAGATGCTAAATAACAAGAGACCCAAACAGTTTTTAGAAATCAATTCGGTATTAAAGTCTTCCAATGAAAAGGGCAGATTATGGCTTTTACTGTGAAGGAGTTGCAGGAAGTGTTGAGTTACAGTCCCTGAAAATATTTTAGGTTTGTGAGGGCCTACCTGAGGTTACCAACTGGACTTAATGTACAGTACACATAAATGTTTTTGCTGTGTTTTGTTGGTGGATTACAATAAGACATTATCTGATCTCATACACACACACACACACACAGTCATGGTATGGGAACATACCACCAGTATAAAATGGTAAAAATAACATCAGGTTTTAAATGCAGCAGTGATTCAGGTTGGGTTAAACACTGTACAGCTGTTTACATTTTAAAGCATATATATAATATATACCTTCTCACATTTCTGTTTATAGGCATGATTCTTGACTTGCAAATTCTCTTACTGACCATTAATTACCAAAATGCAAAAGCAAATGCCTTGTTTGTGAAAACTTACTTGGCAATAAACTTGTTTCTGGTTATGAATTCAATTCATCAGTGTGTGCCACCTAGAGCAGACGCATGTCTTTTTGCTTCCACTCATGTCATTTCATTGAATTTGTAGGTGAACAAGCTGCTTTCTTTTTGCATTTGGTTTGAACACACCTTTACAGTAGATCTTGCATGCACTGAACAACTCTAAAGATAGGATTTTCTAATACACTTGTGCTTCTGGAACTGAATATCTTTCATTTGTTGGATCATGTCTGTCCTGCTCCGTATTGCTCTCAGTCTCCCTAAATTTCCTTTGGAGTTGTCGGGAGCACCTGGTGTCCTTGAAGGAACTTGCGCTACTTGAGAAAGTGCCTCTTTTGAATTCAAAAACACCACTGAGACGTACAGGCAGACACCAGAGAACAAGGGGATCAGCATATAATGAAATACTTGGTAGTACACATAGACACACACACACGCATGCATGCAAGCACGCGCACCGCCGCGCACACACTCCATCTTAGCCGAGGGAGAAAATTAATTACCAGAATAGGAGAGGTGGCGAGACGGAGTTGGGGAGGGGAGCACAGAAAGTGGATGTTCTTTAGCGATACCTTGCGGCTTCTGTCATGAATCGCGTGAGCAATTACTGTAAAGCGCCGGCGCTAAGCCGAGAGAAAGGTTGGAGCTGCCATTCTCAGTGTAGCCCCTGATGAACGGACATATTAGCTGTGTGCAAGCATAGTGTGTGTGTGTGTGTGTGTGTGTGTGTGTGTGTGTGTGTGTGTACATGTGTTTGTATGAGAGATGTGTCAGATGTCTCCACAGCTGTGCTGAAAGGATTAATGATATCATGCAAATATAATTTTGCCTTCAGAGATTAAAAGGCTCTTTATAATGTGAAGTGGCATGTGTGTGTTTGTGTGAGTGTCTACATATTTAAGAGTCTGTGTGTGTGTGTGTGTGTGTGTGTGTGTGTGTGTGTGTGGTGTGTGTGTGAGTTTAGGTGGCAGAACCCAGATTCTATGCACTCAAAATATGTCTGTTTTAATTACATTTTTAAATAAAGGTTGATGTGGCTGAGGAATTCAAGGGAGGACTTGAAGGACTTGTGTGTGTGTGTGTGTGTGTGTGTGTGTATTCTACATACTAATATTCTACAAGACCTAAATTGATCCGAGGAGCAGGGGGTCAATCCAGCAATAGATCTGTCACAAATCTCTCCCGACATTTGGATTTAACATGTCCAGTGTTATGAGATGAAAAGGAGTTACCGCACATTTTAGAGCCTTTATCCTCCCCTCAGTGTGTGGTCTTTTCCAATGTGTTTTGAGATGTTGTGTTTTCAATCTGTTTTGTATTTTGCTGCATTTGAAGTGATGCCACTGTGGCGTTTTCACTATCAATTTCCATCTGATTTCAGGGTGATAAAAGTGAGGAAAATGTTTCTTAAACTGAGCTTGCATCCAGCAGTTTTGGAGTGATGGGGCTTTGATGAAGTTTTACCAACAGTCTCAGTATGATCCAAGACATCCAGCTGGGGTATAAGGTCCACACTGCGTCCACAAACGGCTACTGCAGGTTTGTAGTTTGAAACATCTTTTGAATTATGGCTGCTCTCACCAGGCACTCTCTGTGGTGTATGGTTACATCTAAAAGTCTTCTCTAACATTTATACAGCAAACTCTCTCCTGTCAAGCTTTAAACCTCCCAAAATCATCTGCTGTCAACTTTCTCTCAAATGCCTCCTCCTATGACAGTGCTGGCATGCAATGCTGCACCACAAGACCACAGTGTTCTACACCCAATACGTTTAGACCTACTTAATACTAATAATATGCACATTTTATTTTGGATTTGTTGGGATTAGGTCACATCTGTTAGGTGGTATTTACAGTAACATCTCACAAAGATGGGAGATTTGTCTGAACAAATCTCAAACAAGGGGCTCAAACAAGGTTCGAAAAAGATAACCTGTAGCTGCATATCACCCTTTGCAAACCTGTAAAAAATTTAAATTTTGTGAACCTGTGCAAAAGATTTTGAACATCTAGGGGTGCCGATTCGACACAGAAAACTGTGTGAAACTCCCCGTGACCTCATTAATACTTGTAACTTAAATGTGTGTGTGCATGTAGGACTTCACTGTGTCATACATTGTTTGATCTTCGAGGGCTAAGTTTCATACACTATTTTCTGCTTTTAATGTGTACTCAAAAAAGCAAATATTTTTTCTCTGTGTTTTTTCTGCACATACTGTGTAAGCCGTGTCCATTCATTCACAAACTGAAATTTCTCATACAGACGTTTTTATTTTTCAGTGGGTGGTATACAACCACCGCTTTCACTTCAGCTAAAAATCTTACTGACCCTCATTTGAACCCATAGAAAACGGTGGCTTGCCTCAGGTTGTCAAAGACAGAAAACTCCTGCATACTGCCTTCTACAAACTTAATAGTAAGCATAGTGCACGTAGCAGACCCTGAGCCAGCTATATGTATATGCAGTACCTCAGACAATGGACCAGTCAAACACGCCCACCCATAGCCATGGTTTAGACCTATGTCAGTCAAATATCTGATATTATGAACTAAGAAAAATTGTGTTTGGTAGATTATTCCTAACAAATTATTTTGGTTGAAATCATGATTTCTTCTATACTTGTGACTAGGAGTATGACAAGACACATAACCCACAAGATCAAGACAAGACAAGATTTTAACATTATTTTTATGTAGCCAGGTGAACCAGAATTACAGAGTTAAATAGTGTTCGGTGGGTTATAATGTGTAATGTTTGTATAATGTTATGTAGTTGCTGGTGAGACTACTGCAGCGATAACCGTCCTCTGTATGGCACTGTCGCTTTAAGAGTTCTACACGGGATGGCTCACACGAGAGGGTAGAGTTTCTGACGGGAAACGGGTAAAACAGAAGTCTTTGGTCCCTCGATGCAGAGACACGGCAAGGGATGTTACTTTGGTTAATTGATATGGAGGATATCTCCATAACTCATGATAAAGTACAGGAATAATCCTTAAGATCGGCAGACGAAAGAGTTAACTAACTAGCGGACCAAGGTAGATGCATGAAGACCTGGGCGTCCCAGCTGATTCCTGACGATTAATAGCCGAGTGAGTGTGCATCTTCGCCACGAGGGGAAGATTCATAAAATGCTAATTCTGAGTTTCTATACAAAGTGTTGGGCAAATTGTATTATGTGAATGAATGTATTTTATGTTTTATGGTAAATTTAAATATTTCACCTTGAGTTTATGCACTCAATGCATTATGCAGCCAAGTGAATGTATTTATTTATATTTGTATTTTTGTTTTTCTCTGTTTAGAAAGGCCACTACTGTTGTCTAGTCTAGAGTGGTGTTTCTAACCTAGATGTCTAGATTTTTATGTTGCCCAGATTTTGCTGTTTTACAGCTTTGGTTGTTGAGAATTTAGTTTCCTGTTTAGAAATAAGTAACTGAAGACTACCAGAGTGAGTGTGAACTAGTGTACGGCAGCTGTTTACATTTTGGGGTATGGGTAAGTCTGTTAAGTCACATAGTTGAGATCAGATGCAATAAGCAAGGGACGGGTAAGAAAGTTATTCCGGTGTTTTGTATAACCACCAACTGCCTTAACCCCTCGACTTTACATTATTAACGCTGTTCTCATTTGAGTCCAGTCGGGGAATAAAAACCCATAAAATTTATTGTGTGTTTGGCCTCATCATTCCTGGCCTGGCCACATTTAAGAAATCTTTAGTTCTGAATTATATGAAAAATTAAACACTTTATTTTGTGCATTCAGATAAATTCTTCTGAACCAGTGATTTTTAAAAAATTATTTTTATAGAGAGAAACACAACATTCAGATGGCAGGTGACAACTCAAAATCTATAGAATCTAAGTCAGTGCAGTCTCAGTCATTCTGTGTTGCTATCAGATCTGTTTCTCCTGTAGGTTAATTTATTTAATTTCATCCCTGCTGAGTTATGATTTAGTCTAACTATCTTTGTTTTGGTTTTTTTTTTTGTTTTTTATTATACTTTATTTTGAACATGTAAAAAAAACAAGAAACAAGCAAGAAAAACAAAACGATATATATACACAAACATGCATACATATATAAAATTAAAATTAAAATAACTGCTACATAAGTTCATGTACTTCTCAGCACAATCTTCCAAAATGATTGTAAGTGGTTCAAATTAGAAATTCCCATGGGGAAGTAACCTCTTTAAATGCGACTAGGCACCTTTTCACCATAATGATAAATTATTTAATTTTAATTTAGGTATAAACCCCTGGACTTTAATAGCTCCTGTGTTTCAGCAGATTTTCTGCTCATGGTCAAAACTTTCTGCACGTTTTCTCCAGAAAAAAGTCATCATATTACCAGAATAACATCATCATTTATCTATTAAGTCTACCTGCCCTTTACTCTTTATTGCATTACGTTCGCTGGTTGTTAACGTTATCCTCTTAAGACCATTTGACCCACTCAGTTTGGGACTGCATGTTACAAGTGAAACCAAAAGTAAATTAAACACTTTTTTAAACACTCAAATCTCACCACAAATCCACACACACGTTAACTTCCAGTGCAGCTCATAGATCCAAACAGAGCAGGCTGCGCTTCAGTTTTTAGATTTTTATTTTTATAAAAACTCGTCACAGCTGTCTGGACCATTGACTATATATAAAAAGGTCTGACTCACACTGTGAGCGGGTCCAGCTGATTACTATCACGGCGTACACCGGTGTCAATCAGTTGGGCGGAGTTGATTTGTTCTGTGAGTCTGTCAGTTTTACATTTGTATTCACTGCGTGAGAAAATTAGTGTGTGGCTTGACAGCTTGAGTCTCGAGAGCCAGCTTTACACCTGACGAGAATTCTCACCACCACCAAGTTAATCTAGCGAGATCTCATGGCATGAGAACTTGTCACCGCTACTTGTGACAAATACTGGTTGAAGAATGGGATGCCATCCCACAGCGGTGTGTGACCTGGCTGTTGACCAGCATGAGGAGGAGGTGCCAGGCTGTCGTGGCTGTGTATGGTTCTTCCACATGCAACTGACTCTCCTGTTTGTTAAATGAATAAATTGTTAAATTGCCAATATGTCGTGTTTCTTCAGACTTCAATCACACAATCCAACAAACAAGAGTCAACAGCAAAGAAAAGCTGTTTGCATTGTGAGAGATTTGGCAAATTTTTATGGGTGCATCCCACATTCTCAGCTCTGCTGCTCATCTAACAAATGCATGTTCCTTCCAAATGTGGCACCATTTAAAAGGGACAGGCTTTCCAAAGGAATAAGATTTATTGCCAAGAAGTATTACAACAAAGAAATAATTTACCAAATACAAATTTCCTTACTTTTTGTGCATAGTTTAGTTTCATACTCAAAACGTGGCTGGCTGAAAAACTCCACTCATTGCTTGAATTATACCATATTTCCTTTATTACTTAACATTCCCTCAATGCAGGAGTATTTCTTTGTGGTGTATACCTGAACTCCATAATACTAGTTGCCTGTATTACTAATGATCAAGGCAGAGAGAAAACACTGTGCGACACTGTGGATAAAGTAAAGATGATGTAGTGGGGTAAAAAGGGCCATTGAGCTAATATCTTTATCTCTTTTATGAATGTATAATTATATAGGACCAACAGTCCTGATGAAAACTATAAATGCTGTTGAAGAACTATTTCCATATCCACCATATTGAGAATGTCTTCCAAAGGGCAAAACGCAGCGGCATGCTTGGCCGCCCAATGAGAGACAAAAGCTTTGTCAGGTTTTTTCCAGTCATATTCCCTTCTCTAATCTCTCTTCATGGAATAATCATACATTTAATGAGCTGAAACAATGTAATTATGAAATTGGCACAACCATTCTTCCACAGAGGTATTATAATATGAAATGTCCTTTCAAAAGTGTAATATTCTCTCTTGCACATTTTCATTCACTTGACATATTTCATTTCCTTTAAATAAATCCCCTCACCATGTTAAAAGGGCAATTAGAGCATTGGGCTAGTGAGCACAGCAAAGATTCGCTCTACTTGCACTTTACGATTCCTCTCTCTCTCTCTGACATCTTCTTCCTACTCTCGTTTCGTAAAACAAGCTGTGTGCCCATAAAAGTTTAGTAGTGCAAACTCTCTCAGATTGCTGTGCCACAAATTGTAGTGCTATAAAGTGTAATTGTGATCCTATCAGCGTAGAAAAGGTGAACATTGACTTGCTCCCATCAATAAAACATTTCAGAGTTTAAAGATATATTAGCTCTCTTGGGCTCATCAGGCCTCACAATCCATTATAGAGGGCATCTTTTACCCGCTGAAAATCTGAAGCGAAACAAGGTTGCTACTTGTAATGACTCTCAAAGCAGAAGCATTCATTTAGCATCACAAATGAGCTGTTCCTGATCATTTTACTGCCTAAGGCTCAAAACATATAAAACTAAAAAATAAAATACTTTGAAATGCAATATTTTACACTATCTTGTATGAAGACAGACAATAAAGCAAAAAAAAATTGGTTAAATCACTAATCACTAAGGGTTAGACTAGAGGAAGACATCAAAACATATTACCTGCAATGCATTAGCTATATTTATGTGAAAAAAATCACAGATTATTACTTGCCACCATTCCAGACCATACATGACTGAAGTAGTAATTTTGGAAAGACTCATTGTGTTGTTGTATCACGAGTTTCACTATAAATAAAGCTGGACTCACAGTGGCTACAGAGACCACAGGAAGACCTCAAAAAGTACCTTTTCTAAAAATGACCTTTCTATACAGTAGTCTTCATTGTAAGTGACAGAGTCCACTAGATCTTGCACTAAATTCAAATTGCCCACAGTATTTACGCAAGAAGGATTCAGAGGTAACTGTGTTTTCATTTAATTCAGCGTACTGGCTTGTAATTTTATCACATTGACAACACACAGACTGTTCACTGTTCACTCTCTAACAGCTTTAAGAGATGTTTTAAGACCTGTATAACTGCTGCTAGTTAAGATAGCATTTAACTTGCAGTCACAGGAAGCCCAAGGTTTTTGTCACTGAGGTTAGTGCTCACCCCAAGTGCTCACCAAAAATTCATACAAAACAAGACAGTCAAACTGTCACTTTCAGTACTTTTTGCCAGAAAAGGGAGTAATGGAACAAGAAGTGTTTCTAAATGGATGTCTTTTCTTTAATGACGGTTGAGTATTGTACCCAAACATACAATTCTAACCAGCCAAAATACAGATTGAGTCAGTTTATATTAAGAGATTGTTTTGGTCTAAAACAAGCTTTGATTTCATTTTGTGGTTGTGAAAAGTGCCAATTTGACACCATGATTATACAAAACCAATCCCACACATTTAATTCTAATATAATTATACACAGATTTCAACAATCTGAAATGAAGATAAAGAAACAAAAACATACATATCAGGCCTCATGGACAAATATAGATGTGTGCATTTACCTTTAAGTGTAAACTTTGTGTTGGCCTCTGCTTTTCAGAGAGCATATAGAGGTACAACACCAACTCTGCTAACATGTCAAAGTCTTGACTAAAAAAGAGGGGACTGAAACATTATTTCCTCTTTTGGCAAAGCTTTAGACTATTTACTGGTTTCTAATTTGTTCTAAAACAAGTGTCAGTGTAACAAACCACTGGGGTGTTTCCCATCCTCTCGTTTAAGTAACAAGTGAGACTTTAATCAAAGAGGTGCTCTGTGTTTTGACAGTGTAATGATACAGACACAGAGGTAATGGCTCTCGTAAAACTCCTGACTCTGTAAAAGTACTTTGTTTCTCATTATACTCTCTTCAATCTGCTTCTCCATTCTCCTTTCCTTATTTCCTCAAGCCTTGATTTTCCTTTGTTTTCAGTCCATTTGTATGCTTTCCTATTCCCTTTCCCTTTTTTGTTCCCCCCTACACATTTTCTTTTTTATTCCTCTTTTCTCATGCTCATTTTTCTCCTGTCTGCCTAAGATAGTTTTTTCTTTCCTTTCACTGTCCCTTGCTTTACATCTCTTTTGCTTTTTCCAAAGCAAAATTTCCTATCTAATCCTATCTAATCTTCTGTTCTACTGTGCCTTTGATTGAATGGTTTCCCTGTTGCGCTTGTATTTCCTTTGTTGCATTTGGAGCAATTTACAACTTATTAATGCACTGTAAATACAATCCAACTGTATTTCTGGTCAGTTCTAGTTGTATTTTATTATGTGTTTGTTCTTTGCCAATGTAAAGCATTTTGAATTCCTACTGCTTCATCCCCTCTCTTCTTCTCTCACTGTTAAGTTTAATTAAAAGAACACAATCGTATCCTAACACCACACATTGCCCAGTAATTTAATTAAGACTGGTTCTCGGACATCCTGGCAATTTGCTAAATCACTGAGCATCCACGATATTGATTTTTGTAATCAGAACACTTTGTTTTGCATTTTAAATCTGGTGTCTAACTTTGTTGCTTTGCTAAACTTCCTTCTCATCCTACTTTTCATCTAATGCATTTGGAATCATCCTTTTGAGGCAAAGCACATTTTCCTCTTCTTGTTCAGTGGCCATTGCAGTGTTTGGCAGAGTGGGGCAATTCATTTGTAATGAATGGTATTGATGACTGTGCGTGGACTGACTGCCTCATTTCAGAAAGGATCAATATTGTGTTAAGATATCACCACCTTTGCCACTGGCTGACATAAAACCAAGCGGACTGGAGCTGGTTAAAATAAAACTTTTCTAGAGGCAGGCTTTCAGAGGGAGGAATCATTCAAAAGTGTTGAAATCCCTTGACCTTTTACGGTGTTTTGTGCAGTCAATTGTTTCCTAAAAAACAAAAAACTTGTATGTATAAGTACTGCCCTGTCCTCCACATAAAAATGATCATATAGGTCGTTTTAGCCACAGGTCAAACTCTCTCTTACATCTCCAGCCTGTTACAGCAACATACTCCCACGTAACCTAAGGTCATTAGGTCAGAGACTGTTAGTAGTTCCCCATACCTACTTAAAGACCAGAGGAGACCGATTTTTACAAGCCGCTGCACCCAGGTTGTGGAATGCACTCTCCACTTTGTTACGCACCTTAAACTGTGTTGCTTCCTTTAAAAAGCAGCTGAAGACTGTTATTCAAACAGGCGTTTAGCTAAATGTTAGGCTTAGTTTTAAAGTTATCTGCCATACATCTGACAACATGTGTTTCTGGTGTTTAACTAGAACTGTATTTTGTTGTTTTATTGTGAAGCACCTTGTGATTTTATCTGTGAAAAGTGCTATATAAATGAATTTCACTTACTTACTTACACAAAATTACGATTCATGTTAGAGTTTATTGTGGCAACAACTTCCAGTGGCTGTAGAATGCAAACACATATGTTACTCTTCAAGAGGTTGACAGCTCCCCGTAGCCCCTAACTCTAACCCTAACCTTCACAGGGGTGTGTGTCTAAACCTAAGTCAGAGATTGTATGCATGTTGATTGGTGAAGCCAGTGGCTGTGCAGATCTACCTCAGGGTTCACCTCCTCTGTGTCACTGCAGTCTCCACGTGTCTACGTCATGTAGGTCATTTGATTTTCAAAACGTAGGTCTAGTTGGGAAACAGAGTTTGAAATTGCCGTTTGGGAAAGGAAGGACAAACACCACCAGTAGGGGCGCTAGGCTACACTCTTATGAGTTGTATTTGGAGGTTGGTAAAAAAGCCTGTGTTGCCGTTTAGGTGGGAGGACTTGTTGCAAAAGAAAGTTTGATGAATTGATCTCTGTCTGTTACTGATCAAGTGATGTTTTTTACCAAACATTATCATGTATGGATACATGAGGTCAGAAGGAATATGTTCTTATATAAGCCACTAATTTGAAGACAATGGAATAGTGGCTGTCCATCCATCCATCGTCAACCGCTATCCTGCATACAGGGTCTCGGGAGGCTTGAGCCTATCCCAGCTGACATTGGGCGAAAGGCGGGGTACATCCTGGACAAGTCACCAGTCCATCGCAGGTCCATCGCACACACAAACAACCACTCACACTCACACCTGAGGAATATTAATTCTTTGGACGGTGGGAGGAAGCCGGAGCACCCGGAGAGAACCCATGCTGCACATGAGGAGAACATGCAAACTCCACACAGAAAGGCAGGGGGCAACCGGGGTTTGAAACCACGACCTTCTTACTGTGAGGCGACAGTGCTAACCACTGCAACACCGCTCCACCTAGTGGCTGTCCAACGCTTTTAAATTTTTTTCTATTTTTAAGGGAGTGAAACAGGCATGTATTTTGAGATACAGTGTGAAGGTCTTGATTAAATTTTAAAATTATGACTTTCAGATATTGTTGGCAGTGCTGCCCTTTATTGTGTTTGGGAAAGTTTACACTGTAGCAGCCCCAGGTTACGTTAACAGAATTAGTGTTACATTCGCCAAACACATTGGTTTGCCTTTATCCTAAATGCATCTTCTTTTGTGACATTAAGAGTGAAATATGAAGTATGTAAGCTCATCAGCCAAATGGGGTTATGAAATAAGGAATAGTATAAGTGCAGTCTCTTATCACGCTTCATGCATTGGCATCAATATTTTAGCATGATATCAGGTATGTAATTTTAAAAAGTCAGCAGGAAACAGCCAACTCATGGAGCAAACTTTGCTTAATTAGCTAGCTACAGCTAATAAAATCTGTGATCACTGGCAATATCAGCCTTAAAAACTGTCAGTTGAAGGACTGTTGTTTACCTCTGTCTGAAATCAATGAGTCATTCACTCTTAGCATGTGGCGTCTTTACTTTAGCTGTTTGGTGATTAATTCAGTAATTGAGATTCTAATCCAGATGTCTGATAATGGTGTTTTGGTGGTTCTGTGTCTTGGGAATGTAGCTGTCTTACCTCATTTTGTTGATAAAGCTTCAGTGGCTCAGTTCACCAGTTCGTAAATTTAAAAATAAACAGCAATGTTGTGCCAATTGGTTGATCATCAGTCACCAGCCACTTACCTCATTGGTTGAGAGAACAGAATCTTCATCCAGACTGAGAACAGCATCAGTGAGGACGGCATTGTGGGGGAAAAAACGACTGCTCATTGTCTGAAGAGAGAGACAGAAAGACATGGACATTAGTAATAGTAGTTTATTAATGTAAAATTCCCATTAACAACACAAATTAGCCTATATTTTCTTCAAGAGATATTTTGAAGAGCCCCATGTGGCAATAACCCTCAGTGGCAACTAACCTGTAGCCAGGTGTTTAGTTCCATATTCATTTTTTTAAAAATTACATGTGGTGCATTATATTACTTTTATAGATAGAGATAGAGTCTGGATTTGAACCGGGGACATTGCTTTTTATTGTCAGTGTCTTAACCACTAGGCAGTGGGGTCCACCAATATTGAAGATATATAGTTGGAAAAGAGGTATAAAAAATCTAGGCAAAATAAACAGCCAATGAGAAAGTGTTTGTTTCACGCCCTGCTGTGTGACTATCGATAAACCAGCTGACTTAATAAGTTTTGTGAGTATTTATCAATTCATTGCCTAACAGAAAGTGTAGTAGACCCTGATCCATTAGCCTAAAGAGGGCTGCTGATGATGTTATTGACTTGTAATTAAAGTGTGAATTATTCAACTGTTGAGTAGCTATGGTTCAGTTAAGGTTTCAAACGACCATCTCCTTGAAAACATACAAACGGAGCCAAAACTGAAAGAGAGGAAAGTTGTATTACACATGCACAACAAACAAATTCAAACATGCATTTCCTGTTTTTGTGTGAGCGGATTTTACTGAACAACCTGCAGAGTTTTTCAAAGTTTCTCTTGTTTAATCATTAAAATAGAACAGTCAAAAGTCAGCAATGTTGATTATACATGAAAGACACAAACTGAGTTTAGGCACATAGGATCTTTCAAGGTCAGTTCTCTAGTATGTGTAGGGTGAACCTGTAAGGTCAGCTGAACTAACCACACAACCTACAGACCATGATGTACTTTAGTGCTCCTAAGTAGACTATATATCTTTTGTTGTTATGTTATGTTTATCTTGGTCAACTAAGATTTTATGTGACTGAATTGAACCTGCATGTTAACTACTGGCACAGCAGTGACATTTAACATGTCACTGTGTGAAATAAAGGAGATTGAATTTACACCCCCAGTGGTAATACTAAGAGGCTTATTTTGCAAAGTAAGACCACAAATATCCGCAAGGTTAATGTCTACTTCCATCTCAGCTTAATGAGTCATTTGATGCTAAGTGCAAATTCATCTAGAAATTATGCATAACATCAAACAAATTTGAACACAAATCCCCCAAAAATTCTTCCAATTATTTGAGAGTGCCACGTAAAAAACTGCATTAAATCACTGCTTAAAGTAAAAAAAAACAAAACATTTTCTTTGGATGGATGCCCTACAAACAGCAGGCAGGTAATTAGTTCAGTCAGGATTGTTTTCATAGTAGTGAAACAGTCTCTCTGCTTTCTTGTGAAAACCACCATCACCATCATCATAATTGTCTGTCGAAAATTGCCTGATAATCAGCTGCATTCATGATGGACAAATGGTCTGAATGTTATACATTCATAATATCGAAGATTCACACAGGCCAGAAGAAACGTGCATAATCACATGCACAATATGCACACACTGTCATTACATTAAAACTTCACTACATTTCCCAGCATCATTCAGGTCACCTTTAGGTTTATTTCCAACAGCCTCTTGCCTATGTTTGTTGGGACTCTCTTTCATTGCTTTTCCTCTGTTTTCTCTTTCTTGCTCTGTAATCAAATGTTTTACCAGTTTGTGTGCATTTGCTGGTTCACTTATCTAATTGGTCAATGCCTGTTTATTACATAATTGATTAATATCGTATTGGTGGTCTGTAGTAAGCTTTAACCAATTAAACCAGCTCTTTCCAGATCTTCTCATCCATGTTGACTTAAAGGTTGATCTTAACAGGTCATTCTTGACCTTGGAAACAGCAGTTGACAAAACAGTCTCTGAGAAGGGTGCGATATGGTTGAAAGCTCCAGAGCAAGTAAATAAGATGACATTGAGTTGAGATTGTTTTGACAATTGTTGTTTCCAAGTTCAAGAATGACTTGTTTGTCTGTCCGTCCATCGCTTTGATTTAGACTGAAATTACTCAACAACTATTAGATGGATCAACGCAAAATTTGGTAGAGACATTCATGGTCCCCAGAGGCTGACAAAGTTAAGAGGAGCAAGTATAACTGGAGTCATGGATCAGTTTTGTTTTTTTAAAAAGCAGTTCTAATAAGAATAAATGCTACTTTCAGAAGTGGATTGGGATGGGAGACATTCAATGCCTGTAGATGTGCAGTCTTAGTGGTTCATTATGATTTTTCAAAATTAATTCACATCACATTCATTTTTAAATTAAAAAGATGAATCCAGTGCACCTTTGTCACCAGGTTTTGACAGTTATACAGTAATGCCCCTGTGTGATCTAAACTATTAGATGCTTGACTCAAAGCCCCCCTCCAGTGTATTTTGACATTTCTATGATATTTCATACAAGTCGTTTCCTTACAATGTTGATTAACCACATAGTTCGCCAAATATTTCTTGATAAATAGCTTAATTTTGTTCTCAAATTTGCAAAAGTTGCTTAGTTGTTAAAACGGGTTGGTGACGTATGACTATAGTAATTCCATAAGTCATACGTCATTCTCCAAGCTTGCGCAGGCGCACCGTCATGCCTCGTTAAAAAACTGTCACGCCGTCACGCCTCATTAAGTCAGAGCATCAAACCGATAAACATTGTTGTGAGCTAGCTAACCAATTTATGATGTCACTTAGAACTTAGAGTAGGTATGTTCATTATGGCATTTGTGCGGTGTTGGAGGACAGAAAACGCCGTCAGAAAACGTCGCACTCTCACCTGCCACTGTTTTATATACAGTCTGCAACATGCATTTTGCTGATGGCCGTTTTACCAATGCATCGGTGGAAGCAGCCCCCATGCCTCCGTGGTAAAGTAAGCGTACCATAAAACGTAAACGAGTTATCATGTGCACTGCGTGACAGGACCATCGACTGTGTGATTGATAACAGCCGATATGCGCACGCTAGTTCCTATCATGGGTAAGTATTAGCTACTCCTGCCAGACAGTAAAGTGGACTAAACTTTACAGTGTAGTGATGTTAACACAGCATATCGTTAGTGAACACTCCAGCCGGTCAGTTTTTGGTTGTCATGGTAATATATTACGTCCGTCTATTAACCACACCCCCATTCTCTGTTTGAGAAAGAACGTTCGCCAAAAACAGCAGTTAAAACTCTGGCTGAAGGGGGGCTTTAAAATATTGCCCCACAGCAGTTGCGGTCCAGTAGACCTCAGTGTTGGCACAGGCCAAAAATTTCACAATGACGGAACCCAACTCTGTACGCTGTACGTCTGTCTGTCTGTCTGTCTGTCTGTCTGTCACCGTCTGAGTGAATCACCCTCCATCCCTTACTCTGGCTGGTGTCAATGGCTTTCTGCCTCTGGACAGACTGAGATTAGATCACTGGCAGTTCAATTGTCTGAACCTTATCTTTGTCACCTTCTTTCCTCTCTTTATATTTGCCATGACTCATGCTACCTCAAGTGGAGTCTCTGGAGATAGTCAGTCTGTCTTTATGCCATGGATATATCTAAATGTCTGTAAATTACAGCTAAAGTCAAAGATCACACAGCTATCTGAAATACCATCATAAACTAGTGACTTTCTGTAATGAGATACATTTGACTTGTTATCGGTGTGAGAAATGATGGCACTTGTACAAAAAATACTCTTTACTATTCCAGTGTTTCTATGTCAGAGCAGGCCTCAGACCACTTTTCTGATGTCTGATTTTGCATTTTGTGCTTTTTTTCAACTGTTTATAATCTGTAATTACTCTGGTTCTGTGTAGGTAATAGGACTCAGCTCGTTGTTTTGGTTTTAGGGCTGGGACTTTTCTGTTTAACTTAACTCTCACCGCTTTCAACCTCATTTCCAGGAGCAGCAGGCAGCTCTTGTTTGCAAAAATGCTCCAATAAACCCACTGTAAAATACCTGCCTGGCACGAAATGGATGACAGAGAAAATTAATGACTAGCTGGTAAAGAAAGTGGAAAATTTTACAGCTATTGACAGAGCATTTCCACAGGAGTTGGTGGAGAGCAAAACAGAGATACAAGGATTTGGGAAGGGACTTACATTTCGCAGGTAGACATAAACAAAACTCCAAAGGAATGCTAATGTTGCTCTATGTCTCCTGGATGTGTAAATAGGTAACTATTTCCTAAAACATTAATCATAAACAACTTTATATGGTGATAATTCTGTCAGATAAAACAGACATACATCAATTCTACATATTTGCATGACCAAAAAAGGAATGTACTTTTGGTGTTGATAAAATACTTAATTTACCTTTGATCTTTTCACTTTTATGCTCTTTTTTTATAATATAAATGTATACCTAAGGAGTCAGGATAAATGTTTAAGACTTACTTATCAATATAAAATTCAGGGTGTGGGGGTAGCACATTTAATATTGCAAGTTGATTGATGAAGGTGAGGTATAGTCGACATATTAATAGTGATTGTGGGGAGTGTATAGGCCGCTCTTTCGATAATATTGATGTTTGGCTCGTAAATGCTTTACAAGCAAAACCTCACTTATAGTGAGGCCAAGCTATGAGGAACTTGATTCATCTGATCAACCATATTCGCGGTATGCTCCTTACCCACAGTGTACTAACGGTGAGTAATTCATTCTAACCTGTATGATCCCGAATCCCTAAGGGAGCTCCGACCCAACCAGAACCTCACACTGTCTCCAAATCAGTCTGCTTACAGTCAAGGTTAAGTTGTGCCTCCTTTCTCTGAAAGCATGTGACATTTCTAAGGATTTCTATTTTGCATAGATTATCTTTTAAAGTAGCTGAAGCAGAAAAAAACACATAGGAATGGGTTAATTTACTAATCAAGTGGTGGTTAGTCTGAAAAGGAACCTGTTGAAATCTTCCTTCACCTGGCATGTGCACTCATCTCTAATGCATAAATGGAAAGGTGCACCAAAAAAAAATCTAAATGTATGGGTGGCCTAACAGAAGATTTAATAAAAGTAGTAAAAAGTATGATGGTAGTCAAAAGAATTTAACAAAATATGATCACTACAATATTTTCCTAACTTTAATCAGGTTTTTTTCCAGACCTTGAAGGACAAGAAACCTATTTTCTTTTTTCTGTATGAGGACTTGTGGGATGTGTAACAAAATCAATTAAAGGCTAGACATGGTACTTGGGGGAAAAAGTGCAAGCAAACACAGAGTAGAAGTACAGGAAAGAGATAGGAAGTAAAAGCTTGCTTGGAGTGTATCCACTTAACATTACAGAGTACATATACTCATAACCAACAGCAAATGACTGCTGTTGTGGTCTGTCGAGGCAAATCACAAACTTCCTGTGTGTGTGTAGTTCTTATAGTAGGAACAAACACAGCGTGCACGTGGAAGGAAATACACTGAACAGCATCTGTCTGGGCTGCACGACAATATACCACAACTAATTATAGGACCATAGATGCTGTTGGGTACTAGCACACAAATGCATATTGCCTCTGAGATGCGTTTTATGGTCACCAGTGGAAACATTGTTCTTGTATTTCAAGGGGGACACATTTACATGAAAACAAACACAAGCAATTAGACCACAAAGCATCAGGATTAGAGAGAGAGTTTGTGTGTGTGCAATAGAGTGCATTTTGTGAGTTTCTGTGTGTGTGTGTGTGTATGACAGCAAATGAGAACAATCCCAACAAAGTCACACTCCCGGTTTGAATGTAATAACTGACAATCAAAACTCATGTCACTTCAATCTCACCATCAAGCCTCTATTTAAACCAGAAATTGCACTATATTAGAATTTAATTACCACAGGAAAGAACATTTTGTAACACATTGTACAATACTTCTTTATCATTCTGTGTTAACATAGAGAGGCTAGATTGCATGATTTACATGGTATTCAATTAAAGAACTTAATATTTGCTTTTTTACTCTGCTATATTTACGACAGCTGTAAATACTTTTTAAAGCAAGGAAAAAAACAAAAACATGTTAAGCGTATAAATACAGTATAAGAACAATAAAGATTAAACCTGTGGTTTATAACCTTTCTGGCTTGCTACCCTTTTTAAAAAAAGCCTTTTCGAAGAGACATTTCTTCTCTAAACTTCTCATATGGTTTAAAATTAAATTTAAACTGTTCAAATATCATAAAATAAACTGTTCAAGATCCAACAAGGTCAAATTAGCCAATATTTAACATGAAGATAAGATAATTAAAAGATTATTATTAGATACATACATGACAGTTTAGTTTTTTCTTGTTTCCTCACCCATTAATCATGTCTTGATCTGAAATATTGTAGATATTTCACTTTAATTTCAACAATCAGGACAGATTCCAGGGATAGATTGATGCTTTTTTTCATTTAAATTTGGTGATACACTGCTTTACCTGTTGCATTATGATCCTTCTGTGAGATTCACAATATTTACTATATATGATTTTCTTACTAAACCAGTTTATGCATGTAGCCTAATGTTGTTTTCCCCATAAAAGTTCACATTTTGTGCAAAAGACTTTCATAATGCTTTTGCAACATAGAAAATCACATCTTCAGAACCACACGACTTTTTGTGTCAGTGGAGTAATATAAAAGATTTAACAGCATAGCTCAGAATTGTACTTTAGTCATCAAGAGAAGTACACTGACAGCACAGAGTGGTATCTCGTAGTGAAACCACACTTTTTAAGTGCTGCTGTTGGTTGAAAGCTGGATTTGAAATGTATTATGTTTGTGTAAGGGGCTGGCAAGGGAGGCTGTCCAAACCTGCCACAACAGATCAATAGGCCTAATTATTATAGGACACTATACAAAATATTATGGCAAACCATTTGGGGATGCTCGCAATAAATAAAACAAAATATATCACGGTGTCAGGAACTGGGAGACATGGGCTGTAATATCACCCCTCAGGCACTTGGTGGGTGGGTGAGGGGCAACATGTCTGTGTGCAATCTCCCTTGGATCAGCTGTGTCTGACATGCATGGTACATCGATCAACAGTGGTAACTGAAATCTTTCCTCAATACTCACAATGTCTCACATATCACAGCAGATGCAGTCTCTTTTTTGAAACCTGCAAATGTGTGAGCTGTTTGGTTGTGTAATGGGTAAAGCAATGCCCACTTGATTACAGTCACAATGATTTTTGGGGAGGCAAGGTGCACATTTTCCACCCTAACAGGTGTGACAAAACTTACAGAAGACATTGAGGGTGATGTCATTCAAACACACACCCACACAGTCCTGTGGAGAAGTTAAATCAGCTAAAATAATTAAAAACACCTGTGAGGGGAATCAGGGTCTTTACAATCCATCTGACTATACTGATTGAAAAACTTTGTATTTTCAGTACAGAGCTCAGTTATAAACCTCAAAACTGTGGGAATTTCTGATTTAAGATTTAAGAAACAGTTCTGAGCAGGATTCTTTAGGAGCGGCACCAGCAGTTACAAAAATTACAATGCAGATTAAGCATACAATTTGGGATGAATTTTAGTGCAACATGGTCACTATGAGTATCAGCATTGTGTTTTCAAAAGTATTCACAGGCCCCTTAAAACCAGTACCCGGACACACGTAAGCAAACAATGGAACAAGTATTTATAACAATTAATAAGTGCCACTTGGTTCAGAATTGTCTGCAGAAAACAAACAAACATGCTCATAGACTGAGGACTTACAAGAATGTTAATAGAAGCCAAAGAAAATCTGACAAACTCAGCAGTAATAGAGCAAATAAAAGCCTTTCATTTTCGGTGACAGTTTGAAAAGTTAAAACTGACTGATACATTTCAGCCTCAATGAGCCTTAATCAGAGCCCACTCTTGTTTTTCTTTGGGTTTTAATATAATAACAACCCACACGGGACTGAACATCTGGCCTTCTCAAGGGTATTTGCTTAATTTCCTGAACAATTTGTCATGAAGTGAAGCTCTAAATGGTGCAGAATTCCTCCCTGCGGTTATTGCAGACAATATTAGCTCTATTTTAGCTTTCTCCACTGGTGAAGTTGAGGTTTTATGATTTAGAATATCTCTGATTTGTCTTAAGTTTAACTCATACCTCTTTATAAGTCTGGGTGAATCCTCAGGAGACATTTTGACTATTTCAACAAGGTTACAAGGTTAAAGGGTGAAGATAATCAGGCTCCTGCTGTCACATCCCTCGCCTCTCCTATCCCCTTAGGCAGATCACAGATCATTTAATGTGTTAAAGGCTTTAACATCTGATAAGTTAACTCTTTAATAAATATAAATCTTCCATCTCATTGGCTTCTGCAATATGTATCAGAGGTATTTTTCCAGCAGCTACCTCTTACAGTTGTTGTCTGAACCTCTTTTAAAGCATTTTTTCACTTTTGAAAAAGATTTATCATCAAACAAAAAAAGCTTACACTGTGTTATGGTTATAGTGTGAATGTGAGGCCTATGGGCTCACAATAATCGTGCTATTCCTTATGTTTTAATAGGATTAAAGGTTTCCCTTGGTTTCAAGTTGAATATATCACTTATTTCCCAGGATTTCTCCCCACAAGGGAATTCTGAGGGAGGCAGCCATTTCAGTGTGTTGTTAAGATGGTTTGAGAAAATGGATTATTGTTCTTTCATAGTTGTATTGTTAAAGCAATCTGCACTCGCTGCGGCTCTATATCCCTGATTCGGAATAGTGTAAAAAAAAATTCTCAACACAGTTTTAGTGTGAAAAGTAAGTGGATAAAAACACTAGAGCTGAAAGGTTATTCCAGTTTACTGATACAACATTGATTTAAAGTCTGACTATATCTATGAAGTTGCATGGGAGCAGTTTGGAGAGGTGTGTTTGTTTTAGTGCAAACAAAATCCTTTGATATGAACACACAACTATCACATGCTAAAAATCCTAAGACAGCAAAAGTTTTTTTCCCTGGAGCAGATTTTGATAAGAATTAAATACAAGCAAATCAATTCCTGGTGTTAAATCCCACTGCTAAATTACAACACCCACCCACATTTTTCTTGACGGATCTGCTGGTTATATTTTTCTGTCATTCTTTGAGCCATATATCAGAAAATCTCTTTTGCATTTTATATCCCTTCTTTGTAGTGTCTTTCATTTTAAGTTTGTGGTAACTAGAAAACAGCTAGAAGCCGATGGTTGGTGGTACCTTTGAACATCAGTTTTATAAAGGTGACATAAATGTCTTTATTGCTAAGCAGCAAAATATCTTTTAATACATAATGGATGCAAAAAGCCAGCTTTTACCTTGGTCTGTCCTTCAATGACAGTGAGAGGCACGCTGGTGGAGGGCCACTTGTTCCTAGGAGGTAAAGGCTTTTCGCAGTTCCATAAAACCACAATCTGTATGGGAAAGAAAGTTGACCTGGTTAACATTATGTAACCATCAACATCAATATGCATTTGTTTCTGCATGGAGGTTTTTGAAACAGCTGATATGTTTCACAATGTTAAGTGTAAAGGTACAGTGGGGTCCATTTCAGGATGCATTTTTGGCTTTCAGAAGCAAAGCTTTGGTTAAGTCTGGATTTTCTTTTCCACACATTTATTTGTTGAAGTGTTTCTCTTTGTCAGATGAAGTATACAGTCTGGTGTGATAACGTAAGAATTCACTTTAGCTGTGTGTAACAAAATATTATAATATTCAGTAAATTATCTTAAACCATACAATGTAAAACAACTGAATTCTTTTTCAGTCACTTTATCAGTCATCTGCTGCTACACAGTATATATGTACTACATTTATAGGTAGTTTATTACACTGTTATGTCTCTTCTGTGCACAATTCCCTTGTGTGATCATTTTAAGATGGATTATGTATATCGTAAAGGCAAGTTAGTTAGGTCATGGTCATGCTTATCAAGCAAGTATGTGTAATCAAAACACAATGTTAGCAGTACGGTAGCGTATAGAGGCCACTGTAAAGGAAAAAAATCTAAAAATATAAAGTCAAAATGATTTGAGAAAAATTTTGGCTTTGGCTGTCCCAGAGGGAAATTTCTTTTCAAAAAAATGTAAAAGGCTCAATATTAAATGAAAAAAGTAAATATTTTGATAATACAAATTTATACCTTGTTGTATTCTCATCAAAGTTTATTATGGGAAGGGACAAACTAACGAAGAAAAAGGAAAACAAAAGGAAGAAGGAGAAGAAGAAAGGAGGAGGATGAAGAAGAAGGAAAGCAAAAGGAAAGAAGCAGAGGAAAAGAGGTCTATACTAAAACCTAAGGCAATTATAAGTAATAAAATATTGACACCTCTTGATATCGCGTCTTCTTTCTGTTTTGCCGCTCCTATGTAATACCTGCACCAAATTACTGTGAGATGTAGACACACTTCCCACCTGTGCACAGAACTTGGACTTGGCTACAGCGATGATGAGCTTCACCACAGGGGAGATCTGGGACTGCAGAGGAGTAACCGTATGGATCACAGCTGTGAACTGCTGCGACGGGCTTTTTCCTGGACACACACACACACACACACACACACACACACATTTCAGAAACAGTTGTCACGGGTCACCTGTATTTAGGTTTTTAACACAGATTTGTGCAGATACAGCTCTCCATAAAGCTCCACTATGGTTAACTGGACACAAAGTGCTCTGTGCTGCACCCGTCATCAATCTTTCTGACAGGATATATACCCCTGGTTCCCATGACTGAGCATGAGTAAACATGTCTAATCCAAGCTTTTGCTTTGTGTGTCTTTTAGTAAATTGTGACTCGTGATTTTTACCTATAAAGAGTAATTGTATTGTTTACAACCTCACAATAAAACAGATCTTGTTAGTTACTTGTTTTGCATTTTATTGAGGCAAACAAATAAACCAAACAGGACAAAAAGAAAATTATGAAGCGGAACCAAACTTGAAATTACTACCTTCGATAAATGATCGCCAGCATATGGAACAACGGGTAAATGGGGTTGAGGAAATTGATTCTCCCTGTGGCAGCCTGTGCCAAAGAAATAAATCAATAATATAAAGCATTGGCTCCTACATTGGATTTTCTAAATGCTTTTCCTATTCTATAATAAACGAATCCATTCATGCCCTACTGTATCTTTTAATAGTAGAGAATACAATGCAAAACTAAAGCCATGTTACATGACACAGATTAAGGTGACACCCTGACTATGTAATACCTTGTTTTGACACAGCATTATGTACATGCTTGGTGTAGGACTAATGTGATTAGCACACAATCATTGAACTTAGATGAAAGGAGTACACATTCTCATGGATAAGTGGAGCCAGAGTGCTCTTTATTGTAGCTCTATCCATCTCTCTGACACCGGGACCCCCTGACCAGCCATCTCAGGTGGGCTTAGCGGTATTTATGTGTCACGAGTGCTGCCCTTGTGGGGTGGGTCACAGAAATAGGCTGAGTCTTTTTGCTTCATCTGGGTGTTCTCAGAAGGAGCTTTGCCACCTTCATATTTATTAAACATACGCTTCTTTTATTACCGCAGTGTTTGTAGACAAATTGTTCTGCCAGTTAGAATCAATTACTTTTTAGTGAAGGTCTCACGAAAGACCAATTGCACTGTGGGAAGTGTAACACTCAGCATTTTTGGAGATTTACCTGTATTAAGAGGTAGTAGTTTGTAAATAGCAGCAGCAGTAGCAGCAGCATCAATTTTAACCATTCTTTTAAATCTGCCTCTCTAAGTCCCAAAACTTTATATCTAAAGATGCTAATTCAAAGGTAACTGGACTTGCTTTGGATTCTTGAAGACATTTTGCCTCCCTTCTTCAGTTCAGATTGACTGATGGGGCATTTGATCTGTTTTTAACCTCAGTGGGGTCTTTCACACCTTGAGAGTGGTTAAGGTCATGTGCAGGTCATTAGTCCAACCGGCTGTAATGTGAGAGCTGCTGGAGTGACATTAATCAAAGTGTGAACTGCCTGGGAGGGCTATCTATCTATCTATCTATCTATCTATCTATCTATCTATCTATCTATCTATCTATCTATCTATCTATCTATCTATCTATCTATCTATCTATCTATCCATCCATCCATCCATCCATCCATCCATCCATCCATCCATCCATCCATCCATCCATCCATCCATCCATCCATCCATCCATCCATCCATCCATCCATCCATCCGTATAGTAAAGCTGAAAACTGAATTTAAAAAGACAGATAAGATGAGTGAAGACGATTTAGCACCGTAGATGTAAAAAAAGAGATGGTCTGAATGTTTCAGGAACACAGAGAGAGACAGACTGCAGACAGAGAGATAGACTGGTCTTAACTTCACTGAAAGAAATGTTTGCGTTGCAAATCTTATCTCTTTTCTACACGAGAAGAGATGATTGTATACATATTTCTATTGTACATTATCTAAAAAGAGAAACAACTAGTATATTTTTAAATGGAAAATTGTTTTTCCTCCCTTTGCTGGTGAGTGTAGCCCCATTTTTCCTACTCTCCTCTGAAAAGGTTTGTCCTCACAGGTGCTGTAAAGCCCATTGAAAGAGGATTGTGGAGTTATTGGCTGGCGAGGGCTGCTGACGTGTGTGTGTATGTGTGCCAAACCAGCCAGATGCTCAACAAGAAACACATTGGAAAGCTAACACACACACAGTCTAAAGTGCTACACAGCCCACATAATGGCACAACTTTGCACAAACAAAAGTAAAGATGTAAATCAAATCCAGATATTTTTACAGATCCTGAGGCCACTACGTCTGAGCAGTAAGTCAAACTTTTTCCAACTACCAGGCAGAAGTTGCAACTGCTTTGCCATCAAAAGTTATGGGAAGGTAGCAGAGTGAGACCGTCGCACACACAGCTTTGACGACAAGTTATTCCCAGAGCAGCAGCACTGGAGATGGCAGCAGCTAAATTAATGATTTACTGCTGTGGCATAAACCAAACTGCCCCATCTTTCCTTCTATCCCTCGATCCCTACCTTCTTTCTCCCTTAACCCTTGTGTCTGCAATTCCTCAGAGAAAGACAAACATCGATCTAAGTTACAGCCTCAATCTGTTGAGAATCACTCAGTCTGAATGCATATCTCTACACACCCACGCATACATATAAACAAACCAGGCCACTTTCACCTCACTCTTTGCCTGCAGCTTTAAGTTTCTCAAATTGGCTTCAACAGCAGTCTTATAGCATGTACATATTATTTTTACATATATTATTGAACATTTTTCTTATTTGCTTGTACATTTGCTGCTTTTATGTTTGCTGTTTTAAACAACCAGCAACCATGTCCTGAGATAAGTCCTGTCAGTACAGCAGGCAAGCTTTTCAGGCAGAAGCAAAATGCTGCTAGTATTTCCTGTTTGCTGTGTACTCATGCATGTACATGGAAATTCTGGGGTTAGAATGATTTCTGAGCACATTTATGGACATTTATTTGCGATGTAGATCCTTTGGAAGTCATGCTTAATCTAAAAATATGCATATAATACACCGTCATGCATCTGTTCCATTCACCTCTTGCGGTATCTTTTCTTCACATCTCTCCCTCTGTGCCCATCCTTCAACTCTTTGTCTAGTTTTCACATCTATATGTTTTATAAATGTTTGGAGAAAATTTGCAAGTAAACTACAAATAGAGAAAAACAGCATCCAAGCAAACTCCTGATTTGTAAGATCAACACTTACCCAGTATGGCATAATAAAAAGGGAACTGGGCAGGGTCAGTTGAGTACTGGGGAAGTGCATAGAGACCACCAGGTAGGGAATTCCACAACAACCGATTTCTGGACACATGGGAGTCCACACGGTCCTGGATAATCTGATGGAGGGGATGGAGGAGAAAGCACGTGAGGAGAAAGACAAGGAACAAAAGAAGGGTTCGAAATAAAATGAAGATAAAATTTAAAAAACAACAACAAATACACAAAGGCAAAGATAAAAGGTACCAGAACGGGGACAAAATGGGAGAAAACACAATGACGTGCAAGTGAGGGGAGAGAAAATATGAGGTGGAAGAGAAAGAAAGACAAAGATTGAAGAGTGATTAGTTCAATTATTTCCTTTTCTTCCTATTTGTCTCTATTTGAGACACATGACATCCCATTTTTAACTGAGTTGACTTAAAGGTACCAATCATTCAGTATCCATACACATTCTGTATAATACCAAATAGTATCATGTCCAAAGAAAACATCATGTTTTGGAGAGTGTGATTTACAGAACGGCGACAACCATAAACACCCGCAATATTTGGAAGATAATTGAAATTCACCTAAATTAGTCCTATCACTATTGTATTCTATTTTACATCATTATATCTGATCTAAACACAATAAATTGGCTGTATGAGCACAAGGAAACATCAGCCAACATAACCTTGCTCACAAGGTCTTTACACACTCTTCCCCCTCCAGACATGCAATAATATTTGGAAATAAAAGTAGCCAGATGTTTAGCTGCAGCTGGTGCTTGGGGAACTCTCTAGAAGGGGGCTGATTCTACAGAGCAAACTTGAGATACTTGACCTCCTTCACTTAGGGCATCAGCTTGCTCCCAACATGAGGAATCCATTAGTTATTTAGCTAATATTCTCCATCTGGCATGTTACCAAAGGTCAGCTTAGCTGGTTGAGTGTTGTAAGAGTGAGTCAAGTCTTCAGGGGGCCTTTCTAGAAAGAACACTGACACAACATCAACCTGCTGCTGGACCTCTGAATACACAGATGTCTGAAGTTCAGCAACAAGGATGTCATTTGTTTCCTGTAATAATACTCAGGTATTCAAGCTTTGAAAGCTTTGAAATATGAAGCTTTAATATGGTGGAAGTATTCAGTTTACTGCATTAAAATGGTTTTACTTAAGTAAAAGTACAAGCTTAAGTATGAGCCTGTGTGTGAAGAACATATTTTTCAGAATAAAAAAGTCTAGTGTTCAAACAAGTGTCAATTATAATTAAACCATATGTTTAAAAAAAATCACAGTCACTTTTGCAGTTTTCACTTATTAATACTAATTCCCATTAATTTCGCCACAAAAAAAATGTCCATGAACATAGCAACTTTTATTGCAATTTTTAAAAAAAGCTGCCACACAACCGACAAAAACCGACAAGAACAAAGCAAATCATGATTGTTCCATAACCATACCCATGTGTTTATTATAGTAACAATGATAACAAAGGTCCCCATATTATAGAAAAATATTTATTTTAACTAAAACTATGATAACCAGAGCACCATCAATCAACAAAAACCTGGTCTGAAGTCAATAGCGCAGCATTTCACTGTTATTTTAAGGGGACATTAGTAATATACACCTAAGCAGGTTGTCAAGGTTTGTGGTGGTGAGGTAGGTTGGTGGACCCAAATGCAGGACGCAAGGCAGAGGTGGTAAAGTTCAAAGGGTTTATTATGGCAAAACAAAAGGTGAGCACAATTACTAACAGAGTGGCTGAGAATCTTTCAGAGAATAAACAATCCAAATAAAACAGATAATCCAAACAGGGGCAGATCCAAGGCAGAGACGAGGCAGGCGCAGAGCGACACATGACAGAGCATCTACACGCGACAATGACCGGACAAAGACTAAACAGAAACACCAGGTATATATACACACACACGGACTAACGAGCAGGGCGGGAACAACATGGGTGACAAGGATCAAGGTTAACGAGGTACGCAGAGAGACAGCGGGGGAAACAGGGAGACTAGCAGGCAGGCAGATTACTGAGAGGGGACAAGACAAAACACACGTTACTCAACACTAAACATCAGAGTAATATAAATAAACTAACACAAGCAGACAGATCACAAAGAAACTAACACCAACAAGGAACAGACAGAAGCTAAGGTAAAACAGAACTCAGATAGACATGGGCAAAACACAGAAGTACACAGACCAGGAGTGAACTCTAAGACATGAACTAAGGTACAGGACTAAAAACTAAGATATGAGACAAGACAGATACTAAGTAAGATGTGAATGAATAATAATAAAGGCTACACTGAGACAAAAGCAGAACGACCAAAATCAGATTAATTAATGAAACTGACAGAGAACATAAATAGACAAGCAGACAGAACTCAAGCATGATGGTACAGAAAGTAAAACATGAAACTGTGACAGAACTGAAATCAGAAAAATACCAAAACACAACAGACTAACAGGTACTGGACAAACTACAAGGCGGGGCTGAACCCAAGACTCAACAACTCTAAGACAGGTACTGGATCAAAACAACACTGCAGTAAAAGGACTAGGAGTAAATACTGACATAAACACTCGACTGGCAACAAAGACATGGAACCAAAACATAGACTAACAGATACCTAACTGATAAATGAATAAACTCAGAACTAAACAGAACAGATGACATAACTAACATGCAGATACAAAACCAAACCCTCAGAATAAAACCCCAAAAACACAGCACTCCGGACAGGATCGTGACACAGGTGCACTACACATGTACATGCTTGTGACATACAGAGGGAAATTCAATTCAATTCAATTCAATTTTATTTATATAGCACTAAATCACAACAACAGTTATCTCACAGCGCTTTTCATAAAGAAGCAGGTCTAGACCATACTCTGAAGTTATTTACAGAAACTCAACAATTCCCACCAAGAGCAAGCACTAAGCGACACAGGCAAGGAAAACCTTCCTTTTAAAAGGCGGAAACCCCGAGCAGAACCATGGCTCAGGGTGGTCGGCCATGTGCCTCGACCGGTTGGGGGTGACCGACACGCAGCAACACACAAACATGCAGAAGGTAAAAATAAAAAGATTGCAATGTGAAAGATTATTATTGTGTATATTTTATATTTCATGTTATTATGTTATTCATTATAATGATCAGATTTACATAAATGCATAATTGATTTAACCATTTCTTTCTTTCTTTCTGGATTACTGTCTCTCTGTGGATTACGATCATTTTAATATTCTGATTCGCAGGACATAATGGGACATAACGTGCAGTAATGGGACAATAGTTATTACACTATGATGGACATACATATATATGTATTCTCACCAAGAAGAAATTTAAGATATGAGCAACCTATGCTGCTTACTGTTAACTTTATTTATATTTTTGGTATTGTCTGTATTTTGTAATTGGATATCTCTTTATTGATATTTTTATACTTGCACATTGATTGAAATTATGTAGTTTTCCACTCTTTCCTACTTTGTACTGCAAATGCTGCACTTACAATTTCCATCCATCCATCCATCCATCCATACATCCATCCATCATCGACCGCTTATCCTGCATACAGGGTTGCGGGGGGCTGGAGCCTATCCCAGCTGACATCGTGCGAAAGGCAGGGTACACCCTGGACAGGACACCAGTCCATTGCAGGGCCACACTAACAATTTCCCTCGAGATGAAGACGTTATCTTATCACAGAGTGACAGAATATTTTTACTTAAATAGAATATGTTATTAACTATTTATTTAACAACTTTTTCCATTTAAATAAACTGATTAAATAAAATCAAAATATGAAAGAATACTTTTAAGGCATTCTGGTTTTCTGACACAGATCAGTTTCTGTGGAGAATTAGATGGCACTTGCAGCCAGCTCTAAACTCATACACACACACACACACACACACACACACACACACCTCCTGACACAACTGTCAGGCTCACAGTATGTGGTTCACTACAGTTATCAACAACGCCTCATTTCACCCATTTAGCCTGGTGGCATGCTGGCTCTGAGATTTTAGCACATCTGGCCAGCAGTGTATGGCTGTCAGTGGGCTTCTGTTTAATTTCATACCCTGCTAGCGCTGGACATTTGTTGGTGTTACTAAGGTCTTGTTTTCACTGTTATTTAAGAGAAAAATCCTAAAAATCCTATATTACTGATCTGAACACAAATTGAACATACATGTATCAATATTTGCAGTCTGTTGATCACCCAATCTGTCAGCAGGGTCAACATACAATCTGAATATGATAGATACAATCTTTGATAGATAGCAGTTGGCTGCTTGCTAGAATGACACATTCTAATCCACTCTTATTGTTGAATGTATTCAGGCAGCTTCAGGCAAGTACAGCAAAATCCTTATCTTAACTTGATATGTCTTAGTTCCAGTAAAACTTAATCTTTATCTTTGGATCTTGTGTCTCTTTCCTGATGATCTGAAAACGGTCAACAGTGAAGGTAAAATGGATTAAACTTCTTCATCCTGATCAACTGAAGCACCAGTTGTTAAGTTAACGAAGACTCAGTTAAGACATACAAAAAAATATGGGGACACTTCATGCATGGTAACTCCGCTACACAACAAAATCTGTACTTTGCTATATTTAGGAAATGCAACTTGTATGCAGTATGATGAACTAATGAACTACAGTAAATACATGTTTTATCATATCATACATTTGTTCTTTTCTTACTCTTAGTTGTTTATTTTGTGTACTGTGCGTACAATATCAAACCAAAACCAAACACACACACACACAACTTGAAATATATATATACATTTATATATATACTTCAAGCCAGTTTTCTGACAGTATGACTCTTCTCTATTTGTACTACTATATTTTCGCTTTTGAAATTATCATGTAATTGTTACTTGTGGCTTTAGTTGCCTTAGTTGCCAATTACACAGGCTTGCTTTAAATAATGAAGCTTGATTGCTTGGTTGATTGTGCTGAGTTTAATATACCGACTGAAAAGCACAATCCAGGCTAAAAATAAAAAAAATTAACTAAAGGATTGTTATCATTGAATAATTGAGACTAACACCAAATAAAGACTAAATCTAAATTGTTAAAGTGTTCTATTGCAGTGAAAGTAGTTTTCCCCTCAAACTGCTGATTTTCCATCTCTTAATTGCAATTCTTCAAAAATATGTACGATATGACACTTCAGAACTATATGCTGAAAAAAATTCAACCATTGTGGACAAAACACGGTGTCTAATCTCATTGTCATGTGTATGCAAATGACTGATGTCCCATGTTTGTAATTATAACAGAAATATATCTCAGATGTTGTTAATGACACCATTCCCATCTGAACAAGCTTGATGTTGAGTGATGATGGTGATTTCATTGTTATTGCAATGAAGAACATGGTGACAGAAAGCAATGGTGGTAATGATTTTAGTATTTGTGGTAGAGCTGATGGTTGCAAACAATAATGTGTGCTACAAGAGATATAATGATTGTATTGATGTCTATGTGATGCTTCTGCTGCGGATAGTGGTAATAAAGAGGATTATTGTGTTCTGTGTCTGTATTTAAATATGCTACAGAGAGCAAAGACTCCTACACGAATGAGTTCACCCTCTAAACTTGAGCTACAGCGAGGTCACATAATGAGCAAGCCTCTAGCTTTCTGGTCTTGGGAGCAGGTATATACACCCACACACACATAGTGGCGCCCCTCTAACCTGAGGGCTGCATGACAGTGCAGGCCTTCCCATGTGGCACCTCATACTGCCTCTCACGCTCACACTGTATTTGGATTTCAAGAATCAAAATGCTTTATTCCAGTCTACATTTTATGTTAAAATTAACATTATTTTTTTTTCAAAGTTTGGATGGACATCTCCACTGCCCTCCACTCAGCCTCACACGTCTTGATAAATACAACATAAAAATGCTGTTTGTGGATTTTAGCTCAGCAATCAACACAATCTCCTCCATGAAACTGATTGGCAAGCTTAGCACTCTGGGCTTAAGTACCACACTCTGCAACTGGATGGACTTCCTCACAAACAGACCCCAGATAATTCGAATTGGCAGTGACACCTCCTCCACTATAATGCTCAGCCCCCCCCCCCCTGTTCACACTGTACACCCACAGATGCAGGATTTAAAACAATGATGAGACTATCGCTCGGCAGGAATTGGTTTGCTGCTGTTGAGCAGGAGTTCTAAGGAGCTGATCGTTGATTTTAGGAAAAAGGAGGCAAAGACACACACTCCTGTCTATATCAGTAGAGCTGAGGTGGAGCTGGTGAACAGTTTCAGGTTCCTGGGAATCAGAATCACAGAAAATGTCATCGTCATCTCACATCTCAAACCTTGTAAAGAAAGCTCTGAAAGGGCTGTATTTTCTAAGGAAACTTAAAAAGGCAAAAACATTCTTGTTAGCTATTATAGAAGAGCAAGAGAAAGATTTGGTTTGGGATGTGTATGGACCAGGACAAGAGGTCTCTGCAGCTGGTGATTAAAAGTATCTGCTGTCGTAGCATCATGCTTCAGAGCAGCTTCTTTCAGCCTGGGAGACTATTTAATACATTCTCTTATGGCCTGTGACATTACTGTTCCGGTTTAGTGTTACTGCTCTGATTTTTGATGTGATAAAACGACTATGTGCAACCTGTCCAACACTAAATGGCGGAAAACCAATGTTAGACAATAGCTCTTGAACATAGCAGAGCAGCTGGTGGCATTGATGGAAAAAAACAGAGGTAAAAGGGGAGTAAATATTTACTTTTTCCGCTTCCCCCGAGTGGCAAAAAATGAAACAATTATGCTGCTTTTAATATCACCATTAATGGATTGTTGTTGAGGTTGTGTGTAAAGATTTAAGTCTCCATAGAAAATATGACCTGTTTGTTTATGAAAAGTCAAAAATCAAAAACTGGCACTAATCATATTTCCCAGGTCATTAGACTGGATCCAAATTATGACACAGCTACCTCAGATCTTCAAGGGCTGACGTGTTGTGTATTGAATTTGTATTAAAGGTGACAACCATGATTTTTATGTGCAGACTGGTTGTGTTTACTGAAGATTGAAAGTTGGTTAATAATACAGTTTTGTAAAAAAGGCTAAAAGTGGCCAAAAACCTTTTGAGGTGCCCTTGTGAAAGACAAATTACCCCCAGCTACAGTGTAGCTACATGCTGTGGTTGCTGTTAGAAGATAGAACTGTATAAACATGAAGCAAACATTGCTGGAAAAGAGAGGGCACTTTCAGCTAACCTTTGGTCAAAAAATATAACTGACAACTGAAAATTTCTTTTAAAAGTTTATGACCGGGAGGTGACTCATAGCCAGCGGCAATGTAAAGTATAGAGCAAGACGTAGCAGTTTGCTTGATTAAATAAAGCTCTCCTGACAAAACTGAATCCAAAACTCCCATTAAGGCAATTTTTTTCAAGCTTTACCTCCAGTGTAGTTAAGACGATTTTGGCTACAGAAGAAAAGTAGGCGTCCCAGAGGAACTGAGTCTGCTGGCGGAGAGCCAAGATCCTGTCATGGCCCACAGACCGGGTAATGGAGGGAACCTGGAGAAAGAAAAGCAAGAGGACAAAAATGACAGTGGGATAGATTAAGTTAGATTTTTAAACAATGTTGAGTATGGGGATGAGAATCGATGCATGGAGAAAAAGAAGTGTAAAGCCTGGCAGACAGGTGGAGAAAGCAGAAGTAATTTTGTGGACATGCAGAGAAGATTAGAATAAATTCTTCCTTCCCTGGTCAGACTTGGTTTCTTTTTTCTTTTTTTATGTGGGTTTGGTTCAGTTTGCATTCATACTGACTTGACATGGAGGGTATTTCAAACTCCCTGCTTGCTTGCTGAATAGTTTCCACATACTTCGGCAGCATGTGTTTATTGTGGCTTAATAAATGACTTAAACAAGTGATCTACTATCAAATCTATCACCAGCTTATTTTCTGTTCATTATTAACCATTTTAGCACTACAATGGAGCATCTCTGTAGTGTTGAAGGGCCTTCCCAAACATCATACGTTGCTCCGCAAAGTAATAATAATCATGATTCATTTATTTTATTTCAAAAGTGACAACAAATCAATCAAGTTTTATTTTTGTACTTCATCCTGTTAATCTGCTTCAAAGGATTTATGCAACGGCAATGTACTAACGAAGTTTGCAGATCTGCTTGGAGCCCAAATACTCTGTTCGTGTTGCACCAGAGGCAAAATGAGGTCCCAGCTCACATTGTCATGGAAGACATGAGCAGCTGGCTTTTGGCTGGCAGCAGTAACACCCTCAGGGAGAAGCAGCGGGGGGATGAAATCAAGGGAGACGAAGATCCTGCCAACCTGACCATCCTGATGGAGGAAGATGGAGCAGGGAACTCTCTTGATGCTTAGTTTGGAGAAAAACAAACTACCTCCTTGATGTGTTTAGACATGACCTCAGCTGCCCCTCTCAGGTTGACAATGAAGCTGAAAAAGGAATAAGCAGCCTTATAACCAATGTTCCTGAAGGGCGTCATCTGCCGTCAAGAGGTGTTGGATTTAGAACCCAGGACCCTTCTGGTGTTCTGGCCACAAACTGATAACCTCTTCACTGATGGTTACAGTGCCAACCTTTCAAACATGGCGAGCGGAAAAGCCACTGTGGTCGAGAGGAGACACGGTGACTGATGGTGCTAATATTAGCTTGTCAAGAACAGCTATTAGTAAAACACCGGTGGTGATCCAGGAGAAGGTTGTAGACTATCAATCAAAGAGTCCTAAGCTGCTTGGCTCTATCTCGCAGGAGCTTCGAGCTTCATGGAGCCTAATGAGGCAGCTGCAAGCAAGAATGAGCCTGTCTTTGATGTTTGTTTGTTTTTTTGACAGATTTTCCAATGAAAGAGTCTTAACTAATTTCACTTGAATTTTATACCCACACACACTCAAATGTTGCACTTTTTAAAAATAAAGAAAAAAAAATAGAAGAAAATAGAAAAAAATATCCAAATGAAAAGGGAACCCATGAAGCCTATCCTTAAATGCTTTGTGGCTGCAGTTACAACAGATTTCTCGCCCATTCATTTCTATGAGGAACAGGGTGAGATGTCAAAGCCGTATTTGCACCAAGATGCCATCTTTAAATTGCTTGTTTTGTCTGGCCAACAGTCTAAAATGGGTCTTAAATCTTATGACAATAAGAATGTAATAATAATGTTTTTGTGTTTGTGTCAACAAAACACGATAACTTTCCCGTTATAAACAAAACATAGAATCCCAGAAAACCCTTCATTCACCATAGAGTCTGAAGACACACTATAGGAGGTTGTGTTGCTGTTGACGTCACTGGGATCTGTAGACAGCAGAGTGAGCTTTAATTGTTCAGCTCTCTGAGGTGGAATATAAACAACACCAATCAAATCAGCTCAATTCTCTTCCCCTCGATTGACTCTAATAGTGTTTATGTTTCTCAGCAGGGGCATTCTGTGCTTTTGTGTGTGTCTGGGTGTCTGTGTGTTGTGCATGTCTCCTCTCCACGGGGGGAATAGAAACTCTACATATTAAACAGCCAGGTATTGCAGTTCTCAGTGATGTAATTGAAAGTAATGAGATTCAACTCTCTCAGCAGGTGTTAGAGCTCCGATGTGTTGAACAGTGTGTGAGTGTGACAAAGAGACAAAGAGGGTGAGCATCCAGAATCTGTTCAATGACCAGAAACATGTTCTTGTTATTATTGTATTTTATAATATTATACAGATGCTGTCATTTAGACCAAATAATTAAGCGATTACTGTGTATTTAAATGCATTTAATGACTTCTTTTAAAGTATTTAGTTGTGCAATGAAGCCCAAATCCTGAGCTGGAAAGAGTCTATTGTGACACCTCCTTTCTAGAAACTGATGGAACTCTTGCCACCTTGCCAGCTGTCTCAGTACTGCAGTAAACAAATTAAGCATCTTCAAGGTGTCCTCAAAGTATAGGAAGCTTAGTTTTATAAAAAAAAGACAAATAACTAGTATTAAACCTTACAAAAAAATTATACAAGTTTATCATATGTAAAACACCTTTTCACATCTAATAAATCAACACATAGGCAAATTAGTTGAATGAATTTTTGATGTGCTTTGTGGTGTTTAATATGTTCTTTGTTGAATTAGTTTATTGATTCATCTATTGATTATATTTTAGATTAACGCATGTATCATTGAGTCAGAATTGAGTCAAAATGTCAGAAAATAATGAAAAATATCCATCACCATTTCCCAGAGCACAAGGTGACATCTTCAAATTGTTTGTTTAATCTACAATGATATAAAACTGAGAAAAGTGGCAAATACATTTGAAAAGCCTGAACCAGAGATTTTGCTTACATTTTTGCCTGTCTGAAAAATCATATATCATCAAAATTGTTGCATAATCCTTTTTATTTCAATCCCTAATGGATAAATCATCTAAGTGCTTTAGCTTTAATGTAGTCCCATTTGGTTTCTGTATTATGCAATTTAAATACAATGCAATTACAGAACAGGGAAGAATATGAGAAAACACAAAGCCACTGTATTGAATTACACTGTATAATAGTACCTTTTAATTTGCAATAAATGCACCTTCTAATCAATAATTGTTATTTGAAAAGGCAACTGCCCAAATTCTGTTCCTCTACGTGGTAGTAAAGGAGAAAAAAACAACTCAACAACAAACAATTTTGATCAGGTTGGAAGGTTTAAATGTGACACGTCATTCAGTGTGTTGTTCTCAGTGATCAGTAATTATGTCAATATTAAATAGATTCTATGACAGAGAACTAAATGTAATGACGACATGCACCAATAGAGTCACTTCACGTTCACAGACACATTCAGGGTTGCCAGTGATCCAAGATCTCCAGTTATGCTGATGAAACAGCAAAACTTTTCTTTGAGATGCAATTTGAAAATGTGGTGAAAGTGCAAACCCTCAGGTACAAAGCTTTGAATGAACTGTCACTGCATTGCTGAATAATGTGGCTTTTTGTTTGGGGCTTGGAGCGCAGGATTTTAGTGCTTTTTAAACTGTGTGCTTTTGTATGTTGCACTTTTGTCTGCAGAATGAACAGGACGTCCAAGTTTTGCTTTTGTAAATTTCCAGCCACCTTTTAATATATATAATTTTTAATAACATTGCCCAAATCTGGGGAAGCAAGGCATTTTTTAGAGTTGTCAGCTGCCAGCCCATGCCACCTGGTTGCTCTCTGTGCCACAAGATGAAATATGTGTGCAAACCAGTCATCATGTGATTGATTTATTGTGTTGTGAACTAACAAATGTCAGGCCAGGTTTTATTCTGAAAGCCTTGGAATTATTTATTTTTCCCTGGCTCTATATGTCAGCATCAAAACTAACTTTGTAAAAAATGTGTACGCCCTCAGTGTCAAGACATAATACTTGCTTCACACATATTATTTTAACCAGCAATTACCACGCTTTTAGATAGATGGTTTTGTTTTGTTGAAGGAAACAAACTAACAACAAAACCTCTAACACCATTACTGCATCATTTTGCGTCTGAGTTATGTTTAATAATAAAAAGGCGGCTTTATTTCTTTAAAAAGCCAGTTTGTTTTTAAGCTTGTCTATATTTTAATTAGGCTTGTCTTCTCATATTAATTAAAGGGAGACACACATGCTGTCTCTAACCCTCAGCACACACACAAATGTGTTATGCTGCCCAGAGGGTTGTACAGGTCATGCAGGTGGCACCTAGTAATATGGAGGCTAATTAGAGATTGTAAATATCACCGCTGCCATAATTAAAGGGAACAGAAGGAGATCCAATTGTAGAATAAATCCGTCTTAGACAAAAATAGTTCCTGGCGGAGGTGTGAGTGACTGTGAATATCACAGCTGTCACATCAGAATAAAATACAATTTACTACATGTAAAATACACGGCTGCAATTAGATTTCTCCCCTTCTCTCAGCTGAACTGAAAGTCTAGTCATCATGTGTTGATAGACGCCAATAGCCAATTATGCACTTTGTGCTGGAACTTAGGCTTCCTGCTTGGGATAATTAATGTTTTTCATCCATTAGCGAATTTCTCCTCAGCTTCTCTACCTGAATACATGTGTAAAAGTGCTTAAACATACAAATCAAGCTGGTGAAACTCTTGTTGCCGCTCTATTTGATGACAGGACCTATTGTTTTGGGGCACACATCTGTTCCCAGTGAGTTTCACAGCAATTCCTGATCTATGTGTTATATGCTTCTGTGTTTGTCTTTGTGATTGCTCTTGGGGATCTGGATCCAGAGATCCCCGAGAGATCATCTGGGAAGCAGTTGGCATTTTACCACACAGGCACTGAAAGGGCGCATTTTATCCTTTGATGCTATACAGTGTGAAGAAGGTTTACCCTCTTCATCCAGGTCACTAACCTCCATCCACATACCTTCTGTAATTTTATATGTAATGATCATTTTATCTATCCCTCAATGTCAGTTCTTAGTATATTCTTTTTATAGTATTTTTCATCTGTTCAGTTGCCTGTACACTTGTTGTGAAAATAATACATATATATGTAATATATTATAGTAAATTCATTATTATATATTATATTATTATATATTATACTATACTCATGCTGTAAATAATTTTACATATGATTAATTATACTGTACAATATTACCCTGCTTTATTATATAATATACTACATAATATTTCTATTTTGACAAACCCTAAGTACAGTATATTAGATGGTATTACATAAATATGTATATTACATAAATCACATACACTTTGCTGACTTTGCTGCAATTAATCACACTTACATCACTTTGCTTGAGACAGTACTGCACAATAAGATGCCATGTGAATTTGAGTTTTATAGTTTATATTTGCAGTTTATTTTATCTACTTCTAATTATTTATCTATCTACTTATTTCTGTCCTTGTGCTGCTGCAAGACCTGAATTTCGCCTCTGGGGATCAATAAAAGCTTATCTTATCTTAAAACCCATCCATTCATTCAACCATATTTCTTTCCATCCCTCCATCATTTTTCAGTACCTGTAACAGCAGTCTCTCATCTCCAATGATGGCGGCTTTCCTCCAGTCGATGACTTCAGAGAAGGGAAGCTCCCAGCCGTTGCTCAGAATGACAGGGATACAAGCCGCCTGTTAGGAAAGAGACAAGTCGCACTTTTTGGGGACTGGAGTTGAGTAAATGAAAGTGGGCAGAAAATGATGTTTATATAATGGAAGTAGGAATAGAAAGCAGTAGTCCACACTGTTTGTGTTCAGATTGATAAAACCAAATTGAATGACTTATTGAGCGTAATGAATCTAACCTTATGTGTGTATACTTGTTATACTCGTTTATACTTATCTATACTGTTGAAGTGAGATGCAATTAATGTACACATGAGTTTAGCCAGGAGTATCTTTTAAAATTTTGTAGTTCAACTTTTAGATGTTATTGTTATTGTATTGATGTTATCTGCAACAAGTCATGTATCATGTTTTTCTGCCAAAGGACGGTTTTGCTTCATAGTAGTCGCAACAAAAAAGTAAGAATTTGTTTCTGTTGTCAAGTTTTCACAGTTTGACAGAGGGAGAAAAATCCAAGTGACAAAGTCTAACCAGAAGTTTAAAGCAGAGCACAGGGAGGGATCTATTTTTCCCTCCGCTGAGGGATTTATCCTCTTAGGTAGTTTATGTCTGATGAGACTCTTTTAAAGTGTTCCAAGTGAGAGTTTTGCAGGAACAAATGGAGTTGCCAAAAGGATTAAGGACAAAATAAAGTGTATTTATTTATTTTCCCTGGATGCATCAATAAAATTTAGAGAAATCATTAATGTGAGTTTATTCATCAGGAGCTGTTTTCATTTCTCACAGGAGCTCTCTGTGTTGCTGTAAATTATTTTAAGATGAGGCTCTTGAAACTTGAAACTGTGTTTTTTACGGAAGATATGCTGTTTTCTAGATCATTTCTTTCACTTTACATATTTTATGCCAATATCTATATGCCTGTGGTGTGCTTTCATTATATTTACATCTTCAGTCATATATAATACATATTAAATTACATATTAAATGTCTTACTGTTATAAAGAAAGCAGATTCAGTTTTCATTTGTAATGTGTCAAAAGAAAAATGTGCTATATAATGTGCTATATAAAATACATTTCACATGGCACATGTGAAATATTAAATGTACAGAATAGGCCATTTATAATTTCACTTTTAAAATAATACATAAATAAACACTTAAAATTACCTTATATTTGCTAATACAAGTTTTTCAGAAAAGAGTCCAAGACGTCACATGTCAGATTTAATATGGCTTCATTTAATACTGTATAGAAGGTTTTTATGTGTAGTCTCAAGTAGTGGAGCAGTGTCAGAGAAGAGTGAACAAAAATTCAATAAGTCTGGTATTTTCATTTAAAGTTCAAGTTCGACTGGATTCTCAATCAAGTGAAGCTGAGAGATTAAAGGAGATTCACAAAATGCCGAGTGCATGATCAGTGACCTGTCTGCGCGGATTCTCACTGCTTTGATTAGTCTGGCTTTGTGAGATGACTTTCTCTTTTTCGTTTCTTGTTTTCTTCCTCACTGTCAACCTTTTACATGTCTCTTTATTTTTCTGTCCTCTCATCTACTGTCCTCTGAATTTTGATGATTCTAATAACTTTGCATATGGGACCTTTTCTGTTTTTCTACCTCTAACCAAAGGCCAATTCTCTGAAAACGCTATTAAATAATTGAAATGCATTTAAAATAAAAGTTTAATGAAAAGCACCGCCTATTTTTTTTCTGCCAGTCATTCTTTATATCCCTTTCTGCATCTTTCCTAAGAAAAACTCCTATTTTTATTAATGTCAATAGAAAGCTCAGCCTCTACTTTCTCATTTCTTTTGAGAACAGGGAACATTATGGTGCCAAAAAGTGCCAAAAACAGACAACAGAAAGGTTGGCGACACCTATGTATTGTTTGATTCTTTTAATATATAATCTGACACATTTTCATCATGTTGATGTTATTATATTATTCATAAATGAAAAACTAAAGTAAGTAAATTAAAATAAATGTGCTATAATAAAAGGCTCTAACTTCCTCTGCGGCAACTGATTTTACTAAACTGGTCCACTCATTCCTCTAGCTAAACAGCTAAATGTTGAAATCTGTTGGGTGGGGTCAGCGATTCAGGAATTCCATATTACAACACAACAACAGCACATCTGGGTAAGTAAGCTGAATGTCCGTGTGCAAGCAATTTAACATTACCAGTGTGATAGTGTTGTGTGGCATGGTCCGATCCAATTCCCATTTACAGAGCCAGTGGCTGTGTAAAAACACCAGATTTTATTTTCATACACAGAATGGACAGCTAGCGGACTGTGAGGAGATATTAGCTGCATTTGACATAAAGATGTGCATTGTATTAGAATCGCTATACCCCACCTTTAATGTAGGACTTTCCAAAAATATTCAAGAACACTAAAGTACTCAGAAAAAACATGCATGCAAATCCTTCTAGCTCTTACTCTAGATGAATCCCGAAGGTGGAAGCAAGCACAACCTATTTATTCCTGGTGTTATATTTATTCCTAAGTGTGCAGTCTGTCCTCAACAGAATATATAATTGGAATGTGAGAAAAAACAAGAAGGAAAACATGACAGCCAAAGGCAGGCACAGGGCATAGCCAGATACCTCATGTCAAAACAACAGAGAGACAGATAGAAACAAAGTGCTAATGAAAGATGAACACATCTGTGGTCTGAAGACGTGTATAAACGTCCCCTTTCTTTTCTCTGTGGTGCATCTACAGAAACAGGCCTTTTCTGCTGCAGGGAGATGACAGATCTGTCAATAGTAATAAGATCAGGAGTTGGTAAGAAGAAGCAGAGGAACTCTTTGGTTCCTTGTAGTTCCCAGCTGGAGAGCCACAGGCAAGCTGAATTAGCTTTTACCAGTAATCGTAGGAATAACACAATACCAATGTGATGTGAGGAGGAGTGTGACTGTTTTTATGCATAAAATTTAGAAACATAACAGCAGGTTTAATAATTTCTCCACAAGAATTACATCCTGATAGCGTGGAGAAACATAACATTACAGCATTTAGACCTTCAATTTAGGAGATAAAAATTCCAGAAAAAATAGAACATTAATCAGTTAAAAATAATGAGAATGAAATTAAAAAAGATGGTGGATATTGGACATTTTCTACGGCAGATGGTGTTGGGAAATGTGGACACACAACCCCGTTGTGTCTAATCTTCCAACTACAGCCCTGCCTCCAAATAGAAATTTGTCTTTAGTCTGCAAGTAAAGAAAATAATGACCTCTGAAAGAAAAGGTAATGCATATGTAATTTATGTGCTCAGTGTAGATAGGGCTTGTTGGAAAGTCCCGCTGAGGGAGTTAACTTTGAATTCAAACACATAATTTTGGATCTGTTAACATTAAACACCCTTGCCCAGGACACTTGACTTGTATCTCTATTCACAATTTTGCAAACAAAATAGAGAAATAACTTATTATAAAGACTCAGTATGCTTAAAACAAAGTGCATGTCAGATTGTCTCACAACGCTTGACACTTTACAATTTTACTATTGTGGCAGGCTTTTTGTCCAGCCTTCACAATGATAAATACCTTTACCTTTAGATGTGCTCATACACCACATCATAAATCTAGTTCATTTGAAACATACTGAACTGTTTACTCTCACTTATTGGCCTGTGGTATTTCCACACCTTGCGCACACACTGATAGATATACAGTGTGTATTCACGCATGTAATAATATATAAATATTATATTTATACACACACCTGCAGGGCCTCCAGGAAGCGGAAAGATCCAAGACGTCGGCCCCGGGGCACCAGGCAGAAACTGGAGTTATGTAGCAGCTCCTGGTAGTCGAACCTAAACAAACAAAATTTTAAAATCTGGTTAGAAGATAAGAGAAGAATACCCGAGCAAGCAAAAGACGGTGAAACTAAGAAAAAGTACGAAAAGAAAGGGTTTGTTACAATAATCAGCTCTTTCTTGTGTACAAGCTCATCTAATGGGCCACAAGGGAACATTAATACACTATGTTCATAAGGAAAAAGACGATAATCCTCTAATTTAGAGAAAGACAAAAAAGACAAAAAAGGGCAACAAAGAGACAAAGAAAAAGACAAAAGATAATCAACCTTCCAGGAAAACACTCGTGAGCTCTTTTGGCTTTTTGTAGTTTTTTGGAATCCAAAAGATGAAAGCATTTTCCGGTGATAATAAGGTCTAGAGAGCTGTAAGAAACAAAGGGTAATGTAAAAAGTGATTATCAAACCATGCATCTATGTTTCCACATTGCCATTTCCTCAGTATACACACCCATACAATTCAAACAACAATCAAAAGCAGTTTACTCCTAAATGCTTAGCAAAGAGTTTTTCAAGAACTTGATCTCTTTCATAAAATGTGTTTTTGTAAAAGGCAGAGTGGTAGCTTCTGCACATCAAAAGATACACAGTGAACAAATAATGAAATGAGATGAAAAAAAGCAGTTCACAGCTGTTATATAATCAAACACCAGTGGCCCTTTACACACTTCATCTGATCAAGATATGTCAAGAGAGAATCCTCCACGCAGTGAAGGTTCACCTGCAGTGATGGTTTCTCTAGATCGTGTTGGGGAAAGCTATTGATCTAACAGCATGGGGTGACAAGTAAAATCAATGCCAGTGTTTGAAGGCCAATACTAATATTTCAATGATAAAATTATTTTAGTGTGAGCAGCCCCTATGGAAGGGTGAGGCAGGTTTCACTGAAGGCTTAGCCGAGTGATGCTAGCATGACTGTATTTTAAAATCTATTTAAAATAACAAACACTCTCTCCCTTTAGCTTGATCCTTCATGGAGGACAGCAGCTTGGATTTATAGCAGTAACAAGGGATTTCAGTGGTGAACCTGAGTCATGGCAGAATAATGCATCAAACCTTATCAACATGTCAATAGAAACTCTTGAAACCATTCCTGTAGTGTAATGGCAGTTTCAAAATGCGCAGGAAAAAATTATTTCTGCAAAAGGCCCGTCGCTATCAGAAAAGGACCAAGACACAAACTTTTCAGAGCCACTTTTCAAACCAAAAGGAGGTGAGTTTTAGGTGTTCAAAACATAAGAACATTCACAAGGACTACAATATCCTGAATGTTGGCTGGTCAAGTGCACTGATGGACAATCAGGTGTTCAGACAGTTGCTCAGTTGTTTATTATCAAGGTTATAAACAACAGCACATCCTCCAGAGACTGCTAGGTGACATTTAGACTTGTTGCCTTGTTATAAAAGGGCCACTAGAATTGCCAGTACACAACATATTTCTTTAAAGTAAACGATAAAATGTTTTCACACTCCTCATAGAAGCCTTATATCAATAACAGATTGTTAGTTGAACTGTTCCACACTCCTACTCAAAAAGAGTTTTTCAAGTGACTTCTGTCTGTGACTTTAAAGCTCTGGTGGCACTGTGTGTGTGTGTGTGTGTGTGTGTGTGTGTGTGTGTGTGTGTGTGTGTGTGTGTGTGTGTGTGTGTGTGTGTGTGTGTGTGTGTGTGTGTGTGTGTGTACACATGATCTCAGGGCTGGCCTGAGGAGATTTCAGATTGCAGCCTAATCTGTCTGGGGATCAACTGTCCCCACAACCTCAGCACTAGACACCTGTGTGTGTGTGTGCGTGTGTGTGTTTGTGCACGCGCGCGTATGTGTGTGTGTGTGTGTGTGTCCGCCTGCCTCTACACTATGTGTGTATGTGTATGGTAAGTCTTTGTGATGAAAGAACGTTTGGCATATGATTTACTGTCACTTCACCTGTGTGTGTGTGTGTGTGTGTGTGTGTGTGTGTGTGTGTGTGTGTGTGTGTGTGTGTGTGCTTGTTTTACTATATTTGTGGGGTTCAGAAACTTGGAGCCCACTAAACATATGGGGTCCTAAAGTGCTGTTTGGGGTTAAAGACTTGCTTTAAGTTTGGGGTTAGTATTAAGTTATGGTTAGGGGTTAGATTAGGGAATTTTGTGATTGTGAAGGTTAGGATAAGGGGCTAGGGAATGCATCTTGTCAATGACGGATCCCGATGAAGATGATGACACAAGGTGTGTGTGTGTGTGTGTGTGTTTGTGACGAAGAGAGCAAAATAAGACGTCAGGTGTCCAGTTTGTCATCCAAAGACAAGGTCATTCTAACTGCCGCTGTGTGAGATACACACAGACAAAGACAGCCCGTCACATATAAAGACGGTTATTTGGGAATAACAACAAACAATTAAATCTCCCTTCAGCACACAGCTCTGTTTCATTGTGGTTTTGTGACCTTGATTCGTTTTTTGTGATGTCATCTTTTTCAGTGCTGAAAAGGCCCGGGAACCATTCTTGGTTTTCAGCCAGGTTTACACAGTACCATGAAAGTAGAGCTGCTTTGTTCTGAGCACCAGCCTGTACACTGACTCTGGAATACTGAGCACCCAACAGCCCTTGGCACATACGCACTAGTGATAATGATACTGAGCTGGAAGCTGAAATAGTAGCAATGGGATTACCACCAGGTGTGGAAGGACCAGGCCATCAAAGTAAACCAACAGCAAGGTTAACAAAAGATAGAGACCTAACAGGAATTAAGCCAGGTGCATAAAACACATAGTAGCCTCAAAGAGACATGCCCTGGGGTCTCATTTATAAAACTGTGTGTAGAATCCTCACTAAAAGTGAATGTGCGCCCAAAAAACAAAAATGGCGTATGCAAAAAAGTATTCAGACTTATAAAACCATACACACACTTGTAAGCAATGTTCCCTTTATAAATCACAATCAACTTGACATGTGGCGCATGAGAGAGAACTCCATGTCCGACCCTTCAAACGGCTATAGTTGCCCATAAATGGTTAGTGAAACGCCCCTCATTAATATTAATACATATTGACTGCATGAAGAAAACGAGGCAAATTCTGTCAGAAAAGCTACAAAAAGACATTTCACTCAGTGTGACACTGATGTCCCTTTTGGTCAAGCTGAAGCATGTTGTTTGGTGGGTAAAAAACACAGTTTTACGCAACGCACCAGAGGAAATGGGACCATAGGGGATCTGCAGGAAAGGGCATCCCGCGTCGCTGGCTGGAGGGAGACATGAAAAAGAAGACGGGATGACCGAGGTACTAATTTTGATTCCTCCGTTTGAAAAGAGATTAAACCAAATGCATTCCCCTTGTGTTTAAACATATTTTAGCACTATTCAGGCTACATAAACAGTCCACTCACTTAACGAGGCTGCCAATGAGTTAAAACAAATATGACTTGTTTTAATTGGCATGAGCAGTAAACTGTACAACATGTTTTAGGTGTTCTTTTGCAGAAACAGATATCTCTGTTGTGTTTATTATCCTCAATCATGGTTCTTTTTGTGTGTCTGCAATTGATGTTTTTTATTGCGCACTTCAGGGAAAATCATTCAAACGGGTGTTTGTTTACTCAGACTGGGAAATAAACAAATTCAAACCTTGCTGATGGTATTTGGCTGCATAGTCTAGAATTACTGGCACTGACACTGACACTTTGTAATTTTGAGACATCCAATCAGATGTGTTGATAATATTTCATATTGCCTTTTTTCACTCTTTAACCTTAATGATTCATATAATAATAATAATAATAATAATAATAATAATAATAATAATAATAATAATAATAATAATAATAATAATAACCAAGTTACAAAGTGCTTTAAAAAGTGCAAAGGCAATAAAACACATAAAAACAAATACGCAACAAAAGCGGGGCCCTGACTGCTAATGCTCTGTCCCCTTTAGTTTTCAGTCAAGACTCTGGAACAGACAACAGACCTCTGAAAATATGACACCATGGTTCTGGATAATGTGTCCAAGGGGAAGCACATACAAGGAAAATTAAAATGGGTCCTAAGCATAGACTGTATGGTCCTAAGACTGCCCCCTGAGGCACTCCATATGTAACTGAACAAAATGAAGAGACATAGTTATTAACAGACACACAGAACCTCTTATTGCACAGGTAGGATGACAACTATTCTAAAGCTGTATCCTAGTGCCTTAGTCTGTCTAACATGATGTTGTGATTAATGCTGTCAAATGCAGCTCTAAGGTCCAGAAGTACTAGGACTGACCACATGCCATCATCAGCAGACATTGAAAGATCATTGGTGACTCTAAGCAGGGCAGTCTCAGTGCTGTGGTACTTAAAAAAACAGATATTACCAAATATTTTGTTATTTTCATTACAGACAGCCGTAGTTTAAACACTATTTTTTTCTAAAATCTTTGCTAAAAAAGGTAGTTTGAAAATTCATCTAAAATTTTGAAGGAGGGACACCATCATGTAAGTAAAATAAGATAAAAACAATTCCCAATCATCATACTTCCAGCTGAGAGACAAGAGGGGGTCATATATTAGCAAGCTAATGTTATTTTAAGCTAGTTCATGTAGCTACAGTTACACCTGGCAGTTACAGGATGTAAATATTTAGTAACAACTAATTTCTATCTTGCTTATGTGGAGCCACCATAGGGGAGCAATCCGTTTTAATTAAGTGATCCCTGGATCTCTATTAAGTAAACACTTAACAATACAACTACGTGAAGTTTGACCTTACAAAAAGCTGCTGCAACTAGCTTCTGGTTACTGGTTCTCACTACCCAAGCAGTGCTTATTGCGGTTGCTTGCATCACCATCATCATCAGTGGCATCAGCGTCCCCGACAAGCATTGCAAATGTAGGTTGAAATCAGCCAGATGGGCTGGTCGAGTCATGAGGAGCTGATATGATCCAGGTGATGACTGCAATTCCAATAAAAAGTCTGGCAACCCATAAGGTCTGCGATGGTGCCTTAGCAATCATATCCTGTTTTTTAATGGTCAGAGTGAGGGATTGTGTGTCAGAAGCTGCTTTTCAAATAAACCAACTGCTGAGGAGTCTCCAAGACTCTCTAACCAAGGGTTCCACAAGTTTTTGCCAGGTCTTACGCATTGATTGATTCTCTAGCGCCAGCTGTCACAGCAGCACTCCTCATGCCTGTGTTTCATGGTGTGCTGGACCAGTGTTACCTCTCAGGGATTCTATCAGGAGGTGTGCGCCCCACATCTCCAGGAAAAAAACTTACCTTTCCCCCTATTCTGGTCTGGACGTGACATGGCAACAAATGCCTTACACATCATTACTTACAGTGCAGGAGCAGCTTCAGGGTAGTGTATGCTCTCATGGATATGGAGGACATTTTTCCTGTTGAGGTAATAGTTTGCAGGAACAACAAAAAAACATGCCTAAATCTATCAAACTTAAAATATGTTATTCATAGCATTTGAATGAAACAAGCCTGGCTTTAATTGGTCCTTAAATCCACTTTTCATCTTATAATTCCCTTGTCTTGATTGCCACTCAACATTTTCCCAGTAACAGCAATGATCTGAAGGCAGGGATTACCTGCAGAAATATCTGAGACCAGAATGGCAGCCTGCATTTGTTGACCCACCCTGTCAGACTGTAGACAGCTTGAGGTTTCAGTGAAACCTCTGTATGCTCTTACCTATTCTATTTTGCTGTCCACTCACTCTCCACACTGTGTTTAGAATTGAAAAGGTCAGTGATCAAGGACAAGGACTTGTCACTGCTCCTTCCCATGAAGCGACAGCCCCGTGACACATTCTTTTGCCACTGTTCTGGGCTTGATATACTGGGAGTACATCCCATGAGAAAGTGTGCATCCAAGCTTGTCTAAGAGAGAATCCCAGGAGATCCTAAGAAGAGCTGCAGAAACTTACTGAAGAAAGGAACATATGGGCCGCTCTGCTTCGTGTGTTGCCACCATGACCCTGACCCAGATAACAGCACAATAATGGTCCCAACCATAAGGGTTAGGTTGTTTCACCTCCCTGTTCTTACATCTACAGTATCTCACAAAAGTGAGTACACCCCTCACATTTTTGTAAATATTTGATTATATCCTTTCATGTGACAACACTGAAGAAATGATACTTTGCTACAATGTAAAGTAGTGAGTGTACAGCTTGTATAACAGTGTAAAATTGCTGTCCCCTCAAAATAACACATCGCACTGCTGGCAACAAAAGTGAGTACACCCCTAAGTACCCACTTTTGTGAGATACCTTATGTGCATTCAATGTATGTTTGTTTAAGAGCACATGTGTATGTGTGAATGCCTTTCCTGCTTGAATGTATGAATGTGGCTGAATTTGTGTTTCTGAAGTTTTAGAGCCACGTGACAGTACAGATAAAATGTGTGAGGAAAGGTGTATGTATTTCAAGTGTTTCATCCCTTTGTGTATCAAAACAATGTGCAGAGTATATAGTAGGCCTATGTTAGTATAGAAGGAGTTGCATTTGAATGGATGCACGAGATTTTGTTCTATGTGCAAGTGGTCACGATTTGTTTCACAGTTTAATATACATAGCTCATTATTCAGTATTTTGTTTTCAAAAAAGAATTTGTGTATTTGTGTGTTTGGAGTGAGAAACAAAACCACATTGTGTGAGTGGGGACAAAAATTCTGTGTGAAAATAAGCTTAAATCCAGTCCTTTTGGGCAACAATCCATAAATACAGCCTATTTAATATATTATGTAGATATTGTATGGAACAATGTGTGGATTCAGAGTATTCTTCAGTGTTTGTGTGCACGAAAAAAGAGACACAAAAGAGAAAGACAGAGTTGGATGATACAAGAAGGAGAGAATTAAAAATCAATATGTGCCACAGAGAATCACTCGGAACATTTTAGCTGGAAAACAAAATAAATAGTGTTGTTCACCATAAAGTAAAAGGGATCTCTCAGCAAAAGACACTAAATAATTTCAGGAGCGAAGGATCAATACAAGGCCTCAAGAGTAGACCCTGAGGTCTGGTTTACACTAGTGAAAAATATTACAGACAAAAGTAATACAGTTGAAGGGCTCTTCCCACAGACATAAAGGCAAACATGGTGTATCAGTCTGTTGTTTATTGTCTGATTCAGAAAGTACTTCAAAAGTTTGTCTTTTAGTCTGAAACATTCACAACATAATACACAGATGCCTGGTCAAGGAGAGAAGTGATCCGTTTATCTAAGGCTGTGAAATCACTGCCTATTTACTTTAAAGTGTACCACTCTTAATGTCTGCCATTTTATTTGCGTGTCCAAATTCAGAGAGTGTAAATGTAGCCACTATGTAGTGCCCTCAATTTACCAGTGCATGACTGAAGGAATATGTATTGTATGTATTGAATATGTACATGGCTGCCTCAGAGAATATTTAACACTGAAGCATTTGGTATACTGTATGTTGTTTTTAAAAATCATTTAGGTATCAGTACAGATGTATTTACACTGGTGCAAGAGAATTTTAACTTACTATGAATCTAAGCAGAACACTTATGTATCTAACTTTAGTAAAGTCTGGGGATTTGAGGCTCCCAACATTTATCATTATAAATGCAGTGTACTTCGTAAACTATAAATGGCATCACCAGTAATTACTACAAAGAGGCACCTTACAGACACACCGATTCAGGAAAGGATCTGAAGGCTTTGTCTTACACGCAGACATAATAGTCCCTCTTGGTGTAATTGTTCAGTGTGTGTGAGGCCTCATGTGCATTGTGTGGACCCATTAATTATGGAGGAGAGACACACACAAGGATGTCCTTGAAGAGAAAAACAACATTTGTTCATAAAAGAGAAAACGTGGCTAAAATGTTGCTCACTTGTGCAATTTATGACACAATGGAAGAATTATTATAAGACGATGGAAATAAATTGAACAACTAGAGTCAGAAATGCTTTCCTCAGACCAGCTGCAAAAAAAATAGCAAAGATGATTCAAAGACCATTAAAACAGAATGTACAGCAAGCCAAGAGCGGAAGATGATTGCTAGATAGGGCTAATCTGGTCAGACAATCTGGCCGGTCTTTAAATGCAACACAAACATGAAAACAATGGTCCAACTATCTTTGAAATTCTAGCAGCAGAAGAACAAACTTAAAACCCGCTGGGAATGATAAATTAATTTATAAATAAGTATAGGCAAGGCTTGTGACCAGTTCATGGCTGACTTACTTACTTTGCCACAGTTGCAGTTGTTTGCAATCAGAAGTAGGAAACCAAAATCTTAATTTCAAGCCTTGGTTTAAAACAAGTCACTTAATATGGCATCAGAAGTAAATGCCTTTTGTTTGCAACATAACCTGTCACAGAGCCACAATATCAACTCCTTAAAAACTATTGAATTCGGAGCAAAGAATGTAAAAATATCTAAACAAAATTTTTAAAACAGATTTCCCCTGTAATTTAAACTGTGTAAAGATGTAAAATGAAAAGCATTAAAATGAAAAAGGGAAATATAAATTCAATCATGACTCCTACTCCATTCTCTCAGCTCCAATCCTTCAAGATTTGTGTAACTACATTATGTGTCACTGTGTGTGTGTGTGTGTGTGTGTGTGTGTGTGTGTGTGTGTGTGTGTGTGTGTGTGTGTGCGCAGTGAGGCAACACGGAGAAGTCACATTGTATTTGCACAATCTCCCTTTCTGACTCCCTAAATTTGTCGCCGCCTCTTCAATAGGCCACACTCTCGTGAGTAGAGAGCAGAATGGAGGAAGAAAGCGTGTGGTTTGATAAATTTGTTTCAAAATGGGAGTCACAAGGAGAGGCACCCTTGGCGGCACAAGATGTGAAGCAGTTGTGATTTGTTAAGTGAGGCCAGAAGCTATGGGGCTTTGTGTGTCTGTGTGTGTACAACATTGACTTGAGAGAGCTGCAGTAGATTCCAAGACATTTTCTCATAGAAAACACTTCACTAACGTTATACCCCATGTTGGCTGCCTGGTGTTACTTCATACTCAACTGATTAGTGACTAGTAACTTTAATGTTGTTCATTTTAATCATAGACATGGGCATAATACAATTTGACTGTGTTTTGGAAAGACAATAGTCTGCTAATTGACTTTATTTGAATTTATTGTAAGTGCACTTACCAGGATGTGAAAAGCAAATTCTTCCTCTATTTTCTGCTTGCACTCTCGTCAATGAGTAAGTTCTTACATGACAATCTCTGTGCAACAATTTCTAATAAAATAAAAATGTGTCTTTTGCTACTGGGGTGCATTCATTAACACTAACACTGCTGTTATATTTTGAGCAGCCTTTTCCACAAAGTCTCAGTTAAAGAACCACTTGTGGGCCTAAAACAGGCAGGTGCTAGTAAAAACCATATCTGGGGCAAAAGACAGCACATGGGTGTTCTAGGTTTTCCTAATTACCACTTTTCCTTTAAGGTAAAAGTGGTCCTAACTCAGGACTCTGAGGGGAAATGTGTTGCACTTTGAATGACTAAAACAATTCAAAGCACACAGTTGAGAATTTATCTTGATGAAACCATGAAAAGAACTGTGGTCAAGGCGAAAATCTGACTGAGGGGAATAATGTGAGCAGCTACAACATCTCAGCCAAGTTTATCAGCACCTGGCTCTTTGGAGTCTGTTGGAAGCTGTTTAAAAACTCATCAAAGCATCAACAAGCTATTTAGTCCACCATCAAAGAGCGTGGCTGGAAATCTGTGTGTGTGAGAGAGAATGAGCGACTTCTTTCTGGCACAGTTAGTCTTGCAAATGTGTCTGCCCACATTAGTGCAGAGGCGTGCTTGTGCATTTAAAAGCACTGCCATTGTCTCCGATCTGTAGTAAACAAATCACACAATTCAGAGGCCATATGGAAATGTTTGATGCTTTAATGGCTTATGCTGCAAACAATAGGAAGACATGGGGGTCTGGTTAAGTAGAGAGACCATAAGTGATTTGGAGCTTTCTAGCCTGTGTGTATGTTTGTGTGTTTCTCTTTGTGTTGACCAAATGCCTATACAGGAATATATAGATATGAAAAATCCTCCAAACCGAGGAGGTTTTGATCAAGCAAAGTAGATTTAAGTTTAGCACGTGTTGTAGAGGGGGTATAAGCTTAAATTGAATTGCCTTTCAGTTTGTCAAACAGCCAGAAATCACACTATGCAAGAAGTTTCTTTGAAGATTACAGTTTAAGGTGAGTGTAGGTTTTAGTGACTGAATGTTTTCAATGCTTGTGTTCACTTGTATAATAAGGGCACTATCACACTGGCAGTTAGATCTTGCCTTGACTACTGCCCCCAGAAATGGTCCAGAACGCGGCAGTGCGTCTGGTTTTTGATCAACCCAAAAGGACTCATGTCACTCTACTACTCAGTGACTTCCACTGGCTACCCATGGCCTCCTGAATCAAATTCAAATCATGGCTGCTTGCATACAGAGTGACTGCTGGGTCTGCACCCATCTATCTAAACTCTATAATACAAGTTTACGTTCCTTCTCAGCCACTGCACTCTTCCAACGAACGTCGTCTGGCTCTGCCATCCCTACACATAAGGCATTCTCTGTCCCTGTTCTCATCTGTGACACCATGGTGGTGGAGCGAGCTACCACATGACATCAGAGCAGGGGCTCACCTCTCTAACTTCAAGAAGCTCTTGAAAACTCAACGCTTAACCTCTAACATGCACTTCCTCTGCTATTCTTCTTACAATTCACTTGTCATGATTGCACTTTTGGTTAACTCTTATTGCTTCCCTAGGTATTTATCCCATTGATGCCATATGCACTAATCACTCTTACTAGTATCTATTGTTGCTCGTAGATATCTTACTTTACTGATGCTTGTATGTTCCTCACGTAGTCACAACAGAACCCATCCAGTGCTCCCACAGCAGAAACATTGTTATGCCAACATCATTAGAGACTACTGCTGGGCAACAATTAAAATTTTTAATCGCAATTAATCATATGATTTTCTTGCAATTAATTGAATAGTTATGTGCAAAGCTGAATAATGAATTCTAAAGTAGCGGATTGCGTACTTAATAATTGCACGTAATAATTGCAATAACATGTGGCTTGTAAACACTTTAAACAAATATGGTACTTTTTACCAGCAGTTTCCCTTTACACAGTAGCAATAAAATATTTCTTGTAAATTTCACCTTAAACATTAAAGTAATCAAATCAAATATTAAAACCAAAACCTTCAGAGCAACAGGTTAACATAAATCTGTTCTTGTGGGGTATTTTTTCTGAACAAGTATCAGAAGAAACATTTTCTTCTCTGCAAAACTAGAGTAGGCTTATCAGGTTAAGTTATGTAGCCTATAATTTTAACATGAGTTAAAAGGGCAACAGCTGTGTAGCGCACATAAGCCGTTGCCATGGTTACTATCCATATAGCGGCTACCGTTTACTCGCGGAGCACTTGTCTCCCCGTCTGTCTGATCACCGGAGCAAAAAGCCACCCCACAGGACCAAGCAACTATGTTGTGATTTTAAGAACATTTTTTAAGACCAACATCTTGCCCAATACTAATCAACATGCAGTGTGTAGCTATCAACTTGTCTTGCTTTTGTTTATCCACTTCTCCCACATGCTGCATCCAGCATGTTCTGCCAAAACCTCCTTCTACTGCTTGTTTGGGTGGGTGATTTGCAGGCCAGTGAGTGTTGGACTTTTAAAGTAATAAAAACTGTGTTAACGTGCGAAAAAATAATTGTCGCCGTTAATTAATTAATGTGTTAATTAATTAATGCGTTACGCACTAATAAGGAGTTAATGCGTAACTAATTCATTTCTTAATTTCTTCTTCTTGGCATTTTACTTCTTCAAACAAGCCAACAACATAATTTCCTAGCAACAGTGAAGAACATTCTCACGTTTGTGATGGAAGGACAGTGCAAGGTGAACACAAACCACAAAAGCAGTACACAAGCGTGAAAGCAGACCGTTGGGATCAGAGAGAGGGGAAATCTCTGGTTCTGACTCAATCAAACAAATCCAGAGTGAAAACCGCCAAATACAAATTTGAGTGTGTGTGCATCTGTGTCCACACACTGGGAATACTTGCATGTGACTTTTGGAAGCATCGTTTTTAACATTCAAATTCAAACAACAGCAGCACAAGAGGGCAGGCCAGGTAGAAGGGTGGGAGCTGAAGAGTCTCTACGGAGGTTCCTCAAAGTTTGTTAAACCAAAACCACTGTGAAGGTAAAATACTGTTATAGATGTCTACTCCTGTCAAGTTTAATCAAAATACTTAAAGACAAATGGCACAACTTCACAGAAATACCTTAGCTTTAAGGGTGTGTGTGTGTGTGCGTGAGAGAGAGAGGGAGAGTAATTTGAATGTTCATTGCTGTGTCATTGTGTCTTAGAGACAGAGAAATTTCCATATTTATCAGTGTGTTTGTGTGTGTGTGTACGTAAACACCACAGTTGAGACTGCTGCCTTATATGGCTGAGTTGAAACACAGGTCTCTGGGCTGATAATAAAGCTTAATGTTGCAGCCTGGTCTGGCTCAGAATATTAATGCATACTCTGTAATATATACTACCGCACACACATAACACACATGCAGAGGAAATGTAATGTTTGGGAGAGAACAGAGGTTCAAAAACAAAGCTGGGTACTTGCAACCACAGTTTTGGAGCTGTCCTTCCTTGAGTTCCTTGTAAATTACTGAAAAATCCTAGGCCCTGTCTACACAAACACAGGTATTTTCAAAACCGTGACCTTTTCTATGCGGTTTGGCCGTTCGTCCAAATAGAAATGCAATATCAGGTCACTGAAACTGCATTTTTTTTAAAAAACCCTGCCAGTGTGGGGATTTTAAGAAACACCGGTTTTAGTGTAGTCATGTAGACAGTAAAACCAGAGTTTTGCTTTGCACCAGTTTTGCTTTGCACCATCAGAGTGCACACTGTTGTCTGCTTTATTTGATGTCAGATTGCGTGCCACTGCCTGCTTTGTTTACGGTTTTATTAAGGCCCGATTGGCCAACATGGCTTTACGGTTAGGGTCATATCATATTTATTTAACGAAGGAGGAAAACCTCTGGTAATAAAAATACCTGTGTCCGTGTGGACTAGGCCTTAAACACAACATTTGTTTTTGTTATAACTGGTTTAACTACCATCCCAACCTTTTTCTCCAGATACCAATTCCAAAACCTCCACTGAGGACATCTGCCAATACTGAGTACAAGAGCTCTTTTAATTGTCAAATTTAAACTGCACTATACAACTTCCTGCACAGAACTCATTGGAATCGCTTCTCTGTTAGGTGAATTAAGGTCATGGATTCTGCTATGACTGAAAAAATGTTTTTGAAAGAGGAAACACTAGATTTTATAATGACACTGACAAAAAAAGTTAAAAAGTAAAAGGATAAAGGAAAGTTAAAGGATAAGGCTGATTTTATTTTATAATTTCTCATTGCCAAGAAAACCAAAACCAACAATATATGTATTCTAAAAAAGTATACTGCTTTTCCAGTACCGTAGTTCTGTAACTCTTGTATGGCTCTGTAGTTTATTTTGAGTCAACCCCAAATCCATAGTTGAAAATAGTCATTGACAAATACACTATTTAGTACTGTTTGCTAAAAAGTACAGCAGTGAGAGATGAAAGCAGGGTTGGGAAGTACTAAGAGACGGACTAACACATTGGTGGTGTTGGTCGCTGTTTTTTAAAGGTCATTTTATGGATTGACATGAAACGGGAGAAAGAGAGGCCGAAACAGGGACATCAAATTTCATAGTTTGCATCTTAACCCCAGAGACACAGGGGGTAAATCTGGTTTTGGCCTTTTCATGGGATCTGCTGGCAATCAGAAAAATGTGTAAGATTAACTGGCACCTAGCGGTGATATGTACAAATTGCAAACCAACTGCCCAGTCTACCACTGCCCCTTACTCTTTCAAAGAGCGTAGGACAGCTACGATGGCTGACACAGCACAAAAGTTGTCGTTTACTGAAACAGCAGAGAGTAGCCAAGAAATTAAGTTTCTTTAGGTAAATATATTAAGAAATTGTATTCACTTAATTATTTAGTTAAAACATATGTTATTGTGACTTGGACTTGGTGACAGAAACATGGAAAAAGTAAGCCAAGAGTGTGAAACATTATTACTGTTTCTGCACCATAATCATTATAAACCACATAATAGACAAAGATACAAACATTGACAAGCTAGACACGTTACTTCTCTCTGTGATCATGGACCCTCGCCAAAACTGCCCGCCAGCAATAATATCTGGCCTCAAATGTTATGCCTTATATTTTCACCCATCATCTAATGGTTGAAAAAATTGGTCCGATGCAAAAATGATTTCCAGACCCCTGCTGTATATTATTCTTTCTTTTTCTTCTTCTTCTTTGAACATACGTAATCAATGTAGTGATGAACATCTACACTGCCAGAATTATACCAGAAGTAGAACAAGAAGAACAAAAGTGATGAAACACGCTCTGTAGCGTTGTTTGTCCGTTTTGGGCTACTGTAAGAACATGATGCTACAACATGGCGACATCCATGGAAGGAAATATGAGACACTGAAGCTTTAAAGTAGATTTGCTTCAGGGCAGTATCAATGCAGACACCAATAAAGTGCATCCCTAAGTCTAACAAACCAATTTTATGTTTACAGTTTATTTAATTTATGAAATTTGATAAACCTTAAACAAAACCACAAGTCAGTAACTACGCCTTATGAAGCTGGAATGTTTATAACATAGGGATGGTTGCACATGGAAGAAACTACTACTCTGCTATTTTACTCAGGACTAATGTGTTGGACTGACATTTATAGTTCATAGGTATTATGATTTTTAATACATGAAACTCTAAAGGAACCAGTACAGAAAAAAATTCTATCTATCCTGCAACTATTATCGTTATCACTATAAAGAAAAAAAAGTTTTATAAACCTAGTAGGCCTGCAATGAAAATGGTTTTAGTATTGTAAGTTGAAACAGAATTTTAATCAAATATGTAATGTAATTAAGCCAAGGTCTGCAAGAGTAGAGCTGGGATAAACTCTAGATTTCTTTTGGAAGTTATTAAACACTGTTACATTATAATGAAGAAGCAAAAGGACTTTGCACAAAAGCTTTTTTTGTTTCACTTTTGTGGCTCATATATTGTTAGTACTTAACATTTTACGTTTAATAATAGTCTACAACCAACAACAGTTGCTCAGAGCCAACTCCTCTTTTTTCTTTTTGCCATTTTCAATTACTTCAATTTGACTTTTCCCCCTCCTTTTTATTTCACCAGAGCAGCAGACAGTGTGTCACAATAACAAGATACTATTTGGCCTTGGGTGCATCTAAAAAGAATTTAGTGGTATTCAGTCTCATTCAAGCAGGCTGAACAAGAGATAGTGTGGTCGGGCAGACGTTCTTGCACAAAACAGGTAAAAGCTTTCTGCTGTTAACCAATCAACTGTGACCTTTCATGGTCGACATCCTCTTGCTCCCCCAACACCATTGACAAAAATACCTTCAAAGTAGAGAAATAAAAAGCTGCAAACAGTGCATCTTCATTTCTTTTTTTCTCATGGACAGATCAGCAGGTGAAGCGTTGACATTTCCAAATCACAGAAGACTATTATTGTGTGTGTTATCAGCAGGTGTTGTGTGAGACTCTGTGAGTCTTTGTGTGTGTGTTATCAGACAATGTATTTCATTTTGTAAGACCAATATATCCAATCTTGCAAGACAACATTTGCTCATACGAAGCATTGTTACACTTCTTAATTTTTATCTTAGGGTACTTGCACTACTTGGTTAAGGTTATGGAAAAAAACACAATATTTTCCTAACCTTAACTGAAATACTTTTGTTGCCTGAACCTAACCCTACACGGGACTCAGGAGATGGACTGTAACGTCCAAGTCCTGGGCAATGTGTGCCCATTATCCACTTCTCTGCAGTACATAAATGTATAGCACTTCATTCACTCAAAGAAATGTTGTCTGTGAACCTAATCCAGGGTTGGTATATCTTGTACACACATGTGCAAACATGTGGGGGATGCTATCCACCCATCCATCCATGCCTGTTAGCCAGCCAGTTGCCTCTGATGAGTAATGCTTCTCTTAGACATACACAGATACACATGCCCTGAAGGAGTGTGTGCTGTGATGCACCATTAGCACCCTCCCTCTGCTTCTGCAGGTTTTAGAGTTAGGGTGTATGTGTGTTTGTGTGTGTGTGTGTGTGTGTGGCAGCGCTTAACACATCAGTCTCACTCCTTATTTTCTGTTGTGGTCTATGGACTTATTCCCCCTTTAATCTGCTCTCTGAGACACAGTATTAAGTAGAAGTATATGGAACCAAACCTAAAAATATTGTGAGGCCCTGTGGGGTCAATATACAGAAGTTGTATACATAAAGACATACATCACTGAAATATAATTGAAACTTTACATTACAACAAACTCCAGGCAATGTATGGATTAAAATATTTATAACGATCAGTAAAAGCATTTCAAATGACCTACAATGCCTTCCAAAGAGCCATGCCACTTTCATCAGAGCGGAGGGTAACATCTACGGATGTCTTGTTTTGTCAGTCCAAAACCTATAGATGTTCAATTAAATTTGCATTTGACCAGTTCACTAATCAACTAATAATTTCAGGTCTACGAAATTGTCCAAAATATCACTGTATGTTGTAACATTAACATTTGTTTTGATTTGAACAATAGGGCCCAAACTATTAAAAAAACAGCCCCAGTCCAAAAGTGCACAAGCTTACGTGAACAGAGATGTCCAGATAATTTTGACAATATATTATATGTGCTTAACTAAGTACCAGCAAATTGATGGGGAGAACAGGCAGTAAACATGTAGCAGTAAAAGACTGTTGTTCTGTAAGAGACAAACCTTTGTTTATCAACTTCTGTACTTTCTAACCATTTATATGATTTAAACGTATTCATGTGAACTGTATCATATGGATTAAACATCAAAGCTTCACTTATATTCAGTATCTCCAATCTAGATACAGAGAGCCACTGATGACCGCAGACAAACACTGTTCACACTCAGACATGATAGAAAAGAAACTTGTGAGGTTACCCTCAGTGCAGGCAGCCAGGAATCAATAATTCTGAATACACGGCACTTAACTCTCGCCTGCTCTGCCTCTAACTTGCTTTCTGTTTTTCTCCTTCCAAAAAAGAGGAGAAGTGAATAAGAAGAACAGGCGAGTCAAAGTCACCCCCACCTCTATCCCCCCATGCTGAACACTTCCAAGTCCTCCCTGTTTCCAGAGATAGCGCCAGACATTAAACAACATCTGGCAGGAAATCAGAGATGTGACAACGTCTTCTGCTGCTGAATTATTGAACACTACAAAGGTAGCTAACATACACTTAGATGGAATTCCATGCAAGGATACTGATGACGACTTTGATAAGAGATGTCCTAGACAGCATGCTTTTTTTTTATCAACTCTCTCTGTCTCAGCTTCAGTATTAAAGAACTGCTCTGGTAATTTCACCAGCGGACATTTGGTTCTACAGCAAATATCATCAAACACAATGACAGTAAAACTTAATGTTAAGATGATGAATCACAGTCAACACTTCATCAAGGTTTTAGTCTGTTTTCAGAGACTACTATCCCAACCCCAACAAAATGGATCTGAAAAATCTTTAACAGCAACACAATCAGTGTCCCCATTATCTGGAGTAATTCACAAACATTGCTGTAATAGTTTTCTATGGGACTAATCCTTCAGTAAAGGAATTTCACTGACATTATTTCTGTAAAGACAAATCTCCCAGATGAATATCTGAAAACTACCTGATGGTTAAATGACAATAGAGGAAAATGAAAGAAATGTTTCTTTGTAATTTTGGTGAATACACTCAGCTTAGCTGTCAGCTTCTCATCATCCCTGTGCTTTCTTTCTTCCTGTTTTAGTGTGTATATTATGATGATGTATAGGGCTCATAAATATTTCATATGATGATGAAGATAGCGAGGAATCTTTAATCAATTTGAAAAAATATTAAAAGTTCAAGTCAAAATAAAAAGCTTTTGTAAAGTAGCAGGATAGCAGCAAAAAAAACACCAGGAAGTGGCACATCGAAGTTCATCTGCATGTCAAAATAGGTGGTGCCACATGCTTTTTAGCATAAAGTGAATAATTTGTGTGTCAAATTTAAAAAATGTTGTGCAACAAATTTTTGTGCATATACTTTGGCCCTGCTAGCAAATACATTTATCACCACAATTCCATTGACATGAATTAATTACACAATGAAACTTCAATGCTGGTGTTAAATGCTGGTGTGCTCTTTTGTGCTCTTGGTGGGTTCCATCTTGATCAGTCGCTAAAAAGAAAACAAAAATCAATTGGTCTTAACTTCATAATGACTGTTCGCTACATTGTGTATGATTTCAATGATTCCAGGTAAAAGAATAAGAGAAAAAAAAACATGTTTAAAGCACTTTAACATTAGTGAGATCTCATTCAAAAACATCTAGGATGCTCTCTTTCTAATGCATCATCATAGCTGTTTATAGGTCATACAGTATTGACATTGCACAAATATTACTCAACATTCCCCTATTCACTCTTGATTTTTTTGCAATCACATGAAGATCATCACTCATTATCGATGGATGGGAAACACAGATGGTGAAGCTCAAGGCTTGAGATCGAAGGCTGTCGAGTGATTTATAACAAGTCAGTATTTGTATACAGTATTTGTGTGTGTGTATGTGTCTGTGTTGCCTCCAGACAGACCAGTTTTTCAGTGAGGAATGAAAGACTTGGGACGTCATCAGTTCCCATATTGATTTTCCTGCTCAAATGCTTAATTGAAGTTGTTGGGGTATACATAATTGAAGTTGGTTCTCTCAATCACTCTCTCTTTCGCGCTCTCTCCTTCTCTTTTCCTCAAACATTAAAAGGAGAAAAGCCATACCTCTTCCTACTCTCCACCCTTTTCTCATTTCTTTTCAAGAGACAAGTGTTAATGGGGAGGCCTGTGGCTATGTAGTTTTGATGGAGTGGTAGGCTGTGTGCGTGTGTCATCTACGACTGTGTGTGTAGTTTCTGAGTGAACGCTGGAAAGAAGGAGTATCTTCCCTTCTGCAGCTGGTTTCATCGACAAGGCTCAGGCCCCCCCTGACAAGGACTTACCTTCTACCGATTCCCATAATGTGTCATATGTGCAGTGCATTTTCCTGAATACAGAAAACAATGGTACATTCTCAGCTTATCAAGGAAAGGAACCTTTAGAAGTCACAACTGGACTGACAGCTACATTCTTCTTCTTGTTTTAGATTATTTGAATAGGGCTGCAACTATGAATTATTTTTAATAATGATCAGTGTGCTATTTGTCACATTTAATCAATTTAAGAAAATTGTAAAATATGCATTGTAATTTCCCCGTCGGCCAAGATGACGTCTTCACATTGATTGGCCGGTCTGACCAAAAAGTCTAAACCCAAAGACATTCAATTTACTATCATGTTTGACAGAGAAAGGACACAAATCTTCACATTTTAGATGCTGGAGCGACAAAATGTTTGATATTGTTGCTTGGTAATTTGTGAAATTATTAATAGACTACAAAAAGTTGTCAATTAAATTCACTGACTAATTGTCTTAGCTCTAGATTTGATAGGAATATTTCTTTTTGGTTAACTTTTTACTGACTTATTATGACTAAAGATTGTATTTTTTATGTTAAATTTTCTGTGTGTGTCTTTTAACATCTTGTAACTATGTTGGAAATACATTTTTAACTTTAACATGCTGTGTGTTTTGTAGCGTCATAAACAAATCAATTTTTTTAAAAAGACAAAAAAAGAGATATTTAATACACAGATAATATCATTGATTGCCAGGCTATGATCAGCCTTTGGTTACTGTTTTAAAGTCTCAAACGGTTTCACATGCCCACATTATGAAAAAACAATTACATGATAAATAAAGCTGACTCTGTTAATGAGAACAAGAAAACCCTCCCATGAAAACCTCAATAAGCACTGTTGTGGTCAGAGACTACAACTAATTTATTTAAATTTTTCATTGTGCATGAAGGATCACAAGTGTTTGCTCAGATAAAAACAGCAATTAAATGAGTAGTAGTCACTTTTATAATTAAACTGAAGAAAGCGAGCAATAAAATCTGAGGTTCAAAGTAAACAGCAAAATGTATAACAATAGAAGAAGCCTTGCTTAACACAGTTCATCACATTCAGGAAAATCAGAGGCACAACTTTACTGTGACAAAAACATAAAAATACATAACAAAAGCTGAAATGGGAGCTGTCCACAGTTAAAAAGGCTTGTGGGATGGAATTTCTTATATTGGATAACTGGTTTTCTTTCTCTGCTGGAGTTGTTCCTCCTCTTCCTCAGATCATCTTTCATTGTGAAAGACCTTCTTCCTTCTTCTTCAAAGATCATCTCATGCTTTTCCCAGCATTTTGTCTTGCCCAGAACTGGTAAACATCCTCTTAGACCAGATACGTACTTTTTGTTCAACGTAGGCAGACTGATGCAGGAGAAGTTGTATTTTTAAATATCAATTCATTGCAAGGAGAGAAATTATTATTAGTTATACTATTGAGACAAGGTGATTTGTACGAGATAGAAGGAAACCCTCCTGTTCCTTCATGTTATGTTTCATTACTCAATTGTCAAAATGACACTGAAGAGCCACATGGATGTACTTCACCCCAGCCAGCAAATCCTGATCTCTGTGATTCCATCTAAATGACTTAATTTCACCATGAAATTTTGCAGTTTTAATTTTGCAGCCAAGTGACAATACCCAACTGCTGCCTATAGCTTCATTTTTATTTTACATGTACATGAGAGTGGTATCTGTCTAACTTTCAGCGAGAAAGTGAAAACATTTATTTCCCAAAATGTTAACTATTCCACTAACATTTGAGAACCTAAAATGTCTCCCATTAATGGATAGATGAGTGCTGATAACCATTTGGAAAGAAATGAAACCCCACACATCTTCTTTTGGCGCGGACCTCCTGCTGGTCTAATTCATGACAGAGAGAAAAAACTGCCACAGTGATTACAAGCCTGGATAGCTGTTGTTGCCATGGTTCTCAATGATTCATTTCTTAACAAGGATGAAAGTCATCTGAGATCAGACTGATGCTTCATATCATTTTTCTTCATTTTAGCAGATATGCCTGTCACTATAACTGTCTGTTAAGGTTTAGGTTTTCTGCTCAGTTTTATTTAACAGTTTTTTTAACATTAGTTTACGTGAATTAAACTGTAGAGAGTGTGGCCAAATGCTGTTTAATCATGACAGATATATATCACAAATACAAACAAAGTAAATTCTTTACTTGTGACTTTAACTAGTGCTTAAAAATTTACATAGTATATGTATGTATACTCCACACATGTGTGTTTAGTATAGGTTCAGCTACTTAAGAATGTGCTGTTTTCAGTTTTAAACCATTGTAAATGAAACATCATTAGGTTTTAGACTCTTGGTCAGACAAAGCAAGATTTATTTAACTACTACTACTGACTTTAGACCTACTTTTTAATGTAGTTCAGCCAACAACAGTACGGACAAGAGTTTTGTTTCATTAATTCACAGACTTGAAATCTGAGTCTGAGGTGCCTTATACAAAAGAAAGGGGAGTGGCTTAAGTGGTAAACGTACTGTGTCTTCATCATGGTTTGGATTGTTTTAATTTTCATTTTTAAGTCAGAATTATTTTCAATCAGTGAGAAAATCATGACACACACACAAAAAGACACCTAAAAAGCCTAAAAAAACTATCTAGTATTTATCAATAAGTTTAACTCAAATACAATGAATGCTGGGAAGTACACTAATGAGCCAACAATGTTTCTTGACAACTTGATGAGATAAGTCAACAGATGCACTGTTGATTTGCATTAATTTTAGGTTAAGACTGAAACTCATGATTATTTCTGAAAGTAAGAAACAATTTAAGTTGGCCTGACTTTAAACTTAAACTATTTACATTGAGTTAGCCTGTTCAAAACAGCTGCCCCCGGTACCGGGGGCGATGGGGCTTAAGCGTTGTCCAAAAATCGCCAAAAATATTTTGTCCGCCATTTTGACTCCGAAATGTGCCGAAGTTGTAGCTTCGGGTCTACTCGGCGCTCCATATTGATTATTACGCTAATAGCGGCCAGCTGCCGGCCTGCTCTGTGTTTTCTGCAGAGAAACATGGCTGAGAACACGGTGTTTTGGCATTTTGTGACCGATCCGTTGGAGATATATGACATGCAGGGTATCAAATGAAAGGTCTGCCAAGCCGGATCGATTGATACCACCCACATTACTGTGGGATGTTCCGTTCTCAATCTACAGGCCTGTAAAGCCTGGGAGGGATTAAAGTGACAGGAATGCTGATGAATACTCCTGTTTTTATTAATATTTCAGGGTTTTTTCATTTGGATCTTAGTTGTATGGACAGAAAAAAGTGTTTTAAAGATGTCTATCAATAAAAGTCAGCATTTTAACAATAAATATTGCCAAAATCTGGAAATTCGCCTGGCCTATTTGATAATTTTGTATGATAACTGTTGTATTTTAGTTTATTTTCATGTGATTTACAGTTACAATTGCATTCTATGTGTATTAGAAGATATCCAGTTGCACTAAAAGCTTGCTCAGGATGGTTTTGATGGTTTATTGCATTAAAATATAGCTTTTTTTTTCAGGCGAGGATAAAAATATCAGATTTTTTCTTTATTGCATGCCCATGTAGTCAGTAAAAGTAAAATAAATATATTAATACACAATAGATTTATATTCCTTAGCTTCTGACTTTTTAAAGGAGACCAGAATTATGCATCTAGGCCAAATGGTTGAGGAGTTATTCCTGATTCATTTTGGGTATGTAATTTTAGGCGTTTTTTATGGAAAAAGGTGGCCGTTTTGAACAGGTTAGAAGAGATAGAAACATTTGATGTACTATTTTCTGAATAAAAAATGATTTGATAAAGAATATAATCATTAGTTGCAGCACTACTATAGACAGTGATATCGACATGATTGTTTATAATTTTTATAGGTTAATAGCGAATATAATATAATATTAGGATCTCAGTCGTATAAGCCAAATGGTAAATGGACAACATTTATGTTGCACTTACATCCAAAGCACTATGGTTTGCATCTCATTCTCCCATTCTCTCTCTCTCTCACACACACACACTCACACACACAGGCGGTAAGCCTTGACCATCGGGATTCAGTGCTAAAGGACATGTTGTCGTGTGGATAGGAGGAGCCAGGGATCGAACCATTAACTTTGCGATCAATGGACAACACGCTCTACCTCTACCACAGCCGTGTAAATCTATAAATCTCTTTATCCCTCAAAAATGCAGCCTTTAGAAACATCACAACACTGAATTAATGTGTCTTTGATAATTACTCCAACATCAAGGAAGCAAGTAAAGATCAATTGTGTTGGCATGACTGTGAATGAGGAATTAGAGTTTACAGTTTTTTCTTTTTCTTTGGGTAGAGAGTGTGCTCAGGACCAGATTAATTGCTCCAAGTGTTAATTTTCTGCTCGCCCCCTGAACGCGTCTCCATTCAATGTGTCTCCATTGATTAAAATTACCCTGTGCTCTGTTGCTGCCCTTTCTTCATTTAACTGGGTAATTGATGGGGCCAGTTGTCTTGTCCTCTGTCCTCCATTCCCTCTCATCCTTCCTTTCTGTTTTTTCTCTTTCCTTTTCTCCTAAACACTCCTGTTTGCCACTGGCATAGCTCCTAAATCATGCTGTTTGCAAGCTGTCTCCTCGGGGCAAGAGTGTGTGTGGATGTGCGTGTGCCTGTGTTTGTGTGTACGGTCTCTGCACACACAGCTCTGAGTACCCATTTCACACGCCAACATTACTGCCTGCCAGTATTTGGTTTGGTTTATTAATCCTGACTGTTATATAGGTCGATATAATGTGTTACAAATAGGAAAATAATAAGGTGCTGGTGTTCTCTGCAGAGCTTCAGTTGCCTTACACTGCTTTGGATTTGTCTAGACGCGTCCTAAATTTTCATGGGACATTTCATTGGCATGCTGAGATGGGTGTTGAGGAGACGTTAGCTTCTGCCATTTTTGTCACATGTGCCCTTTTCAAATTTGAACACCAGCAGTATACTGTAGAGGCATCGCTGACACTGATCATTTAAAGAAGGAAGAGCTGAAAGGTTAAAACCCGTCTGAGAGGTATTTCTCCTGCACTATTTCCTTCATGCACTCAGCTTCACCCCAGCATTAAGGCCTATTCACAACAGTTAAAATGGTAACATTTTGATTCATCCAGGCCAATGACACTATCATAGTTTATTAGCTGTTTAAAGAGTTGTATATATATGTGTTTTGAATAGCTAAATGTCTGTGAAGGTTCTCAGTCATGCAGGTCATGGTTATCCAAGGAAGGTTAAAATAAAAGGCAAATAGACTTGGTTGAGAATAGCTAAGCTAACTAGTGTGCTACCTGACCGCTGCCATGCTCGTCAGGTCAGAGCTTTTTTTTTTATTATTTAAAAACGTTTTATTCAATGGAATGGTTTACAATGGTGAACTGTAAGAGACTGGTGCTAGCCATGCCTGCTAGAGAGTTAGCAGTTAGTTCCCAACCTACAGCTGTTCACCCACTAGCCCTGCTAGTATAGTCACTATGTCACCAAGCTTCATGGACCAAAAATGCGTGTTAATTTGGATGTGCCTGTTCTGGTGTGGACAGCCCTTTATGCTGTAACTTAATGTACAATTTTGTATGAGCTTGCATGGGGGGTTCTAGCCTGGATGTTTTGTATAGATATATTTATGTTTTATGCATTTAATATTCAGGTCTGTGGAAGTTGAAGTGGAAGTTCTAGCACACATGTAATCACATACTTAGGCTATATTAATCAAAAGTAAAAGCTTTAGAATCTTGTGACTATGCCATATTTTAAATTATTACCATGTCATACCATTTTTGTTTGTAGAAAAAGAAACAGCTAAAGCTGGTGCAGTCCATGTGCTGCTTTCAGACCACTTATTCTGTGACAATGATGTGGCTTCAGAGTGTCTTTTATAATATTACCTCTAGCAGGTATAAATGTCTCAAGTTTTGAAATTCTACACATTGTGGTTTTAAATTAGTTTTCCCCAAAGAGAGAATATTCAAAAAGCAATGCAAATGCAATTTTAAACCTATGCACCATTTTCTTTAATTTGAGTAAGTTTCACCTTGTCAACTGTACAGTTAATTAAGTTTTGTATAAATATGGTCTGATTGATTTAAAATAGTCTTTAAATGATCAAAGCGTCCTAATTTCCTCATCATAACGCTGATTCCTTTTTTACATATTAACTCAATTTTGTGTCAATTTTATTTATGTTATTAGTAGTTTCAATGACAAACACAGCAATGTAGTGGCCAGTCTGAAGTTACTGGTTTGTCAATTTGTGAGTTCTATGCTGCCACTGGTTTCTGTTATAAATCATATGCTGCTGCCCAGGGGACTGTGACAGTCTTGAAATTACAATTTCACTAGCATTGACCACACAATCAACGGATAATGATTTATTGATGATCGAAACAGAGAAGATGTATGAGACTTGCAGTTGGTCAACAGACATTTGAAAGTGTTGTGGGGAAGCTACGATAGGGAAATCCGCTGTAGTACCCGAGCATAATGGACCCCTTATAACCCGATGGAGAGGAAGAAGGAGATCAGGAGGGAGGACAGAGAAAGTATTTATGGAAATACTGGCAATGACGTGATCGATGTGCGGCCCTCCTCCTGAAACTCTGCTAATTAGCTCCACTTCACTTGCAAGGACCACACAATCAACAGATATGATTAAATGATTTATTGATGATTGAAACAGAAAGAAAGTATGAGACTTTCGATAGCTACGATAGGGAAATCCGTCATAGCACCTGGGCACAACAGACCCTCAAAAGCTTCCAGTTGAGTGTGAGAGCATTGGCTGATCTGAGATCTTTGAGATCTCAAAGAATGTGATGATGGTATGCTTGGGAGGACCAGCGGCGCATGATATGTATCAGGTGCTTGGGAATGACGTCAAAGGCTGACAGGGTAGCTCTGATACTGAAGGAGTGACCGGGGTAATGGATGAGAGAAAAGCATGATGAGAGAGTGCTTGTTAGAAGTGGTGGTGGCACTGGAACAGACTCGGAGACAATCTGACGTGGTTGTACTCTGGGATTTCAGGGTTGCAATTGGTTCACGAGGGCTTTGCAAGGGTTCGGGGTCATTGGACTCCAGTCATTGGTCATTGGAACGCAGTGTTGTTTGAGGAATGAGTCTGAATTGCAGGTATGACGCCGAAGGTCGAGATTAAGGGAAGATGCTGTGCAGTGAAACCCGAGAGTGGATGTGGAAGTAGCTTCTAAGGTATGGGACAACTGAATGATGTGTGCTGATGAAACAAGATGTAATGGCGAGATCGAACGATTGCGTTGTACTAGTTGTGCCTTTTTTAGTTTGAACGACTCCTGGCTCAAAATGACTTTAGCTCGAAAAGACTGTCGAAGGCCTGTTTGCTTGAACAACTTTAGCTGAAGCAACTGTTCATGCGAGACAAATTTAAGCTTGAAACGACTTTTAGCTCAAAGTCAGCTTGAAATGACTCAGCTCAAAACGTCTGTTTGATCCAAGTCAGCTTGAAACGACTGTTAAACGAATGTTAGTTAGAGACAAATGTGAGCTCAAAAGCTGGCATCTTTGGTTGGTGGTAGGGTGCATCTCAGTGCTGAAAACCCCTACTGCAGCCAGCTGCTGTAGTTGGTTGATGGTGGGCAGCCGGGGGCGCTGGCATCCTGGTGCCTGGACCCCTGACTGAAGCTGATTGCTGAAATTAAGAGACAGTGGTTCCTAGAGGTGTATGTAGGAGCCCCTATTGGTACAAGTTGCAGTAGTTGTTGGAAGTGTGCAGCGGTCCCCAGGTGCTGGCATCCCGGTCCCGACTGTGGTTGCTAGAGGTATACGACTGCTCTAGTTGTTGGAAGTTGGTAGTGGGGGACGCTGGCATCTCGGTGCCAAAGCCGCACTGAAGCCGGCTGCTGTGGTTGGTGAAAGTACATTTCTGGGGGTACTGGCATCCCGGCGTCAGGTTCCTCTGGTTGATGTGGCTGCTGGAGCTGAATGGCAGGGATGTCAATAAGTTGAGGTGGTTTGTTCCGTTTAATGTAAGATGGTGGTGCTGTTGCGAGGTGTAGGCCCCAGAATTCTGGTGTTGGAATCCTGTTTGGGATGGTACTTACGTTTACAATCTTGAGCTGGAGAAAATATGTGAACTGTCACTTTAACAGTGGCGCTGACATCACAGCATGCATAATGCGCCGCCCAGAATGGAACTGGTATTGAAAAGTTTGCTGTATTGTCTGTTCTCTAAGTCAGAATTATTTCAGCTGTGAAGTGGACTGTGGAGGAGATAGTGTTAAAGTTCCTGGCCTGCTTTAGAAGGCGGTGTCTCAAGCATGGAGAAGGAGGAGTGAGTTCAGCTTCTGGTGCTGGGTCTGCTGACATGAACGTAGAAGATGATGTCATGAATCCATCCGAATAATTCATAGTCCGATGGGGATAGCGATGTACCTACATTTTCCCAAAAAAGATAAGTGGATGGAATTACAGTAGCTTGCAATAATTCATGTTATAGGATGTTAGCTTAGTGTTAGTGTAGCATGCTCGACACAATATTGCTTGGTCTCGGTTCGTGTGCAGAATACAAGAGCGAAGAAGAGGAGATGTGACGTGTGGGTATTTATGGAAACACTGGTAATGAAGTGATTGATGTGTGGTCCCGCTCCAGAAACCCTGCTAATTAGCTCCACATAAAAGCGTGAGGTTTTGTTTCAAAAAGAGTATATAAGAGTATAAGGTCAACGCTTGTGATTGTTTCTGTGTTATCTTTATAGTCACTAACTCAACCTGTTTCTATCAGTTGTTTTGTGTTTCATGTCAATAAAGATTATTCAAATGAACTAAGCCAAGACAGTATAACAGCAGGTCAAGATTAAAATAGTACCTATATTCAGTAGCTTAGCAGGCCTATTTATCAGCAGGCTCCACCACATAGAAGACCCCGAGCATGTCCCTGAACCTCAGACAGCTCAGCAGCAGTGTGATTAATGAAGCAGGCCATGATGCCAGCGCATGAAGACAGACATGGAAAATGTGTTACCGGTTCTGGAACATACTGAGCTCTGACAAATGTCACCAATGTGTATCTCAGTTTTTACTGTGTTTTCATGGGCTGCACAAGTATGCAAAAGAATCAGTGTTATTTAGTTTATTCTCTAAAACTAAATAACCTGATAGCAACTACTTAACATCTTTTGCTTCACTCAGTAGTCTGGCAGGATTCCATTTTCATAGATGCTTCATAGATGATTGACAGTTTGCTCCTTCACTCTTTGCACATCTCACTGGGTTGTCGTTGGTTTTTGTTTCTGAATTCCAAAATGGTAAACCATAGCAGTTCTTCTTAAGACAATATGCCTCATAAATTGCCTCATTGTTAAAGTACATCATATACATAAATACTGGCCACTTAAACGCAGATTACAGCTACAGCTTTGAATAGTTGTTCATGACTTCTGAGATGTGGAGAGTCAAAATGTGAACTGACTTTAAATGCTACAGGGTTCAAACGTTTCTTAACAGATTGTTCTCAGACTCACAGCTAAAACTAAGCTGTCTAGCTTTCAGAGGTCAGACAAGTTGTTACATTGCTTTGCTGATGCAACCACAATACTGGTCTCTGATATCAACAAACAGGATTTTTGTTCACAAGAAAGGGATCCTGATTTGAACAAAACAAACAACAAAGCTACACAAAGCTTCATTTTTATTCCATTAATTCAATAATACATCAAATACGAGTGCAAATTCACCAACATGTACCTCTGATCTCACAAACCACATTTAAAGCAATAGGTCAACAAAGTAATGAGAAATCATGTGGAGTGCACTTCCTATTCACATTAGGGTAATTAAATAATAATATTAATAATAATACAATTTAGCACCTTCCATCGAAGAAATGCAGCTCAAAGTGCTTTATGATAAAAAATAATTACATGTGCACATGCTTCACATGACAATAGACATAGAATTAGCATAAAAACAGTGATAGGATGCTGTAATTAATGAGTGGAAATTTAAACCCGCTGAATTATAACAATAACAAATGTTTTAAACTGAATAGCGACCTGATAGCAATAGGTAGTGGGTTCCATAAATACACTTATTGGACAACAAAAACACCAGGTCGGCATGTAAAGCTGATAACACTGTAGATTGTGGTTTACTAGTGGATGGGGAATAAAACAAGCAATTTTACTATCAAATGACAAAATAAATTACACAAGTAAAGAAGCAATCTGTTTTTTTGTGAGCGCAGGAAAAATCAGACATAATTGAACAACAGGTGTGAGTGTAATCAAACTAAATAAAGTTTGGACATAATGAGGATATGAAACATATTCTGACACCAAATGGAAATGGACTTGCAGCGAAAAATGCGGAATAAACCTCATCAATCATAGAATTAATATGATGATGAAAAGAAGTGCCAATGAGGTTATAGCGAGTAAAATGTGGAAAAAGGTGGATCAAGGAGAGGAGAGGTAGAGAATACTAGAAAGGAGGGGAGATGACTAAAAAAGGAGGGCTCATGGAGGCAAGGGTGGACTGAGTAGTTACATACAGCACGTTAGTCACACTTCCACTGAGCCATGGTGACACACGGCCAGTCTGAGAGAAATGGCCACTCAAAAAAAAAGGTTCAAATGTTTAACACTCTGCATGTGCACTCTTCCTGTAACTCCTGATGTGAATTTTGGGAATTTAAGAATTAGAATGTGCCAGCAATGATATTAACAACCACTGTAAGGCAAGCTTTCTTGTAGTATGTGCCTTTTCATTTATTTATGAGCCCTTTTGTCAAAGACAAATTTCCTTCGCCTCGTGATGGAGCCTGAATCTGTTCTCTTATGGTGTTTGTTATTCAAAAATGAGAAGCGCAGATACTAAATATTTTAAGCAACCACTCAGTACACACAAAAAGTTTTAACCATCCACAAGAGAATATGATTTGTTTTAATATATTTCTCCTCCACTTGATTTTCCTCACAGCAATAAGACAAAAAAATCAAGCATTTTATGACCCACCCCCCATTTGGAATAGAAATCAGATAATTACACATCAAAAATTAAAAAAATATTTCCCACGTTTGAACAGTAATGTATTCAAATAAAAAGTCATAGCTCTGGTGGACAGAAATCTTATTTAAATTCGGACAGTTCTGCTTTTCAAGCATGTATCTCGGCATCTAAACTGGAATGCTCTTCATCTTGATAAACAGACTGGATATAAGCTTACATTTTTTGGGTAAATGAAATTTGGTGCCAGAGCAAAAGACTACACTATCAACCCGATGGACTGATTAGATAAGTAATGGTGATCCCAAATATAAATAATAATATAAAAAAGTTTACTTTCAAGGTCAGTCCAGCTGTCAGTAAAGTATTTGTAGAAAACTTAATGTCAGCAAATGTGACTTTCAACAGACACTGGCTGAGTGAGCATTGCTAAATATGACAAATGCAGCAATGACATTTTGCACACAGGGGCATTAAGTAGTTGCATCCAGAGGTCTGTTGCATCCAACAAACAACCAGGTGGCTTAGTTGTGTGTTTAGCTTCGGGCTAACAACAGTACAAGCCACAAGGCAAGCTGTCTGCATGCTTAATAAGTATTTAAGGACAGTGTTGAGTAAAACAAAAATAACATAAACTTGCCTTTGGCAGTGTAATTCTTTAAGCACACTTTGGTATTCCTTTGAGTTGTGTATAAATATATATTCGTCAGCGTGTATGTGCCGCAGGCTTTGCTGGCAGACTCCCTTGTCTTTGATATGCCTGCCATTCACCAGGGAAAAACTTTAATATTCCAACAGTAGCACTGACACACACCCTTAGACACACACATGATCACGTATACAGGCAGCTGGTAGTGGGTGGCCTGCTCATATGCTGCCTCTAGCTTCAACAGTGCAGGCGTCCCACAGGGCCAGACAGGGAGAGAAGAATCACATTCTCTGGGAACACACTGGCAAACAGAAATCAGTGTCTCTGCATCGTATAAAAAATTCACTCACTTTTATTTTACCTAGAAAACGTGCTGTGAATTAACTTAAACATTCACTGCAGCTGGAATACACTATTCCCATTTCCCATATGAATTTGTCTTCTCATGTGACACTAAAAACTTTTACTCTCCTTGGTTTATTAACACTAATGATACTGGCAAAAAGGTGGGCTATTGGAATTACATTGGACTACATGAGAATATTCACTGTCAGTTTTGTTGCAGAGTTTGTAATAAGTCAGTTTATTTGGTGTGACGGTGTTCATTGTGATGTCACAAGTAATGGAAGTGAAGGGCTGGACTACAAACGAGCTGTTTTCAAGCGATTCGGAGCAGAGTTTTCTGTGGGGGATGGGAACTCCCTTTGGGTTGGACTTTGGGCTTTTTCACTTTGCAAACCTGTTACATGCACAAAAAAGATATATAACTCAATAAAGGAGGGGGGAAAAGCCAAAAAGCATAATGCCACCTCTTTAATCTTCCATTCGCTCTAACCGAAAATGGTTTGCTGTTTCTTCTAATTCAGTGCTGTAAATTATATTCTTAAAAACAAGAATCTCCCCATTCACCAGCACAGGCCTTGAAAATATTTCTTTCACAGGGGGTAGCTAAACATGAAGTCTATACTGTATATAAAGCCATGAAACTGCCCTTTCTTTTTAAAAATCTTATAGGTTTACCGTTTTTGTTTGTTATGGCAGAAAATTGTGTCCAATTCTTTGCTCAACCTCTCACCAGGAAACAGATTTCCACAACACTGTTTCGCTTGAGACTTCTGGTAACAGGACTGACAAGATAGTTAAGTGTGTTTTAACTTCTCTGCCTTCTGTGATGAGCCAGCTTTTGGCTCTGAGTTACGTCTTGTTGTGGTAAAAACAAAAAACATTTCAAACTGCTCTGTTTGGATGTATGCAAACTCGGAAAGTCTGCATCTGTTACTACATAATATATTAATTCTCAGCAAAGTAATTACACGACCCACTTGAGTTGTGTGTGTTTTCATACATAGGACACCCACACTGCAATCAGCATCATATGATATGGATGTATGCACACAAGTATTTACGCTTTGCATTAGTGTTCACATAAATGCATTTAGTGAAGTATTTTATCTCATTATGTATATTTGTTTTACTGCATGTGTCTATTGTAAACATTTGTTTGCATTTGCAGTAGGATGTGTACTCAGAGTCTATGCAGTCCTGCAGTATTTGTTTGTGTTTGGCATCTGTGTGTTTCTTAGTATATTTATAGTTATGTATCTGTAAATAAGTACAAGTATTGTAGGTTTCGGTGTTTGTGTGGTCTTGTATATTGACCCCTGTGAGGACTAATTGGAGATTTAGACCTTTAGGAGGAGGCAATTTTACAAAAATGTCAATGATTCTAATCAGTAATCAGTCCAGAAGCCCCCATGTAGATGTACATTTTGTCTGCATTATTGTACACAGAGCAATGTAGAATAACGGCAAACATTTACAAACCAATATTCTCTAAATACAAAACTAACTGTGATGGAAACAGAGATAGGTGATGGAATCAGGGCAGTGTGACTCATTTCTGTTCGCTGTGCCGATGCTCTCAGCTCCGGGGGTGAAGGCAGCAAAGTAAGCTGAACTACTGTTGAACCAGAAGCTGGTTCAACCTCCTCTACTGCCGTCCAGTGTGAGTGACTCTTCAGCCGACAGCGCTTTCAGCAGCCAGGCAGTAGATATGTTCTGTGGTGCCCAAGATTTTATTACTGAATTTTGACCAGGACGCACACTTTTTATTTATTTGACTATGAGGAAATCTGATATTTTCACATCACAGATGAACAAAGCCATTTAAATGTGAATCTAAAACAAGACACTTGTGTAGGATGGCTGATAGAGTGTCAGTTGCACTACTTATGTAGTGCAACTGTACTGTGACTGGGCAGAGGGGTGAATAATGTATTTTCATAATTATAGGTATGGTGTTAGTCTATGCCAATACACCGCCCTAAAGTGCCAACTCTGAGTCAACTCTTAATGTCCTAATTTGGGTACAGCCCTAGTGAGAACATTTATGGCCAGTCCTCACTTCTTTAAAGACCTGTTTGAGGATCAAGACTTGGTTTTAGGTTTAATGTAAGAATTAGGTTAACTTCAAAGCTAAGAGGTGAAACCTACACAAAACAGAATTACGTCAGTGAGAGGCTTCACAAGTATAGGAGGGGGGAAAAGTGTGTGTGTGTTTTTTTCCATTTGGCCTGCAGCCAGCAGTTCACTCATCTGGTCTGAAGTGAAACAAGGAGACAAGCGAAGCATGCTGGTGGCAACATTCAGCTGTCACTCTCAATATCCCAGTCACACACAAACAACAGGCACACACTCACTTCCACACACACTGAGAAATGCTCTCGTATTTCTCACACACAATGCTCTGCCTAATTGGGGTTGTAATGTGAACAAAGGCAGCAGTCCTATCTGCCACAGCAGACCTCTGAGTGCTCAAGTTCAGACAGGAAACCTCTTAGTGAAGTCATGTGGGGTCCTTCATTTGTCTTCTCTCTCATTTACATACACAAACACACACGCACACACACGCACACACACACACACACACACACACACACACAAAGGTTCAACAACACAGACAAAACTATATAATGCACAGTAACTCAAACACTCAGACATTAACAGGGACTTGAAGTTAATGTCAACCCTAAATATGTTATATTTTAGGGGTGTGATGAGACACAAGTATGGGTACACGAGATTGAGATGAAACAGTTTGACAATATTTTGATGAAATTTTGAGCATTAAACACTTAATTTCCTGCATTCTGGTGAATTTTTCTGCATGAATTTATGGTGCAAATATTTTTATTTACGTTAAAGGAAACAATTCAAAATATAATGGAATATAATGCAGTAAGGCATTCTGTATTGCTTTCAGATATTCAACTTTTCTCATGTAATATCATACCCTGCTGAGTCAGCACACATGCAGGCCTGAAACAAAAAGAATCCGGTCAATATTCAAAATAAAACACCCTGTGCAGACTCCTGATCGCATATCAACAATAAACACAATTAAAGAGGTGGTATTATGCTTTTTGGCTTTTTCCCTCTCCTTTATTAAGTTATATATCTTTTATGTGCATGTAACAGGTTTGCAAAGTGAAAAAGCCCAAAGTCCAGCCCAAAGGGAGTTCCCATCTCCCACAGAAAGCACTGCTCTGCACTGCTTGAAAACAGCTCGTCCAGCCCTTCACCACCTTGACTTGTGACGTCACATCGAAAACACGCCAAGTGGCTGGCGGGGGTCAGACACGCCCTCAAACCAAGCTAGTCTGAGCAGAGGCCCTTTGGCTCGACTCGACTTTGTTTGGGTTTCCATTGTAGAAATTTGTACCTGGACCTGCTTCCAGGTACTTTTTTCCTTATCACCACACCTCTGTCGAGGTTCCAAGCGAGCTGAGGGAAACTAAAATGTAACGTGAAAACACAACAGACTGCTGATTGGTCAGAGAGAATATCCACTATTCACTGCATCATCACTGCACCAGACAGAGGCCAGCAACATGAAAGTTTTATATTTTACAGTTTTCGTATGGAATTTCATCACTAAATCGACTTCTGAGAAGTTCTGAGGTGAGAAATCAGCTGTGTAGATTTCGAATATTGACAGTTTAACGAGAAGTGACGGTGGAACAAAAATGTGATGAATATTTTCGGAGTTGAGGAGCTCCGCAAGTGGCGGCGGGGGAAGCCTGCTGCAACCCACTGGAGGAGCGTGTGAGGCCGGCCAGCCGCCTGCTCAAAGAGGCTTCTGCTCCCGCAGTGTCACACAGACCACTGCAGCAACAACGGCAGAGGAAAACACAGCTGGAATGTTTTCATACCGCTTATCTGTCTTTACATTCTGAGGAATATTCAAGCGTTTTAACCGTAGACTGTATATATTTTAAGAGCTGTGTGGATCGCTGGTGTGTGTGTCGCATTGAACATTACGTCGTGGCCGTTGTGTGTGACTTCGCTATGATGACAAGCTATGTACCATGTCTGGGTACTATCTGCAATGGAAAACGGAGCAGGGCCGAGTAGAGTCTATTGATTTGCGCTATGGAAGCATTTTTCGGCAAGGCACCATAGATTGTCAGAACACCGGCAACAGTTCAACGTTCAATACTGATGGTGAGATGTGGAACAATGATGTTGTGTGGTTGTGGACTGCTAATAACTTATACCATCTGCTAGGTTACGGTCGCAGTCTGAAGTGGCTTTGATTTGAATCACACTACCTTGTTTCTTATGACTCACCCTTCTCTGTTTCTGATTGGCTAGTAGTCCTTACCTGGGAACTGCGCATGTGCAACTCCCAATAAAGATTTTGTACAAGTAAGATGCATCACTCTGAGGCTCAAGAGATGAGCATACAACACATATGGTGAAAAGAGGAGCTGCAGCAATGTGCAGAATGAGAAAAATACGGTGTTTTTTTGAAAGTTAAACCATGTAAACCTGTTCTGGTTTCCATGTAAACCTAAAATTTTGAACCTGAAAATGAGCATAATACCACCACTTTAAGATATACATGAAATGCTCCACATATGATAGGAAGCTGTGCAGAGAATGGAACAAAACCAGGTCATAGAGAGCAGTGATCTGCAGGAGAGGCCCTTCCAATGTGAGTTGACGCCTGGTATAGGCCGAAACAAAACTGCAGCACAGCTGGAACACAGCAGCCATTTCCTATGTGAGTTCGGGGTAAGCCAGTGATTTTATACCCAAGATGCTGACCTTACATTGTGTATTAATTAGTGAGCGTTATAGTCGGCCACTGGCTGGATACACTCCTCATGGTGGTGAGATGGAAATGTAGTTTAGTAACTTCAGTACAGTAACTTCATAATGTGTTTTATGTCTGTGGATACCATAAAATGATTTTCAATGCAATGTATTGCTTTGTTTACTTGATATTCAATGTTCCCACACCCACGTCTGTGGAATGGAAAACTGTACGAGTTTTTCATAAAACAGTGGGATGGGCTTGGTTAACTTTTTGGCTCACACACATCTAGATACTGTAGGAAAACACACATATGCTCACACAAAACTCTCTCTCACACACACACACACACAGGCACGTCCCTGTCCTCCTGCCAGTAATGAAGCAGATAATAAGCTGCTTCACGCTCTGCTGTAGCAAAACCAAAATCAAAACACTGTTGATTTAAGAATCAAAATGCGTACACTCATGGGTTTTTCATCTTCCATGCTCTGTGGCAATGATGAGGTACAGCTTCAGTGTGGTGTGTATGTGTGTGTGTTTTCAAGCTGTATATCAAAAGCCTGAGGAGCAGGCAGTGGGTTTGCCAGGCGGCGTTGAGAATCTATTTCTCATGCCTCCCGCCTCATTTCAACTCTGTATTTCCAAGAAATGATTCTCTGACTTTGACACTGATGTCGTCACAGAATGAGTTTTTATTTTCCTGAACTTGTGAAATAAAGAAAAAAAGAAGAAAATGAACCATGCAAACATTTTGATTTTGGAAGGACACCAAAAACTCTAAGAAATGACATATGGGAATTGAGGCTGTAGTTTTGTAGAGGTAATTTTTGTGATATCAGTACCAAAGATGTGTTTAGTTTAAAATAGTTTCCTATCTGTTTTATGGTTTATTTTGTTTACCATAAAAAGAGGCTGCTGCTCAACAACAAGGCAAAATCTTATATTTTGAACTTAAAGCGTAATAAACAGTTTTTAAAACAATGCTGAAACTGGCTTTCCTATTTGGAACTAAATGACTTTATTTTGTTTTTGTTTTCTGTCATGTACACAAGTGACAATATTGACCTCTTGAGGGAGCCTCTACACAATATAAAGTCATAGAATTTTTAAACCATGACTCCAACAAGCAATTGTTGACCCACTGTGTACATGTAACGATAATTGTAAAGACATATAAACTATTTTTTTTTAAATGTAAGTGTTCTTTTTAGGGGTCTGAACCTGGAATAGTGGCCCGGATTAAAAGGCCTAACTTTTAACTTTTAAAAACATATGAATCCCTCCCGTATTTGTACCTGCTGTTCTCTCAGTGAAGAAAACACTGTTTGGATTCACCCCATTAAAAAAAGTCCACCCTTACTCACATATTCCCATGTTGCAGCAAGAGACAAATGAAAGAGAGGGAACACATTTGAAAGCAACATTTTTTCACACAACAACAAACATGTCTTCTATGTGTTTCTGTTGGATATAAGTAGCTGTTGTTGGCTTGGCATCCCACCAGGCTTGCAAAAAAATATTGCAGACACGTACATTTCGCACATATATCCGTGATATGTGTCTATTGGTTTCTGTTTATTCCTGAGATGGTTTCATTGCACTCTCCATAGAGTTTCATGCATGTTCATGTATTTGACAACTATCCTCCTGTCACAGTGGGTGCCTGTCTGATTTGTTTAGTTTAGTTCTCAGCCAGTTTTGTTATCTAGTCAGTTCTGTATCTGTTATTTAGTCTGTGCTTTGGTTTTCAGTCCTGTCTGATTGTTGTCACCCGGTTAGTTTAGTTACCTCTGTTGCCTGTTTAGATGTCAGTCTGTCCTGTGTTTCTTACTTCAGTCTGTTTTCCAGACAAACCTGATTGTCTGTTGGCCAGACAAACCTGACAAAAGCAGGTAATATAAAGAGTGATTGTTGAAGAGGAATATCACTTTAAAAAATCTAAACAACTTTATTCCCAAACCAGTTTTCATCAACTTGTGGGCCACCTTCAAAAAGTCTTGTTTTGAGTTTTCAGCACTTATTGGTCCCTCACAGTTCCTCCTTCATACACTTTATATTTGTAAAGGAACACATTACTTATTTGTTTTGTTTTGCGCTATGTACATAAAGATAAATACAGCAGTCAGAGTAGCATGTACCAAAATATTTTTTGGAACTGAGTTGAATTAGAATTGGCCATAAGTGAGTAATTACTCCTTCATCACCTAAGCTAATGAGAACGAACAACAGCGTACTCTCCTCTCTCCTGTCCTCTCTTGGACCTCAATGAACTTGGCCCCACAAGGCCAACTGCAGACTTGGGTCCAGGAGGTATTGACTTATTTAGTTCAAACTAGTAAGCCCATGGGCCTCTAATCCTCTGGCTCAATATTGTTGGGGGTGGGAGACTCCTGTAGCCCTCTACCACATCTGATACTTCTGTGGCAAATCCTTGCTAGCCAATAGTAACTATTGCAACATGTTCTCGTTAAAAATGTGACAGAAAAACATAATTTGGTGAAATGTTACCTGGTATACATTTCATAAGAATATGTAATTGTTGCAGTTCTGTTAATGCAGACATTGTTTGTTGCTTAAATACACAGTACCACATCTGCTTCAGACAGAAAACCACTCCAGTTGTCAAACAAGCCGAAAATGTGCTTCAGACTGAATATAACTACCTTTCTCTCGTTATCAAGGAGTGAGAGAGGATAGTGATCCTGTGACTTTGAAAAAAGCTGATCCTCAGTATCCTACTCCAAATCACAGACAGTTGGATAGGATTTTAGCTGCAGGGTTAATAGGCAGTTTGTCCCTATGTAGCGTAACTGAGGCTTTTAATTAGTATCATCTAAAAACCCGTATGGATTATCTCACTAAAGACAAAACCTTACCAGCATTTGACACTTGGCAGTTGATCAATTAAGATTCTGCAGCCACTTAGTTATTTGTCAGAATTATGCCATAGCATTCCTCTCTTTAAAGGTTCAATAGTAAGATTTAGTGGCATCTAGTGGTGAGGTTGTGATTTGCAACCAACTATCCAGTCTACCACTGCCCCCCCTACCCTTTCAAATAGTGTAGGACAGCTATGGTGGTTGACACAGCATAAAAAGGGTCTCTTCTGAGTCAGCAGAGAGTAGTCAGTCAAGAAATAGGATTTCTTTAGGTATATTTATTAAGAAATGATATGTACTTAATTACTTAGTAAAAGTATATGTTATTGCGACTTGGACACTGACAAATAACATGGAAAATGTAAACCAAGAGTGTGAACATCTGTCACTGTCACTGCACCTCAGTCCATTACAAACCACATAATAGATAAAGTTTATACAAACATTGACAAGGGAAATACATTACTTCTTTCTGTGATTATGGGCTATTGCTGAAACTACCTACCTTGCTGTATATTAATACTTCTTCTAGCATACGTATTTAACACTGTCTGAATTCTACCAGAAATAGAACAAGAACGAAACGCGCTCTGTAGCGCTGTTTGTCTGTTTACACCGTGGCGACGCCCATGCAAGGGGGGAACCGTGGTTATGTAGAAATAAATGTTTCATTCTAAGGTAATAAAAGCATAATGGTTTATTATGTAAGGTCTTTACATAACACCACTGAAAACATAGCTGTGGACCTTATGTCATATTTTTGTCTATAAATCCTCAACTATTACACACTAGAGCTTCAACACTAACTGCTAGGTCAAATTTCCAAAGTAAAAATTATAAAACTGGATGAATGTCATCCCTAGAGTACTTGTCCTAAAATCACTGCCACTATAAGCAGTGAAATACCTACTTTAATTGTTATATCCCGATTTTCTTGATGCTTGTGTCATTATTCAGTTCCAGTATGTTGTTGGAACAGCCGCTTAAGTCTGGCCCCATTAATCCAGGTGTATTTGTGTGTGTATGCGCCACTCGTCTGTCTCCAGCGAGGGTTTTAAAGAGGGATTGAATTAGAGGAAGGATAGCTTTCAAGTAGGGATTAGGCTAAAGCTGGGTCTCTCTGGGTCATTATTCAATAGCCAGTGAGTGGCATCAGGACCCCTAAAACCCAGCAGAGAGCAGGCAGAGAGTGGCAGCTCCATCTGTAATGAAAGGAAGAGATCACAGGAGTGTGTGTATAATGAATACTGCATTGTTAACTGCATTGCAATAGAAGTGATGGGGATAATAACAACAATAACTTTCTTTGGGTGACAGAGAAAGTAACAGGCAGTCCACTCAGGCATAAACAATGTCACATATTTGTTTCTCTCACAAATGTCCAGATACGATTTATATACACATTCACACATCAGGGCTGTGGCACACCATGTCAACCTCAAACATGTTCAACAAAAACTTGCACATTTGAACATACTGCAAAGACTGCAGCCACGCAGCTAACATGAACATCATATTGCACCTGTGTTGGTGGAAATAAGACTACATGTTTGTAATCCTCATATTCCTCATATATCCTCATATACATTTGTCAACATAAAGATTCTTAAAATCAGTTCTAATTATGAACACGAGTCCCAACTGCTCACAGCCAGCAGTGACCATGAACGAAGAAACCAACTGCTTTTCAATTCTATTGGGGGTGAATGTTTGGTCATTTATCATCTGCTATACTGTTAGTCAGCAGTCACTGCTCTATTCTGTCCTAAAAGTTAGGTGTACCACTGTAAGTGGTTTTAAAAATTAGATTTAGGGATTTAGAAATTTAGTGAGTTGAAATTGCTCGTGCTGGAGTAAGCTTTTCTTCTCTAACTTTATTAAGGTGTAACTACTTATGACACATGACACTTTATGGCAGTAGCTGATCATTCTGAAAATCACATCAGACTGTTGCTTTCTGGTACCTCTGGTTCTGTGTAGCCAAGTCCTGCATGTAGCTTGGGGTTGTCATTAGCAAGATGTGAAGGCAACATAGAAAATGAACATTGAACATGATACAAGAGAGTTAGAAGTTTAAGGACAATTTTTAAGAATTTCTAACGGAAACATCTGTACATTAACATTTTACTTGCAAATGTTTCCACTATGTGCAGTTTTCATGTTGCACCACTGTGTCACCTTCACTGTTTGGCAAGGGAAACTGCAGAGCTACAATACTGAGAAATAATGGGGAAAATGATTAAAACATTGTAAAGACCATCAGATTAATTCGTTAGTTGATGTTTTACCTTTTGGTGCATCACTTCTGTTCAGTCTTCAAAACTGAATATAGAAATGAGTTTGTGCAACCGATTGCACAATAGCTTTTCACCATTTTAGATGTTGCTTTGATGTTTTTTTCACACGTAAATGCAAAATGGCAGATGCTGAAAAACATGTGTTCCGCTGTGGTGACTCATGCATACAGGCACATGAAGTTCAAACCTCTGTAGATTTTCTGACTTTGGAGGCGAAGTATCAGAGGCTTAGACCAACAGTTAATTTGATTAAATGATGATTTTTGTTTTGTTTTTGTAAATACTGTATTTATGTTTATTTAACACTTTGTAAATTCACTTTGCAACTTGTTTTTCAAAATTGCAACATTAAAAGGTTGGTACACCACCACTTTTATCAGGCTGTTAAAAGTGTTGCATTTTTCAAAAACTAAAACTGTTGTCAATAATGCTACCCTAAGGTTTGCAGTTGTGACATAATAGTGAAGTACAGTTTAAATGTCATTCCACCAAAATCTGGTGAAATGGTGAGTAGTAAAGCTTTATGCTTTAACAAAACTAAAATTCTCAAACGGCAAAATCCACCCATTGTAGATGATTCCTTGTATTATAGAAAAGAGGTGGACAGACGTATTAAAGCTGGAAGGAACACAACAAAGTGCAGAGAACTCAAGATGGATGAGTGAGTCTATTTTAGCTGATGATGTGAATTTGTGTCCTTCTTAGATTTTAGTGCTACAGTAAGACTTGACTGACTTCTCTGAGACAGCTGACAGGGGCTTACACCAGGATCAAACATTATCCCTCAGCTTGTGGCTCCCTTTGTCTGTTGGTTTGTCAGGATCATCTTGAGACTGGTTTCTTGGCTTTCCTAGCAATCAACACCTCAGACATCTCACTGTTTGTACTGACACACACGTGAAACCAGTTTAAAGAGCTGCCACTTGTTCCATACAAGTCAGGTTGGATGGAACTGCAGGAGCACCTAATCAGGAACTGCATTTCTGGTCTTTTAGATACAATTTGATTCTTATATGGTCACGCAGGGAGTTTCTGCTTGAAAATGTTGCAATTAAAACAAATCAATACTTTATTTGGTTAGTTCACATACTGTATATGTGGTCAGCAGAAAGGTTCTTATATTAAGTTCAGTTAGGGCCTGCTGATTGTTTTTTGTATCATGGCTTCAACTAAGTAGACAACAGCATGACCAATACTCAGTTATCTTTTATGTGTTTCAAATAGGTCAACTTTATAGAAGTAAAACTCAAAGAAAGATGGAAGAGATAATTTAAAAAGAAACACAAACAGTGAAGAGCAAGGAGAGTAAAGAGTTAAGAAACTACTAACTAACCTACTATCATTAACAACACTGCACACCAGATTCAATATTTTATATATTTTTACTGATTAGATACATTACATTCACTTTGTCATGAACAGAAACACAATGCTGCATCATTTGGTGGTAGAAATGGATGACCCTGATGTTAGGTATTTTTATCTTTTAATTGGAGCCCTGGTAATCAAAAGTGGGACATGATAACTTTGACTATAAAGTGAGGTATCAATAAATACAAGAGGATTTTATGAAATGTTTATACAATTGCTATTTTAAACATTAAATGTCCAAAAGCTTTTTCCCAGGAAAAGTCCACACCACGGCTTGTACGATAATGGCCTGCTAAGGATACTACATATGACTTTTTCAGAAAAACTCAGCAGCAATGGAGACAAGCACAAACTGCAAAACCTCCAACAGAGAAGTTAAGTATGTATTTGCCTCCTATTGGATTCACAAGTGACCTCTATAAATTGTGTGACAAAAACACCACAAATTGTCTTTTGGCAGGCAATCCTTGGCAATTAAATAATGCTTTGAAATGGCATACGGTTAAATGGAAAAAGGCCAAAACAACTCAGTAACAACCATTTCCCTATTTTAGTTGTCTGTTTTTGAAGTTTCTCAGCGTTAGTTGCTCTAAGTGGCAAGAAAAGAGGAACCCCAGCATGTGAAGTGATAAGATAATAATCAGGCTGTTAACACTGATGCAGCAATGACTTTGCACTGGCATTGCCTAATTTTGATGAAATTCCCCACACAAACAAACACTCACATATACAGTAGCATGCACGCATGCACACAGCACCTCACGGAAAAAAAGTACAAGATGTGTTAACACTTGAGAGGATTAAGACATGCATTACTTCCTTTAATTTATCATCATATCATAGTCATGAGGGAAGTAGTATTCTGACAATCATGGTGCAACTATTAAAATATGATCAACACTGTATGCACAACTATTAGGCAGTGAGTATTTTGACCATAACATCATTGTGCATACTTTTTAACTCCAAGCTGTATAAAGTTTAATGCCTATTGGATTTAAGCATATCAGGTGATGTGTATTTGTGTAATGAGGGAGGGTGTGGCATAAGGAGATCAATACCCTATACCAACATATGTTTAATTATTAGGTAGCTTCATTACCTTTTGGTAAAATAGGCCAAAAAAAGATTTAAAGAAAAGAAGCTACCTAATATTAATGCTTGTAAAACCGATTGATTTCTCTGCATGTTGTTTTGAATCATATTGAAAGTAATGAGAATATTTGACTCTGATCAGCAGAAAAATGCTGTCATTTATAGCAATTGATCTAAATCAATAATATGAAAATACAAAAAATAAATTGAATAGAGTTCACCGCCTTCAAGCCAGTTTGGCAGAGGTACCTTGAATTTAGGTTATGTTCACACTGAAGATCTTAATAAACACTTCAATTTCTCCAGAATTATGATGAGTGTTTACAACTTTTTGTCCTTTTCATAACGGTTTCTCGTGCTGTACAACGCAACTGCCCCACAACTCCCTACCTCTCTCTTTTGCTTTCTCTCTCTCTCTCTTACTGTGTACACTCGGACAACAGGCATGTACTAACTCAGAAGAGAGCTTTCAGGATTTCAGTTGCAATAAAGGGAATTTGTGGGCAGATGAGGGTAGAGAAGGAGGAGAAGAGGAGCTTTTTCGTTCATCGCGGCTCTGTCTACTGCACAACTGTGACAACAGCTGCTCTAGAGTGACACCGCATCAATGCCAACCTGAGTGTCCAGACTCAGGTTCCATTTAAAAAGATCCGATCTGTATCGGATTTGGACAACATATGAAATTGGCCCAAATCTGAACTGGAAAAGATCAGATTCTTTGTGACTTAGCCTGTTCGCACTGTCATAAAAAGATTAGATCTGAGTCACATATGAGCAAGAAATTTGGGTTTGGGTCACTTTATCCTGCAGTCTAAACTAAGTTGAACCGTCTTCATCCACTTTACACATCTAGACACCACAATCTTTCCCATATGCCTTTACAAAACTGGCAACTTACATGTAAACAAACGTGTTTGGGAGCTTTTTACAGCACATCTAGTTAATAAAAGGGTTGGCTTCAAGATAATACCATCTAAGTAGAGGCAATAACCTGGGGGAACATAACTCAATATTTTCAATTGCTAACCCATCACAAAATATAAAAATGTAACTGGTTGTTGGGTGTAAACATGTGGAACCACAGAGAAGTGGTGGGAAGCTGGGGGTGGAAAGAAAAACCGAGGCTAAGTATGCATTGTTGAAGGTTTTAGGTCCTTTTTAATTTTGGTGTTGAACATTTGTGTTAATTAGTTTCTAGGATGCTATGGCAATAGCCAGCAGCCACATGAGCTCCTAATCAGGTGGACCAAACAGTTCTAACAGCTCAAACCAGTGTACAAGCAGACTGAACAGCTCATGCTGGATTTTAAAGCTGGGATAAAAGTAGAAGTCGTATTAAGATTTGAAATAGTTTTCTACATTAAGTGATAGTGTTACGAATGTTATCTTGAAACCAGATACAAGTCCCACACTGTAATGAGTTTCAGTTAGTAGAACAGCAACCAATTTTCGAAGAAAAAATGCTCGACTGACCTTGTCATACAGTACTCAGCTTTTAGCAAGCTGACATCACATTGTGTTTTTAAATTCTGTATCAATAACAAAACCAATGCATACTGCAGGAATAACATGAAGGGTTGCATTTTACATGAGTATACACACCTGCACAAATAAATTAGCTATTTGACACCTTACTAGTCTATTACTAGTCTATAGCAATATCAATTAGAGGCAATAAATCTGCATAACGAAAATTCAAAAAATTCCTCCTTTGTCTTTATAATGATAAACTAAGTAAATGACTTTATCATTTTAGGCCATTTTGGTATGGTTATATTTATGTAACTTAAAGAGATGGTGATGGCACAGTGACTAAGACAAATGCCTTTGGTGTGAGAGACCCGGCTTCAAACCCCCACTGTGACACCAATGTGTCCCTGAGCAAGACACTTAACCCCTAGTTGCTCCAGAGGTGCATATATCTGACATATATAGCAATTGTAAGTTGCTTTGGATAAAAGCGTCAGCTTAAATATAAATGTAAAGGGTTCGTTCAGATGTTGTGATATGGGGCCGTATGAGGTACTTATCCATAGTCAGTGTACAGATGGCAGTCAGCATGTGTCCAGTTTGGAGGCTGTCAACTGACTTTTTTTATTTAATTGTTCATTCACTTGGACTAAACTGAAATTTTAAATGTGAGGAAGTGATGAGTAAACAGAGTCCTGTCTGAACTGACTTTGGTTTGGTGGTTGAGATTTGATTGATAACCTGGCTGGCCCAAAAGCAATACAGCACAATATTGTGCAATTATTAAGTTGGTCATTCTAGCTTAATATATAAAGAGGATCAGTGTACCAGTAGGCACAGATATTTACAAGACCTGTCTCTCCCTGCTCTGTTTGATTTTTTCTTTGGCACACAGTGAACCAGTAGAAAGGTAAGAAATAATTATTTTAACCTAATTTATTTGTGAAGAAACAAACTTTTAACAATTAGAGGTGGGATTCTGAAGATATCCAATTCCACAACAAGTACAATGATTTGGAGTGAACGACGACACTGCAGGTAATTTAATTAGTTGTGGGTTAACAAACTACACCACTCGCTACACCAGCTGCAGCAAAGCTGACATACAGAGAGGTTGGGACAACACATTCTCTGACAACTTGTGACACATTTCCTCTTATCAAGACACAGTAGCATCACTTTTTAACACCTAGGGCCCGTATTCATAAAGATTCTAAGAACCCCCTCAGAAAACTCTTAATTTAGCTAAAAAAACTTTTACGTAGGAGTCTTAGCTTAAGAGCGATCTGAGAGCAACTCTGTGCAAGGAAAGACAAAAACTTTTATCCTATTGAGGAGGCGGGGTTGACCCCGTTGCTATGTATGACACAATCTTTTGAAGACTGTAATTGGTTGGTTGTCCAAGAAGGAAAAAAAGTGATTTTAAGTATGTTTTTTTTTTAGACCTTCACTTTGGAAATTACATGCGTAATATTTCCTATTTGACCGTTCTCACACACACACACACACATTATGTGTATATAAATCCTGTTTTTTATTTACCATGCTGTTAATTTCCTATAAGGTATTTCATTGGCCTAGAATGATAAAAATTGTTCGACTCTTTCCAGTTACACTGATTGCTGGCGTTTCTATTTAAGTGGTGGTTTGAATGTTGGTTTTAATGCATCAAACATGGAATCAAAACCAAGAAGGGCGAGAAAGCCCAACGGTTCATTCCCCCTGCTTGTGCGCACCAGGGAAGCCTGATATATTCATAAATACAGTTTCCAGTGGAAACGAAATGAACCGCAGACACAATAAGAGGTTCTGAAAGTGCTGTAATTGTTTGTGTGATCACGCTTACAGAAGGTTGTGACAGACCCAAATCATCACTGCTGCATTGTTGCATTTTGCCAGTTGCCAAATATCATAATGTAGTGATTACTTTTATTTCTGGCGCTATGGCATTCCTGCGCTGTGTTGGAGATGTTAGCACGTCTCTAATAAGATAAGTCACAAACACGATCCCTGCACGATCTAATCTATAGCGTCTGATTGACTCACTGTCATCCATTGTCTGCAACTCATTTCTTCTCCCTCTTCATCTTTCTGCCATTTTCTCCTCTACTAAAGAGACTCTTAAGCCTCTTAGAAGTCCTCGTCCGTGCTCCTAACAATTCTGACCTTAAGAGCTCTTTTAAGGGTTAAGATGCTTTCTGAATTACTTTTTTCTTTACTAGGATTTTTTCTTTAATTTAAACGCCCACATTTCTAAGAATGTTCTTAGAATTTTGTCACTAGAAGCTATTCTTTGCATTAAGATTTTTTATAAATACGGGCCCAGGTGTTTATGGATGTTTAGGGCACTACGGTCAAGTTAGCAACAATATATATGCAACAGCCAGTTAAGTTATCAATAATAAATATGCAATGTCTGGTTAGACTTTCAAAATAAAACAAGTGGTCAATGATGTGATACGGCACGTCGTAAACATCATGAAATGTCGAAACTTTAGCTATGTAAGTTAAGTAACGTAACTTGTGTGACAGTACTATACCTAAAACCATTCAACATTGACTTTTTGTTTCACACAGGAAACAGTCTTCTGGGCAAAAGTTCAGTTTCTAGCCTACCATTCACCCCAGCGACCTCCTTACTTGGACTTTTATTTATAGTAATGACATTACAGACCTTTCCTCACTGTGTTTAACTATGACGCTAAGTGGCTTTACAAACTGACGCCAAGGGGTCATGCATCCATATGAGATAACTTGGCAGTGAAAACAAGTTGGACGAGACGGTCCCAGAGCAAACACATCTCAATACAGCAATACTCACAACTCTAGCTAACTTCACAATAACAGCATATCTTGGCAAACTGGAAAGTGACCTGAATGCGCCTGGATAACTGGAAAGTGACCTGAATGCGCCTGGATAACTGGAAAGTGACCTGAATGCGCCTGGATAACTGGAAAGTGACCTGAATGTGCCTGGATAACAGTGTTGGGAATATTACTTGAAAAAAGTAATTAGTTATAGCTACTCACTACTTGTTCCAAAAAGTAACTGAGTTAGTAACTGAATTACTCTGTAATAAAAGTAACTTGCTACTGGGGAAAGTAACTATTTGCGTTACTGTTAAAAAAATCTTCATCGAATCTCTGTTTAGCTGGTGTGTGTGTGTGTGTGTGTGTGTGTGTGTGTGTGTGCGTGTGTGTGTGCAGCGCGTGTGCTGGCATGTGTGTGAAAGCGCTGGCTCTGATTGGCTACCAAGAAACATGACTCTAGCCAACATAATCGCTGGTTGAAAGGCACCCGAGCTTCTCTTGTCCCTCGTCTCTCCCCGCCGACAGAGTTTAGCAGGCAGGTGAGAACAGGAACAGGTGAGCGCCACATTGCGCCCAGAGAGCCTGATATGGAGAGCGCAGCGTACCGGTCCACTTCAAGCACTAATTACCTTGTTATTAACCCACCTCCTGACTAGCTGGGTGAGCCAGCTGGTGCGTTCGGATTACACAGTTTATTACATAGTAACGCACCGCATTTAACGACCAGTAACATTAACGGCATTGTAACAACGGTAAAAGTAATTAGTTAGATTACCCCGTTACTGAAAAAATAACGCCGTTCTTTTAAACGCCGTTATTCCAAACACTGCTGGATAAGAACTGTTACTCCACTACTTTAATAGAGTTGAAAACTAACTATTGTTAATTTTGACTATTAAGATATATTGTTCTATTTTAGGATGAAGTGCATCATGCTCTTTCTTGTGATGTCGCTGGTTGTCCTCATGGCTGAACCTGGGGAGGGTTTTATTCACCACATTTTCCGCGGACTTTTTCACGGTAAGCACTCAAAGAATATATTGGCAGTTTTAACAGCAGGCATTTGAAATAAAGTAGAGTAAATTAATATAAAGTAGAGTTCAGATTTAATGTAATTTAATAATGTAATAATTTTCTTCTTGTCTGTTTCATTTATCTGTGCAAGGGATCCATAGGTAAGGACCTGTGTTTCTACCATTGTTAAAACTACCAAATTATTATTGTTACAATAAGTTGTCACAATGAATGTGAGAATGTGAAAATATATTTTATATATTTCTCATATATAATAAGTAATACACTACTACTACTTCAACAACTTCTCTCCTCATAATGTTATGTTCTGCTGCTGAATGATCTCCCTCTTCTGCAGTCTTATCAGTGGAAAACAAGATGTGGCAGAGCAGCAAGAGCAGCAACAGCAATTGGACGAACGAGCCGATTAGAACCCAAGACAGCCTCGCTTCGACAAGACTGAATCTAAAGCCATATGTTTTGGATGAATGTGCTTCTTGCTTTTCAGCATTAGAAGGAAAAGCTGGGGTAACCATTTCTTAGAAAAATATTAGCAATGACTTAATTGATTGGAAATTTGAATAAATGCTGATAAAATGTCAGTTGTTCTGAATAAATTTGCATTATAAAACACCCAAACATGTCTTATTTAAACATTTATTTATGATGAACTATTTTACTTTTAACAAAGAGTATCTGTTACTAGAATTACGTTTTTTTTTTAAAAAAGGAACTGTGTGTACATTTGTTTGTGCATGTGTGCATTTATCTGTGAGTGTTTGTGCACGTGCCTTAAACTGAACCTACCAAAATGTTACAGAACAGCAGCAACTGTGCCCATAAGTGAGGCTAAAATATATTGTGACAATAACACAAGCACAAATAAGTCATAAAGTCTACGAAACCCCTGAAAGTATTGAATTGAGTAAAGGTGCGTTTTATTGCTACTCAATTTAACTTTTTGTAATTGAAAAGGGAAAAATGTGCTATTTCCTCTTTCAGAGGTTATATAGCCTTGATTTCAACTATCTTTGAAGTTAGCAAGAAAGTCCTTATTCAGCACTAATGCTTAATATATTGTATGTGCATGTGTGCTTTGTAACTGTCATATTTCCACTATGCTGCCTCAAGTGATATGTTACAGATGCAATAAAATTGCAAACAAAATACAGCCAGTATGAAAAAAATGTCCTCAATACCCTGACAATACATATGACAATCATATAAAAAAAACTTTATGGTGTTCAAAAAGGATCTATTCTTGGGCTAATTTTTAGAAACACTATTGATAATAGTGGCCTAAGGGCACAAATGAGCCCCCCTCCCTTCCCCCCCTAGAGGAACTGATGGGAGGAGGAAGCCATATGTGAACTCATTTTGGTTTTAAGGTTGAGATTAGATCAATTATCTGTCCCTCCCTAATACTATGCGCTTCCTGTAATAATAATACGTTATACATAGAATGACTGTTAATTCAGCCATAAGCAGCCATTCAGCATATATAAAGCCAGGCGTATCTTCCAATCAGTAGGCATAGCTATCTACATTAGCTATAGATATCTATCACACTGCTCACTCGGAGAACAGCCTTTTGTCTTTGACTCTGCATCAGTGGAAAGGTACGAACTAAATAAATATTAAATATAAATATTAAACCTCATTTACTTCTATTATTATATATTTATTTGGAAAATGTGCTGAGATTTGTGATTGTATACCATGACATTGTAGCTGGCATTTAATGTTAAATTAATTTATTTAATAATTTCTTTGTAGAATGAAGTGTATCATGATCTTTCTCGTGTTGTCCATGGTCGTTCTCATGGCTGAACCTGGAGAAGGCTTTATTGGAGCACTTCTCCATGGAGCTGTACACGGTACTGTCATGGACTCACTTAGCCTTTTAATGGCAAATATTAAGACACAACATAACTTTCTCATTGTACAACATCCATTAAAAGGACCAAAACCAACAGTGAATGTATAATATTGAACACATATTGCCTGTATACCAACATTTTATACTCTCTTCTGTCACTGACCTCTGTTTTATAAAAAAAACTGTTAAAAACTACAAGAACTCACCTAGGCCAAAATTGAATACTTTACTTGCACATACGTACATACTTTTATGCACATACACACATGCACGCCTACACATACATATTATCATTCGTAAGTATGTATGTATGTATTCGTGAGGTGAGTATTTGTATGTGCGAGTTAGAGTAGAGCCTTTGGTGTGGAAGACCCGGGTTTGATTTTCACTCAGTGCCAGTGTCATTGCTCTTCATGCAGCAGGTCTGTGCATTATGGGGACATGAAAACTTTCTTTTATTTTGTGGGGAATAGAAGGGACTGCCAAATAAGTAAAGGTACATTGAAGAGGAAAGTTCTTGCCCGTTTTAATAAGTAAGTGAAACGATGTTAGCTATCTCTGATTCTTATCCATGTGTGACTGCCAAATTAGCAATGTTGTTCAGTTTCTTTATATTTTCAGATGAATGTAACCTAAGATGTACCCCTGCATGGTGACATAACAATATTAACAAGTCATGCTGTCTGTCAGCCTCTCAGCTCCACAGGAGCTGCTGCGGACAAATCCCACTCAAGAGTAGTTCCACAAAAAAAATGCTGTATAAAAGTATCCAAAAAATGCAATCTGTGAAAAAAGCTCACTAGTCCTTCAATCAATCGCCCCTTTTATTATCACCATTACATTTATATTTAGGAGGAAGTGGAAAGTTTTTGACCGTTTGAAAAGTTATTGTAATGTACGTGGTAGAGGAAAGTGTTTGACTGTTTGATAGTCCATTTACTCATTTGGCAGACACTGATGCACACATACTGTACATACTTAACCTTGCACATACATACATGCATACATACATACTCACCTTGCGCTCATACATAAATACTCTCATCGCACATACATTCATACATACTGTTAACATGTTGATAACATGTTCCTTCATCATTTTGAGCAAATCCCACATACACCATTCCTGGCTCCTGTGAATATTCACTTGAGCATCAATATATCAACTATGTTAATTCGTAAGTATGCTGCTGAAAATAGTCACCACTAAACAGAAGCTTGTAAAGTAAGATTGAAAACCCGGGCAGGTTTTCTATCTAACAGCGTAATGCTTTATGGCACCACAACACATCAACTAAACTCTTTAGCTAGTAAGCTCTGAGAAAGGCAAAAAGTATAGAATGTAAATTGTACGGAGGCAGCAAGGAAGAGAAAAAGAGAGAGTGACCAAACAAGAATCCAGACAAGAGAAGGCTAAGAAAAGAAAAAGAGAGTGACCAAGCAACAGGCTGCCAGTCAATGGAGAAAGCTTCATGAAATAAAAGGCTGCAAGACTGGTGAATTGGCATTCTTTCTGTTGGACTACAAAGTAATATTGTTATGTCTTGTGTTGTCGCACTTGCTTGATGTTTGGCTGTGTTAGCAAAGTTGGAGAGTTTTTGTTTTTGATCGTAATGTAACAAACGACAAATGCACATGTACAGCTATCCTTATTTACAAAAGTGGTGCATTATAGTCTGAATCAGTAGGGATGCTGAATCGCACAAGAAAACGCATCTTACATAATAATGTGACTGTCCTGTACTAAAAAGAATAATATTATGACAATGTATTAATTGATGTGTGATAGACAGTATAGACATATACATGTGTGAGTTTAAATTTAATGTATTTTTTTCTTTTCTTTGTTTTATTTAGTCGGCAAGATCCTCCATGGGTAAGGACTTGTTTCTACTACCACTGTTCCAACTAATATATTTTAATAAATATTGGTGTAAGTTGGTTTATACTTAAAATTATTGACAACTTCTCTCATTACCTCTCTTGTTGTGTCGAATGTTCTCTACATTCACCAGGATTTTGGGTGGGAACAATGGTGTCCAAGAGCAGGAAGAGCAGCTGGACAAACGTTCAACCGATTACAACTCAGGGCGGCCTGGTTTTTCCTAGACTGAAGGGGCCACTGCGAAGGATGCTTTGAATTAAAAGAAATGCTTCTTGTTCATCACTTAATATAGATATTGCACTGCAGCTAACTGATTGAAATGTTTTGGGAATAAATTTGCATTAGAGCGTTTCATGGTGTCTTATTTGAATATGCTATTTAATGGTGATAAGTTTTACTTTTAACCCTTAATTCATATTAAATATACTATAAGCAAACATTTTATAATAGTATTATTGATTATAATCGTATCTGATAAATCTGAGATATGACAAAAATATGACCCATTTCTGAAGTCACTCTATCACTATTACAATTAATGCTAAAATATTAAAACTACTGACTGATAAATTGTAATATAAGCAACATGTATATATATAACAAAGTAAATAAATGACAATAAATAGAGCTGCTGCAGGGTTCTCATTTTCAAACGTGTCACCCAGAGAAGAGTCAGCTGACATGTCATGTGTTTTGTTGAAACATTTTAAAAAGGTTTTAATGATACGGGGACTAAGAAAACAACTTAAGCATTGGGCTATTAAATAAAAAGTAAGTCACATGTTTTTAAGAGTATAATGTTGTCTGACAACCCCTAAACAATGATGTGCACAGCTCTACACTTAAGCAGCTAGAGTTTGCAATACTCACTTGGATATTTGCAAGCTTCCTCTTAGCTGTATATCCTGGAGGTCTGGGTAAAGCTTAAAATATTAGCATGATGTGCTTAAAACTTTAACTCATGTGAAAGTTTCAAAACCTAAACCCAGTATGATGCAACAGTGTTCCTAATAGAGAAGATATCAAAACAGGAGACCCCTGAAAACATAGCTGCTAAATGAACTTGAGAGATGAAGGGAGGTCAAGGCACCAACTGCTGCTGCGATTGATCACCCTGTTGGTAAGCATGCCAAATTAGCGAGCTCTAACTATAATTGCTAACTTCCCCTTGATTTTTTAGAACACTGGCATGCAACTGCCACATTCCTTGTTTAGATTAGATCAGCATTTTAACACTGCATTACAAAATGCAGTGTATTACCTTCCTGTATTGCAAAACACTATGTACACGATGACAAATGTATCCATCAGTGTAAAAAAGGAATGTGTATCACCACACACAGATATATGATACACCGATCGCTTGGTTACTTTGACAGCAACCTTTGACTCTTGACTGAATAAAAACTAAGTAAGAACAATTTTTTTAATCGTCATTCACTAACAGTATAAGCAAAACAGTTGTTCAATCAAATTCGCTATAGTATATGTGTCTTTCAAGCTTGCATAACTAGTGAAAAAAAGTAACTGTACACTTTGTTTTTAAAAGTCATTGACTCTGGAAAATCAATTGGATCTTGTTTTTCAGGATGAAGTGCATCACGCTCTTTCTTGTGTTGTCGCTGGTTGACCTCATGGCTGAACCTGGGGAGGGTTTTCTTCACCACATTTTCCACGGAATTGCCAAAGGTACTGATCATGAATTCTATTTTCACAGCAGACATTTTGACATGACTGAGCTGGAAATAAACAGGTGTAACTAATAACACTAAGGCCTGTCACCATTCACAATAAGATGGTGCTTGACCTGGCACACCTAAACACACCTATAAGGCAGCTATTATTAGGTTTACTGTCGTTTTACCAATACTCAGGTACACAGCTTCTCCACCTCTCACTTGCTGTAACTAACGCGACCCACATAATATACAACACTGGAACAATATGGTCACAACAACACAGAGAGACAGCTAGCTCAAATAATGGCATCTGCAGCTACCAGTGGCACGATAACAGTACCAGCTGACAACACAGAGGAAGAGCCATCCACTAACACTAGTTAACACTAGTTACAGTATTACTGAAAAGCAGCAGGCGAGCTAACAATGTAGCGTTGGCTAAGTGCAGTAAATGTACCGTGATCATGTAACGAGTTTGGATTAGTTCAACCTGCAGCTGATAAAACTATTACTGTAAAGCTGATGATACACAGAGCAACTTCTAGAGCAATCGTGCAGGGCAACGTTGTCGTCAATGGTAATGAGTAAAGATTCCTACTAATCTCCTTCCCCCACCACTCCACCACCCGCCCCGCACTGCTGCTATCCATTTAAAACCTAGTCAGACTTGCCTCTAGTAAGATTCCCCAGCAAGATTGCTCAAAAAGTTGCACCGTGTATCATCAGCCAAAGGTTGCAGTAGGAGTTTACCTGAGTTCCCAGCTCTGTCTGTCTATAGCCGCTGTCACTCTGCCTTTTTTCGGGATGATTACTCCGATATCCGGCTCCCTGCGCTGAATGAAAGGTACGGCACAGGTGTTGATCCGCCTCTGAGACGGTAACGTTGAAGTAACCGAGCCTGAACAAGTCTGAGTGAAAAGCCACAGTCTGCATGCTGCTGTTCCTGCGTTTATTGCAGGATTTCTGTATGAAAGCGGTTGTGTTTCGGATTCTGCTCGCTCATGAGTTCAAGCGCACGCATATGAGCACACACCTGGTTGCAATCTTAAAACCGCGCCGCTAGTGGCAGCTGGAAACTACATAATGCCCATTTAATGTAACTCTTTTCTTCTTTTGTCTGTTTTATTCAGTCAGGAAGATGATCCATGGGTAAGAACTTCTGCTTCTACTACTGTGACTATTCCTACATACACTTAAGTTACTACAAAATATATTAAAATGTAAATAACTTGGTTATACATAGCTCCTTTATTAAATGTAAATAGGCTACATCCTCTCATTTCTTTCTCCTTCCACCAGGTTTGTCACCGGGAGACACGGCATGACAGAGCAGCAAGAGCTAGACAACAGCGGGCAGCATTCGACTAGACTTCATGAATCTGTGAGGGGTCACCTGAAGAAGCCAATTTGAAGCAATGTTTAAGATGAAAAGAAATTCTTTTTTTGTTGCGTTGACCTTTTTGATTTTGAATTCATTTTCAAATGTTTTGGGTCAATGTTTAAATAAATTAACTGCCCCTGTGATACTTGATTAATTTTGGACAATTGGCAATTAATAAATAAAATATGCATTATAAAAACATTCCTCTGCTGTCTGTTTTTGACTGTGGTGATAAATACAGTTTTAAGTGTAAAGAAAACTGTACTTGTGTCTGCCTTCTAACAACTGCAATATTTGCTGTCTTGTATGTTGTATCTTATGTAGTACTGTACATGTATACAAGTTTTCAACTTGTTAATTTATTAGTAGATTTGTAATGCAAACACAAAAAGATCTTCTGCATAGTTCTTGGGTTGGTGAGTACAACAGAAAGTATGATCATAAATGATTATAACAACCAAAATGTCAAAAGGCTTTAACAACTTTTCTTTTCCATGGGAACAATCATTAGTAAAACTGCACTTTAAGGTGGCGTTCACACCAATTTGCTTTGGTGTTTGATACACACCACAAACATATTAAAAGGAAATAAAAAGAAAGGCAAAGTGCTGCAACAGTCAATAACAGAAGGTGGGGAGTTTGACTGGGGCAGTGCACCTGTCAAAAGGTAAGGGAAGCTCAAAGAGGACAGAAACCGCCCGTGGAGCAGAAGGGCAAAAGCTCGCTTGATCTTGATTTTTAGTGTGAATATACAGAATAGAATGATCAAAATATGAAAGAGATATCAAAGAGAATAAATACAAATAATACATAATATGAAATAGAAGTAATAGGCTAATTATTATAACATTTAATATTAAATCTAGATCAATGGTTGTCAACTTTTGATATATTAAACTTTAGGGATATTTGTGCATTATTTAATTAATTAATTCAAGTGTGCGGTTCGGTGGGCTTGGGATCTCGTCACTGCTTTTTGCGGATGATGTGGTCCTGATGGCATCATCGGTCCGTAGCCTTCAGCTCTCACTGGATCGGTTCGCAGCAGAGTGCGAAGCGGCTGGGATGAGGATTAGCACCTCTAAATCTGTGGCCATGGTTCTCAGCAGGAAACCGATGGAGTGCCAACTCCAGGTAGGGAATGAGTCCTTGCCCCAAATGAAGGAGTTCAGGACCTCGGGGTCTTGTTCACGAGTGAGGGGAGACTGGAGCAGGAGATTGGCCTGAGAATCGGAGCAGCGGAGGCGGTATTGCACTCGCTTTACCGTACCGTTGTGACAAAAAGAGAGCTGAGCCGTAAGGTCTACCAGTCAATTTTCGTTCCTACCCTCACCTATGGTCATGAAAGCTGGGTCATGACCGAAAGAACGAGATCGCGGGTACAAGCGGCCCAAATGGGTTTCCTCAGGCGGGTGGCTGGTGTCTCCCTTGGAGATAGGGTGAGAAGTTCGGCCATTCGCGGGGAGCTCAGAGTAGAGCCTCTGCTCCTTTGTGTTGAAAGGAGCCAGTTGAGGTGGTTTGGGCATCTGGTAAGGATGCCTCCTGGGGGCCTCCCTAGGGAGGTGTTCCAGGCATGTCCAGCTGGGAGGAGGCCTCGGGGAAGACCCAGGACAAGGTGGAAAGATTATATCTCCACTCTGGCCTGGGAACGCCTCGGGATCCCCCAGTCAGAGCTGGTTAATGTGGCTCGGGAAAGGGAAGTTTGGGGTCCCCTGCTGGAGCTGCTGCCCCCGTGACCCGACCCCGGATAAGCGGATGAAGATGGATGGATGGATGGATGGATGGATAATTCAAGTGTACATATTCTCTAAACATAAGCTTCTTTTATGATGCCTTTTGCATGGGTTAACCTTTTTTGTTGTTGCATGTTTGCAATAACTTCACTGGACCACTTTGCAAGACAAATACAAACAAGTCCTGGTATGATCTGTGATAAGACGTCTGATGCAGAGTTTCTTCCTCGAAATGCCTGCATTATTGAATGATTTAAGACGTTCATATGTGTGACCCACTGAAGTCTGCTGATAGCCTATGTGCTGTTGACCAACACCAATAATAACCTGAGGATGCTACTTGATGATATCCAGGCAGGATTTTCCCCAGCAGATTGTATGACCAATAATCGAACCACATTTTCACAACATAGCTTTTGTTTGCAATTGCACCATTTGAGTTTTTGCCTTTGTGACACAAATCAGTCCAGTAGGAAAACTGAAACAATTTATCTTCCTTGCAGTGGTCCAATTCAGGAACTGGGCCTTAAGGTGTGAATCCGCCCTATAAGTCAGGACTGAAAACTACATCTGGACCTTCCAAGTAGAAAACGTGTTTTAGTAGCCCGTATCTTCGGATGCACGTGAGCGTTTTGTTGTGTAGTCCTCCATCCATCAGTCACTAATCTCCTTCAACCTTGCATCCCTGAATGCAGAGCATATAAATGCTGTAATGTAACTTTTATACAGAGCTCAAATGGGCGTTATGTGCAGGAGTGTTTTAACTTCACATTGAACCTCACTTTTTTATAAATGACAGGCCAAAATATATCAGTGTGATTTAAAGATAAGAGAAATGTGCATTTTCTTTTGTGTCATTTGGATGTGGAAGTAAATATACATAAACAGGAATACTGCTGTAAGACACTGACAATTGGTTGATAAGTGGAATGACTTCAATTTCTCTGCTAACATTAGATCAGCATCTGCATCTCTGTAATGACACTTTCTATGTCACAAACAATGAGTAAGGAATTTACTGATTGCTATAAAAAGAGATGTGTGTGATCCAGCAAACAGAGAGTTACAGGACCTGTAGATCTCGTACTTCTTTCTTTGATAACATCTTTTTGACTTTCACCCTCAGTAAAGAAGTAAGTATCTCATCTTACTTTATCAGCGACACAAGTGTTGTAGATGTGCTGAGAATTGCTAGGGTATATTTTATAATTAGAAACTGGTATTACAAACTAGTATCTGACTTTGTGTGTCTTTGGTTGTGGTTTTTCAGGATGAAGTGCATTTCGCTTTTTCTTGTTTTGTCACTGGTCGTCCTCATGGCTGAACCTGGGGAGGGTTTTTTCCACCATATTTTCAGCGGAATTGTTCACGGTAACCACTCACAGAATATATTGGCATTTTTCAAATACATTTTGACAGGACATAGCTGGAAATCCACAGGTGTAATAACATTAATGATGGCTTATGAATAAATAAATAAATACATAAATAAATAAATGGAATATGATATTGATGCATGCATGTGCATCTAATGTGTACATAGCTAACCTGAACCTTAATACGTTTAGGTTTACTTATTCATTAATCATGATTTTGCTTGCTTATTTTAAACTGTATTTGATAAGATTTTAGAAGCTTGAATTTTTTCATTAAATATTCAAAAGTGTTTTGATGTTGTCAATGTTCAGAATGGGATAAACACCATGTATAAGTTTGCACAATAAGTTGAATGAATTTTAATTAGGTCTTAAAGTGTGTTAAAAGGGTGGTATTATGCTCATTTTCAGGTTCAAAATCCTAATTAGGGGTTGTACCAGAACATGTTTACATGGTTTAATTTTCAAAAAAACACCATTTTTCTCATAACTGCACATTGCTGCAGCTTCTCTTTTCAGCCTGTCTGTTGTACGCTCTGCTCTTGAGCTACAGAGTGATGCATCGTACCATATCTTTGCTGGGAGTTCTACACGCGCAGTTCCTAGGTAACAACTACTAGCCAATCAAAAGCAGAGAAGGGCGAGGTGGGAACAAACAAGGTAGTGTGATCCAAATCAAAGCCTTCAGACTGCGACCGTAACCTAGCAGATGGTATAAGTTATTACCAGTCCACAATATCATTGTTCCACATCTCACCATCAGGACTAAACGTTCTGACAATCTATGCTCCCTTGTTGAAAATGCTTCCATAGTGCAAATCGATAGACTCGACTACTCGGCCCTGCTCCGTTTTCCATTGCAGATAGAACCCAGAAATAGCGACGCCACACACAACGACCACAACGTAATGTTCAATGCGACACACACACCAGCGATCCATACAGCTCTTAAAATATATACGGTCTACGGTTAAAACATTTCAATATTCCTATACCTAATATATACAGATAAGCGGCAACCTTCCAGCCTCTGCCGTTGTTGTTGCAGCAGACTGTGTGACGGCGGGAGCAGAGGGCTCTGTGAGCGGGCGGCTGGCCGGCCTCACACGCTCCTCCAGTGGGTGGCGCAGGCTTCCCCTGCCGCCACTTGCGGAGCTCCTCAACTCCGAAAATATTCATCACATTTTTGTTCCGCCATCACTTCTCGTTAAACTGTCAATATTCGAAATCTACAGAGCTGATTTCTCACCTCAAAACTTCTCAGAAGTGGATTTAGTGATGAAAATCCATATGAAAACTGTAAAATAAACTTTCTGTTACTGGCCTCTGTCTGGTGCACCAATGATGATGCAGTGAATAGTGAATATTCTCTGACCAATCAGCAGTCTGTCGTGTTTTCACATTACATTTTAGTATCCCTCAGCTCGCTTGGAACCTCGATGGAGGTGAGGTGATACGAAAAAAAGTACCTGGAAGCAGGTACAGGTAAAAGTTTTCTACAATGGAAACCCAAACAAAGGCGAGTTGAGCCAAAGGGCCTCCGCTCAGACTAGCTTGGTTTGAGGGCGTGCCTGACCCCGCCAGCCACTTGGCAAGCTTTGTGTTTTCATTGTGACATCACAAGTCAAGGTGGTGAAGAGTTGGACTACAAACAAGCTGTTTTCAAGCGGTTCTGAGCGTAGCTTTCTGTCGGAGATGGGAACTCCCTTTGGGCTGGACTTTGGGCTTTTTCACTCTGCAAACCTGTTATATGCACAAAAAAGATATATAACTCAATAAAGGAGAGGGGAAAAGCCAAAAAGCATAATACCACCTCTTTAATGATAATTTCATATCAGTGTTTTCCCTCCTGTGAGGTTTAACATTATTTAGGTAATATAATTATAAATAGTAATATAATTATTTTCACCTGTTTGTTTTATTTTCTGTTTTATTTAGCCGGCAAGTTTATCCATAGGTAAGTACTTGTGCTTGACAATACTTGATACTTTAATTTCTGTGTGTTGTTATGTTTTGGAGCTGAACTCTCTCAATTCTCTCTCCACCCACCAGGCTTGTCACGAAACACGGCGTGAAAGACCAGCAAGAGCTGGACAAAAAGTCGTTTAATCAAGAGAAGGCAGCTTTTGACTAGACCGTGTGAATCTATGATGGTCACTCTGAAGGAGCCGGTCTGAAACTTTGTTTTAGATGACAAGAAATGCTTCTTGCTTTTCAACATAAATAAGCACTGATTCATTGCTTCAGTGTATGTAATTGATCTTGGACATTTGGAATAAATCTGCATGTCTGTAAATCTGATGTGATACATCAAAACACTTCTCCCTTGTTTCATTTAAGACAAAACATTAATCACTTAACTAGATGTGAATTGTGTGTTATGGCCTTAACCCATTTAAACACGTATGAGAGATATTTGGGTAGATTTTTTTAGCATTTTGTTACTACATGATACAAAAGAATACTAAAATACACCATAATCAAAAATTGTAGTAATGTGTATGTAGTATATCTAGTTTACATCCACTTATTCAAGTGTATATACAGAAAATAAAATGAAAACTATTGCTTTTATATACATTTGTATCCAAACATGGGTGGATGATGAATAATTTGTCATGGGCGGTGCACGGTTGTGTGTGTGGTGAAGCAGGTGTAGGAGACAATCGCAGGACACTGAGCGGAGCAGGTATAGTTCAGTGGTTTATTAAGGCAAAACAAAACGACCAAAGCGACCTCACTTACTAACAGAGTGGCTGAGAATCTCCCAGAGAATACAGTCCAAACAAAACAGATAATCCAAACAGGGGCAGATCCAGAGCAGAGACAAGGCAAGCACAGAGCAACACATGGCAGAGTGTCAAAACACGACAATGACCGGACAGGGAATGAACAGAAACGCCAAACATTTATACACTGGGACTAACGAGCAGGGCGGGAGCCACACAGGTTAGTGGGATCAGGGCTTATGAGGCAGGCAGAGAGACAGCATGGAAAACAGAGACAAGCAGGCAGGCAGAGAGACAGCAGGGGGAAAGAGAGAGACACTCACAGATGCAAAACACAAGACCATACATAACTGGAACACATAGTATTTAGTGGACAAGCGAGCAGAGGAATACTGGGGAAACAGACACAAGCAAACAGATCACAAATAACCACCAACAAGGAACACAGACTGAAGCAAAGATAACACAAAACTTAGAGCAGACATGGGCAAAACACAGAAGTACACAGACCAGGAGTAAATACAGACATAAACACTCAACTGGGAACAAAGACATGGAACCAAAACAAAGATTAACAGATACCAAACTGATAAATGAATAAACTCAGAGCTAAACAGAGCAGATGACATAACTAACATGCAGATACAAAACTAAACCCTCAGAATAAAAACCCAAAAACACAGCACTCAGGACAGGATCGTGACATAATTGTCCTATCTGACTACAATAAGTAAGACTTTTTTCAGATTTTTATTTTTGAACAAAATCCTCAAATGTAGTAGAGCCTAAAGAGTATATAAAATATATATTAAAGAACAAATTATAAATATCATTCAGGTGATACATTGCTTATTCCTACTTCTTGTGTGGAGTGAACCTATACAAGTGAGCAGCCAGACACAAGAAATATGAGATAGGTATGTAGGACAGGTAACATCGTTCCATCTTGAAAAGTCTACAGTGCTTTTTCAGTGTGTGTAATTCTGCAGCTGGGGCTGTAAGGTTCCTGCTATAGGCTAGCATGTACATGTTTGCATTCTTGCAAACACAGGTGAATATTAATTATTTCTTTGTTTAATTATCTTATCACCATGTATGCAACTTTAAACTGCATTTATATATTACAACTTGAGCTAGAGTTACTATTATACACATATTACACAATATACAGCTGTAATATGTTCCACGTGACTAAAGCTTTATCATGAAAGCAGATCGGTTATGTATTAAAGAAATACATAAATACACTGAATGTGTAATGAATGTGTCCTCTATCTTTGGGGCATACACATTCAGTCAGGGAAATACCTATGAAAATGACATGAAATCATGAAAATAAAATTTATTTTCATCAAGCGCAAGAAGCCTGAACAAGGATCTCCCATGTATCTGATCAATGTAACTCAAGGACGAAGGGTATAAACATTACATACGCATATGGTTTCAGTAGACAAAGGGCGAAAATGTTTATAGATTTATAAGTCAGGACCATGAACTGTGGAACCACCTATGTAAATTTACTTACTCATTTTTAAACACAAAATAAACAGACAGAGGTTTCTATTCAATTAATTGGGTGAGTTAACAAAACATACCACCAAGAAATAGTTTAAACATAAGCCACTATATATGAAGTCAATATGCCCAGTCCAACGTAGTGTGTGACATAACCCCAACGCAATGAAGGTCCAAAGACGAACACAAGTATTTGGTCCCTGTTGTTCAGATATTTTAAGCTAAGTTATACTCAGGGAAATTACTTATACTTAGGGAATAGCTGGGGGAAAGTTGTCCTTCACACTCGACCGTTTAGGAGCATTTAGAAGCCACATTAATGTGGCTATCTGGGGACCCACTCGAGGTCTCAGGCAAGTGCCCTGATCAAGGGCAATGGCAGGAAAATACCTGTGAGAAAACTGGAACACCAAGGAAACGCATGTAAACATCAAGTGGAAAAAGCCCCAGTTTGCCAAAGCAGGTTTTAAACTCAGGATAGTATTGGATGTCAGACAACAGTGCAACAATGTACTGCAGAAATACTTAAAAGTGAGGAACCAGGTGAGATGTTTTCTAATCAAGCATGCCACTAATACGTTGTGCAGTGCTAGAAGAACAAAGAATAAACACGTTGCTGAACTTGTTCTTATTTTAAATCATAGATATCAAGTAGAAGAAATGCATAATAAAATCCCTGGAGTAGGTTGCTGCTGGATGTCATTGTTTATTGTTAACTGTTCAGCTTTGTTTACCAGCACTGTACCCCATAGTTTTCAGCACCATATTTTCAGTTTAATACTTAGCCTACAGATAGCAAACCAAAATGAGAATTTGTTGTTACAGCGTTACACTTTATGTAGTTCCTCTTATGTGAAATGCCTATGAATATTTTTTGGGCTGTGTCTCTGCAGGTTTTCTGCTGTTGTCCCATTGGCGTTTTTTAGGTCAAAATGGCGGCAGCGATACTGAAGTGCCATCTAGCAGCTGTTGTCAAGAAAACACCTAGCAGATCAATTGGACACTAAACAGCCTAAAATTCAGGTTTACTTTCTACAAGTATGTGACTGGCTGTTTTTGTGGCGCATTGTAATGGCTCTGCATTGCGCCAGTTGAGCAAGCAGAGAGGCAAATTTAGAGTAGAGGCCGAGTACATTTCTCAAGTTGTAGAGACCGATTCGAGTGGCTGAAATCACCGAATTGTGGTGGTACTGGAAAATAGAAAATTGTTTTACTCAAGTAAAAAAGAAAAAAAGAGAGTAAATGTTGAATTAAATGTTTGCAGCAGTCACTGTGTTTATTTGTGAATATTTTGTCTGTGATTTCACATTCAGATGATACAAGTAGAGATTTTTGTTCTACAAGTGCTCACATCACAAGCTCTACAAGCTCTTGCATTTTGCACCATATTTATCTTCATTCAGTTGGGTCATGTGTGTCTATTTTAAGGTTTGTGACAAAGACTAAAATGTTCTGACAACCACCAGGGAAAGTTTAGCAAATAAAAATAATTAGCCTAGAGACTCTTGCTCACAATGTTTGTTTTTAAATCTATTTTCATTTTGTATTATGTTATGTTACCAGACTTGATATTATATCATTTTTAACACAATGACAAAGTTGTTGACTGTTTCCCCTCACTAGTTTTCTTAGTAACCTCATAATGATTTCACAACATTATGCTGATAAAAAAACTTCTTCCTTTTCTCAACATCATGCACTGTCAGAAAACAACATCTTCCCATTTATGGAATATAACATCCATTGGTGACATTTTTCAAATCCATAGTCTATAACTACTGACATTTGAAGCCACTTTAAGTATGATAGCTGTTTAATGCTAACATATGTTAGTATGCATAGCATTTGTTTCTCACAGTTTGAAAAAGTTGAACTTCAACTCTTGTGATCAGATAAGCACATTGTTATCTGTGGACAGAACATGATGGTGCACTTGCAAAACATGCCACTGAATACTACAAAACACTAAGAGAAATTATTTCAACCTCACTTTGCTCGACTTGAGCAAAGATTTTTCTTTCTTTTCTGAAGATCAACAGGTGGGAAAGGAAACATATATTCAGCCATCCTTAATGCATAAAAACAGTAATAAACAAAGTACTGGTATAAAACATGTATGAATGAAGGTAGTAGTACCACAGTCAACCTTAAATGAAAGACTGCCTTAAAGGCCTTGAACTGCGATACAGGTTTTTTCATTTACATTGCCTGATCAGACATGTCTTCCGATTGAAGGTGAACAGAGTTTCGAATTACTGAGACCTTTTGCACAGCAGATATTTTGACTCATAGAAGGAAAAGCACAAATGTTACGAATAAAATTAACAATGGCTTTGCTAAATTGATATGTCCCAATAAGTCATGACAAAAGTAAAAGTGAGCCAGTATGCACAAGAAATGGACCCTGAACTGAATGAAGCAGATAAATGGAATTCAGCCATGAATAGCTTTATTTACACCTATGTTTAATACGTGTTCAACTAATGAAAGAAAACCTGTTAATTAGTACGCTTTAGAGGTGCTAATAGGCAGATTTTTCCCTGCATCCAAAACAGCAAGTTAATCATCCTTTCATATATGATCAATAATAACGCAATATATCAATTAATGTTCATTTTAATTCTGTATTGCAAAGTCAGTTTTTTTCCCCTTTGTCTTCTAAGTTGTATGAGTCCTGAATTCCCCTTGATGGAAACCAGAGCTCATGTGGTGTTCCTTAATGGGGTGGCGTCATGTTATCCTAGACAGGGTAAGGCCAATCAAGTCGTAATTTACTAAGCTATTTTAGATTGTCAGAGTTGGCTCTCATCCTTCATTGTTCATGACATTGAGCTTTTTCATTAATGACCTCCTTAGTCCTGCAAAGATCATGGTACAGCTGAGGTTCCTGGGGGAAAGTTTATCAGTTGTCTGTTTTAAATTTCTTTATCACCACATCACCAACATCTTTAACACTCTACACTGTTCAGAAAAGAGGTCTAATAAGGCAAAATAAGTGAAAACACCTGCAGGAGCTCTGAAGTCATGCAATCAACGAAAATTCAACAAAAACTCAGTCATTTTGATGCCAAAATTCAGGTGTTTTTTTATTATCAGTACTTGCTTATTATCTAAAGTCTTTACCAAGCGGTCCAATCGGTCTAAGGGTATGATTGACAGTTAACCAGGAGGAGATACATTCTATAACAAAGAAAAATTGTGAAATTATTTTTGTGCGTTTGCTGTAGATTTTATCCAGGTTGCTCAACTGTGTGACGAGATGTTTCACAATTGACCAAACAGTGACACAACAGTGATGCAGTCAAATAGCCAGTGTTGAAAAAATGAGCATCTTTTCAGTCAATACAAAACAATAAACAATTTCATTTTTCGATGTTATTTCAGAATGTTCTGTTATGTTACAAGATTTCTAAATAAATCAACATTTTTTTATAATGCCATAATGTTGACCAAAGGACAGGGTTTTTCAAATACCACGTCATTACTGGTTTCACAACATTTCTTAAAATAGATAAATGTTGTCCTCTCTTTGGAAAAGTCATGTTAGGTCTGTACAATCATATAAACAGTTATGGGACAGAACTTATAATGGTCCCGTTTTGTGAAAGCAAGTTGTTTACTTGTATGCCCCGAAAGACTGAAAAAATTTCCTGTTAACATCAAGGGCAAAGTTAAAGCTATTAGCAGGCTTCGGATTTTTTTTTACGTTGATCTAATCAAAGCTCCTGTTGTTAAAATCTTCACTGTAATCTCATCCATCCATCCATCCATCCATCTTCATCCACTTATCCGGGGTTGGGTCGCGGGGGCAGCAGCTCCAGCAGGGGACCCCAAACTTCCCTTTCCCGAGCCACATTAACCAGCTCTGACTGGGGGATCCCGAGGCATTCCCAGGCCAGTGTGGAGATATAATCTCTCCACCTTGTTCTGGGTCCTCCCCGAGGCCTCCTCCCAGCTGGACGTGCCTGGAACACCTCCCTAGGGAGGCCTTAAACTAAACTAGTGAGCTTCAGTAAATTGAACTATGGAAAAGATATACATAAAGAAAGATGTCCTGTTTTATTGTTGGGTCTATGTAACTAATATTACTAATTGTAATAGTCAAATCCCTTAACAGTAGAAATTAGAGAATATATGTATCCTGCATTTAATATGTAAGTGTGCAAAAATCTATAAAGAAAGTGTTAAGGTAACCTTTTGACTTGTTTTGTTCAGTTTCAGGATGTCTGTCACTATCAGATAAAAATATCTTTGTTCCAACCACTTTCTCATGAAAACAAAGTAAATTTGGGTTGAGATTAGATCAACACTTTGTCATCCATCTGCAAGATGTTGCAAAATACAATGAGAAACACAAAATTAGCCTGAGAAAATGGATTCATCTCCTTATATAAAGATCAGTACCTCACTACTGCTAAGCACATAACAAGTAGATCTCACACTGCTCAGTTTTCCTTGACTCTGACAATCAATCTGTGGAAAGTTAAAAAGTAAATGTTATCTTCATATTACTTAAAAAAATGCAAAGTCTTTTGGATTGTGTGATGAGTATTGGTACTAATCATTTAATGATTTTTAGCCCTGTTATGCTGTTGGATGAATAAATGTAGTGAATGAAGAAAGTTAATGATTCTGGATGTGGCCACTGTTATTCTCTTTTTCAGGATGAAGTGTGTTATGATCTTTCTGGTGTTGACGCTTGTCATCCTCATGGCTGAACCTGGGGAGAGTTGGTTTGGAGGACTTAAGGCTATATGGAAAGGTGGAAAAGCTGCATGGAAAGGTAAATCACAACAGAACATACATTCAGTTTCAACAAAATGCAATCCTTGATTCAGACAAGCTACTTCAGATAGTTGTAATAAGCGCTAGTATAAAACATAAAAAAAAGCACCAAAATACATTTTTGTAAAATATGTCAATAATGATGTGGCTATGAGTTTGAAAAACTTGACTTTTCAAATAGATTACAAAGTTAGGGGTGGATATCTTTTATTTGTTCTGTGTTTTACTTTATTCAGTCCTTGCAGCTCAGCTACACTCATTGGCCACTTCCTTAGGTACACCAGATTTTTTTCCCAGCGCATACCAGAGATGCTCACGAGTCTTTGAGCTAGAGTCCAAGTCAAGTCTCAAGTCTTTAAGCTAGAGTCCAAGTCAAGTCTCAAGTCTCTGAGCAAGAGTCCAAGTCAAGTCTCAAGTCTCTGAGCAAGAGTCCAAGTCAAGTCTCAAGTCTTTAAGCTAGAGTCCAAGTCATGTCTCAAGTCTCTCGTGATTAGTATGACTGTTGTATCACCTGCTGCGTTCCAGGTCAGGATGTAAAATGATTATGTAAATCAACTACCACAAGTTCCGTAAAACTGAATAATATCCCGGGCTTTTATTTGCTGAAATCAATGAATTGACCCTGCCTGTATTTGAGTCAGGCGTCCATGATTGATTCTTTTGATTGGTGGACACTTACAGACTAAAGGAATATAAATAATGGACACGGAACAGACACATTCGGACTTAACGAGCGCACTTAAGCTTCAAAGGTAACAGCAGTCAGCCCTTTTTTCCCTTTCCTCTCTTGTAGGTCTACCATGCAGGTTACACCGGTAAATCTATAAGAATTAGACTTTGGGGCTTGTTGTTTCCGTTAAATGAACTGAATGACTGAATTGTGGAGAATCTAACTGATCTAACAATGTACAGCATGTTCATACTGACAATTGAGAACACGTTTATTAATATTTGTATTAACATCTAAGCAGCTTAGAAGCAGCTAAAGCGCGCAACCCCACAGGGTTTAAGAGGTTTTATACAGCCAAAGAACAAGAGAGCAAGCTAACGTTAGATGGCCAATGCTGAGCTGGTGGTGTTTACTCACCACAGGTTACTAACCTGTTTGCGTTCAGCACTTCTTTGTTTGGGTCTTGTTGTATGAAGTTTTAAAGCCAAAGTTTATGATGAATGACACAGCAGCTGCTGCTGTTTGTTGCCTCTCACGTGAGGCCGTGCGCAGCTGATACTGTTACAAAGGCAGGTTATAGGTAACGAAGGAGAGAAGGACGGCAAGCTCATCAGAAGTTTCCTAAAAATAACCATTGTTCACGAGTCCCGCACCTCGAGTCGAGTCTGAAGTCTTTTGAGGACGAGTCTCAAGTGAAGCCTGAAGTCACTGTGTGCAACTTAAGTCGAACTTGAGTCCGAGTCTCTAACTCGAGTCCCCATCTCTGGTGCATACACAGAGCAGACAGTTAGCGGACTAAGTTGATACTCACTGAATTTGAGAAAAAGACATGTATTGGACTAGAATTGCTTGTTGCTTGTAAACTTAAAGTAAAGCATTACCATTATCTGGCAAACTACTGAATAATCTTTAGTACTATCATAATGCTATCATACTGTTTTATTGTTTTTTTCATTCTCATTAGCACACAGACGCATCAAGGACATGCGGAAGATGTCTGACAGGTATGGAGTTGTAATTAGTAGTTATTATAATTTGGGACGGTTTGGATATTTAACAGAAAGCGATGATGTATACATTTAGAGGACCTGCTGAATTTTCTAAGATTTCACAAACTATATCTTCATACTTTCCTTCACTAAGGTATGGACCTAACTGGCAGCAAGGAGACAACTCACAACCTGCAAATGAACAACCTTCAGATTATTAGGGCTGAGAGTTCACGAAGATATACCATTTTTAGCTATGGTTTGGTGGGGAACTAACGCCCCTTAAATAATATGCTTTGTGCTTCGCAATGCAAGAAACAAATGGATCAGCAAACAAATCAATTGTCTCGGGTATCCAGGAATCATGTAGAGATCATTTGGGCATTACTGTCACAGATGCAATTGGTTTTGAAAAATGTGAAATGGCTTGCAATTGCGAACTGTGCTGATGAATAAAACTGCAGTACAAAAAGTCAAACTCTGTTTAGCGTTATTACTTAAGTAAATATAAGGAATGCAGTAATGTGATATATCATATGTGTATATACAAAATTTGTATTCCTTGCTCAAATCTTTCATTAATATCTAATCTTAATTCCTTGAACCAACTAGGTATTCGTGAATAGATCCACATTAAATAGATTTCAGGAAATTGTACTGTAGTGATGTAAGGTTAGAGCCCTGTGGGTATTATTTGTGATGATATATTACCAACAGTTTGTTCAATGAAGATGTTGACAGTTGTGTTAACATCATGCACATTCAGTCAAATCATGTACACAGTTAATGAGCATAACTCCTATTAGTGACATTTTATATCCATGTACCCTAAGATTAACCTAAATTTACTCAATTTAAGATATCAAGTCATTTAATTTTACAAGAAATTCTGCAAAAGATATTACTATACAGATGCATCAAAAATACACTGCACTATTAGTTAATTTCTACAAATATATTGAAACTTAAGAACACTGTTTTGTTCACTCTGGAAATCAAGAGACTCTGCATAAGAGCTTGAGAGTAAATCATATGTTATTTAACATCATTTTCATAGCAACGTTTGCTAATTTAATTTGCTATTTCATGTTGATAAACATGACATACATCATCATACATCATTTACATCGTACATTTGATCATGTTCTTCTATATGACTCATCAATTCCTCTTTGCATTATAGCATACAGTATAAGGGATATAATACTTACTCTGTAAGTGATCATGGCTCTGAACAAGAAAGGGAAGGGATGGAGAAGGAGGGAGTAGGGACAACAAGCACAGATCTGATTACAGGTGCACTGTTGAATGTTAATGTATGAGTCTGAAGTAAATTAAGAGTTCATGTGGTCATGATACACCATTTAATTTTAGTAATTTATTGCTCATTTGCAAATATGTTGCATAACACTCCACATATGCATTTGCCTGTGTCAAGGGTGGACTTTTGAATTGAATTAATACAACACTAGTGGATATCAGACAGTCAAATGATAACAGGCAGAAAGGGAACATTTTAAAGAAGCCATCCCTATAGAGACAGCTATGTGTGACAACCATTATAACTAATTTGTGGTCATCTGGAAATTTCAGTCGGACAACATTTTTGCTTTCTCTATAAACACACTCAGGGAGGAAAACCTTTTACATATTAGCCTAACACAAATAATACAAATGACCATTTTGGATTTTTTGTTGATTTGACTTGATGCGTCAGATCAAAGTTAGAGTAACAAATTGGATCCAAATGACAGCAAATATCTTTTGCCAGTCCACCCCTGGATGGAAATGCACTGCTTGAACAACATGACTTGATACTGAAAGATTAGGAGCTAAGATTAAAACTTCTTGTCATCTACAAGCAGAACTAGACATTGCATCATACAATGACTAGTACAGTTTTGCTAAATAGTCTGCAAACATTTGAACATGAATTCTTCCCCCTTCTATAAAAGACACAAGTATTTCACAATTGGCTCACATCAACTGCAGAACTCCCAGTGGCGCCCTTTAACTGTCAGGCTCTGACTATCAACCTGAGGACAGGTAAAAAGCAAATATTTTTTCATTTTACTTTATTGATAAACATTAGCACTTAAGATTTACTGTGATTTGTTGCCATGTTATCTTGTTGGATGAATGAATGTGTTTGAATGTGTTGGTGACACACGGGATGTGCTTAAGATGCGTTTTGTTTGCAGGATGAAGTGTGTTATGATCTTTCTTGTGTTGACGCTGGTCGTCCTCATGGCTGAACCTGGGGAGTGTTTCTTTGGACGTCTGAAAGCCGTGTGGCATGCTGCCAAACATGCATGGAAAGGTAAATCACAAGGGAAGATTGTTAGTGCTTGAGTTCGGTGCTCCGCTACACTAGTCTCTGGGAGATGTTTGTAAGAAGTTTTAACCACAGACTTTTGTTGGGTGTACATACTGTTCAGGTGCTGCACTGTGCTCTTACAAAAATTAAATAATGTTTGGATGATGTGATAAAACTTATCTAATATGCAATGTTGTACTGAACCAGTCTGACCTGAAGTTAACAATTGCTTTGGAGGGTTTGGTAAAAATTTGATGGTTGTTGTTATTTGTATTGCTGGTGTGTCAACTGCATTAGATATTAGGAAGTGGTTTGTATTGTGTACAGTATGTGCTTGTCTTCTGCAAAGACTGACTGTGTTCTTTAAAGTCCTACAAGAACTTTGTATAAATTTACAATTTGGTGAGTGGGTATTTTTGTCATTATTGTATTGTTTATTGCAAACATATCTTAGGAAGGGTAAATAGATCCAGGATTTACCAGCATAATATTGTTATTTCCATCTTTTAAATAACCAGTACAATAATGATACTCAAGAGCATCATTAATAGACAAATTATTTTAAACATTAAATAATGTTTAGTCAAAAAATCATAACACAATGTTTCTGGTGTGCTGTCATTTTCTTTTCTTTGTCTGTTTAGAACACAAATATAAAAAAGAAATGAAGACGCTGAATGCACAGTAAGGACTTCTGATAAATAATTGCTTATACTGTATATAACAATTCAGACTTTCAAGTGTGTACATAAGAACTTTAAACTAATAAAACATTGCAAAAAACCTAAGAAAAATATTTACACATTTAGAGAACCTGTGTCAAGCTTTAATCTGTAATTAATCTGTAATCTTTATTCCTTCCCCCATAAAGGCAACAAGGAGACAATGACAACCAACAACCTCAAGATGAGCCTCCTTATAAGCGCTGAATTTTTGAGAGTTAATACAAAAACTCAGTTTTATACTACATGGTTTATGGGGAATTGTATTGCCCCTTCCTGTAGCTTTGTGCCTTGCATTGCAGGAAACAAATGGATAAACAAACCAGTAATCTAGAATAAGAGGTTGACAAAGCAAAGTTCTACTTGGTTTTGAAATATGTGAAATTTCTTGATGTTGCAAACTGTCCTGATGAATAAAACTGGCATACAAAAAGTCAAACTCAGCTGTGTCTTATTACTTGAGGGAATATATTCCTGTGATTTTATATTAAAATTTCCAATCATGATAAAGCATGAGAGTCAGTGTCAGTGGGGGTCTTGATGAGGCTAAGCGCAGACGGGAAGAAACTGTTCATGCAGTGTGAAGTTTTGGTCCTCCTCCTGAGGAGAGTGTCTGAAACAGAGTAATGTCATATGTTTTCTCTCAGTTTATGGAAAAGAAAAGTGAAAAACTCATTACTTGCGCCGGGTGCAAGATAGGGCCCTTTGTATTATGTAGTACAGAGGTTTTCAAACTGTGAGTCACAACAAGGAACTGAAAATAGCTAATTCAGCATACTTTACAATTTGCCATAATGTAAAGAAATAGTTAGTAGTCTATAGTAACAGTAACGAAACAGTAAGGTTGTAAGCCATAAAGCCAAAACAATGTGCGAAAAGCTCTGTGCTAAAATGCTCTGTAGAGTGCACTCATACCATATGGACACTGTCAAAAGATCCTTTTTTGTTTAAATTGGGATATGAGGATTTATTTGATCAAATAGGTACCTATAAAATGATTTCCCCACATAATGTTAATGACAGGCTTTTGCACGTGTGTAAACTAACCACTCCTCCGTCTTACACTAAAACTGATTTGGCTTCAGAGAGAGTAGTCCAGGCAGGCTGAGGTGTCAGAGATAGGGATGATGGATCTCGCACACTGTTACCTGAAAACATCCTAAAGGGCATCATGAGCCAACCCTGAAAATGACACCTGAATCTCCCCCATAAAATTAAACAAACATACACCAAACAGGCAGGCAGAGTTTGTTTTGGGCGGACGGGGCTTCACTTAAAACATATCGATCGGAAATGAAATGTGGTCAGAGGAGGGATGAGGTTAGAAAGGTATGTGTGTGTGTGTGTGTGTGTGTGTGTGTGTGTGTGTGTGTGTGTGTGTGTGTGTGTGTGTGTGTGTGTGTGTGTGTCTGAGGGTCACCTGTGTCATTGGCCGTGGTTGTTTACCCAGAGGCAATTGCTGGCCTCACACACAAGCCCTGCCCAGACAGAGATGCGTGGTAAATAATAGAAGAGCCACGACAGAGGACAGACACACATAAACACAGATCAGCATCAAGGTTAAAGATGGGTGTGGGGGTAATGGGAGAGCTCTTTATCGACACGTCATTAATACATGAGGGTTCAGCAAAGCAAAGAGGGAAGGAGCAGAGAGACAGTCATGTAGTCAGTGTGGATCCTGACATCTGCATATCAAATGTATCAACGACAGCTCAGTCAATATGATTTCAGCCACAAGGGAGAGTCAGGTGACTTCCCCCTCACTTACTCGCATTGCAGACTCTCACCATTCATGTGAGCTGTTGATCCAAAGGGTGAAGCTCAAGTGTAAAAATAATAATAATGTGGTTTTGAAAAACCATCAACATAAAGATCCTTGACTGTCCAACATCTTTATTTTTTCTAGTGTGACAGAATTTAATCCAGCAGTTGTGACAACAGGCAAGTATGGAGTAATTAAAACTAGTAAAATTAAAAGTACATATTATCCACCAAGGAACTAATTAAACTCTGAAGAGGTCATATTATGCTCATTTTCAGGTTCAAAATCTTATTTAGGGTTGTTGTGCCAGAACAGGTTTAGATGGTTTCATTTTCAAAAAACACTATATTTTTTGTCATACTGCACATTGTCTGTAGCTCCTCTTTTCATCCTGTGTGTTGAACACTTAGATATGGAGTGATACATCTTGCCTTTACAGATCTTTGTTGGGAGTTGCACATGCGCAGTTCGTAGTTAACTAGCCTATCAATCAGATACCAATCAGAAGCAGAGTAGGACGGGTTGTAAACATGGTTTCGATTCAGCTGTGTACAGTTTGTTGCCCTTACCAGCTTAGCAACATGGACTGGAGCAAGAGTTTCAAAGTGGGGAGTTAATTAATCTGTAACAAATGTATCTTTCATCCATAAAGTTATGACTGAGCTCTGTCTCTACACAACAACTCTGTCACAGTATGTCCAATGTCCATTGACTGCCTGGAGCAGGGGCGATTCTAGAATCAGACCTTTAGGGGTCCAGCCCAGCCCCTAATGAGAATGTAGCATGCACACAATACCTTGCAAAAGTGTTCACTAATTGGTGGAGAGAATAAGTAGACCTACTAGAGGGTAGCTGGTGCAGAGTGGAGCGGGTCAGTCAAGGGCGTCACTTTGTGTTGAGAAGGGGTTGGGACATAAGGGCTCAGATTAGGGACGTGATGATACATTTGGGTCATGAGATGTGACAATGCATGAGAACAAGACAAGAAGATTTTTAGCACTATTTAGATGAAGTATGTGATGTGGAAATTTATGTGTGGTGGGTCTGGGGGTCCACCCACAGAAGATTTTGAGCATTAAACTGGTAATTTCCTGCATTCTAGAGACATTTTCTGCTCCAATTTACGGTGGAAATATCTGTTTTTATATGAGGGAAAACTATATTGCATTGCATGTTTTCTTATTGGGAAAATCACCCTTTCTCAATGCATCTTCATTTGTTAGTTTACATTTCTTGGTGCTATTTTTCAGAATGTTTTAACAATTTTTTTCAAAAGGTGATGGGGACAAAAGCAGGCGTTTTAAAATCTGGTGGGGACATGTCCCCAGCTTCCCCAGTGTAAATGACACCAATGGGGTCAGTGGACCAGTTAGGGTCAGACAGCAGTGTGGAGCTCTGTGCTCGTGTTTACTCCCTCAGAGGAGGAAGAGTGTTAAAAGTGTTTCCTAATTTAAGTGTCAGTCTTGTGTTGTCAGTTACATCTTGTTACATGCTTGCATTCTCTTTTAAGGAAGTAGTTTTCTGCATTATGACACTGCATTATGAGATGGAAACTCATAATGCAGGCTGGACTTTGGGCTTTTTCACTTTGCAAACCTATTACTTTTCTAACACTTGATTATCTTTTCACACATTTATCAAATGCTTTCTGGTTTCAGCTTCACAAATGTGAGAATTTGATGCTTTTCTTTGACATATATGTTAGTAAACTAAATATTTGGGGGTTGTAGAATGATGAACAGATCTAGCAATGTGAAGATGTCGCCTTCAAAATGTGAGAAATCATGATGGCAATTTTTTACACCAAGCATTTTATGATAAAATTAATTAAGACTGGAATTCACACATTAATCGATAGGAATATTTTTTTGTGCTGCCCATAGCTGTAATTTCCCAAAATCCTTCATTTGAACAAGAATATTTAAAAAAAAAATACTTTTATTTCAAATCAGTTTAATGAGATGTTGTAAATAATACAGTATAGTATACAACAGAGGCGGACCGCGGTCCGGATCCGGACCCAGCTGCTGGCCTCTCCGGACCGCTAACCTACAGCCGATTTACTATTGAGACTTACTACCTCGTGACGGAGCGTTTCTATTTTACACCGCGCAGCTTCTCTAGCATTTACTCTACTGTTTAGAGGCTCAGGAAGCTCACAGACCAATCGCATGTGCTCCAATCATCTCATGTGACGCTACTCAACCAATCAAATCTATGCATTCTGATGCTTGCGAGAGGAGTCCGCGAGATTCAGGTTTGAAGACTTTGTTTCGGAAACGCACACAAATTGAGGAGATGAAAGAGAAAAGAGATTTCACATGGCTTTTAAAGAATGTAGAGATTCTTACATGCACATTCCTCCAATGGGCAGTTAAGAACCAGAATATCTCATAGATCTCCAATGCTAGCTTGCAGGACAAGTTAGAGCTCACGTTTCTCACTGAACAACGAAAGTAGGAAAGTGGTAGCTCTATAAGAGAGAAGGAAATAGAAGAGGAGGCATTACAGTTGTTCATTTGTTATGAGTGTATTATAGACTTGGTTAAGACTAGACTTCATCACTTCAAGCTACACTTTATTTCATTTTTTCTAAAAAATTAGGCACTTTATTTTAGGTTACTTAAATTTAGAATTTATTATTAGAGTGGCTATTATCCCTCCAGTTTGATGTGAAAACTGAAATATGCTTGAAATACTATTTGATTTGACAGTGACACTGGACCTCTTTGGATTCTAATAGAATACCCCTGGTATACAATATACTGTATTGTGTATATAGTGCTGTGGGTATAATAACATCAACATTTTAACAAGGCATTAGGGCCTTTTCTTTTCTTAATCCCCTCCTGTCCTGGAGTGGCCTCCTAATACATGTCTGCTGTGAGAAGTCAGACAGGACAAACAAGAAAGGAGACAAATGTGTCATCAATCATAAAAGCTCTAGGACAAGAACACGATGGGCACAATAAGCCAAGTAATCTTATTTATTCTTATTCTTTTTCCCTCTGTCTCTCCCTTAATTCTAACTCACACCAAATCAATAATTATCTCATCTGATTTCTGTAGTCAAGGTTTTAATTTTGAAAGCAAAATAAAAATTTCTTTAATGAGAACGTGATTTTTGTGTTTGGAGGCAGATGTTTTGTTTTGTCGGCAACCAGATGTGCTAATAACGTTTACTATTACTACTACATTCGGCTACTAGGTGGGAGATTGGTGACATCCACCATATTGATAAGTGCATTTACTACTAAATGTATTAAAGGGGGTAAATGCACTGATCAATGTGGTGGATGTCACTAATCTCCCACCTAGTAACCGAATGTGGATAGAATCCCCTGGAGCACTTACTGCTGTCTCTCTCACTGTCTCTCTCTCTCTCTCTCTCTGCTCTCTTGCTCTCTCTCTCTCTCTCTCCCACCAACTGTCTCTCTGTGTTTGCTCGCTCTTATGTTTCAGCTCCTTCCTCTTCTCAAAACAGAACAGCAGAGAAATAGACAGTTTGACAGCTGACATTAAAAATAGACGGGCAAATAGGCAGAAAAACAGACAGATCTACATGGTAGATATCAATAAACACATTAAAAATCATCATGGCCCTTCAAATTTTCTGTTGTTTCGCTGCCTGATAAACTAATGAAAACCACTCAATTTATTATTTCCTTTTAAAGGAATAAATTTGATGTAACTTTGTTTCAGCACTGATTAGTTTGTGCTCTTGTTTGTGTATATGAATTGGAAATAGACATGTTGACTGGTGCTTCCCCTTCGCAGAAAGAACCGCAGTTTAAGAACAGCAAGGCCAAGAAGTTGGTCAGTCTCACACGTACAGTGAGCCAGAGGACTATAAGGTGATCTCATAAATAGTGAACAGCTCTTTAGATGATGTCTGGTACAATGTATCTCCTCGTTCTGCTTTAGAAGGTATCCACTTCACTTTTTTGTTTGGCGGTAATGGTGGTGAAAAGTTAAAAAAAAAGGGTCAAGTAAAAGGGGCTTAACTCAACCTGTGGTTTCAAGAGATTTGAAGTTTGGTAGCAACAAGAAGTAATGCTGCTTTTACAGCACATAGAAATGGTAGTAAACACCAACTTTCTATTTTAAAATGACATAAAGGAGTACATTTAGATTTAACACTTTTATCCAAAGCAGCTTACAATTGCTCTGCATGTCAGAGCTCACACGCCTCTGGAGAAATTAGGGGTTAAGTGTCTTTCTCAGGGACACAATGGTGGATGTCTTACAGTGGGAATCAAACCCAGGCAAGCGTCTTATCTATGTGCCATCACCACCAAGTAAATAACCGAAACAAGCAAACGCCTGCAAGACTTGAACTGCATTTCTAAAGCTAACAAACCTATATTTAATAACTGTTTTTGACATGTTTCATAAAGATGTGAATTTCAATTTTCATAGTTTAACCATCAATTTGTTACACAAATCATATGCAAAGCTGATGACTGTATTCTCTGCTGTGAGGAATGTGAGTCATGGCTCTGTTTTGTCGTCTCTACTGTCTCTACTCGTCTTGAGCTGAGTATAAGAAAAGCATTCCTTGATGCACACATATAAACACATATGCAGCCTCCCCCTGCTGAGTAAATCCATTAAAAGTTGAAAGCTGGTTTTGATTCAGCTTTCTAGTTTGACAGAGCTTCATAAAATCACTGCAGGAGGCTGGTGTATACATGTGTCATCCTAAACTGTCAGCTCTATACTTTTCACACCGAGCCAGCAGAGAGCTGTGTAATATTTAATGTGTAAGTGAGTTTTTAATCCATTTCCATGTGTAGACATGAGGCACACCTGCTCTGTCTACAGCAGCTATATAGTGAAAGCAATACGTGGGAATGTAGTGGAAAAAATGATCTGCAATGATACATTGCAGGACATACTGGTAGCTATTCAAGTCATTTATCAAGTAAATATGCCAGCCACTTCTAAAATGTGAGATTTTGCAATTTTTCTTTGTTTTGTGTCACTTTAAATAAAATATCTTCAGGATTTTTTTTCTGTCAGTCACAAAAAGCGAGAGGCATGCATTTCCAACAGTTCAAACTTAAATTGTAATAGAGCAGATGGTGACCGTTCATTATCTTTTTTCCCTTTTCTAAAGTGGCCAGAGTTAAATGATAAAGTCCCTGAGCTAGACTTTACAAGAGACACACTGAGCAGACACAGAGAACAAGACTAACTCCTTTTCTACTGTCAATCCACCAAATCCATACAGAGAGAGAAAGAGCTGTCTGCTCAGATCAAAGTCTAACTGAAGCCCGATGCTTGGTAACAGAGAAATGTAGCTGTGATCTCAGTGTCATGCAGGCTGATCTTATTACAAACCTCATTATGTGTAACAAACGCCACATGGCAGATTTTTTAATCCAAAACTCATAAAATGAGAGACCGTCACAAATGAGGGTTAAGACCTGCTGTTTCACACCGCAGGATTAAACCTATGAAGCGTAGCAATCTTAACATGACAGCCTCCTTGTTCAATTAAAACATTCTAACATAGTCATTTATCCCGCTCAGTTAACAGCTACTCACGAGGGAGTTTACAGTCAAGAGGCTGGTGGGATTCCCCATGATTGCTTAGTATCATACGTTGCAATTCTACTGTACTTCTTTAATGCTTTTAAATCTGGAACAAGATGTGTTAATCAAGGTATTTAAAACTATGTAGCAGATTTAACAGGATTTGGTGGTCCAAAAGTCTAAAACCATTGGATTTGGATTTGAGTGAAACACAGTGGGTAAAGACTTCAAGTGCAGGACAGAGGGATCCTTTCAAGCTGAGGTTAGGCTGTGGTCCAAGAAGTACTCAGATGTTTTACTAAAGAGTAACTTAACAACCCTGACTATCTTGTCTTTGCTGACCTCCAGTGGTTCAACTTTTGACCTTGCTGCAGGGAGGTACATGAGTCCTCCAAGACCCCGTGACAGTGTTACATGTTTAAAGCTTAAAAGGTTCAACAGAGCACCTTTCTGACCGCACCCAACCACAACTGTTCTACTTCACGTTTATGCTACTAGTCCAGGTGGAAACAGTACAGAGAGTTGTAGGGCTTATATGCGCTGTGCAGTGCCAGAAATAAAGGCAATTAAAAGGCCACAAAGTTGTAAAAGTGTGTCACAAATCAGGAGAAATACAGGAAATCGGTAGAATTGTGACCCAGGGGAGAAACCGGGAGAGAGCAATAAAAAATGTGAATGTGAGTCTCCCGTGAAAATTGGGAGGGTTGGCTTGTATGCTGGTGAGCTAAGTCATAGCATGTAAAGCATGTACTAGTAGACAAGACTTGCTGGGTTTAAATACTTACGGCTTATGGAATAATGAACACATAGGGAATAAGTGCCTTCTTCCATTGATTCTTGCTGGAGTTGTTGTCGTGGTGGACACCAACACATCAGTGGGAGATGATGCACACACAGCTTCGTCCGTGTTGCCTAGCTCTTCTTTATCATCAGGCCTAAACCCAAAAAACTCCCAAACAGTCCTTTAACATTTTTCCACCGCTCGCAGTTGCCAATGAGTTGCTTCTTTTTGTTAGTGTAGAGACTGTGTGGCTGAGCAAGAGTGCGAGCGGCACGTGAATGCAGTGGAGCGGAGGAAAAGGTGACCAGTTAAGTTTAGCAGTATATGTACAGTGGAGATTACAGGTTGTCAGCAAATCAAGGATGCAGCCAGATCCCCTGTGTGTGTGTGTGTGTGTGTGTGTGTGTGTGTGTGTGTGTGTGTGTGTGTGTGTGTGTGTGTGTGTGTGTGTGTGTATTGTTTACCAGCTGCTGGAAAAGTGAAGGGGTTTATGTTGTCGTGTCTTAGATGACGTCAAGCACTTTCACACGTTGATGGCATACGCTACAATAATTACCTCAATAGAGCATCTCCATGTCAGTTGAATAGAAAGAGAAATGTCTATATTTTTGACGGTATTGAAAGTCATACCATCAGGATTTCTAAATACTCTGGTATACCGTAATACCGTGATATCGCAAAAGCCTAGTAACTACAGTTATCACAAACACATAATGGTGTAAGAAGTGCAATCTTTGTCACTGAAATGTACAAGTATAAAGAAAAGCAAGAAATGGAAAAATTCAAAAAGAATAGCTTGAATAAGTATCAGTTGAGGTTAGGTATACCGCTAAGGTTAGATGCTATAACTAGTATTTTAAAATCAGTATGCTATTCAGGCATCATATAAGGTGTCACTCTTATTATAATCTTATTCCAGTCTAGATTTGATCTTGGGGTTCTTCTCATTATCATGTAGAGCAATTATAAACCAAAAACTCCAAGATATCTCTGTGTAGTATTTTCAGTTATGCTGTACATTCCCCCTCTGAGAGGATTTCACAGTAGAGCCACCTAAAAATAGAGAGATACATTTCAGTGTCCATTAAGGTAATTAGAGCTACTCCACAGACAGTAAATGCATGTTATTTTCTTGCTGTTTATTGTTTTTGCTTGATTTAGCATCACAAAATGTCTCTAGCTGGGTTTTGATTTGATTTAAATAACCATGGAAGATAGGTCTAATCACTTGTTAAAAACCTGTGGAACAAGAATATTTTGGATTTTTCACACTTTCAGTAATCAGTAACCATATGGAGTTTTGTGAAGACAACACTAGTGCAGATTTATTTCACCATGTGACAGTTTGAAAAGATGAAAAAATTACTTGCAAAGGATGGGATGCTTAATTCAAAAAATACTGACATGAAAAAGACTGTCCAATTTTAAAAGCCCCTCCAAATGATGCAGCAGAATTCTGAGCTCAAAGCTCAACAATGACAAAATAAGATGAACAGATTTTTAGCATTAATCACATTTAACCCCAGACTTCAGTCATCCATCCATCCATCCATCCATCGTCAACCGCTCATCCTGCGTACAGGGTCGCGGGGGGCTGGAGCCAATCACAGCTTACATCGGGCGAAAGGTGGGGTACACCCTGGACAGGTCGCCAGTCCATCGCAGGGCCACACATAGACAAACAACCACTCACACCCGCATCCACACTTAAGGACAATTTTAGAGACACCAATTAACCTAGCCTGCATGTCGTTTGGATGGTGGGAGGTGTTGGAATCTTTATGTTTATAAGTTATCTCATATTTACTCAGTACATTGAAATGCATTTATGAAATATAAAGCATTTACTAATATGAGTTTTTGAGTTTGTTACACAGGAAGCCTGCAATGGATGGGTGTCAGACAGGAGTCACAGAGCAGACATCCGAAGAAGCAGGAACCAAAACAGCCTCTGATATGTGGCTGTGATAACATACATAGTTCCTTGAAAAGTCTGTACAGCAATATATGTTAAACTAACAATGTCACAGTTCATGTTGCTGCGTATCCCATTTCCCCCATATAGCAGCAATGTGTATGTAACTAGGGACCTCCCTGAACATAATAAAAAGAGAGGAAGCGGCAGAGATGCTCAGAGCGGTTGGAGTTTGTAACTGAGTACATCTCTGTCCGTTCTCCTCGCGAGTGAAACGCTATTAACTCTCTTGTCTTTCTTCCTTGTTTGATTTTTTAGGTGTCTTAACCTGACAGGAGGAAGCACTCGGAGAGAACCCATGTGGACACGGGGAGAACATGCAAACTCCACATAGACAAATCCATGACCTTCTTGCTGTGAGGGGACAGTGCTTACCACTGCACCAGCACCGGCCTGGTTTTTGCTGGTTTTGCAGAAAATGTACATCTAAATTTACTCACTGCAAAAACCTAGTTTAGGGTTTAATAGACTAATTAACACTCTTTTCCTTGTAAACCTCCAAGCATGCGTACAGTATTATTGAGGGAACACTATTGCAGTTTAACGTCGCCACAAATAAGCCAGCTATTAAACACTTGACAGATTCGAACATGGATAAATCAAATATATTTAAGGTTTCGTTTTGTTCTCTTCACTTTCCCTCAAAGTCCCCTTCACAGTAAGCTGAGACCTGTGGGTTGTGGGGGCCAATATTAGTTAAGTATTTATTTACAGATCCTGGCAGAGCTGTCCTGTGAATAATTCATCTTCCATGCTCAGAGGAGTCTGTTGACAAGACAGCCTGACGCAGGAGAAAGGAAATCAATGCAGCTATGATGGGCAGCAGACTCCAGCATATCTGCTTCTGACCTGATCCTATACTAGGTGTGTGTGTGTGTGTGTGTGTGTGTAGTTACAGTAGTTACAATTCAGCCCTATGTAAAGTGATCAGGTCTTGATCTGCTGATCTGAGTGAAACAGTGTCCGTCGAGGACAGACATGCCGCAGGGAAATGTCATCTTCACGTTCCTCCTGTTGTAAGCTGTAACAGTAACTCTAGTATGCTGCTACACCTGAACCCTCCATTACAGACAGTAAAAGGCTTCTGTGGTGTACAAACCACTTAACTGTAAATTAAATTGATGTGGTAATAATGTGACAAGTACAGTATTTTGCAGCGCACACCTGCATTTCCAAGAAATAAAAAGCAACTCACAAACAGCAGATGTTGTACAAGCTTCACAGTGATTATGTGTGAAACGGTTGGAGTGCCATTACAATCACCTAAATGCTTGTGACTTCTTTTTAGCAACGATGATGCGTTTCCAGATCAGAGAACACAGACTTATTGTGTCATTGATTTGGAGAATAGGGGGTATTTTTTTAGTTTATCATTAAGACTGTAATTGTTCTTTGAAAGTGTTGTAGTGAAAAGGCTTGTATGGAGTATTCAGTGCCTCATGATATCCCACTGAACTCTGTTCTCCTCCCTTATAGTATCTGTAACCACTTCTTTCCACTTCTGGCTGTCTGTTTCCTATTTAACATCACTCAGTCAGCGTCACCCTCTCCCCTCTCTCTCCTCACATCCTTTAAATCTCTTTGAGCAGAATGAAGACAAAACTGTGGAAAGATAATTGAACACTAACATCAGTCAGAGCAAGATGAATGGAGACGGATGACAAGTCTTTTTTTAGGATGTCTTTCCTCCTCACAGGCAAATTTAACAATGCAGTGAATGAGATGCCTTTGGGTTTTCAATTCATTGATTTGAGTAACAACAGTAAATACCTAAATGGAAGCGGTCACATAATTCTACTTAAAGCATTTAAACACGTTTCTTCTTCAGTGTGCTTTTTCTTTACGAGGTTTCTCTCCATTATGTGGTTGCTTCTGACATGTTTAAATGCACCTCCACTTGAGGCTGATGACAAAAACATATCAGCCTATATTTAGTTTTTTAACAGGAACACATAAGTTAAGCAAGGGTTTTATATAAAGCTCCCCTTTATATAGTTATTAAGAAATTGTGACCAAGATATGTGTCAAGCTTGACTTTTTTGCTGCTGATAAATAGGGCAGTGATTCCCAACCAGGGATACTTGTACCCCAAGGGTGCTGCAGTTACCACGGGGTACAAAAATTTCTTAAACTCAGCTAAAATCCAAATTATGATTTGATAATATACATGCACATATTTATGTTTAGGAAAAAAATAACACACAAGTAAAATTACAAATTTGTGTGATGTGGAACTTTATAGTTATTGTCACAATAACTTCTCAACACAAGCGAGTCAATTGTAAGTTGATTAGGACTGCTGAAATACTAGTTAGAAAAAAAGCTAAAAATAGAGATACTGCAATACTTGAAAAAACAGTTATGTCACTCCAAATGACAATAGTACAAATGTAAACCTGGCCAGAATTACAAAAAAATACTATTAAACAATACCATAAAGCCATCCCATCTATCTAGGGGGTACGATTACTTTACTTTCAAGGCCAAGTAGAGTAACTACTTTATTTTGTGACATCACAGATTAGGACTGTTTCTATCCACTGCTTAGGTGTGGCTCTGTCCTGTTATCTATTGGATTTGCAGACTTTTGCACTCGTACATTCTTAATATGAATATTTTTGTCTGTATAGTGGAGCTCAAAATCTCCTTTCTTGTCCACAAATGTTGTTCAGCCTGTTAAGTCACGCCTTTCCTAGTTGATAGCACCCAATAAGTCTGCTCAATAAAAAGCAAGAACACAGGAAGTTACATGTTGCAAACCACGTTCATATTTATTCCACATGAAAGGCATCAAGAAGCCCAGTAGTATCACACTTCACTAGATGGCACCTTTTTTAAGGTTTGAAAGGGCTGATTGAAATAATCAGCAGGCTCCCACACAACTCTCCATAATAACTCTGAAAATATGTCCCGAAACAGCAAAAATGCCAATTACCTCTCGCTGCTGGAGAGGTAATTGCAATGTGTGGACAGTTTGTACTTTGTTGTAGTGTGATGATCTTCCCATGCTTCCCTGCAGTTTATCTTCATCTCACTTCTCTCTTTTTTTCAATTAATCACAGATCACTTCAGCGCTAATAAGACCAGAGGAAAATGTCCAACAATTCATCAATTTATATTCTCATCCACTTATCATTCAAAGCTAAGCAAAACCTTAATCTGAATGAGTTGTACTGTATAGCAACTGGTTCAACAAAGTGGTTCTGTAATGGGGAAAACGTTGACGTCAATGTTCTTCAAAGAGCAGAATAAGCATTTTCAATCTGTAAGTAAAAAGAACACACATATATATACACACACTCAGAGACGCTTTCAAGGTAATCAAAAACACCTAAGAATTTCTAAACAGTACATGACGCACATTAAAACAGGTGAAGCAATAATAACAATACATAAAATACATTAAAGCAAGTTTAACAATAAAATCAGCAAATAACAGCAGGATATTGTTAGATGCTGAAGGCTAATCTAAAGAGGTAGGTTTTGATATGTGATTTGAATGTGTCCAGGTCAGTACAGTCAAGGATGTGTATGAGTACAGAGGTCCAGAGGGAGGGACTGTAATGGTGAAAGCTCTGTCACCCGAGGTACGGTGATATATATATAGTTCTGGAATTCAACTGACTTTCCACAAGCCTCAACATTAAACAGCTTTATGTCGGTCCTTGAAAACCTCAGCTATCCTACAGAGAATTTAAAAATACCCAAGGATAGGATCTAAGAGTGAGCGAGATCCACAAGGTGAAATAGTTTTTATTATTGCTATTGGAAATACATTGAGACAATCCTGAACAAATATTTTTACAAACTGACAGTGACTATGCTCTTTTTTATATCTTTTGTTTTCTTATTTATCCTTCCATCTCCATCTAGTCTCAAGTTTCCATCAAATTTAGCAAAAATTTTGACTGAATTTCCAGGAAATTGCAGATTTCCATTCACTATATTTCCATTCACTATTGTTATGTAAATATTAGGAGTTTGGTACATTCATAAACAGTTGGTGGCACACATTTTCTAGTCTGTTCCATTAAACCACTGCAGAAAAGGGTGTAACAAGATGACACCTCCTCAACAGTCAAACGTGAAGTTAAGAAAAACAATGCGATTGAAGTATTGTATTCATTTTTGTTTCATGTATTTAAGGAATGTTACACAGGGCTGATGTTTTCGTCTGCCACAATTTTTAGGCTATTCAGTTAAAGGTTCAGTGGACTGTTATGTCACATGCTTCATGTACTTCATTATTAATTCACCAATTTTCTGGCCTTAGTGAAAATGCACATTAAAAACCAAGTGGATGTCTGTCTCTTAAACACACACATACACACCCATACGGGCACACATCTTTACAGTGCCACAAGCATGCTTACAGTTACTCATCTCTTCCATGAATGATTCACCAAAGTACAAATATGTTCCCAGAGTATCACAATGTCACATCCACTCATACTCTTACTTCAACAAACAAACATACAGGGGCGACATTAAACATACATGACAACAGCCTCAGGATTATCTAGAAAATGGTGCCACCAAGTAACTACCTTGGTCACTTGGTGGACCACTTTTTGCAGATAACCTAGTAGGTGCCAAACAAGACCAATTCAAAAAAGTACTCAGCTGTGTCTATAAAAGCAACTAAATGTGCCCTTGGGTGTCAAGTCCAGAGGTTTAGCTGATAGCAGCCTCTATGGACATAACATTACCTAATGGCAGCTTCGACGAGACCGAAGGTGATGTTGACAGAGGGAGGTAAGAAAAGAAAAAGAGAGTGACCAAGGAAGAGGCTGCTTGACGTTGGCAAGACCTAATTTTTATTTCTGTTTTGTGTTGTAGCATTTTATTGATGTTGGCTTGATAGCAAAGTGACTTGGTAGTTTGTTTGTTTTTGTAATTCAATCATAAAAAATGCACACATGCAGCTGTCCTTATTTACATCAGTTAATTACACTCTGAAATGGTTTGTGCGGCAATTTGCATAAAAAACACATCTTATATATTGTTGCTTTAAACCTTCTCATCTCAAACCTTTTTCATTTATTTTTTTCTGAATACATTTTCCTTCACAGCTTCTATAGGTAATGCTGAGGAAGACAGCAAGCAGTACAAAGCGGGTAAAGCTAAAAATGTAATTTGCCAGCATGTGACAGTCATGCATGTTGTCTTTCTTCTCTGTCTGTAAAAAAATATGTATTGTGAGTCTTTATTTGTATTCTATCAACCTGTGATCCTTTCAGAAGTCTCTCAGTTTGTCAATTCATCTGACACAATTACAGGTCATAGCTGTGCATTTGCAGACAACCGGCAACTGCCAGCAGAGCCAACAATTCAGAATTTTTAAGACATGAAGACATGAAAAGCAGTGAGAAAACCTAATGAGACAGTGATAAAAAATGAGATTGTGGTGCAGAATAAGATAAACACTGATGGAATTGACAGGTGACATATAAGACAAATGAAAAGAATATTAGGGACTCCTGAGGAAATGAAAGGAATGATTAATGAAGCAGGAGGAGAAAAATATGGCAGAGGAAACCAACTATAAACTTTTGCAATCCTTGTGCCACTTGTAATGTATTCTGAGTAGAGGTTTGTAGGGATATGGATGCTTATAAGTGCATAATTTTCATTAATTTTTTAGAAATCAAAATAAATGAGTGGGAGGCTGAGGGAAACAGGAAATGACAGGGAAAGACAAACTACGGGAGGAGCAATGCAACTGAGAGCCAACACCATGTTTAATAATTTCCAAGCAAAATATTTACAGACACAGTATAATAGTCTTGCTTTATGTCATATACTTGGAAAGGAAAGGTCACTGTTATGCGCAATGTAATAGTAAATGTCATCATAATTTAGTTAATAGTATAATAATTATTTTGTTGTTTTTAATCAAAGTTTTCCTGTGTTATCTTTGTATCCACAAACATAATTTTATTTTTCGGTGGAAAACAAATCAGAACTTATTAATATTATCCACTTCACATAAAATATATACAAACATTTTAACGAGCATTTTATATGCTCATACGCATCCTTTGTGGTGTTTCCTGAATAGGACACTGATAAACATAGTTTATAGTAAAGGAGGTTCTCTTTCTATCTCAAAACAGTGCCTCTGAATAAGTGAAAAGTTTAACAAAAAATGGTTAAACTAAAAAGTTTTTATTTCGTTCAACATTGTAGGAAATATGCTAACATGCCACTCTCAGCCAGTTTGCTTAGCATAAAAAGCAGCTAGACTGACTTTGGCCCAATGTCCACCAAAGCGTTTTTTCTGACGCCTGTGTCTTTTTTCACTTCATTCCAATGGGAGCGCCGAGTTTTTACGAGCTGGTAAAAACGCCAGGAGCATGACGAGGTGCTGAGCGTCTTTTTCGCACCGGGCGCTGAGCACTAAGGGTTTTTTTAGTCGCCGAGAGTTGGAAAATGTTCAACTTTGGGAAAAACGCTGCGCTCGTCACTGTCACTTTTTACCCAGGCGTCCAATCTTGGTGCAGGAGGGGCGGGACAAATAGCACACGGTAGCAACGGTTACTATCCTGGAACCGGGCTTCGTCCAACCTCAGCTCTTAAGCCGGTTTTAGCCTAAACGCGAATTTTTGCCTCGCGACACTTTCCTCGCGTGAGTACATTCGCTGCAAGTGTTCACACACAACGCGAGAAGGCGATTTTAACTCAATAAGCTCAATAATCACAACTCGCCATTACTACAACTGTATGAAACCAAAGAAAACATTTTGCTGTGATTAAATACCTATAAACAGATTAAACTGATGCCGAAATAACTACAACATGATGCAAATTTGTTAAACATATGAATTCATGCTTTGTCAGCTCTGTCAGCAAGACAGCAGGACAACAACTTCTAAAATGTTTGTTTTCTGAATGGAGTTTCGATCGATCAGGGCTATGCTATGCTAACTTGGTCACAGTAAAGTACAATGATAGCTGTAATAAAGTTACAGACACATGTTTTCTGAACTCACCAGGAAGTTCAACCTCCCCGCTTCCTTTTCTCCAAGTCACGTCCAGCTTTGTCCCGTTTTTATATAAATATGAAGTTAAATATAATATAAATATAAATATAAATATGAAGAACGCTCTGAAGCCTCGGGGACGTACAGACAATCTCAACACTGAAAGGCTATTGTGACTTGAGTGGAAAATATTCATCTCACGCAAATTTCTTTGAGTTGCCTTCACGTTTCCGGATCCGCCCCCTATGCGTTGCTTCGCGCTGCCCGTCAGGAAATCGCGGCTCTACGTGTCTTTGCATTGACTTTGTATGTAAACTCACCGCCCCGAACACTCGCTTCGCTTTCAGTCTGAAAGCACCTTTAGACCAAACGGTAGTACTCACTGAACCCACATACGTCGAGTCCGTCCTCTCTCTCCACCTGCTTCTCTTCATACAGAGCAAGGGGCAGAGTAGGCTACTCTACTCTGTGTTGACATTTTTACATCCAGTAAAGTTAGGAAGAACTACTTGCAACCACCGATTTGATGTATAACAGCAACCAAAGCAGTCGGCGTTTTCAGTTGGTAAAATGCTTTGGTGGGCCCTTATTCCCAAAATGTCCAACTATTCCTTTAAAATCTGATTTTCACATATATGGTTCTAGGCCACTGAATCACCTGCCAAATTTTCAGTTTGTTGAGTGATAGGTCTGGTTTTGTGCCCTTTGATGGCTATTTATGCTGGTTGGAAAATCAATTGACCAATCAGACCTTCACAAAAATAGCAATAGAAAATTTTATAGATACCACAGCTGCCATGTTGACTGTAAATTATGTAGACGGGATGGATATCACTACTGGTAAGAGCTGTAGTCAGCTAACATGAACACAATTTCAGGATGAATAGATGAGGTGAAATGCAACTGAAATTTAGTTTGATTTACCAGCATATTATCACCTCTACTTTTGTGTTATTATATGTATTGCATTATTTTGAATAAGATTTCCCTGTATTATTTAATATTCAAAATATTAACTCACAAATAATGAGCTCCATCTGTAGTCAGGTGAACACAAACTCAAGGATCTTGCTTCATATCTGGTAGCACTGAGTCAGAAGTAATGTTGCATATATGACCCTCAAGTGGAGACAATACCTCCACTGCCTGTCAGGATGTTGGTTGGAGATTTGCATATACCTATTTCTTATAACTGAACACCTACACTTAAAGGGGCTGTATGTAGTTTTTCTACTAAAATGAATCCTTTTTTTATTGCCTGTGTATGAAGGGGTTGTAATCTGACATTAAAATGATCCACCTGCCATGTTTGGCTATTAACCTCAAAGGCAGGTATTACTATTCCTATTCGAAGGCTCCGGGTCGGATTTCTGCGAAATCCAGTGACTGACATCTGCATGCTACGCTCCTGAGCCTCTTGCTGTGTCTACTGACAGTCTATGCTTTGTACTCAGCAGCGAAGACACTGCAACTTACGACATGGAGGCTCATCGGGCCAAATGTGAATCGGATAGACTTTGGACGAAAACACGGAAGACATCGGCAGGGCTTTTGAATCATGGAGAAACCTCCGCTTTGTTTTGGGTATAGCAAACATAACAGAACCAGAGTTGGCTTTCATCCTATTGGATTTCTAAGCTAACATTACTACAAATAGCATGTAAAATATATTTTGATTTTGTGCTTCAGTTGGCTCAAGTTAGATAGCGTTAATGCCGAGCAGTTGCTATTGTTGTCCGGTGCAAAGTTATATAGCTTTCACATTAATGTTACTTCACCAACCAAAGCGACCCATGTTAATTTCTGTTGTACCACAATGTCAAAGTGTCAAAGTCTGCAAGAAATGATGTAACAGTAAAAAGCTAATGTGGAGCAATTTGTTTACTATCCCATAGTGATGCAGCCAGGAGCAGCTAGCTAACAGTAGCTCGGACCCCCGCTGTTTGCTTCGTAACGTTCAATTTAGATTTATTGCCTTTTACTGATGGATACACAGCTTCGTCTCAGTCGCTGTAACTAACGTGATCCACATAATATACAACCCAGAGGAAGAAGAGCCAGCCACTAACACTAGTTACTGTAAATTTACTTACTGCGGTCTAACTGTTATAAAGTGTGGTACAATCTTATAATATTCAGTCCAGCTCACTACCCGTTTCATGATATTATAGGTAGTTAATGAAAGCAGCAGGCGAGCAATGATGTAGCACGTCGGCTAAATGCAGTAAATGTACCGTGATCATGTAACAAGTGTGGATTACTTAAACCTGCAGCTGATAAAACTATTACTGTAACGTTGCAGTGGGAGTTTACCAGAGTTCCCAGCTCTGTTTGTCTATAGCCGCTGTCACTCTGCCTTTTTCCGGGAGTACTGTGCCGATATGCCGGTGTCTCGCTGCGCTGAATGAAGTAAGGTTACGGCTCCGGTGTTGATCCACCTCTGAGACGGTAATGTTGAAGTAACAGAGCCTGAACATGTCTGAGTGAAAAGCCACAGCCTGCATGTTGTTGTTCCTGTGTTTATTTTGGGATTTCTGTATGAAAGCGGTTGTGTTTCGGATTCTGCTCGCTCATGAGTTCAAGCGAGCACGCATGCAAGCACACACCTGGTAGCAATCTTAAAACCGCACCGCTAGTGGCCGCTGGAAACTCACATAATGCCCCTTTAAGAGCAAACGTTAATATTTTTTAGCTCTTACTTTTCAATATTATCAATATATGTCATGATGTTGTTGGAATGAGTTGAGTGACTGCATGGTGTATGTTATAAAAGCATTGTACAGAAATGCACAAAGTGATCTGAAAACTAAGATGTATTGTAGAAAATGGAAGCAGGAAAGAACTCCCTAAAACAAAGTTGAAAAAGCAGCATGTGGCACGAGCTGGAATAGGCATTTTCAATTATGCAGTCTGGAGTAGACAGAGGAACTAAAGGAGAGAATAGAGACAATCCATCAAACAGACAGTCTGCGCAGTCAGAGCGAAAAACAACAACAACAAAGGAATGGGAACTACCTCATACGAGTCTGAACACCTTGCTATACGCAGATCTTAATATGCTAAATATGTCACAGCTCACAAGAAGAACAATGGAAACTCCTCTGTAAAATATAGGGAGACGCCACATAAGGATTTTTTTTACAAACAACAGCAGGTGTACAGTATTTTCTCAAATTACTTCTACTATCACATCATATTATATACATTATCATATCGCCATCTAAATGCTCATTGCTGTGCTCTTTCAGAGCTACACTTTCCAAAGATCACATGTCAATCAAAAAGTGTGGGTGTAGCTGCATAATCTTTTCCTTTTGATTGTTGCCATCACAGCATCCACAAATTACCCATTAATTCCTCCATTTATGCTTTTAAAATAAATCCTGGAAAACAAAAAAAAAATCCTTTTTTGTACACCAGAGAAGATCCACCAGAACTCCTGTTGTGTTACGGTATGCCAATCAAAACAGGTATTTAAAAATAAAACAGTGTCAAGAAGTATTATTGTTTTGTGACTGACAGCAGTTCAGATTTTAACATGTTTTTCACTGTTTTTGTACATTTTCAACTAGTAAAAAGTCTTACTTCAACTGCGGATGAAGGTGCATTTCTCCAGTGTTTTGTTCAGTTTCTGTGCAGCACATTTACATTTCTTTGTCACACATGCTTTTATGGGAGTTCAGCAATGGTCAACCACTAAGACTTAATGTCCAGGGGAATCAGTATCATACTTTTTCTTATTTGTAACTTTTTTCAGTTTTTCGTCTAAACAAAAACATTTTCCTTAAAACAGACCTAGTTTTGTCTAGTATACTTTTCAAGAATAACTATATTCTCGGGAGACATATAATAGTTACAGATGTAGATCAGCTGCTTGATTAATCAACTAATTAATTCAGCTAAATTATGCATTTTTGCATCTTATATCAAACATCAAACACTGTTCTCCCAAAACTAAAGTCTAACAGAACATCTGATGTGTTATAGGGCTGCCCCTGATCAGGATGTTCAGAGTATACTCAGTCACACATCAAGTTTGTTCTGATGCATTAAAACACCATAATAATAATCAGTGCTTCACAGTTTCAACATAGTATGAAAGCATTAGCACATTTTATAGAAGATTGAACATATGCTCTTGTTTTAAATAACAAGTCAAGAAGTCACACCTTGCCTTGTAAAGCTCCTTACAATACAAACAACAGGTGACCTAATCAGCATGACCAGCACCTGGTGCTGATCATGCTGGGAAACAAAGAACAGCTGGTGGGAATAAAGAAAGATCAAGACTGGAAAAAAGGATGTGTAATCTGACTTAAGCTGTAAAAATGAACATGGAATACAAAGCAGACCAAACCCCAGAGGGAAGTTTAATTAGTTCTCCCTGTCGTTTAAAGCCAGACCAATATAATTTTTTTATTATTATTATAAATCCACAAGGGACCTGGGTGCATTTGCTAGTGTTGGCTGTTACCCTTTACAATAACATGCAAATCCATGGCCTAATTCCCTGGCTATAGTTTGGTTTGATTAACAGAGCTGCATAAATAGGACCATCAATTATCAGAGCTGCTGTACGTTCATTCTTAACAGAGCTGCTCAGGTCAGCTCTGCAGCCCCAATAACATGATGTATTAATTACTGAAGTGTACCAGCAAACTTCTCTGATACGACTCTCTCACCTTTCATAGTTTCTCTTAAATTACTTTGTTGTTTTTCCCAATTTCCATATATCCGTATTTAATAGTTTTGTTTTTTGTTCTTTTTTAAATAGTTTTAGGTATATTGTTGTTACATGCACTTGCATTTGTTTTAGAGCTTAAACTCTATTAATTAATTTAATTCAATTATTGATTAACCTGTCAATATTGCTTCTTACCTAATTTATTTATATTTTGGTCTATGACTTGTCAGAAGATAACGGAAATTTCTTTCTATGATTTCCAGAGCCATGGACCAACAGTCTAAAACCAAAAGATACAGACTAAGAAACTGGAACCATTTTTGGCATTTTTGATTTTTTAAAAATAAGCATTTAATCGATAATCAGAATTGTTGCTGATTCATTTTCTGTCAATTGACTAATCGAGCATTTAAACCAGACTCCAAGCTGTACTATATGAACAAACTACTCTACAATGTCAATGTTGCGTCTAAACTAAGTAAGTGATTTCAATTTACACAAGGACAAGGTGAATTAAACACTTAAGGCACTCTTGTCAAGAGCAGTTTTGAGATAAAGCAAGCATTTGTCATATGAAACAAATATTACTGAAGTCATTTGAAAGTTGACATTCCTCAACAAAGGTAAAATATCACTTCACATAAAAGGAGTATAAGTAATTTTCAAAATTATAAAGGAAGTGAGGAAGGTGGACACATTCACACACTTTCATGTCTTCATATCCATCACAGTAGCAGCCATGATCATTCTGTATTTACTCTATATTAATATCCTGTAAAGTCTATTGTGGTGGCAGTTATGTGAATTTGAGGATGTTAAAAAAGAATATTTACGTTATCTTTCTGTCAGAAGTTGTGTTTTAGAATGGTATTTTAGCCTTTTAAACAAAACAAAAATAGTTATGATCCATCCTGCCTGGCACTGATTATATGTATCTGAACTATAATGTCCTTTAGCAATGCAGGGACATATTGGTTTCAGTGGTGCAGGGAGGGCAACCATGCTGCAAGGAACAGTGCCATCAATCAGCACATAATCTGAGAAGGCACACTGTCAATGACAAAAGAGAAATAAACAAGACAGCCAGGATAATATAGCAAATAGGCTTCAATAGACTGGAAAAACAGCAGAACTCTGCGATGAATCTGTTCAGCTCATTTTTCAGCATTTACACCACAAATAACAAATCAGACATTAGTGGACGTTGTCATTTAGTGACCAAGTAATTGTGACCTGTAAGACACGTGAGTGATAGAAATAGAGAGCCGGAGAGGTCATAAGGACAAAGAAAATAGAAAAATGAAGCTAAGCTAACCTGAGGGGACATGCAACCTTCACCAGTTCTATTTAAAAATACAGCAGCTGTCATTAGTGTTGAACTGAGAATATGCCCGCCATTAACTGATGGTTCTATACATGTGAATGCACATATACTATACGGTCTGCAGCAGTTTCTCCTAAAAGTTAACCAGTACTCCATATGTTTTGGAGAAAAGGTTGTACTTCCCAGATTTTTTAGTTTATTTTATAAAACGTGTTTCATTTTGATGGACTGATGGCCAGCGTTATGCTTGATGCAGCATAGTATAGTCAGAATATCACACAATGTAATTTCCGGGATTTCTGCAATTGTTAGCACCACCACAACACTAACTGAATATACATATATCATCAGGCCATATCGTGCTTTAAATATGTTTCCTATAGTAACTGTGTTTACATAATTTAAACTGCACACAAGCTTACAGAACTGGAGTTACATCCAGGTAACTTCTATTTCACACTAATTACTGAATAGGATACTAATGGCAAGTGTTTACATTCTTTCATTTACTGTGATAGATGTGTGTTACTGAAAAAAAGCAGATTACTAAGTCATTCTTCAGCCTCCTTAACTCAGTCAACTCTATCAAAAATCTCCACTGGCATCAGAAAACTTGTAGGAAACATCACTGGTGTGAACTCCACTGTGTTACAAACAATTTCACAATTTGTGAAATAGTCACAAATTTAAACATGTCATGTGTTGTAGACACAAATGCGTGTGTAACTCGCATTTTCTGGCTTTTCAGAGCTTTTGATCCCATCAAAATTCGCTTAGCAAATGGGACTGGCTCGGGTTTGGAACTTCGGTAACGTTAAAATAATGTAATAAATGTGTCTTCTGCAACAGGATAATGTGATACTGCATAGATATTACCCTACAGTGAAATTAGGCAAATAAAACCACTTGGGATAAAGTTTCTGAATGGGTTTCAGCATCTACAACTTTGGTTGTTAAATAAGTTTTCAGAAGGAAAGGAATTCAAGTTAAGGTTAAAATAAAAAAACACTTTTTTGCTGACAATGAAAATTTTACTCCCAGAAGAAACAACTTAACTGGCAAGTACGATTAAGCCCTGCATTGCCACTCAATAAGAGGACCTTTGTGAGAGTAGGATGTGTTAGTGTGTGCCTATTTGGAGCCCTTAACATTGGAATAAGCAAAAGTAGAGGGCATTTGTCTTATCTTCATATTTAAAGCAACAAGGGAATGAGAGATTTATGCACAAAGGTTCTCCTATCTGGAAGTTGCCCAGTACAACAAGCTTCAAACTGTTGGCCACTAAGCAGCTCTGCAGAGGTGGGGATTAAATTACTTGCATGAATGCACACTACTATTGCAAAAAATGTGCAGGAAGTGACCAATTTCCCCACTCAGCTTTTCCCAAGTGGAAAGAAATTGATCAAGTGACTTTTAGGTCTTAAGATCACATGTCTAAGCTTCAGATCACTGCCTCTCATTATCAATCTACAATCTATCCTCGCAAGCAGATCTTGAACCAGCTTGGATTCCGCAGAGCTGGTGGATAAAGATGGTGTCTGAACCTTTCCACTGTGCATTTTCTTCATTTTCCTCTGCGCTGGTAAGAGTGGAAGTTGACATTCAGATGAACTGAAGCATGGAATGACTATAAAAGAAAGTAATGATGTCAGACCAGAGGGCACTTATCTTAAACTTACACATCCAAAGGAACTGGTGGCCATACACGTTGTCAGTGAAAATGTACAAATTAATATACAGGTGAGATTTACATTTGCATGCTTTACTTTTAGCCATAGCCAGTGCCATTCTATAATGTGCATTGATTTATTCAGCTTCACCATTTCTTAAAGCGTTTGTTGTGCCTTACAAAATCACTTTGAAGAAACTCTAACAACTGCACCAAACTTTGCTCCTCTACTCCAGGACTCCGTAGTGTCAATGTATGCAAATTGTGTCCCAAAAGAATACTGTGTACCCAAACAACCTGCCTCCATCACCAAATCCAGGCACACCGAGCTTAAGACTAATCTAATAAAAGCTGACGTTGTCATTAAACAATAATCAAATACCTTTTCAGCCAGTTCCTCCAAATGATTTAAGTCTCTAGAAATTGGAAGAGATATATCCTTGGCAGAGTCTCCTATCTCACATTTGCAAGTCTGGTCGGCAGCTCTGAATGTGCAGTGATAGCAGTCATTCTGAAAGTGATCCGACAGTGCAAATTCTTTGAGCTTGGGGACCCTAGAAAAGGAATTTATTTATGCAACAGTGATTGTAAAATTGACATTGCCAAGTGTTAAAAAACTGCAAGCTCCCTACCAGCATCAGCGCAATGTGGAGATCTCTTAAAGCACAACTGGGTCCACTGCCAACTTATTATGTTTGTAGTGGCTTTCTGTTGTTTAAAGATTTTACATTTTAGAGAGATATGAAGCTTAGTAAAAGTTCAGTTGGGAATAATACTTTTATCATCTCTCTTCTATTTCTTCATTCATCATTCACTTTAAACCATGCCTCTTGGCCTCTATCCATCAGTTTGAAGTCTAGTCTAGTCACAGTATGTAGAGTTGGAAAGACAAAACTTAATTGCTTAGTGTGATGAAAAGCAGATGCGACAAGAAACAGTGTGAGCAGGGCTGCACACAAAAGCTGCATTCCTAGCTTAGCTAGAAAATTAGATACCTTTTAATCAAACACAAACCTTTATTTTAACAATGATTAAATGACTTTTTGTAATGTGAAAGGGGGGCTCGTAGTGATTAACCCCCAGAGAATTTTCACCCAACTCTGCAGTTCCCCTCAGCTAAGACCATTTTAGTGTCTTTCAGCTCATTGTTTTGGTGATTTGGTTCATTGTCATCGCTCTCATCAAACTTGTTTCCAACTGTTTTCTTCAAAACCACTGATAAATTCCTTGTATGCTACCTGCCAAAACAGCACATAGACAAAGTTGATACAGAGCTAAAGTGAGATTGAATATTGGATGTGTTAGTTTGCCAGAAACAATATCAGTGAATGCTAAAGTTGCTCTGTCCTTTCTGAATGTGTAAATAGGAAACTGTTGTCAATCATGTTGTTTTCTACAAAAAGCTCCCTAATGGATAAGGCTGGACATTAATGAGTCATTATAGATAGATATGATAGTTAACTCTAAAGAAAGCAAAATTGTGCTACACTAATGTCAGGGTTTCCACAAAACATAATATTGCCGAACGCCATTCTCTACTGACAGTCAGTGGTACTGACAGACTTTCTTTCTATAGGTTTCATGTTACTGTGCTGCTTTAGCAGATGCTTCAATAAATTAAATGCAGGATTGTTTGCGGTTTATAGTTGTTTGTTTGTCACACAAAGTTTACAACGATGTTCTTTGCATCTTAGACTGTGAGACAATAATTGCAATACTTATAGCTGAAACAACGCCTATCTCCTCGTTCCCCATTCTTCATGCTTTTTGTCTTACAGCTGACGTGAACATCGTAAAGGACCAGTAATGCAGTACCGCAGCGTTATTTGGATTTCGTAAGTGTAATATTAACTAAATAGTAATCCCTTATACTACAGTAAAGAATCTTTATAGCAAAAAGACTATAAAACAAAAGAAATAATATCAAGTTTTAATATTCTACTATTTTTGACAACTCAGTGTCTTTCATATGATACAATGGAGTAATCATGGAGTATGAAAGATTTAGCCCTGACTGATTTTTCATCTTTTCATTCACAGCATAAAATGTAGGACATGTAGAGGTAGAAATGTGATTTTCTCTGTAATCATATCAGATAGGCTGAGTGCAACGGCTGACAAACTGAGGCATGACCCCAAAATGCAGACACTAACAGGGCTGGATGGGTTTACAGGTTTATTTAAATGATAACAGTCAACTTACAAGAAAGTCCAAATTAAAGACAAGTTAGTCCAAACACAGGGATACTGACAATACACAAGGGTATAAGTAATGAAACAGTAAAACAGAAATGGACATTTAACAAAATAACAGAAAAACACCACATGCAAATCCAAGGTTGTGACAAATTCTAGTGTAAGTTAGCATTGATTATACTCTGTTCACACAGTAGTGGTGCACTGTGGGAGTTCTGTCAGGTGTCACAGCTGGGTGTGTGTATTGTTTGTGTGTGTGCTGGTATTTTTCCTCACAAACTGAGGAATGGCGGTTGAGTTTACACCCATTAAATTAGTTGATAATTTAATAAAATATGGAAAGTAGAATTAAGACTGAGTGGTTCAAGGTAAATCCAGAATGTAACAATAATGTAACTAAACATTGACGAGATGAAAATATTTCTTATGTTACTTTTGTTTATTTATTTTGTTTATGCACTCCTGACCTGGATCTGGAAGGGGTTTGGCTGATTTCGATACTGTCCTTTATGTGTCTTGGGTGCATTTACTTTCATGTGGTCCAGAAGTATCCTAATGCAATTCGATCACCCAAAACACACGCAAGGTGTGTTAATGCAAGGTGTTAAAAGCGTCACAATGATTTGTTTAACAAAGACGTACTGGATGGTATGATGGATCTCTGAGCATCTCTGAGCCCCCTTACTATGCACCTTTTTTGTCATTTATTCCACAACCCTCCACTGTATTATGCCCTTATTATCTTGCAGATGCATAGTGTTTTGCATAAAAACCCACGCACCATAGAATCCTGGGATATGTTGATCTATTTAAAAAAAAAAAAGGAATCTGTCTGTTGTCCACTAATTCTCAATTTGGTAAATGTCCTCTAAATAAATATGGGTGGTGATTATCTATTCCTCACTTTATCACATTTATGGGAACTTTTCCCGATTCATAATAAAGCATTTTACTTTTATAATCCGGCCCCATAAAAAAAAAATCACTTAGATGCATTAAAGCTTCTTTTAGCAAAATATTGTCCAAGCAAGTGTCCTTTAACTGCAAAATGAGTAAAAAAAGAGTAGTATTTAACATGGATTTTGGACATATTTTATGGGCTATCCTTTTATATAAATAAATCTTCTAACAGAGTTGAACCAATCCCAGAACATGCTGTTCTTTGCAATAAACTACCTAAGTGTGTAGTTTCTTTAAATTGACTCTGTTAAATGCACACTGCTGACATATGCTTGTCTTTACACTGTTTGTGTAACCAAGGCATTTATATCGCGTGTTCTCTAGACAAGGCAACATCTGGAAGGGTATGCTGTAGCACATGTGCAGAAATTGATAAACATGACGTAGATTTTTGGTTCCATATTGATAAAAATGGACCAACAGCCCTTTCATGGCTTCAAAAATTACATATTACAGATGTACAACTTTTGCAACACTGGCTAACAACAAATATTACCAAGCCACTATCCTGAGGATGTTGCTGACTGTGCTGAAATAATATGCCACGGTTATTTTAGAGTACACTTCCATACGTTTGTAGTAGCATGTTTTTAAACATGTTTAGTGGTGTTTCTTTGTCTTTGCTATTGTGTTTCAATCCATACATTTTCTATAAATCATACATTCTATATAACTTAACCTGGTCACAAGGAATATAGTTTACTACAGAGACAGTCAAATCTCAATAAAAAATTATATTTAATAGAAAAAACACATTACTTGTGTGCTGTTATTCCATGGCCATATTTCGAACACTGCTTGGTTTATTAAGAGCTATTGTTGTAAATGTTGTAAGAGCTCCTTGCACAACCAGAGTGACGTTAAAGGCATTTTATCCATCTGGGAGGGAGACGCATTAACCTTAAACTGATATTTAAATGTCAAGATAGTGTGTGTGTGTGTGTGTGTGTGTGTGTGTGTGTGTGTGTGTGTGTGTGTGTGTGTGTGTGTGTGTAGGTGTGTGTGTGTGTGAATATATAGAAAATGTAACTCAATAGAGGCCTACCCTTTCCAGCTGCATATTATATCAGATTATGCAGTCATAGATGACTGATTGCTGGGGCCAATGTTTTCATCAATTAGGCCCAATTACCAAACAGCTCCACTAGCACCCGACCTCAACCTTCTCAATTATTCAGCAATGTTGTGTCTCAGAGCTGAAGAGACGAGAGACTGCAAAACAAGCCTGTTTTTTAAGATTGTGTGTGAGTAAAAAAAATATGAATATATACATTTACAGAGGTTCATAATATATTTGCCTGTTTACACTCCCAGGTGAACATGTAAAGAGAGAAGTGCAGCTGTGCTTCTTGCAAGAGGAAAACATAACCTGGATTCACGTCATTTTTATGCTCTAGAGATTTAGAGAAGGTACTCTTTTGTTTCAACTCCTGCAGCTCCAGTTCCTCTTTAAGACTATTGCAAGAGGACATTATTTATTTATTTAGTACTTATTTATTAAAACATTCCATTGTGGTGAAAACATAAGAAAGAAAAGAACCTTTTTTAAAACAAAAAAAATTGGTTTGAGTCTTGGCCCTGGTTCTTTCTCTGTTCTCCTCATATTTGTGTGGCTTTTTTCTATAGAAAAAGTGTGTTCTGCAAAAGTGATCGCTCCTAATCAGGCTCACCAGAAACAAACACATGTGCACAGAATATACCTGATTCCAAAAAGAATCAGGTTTCTATTTCTATTGATTTAAGTTCTATTTCTGAAGTACAGTCAGGATGATATATTACATAAATTAGCTTATTGCTAATCTGTAAATATTTGTTGGCTGAGCATGAAAAAGCAGAACAAAACCAAACGGATAGTTAAAGAGTAACTTAACACCAGGCTGAAAAGCTGTATTTCACTGCCCTCTCTGTTTGAAATTTTCATGCAATATATGTTGCACCACTGACCACACCCAACAGTAATGTCAAGGTGTCCTGGAGACCATCTCTACATCACAGTAGCAAGGGAAGAAGTGACACCACTGAAGGTCAGTAAGACCACCAAAGAGCACTGACAAGTTAGTTTTCAAATGTAAAATGCCAGATTTCATTCATGACTTGGTGACAATTGTTTATAAAACAAAGATCCAACTTGTCTGTATGACATGAAATTACATTCAGACTTCATAGCGTGCATTTAGAAAAGTCTGCAGTGGCATCCCGGTCAACGTGAATCATCCAATCAATGCTTTTTGGGTACACATGTTCTACACGTACACAATTAAACAGAATGTAGACCACACATCTTTCCTGGAATACACTGGCAGTCATTGGGGGAAGGGGTGACAGTGACCAAATATAAAACAAAGCTATGCTGTTCCACATTCCTGGAACCACAGAGTCATTAAACCTGCTTATCCAAACATCTTATCTTGTTAAAGTGTGTCATTTAGGATTCTGCCATTACAGGATAAGGTTTAAGTGCAGTTGGGATTGAAATCTTATCTTTTCCAGTGGTAAGATGTCAGATCTTGCCAAAATCTCTTAAGTTTAGAAAATCCTAAATTACTTCTCTAAAAATAGGACACAATTGAGCACATCCTAACTGTGGTAGTTTTCAAACATCCCTTAAAAAGACACCCATGCAGAGATTTCAAGGTAGATGGCTGGAGCAGGTGTAAACGCTGTGTAACAGCCATTAATCAGGAGAAGTCTATGACGCATACATGAGCTTCTACTTACGTTTGTGGCAGTGATGACTGGAGTTTATTTTTGTTGTGGCATTTATGTCTCTGCATTTGTGTATTTTTAGGACATGTGTAAGCTCAAAACTTTAGTTTTACATTGCAGTAACAGAAGAAATCATACAAACACTGAGAAATATTTTATTGATCATGTTTTAAACTAAGAGAAGGTTCAATGGGTGATCCAGAAAAATCATATATCTCCAAATATCTGTTTTGTAAGTTTATTTTATCAGGCTGTCTAATTGAGATCAAGAACCATTTTTCAAAAGAGACCAGAGAACAAGAAACATTCAGAGTCAAACAACCACACAACCGGCATACTAGAACAACACATATACTGTAAAGCCAGACAAGTAACAACCAAGCGACATTTGTAAAATTAATTAAAATAAGTCATATTCTCATAAAAGAGTCATAAAAAACATCAAATTATTAATAAATGTACAGTACCTGAAACTAGTTCTGCCATGATAAAGTAGACACTGGATTGTGCACTACAAACACAGCTGTGTTTATTAACTAAAAGAAATATTTAAGTCAACATTAATATAAAATCATCCATTAAATTAAGTCATTTAACTGAAAAGCAGTGGTGGACTGTCTGTGTATGTGTCTATGTGAACATCAGTGCTCTCTTTCTTTTTCTTTCTCTGTCCTGTCTTTTTTCCTGAGCTACTGGCACTTTGTTGCAGCAAACAGATGTAGTGTTAAGAAGTCAGACTGAAGGGACTGCAGTGTCCCATTCTAAAATGAATGGGACACTGCAGCCAAATGAAATCAGTACATGATAAGGCAACGTCTAAGATATTAAACAGCTTGAATCAGGCTGAAGCTGTGAGGGAATGACAGGTTTAATGATGCAAGCTTCTTTGCACCAGAAAGACTTAACACAATAACAGGTCTGAAGTATTGGCAATGAGCAAGAAACACTCAAGGCTCTGAGTACTGACCTCAACTGGATTTTAGAAAAAGGTCTTTACGTAAAACCTGCAGAGCCAAAGTGAAATATTCAGGCAGCCACAATCTGGCGACCCATTCCGAGAGGGCATGTGGACTCGCTGTGGGAGAGAGAGGCCCGCTTTACATCTGAAGCTGCAGCCAGCAGTAACACCAGCAACAAAAAGGTATCACAAATGTTCCTCCATGCTTCACTTGCCAAAAGCTCTGCATGGACAGAATCCACTACTGAAGACAGTGCATTTAGACAGACAGCAGCAAGGCATTATTCATAAACAAAGGCCTGTTGGTGATTTTCTTAGTATCAATAGATGAAATTCATCTTTCTTACACATAAATATATAGATTTTTCCTATAGATTTCTTTAGAAAACAAATGGGAAAACTACAGCTGAAGTTCTGAACTGCACTGACTTTATGAATTGATACATGCTGCATTGTTGGCCAATTTAAATGTGTCTACAGTGAATCTTTTGTTTCAATATTGTGTGTGTGTGTGTGTGTGTGTGTGTGTGTGTGTGTGTGTGTGTGTGTGTGTGTGTTAGGTTACCATTAACACATCTGTAAAGAAATAAAATATGCAAAGACCTACAGCAAATCCTGTCAGTTCTCGGAAGGATCAATATGCTCAACAATTGCCTAGGAGACGTTCCCATGTGCTCTATATTTACGTTTGGGATGAGTGAACCAAATGAGTAAAAATTCTACTAGTTGGGTCAAAAAAACTAGAGCCAGTATTGGCTAGCCTGTCTAAGCTCATTAAAACATGTTACAGTTCTGGGACATGTTTTAGAATCTGATCTTAATTTCATTAGCCATTTTAACAAGGTCAAAAAACTTTTTTTTTTATCTGAGGAACAATGCCAATTTTTAAACCAGAACAGTGCTGAAATGCTGATACTTATTTTTATTACACGCCACTTAGATTATTGTTAATCTCTTTTGACTGGTCTCCCTAAAAAGTCTTTAAGAAAATGACAGATACTTCAGAACTCTGCAGCCAGGAACTTAACCAATACAAATAAAAGATCACTTTACCAAGAAAATATCCCCTACACCATCACACCACCACCACCAGCCTAAACTGTTGATACAAGACAGGATGGATCTATGCTTTCATGTTGTTTGTGCCAGTTTCTGACCCAACTATCTGAATGTTGCAGCTGAAACTCAGAGTTTCTGAGACTCTGAGACTCATCAGACCAGGCAACGTTTTTCCAGTCTTCTATTGTCCTAATTTTGGTGAGCATGTGCGAATTGTAAGTTTCCTGTTCAACGTGTTGTGCGTTCAAAGATGGTATTCAGCATGCCTTGGTTTTAACGAGTGGTTATTTGAGTTACTGTTGTCATCTCAAACTAGTCTGGCCATTCTCCTCTGACCTCGTCCACACAAATGAAGATGGTTGTGCGCAAAAATCCCAGTAGATCAGCAGTTTCTGAAATACTCTTTCACACTTTCTTTCTCATTCTGATGCTCAGTTTGAACTTCAGCAAGTTGTCTTGACCACGTCTACATGCCTAAATGCATTGAGTTGCTGCCATGTGATTGGCTGACTAGCTATTTGTGTCAACAAGCAATTGAACAGGTGTGCCTAATAAAGTCGCTGGTGAGTGTATAATGCTTCACCGAATTACATGAATAAGATAAGATACAGCCTGAAAGGGGGAGCTGGGGTAGTGGCGGGTTTATGAGCTTCTTGCAAAATAAGCAGCAAGGACAATCAGGCTATAGCAGATCAAATAAGGCACCTTGTATGGAATTTGTATTGGTATTTTTAAAAATAAATTTAAATAAAGTTAAACTTTTTAACTTGGCTTTTAATTTGGGATGACTTTGCTGGTATATTTTTTTTCAAACTGTTAATGTTTTCTTTGTTGGTTTGTTTCTTTTATTACCTTTGCTATCTATTGGTATTAATATTGTGAATATATCTCAACACTTCATTGACTTTCAGCGGATTTTCAAAAATGATATCAGGATCATATTGTGTTTTGACAAAACATATAAAATCTAAATAAGTGACAACAAGAACTACAGTTAAAAGCAAATAGAGATAGGAATTAAAAGTTTTGTCCAATGTAATGCATTATACTGGAGCACAGTGTACAACTTTGTATACTTACTGTACTTTGCATGCATTTTATTAGGTTGTGATCAATATCTGAAAAATATTCTTATCAATATTTTTGCATTGCATTTAAACATATTGACCTTCTCTAGTTGGATCTGAAATGCATCTTGCTGCTGTAGTTTATTTATCTGGATAAGTTAAATCAGTGAATAAGTAAAATGAAAATCAAGTAGAATGGAAAAATGTGATGTGTCTAATGTGGTGCAAGAGGAATATGGTGGTAAATTGCAACATTTATTTTTCATTACTAAAGACAGTTGAAGCAAACTTGAATAAATGTAAGTACAGATCCGCTACTGTAAATTTTAAATATTTTTAAACTATTGTCACACCCCACTGAGAAGCAGATGGCTAGACTAGGCTAGTTTGTGTGTCTGCATATTTATTTGTGTGTGTGTGTGTGTGTGTGTGTGTGTGTGTGTGTGTGTGTGTGTGTGTGTGTGTGTGTGTGTGTGTGTGTGTGTGTGAGAGTGAGTGAGTGTGAGTAAGTGTGTGTCTGCACTTCAGAAGTGTGAGCTCAGCAGGTTACTCCCTGTCTGACGGCCGCCTCCCAAGGGTTTGACAAATAGGATCTGGCCCAGTGGTGCTGCTTATTAGCAACATTTGTATGGGACGTCACCTGTGTGGGAGTGTGTGTTGTGTCTATGCGTGTGTGTATCACTTAACATTTGAATGTGATCTAGGGAGCGCACCTTTGCTAGACTTGCAGTCAGCACTTCTCACATACAGACACACACCTCAGGCTGGGGAGCAGCTAATGTTCCCTTAATACCTGTGACTGCTGCACTCCTCACAGTGATAAGTAACTTCTCTCTAGATCACTGTTTCATGATGACTGGAGAAATGTTGAGTATAGCTTCTGGACAGCACTGAGGAGAAGCAGACACAGTGGAGTTTGAATGTAAATGTGGATGATAGTTTGCCTGGATTAACCTGAACTTGCAGAAAACTGTTGAAGAACTGAATATAAAAGTGGCACACTGCAGATAAGGGTTTATCCAAATAAAAAGGCATTTTCGCCTTACAAAATGCCTCTTAAAAGTTTATATGATTTTACACCTCAGATTCTGGCATATTAGGTATACTGCACAGATACATACATACGGTACATAACTATTTCTATATACTGTATCTATAATATATTATGCATTTTGGATTTTATAATCTTTCAGGAGATGGAGCTTTACATAGATCATATTATGCAAGCTTTGCAAGATGAAAAAAGTGGTTTAGGAAAACTACAAACATGAGGTGTCACATACTGACATTAATAACATTTGCAAAACTGCCATTTATGTTTTATGTTGGTATTGGGAGGACTAAAAACATGAGCGACTGGTTTGTCACAAAGTGCACTGGAGTAAGAGCCTGAAAATAGCGCCCATCACCTATTTGTTTTTTTCTATTAAAAAATGCTGAATCTAATCATAGCAACAAAAATTGAACTCCAATTGTGAGATTCCTAAAGATTCCCACACCTAAATTACATGCAATTTAATAAATATTTAAGATACCTGTAATATGTAATATTTTTGACAGTTTGTAACATGTAATTTCATGTTTGTAACAGTTTTTCTCACAGGCTGTCATTTCTTTCCATCACACCAAGATATCTAAATACGACTAACAGCAAGAACAACCTTGTTGAGCAAGAGAACATTTTCTATTATACATGTACATTTCGAGGTATAACATTAACATGTCCATTTTAAACATGGCTCCCGACAAGAAGTTGGATCAACTGATCAGTATGTTGAGCATTGTTAAGGAGTACATAGATACACACACACACACACACATAAATTTTCAGCTGAGGATTGTGGCTTACTTTGGCTTGCCTTCAACTCAATCAATCATGATTTCAATGAAATGCCAAAGTTGTTGTTACTGTTACCTTGTCTGTGGTCCGCTGCCAGAACACCAGGTGCTTTCTGATCAGGTGCAATCATGCTGTTGCGGTAGGTGACATAAGTCTTGTTTTATGGTGGACGGACAGTAACATTACAGAGTTGTTGTTTTCTTTTAGCTTAAAATGATCCCATACTTCAGACCCTCGCTATTTTCTCTCTCTTCCTTTTAGGGCTGAATTGTTTCAGCCCTAATATTTACTAAGGCAGGGCATGTTAACGCATTGTTATCGTGTTAACGCATTAATTAATTAATGGCGACAATTATTCTATTGCACGTTAACACAGTATTTATTATTATTATTTTGGAAGTCCTTTTCTCACTGGCTCTGAATACACATACAGTCAAACTACGGGTCACAGGAGGGGTGGGATGTTGATCAGCTGGCAAATCTCCCACCTAAACAGTGGAGGGAGGCTTCGGCAGACTACGCTGGATGCAGTGTGTGGGAGAAGTACATAAACAAAAGCAAGACAAGCGAACAAACGCCATAGCGAAGTGGATAGCTACACACTGCATGCTGATTAGTATTGGGGAAGATGTCGATCTTAGGAATGTTCTTAAAATCGCAACGTAGTCGTTTGGCCCCACTGGGTTGCTCTGCAGGTCCTCTATGAATAGTAACCATGGAAACGGCTTCTGTGCACTACACAGTCGTGGCCGTTTTAACTTAAATTAAAATTATAGCTACATGACTTTACCTGATAGGCATTCATCTAGTTTGCAGGATGCTCTGCCATGCAAATTCCCTCCTGTTGATGTCCTATTAAGTAAACAGTAATAGATTCTGGAAACTCACAATGAGCGAGGAGCAGTCTCTCTTCCAATGATTTGTGCTGCGTGTCACGAACGAAAAGTTCAAGACAATTCAACTTCGTCAGCTGGCGGGTGAGTGCGTGAGACGAGCACTTCACCTCACTCTAACAGGGACTCTTGCAACCGAACACAGACTGTTATGCTGCTCCCTTATAAAAGAAAAATATTTCTGATAATACCTGAAAGAAAACCAAGTAAACAATTCATGTATGTTAACCTGTTGCTCAGAAGGTGCCTGTTATGGTGTTATGATTGTGTCGCTGGACTCTAACTATATGTTATTGCACTTTTGTGTACATCGCAGTACATTAAATTTAAATTGCGCAATACATTATATAAATACATTCATTATTATTTTTTTGATGATGGCGCAGTGGATAAGACGCCTGCCTTTGGTGTGAGAGACCCGGGTTCCCATTGTGTCCCTGAGCAAGACACTTAACCCCTCGTTGCTCCAGAGGCATGCGACCTCTGACATGTATAGCAATTGTAAGTCAATTTGGATAAAAGCGTCAGCTAAATTAGTAAATAAATAAATGAATCCATTTTTTAAATATTTGACTCAGTATTTCTAAATTAACAAACAGTTCATATTTGTGATGTTTATTGGACGATGATAACTCAGTCGTGTACATTAGAGGTGACGTATTATCAGCCAAGTAAACCATCTGCGCCTGGAAAACACATATGTCTAATTTGTGGAATAACTAATGATCATAGTAACTGATAATAGCTTGTAGTTAAATGTCATGTTACTTTGCTAAAACACTGGCAAGTGAGAATGTGAAGGTAAAAGTATGTAGCTGGAGCTCATACAGTAATACGCTTTGGAGCAGAGTTTAAGTAAAGAACTGTTACTATTAGAACAAATCTAGAACCTTGTTACAAACAAGGTTCCAGTGTCATTCTCTTGTTACGTACACCTAGCTACAGATGTGGTGTTATAGGTCTGATTACCTTTAGAGCAAACTAAGGAAATGAAATCATCTGCTGAGGCAGAGGGCAGAGAATGAGAGAGGGAGAGAGTAGAATATGGCCACCATTAGGTTAATGAGCTATAAAATGAAATGTATTTCTTAGCCTGCGGCCCACATTCCCCTAAATATCAGCTAACACGGCTAATGAACTTTACACTGCCATCAATTACCTGTAGCCATAATGGCTAAGCAGGGTTTTAATATAGAGTGTGTGGAGCAAGGAAGGAAAAGAGAGAAAGTATGGGCAAATAATTTGCACTATACTTAACACAGTATACATTAAAATTATATAATGGACACTAATTAATGGGTAATTGAAAGAAGTTCTTCAATTAGTATTGACTTTACAAATATTGACTTTGTTAGTGAGACAGCAGGGACAACGGAAAAGGGATGAGCAGTGTAATGGAGGAAGAATATGAAAATGTCAACTGAATTCACCACATTCAGCTTCATATCTGTGCTATTCCAAAAAATGTCAAATTTCAATTTTAACATGATAATCAGTACGCTTCACTGGCAAATAAAAAGCACTTCCGCCTGTGTCTTCTGCCACAATGTTCCTTATGAAAAGATTATAGAAAGTTTACGCTACTTTTGACAGTGTACTGTCAACCAGTCAATCAGTTACAATTCTTCATGTATTTGTGCTGATAAATGGGTTTTAGACTACAACTCTTGAAAAGGATTTCACCACTGTATGATACACCTTTGTTTTAGGTGCGTTATTTGTTTTCCAACCCAGTTGTTTTCAACAACTCTGCCTCTGATTGGCTAATACACCTTGCCTCTGTTCAGTCTGCTTGTTAGGCTGGTTAAAGTTAGGGTTACGGTGAGGTTAGGGTTAGCCAATCAGAGGCAGAGAAAATTGTAGCAAACACCAGCTGGCTCCAGAAAGTGCAATGTTCAATGCAATGCAGTATCGTGCAATTTGCTGTAGTAAGATGCACAAGGCAACTGTTCACATTTGAGAATTACAGCAAGAGGGAATGTTTTTGAAGTTCAGTTTCCTGTAATCCCTGCAATCACAGTTGTGAAGTAATCTGGACCAACTGCGTTAACATTCTGTCAATGCAGGAGAAATGTTATTTTAAATACATGCAAAAGGGTTGATAGTTAAAAGATTCTTAAAACAACCTTCTTTATATTTAAGAACAGCAATCAGCATCTTGTACCTAAAGTTATTGTCAAGTTTCACCCACTAATCTAAGCCAAGAAAGCAGAAATAACATAGACCCTTTACATCTGTTTCCCTGTAGGCTTACTTAGTGTGAACAAAACACAAGGCTCACTGGATTTCCTGATGTGCAGTTAAACATGTATTTTCTCATGCAAAAGCAATCAAGAAACACAGGAAAGGGCTGGAGGTCTGAGCAAAATAAATTGTAATGTATTTGTATTTTCTAACAGACAGTATTTTTTGTTGTTACTCATCTGTAACATTTGCAATTTAATATGAGCATTTTCCTAAAATCTAATGGCAAGTTAGTAAAGCTTATGAAGCATCTAAATTAGGACTCTGCAGGGAAAAAAATAAAACTCATTACATAGAGTGTGCAGAAATTATATCAATTTAGGGTGAGGGTTTCCCCATATAAAATCAATTTTGATAAACCCTGAAAAAAGTAATTTTAACTGGAAAATACATAAAGAATATGATCTTGGTAAAACTTAAAGTTTAAGTTTAAGCTACTGTGTTAAATCCAGTGCATGTGTGGACAGTGCTACTGGATCTTGATTCTTCTATATGCATCAGCCATTTTTTGAGATGAGTTAGATGAGAAAAAGACGTAATCAAATGTGCTGTGTATTTAAAGTTTCTTTGAAACTCCTGGACATGCTTTCTGTTTTGCATCTACAAACACACACACACACACACACACACAAAGAACAAACACTGTAAATAAAGAAGCTGCACAGAAGATCCAGATGGACATAAGACAGATTCTTCAGTTCAATAAATGGTTGTCTCTCAGGCTGTGTTTGTTCTTAGTACATTTTCTGCCGTATGAACAAAATCATGTGCAAAGACAAGAAGTTGGCAACACCCAAAAACAGTTATGGGATCACACAAAAAGTAAATATAGCCACATGCAGAAATAATCGCCTTAGTTTTCGCTTTGTAACTCAACCCCCGCACTCTGTTTTCCACACTCTCTTTCTTACCCATCCATCTCAACTCCCTCCTCTCTTCCTCTTTGACACTAATAAGCAGTGAAAACTGTTGTGCGCTGGAGTCCTATACAGCCAACAGTCAACTCAAATAAAATCATACGGCCACGGCTCTGCTATCTTAACCTCACACGCAGCCTGTCAGTTTCAAACACAGCCACCAAAAAACAGACACAATTGGTTTTGAAACATCCGTGATGCATAATGACACAGGTATGTTATGCGATCAAACTGAACCGCATGCAACGGTCACAGTGTACCGTCTGCTCTGTGAGCTGAGGACATTTGAGCATTAAGTGATACGATGGCCTGCTGTAGGGTGTATTGGTCTCAAAATTCCCTGAGCAAAACAATACTACTGACACTTGACATGCGATAGGAAAATTTAGTAAAACTGAGGAATCGACATTGAGAATGTCGATTGCTAGCTATAGTCAAGCTGAAGGCCATTACAGAGGGAAAAAACATTATTATCAGATGCCCAATCTACTTTTAATTGTCCATCAATATGGCACCTGTTGGATAAATTTAATAATATAGCTCACATAATACTACACTCATCTTAAACTGCCCTGACTCGTGGTGTCTGATGCTCAAGGACACATTGTGTCAGAGTGACTAAGGATTATTTGACACCCAAGTTCAAATTCCATGAAACTACAATATTGTTGATTGGGGAAGTTATTTGATTATGAAATACACTTTATACTGTAGAAGAGTAAAATACAGATGTAGAGAAATCTTCTGTCATGATTATACTATCTACTTAACACAAATGATTTATGTGTAGATATGTCTGCAGATGAACAACCAACTGTATTCTCTCCTAGTAACAATACTACTGCTTTTCTGGCTGCAGTCACTTATTCTAAAGCACAAACTGAACCTTAAGTAAGTGAGTATAAAAAGGCAACACCTTTAGACCCTGCTGACTGGTCAGTCTTATCAGATAACGTGAGAGCACAGAGTTGGTGAGCAGAGCACCTAGTCAGATAAAGTAAGATTTCATCTTCCTAGAAGGAACACTGGGGAGGACACCACCACCTTTAGCTCTACAGACATGCAGTAATTATGAGGAGCTGGCTCATCTATCCTGAAAAAACAACAACTCTATGGTTTTGCTGGAAGCTTTTTTTAATTTGATAAGTAAAGGAGGGAATGATAAGAACAATCTAGAAAAGTGCTGGAAAGAAGTGGAGATTTGCTTAAAAAACAATATATAAAACAGAAATAGCACTAAGTTTGATCCTGTACTCAAACAGGTTGTTGGTAAGGTGGAAAGAGGTGTCATTGAAAACTGGTATTTATTAAATATAATTCAAAATGAACTAATTAACTGCATGAGCTGGAGGAGTACTGGTGCTTATGTGCTTTGCTTTAGTGTCTGCACCACACTTTGAGAGTTCACTGTGACATTGTTGGATTTTCTGTGGATGGAGTTCAAGTTTGAGTTGGTGGCAGTCTCTACCCTAACTGGCTGGTTATTGATTCTTGCATCATAACTGCACAGCTCATATTCTGTTTAATAAAAACAGAAATGTAACACATGTTCCATGGAAAGATGTACTGGATTTGAGGGTTAAGAAGCAATGCAAAAGCTCTCAAGAGCTGACAGCGATCTGAAAAATTGTAATTTATGTATTTGCATTGTTTATTCGTTTAAACCAAAGCTATCGAGGAGCTTTAGCTAATTGTCTTTTCATAAACCATACCTTTATGTCTCAACGGGGAGTTTTCTCAAGGTCTTTCAATGTATATGCATCTGTGTAACACTGCAATTCCCAATAACTGAGCAGCTGACTCTCTGGCCAAATGCAATTGTTAGAGGCAGAGCGATGGGAACAATTGTTTGGACAGTGTGTTGAGATATAATCCCTTCATCTGGACCCTCTCTGCCTCTGTCTTTTCATCTCTCATACACTCACATACACACAAGCAATACACACACACTCTCAATTTGCCCAGCATGGCAGAAGACAGTGCGTAACTCTGTCACCTTACTTTGTTTTATAGCTTTTCTCTCTCACTTCGTGGTCTTCAGTCCTGAGGTAAGATTAAAAATAACACAAAAAATACAAAATGCAGCCTACTGATGGATCAGTGCTTCCACTGACTTAACTAGTCTCACAGGCTAAATTCTTGATTAAGGATGAATTTTCCTTACATTGTACCATTGGGCAATGTAGCCTTTTAAATAATGAGAATGAGTGTCCAGGGCATACTGGCTCCACTGACTGTTAATACTTTAACATACAGTTGGACACACTACGACTAATATCAAAGCCAAGATAGTCAGTCATATACAGCCACAACTGTGAGCCCAAAACTGGCCCTCGGTGGACTATTGCATCAATACAGAGGCTGGAAATTATAAATTGTGTCAACATGATCTTTCATTGGTTTTCCCTCATATTTATGTCTATGTTTGCATTTGGCTAATTAAAAACTCTGGAAGGATTAAGGAAAAAATAGTAGCTTGATATTGTGATTTCATCCAATCACTTAGTTTTAATTAGCAAAGATTCTACTATTTCCATAATTAGCAAAGTACTGAAACCATATTCAATATGCACTTACTTCATGTAAATCTTTAACTTAAGATATGTAATTGACTAACATGAGACTGCTGCTACAAAGAAAACAAAATGATTAAGCTTTACATTCAGAAAAACTGTATCATAACGGGTCCCATATTTTTCAAAAAAGGAGATCCAATTTGAAAGAAAATAACACCAAAATGCTGTCAACCTTGACAGGCTCTAATAGAGAGAAAACACACTGGCAGCACCAATCAACAAGCAATAGCGGTCAAAAAGAGTCGCAATAAATGTAATTTTCACAGTTTAGACTCTCCGTGCCCTGTGATTGACTGGGGACCTGTCCAGGGTGTACCCCACCTTTGGCCCAATATCAGTTGCGATTTTTCCATCCCCCCATGACCCCACATAAGAAGGATAAGCAGGTATTGAAGATGGATGGATAGACAGATTATCCATCTCATCTCAGAAAACACCTTTTTCTGCTGCGATTGACAATGATGGCTTGATTGAACCTGCAACAAAAGAATAGGACCCTACCTGACCTGATTAGACTGAATATAATTTGGACCTAGCCTGACTGACTCCCTTTATTACTGTAACGTAAATGTGGATAAAATGAAAATTTTATCCACAAAAGGATGTTTCAATTACTCTGCAGTAAATTACTGCTCCAAGTTACCAGCTGAGAACAAAGGTGTAATTTGCGGGTTACATTTTTGTGTCACTAACAAAAAAGTCTGGTGATAATTGTTTTGAGTTCACTCCTTTAGTGTAAAAGCTATGTTGTGTGATACCAAACTTCAGGCAAAGACACCTCAAGTGACAGAAAGCCACCGGCATAATTCATTTACGATGTGTTATGAAATATTTTTAATAGAGGTTATATGGATGATTCCATCCAGCTAGGGCTGCATCAAACAATTATCTTAATTTAATCATTTAAGGTTCACAATTATTTTTAATGATTCATTAATTAATTGTTTAGTCTATAAAATGTCATTAAATACTGAAAAATGTCCAACAATTTCCCACAGCCTTAGGAGATAAACTCCTCAACTACTAAACTTAAAGAGATTCAATTTACATTTATTTATAAAATATCTACATTAAAGAAGCTAGATCCAGCAAATGTTTGGCATTTTTTTCATTTAACTCTAACAAATACATTATTTTACATTATTTTAGATATGTGTTCTGAACATATCAAGTTGGAAGTGATTTTGAGCAAACCCACCCTAATATTCACACTCAGTGAACATTTCTTTGCCGCTTTCATCAGTCTCATATTTGTGCTTTCTTGGTAGTTGTTTGCTCTCAGAGTACAACTTAGTTTAACCCCTAACGAATCACTAGCACTCACATATCAGGCCTTTTCAGTGCTTGCATACATGTAGTTTCTGTTAATTAAATGCCTTTACATTTCAAAATAAGTTGATATTTCACAGGGACGTGCTACACATGAAGGCAGTTAGTTGATTGATTGATTTACAGTAACTTACTGTGGAAGTGCAGTTGCAGTTTTCCTGAAACGGTTGCTATGTGATTTACTGTACACTTTTTTCTACATGCTGTGCACTTGGTTCGGGAACTCTTAAAAGTAGATCAAGGCAGAAAAACACCCCATGATGTTCTGTATCCATGTGACATGATGCTATCATACAGCGGCTCCATCCATCTAAAATAGCACACAGCTTCTCTCTACCTGTGTTCATTATGTGGGAAAAACCTGTTTTCTGCTTTAATGAGACTCGCTGCAGCTCTAAACACAATGTGGCATGTGTGAGTATGTGTGTGTGAGAGAGAGAGACAGCAAAGGGTACAAATCCAGAGAGCATATGGAAGCATGTAACAATAGGAGGCAACTAGCACACACACACGTGTTCAGAGGACAGAAGTGTAAATGATGAGGGACATAAGGTAAAACCTCAGGGTCAGTGAGAGCTAGAGATATGCTGTAACAAACCGTCGACAAACACACACATACTTAGTCCCTAAATGAAATGTCATTGTCGGCCTGTGTGTGTTGCTGAATGGCTTGACAGTCAGCCATCCCATCGCTGTGTAGCAGAGGAGGCTGCTGCATTGTCTGCCATACAATAGTGATTAGGATGGCGACACAGACAGAAGGAAAGCGAGTGAATCTTATTGTGTCTTATACAATGGCATTTTAGAAGAATGGAAGAGAGAGAAAAAGATAAAAAGAGGTCTTATTGTCTGTTGTACAATAGTGTTTAGCTGGATGAGCCCAGAGGAGCAACGGAAAAAGGAGAAGAGATTTAACAGAGATTGACTGGATCTATCTGTCGGACTGTCATTTCAAAGCAGGGCATACACACATGCACTTGTGCAAAATGTGAGGACTCCTGATTGTGTGTTTCATCTTCACTCTTAGCAATAGTTGTGTACCAAAATGGTAGAAATAGTCAAGTATCAAACGTTAGGTTTTGTACAAAAACATGTTTCTATTCTTTGGAGCAAGTACAATTTGGAATACATACTAAACAACTGCAATAGTAGTAAAATTTCCACAAGATACCCAACCATACCCACAACATACCTGACCAAACTTAATATATTTAATATATTTGGCAAAACAATCTTACCCTCAGATCCTTTGACAAGAATTTTAAACACATCTCTCTGTGATTGAGATGCTACTGAAAGTTGGAATAACTATGTGAACCTGTAAAAAAAATCTATAAATAAATCCAGCTTTTTTCTAAGCATAAATATCAAATTTGGATGACGCGTCTCTAGATGGCTCATATTAGCTCTGTGAAAGTCTGGTGTCAGGTAAAGTGACATCTTTTTGGCACACTGGCAGTGACAAATCTAAATCAGGATGCATTTACACCAAGCATTTTTTGCAGCAGTCGTTTTTGACTGTGGGGAAATTACCTCTTGAGTTTGATTTGATCAGACAGGACGAAACAATGCCATTTAAAAAGGAGTGGCACTCAAAAAAGACACCTGAAAATGTAAGTCTTGGAACTCTTCCAGGTGTGGTTCATTAACAGTAAAATATAATTGAACCAAACTCTAGGAAATGACACTAAACAAGATGATTTATGGGTGTAAAAGGATGGATGTTGACATTAAGTAGTTCATCAACATAAAAAAGTGAAGTCTGAATTGAAGCTCATATTTAGCTAAAACCTTGTGTGGTTTTAGCCTTGGCAAGCAGCAGAGAAGATAAATCACAAAAAAAAACAGTTCAAATCACATTTATCCAGACTGAATCGGATTTGTTTGTTTTGCAACCAGCACTTTAACCTGACAGTTGACAGTTTAACAAAAATCTGTCCAATGATCAGGCTGTGTGTAAATCCATTAAACCTTTGTTAACAAATTGTGTTTTTCACTATGTTTTTGACTGAATATTCCAGGACAAAAACTTTAAGCATGACACAATCTTATACACTTGTGTAGAAAAGTGCACAAATGATTTCCAATCATATGTTACATCATATATCGTGTCCTGATAAAAATAAATTATAGGTAAGGGATCAAAAAGAGACCTGAAGAATTAACAGTGAAGTGAGATCTGCTATAGTCTGCTATTCCTAATTTAAAATTAATTAACCCACTAACCTAAATAGTCACATGACTATAAAATACAAGATCGTAAAAATTCCGTTTTTTTTTTTAAAAGGGAAACACAACCGAACATGTCTTGAGCTTGCCTCCCCTGTGCTGTCTGATCACCACACCCTCTACTCTATTCTCATCTGTCCCATCTGTTATCTCCATCCAGATGTCCTCTAGCCTCCATTACCCTGATTGTGATTGAGCCAGGTTTGTCTCAGGATTGGCTCTTCAACATGCTCTTCTTATGCTTAAAGCAACATTTCACTGCTGCTAGCAGGTGTGACACTGCTAGTCATCAACCTCCAACAAAAAGTCTTTTTGACTTTGAAATTTCATGAGCATTTCTACTACATTCATGTCAGTAGTGGAATAGCGGTAAAGTTTAGTGGACGGTGGCCGCAAAACTTGCAAAAAACATGAAAGGCCCTATCTAGAGCCAGTGTTTGGTTTGTCCGTTCTGGGCTACTGTAAAAACTTGACTAGGTGGAAGAGGACCCACTCCCCCTGCAGATAAAAATGGCTCATTCTAAGGTAATGAAAACACAATGATTCTGATTTTCAGGTGATTAAACACTACTAATAAACATACATATGAATAATATATACAATTTATTCGAATACACGCTCCTAAATGTTAAATACTAGACCTTTAAAAGTGAACCCTTTTTTCTCACAAATGCAATTTTTCAAGTTGCAACCCTTCAAATGTCATTACAAGACATAAACACTTGACAGAAAGGCAAATCTCAAGCAAGTCAAACGTCATTATCATTATTGTTATGTCTCTCACTGTGGGACTTGCAGGCCATACTAATCTCAGAAAGCTGATACTTGAATGTGAAAGTTCGTAAGCTAATTTACAGCATCTGGGCTCTTGGCTTTAAAGCTGAAATCCACCCTGCTTTTTTCATTTGCACTTTAACCACTGCTGCAGCACATGCCACACATATGCATGCATTGTTTAATTGCCAGTCTCGATACCCTATTTTTCTTTTTTGTTGACTTCAGTTAAAGGTCCAGTGTGTAATACTTCTGAGGATCTATTGACAGAAATGCAATGTAAGATCCATAACTATGTTTTCAGTGGTGTATAAAGACCTTTCATAATGAACCGTTATGTTTTTATTGCCTTAGAATGAGCCATTTCTACATAACTGCAAGTTCACCTTCTAAGGAGGTCGCCATATTTTGTCGCCATGTTTCTACAGTAGCCGACAATGGACAAACACTGCTACAGAGCGCGTTTCATTATCACAGTGTTCTTCTCTTTCTAGTTAATGATTCCAGCAGTATAGACACTCATCACTACATTCAATGCTTACATCAAAGAAGAAGAAGAAGAAGAGGAGATAATAATAATAAACAGTCTCTGAGTAGTCTTCTGGTTAATTAGAAGTAAGAAGAGAATTAGTGACATTTGGACAAATGGTGTAGCACACGTGTTATTTAACACGAGAGCCGACAGACTGTGGATCTTTATACGATAAAGCCAGCCGGAGGTGGGACAGATACAGACAGTTGAGGACAGAAATAAAGGACATTATCGGTGTAGATTTTCCCAGATGGAAGGTTCTGATGTGCGACAGATGTTTTCAAAGCGGTGCTGAAGTTGTCTTTCTGCTGGTCAGGTAATTAAGTTAGTCGAACTTAAGCAATGCAAATGATAGCTTCAGCTTGAAGCTGGTAATAATCACAGAGAGAAATTATGTAAAATATGTAGTTGGATTAATTTCATGTAGCCTAGTTATTCCCCAGCCTGTGGTTTGGCTTTGCCCATTACTTTAGTGAGACAATAAACTGATCAGTAATTGCCAATAAAAAGGTAACATTAGCTTACAGTATGGAAGCTAAATAGCCAGCCAGCTAAACTTTTACTGCCTTGTCACTCTCTCTCCAGCGCTCTGTTTTGGCTTTGTCGGTTATGTTCATGAAACAATCAGCTGATCACTAATTAAAAATAAGCAGTAAAACGGTAGCTTCCAGCATGGAAGCTCAGATCAGCCAGCTAAACTTTTACTGCCCAGGTAGAAAAAAATATGTTGTTGGATTGTAATTTAATGTAGTTATTCTCCAGCGCTCTGTTATGGCTTTGCTAGTGGACAGAAATGTGCCCTCACCTTCGTAAGACAAACAGTTGATGAATATCATTGGTAATAAAACCATAACAGCATGGAAGTTCACATCAGCAGCTAAAGTTCACACTTCACAAAAGATAAACTGTAGAGAACGCGTCTTTACTTTTCCTAATGCACCACTGTCATAGCCATGCCCCAACTTCCAGATAGCCAAATGAGTCGCAGTTCTCCTTGCGTCATTTGGTTCGTCAGAGCACGGCTGGCAGGACACTTTCTTAAATATGTTGTTAGTTTGATTATGAAGAGCTGTCTCTGATTAGTGATGTTGTTAGCAAGCTAGCTTGCTTATCGCTGCACTGATTTGGAGGAAAGTTATCCCATTTTTAAGTGAGGAACAACGACGAGGTCTGACACATAGACTTCCCAACTATATACAGCAATAAAACGGGACCCTTCCTGACCCGATTAGATATAATATAAAAGTTGAATCTAATTTTTACCTGGCGAGACTTGAAGCAGGTCAGCTTTTGTTTCCAAGAACAGCGAGAACCCACGTAGATCTCTCACCAGAGGGCCATTTCAGCGAACAAATGCAGCTCTCTACACAGTAGAGATGCCACTTTTCATTTTCACCTCAGCTCCCATATCGCCTGCCCCCAAAGTCTTTAAAAGAAAATTCAATCACAGTCGAGGAAATAAGGGTCAGAGGAGAAGATAAAAGATGTTTACCAGAAAGAAAAAAGGATCCTGTAAATCAGCACAGTGTGAGATGTTGGTGATAGCTATCATGTGACAGTTTTCATATCTCCTATGTGGTAAACTGGCAGAAGGTCAGGGATATTGAACAGACAGGTTGCCAGAAGTTTGGCTTAGTGGATTCCCAGAGTTCTCAGTTTGGCTCTTGTCAACAAGCCTATTTATAGAATTGCCAAGCTCCTCTAATACAAATCTCTGTCCATCTGTGAAAATCAAACCCGCTTGACCTTTTTCCAATTCTTGTCATACTCAACAGTGAAACATGGGCATAATTTGCAGTTAAGGGAGGAGTGGGTTGACAAATAAGAATGGATCCCAATCTGTTTTATATTGATTTTACTCAACTTACTGCTCACCTTTCTTGGCCGCTTTGTCAGTTATTTTTTCGCTTTTTTCTATTTTCCAGATTCATCCATCCCACACAGTGCATATGCCTTCCCGGCAATATATATATATAATTGATGCTATTTCACCAAAGTAATAACTGCTGTAAGGCTTCATTAGGATGCATTCAGGACTGATTATGTCAATGGATAAACAAGAAACCACAACAAATAATAATAAAATAAAATGTGGCTTATCAGACCAAACAATCAGTTAGCTCAAAGTGCAAAGAACATGCAAGAGTTATTTAGGTTAGTATTTCTACCACTGCACCTGAGCACGGCTTTAGTCAGAATACCATGTTTAACATTTGCTAATGAGCTCTACACAAAAAGTGCAGCAAAGGCTGTTGGAAATGTCTTTGGTTTTGCATGTCTTATACCAAAGTATTGGACAAATGAAAAGTCAGGATACAATTCATCCTGATTAGAAAATGAATGTCTGTGCTAAGTTTAATGCCAAATCACAAAGATCAAGCTCATGGTGAAGGAGAAGCTGTTGTCTTTGTCTGGGAAAATGTAGCTTTTGGAACTTGAAAAAAAAAAAAGTCAGGGATCACCAAAGTCATTGGGGATTCAGTGAGTCTGGACCAAATTGGTGGACTGACTGAACATGATGCCAGCATAGCTAAAAAGGCAGCTTTACTAAATTACCCCAAACACAAGCATGTTGGGGTGGCGGTGCAGTGGTTAGCACTGTCGCCTCACAGCAAGAGGGTTGTGGGTTCAAACCCAGCCTTTCTGTGTGGAGTTTGCATGTTCTCCCCATGTCTGCGTGGGTTCTCTCCGGTTGCTCTGGCTTCCTCCCACCATCCAAAGGGTTAGGCTAGGTTAATAGGTGACTCTAATAGGTCTCCTTAGGTGTGAATGTGAGTGTGAGTGGTTGTCTGTCTATGTGGACAGACGTAGACAGACGTCTGCGATGGACTGGCGACCTGTCCAGGGTGTACCCCGCCTTTCGCCCAGTACATGCTTATCCTGTACACAGGATAAACATGGACAAGCATGTTGGGGGAATTTTTGTTGTCTACAAAATTACATCAACACAGCTTTATTCTGAATATCTGTTCTACTATCGTTTTTTATAAATGTGAAACACAAATTTTATCTTCATCATAGCTGCAGCAGCCTCATTTTACAACACTAATTCCAAGTTCTCACTGTTAATGTATGATGGACAGAACTTTATTGGTTAAAATGATACACACATCACCTTCAACCTGCACTTTCGGAGTATCTGTTATATTAAGTCATAATAGTCACACTAATAAGAGTGAGAGATCACCACTGCTATTATTTCCAAATGATTTGCTGTAATGAGGACTCAACCCTCTCTGTGTATATCAACGATTAATGTGTTTGTCAATGTGTGTACATGTATATCTGAATTGTTGCCTGTGGTCTGTGTGCCTGTGTATGTGTGTGTGTGTGCCTGGCCCTTATCTAAAGGTTAATGAGTGGGGAGTCACCGCATTGTAACACTGAGGCTCCTATACAGCCTGGAGTTAATTGGGACACTCTTTAAACTTTATGGTTAATGATGTCAGACACTAGCCTTGACATGACGTGTGTGTTGTGTGTGTGTGTGTGTGTGTGTGTGTGTGTGTGTGTGTGTGTGTGTGTGTGTGTGTGTGTGTGTGTGTGTGTGTGTGTGTTTGGCTAGAAAAAATGAATTAAATCCAAAACTGTGACTGATAGTAAGGAATATAAATTGAGACAAGCCACTTCATGTACAGGAGACTGATGAAAAACATGTGAACACAATAAAGCAATAGTCATGCAATTCGTTCATACATTATTGAAACTTCTAATACTGACATTTTCTTAAAGAAGTCATATTATGCTTTTTGGCTTTATCTCTCTCCTTTATTGAGTTATATATCTTTTTTGTGTAATAGGTTTGCAAAGTGAAAAAGCCCAAAGTCCAGCCCAAAGAGAATTCCTATCTCGGACAGAAAACTCTGCTCTGAACAGTTTGAAAACTCGTTTGTAGTCCAACCTTTTCTTCTGCTTTGCTGTGACATCAGAGCGAAACACATGTCATGATGTCACGATAACACACAGTGACAAGACGTCCATCCGCTGCCTTTCCTCTCCCTTCCAAACACTAGCTACCCTCCAATGTCAATGGACATAAAATTGTTACTGTGATGTGGAGACAGAGCTCATTTAAAATGTTATGGATGAAAGATACTTTTGTTACAGATTAATAACTCACCACTCTGAAACTCTTGTTCCAGTCCATGTTGCTAAGCTGTTAATGGGACATACAGCTGAAGTGAAGATGTGTTTACCGGCTTCTCAAGACCCGCCCTACTCTGCTTCTGATTGGCTTGTAGTAGTCCTTACCTAGCAACTGCGTATGTGCAACTCCTAACAAAGCTCTTGTAGATGTAAGATGCATCACTCTGTAGCTAAAACGAAGCATTCAACACACAGGCTGAAAAGAGGAGCTGCAGCAATGTGCAGTATGACAAAAATATAGTGTTTTTTGAAAATGAAACTAAACCTAAATAGGATTTTGAACCTGGAAATTTGGATAATGTGACATCTTTAAGACTGTGGAGAAGTATTAATTCAAATTTACAATATTTTATGTGTTTCTTTATTTGTCAGCTTCTTCTGGGCTACAGAGGGTTATATTTTCCAACATCTTCTGGAGTCTCAATCTAATACATTCCTGACAGATAAGTTGCTTCTCACTAAATCTCATTAAAAGCCACCTGTAACTGCAGAGAAAATCAGACATTCAATCGCATCTCAGCAACTGCTCAACTGCATGACTTAAAGCATCGCTGTTTGCCGATGCAAATAAATAACCTAGTGTTTTTGCTAGGCAGACTTGACCAAAGATAAGCATAAAAACAGCACAACTATGGAAAACACGATAACAATATGAAGGAAAAAGCAAGTTTCAATTTTGAAAGAAAGTACTCAATAACAGATTCAGGAACCAAACTTTTTTTAAAATATAGCCCATATTGTAAGAATGCAAATTCTGGATACGGTGAATTTTATTGCTTTAATGATGAGGAAATTGGCTTGTTGCAAAAGAAAAATTGAACGGAGAAACTATGGGAAATTAAATATAGCCCAATCAATACAGCACTAGGAGCTGTCATGAGTGAATGAATTGATGAGGGTATGACAGACAGCTTTACAGTCAGTGATACACCTCATTGCATTTGTACTGTATTTGTGTGTGTGTGTGTGTGCAGGAGAGTTGAATTGTCAGCAGTGCAGTGTGATTTACACAAGGCCTTTACGGTAAAGTACCATGAAGAACATTAGACAAATGACACTGAGAACAGGAAAGACTGATTATAGGCAGATAGGCAAAGGATAGGAGGGTCTGCGAGGAGGTTACAGACACACAAACTTAAAAACACACTCAGGAATAAACATCAGGGCCAAAATGAGCTGTAACCGAAACTCATCCTAATGGGTCAGTCTAGCTGGAAAGCATACCCTATTAAATATGCATAATATTCAGCAAAGTCATGTAGAGTAGCCACTCTGAGTCACTGAGGGAAAGAACTAGGATCATAGATAGAGCCTGCACACACGCACTTAAAAAAGGCATGGGGTAAATCCAACACATTACTTCAGCCATGATAAGGATGAAACTTTAATGATCCCAGTGGGTAAACTGGGTCATTGAAGTTCAGGGAAACAGTAAGATTATACAACAAAAGCTTGATAGCATTTATTTAAGAATAGAACAAATAGGGGAGAACATTTAATCTGTATTACAGATTGTTCAGTAGAGTGCAAAGTGAAAAGAAATATCTAAATTATACAGTATTGATAGGCTGAAAAACAGCAGATAGAAGAGATAAATCTATGCAAAACTGTGTGCAGATTTGGCAAAGACATTTATCATTTATATTAGAAAAGAGAAACTGAGACAATACAGGAAAATAATAAATACGCTAAATGCTGTGTAATATTTAAACCATTACTAGTCATTAATGAATGACTAGGAAGCCAAAAAAATCCACTAGTAAAAGTGAAAATGTTACTAGTATCTTTTGGAATAGTTATTAGTGACTAATGAATAGGTACTAGTATCTAGATTAGATTATATTAGATGAACTTTGTCTCCAAGGAGAAATCTTCCTTGGGCCCATAGTGCACATTGCAGCTTTGCAGAAAAGACAATAGGCAGATAATAGGCACTGACGTACCAATACAGCAGTAAAAACAAGAGAAGAGAAGAAATAACAATAGTTCATACATGTGTAATCAATATGTTAAAAATAAGTAAAGTAATATAAAAATGCACCTTTCTGTAATAAAGCCATTAAATAAAACTTTGAATAATCTAAATAATAGATACTAGCAAAGTGGAAATAGTTACTAACTAAGCTAGTAACTAATGAATAGATGATATCTGAACTGTAGAGCCCCATAGATTTCAATGGCAAAAATGTGCAATTAGTTACTAGTGATGTAACTAATTGTAACAAGTGAAACCCAGAATAGTTACAAGTAGCTACTAGAAAAGTCAGTAGTAATTAACTACTAGTAACTAATCAATTGTTACTACTGAAACAGGAATGGTTCCTAATAACTAATGGAATAGTTACTAGTAATTAATAAACAAGTACTAGTAGCTTTTAAATAGCAACTTCATAAGTTTTAAGGAACAAATGTTAAATAATTACCGTCTGTTCACTAAATCCTGGAAACTCCCTTAGCTCTGCTTTCCCAGTATCTAATCTGAAAATGTTTTTTGTTGTGTCCTTGGGTTTCATGAAAGGCACTCTATAAATTTAAGTTATTGTTATTACTATTATTAATTAAAGTTAATAATAATAGTAATAATCGCTAGTTCAAGCATTGCATTCCAAGTTATGGAAGTATGATGACAAACAACCACAGATTCTGCTTCTACTTCTAAGTCCTCATGCAGTATAAGCCACATTTCTAAATTTAAGATGAAGGAAAACATGCACACTCCAGTGACCAATCTTTACTAATTTAGACTGACAGTACACAAACTTCAAGCAAGGTTTAAAAATAAACTTTCAAAATGCATACAGCTCTTTGGTTGGAAGTTATTAGTAGTAAATTAGCACTCCAAGGTCCTCATGATGAACATGGAGTTATAACAAGTCTGCAGATGTTTGTGTGTGTGCTCAGCTGTTTAACTTGTTTTGTCAACGCACAGCGACCCAAAACTGTCACAACTTTTTCTGCTGTGTCTCTTACTTTAGTATTAAATCACACAAAGTTACAGTAGTTGGTTGGTATGTGAGACAGTAGACTTCTCATCTTGTTTCACACTCACAACTCTCATCTTGGTTCCTCTTTAAATTAGCAGGGTGCCAGGGTAGCTGTCTGTTTGTGCTCTTGTCCTTGGTCCTATACAACCATGGTAAGGTGACCACAGACCACTGAAGAGATGACATCTTGGCTGCTCTAAAACAAGCTTGTTTTGGATTCGAGTTTAGGTTTTTGACCCAAAAACAAAATTATCACAAAGTCCACTTTCTTGGTTCTCCTGTAATAGAGGAGTAAAGTAACCAGAAAATATAACTTACTAATCAATTGCTGCAGCTCTAGTTTCCTCACTTATCATGGAGATGACTTACTTTTTATCAAGTGACCTACAAAGGGAACTCTGGTCACATAATAGCAGGTTAAATGCATCTAAAGAGGTATGATATAACTTTATTAATCCTGAGGGAAATTCCCATGCCAGAGATTTGTCACAATTACAGAACAAAAATGAATGAATGACTAAAGTGTATAAAGAGTAAATGCTAACACCGGTGTATACTTGAATAACAGTAGATTTCTTTCAAATAAATCAAATTCAACTGGAAACATATAGTGGTGACTCTGCTTTACCCACATCATGTTCATGACCGCCATATACCTATGTCTACTTCAATTAGAAAATACAGAGTTTCAGAAGGTGACTCAAGGATCTGTTGCAGAGCAACAGCATATCTGAATAATAATAAATAGAGATGCACCGATCGATCAGCCGCTGATCAGAATCAGCCGGTTTTCAGCTTGATCGATGACTGGTGTCGATTAGTCTCACATATCTGATCAGATTTACATGCATGCTGCACCGCACGATTGTTCACGTGATGCGCACCACAGCACAGACACGGAATACTGTCACTGCCACACACTGGATGTCACCACCCCTGGTCATTAAACCAAGAAAAGTGTGGCACTTTTTCTTGATATGATGCTCAGATAACACTAAAAGGACATTCTTACAGCATGATAATGATTATGATCAGAGCAGGACATACTAACATAGGCTGGTTTGTATTGTAAGGGAAGCCTGTCTTTGCTTCCAGTGGGTTTAGGCAGTGATTTCCTTGAAATGTGTTACTTCACTTCAGGTAAAGTGTTTCCCAAAAAATCTTCTGTTGCAGAACAAAATACATCCAGACACAGCAGGTGCAGTAGTAAATGCAGTTGTTATGCAGGTGCTACTCCCAATACAGCGGACACTAAGGTAGAAGGAAATGGACAGACAGCATTAATTCTTTAGGAAATCCCTGAGGGGCTGTGGAGAACAGCCAGAGGCCAGCTTCACACACAGAATTCAAACAGCCAACCTGAACGTACAATCGGATCCAGTCGCACTGGGATTCACACATCTGCGGACATTTTGTTGTTCTTAAAGGCATCGTTAACTCTCTTGGCCTGCAGCAAAAGAGAGGCTAAGACCAAAACCTTGATCTATGGCAAAATTGCCCAAGGGCAAGACTACTGCACACACATCAACACAAGCCTCTGCTTCGGTGTGCAACCATAATAAAGCTGTCCTCTGGTCTGTGAGCTTTTCACTTTCCACTGCCCTAAGTTAGCTCAGCCTTCACCCCTCTCCCCTGGACACGCATGCACTCAAATAAATACACAAATTGAACGCACACTTGACAGACACATGCATGCACCCCCAACAGGCACATAATGCTTGGCTGGCCATGCATTTCCTCTAAAGCCCCGTTACACTCTGTCAGTCAGTCAACACGAGATGGAACAGAGAGTTAGGAGACTGATTGACTGTCTGGTCAGATGGCTGAAAGCCTCATATAGCAAAGTGCTCCAGACTGGTATCCAGTGACTTGTGTGACTTCATAATAATAAATAAATAATGCAATAAATATTATAAAGAAATATTTTAAATATAAGTCATATTCTGCAGAAAATATTATTTCTTCTGTAAACATAAAGAGGGAGTCAAGCAAGGAACAGGAAGAACCCAGGCTCCCAGACAAGGGTTAGGGTTACAAAACTACATGGTGTTCAGACAAAAAAGGAAGCTTGAAAAAGTTTAGAACAATTCATCAATGAATCATTTCAGCTCTAATTGCAATTTTGCTACGTGATCTAGGGCTACAGTTGACAATTTTGTATTTAATTAATTTGTAAATGACTTCCATCTATACATCAGTTATTTAGTTAATATTTTTCCAGAGCCCAATGTGACATGTTCAACTTGTTTGTTTTGTCCAAACAACAACACAAACCCCCCCAGGTACTAACTTTACAATGACATAAAAGCAAGTTCTTGAAATTATGCACATTTTCACCTCAAAACCAGTAAAATGTAACTTAAATGTTTATTAGGTAATCGAAAATGTTGTGATTGTTCTGTCAATCTACTTGTTTCAAGATCTGGTTGAATTTTATTGTTGTTTCAGAAGAGGGAAAATTCAACTCCCATCGTGATAACATGAATGCAACTTCAAGATCCTGCCTGGCTTCACGGTCAGCTGACTGGCACCTCCATGTGGTTTTTACAGGCTGATTTCACTTTCTTGTGTGCAGGCATTCTCCCCCCAGCTGGCTAGCATGTCATGAGTCCTTGGCGACCCCATAAATGTCAGGTCATTTCAACGTCACTTCTCCAACATCTACTCTGGTGCAAGAGGACGTTTTCTCTGGTGAACCTGTCAGCTTTATAAGGCTGTTAAAATGATCAAAGTCCCTTTTAGAAACCCTGGGAGAGAGCAGGAGAGGGGAAGAAAAAGAGAGGAGAGGAGAGAGTGCACACAAACATGCAGACAGGAGGCGATGGGGTATAAACACAAAGGCAGACAGAGTTGAAGAGCTACAGAATGCAGTAAGAAGACGTATTAGTCCTTTGAGAATGATAGGACATGGTTATCAAGCCAGGCTCTACGCTGTTGCCTTTGGTACTAATTACACTTTGTAGTAAATCTCCAGCCTGACACTCTTGAGTGATAATGAGCAGCACTGAAGCAAACATGATGTAATCTACAAGCCAAAGCCGGTAATGCCAAACAGGAGTAGAAGCTTGTGAAGGAGCAACTCATTGAATGAGTGAGCAATAGTTCACTATACTATCGTAGTAGTCCACTAAATGATAGCAAGAAAGAAAGAAAGATGCTCTTTTAGTCAACAATAAAGAACAATATATAGCTCATATAATTGGAAGCAGTATGCTGTAATCATCATATTTTTTGGGCAGCAGATAAAAGCAGTCAGAGGAGTGTTATTATGGAACTGAAATGCAGGGTTCGAATACAAGGGAGCTACGGGGAGCTTGGCTCTCCTGAAATAGACATGCTCCACAGAAAGCCTCATTTGAGGAATTTAGGGGGTTCTAAAGTATCAAAACTTTTTGCGCCACTGTTTTTTTCAGTATGAATTTATATTTTCTTTGTTTATAGGTTCCTTATAATAAATAATAGGCTAAGAATAAAGCATTTATCAAAATGCATGTCTAACACAATACTGTGTATTCCTACTGTGGCCATATACATACTCTACTACATTTTTTTAAGACTAAGGCAGGCCAATAAAACAATAATGATTATTAATGCTACATACTTTTCCCTAAATATGACAACTGTAAAATAAATGTTTGATTTAATTCAGTTGAATTACAAAGGAATTAGTAATTATATTTTCTATTAACATTAACTATTAAGATATATATTGTTGAAGAAAAGGAACTGAAAAAAGATTTTACTCATGCATAATTTGTCTTAGATTTTATCATAATTGTTTTGAAAGTTCTATCTCAGATTTGTGAAATGATCCACTGTTTGGCATCAAATGTTTGTCATGTTGGCGATAAAACCACAACTAGGCGAACCATCTGGTCTCTTTAACTTTCACTTAAAAGCAAATCAGCCTTTAAACTTGAACAAAATAATTATTTGACATTTATCATGATAACTATCAATATAAAATTACATGATTTTTTTATTGCGATACTTTTAAGAATAACATTTGAGGCTGTTGGCATGATCATAATTGTCATACAGTGCAATCTAGGTCTGGTCTGTTTAACAAAGTAACACAAAGCATTGCCTGTCCACTGCATTGGCATTTTAATTGTTTTTCGGAAGAGAGCAATCAAAAAAAACCACTAACTGTAAATCATTTTCAGGTTCTTTGTTGTCCTGTAGGCTAAATATTTTGAATTTAAATGTAGGACTATTGAGTATATTTTACAGGTAGGCAGGTGCATCATGTATTCGGGAGTATGTATACAGTACCCTAACTAAATTTCATAAATTGACATTTTTCTGAATTTAAAGAGGTTGAGACCTTTGTTCTGCTGTAGGGTTGAACAATTGAACAATGAAAAAATATCAACTTGAAATTATTTTGACTGATATTGCAATTGCAATATGATTTGCGATATAAAAGGGAAAGATAATTTTTACATTACTGTTCTCATTTTTATTGAAAAACAATTATGGGTTGATTTCTGAGGGGATCTGTAGTCTCTAGAATATGATGTGTAGGCCAGGACACCTCTGCAGCACAACAATATTTTATTTATAATGGTATTTTGACAAACATTTTGCCAACAAATATTGTGCCTCCTGCGATGTGATAATTGCAGTAGGCCATGTTGACAGTCAGAAAGAGATAAAGGGGATTGATCATCACAATGCACTAAAAGAAATAAAACAAGTCACAGAATGAAGAGAGTACGAGAGATTGAGAGGACAAATGTTTTAATTATTTGTTCCTTCTGATGTTATCTACTTTATGATTAATTCACATAGTTCAGACAGGTTAGTAAATAAATTACAAACTCCCCACTGACTGACTCAGAGATACCATCCGCTATCTCGTAACACATTTCCCGATTTCTATTTTTCATGGAGGACTTGTTGTTTGCTCTTTGATCTACTTGTGCAAAAATCTGAGTATCACTGGTGTGAAAAGCACTGATTTGACAGAAGTGGAAAACAGCTACACCATGGCCTATATGACATACAAGTGCATGCACATACAGCATAGTACTCAAAAAAGTAGTAGTGTACATACATTTGTTTACTTATATTTATCTAGTAGATGGACTTTTCTCAGCAATACTGAGAAAAATATATAGAGAGGTGGGATTAATGTAGGCCCCTCTATGTGCATTGTGAAATTACCAAACACAATCAGAGACTAACACATGGATTCTGGGTTTACTAAGTTCCCGGGGTCCCCTATCTGTTTGTGCAGCAGACACGTGCCATTTTCCCCCATAACCACACACAAAGTTCACCATAGCAGAATTCTGTATGTGATAACAGTAAATTGAAAAATGTAAAACTTTCTTAAAAGGTTGAACCGTGTATTGTTTGCATCATTGTTTACCAGTAGTACTCTGCCTTTGCCCTGCCTTTGCTAGTGCATTGCTGCTTGGTGCATAACTGCCACCTGTTGATCTGGGGAATACCATGACTGGACTACTAATCTTGTCATGTTTGTGCTTGTGGGCAACACAAGACAAACAAAACAGAGATCATTAAAAACTGCTCCATGGGCTTCTAGAGGTCAAAAACTCTACAGAATTCCTTTAAGTTAATAAAAGTGTATAGCTGTGAGAAGACAGTCTTGACTTGACAAAATATATTGCAGTGCAAGCCCGATGGCCAGTAAAAATTTATGTCAGGCAAGTTGATTGGCCAGTGCCTGGCCATTCGGGTCACAAGTCAGCTGCCTTGCTGTCCACATCCTACACTGTCAACAAAGGCAACCCTGTCTGCAACACTGTCCGCCGGCTGCTCTGCCTCAATTCTCATGATTTACGGAGTTTGCTGATGAACAGATAGTGTTACTTTTTGCTAGAGTAACCACTTACCACATTTAACTACCTGCATTTTTTTATTTAGCTCAGTTAGTTTTGCAACACTGATCATAGCTTACTCTCCCTGTAATGGGAGCTGAGAGCACCCGGGGTGTGTTATTGTTTAGACCTTTACTAAAGCACTGGAGCTTTTCTTTGTGTTTTTAAATATGCAGAAGCAAATAGCATATTCATGGGGAAATCAAATCAGAAAATGTATATTAAAATCTTATAAGATGTTATAAGAATAAAATCAATCACTTCTTTGTTGTTTGAATAAATCATTACAATGTATGTGTAAAGTAACAGTGTTGTTTTTTCTTGTTTTCCCTGGGCCAGTAAAAATATACAAGGGACCACTAAAACTCTGATCTAGTGGCCTGGAGGGCCAGTGGGGTAAAATTGTTCAGTTGGACACTGTGTAGCTGAGCCATCAGTACATGGAAAGCAGCAATGAGCACAGCAGCAGTAAACACTACAACGGTAGCACAGCGGTTCAGGCATAATAATAGCTGTCACATAAACACATTGTTGTTGAAGTTGAAATATTTCTGTACCGCTCATTTTAATATGAGCAGTACATGTGAATAAAACATGACTACCTTTCCTGTCAGTGACAAAAACCATGTGAAGTTTCCCAGGAAGTCAATATTACAAGGATTTTTTTAGGAATGGACTGTGCAGCAAAAAGAAACAAAACTACAGTGAAGTTATGTGAATAGCAAATAAAAATGTACAGAGAAGTGTTAAATGACACCAGAAGATGAAACCAACAGAAAAGAAGAAAAGCCAAGCTTGTGGTGATGCAAATATTGACAAACATGCCCCTGAGACCGCAGCCGAAGGTGAGCGGCTGTTAAAATCACGCATGGACTGGGCATGTGCAATTGTTTACGCTACCGATTCTACTTGATACTGGGCTGTTTTGGACGATACATACTATACAGCATGAGTATACCTTTTCAGTCATTATACTACACATCACAGTCCTGGATGGTTATCACACAAACATTTTAGCCACTTAGCATTTATGAACTTAATTACAAAAACAATGTTGAAAAGACCAGCTCACCGGGTGGAAGGTAATCTTCCCAACAACTTATCGGGAAGAAAAGAAACAATGTCAGGAAAAGTTACCCAAAACATAATTTACATACAGAAGATCAATCCCATTTAAGTCGTTACACTCCATGTAAAATCAAAGATGACACGAAATATCTTCCTAGCCCAAAGCAGTGAGTTCAGTACTGCTCCTGGACTCATGAAGTTATATAACACGTCGTTAGCATTATGATAACTCAAAATATGTAAAATATAATATCATTAAAATATAATAATGCCGCATCAATTTGAAAAGGTAGGGCTAATTTTAAACACTTCATACTGCTGGTTAGCTTTTAAATTTCCTCCCTGAGATCAATAATCTTATCTATATATATATATATTATATATATTTACTTATCATAAATTACATCATAACTTAGTGGTTACTTATCTGAATCTGCAGTTATCAAATTGATGTATTGGAGTGAAAGGTATAATATTTGCCTCTGGATTAAAGTGCAGTAGAAGTATAAAGTAGCAGAAAATGGAAATAATCAAGTAAAGTATCTCAAATTTGTACTTGAAGAAGTACGATTCTTGAACAAATGTACCTAGTTACTTTCTACTGCATTTAAATACAGTCCACACAGCACACAGTTTGGTCCTAGATTCAGAAAAATCAATCCAATCAAAGTTTATTTATTGGCGCTAGTGTTTTTCAAAAAAACAAAAAGGACAAAAAGACCACAGTTCCCCTGCCATATTTTTCCTTCCCTGGCATCTTTTATGCATGCATAAAAGATGCCATTGCAATTTTAAATAATTGCATAGACTGTTTCCATTAGCTTAATTGGCAAGCTAAAACAAAAAAGGCTGTATATTAGCACTAAAATACCTAACAAATTGCTTAGGAGGCAAAGAGTCTGTGCTAATTAATAAAGTGCTAAATGCTAAATTTATGCTATCCAAGATGATGGCAAATCAAATAATTGCAACTGGACTACACAACTGCAGCCCATGACATCATGACTATCACAAAAGCCAGGACATCAAGCTCACATCATTTGTCTAATTTTGAGAAAACATCTCTGTTGTCACTCTGATTCACTCCTTTATATCTTTTACAAGTCAAGTCACACTTGCTTGCTTTCTTGGAATTGATGATCATCTAATGTAAGGACCAGAAGTCTGACATCTTATTTGTTTACAAGAAAAACACTGGTGTTAGTAATGTATTACATTAGTATTAGTATTTTGTGTTAAAATGCTACATGCAGAATGCCAGAGATGAAGTTATATGAAGCAGTTATGGTGCTTTCAGACCAAAAGCGAAGCGAGCGTTGAGCGGGGCGGTGAGTTTACATACAAAGTCAATGCAAAGACGCGTGGAGCCACGATTTCCTGTCGGCCAGTTTGCTCGCGGGAGGAGCTCGGAGTATACCACTTATAATAAATAAGCTTTTTTACTTCAGTTTTTGGGATTACAACGTTGATTTAGCTTCACTCGAGCTTCTCAGCAGCTAGTTTCCGTGGACATCCGGTTCCAGTGATGTTGTTAGCGTCGTTAGCTCTGTTGGACTACTACTTCATATTTACATATAAACCGGACAAAACTGGACATTACTTGGAGAAAAGAAAACGAGGAGGTTGAACTACCTAGTGAGTTCAGAACACATGTCTGTAACTTTATTCCAGCTATTGTTGTACTTTACTGTGACCAAGTTAGCATAGAATAGCCCTGATCGATCCAAACTCCATTCAGAAAACAAACATTTTAGAAGTTGTTGTCCTGCTGTCTTGCTGACAGAGCTGACAAAGCATGAATTCATATGTTTAACAAATCTGCATCATGTTGTAGTTATTTCGGCACCAGTTTGATCTGTTTATTGCTTTTTAAACACAGCAAAATGTTTACTTTGAGTTAATACAGCTGTTTAATACTGAGTTGTGTTTATTCACATTATCACGTTGTGTGTGAACACTTGCAGTGAATGTACTCATGCGAGGAAAGCATCGCGAGGAGAAAATTTGTGTTTGGTCTGAATGCCGCCTTAAACAAAAGTGATCCCCTCTGGGTCTCAGCAGGACTCTCTGTGTTCTCCTTCTCATTTATATCCCTCCATTATAATTCCCTCAGCTGTTGAGGCCAATAAATGCTAAAGGAATAGGCAGAGGAGTGAAAATGTTCACTCTCAATGATGAAATACACTAAGCCAACACTGGATTGCAGCTTAAAGTTTTTGGTTGGAGGTGCGAGGAGGATGAGAGAGAGAGAGAGAGAGAGAGAGAGAGAGAGTGAGTGGCTGGTAGTTTCACTCTAACTGCATTCACACACACACACACACACCACACCACATTTACAGATAGACAATCAACCATGAACAGTAAACATCAGCAAAGAGCAAGCATCAGCCTAATATGCATTCAAAAAGCTGCCACAAAACTCCTCTTGTAGAAATATGAATTATGAATTAATATGAATTATGTCCCTGCAGTACTGCAGCGTCTGCTCATTAATCAGTGGAGACGGAGAAAGGTACCCGATTCCCACCATGTTAATTCGAAGAACAGGTAGGCGCACACAAATGTGCAAACACAAACAAACAGGCAAATTAGATTTTGAATCAATTAAGGACTTTCAATCAATGTGGTCAGTTACCTGCATCCACTGTTATTATGGAAGGTTTTTTTTCTTTTGTGAGCAAAGAAGATGTTCATAAGAAAAGGATCAAAAGGATTTTTGAGTTTTGAAAACTTAATTAGTTTTATGTAATTTTAGGCTTTTTCATGACATTAGACATTTCATATGGGATTCTTCATCCCTCACTGTGGACTATAGGCAAGGTTGGATTACCTAATGGTCAAGGTGGGCAACTGCCCGGGGGATCCAAATCCTAATGGGACCCAAAAGCCTCCAGGTTCAATTTTTGTGGTACTTTGATTTATTGCAAATTAGTTTGGGAATATATACCACTGTAACTGTTATATAAACTGCTACCAACTTTCTACCAACACAATGACCAGAGAAGAACATCATTAGTGAACCATTTTGCAAATCCCCGGATTATATGCATGCATGTTATGCATGATCCCTATGGTTAGCAGGTTGGGGAAAGATAGTTTGTTAAGATAAATAGCACTAAAGATAAGGTATACATACAACTCTATGGGGAAAACTCGTAATGGCAAAGATGCCAGTTGTCCCTCGCCTTCAGCTAGACAGTCAATTGTCTGCTTTTAACAGCCAAAGCGGGAAACATATTTCATCCAATCGCATGGTTCCACTGACATAAGGGTCTGTTTTACGGGCGTTTTTCCCGACCTGTTATGCTTCCACTATACCTGCGTCTCAACCACCACGCATGTGCAGTAGAAGCATAACCGGTCGGGGAAAACGCTTTTTAAACTTTATTTCAAAGTTGTCAAACAACGATTTTTATCAGATTTTATTTCCGATTCCGGTCATGTAGTTTTTATGTCCCAGTGACCAGTAACAGTCCAGTTCTGGCTCCCCATTCATTCAGATAGGATCCTGGTCTTGTTAGTCTGAAATAGCTGCCCAGAAGCATTGCCACGATGGCTGCTGAGTGGCATGATTTGCCTATAAGGACTTTGGGTATGGTTAGGATTTGGCAACTAAAACACTCGTTAAGGAATGATTTTGGTTACGGTTAATAAAAAGACAAAAGTTAAACACAGGTCTGTTATGACAGGCAAACTCCAGTGTCCAGCATTAAAATCCAGCCCAAGCGCATCTATTCCCCTGATCTACACATCATCACTACATCATCATCATCATTACTAGGATACTGGTCAAAATGCAGGCGATCATAATCTGATGAACAGAGCTAGATTTCTGCTTAACCTTTTGATTTGTAAGGGTGCGTGGATTATTCAATCAGACAAATTTTGGTATTTTCTAACCATGTATGACAGTCATGCATGGTTAGAAAATGTCAAGCACAGAGTCGTCTTTTTAAAATTTTATTATCTTAAGATCAGAGACGATGATCTCATTATTTTTAGATAACAATTTGATGGTTTTCCAGAGCCTTGTATGCCTGTGAGTGCTTTCAGTGTGCAGAAAGACACAACCACCTGTATGTCTTATTCAGTGAAAAATAATATATTTGTGATCTGATAGCAACATTAAAACATGATCTGAGCTGCCATTAAAATGATTAAGATGATGTGTATAATGTTGTGTTTCAGTATTAACTCGCCTGATGAAGACTATGTTATCTACAACGCAGTTTCTACATTGTTTTGCAGACATAGAGAAACCCAAACATATTAAAGTTTGATATCACTCTGCTGTGGAGGACTATACTCGGCTTGCCTAAATTGATTTCCATTTTTTTAGAGACTGCATCAATGCTGTAAAAAGTTCAGTTAATATCAAATTATAATCCGCTCTATTTCCAATTGAACAGCCAGCTCACAAAGCACATTTGCTGTTTTAAATACTGGCCCTGTTTCATGAGTCATGAGTCTTTTGTGCCTCGACAGACACTCAGATATTTCCCTTTAGCTCTTCTCCTCGAGAGATTCCCTGCTGCTGTCTTAAGTGCTCTTCCATTGCTGTGATAACTCAGGTGATTTTCCTAAAATAGACCCTTTGAGCACCAAGAGAGAGAGAGTCAACAATCAAACTCCTGGGGACCACTTTGCTCAGAAGTCTTTCTGATCATTCATCATTATCTGAGCAAACCGCATTGTGGCAGGACAAGCTATGCACAAAATATATATATACAACAAGTACTACAGAACAAGCGAATATTGTCTGTCACCTTGAATCCCTGCAAATCGCATAAAGTGTGGCATTATGATGAAGTACAGTGGGAATAAGTAGAAGGAGGCTGAGAGGGCTCAGTAGAATCACTGATGAAATAAGGCTGAATGTCAAGTTACGTCTCTGATTTGTTTATAAAAAATAGAAAAAGGTCTAGTAAGGTCATTGTGCCAGTTTCAACATGGACTGTGGTGCAGTCAAAGCAGTAGATGGGTTGGCACTGGGGCACTGATCAGGTAACCATTTTACTGGCCTAATTTTACTTTGTGAAGCATAGTGGCCTTGCTCTGTGAAAAGTGCTATAATAAATAAACATTTACTTTGTTTTTAGTTATTTAAGCAATCCTGGACAAAATCGACAAGTAGCAGTGGTTAGCAAGTCTTCCGTCACAAAAAGTAACTTAAAATGAATGACACACATCTGTGGCATTGCTTCTCTTGGCCTTGAAGTTTGCCTACTACCCACTTTGCACAGTGTGATCTGATCAGCATGTGGGCAGAATCAAGTTGACAAGAGCCCTTATTAATACAGGTGTAAATGCAAAGTCCCATGGATCGGCTGTCATTATCCAGATAATGTATCCAGATACAGATTACATGTTCATACCAGGTTTGCCCTTTTGTCCAGGAAAAGTGCTTTTGGAACAACATACGGAAATGACAACATGTGCTCTTTAACAATAAGAACACATTCACAGTAAGGGACCAATGTTATGCACAGCAGCTTCCGTAGAGGTTGGTGTCTCGCAAACTAACAACAGGAAGAATGATTCAAGTCATAATAAAAACTGTTTGTAGCCATGACCCCTTGTTCTAATATTGTTATATCATATTCTGTTATAAATTGTTGGTGCTGGAGGTGGAGATGACCTGCATGCTATGGACATCCAAAAGGAGCCTTTCTTGTCAAACGTTGACATTTCTGGCTGGTAAGATATTCCAGACACTTGCCATGGAAACCTTTCATCATCAACAATACTAAACACTGGCTGAGATGATTTCTGGAAAGTTGAGTGCATACACAAGCAATGTGTGCTTAGTAATAAAGACAACAAGATCCCAAACAGAAGATCCTAAAGTTGAAGCTCCTAACAGCTTGGCGACAACAATTAAAGTCATCATAATTCATTTGTCTTCAGTCCAATTTAATTAAGCTCTTGATACTGTATGACTCGTGTTTTTATCCTTTGAATTCTCTACCAAAGCATGAATGTTTATTTTCGCATAATACAGCATAATCTACTGTATATACTGTATCTACATGTGTTAACTGCAGCTATAACAAATAAATGAATTCCTGTTAATCCAATAATGCTAATCTGAGCATTCATCATCCTATGACAGTGTGGCATGCAGGGATGGATGGAGGGACAAGATGAAGGGAAGAACAGGAGTAAGAAACAGGTGAGAGGTGGATGGAGAGCATTAGAGGTGGATGAAGGGAGAGCGAGAGAAGGCACAGGGGGATGGTGGGCTGACAGCACTGCCTGTACAGCTGCTGCTGTAATAGGCTCACATCACAGTTCTGCCATCTTTACCATGTCTCCTCCTATCTATGCGGACTGTCTCTGTGCCTGTCGCTTCTCATCACAGAGGGAGGAAGAGAAACAGAAAGAGAGGTAGTGAAGATAGAGAGAGAGAGAGAGAGAGAGAGAGAGAGAGGGACCAGCTTTTGTTACTTAAAAAAACAAAGTCTGTTGGAGGCAGGGTCAGTATGCTGAAACAAGGACTGCATTTACATGGGTATTGACTTACAATGGTAAGATATTCAAGGTAGTCCAACTTTCCATAGGTTTAAATAAAAAAATATCCTTTAAGTTAGTAGTTTGATGCCCTACAGCGAACAATGTACCATCACATTGTATCAGAAATGTTACAGGTTTGGACAAATCTGTGATAAATCCTCTTACATGCTGTGGATTTGCATGGGTTGTGGTCACACAACACAGTTACACAAAGTTAATGAAAATGCCACAAAGCAATAAAAAACCTAGGCAGAACCTTTTTGCTTTTTTGATTTCAGATTAATCAATGGGCAGTGATGGACCAAATTACAATTGCAGCAACCTTAAAGTGGTGTTATTATGCTTTTTGGCTTTTTCCCTCTCCTTTATTGAGTTTTATAACTTTTTTTGTGCATGTAACAGGTTTGCAAAGTGAAAACCTCACCTCTGTTGAGGTTCCAAGCGAGCTGAGGGATACTAAAATGTAACGTGAACACACAACAGACTGCTGATTAGTCAGAGAGAATATTCACTGTTCACTGCATCATCATTGCACCAGACAGAGGTCAGCAACAGAAGGTTTTATATATTATAGTTTTCGTATGGAATTTCATCACTAAATCCACTTCTGAGAAGTTTTGAGGTGAGAAATCAGCTCTGTAGATTTCGAATATTGACAGTTTTACGAGAAGTGATGGCGGAACAAAAATGTGATGAATATTTTCAGAGTTGAGGAGCTCCGCAAGTGGCGGCGGGGGAAGCCTGCTGCGACCTGCGGGAGGAGCGTGTGTGGCCGGCCAGCCGCCCGCTGTTGTTGCACACAGACCGCTGCAACAACAACGGCAGAGGAAAACAGAGCTGGAAGTTTTTCATACCGCTTATCTGTCTTTACATTCTGAGGAATATTGAAAGGTTTTAACCGTAGACTGTATATATTTTAAGAGCTGTGTGGATCGCTGGTGTGTGTGTCACATTGAACATTACGTTGCGGCCGTTGTGTGTGGCGTCGCTATCTTTGGGTTCTATCTGCAATGGAAAACAGAGCGGGACCGAGTAGAGTCTCTTGTTTTGTGCTATTAAAGCATTTTCGGCAAGACAGCATAGATCGTCAGAACACCGGCAATAGTTCAACGTTCAGTCCTGATGGTAAGATGTGAAACAATGATGTTGTGGACTGGTAATAACTTATACTATCCGCTACTTTGTGGTCTCAGTCTGAAGCGGCTTTGATTTGGGTCACACTACCTAGTTTCTTACGACCCGCCCTTCTCTGCTTCTGATTGGCTAGTAGTCCTTACCTGGGAACTGCGCATGTGCAACTCCAACATAGATTTTGTGCAAGTAAGATGCATCACTCTGTAGCTCAAAGCGGAGCGTTCACCACATATGGTGAAAAGAGGAGCTGCAGCAACGTGCAGTATGAGAAAAATATGGGTTTTAAACTTAAACCATGTAAACCAGTTCTTGTACAACCCCTAATTAAGATTTTGAACCTGAATGAGCATAATACCACCTCTTTAAACTAGATTCTTTATACTAGTTGGTTGTGGCTATCAAGGCTGTGGCTTGGGAAGGTCTGTGTAGGGAGGTGGTTGGGGTGGGTCAAACAAACACCAGACTTTTACCCAGGAGACTACGAACATTTGACAACGTTAACCACATGTTTTATTTTGAAAGTCTGTTGCATATTTACTATTGCTAACTTGACAGAATGTAGCACATTTATTGTTGTTAACTTGAGTACGTTTCCAAAAAATAATGCCAAAGAGGTACCCAGAGCATTAAAAAAGTCTTGAGCTAGCGTCGGTATGTGAAAACGACTCAAGAGTGAGAACGTTTTGTAACTGCTGGTGTGACCAAGACTCATTGTTTGGTTACTGAAAAAAAAAAAAAAGCTCAAATTAGTTGATATTTTGGAAAATTCATATGGATCATTCTGTAAGTCATGGACATATTCAACATTATTTTGTTATTTAGGTATTATAATTTGTTGGACTGTTCTGTCATGTGTGTTTTTCTTTGTGCTGAAGGAAAAAGAAGAATGTTGAGTGAGGAAGCGGGGGAAAACTCAATGCAGTGCCCATAAATAGGAGCCATGAAAAAACTGCTTACAGATGAATGCTTGGTGTGAATGAACTGGCAGCAGCAACAGAGAAGGAGTTGCGAGTCTGACATCTTAAACAGACCACCCAATGTGAAACAGCAATTACACAAGATCAGCTGACATGCCACCTAATACAGCCTTACTCAAACTGTCTGAAGCTGCCTTAGCAAGCATCACTTCATAAAGACTTTGTAGTGACATAACTTGACTTAAAAAGTTTGCTTTCCTTATATTATCGCAGGAATTCAAAAGAAGTCAGAAAAGTGCCTTCAAACCCTCAATGTAAATGTTTGGGAAAATAAAAAGCATTGGCTGCTGTGTTGTCACTTTCTGTGGCCGGGACACTTCCTTCTACTTGAGGCTGAGTGTTGGGGCCGTGATTAACACCCATGAGGGAAATGGTTCGTGTTGTAATTTATGTAGCCTTATTGTGTCGAGGACATCTTTACATTGTGAAGCATGAATCCGGAACAGCTCCGTGCCCTGAGCTGGCTGTGGGCTTTCAGTCATTCAGACAACCCGGCTGTAAAGACACTGCTGACAACCACAGTTTCAGATAAAATTGCTCCCGGCACTAACAACTTTATCTGGATGTTTTGCCCTTCGGATATACTCCAAACCAAAATGCCTCAGTTACTGTCACCATCTGTCAGCTCTTCAACGCAGAGATTTATTCCAGTGACAGACAGTCAAACCCAACAAGGCCAGGCCCTGAATCCCCTCAGATGATGGTAGCCGACACATTAATCTGCAGCACTAAAGATGTTGCCGAATCACTTTGTTAGTCTTCAATTTGTGCTCTCACTTAGCATCTCTGTCTTTCGGGTCTTCCACACATCTGAACCTATCACTACCTACTACATCTCAGTAAAATTGAACAATCATTCACTGTGTTATCTCATTTAGAATTTTCCATTTTCTTGGGACCATGCATCAGTGCAGCAAATCATATTCTTAACATAAGTAAGCATACAAACCAACAACAACAGAATAAATAGAATATTGTCAGAATGTCAGAATAAATGAAAATTATGGTAGGTAGGAGATTGAAGAATGCTTGCAATGTCTGCAAAGGGATGTATGCATGATGTTTCTTTTATCTGCTGCAGTAAGTTTCATAGGCTGACCACTACATCTATGGTCTTCAATGTTGCCCGTTTCTTTGTGTGTCTTTGCATTAGTTTGGACATCTGGAATCCCTGCCTTAAAATTTCTACCTGTAAGAGACCTTGCTGATGCAATATAACTGCCTTGTGTCTTATTGCTGTAATCAGTCTCGCCATCGTGTAGGGCTTCTGACAGTAAGCTGTCTTTAGCAACCTCACCTTGTTAGCTGAGTTTAGCTGACCCACTTGTTCCTCCTACACAGCTGTGTCAGTTATTGATTGGGTTTCAACCTGCATATTGAAATTGGTGATCATTAGCACCTGTTTGTTGTAATAATCACACACCTGATGATACATCCACAAAATCCCTGACTTTGTGCAAGTAAACCTAGAAGAGTATGGTATATTTGTGTTTTATTTTGTTTATCCACAAATTATTTCATCAGTTTGTTGTTTTGTATATCCATGATTTTCTATACAATATTTTGTCAATTTTCATCAGCTGTAACTTTGCATATCTGTTCTTCATTTTTTATATAAGGCTTTTATTTTATGTATCAGCTATTTATTTTGTATATTAGACAATGCAAAGTATATTAATACACATACTGTATATGGGGCCACTTATCACAGGTGAAAAGAAGCTGTGTTCAAACAGTGTCATCCCCTTTTAAAGTTTCTGTGATCGGTTTGACATAATAGTGAGGTACAATGCAAAGCAGAAGTTTTGAGTCTACTGTTACCTGTAGTTCAATGTAGTGCACATTATACACTGATTTAGGAGCCCTGTTATCCAATTTTCAACTGCCAGCCAAAATCAAGCATTTTGTGTAGTCACATCAAAGTGAAAAGAAAGCGATACAGGAAACTATAAAATCCAGATGCAGGAGCTGACCTAACACAGCCCCGATCCTTTGTCCCTAATTCAACATGAAGGCTGGTAAATATTATGGCATGAGGACTGGCCATGTAAATAAAACAGTGGCTAAGTGCTCTTGGTTGTGTCCAGGGATTTCTAGGTACAGTAGGGCTGTCCTGCTGTCATCTCCACAACATTAGGACGTGTTCCCCACTATCCCTGTGCACGCCTGTCAGATCCGATCCTGATAAAGCTCAGGAGGACAAGGTGGGACAGCTGGTTGCTGTGTCGTTAGGAATCCTTCGGCTTTATGTCATCAGAGGTAGTGATTTTAGCACTGTGCAGTACTTTTAATGGAAATGTATTGGTTTAAAACAGAGTAATGTTTGGATTGAAAAAGGGAAAATGTGTCCTAAATCCATACTACATACTACTTAATAATATGTGCTACATACCTAATGCCATAGTATACTGTTTTAGCAGTATACAAAAATATCAACATGTTTTACCATTTTATAATAATAAGATGTAATACAACATGTATGACATTGGCAATTCAGCCTCTGGGAGCTGACAGACACTGTCAGCAAGTACAGAGTACAAACAGATTGCTTTAGTGGTGTTAGTGTGGTTTTTGAATGGCACACTGGCAATTTTAAATCCTAAATCATGCTTGGTTTGATCAAACAGTGGTTCCAATTTGAACAAATCCAGCATTAATATTGTTCATTTGTGTGCCGAGTTAAAACAGATTTTTTTTTCTCTCAGAGGATTGTAGGAGGAGAGAGAAGCTTGATTTTTGTGAGCTGCCCTTACAGGAAGTTGGCACGGTTGGCGGAGAAAACAAAGTTTTGACAGCAAAGATGCAGGGAAAACACACAACAGAACTTTCTTTCCTGTCAAAAAGGATTTGGTCTGAGGATGCTGTTTGAAGAGTTTGTGTTTATTTCTCTACTTATCAACACAATAATGTAAAGTGGGATATTTTTCTCCAAGATAATGGTATTAAATATTACTCAGGAAGGATGGGTGATTGCAGGGAAATCATACAGAACGAAACAACCTGAGATGATGATGTACAGCTTTTTTGGTATCACGTATCTTTTGGATTGTCTCTATGATTTTTTTAATTATTATTTTGTGGTGCTTCTATATATTTTTTGCATCTCTGACCAAATCAATTCCCCTCTTTGGATAATGACGTTAAACTGGTAACACTTTACAGTACTTGAAGTCCCCTTATTTAACATTTATTATAGCACACTGTAATGTAGTTATCAGCAGATATTAGGATATTTCTAACTGTTTATTAATGTAAAGTTGTCATTTGTTGTTGTGAGTGCCAAATTTCCCTGGGGATAATTATAAACTATATAAGTTTATGATTATCCCCAGGTAAACTAGAAATAAAAGAATCACTTCAATATTGAATATTGAATATTATTTGTGACATTATTGAAAAAGAAGCAACCAAGTCTGGACACTTCAGGCATCAAAGAAAGTAAAGAAATGGTTTATTTCTTATCAATAGCTCCTGAACTGATGGATAATGATGACACTGTCTAACAGTATCAAAGTTGTGAGACTAAAGCTGTCGTGGTGTTTTTATCATCATTCTCAGTTGTCACCACAGAAATAGTGTTCTGTTCTATTCTATTCTGTTCTAACCTGGTTGCTAAAGCTGTAGGTTAATATGTCTTCCTGTCAGCCTCCACTTATCCAATAACAAAGAGCCTGAAGTTTTGCCTCATTAGTTACCACGCAAACAAGATCACTATTGATATCTCTTAACGAACTGCCACCTTGTCAGTTCGATTTCCTGTTAACTCAATCCAGACGCCGAAAATCAACATCCAGCAATTAGTTTCAGGGCTGGGGGATCGGTCTGCAGGGCTCGGTGTAGATATTCATTACGTTAAATGGGGCCTGTCTTGCTGCTGTTCATTGGTTCTGTGTTGTCACTCGTCTGATTGGACATAATGGTCCTCAAGGGCTGGTCTGAAGACGACTACGGTGGAAACAAGTCCAAAGGCAGAGTCTTTACTTTTGGGTGTTCAATTTTGAATTCACTACAAACTGTGGGTTCTCCATCAAGGGTTCCACAATAAAAACATACTATAGATTAAACTGAAGAGCTTACATGATGGCATAAATTTCTAATATCAACACTTAATTAATTAATTATAATTTATAAAATGTATTTATATTTAAAGGTTTCCAAGAGATAAAAAAGATGTATTATTTAAGGCTGTTATTTTATATAAGTATATAGTTATACTATATACTTATATAAAGCATCTGCTATTTACTTAGTTCTAACATTAAATAACGTATAAAATCTTGTTTGTTTCTGTTCTTCTATGTGAATTTGATAACATGAAATGATAATAAACCTTTTACAGCACACTTCAAAACAAAGTTTCAAAGTCCTTTAGAAGAAGAAAAAGATTCAAACATTTCAGCACTTCAATTAAATCAAGCAAATAAAAGTATGTAAAATGAAACTGAAGAAAATACACCATTATACAATACAATTTTAGATAAAAGAGTGAAAGAAACACTTGCTGTTTTTTAAAAAACGATTCATAAAAGATGTTTCCAATTCTGCAAGTCTCCAATCAACATGGTGATTGCTAAAGTACTTTGTTTGATTGTTTGTTGCTGATTGACATCCCTGACTGTCAATTATCCTTTTATCCTTTTTTTAAATTCTAAGGTTTCAATGTAGGACTAACATATAGTCTTGAACTGTAAAGTCCATGAACATCATACATTAAAACTTGCAAAGTTAAATTTAGAATTAGTTTATCATCACAATACTTTATCTTGCAAGTAGTACGATATGTTACACATATGTGCTATACATACATCACATGTGGTCACGGAATCAGTTTAGTGATGCTATTTGAAATGTGATGATATTTTCTTTACACAGATCACAAAATGCTTTTTGAATTGTCACTCACAAACTACACATACATTTGCAAGTCCTACAGGTTTCCCGGATTCTCATATGTGGGTTCCAAAGTACAACATTTGACACAAGTATGACATTTGCATGTTGCAAATTTGGTGAAACATCTCAATATTTTTGAAAGGCAGGAAATCTTTCTTAACATTCCTGGTATTCTTAGCAGAAATGCAAACTATAAACAATTAGTAGTTAATAAGCTATAATGTTTGAATGTGTAATTTATGTAAAGAATGCAACACTATCAAAACAAGACCATAAAAATTACTTAGGCTTAGGCTTACTTTCCTTCTTGCTGAGAGTTAGATGAGAAAAGCAATACCACTCTCATGTTTGTACGCTGTAACTCAAGTATATTATATGTCCAACATGCTGATCAATTTAAGTTTAACTGAAATTACCAACTGTTACTGTCCAGGTGTAGATACTGCATACTTTCTTAGCCCGTGCCCAAATCCTGTTCTCCTCTTCTTCGACAGGAAGGGATTTCACTGTGTAATGGTGTAATATTCATGACATGCCTTTACCTTTTAGTAGCGCTTCCTCTCTATGTCATGTTCTTTCTCATTATGGTGCTGCAGTGGAAATGACAAGGTACAAGAGTCAAGACCTTTTTCATATCCTTGTATCTTCCCCTTCCTTGGCAAGCAGAAGAAAAGGAGGATAAAATTCAGGCAATAGCAGTGTTTCCATCAACGCTTTTCAATGCGCATTTTGAAGTATCGCATTAGAAAAGGTTGATGGAAACGGCAAAATTTCAACAAAAAAAAATCATTAATTATGCAAATCAGTTTTTATACTCGCTTGAGGTGGTTTTTGCCTTAGCAGAAAAAGGGTAAATGCGCTAAATGGGAGACAGAAAGACTTTTTCCGAAGTTCTGATGTAGCAAACTCACGACTAATCAGCTGTTTCTGCTGTCGGCGTCTTTGAGAGTTTTGCAAGCCTGCTGAGAATTTCCTGCACCTCACAGCTGGTAACGCTCATTTGTGCTTAGAAAATAGGTGGATGCAAATCTTGGCAGGTAGCCTTCATCATCTGTTCTGCCAAATTATGTATTCACCTCTTAAAGGTCCTTTTCAGATACATTGCTCTGCACCCTGATCAAACAAGGTTATCACTGCATATTTTAACTGAATCTCAGTAAATACTACTTCTACTGAGTATAATAAAATTTGAACGACTCTAAACATTCATAAAATATATGCTTCAAATCATTTATCACCATAGAGAAATCCCACAAAGGATATTATAGCATTTAAAAGCATTATTTGGGGATGCATACAATTCTCAGCAGGCATGCAAAAGCATAATGTGTGGAGACATGGCTGCCAATTTGCCCGCTTAAAACACATTTCTCTCAATTTTTCTAAGATCAATGGTAATCAGGTTCATGTGACTGGTTTTGATTCTGGTTTGGAACCCATGCATCTTGTTTATTACAGCCATGTGTAATGTCAACTACTGACGTAACTGCACTTGCCGTAGCCTTGTTTATTTGCTCCAATCCAGCTGATGGAGACGCATTTTAGCGATTTCTTTCTTCTTTTTTTTTTCGTTTTTGGGACATTTCATAAGTATGCTTAAAATTCGCATGACAGTTAGATGGAGACATAGCTAATGAACGACAACATACTTTATGAACTAATGGAAGATTGTTTAGATATGACCCACCTTTTCTCTTTTTAAAAGAGCAATATTGGACTCATGCCTAGGCTATTGTAATATAAATGTTCATGCTGAAAATGGGTCATTTTACTTTTAAAGTTAAAGCTTTATGGAAAAGCTGCAGTTGGGACCAGCTGATGGAGATGGAAAAAATGGCAATTTTTCATGCTTCTCAATTGTTATTGTCTGCTTTCACTCCATCTCTCTGCTACTCCTTACAATAATAACATTAATAATAATAATAATAATAATAATAATAATAATAATAATAATAATAATAATAACCTCCTCCTGTCACAAACACTACTGGCCTCAGTAGAGAGAGTAACAGAGAGGGGAGAGGAAAACATTTAAGAAACTAAACAGGATTGGAGAAGAAACTCAGACTACAGTATCATTGAAATTATTAGGGGTGTCATTAGCTGGATGGCTGTTATTTTATGCTCTCAGCAGCAAAGGTGACTAAATTTCTGCCTCCACCAGGCCACCACCGCCTTTCCCACACACACACTCACACACAGCCACTTCCATTACTGTGGTTGGGTTTAATTGCATGCGGTGGGTCGATGCAGTACACGGACGCCGGCCAGGTCTGGGCTCAGACATGCTAAAATGGGATGGTTTATCAACCAAGCAGGATCAGCTAAAGAAACTTTTGAATGATAATTTAAATAATATCACCAAATATGTTATGAGGCAACAAGCCCCAGGACCACAGACATGTAAAAGGTCTCGTCTGACCCTTTTCATTTATTCTCCCCCTTTTCACTGATCTCGCTCTCTTTCTCCCTTCACACCTCCTGCTCATTTTCTGTTTTGCCTCTCATTGTGTCAAACAAATGCAAAAGGCAAAAAGGGGAACTGGAATATTGAAAGAATGAAGGCTGTGTATTTATCATGGTTGAATAGAAAAACAGTTTCATACCAGCTGAATAAATCTTTTCACATGGTGAGAAAAACCTCTCAGTGATTTGAAACAATGTTGAGGCTCACTGGCCATGAGCCATTCTCCCGAGAAACTCTGAACAGACATCTGGCTTTACAAACTCTTTTCAACTTTGTTTTAACAAAAATGTCTTAAAATGTTTTTGTTTGTTTTTTTGTGTCTCTTGTTACTGATTTGTCTCTCAAAGTGTCTCTCATTCTTTTTGGAGTCTAGAATAATGTGTTATTAAAATGTATTGTTAGTCTTTTTTTTATAATTAATAAAAAGAAAGAAAAAAGGTATTTGGGGGAATATAAATGCTTTAGGGGCATGTCCTTGTCTGTGTTTAACTGACAGCAGCTCTCCTGCTGCTGGTGCAGGTAACAAGAGATAAAGTGCAGCGCCTGCATGTGATCGGCAGATAGTTTTAGCAGTAGTATTGTAATGTGTTGTTAGCATCTAACCAGAACAAACTGACATTTGCAGGTATGTTTAGGGGCTGTTTAATGTGCTGCAGCTAAATTGCCATGTTAGCAAGGCACTTTTTCCTGGTGAATATTTGTTTGGTGTGCTCGTTCAACAAGTTAAGGTGCAGAACAAGACGGGTGTTCAAGTTAGATGAGGACACCTTAGCAGGAAAGCTAATGTGGTGGCTATTCTGAAGCTGTGGTTGCTGTGTTGTGCAGCAGGCACATTGTGACCGTCTTGTCCACTTATGGTAGAACGCAGATGTAACAGTATGCAAGATTTTATTGCCTGTATAACAAGGGGGCACCTTCATGTAGCCAAACAATACAGAATCTATATGTATCTATCCCTTTTGGTATCTGATTTATTTCTCAAAGGAGAACACAGGACAAGAAACAAAGCAGATATGTTGCTGTAGCTGACAAAAAAGTGCAATTTCATGTAATAAATACATTATTATATTTCATGTAATCTACTCTTTATAAGATCCCTTCACTACCAACACAAATGGGACACTACAAATGATTTACAGTGCCACGAAAGATCAAGATTTAAAAAGATTTTGTGAAAGACACTGTCCAGCCTAAAATCAGTGACAGTGTACATCAGAAAAATGTTACTTCTTTTTAATACAACAATCTAACCACAGGGTCTATGTAGTAATTTTTTTTGGCGCTTTTGATTGTATCTCATGATCTTGTCAGCAGATCGAGCTTCTCTGTTGTCATGCCATTATAAATGGTCAAGTTTCCTATTTTTTCAGAGCACTTCAAAGACTTCTGTGCTCGTTAAAAAGCATCACGTTTCAAAGTTTATGTAAGGCCCATTTAGTAGTTGTGCTAGTGCGTTCAATCACATCACATGCCCTTTATCTTCACCTTGTGGTGAGATTGTTATCTCAAAATGCTGTTTCCAAGGTCTAAAAAGAACATTAAACTATATGTGACTTGTAATTCAGTGAAAAGAATCCATTCCTTTCATTTTTTCAGTTTTGTGTGGTCAAAGTTATGTAACCTATTTATAGTTACATAGTTGTAGATATTGAATGTTGTTTTTTAATGTATTTTCATTTCATTTCCTCTTCAGTTTGCATTTGAGAAAAAGTGTGAGGTAAGCTAAAGGCAACTATGAAAATGCAAATTTTCAATTTTATTTCTCAGAGCAGGGACATTGTACTTGCTTACATCATTAAACCAACAAATGTTCAAAAACCACATGTCCTTTAGGCAGCTCTGCATCACCTTGATTTTCCATTGTGTCAAACAGATGGTTCCTGAAACATTCTGTTTTAATATCCCGATTTTTCTGTGTTATTGCTCTGCCTTTTGTGGCCACCAGCCTAACCTTGATGTAAAAAACTCAGGACATCACGAGCATGTAGCAGATGATACACTGAAAAAGTCCCATAGTGTCCCACATAGAGGCTAGTTTAACTGATAAACAAGGATTTACACATATATAGACACTAGAACAAAAAGTATACTTGACACTAGTATTGATACTCAAAAAAAGGTTTAACATCAGAAATATCAGTACTTAAGGTATTAATCTTCCCACTGCTAATTGAAGGAGAAGTAGGACTGTTCACCAACTCCATTTACTCCTACAATAGCTGTTCAAAGGATTTTATTGCCTGTTTGTACAATATGAGCCCCTAATGTAGACTGTAGGTTAAGCTGTAATACAAGTGGCGTATTCCTGTATGAAACATTCATCAACCAGTAATGAACATGTACTGCAGTATCACAGCCAGTAACAACATCAGTCTTTTTTCTTTCCTTACACTAGAACAGGATTCAGCAGCTCTGTTTGCAACAATCATTATTTCAGCCATTAGCTACTACATTAGCTACCGAAGGCATTTCTAAATCAGCTATATATAGATTTACAAACACACACACACACACACACACACAGTGCTGAGTCCATTAGGGCTCTACATACAAATCAAGCAGGTAATACAAACCCTTGTGCTCCATCACTGAAAATGAATATATGCAAAACAAAGAGCTGCTCTGGCTTTTAAAACATCAATCACATAATAGTCCTGAGTCCTGAATTAAGAAATGGGATATAGAAGACAGGATGTGATGTCAACAGGTAAGCAGAGACAGCAAGGACGGCAATTGAAGAAACTCAAGGTCAGACATCCTCACAACAGTTTGTATCCCAGAGAGTTTTTATTCAAGGCTGGTGTGTTGAATTTTTGCTTTTAGTTTGAAAGCGTGAAATGTCTCTAGTGCGTATATACGTTATGTGTGTGTACAGTATGTATGTGTTTCTGTTAACTGATTAATCTAAAAAATTAGATCAACCTTAAAGTACAAGATTGTGTTTCCAAAACCACAAAAAACAAAATTTTACACATGCTTCACACTGTATGCACTCGTACACGTATTTCATTTCAGCTCGGTTTTGCGAGACGCTACTTTACAGATTTTCCTGACACTCTGTTGCTGAGAAATGTTAGGAAACTCCCGCAAGGCATCGGTTTCTCCTTTTGTCTGTCTTCTCATCTCTGTCTCTTTCTCGTGCTCAGGACATAAAAGTGGTACTTTCGCTTTCAGGCATCTCTTAGAAAGCCTGTTAGGTATCTGACTAGAGACAGCCGAGTCAAACAGAGAGAGAGGAGAAAGAAGGAATCCGAATAAATGAACTTCAGAGGCTGCCGGCATCATGGGGAAAGACAGGGAAAGTGAGCGGCAGAGCCAGACACGGAGAGCCTGCAGGATAGAGGGAGGCTAAAATAAGACAGAGTTGGGGGTGTTAGATGGTGAGAAAAAGACAGCCAGACAGAGCAGTCTTGTTGTCCAATCCTCACCTTTTAACCTCTTCTCCTTCACTCTCACACACTTTCTTTTTTCAATATATAAAAAAGTTTGTTTGTTTTTGTTGCTTAAGCTGGGCATTTAGAAAAGTTTTATTAAAACTGTATATTCTAGTACGGCAGTATATCTGTTATCATTATTTCTGTCTAACTCAGAAGTGCAGCAAGGACCTGGAAGATTTCATTAGAAAAACATCAGTGTTACAGGAAATAAATATCAGCAGACCTGAGTCTATAGAGTGCTGTCAAAAGATTGACATAAGCTGATAAGTTGTGATAAAACTCTTTTGTTGCAGAAATCTTTTATGAACATCGTGTAAGGGTGCACTCATAACAAGAAGTTGTTTATTCAGTTTTCAGTGTGACTATGTCTTCCAAAAAGTATGGATACATGGTAAAACCTGTTCACAGTAAAGTCTGTGTATTATATGTGGAGTAACTTCTGATTTTACATCTTGTACACATTTTTTAATTTTTAGGGACTGAAATGTCTGTAGGTCCCCGCCTGAAATATCTCAACAACACGTTAGCATGCTAATGTTATGTGTGTAAACCCCTTCACAGTACAGGATCATTTGGGCTAGATAATTGGTTCCAACCAGCCTTGCATCTGAAATGCCTCTATGATTGTTGGGTTAGTAGTTAGCAGTGAATAAATGTTTTTATTAGTGCTGGGTAACGATTAAAAATTTTAATCACGATTAATCGCATGATTTTCTGTGAGTTAACAATGTGCTTAATCACAGAAAATCATGCGATTAATCTCAATAAATCGAATCGAATAATGAATTCTAAAGTAATGTATTTCGCACTTTCAATTTAAATGTACTGCTATGTACACAAAAGTGAAATAACATGTGGTTTGTAGACACTTTAAACAAAGAACGTGCTTTTTACCAGCAGTATTCCCTTTACACGGTAGCAATAAAATATTTCTTGTAAATCTCAACTTAAACATTAAAGTAATCAAATCAAATGTAAAACCAAAGCTATTTAACACTGCCAGGGCATCACCTTTCATAGCTTGTTAAAACAAGTTAGAGTCGACGATCTTAACATCATAACAGGCACCTTCTAAGCAACAGGTTAACATATATGAATCTGTTTGTTTTTTCTGAACAGGTATCAGCAGAAACATTTTTCTTTTTATCAAGGAGCAGCAAAAACATTCTATGTTTAGTAGCAAGTGTCCCTGTTAGAGTGAGGTGAAGAGGTAACCTCATGCACACACCCACCCGCAGCCGAAGTTGAACATTTGCGCGATGCGCAGCACAAATCATTGGATGAGAGACTGATCCTCGTTGTTTGTGAGTTTCCAGAATCTATAACTGTTTACTAAACAGGACATCAACAAAGGGGAATTCGCATGGCAGAGCATCCTCGCAAAACTAGATGAAGACCTATCAGATAGTTGTGTATACAGGTACAGCTATGTAGCGCACAGAAACCGTTGCCGTGGTTACTATCCATAGAGCACCTGCCGTTTACTCACGGAGCACTTGTTTCCTGTTCACCTGAGGAGCGCAGAGCAACCCCGTAGGATCAAGAGACTATGCTGTGATTTTAAGAACATTCCTAAGACCGACATCTTCCCCAATACTAATCAATATGTGTGTAGCTATCCACTTTGCTATGGCGTTTGTTCGCTTGTCTTGTTTTTGTTTATCTACTTTTCCCACACGTTGCATCCAGCGCAGTTTGCCGAAGCCTCCCTCCGCTGCTTGTTGGGTGGGTGATTTACAGACCGATCAACATCCCACCCCTCTTGTGACCCATGGTTTGACTGTATGTGTATTCAGAGCCAGTGAGAAACAGACTTTCAAAATAACAATAATAATAAAAACTGTGTTAACGTGCGTTAAAATAAATGTCTGAGGTAATTAATTGAAGCGTTAACGCAATAATAACACATTAACTTGCCCAGCCTAGTTTGTATTTATAAACAACAATAAAGGACAATTTTCTCAAGTTATTTTGCATTTAATTTGGGGCACTGTATATTTATCAGCTGATTTAAAAAGTTAGAGTCCGATTAAACTAAACAGCTATGCTGTTGAACTTTTTGGGATATAAATATTCCACCTGGGTGGCCCATTAAGAACCACTGTATCATAAACTAATGTTGTCTACAGGGGCAAACAGCTCATATGGCAAAGTGAAAAAACACTACAGACTTAAGCTTCGGGCAAAAAAATGCTGCCGTCAGAAGGGCTGGAATACACACACACACAAACATACACTTGCACCTTTGCTGCAGTTTGCACTTGCTGAAATCATCAATTTAAACAGTTACTTACAGAGTGGAGTTTCCATTAAAGGATGGTTAATATTCTCTAAGCCTATTTAGAGTGAGTGTGCTCTGTCTTTTGTGAAATTAAAGTCTGTGGGTAGGGGGTGTTGTAGATGTCCTACATTTTACCTGCATTTTCTGTCTCCTAAAGTAGCCTGTGAAAGAGTAGACACAAACTTTTGGCTAAGACTAGGTCTGATGTGATTTATAAACATATTAGTCAGCAATCCACCCTTTTCATAGAATCTACCTGCCTTTCTAGAGACCCAAGCAACATAAAATGAAGTATAATGTAGGCAAGGACAGCATTAGCAGTAAGTGAGAAGTGCTGTCTAAGGTGGGTGAGAGTCACCAAGTTATATCTAGCACAGCCTGTATGTTTTAGAGACTAGGTAAAGTCAGTGAAATACAACAACAAAACACTACAATGGAGGTTAAAAAAAAGTAATAGAACAAAAAAAAAATTACAAGACTTCCCTGACTGGGCAATAACAATGCCCTGACATATTACAGGCTTCGAACACTTCTTCTGGTTTCAGGCCCATCAATTTATTGTAGTCCAGCACAGTTTTGTGTAAATTATTGTAGTCCTATAAATGTAAGTCAGCAAAGCAAGAGAAACAAGACATTGTCATTTCTCATGAGCAAAAGCCTTGACTAAGCCTTTCTCTGTTTGTACCACACACACACACACAGCAACTAAACACACACTCATGTCCCTGGTCTCTGTTATTAATCACTGGAATGTTCAAATTGCTGTTAAATTGTCCGTGGTGCAAAGTAAACCTTGAGGCAGAAATAGAGACAGAAACGATGCTAGATTTAAGCTCCTTGCTCTTTACCTATTAGGGAGTGAATGTATGTGAGTGTGTGCATGTGCATGAATGTTTTATCATCTCTGAGACTTGTACACAGCAGTTGCTTCCTTGCAGAGCTCTGATTAATTATACAATATCTGACCTCTTAATGTTCACTTTGTTAAACCATCTTCAGCTCTCTCTCTGCTCCTCTTAATCTCTTTTGATCTCTTTTCCCCTCTGAACTGAACTGTGATCCTGAGTTTTGGATAAAAGTAGACGAATTGTTCATCTAAACGCAGAATGAAACCACACTATGTTTGTTCCTTGTTTCTGTATGTACTAAGTTCTTGTTTTTCCTGCACAATGTGACACATTTAGTATGACATGTGGGACATAAATAAAGTTTACATGACCTGACAAAAAAAGAGAATATCAGTAAGTGGTTTCCTCTTTTACTGCTAATGATTTTCTAGGTGACCTCCATGTTGAAATGATTAGTTGCCTCGTGTTCTGGTGAGCCGGGTTTGTGGGAATGACTTTGTGGTCTGTTTGAGACCGTTAGATGGAGTACTACAACATTGTCAAGTACAAATTATGTTTACATCCTTCTAATTTTCATTGTGAAATATGTTTTGGATCTTAATAGCTGCCTGCATTATATTCACTGGCATAATGTTTCCAAGGTTGTTTTTTGGTGAGACATAAGAAAGGGTCTGTATTATCCCACATGTTGGTTATTTAGGCTACTAAAACACTTGGAAGAAAGAGGGAAAGTTAAACAAACAGCTAAGGGTAAAATTGCCAAATATTATATTGAGCAATGACTTTGTCAGTTTTTACCCAAGCCCACAGTCTTTCCCTAACTTTTATGACGTGCTTTGATTCGCCTAAACACAACTCTACAAATGTTAATTGACCTTTTAACACATTCTCAGTCCCAACTTGTCACATATAGATGCTTGATCAAGACCCTTTGGCGTCGCTTTTTAACATCCTGGGTACCAGGCATCGTTTTTTCGACATTTAGGGCTCCACAGTCAATTAATCAACAATAATACGCATGTAAGTGCTTGTTAAACTTGCGATGTCACATCGTTAATTTTAACGTTGTGAAACAGGGCAATTTGGTTAGGTTTAGGCCTGACCTCGCACTACCTCCTTACTTGACACCTACCTTTACCATTCAAATATGATGCTACAGGGCTTCCTGTGTGATGAACTATGATGCTAAGGGGCTCCCCAGTGCATTACAGACTGGAGCTGTGACGACTTAGGAGTGAGATCAGATTGACCCTTCAGCTGACAGGAGCTGATAGTGAAGGAAAGCAAATGATGTACTGACATGTGTATACTAATGGACTAGTGGACAAACAATATAATGAAAACACAGTTTCTAGAAGAGTTTTACCGAGTGTTTTCGGCACAGTTTCTTTAACATCATTTGTTTATTTATTAGCATTTTCCTTTTTAACTTAATATTTTTTGTCTAATCTAAGGATTAAAATTCAAGCTGCAGTTTATTTTAAAATCAGCTTTCACACATTATGGGTTGAATAGAGCCAGTTGGAGGTCCTCATTTGCATAGCAATACAAAAAGGTGTGTGTATTTGAGAGTGTGTGCTGTCAGAGTGATCCCTTACGCTCGGTTAATGCTACTCTTGTCCTTGAGTTACAAATGCAAATGACAGCTAGCTCCATTTTCCCCAACGCACAGCTGGAGAGGCATTTTAAAGCATCACTCTTCACCTCCATTCACCTCCTCCGTTGATCCCAAACACACACACTACTGAGACTGTAAGAGCGTCGGTCGTGTTGGGCAGTAATGACGAACAACTCACACACATTAAAAGTTTCCACCTCCACCTCTCGCGCTGCAGACGGGCGTCATTTTCACACAGGAAGGCCACAACCTTGAATTGATTTATTTACCTCTTTTCCTTTGCTTCTGCTCCTCTAGTGTCTCTTTTTTCCCTTTCTTCGTGTGTGTCTTTGTGTGGGTGTCTTGCTCACTCTCTCTTTGGGGGTAAACAAACACTCCTAGCTTTTAGGGGCGTTTAAAAATCAGCCTGGCGAGTGGTGAGATGGCCGATCTTTACTCTGACACCAAACAAAACCCTACACGAACCCTGATGGATGGTCCTGACCTCACACTGCCGGGGATGACAGTAATGTATGTATGTGTGTGTGTGTGTGTGTGTGTGTGTGTGTGTGTGTGTGTGTGTGTGTGTGTGTGTGTGTGTGTGTGTGTGTGTAGGTGTAGGTGTGTGTACTCACATAAGCGACCTTTTGCAGTGGCATGACAAGGCCATTGATCCTGGCCTGTAATTGGACAACATCAACGCAGACACATTCAGAGCAGTTTGTCTGAGTTTGTCTGTGTGTATAAGACTTTGTGTAAATTTGTGTATGTTTTTTAAACCTTTCATTACTCACTGATCTTTACACTACTACTATAGAGAAAAATTCTGATTCATATTTGTCTATTTGGTTTTTTTTGCAATAGTCAACACATAAACACAGAAGTACATTGTACATTTATTCATTTAGCTGATGCTTTTATCCAAAGCGACTTACAATTGCTATATATGTCAGAGGTCGCACGCCTCTGGAGCAACTAGGGGTTAAGTGTCTTGCTCAGGGACACAATGGTGGATGGGTCACACTGGGGGATTGAACCCGGGTCTCTCACACCAAAGTCATGTGCCTTATCCATTACGCCATCACCACCCCAGGAGAAGTCTCCTGGATAAATGAACAATACTTTCGGGTTAGGCTATAATGTTCGCTTAAGCATTTTTCCCGTATTAACATTTCACATTGTTTCTGTGAGTTTGGTGTGCATGAAATACTAGTTCTGATAAATTGTCTTCCGACCATGTCTTAAAGGGGAACTCCAACTATTTTACACATCAAAGTAATTTTACAGGTGCAGTACTGCAACTGTGAAATAAGTTGTAAAAAGTCATTTGTGGCTTCAGAGAGGTGTGGGAAATCAGAAAAATTGCCTCAGGTGATCTCGCCTCCAAACAAACGGTCAACATTGCAAGTTGCAGTTTGTGAATGTGTGGAATAAAAAAAAGATGATATGTTGTGCTGTTTGTGAGTCAGACAGTGTTTAAGGAGTGCAATACTAAAAGTGCAGTACTAAAACTATTAACAGCTGTTTCGAGTGGCCATACGCGAAGGCAGGTGAAAATATTGCAGTTCTAGAGACACTCTACAATTGTTCAGTTAGGGATGATGGTGCACAGTTGTAGACAATATTTCCTTTTCTTGAGAGCATTCATGGTGTTGCACACTTTAGCCTCCATGACTGTTGGCTATATGAGGTGAATTTGACTTCATGCAGCGCTGTGCAGCGCTGACTTTACGTGATGCATGCTGGACTTAAAATAAGGCAAGCTGGTTAGAAATGACTTCCGACTTTCACTGGCGCTGCAAAACGTCACCATGCCATGTGACATTAATACCTCCCTGGAGCAAGGCGTCGGTAGTTGCTTTTCTCCAGCTGCACAAAGTTGGAACCACACTTTAACCTGGTATTGTGGTATTTGCAGTCATTAATCTCAGCTCACAGTAAGCTCACGCAGTTAGATCATCTAATAGAAGTATTCAAGATGACTGCAGCTGATAGTCTAACGTGAGCTACAGGAGACTGCAGGGGTGGGGAATAAAAAGGGCTGGGTCAGGTCGGACACATTCTACCTGCGTGAGTTTACAGTGAACTTGTGATGTACACTGGTAAATTATTAATAAAAGTAATAAATAAAGAAATAGTAATTAATAAAATTAAGTCATAGAAATAATCCACCCTTGAAAGACTCCATGAATCTGGGCTTGAACCAAAACATTTTAAGCAAAAAGACTGTATTGCAAACTGGGGGCATGGAGCTTGAAAGATTTGGCGTTTACCAGCCAGAGAGAGATTAACAGCAAGATGCTAACAAGTTTCATTATGGGGCATGTAGGATCCAGTAATTATGCCTTTGTTGCATCAATTTTGACCATTCTTTTTATCTGTCTGGTTGTGAGTACTGCAAAACTACTACTGGTAAGTACTGGCTCTTAGATGCTGCTAAATTTGTCCAGGAAAGTACAGATACAAGGAAAAGCCCAACTTCAGGCTGTTTGTGCTGAATGAGTGTCTGCATGTAAATATGATAAATATCACTAACACTGACACTTTCCACTTTCCATTTAATGCCTTTGTACTTCCCTGCAGCATTTCTCACAAGTTTAAGCTACTAAACATTGATATCTGTGAAACCGGAAGGGTTAGACTCTGTACTTACAGCCCATATCAACAGGAGGGATGGCAAAGAAATCATTTAAAAACTTTCACAGAATTTCAAAGTTAGCCTGTTTCCCAGCTGAATACCATTAGGTAGCTTCATAACTTGCCTGTAACATACTGAAGGATAACTGGGATGGTTTAACAAATTTGGGCATTTGGAAATCTATGATCTGAAGCTCAGTTCTCATCTGGTAGTAAAAAGTTTTCAGATTCAATCACATCCAAAAAGATGGAGTCACAAACTTAATTTAATTTTTATCTTTAAATATCTCTGTCTTTAAAGATTAAAATGTACCTGCCAAAAAACTTTGTGTTAACACTAGTTAAAGCTGAAGTATTGAATTGTTTTTAAAATAATAATATCTAATCTAAATATTATACATATTTATATCATATTTGCTAAAACTGTCACTTTATCCTTACAGCAGTACATGAGAGAGATAATTCCCCTCTTGCTCCTTAAACCGTTTGCCAGAATCCACCGCTCCCTAAACAAAATAACCAATCAGAGCCAGGAGGAGTGGCTAATGCAGTGTCACTCACTGCTCATGCAGACGCTGCGTAGCCCAACTCCTTGCACATGCTCTCACTCAGTCAAGCCTACTATCTTCTGTGCCTTACCCTAAAAGTCAGGCAGAGACATGGTGCAGTTTTTAAATAAAATAAATAATATTGAAGTAAACGCTAAAGGAAGGAAGTATATGGACCCTACTCCCTTCTCATTGGCTCACAGACCTGGGTGTCCAGACATAAGGTCCACAGTTGAAACCTTCTCCAAGAATACTGTAAATAATGTCAAGCAGTGTGGGTGCAAAACACAGAAAAGAACATTGTATTTACTTTCCTATATAAAACATTGCTCTAAAAATTCCCTGAGCAATAATGATTTTTAAAATGTTTTAACACAGAATTGAATGTCATTACTGAGAAAAGATTTCTAGTCCTGTTGATCCCACTGAGAATCAACAACCCAGCCTGCAGCTCTGTGCAGCTTTCAGCTCATTGTTTTGGTCCTTCACACCATCTGGTTGAGCCCCAATGGCTCTCACCAGTCGCCCCATAGGAGTCTATGGACAGCAGCACAACTGATTGTACACTATGTGCTCGGAGCCAAATGGCAGAGAGCTGAGGTAAACAAGTTTCTGTTGAAGAGATGTAAACATCTAACAAATTAAGTGGGGCTAAGGAGTAATTTTCTGAGGAGTGTTCAGCATAGCACTGAATATTTAACTTGATATAGACATCTACATATACATTTAATACTCCTGTAGGTGCTGGATCAAAAACTGCATTTTTTTCTTTCTATTGCTAGTAGCAAATTTTAAGAAGAAGGGCACCTTTTATCAATTTTTTTTCACTGGAAGGGAACCTTAGAGGGCACTTTATCATATTTTCTCCACTAGAAGGGCACCATAGCAGCACTTTGTCATATTTTATGTACCAAAGGGACATCCAAGAGGGCACTTAAAAATTATGATTCTCTCCTTTAAAAAACACTAACAAAACATACCAAAACCATGATATGCATATTGAATTAACCCAGACAAATAATATTTAGTGGTGCCATTTGATTCTCATTTTACAAGCACAAAAGCTTAATTTGACCACATACTATAAACAGATCAATTCTTTAATATGAGACAACTGTTTCCATACATCTTTTGTATGGTCCCTGCAGGTGTTTTGCATTAGGGAAAGAAATCTTCAAATTCTACACATATTGGTTTTAAAACACACAGAATTAAATGTTACTTTTAAAAAGCACTTATGTTAGACATTAAAACATAATGGCTTTAAAACTTTTCTTCAACACTTCAACCAATTTTCACTAGAAAGCAGCTGCGCCATAACACATTACATTGACATTTACATTACATTAACTCATTTTGCTGCCTCTTTTATCCAAAGCGTCTTATAATTGCTATACATGTCAGAGGTCGCACGCATCTGGAGCAATGAAGTGTCTCACAATGGTGGATGGATCATAGTGAGAATCGACCCATCAACACAGCAAGACACCTTCAGGTCCAACTATAATATACCTTTTTTCATTACATTTCTACTTGTCATACAAGCAAGGGTGTTAACAAGGGCTCAGTCCCATCAAGGGTCCCAGTAAGCCAGAACAGTGAGCCATTATGCACAATACCAGGACTCTGTTGTGAAAAAGCTCTAATTCATCAATATTTTATAAATACATTAACGCTAAACATACAGCGTAGCAATAAAAATGAAAATAAAATGGTTCTTGGACATAAATAAGTAATGATAATAAGTACCGTGCCATACACTGCAAATAGATATGAGCTATTATTTCTATGGTTAGAAAGGAGCCAAGTGTACGTGTGTGACAGTGCAGATGTGACAGGAGTGGAGATGAACACCCCTCTGAGCTGTCAGAGCTCATCTGAGACACACACAGAAACACACACACAGTCAGAAAGAGAAGTAGGAGGTAATAAGAATGGAGATTAGACTTTCGATTAAACTGCTTTCTTATTCTCCAGCCCTCCAACAGCTTTGACACAGAGCATCTGAGAAGCGGCCGTGGCCAATTCGCCTTCAGCGTTTACAAACAGAAACGACTTTGAACGCTCACTTCTGAGAGTGTGTCTGAGTTTCCAATCGCCAGCCATAGCACTCAAAGGGGAATGTGTCATTGCTTGTGCTGGGGAGGGAAAATTGCATTAGTGTGTTTGTGTGTGTTTGCTCATGCATATGCATATGGAACAAATACATGGCGACGTGAAATAAACAAAACAACAAGGAGGCTGTCAGCAGATAGCAGACAGGGTCACAGGAGACGGTGCTGATGTTGTGCGCTCACGCTCACATATAAACACACACACTCATATGCACACAAAAACACACACAAAGCAGGTCATGGCTAAAAACAGAAGTTAGTAGAAAGACAAACTGCTGTCATCACATCACAGACGTGCAATGCTCCGTGAACAGAAAGAAGACAATCACACACTTGCTTTCAAAACAAACGCCAGAAATTTACCACAAACGCTGCCACGAGTTTTCACTCAGAGATTTGTGAAAAAAGGATCTCTGGTTAACTTTCCCTTCTTGGCAGAAATGTGGAGAAGGTTGGGAAGCCTGTGGCAAAGATATTTTATTACATTTTCTTTTCTTCTCAAATGACAAATAAGCTTAATTTTTTGTTATGGGTTATGCTACGGGTCTGTAATTTCTGATAATTAAATAAGAGCTACAAGTAGCTGTTGATTTCCAGAGTTTTCTCCATGTCTCCATTTTCTTGTTATCAAGAAAATGCTTCTTTTAAACCAAAAACTGTTATAATTAATTTTTCCTTTAATATTGGAATACACGTTGAACTGTATGCTCGTCTTTTACAATTTTGCATGTTCTGCTGACTAAAAGACTCCAAATTACGCAGCTAATTAATAAATTAAACTAGAAGTGTGCTGATCAACTGTCAAAATGCCTCCATTTTTCTTATAATTAACCAAATTATAGTGTCCTTTCCAGGAACCTTCTTGTGAATTAACAAGTGCATATCACTTCCTTTCTATACCAAAGTTTGACATGAGATTTTTAAATCTATAATGGCCACAGTAGATGATATCCCTATGCCTACAAGTTGAATTGTAAGTAGGTGAGTAGAAAATATAATGAAATGTACAAATATAACAATATAAATATAAAATGTAAATATACATGACTGTGGATATGTACAGTATTTTACAGTATTAACAAAAATAAATAGAAGTAGTGAATTGGATATTAATTTTAATATTGAATACTGGTAAAGTTGACATGGAATGGATACAAATCTAAAATATAAATATATTGAGTGTAGATATGTACACCATTTTACAGAATTAACAGAAGTATGCAAGATACGAAAGTACATCTGCTCTCATTCTTGAGCTTAGGATGCCCAATGTCAATGTTTTACATTATGGTGCACACTGATGTGCCACTTGAGTGCATGTGTTTGCAAAGCCCTAAGCATCTGTTTAATTTACTTATTTGCCTATTTGCTTCAAGCAGCTTGGGTCCTCATTTCACATAAATAATAATATGGACAGCTGTATAATCTAATACCATCCAGTATGATCTACATCAGTGAAGCTTATAATATTTACATTTTGTTGAGACTCAATTATACATATATTTATAATAGAAGTACACACTGTGCACTGATGCTCATTGGTTTCATTAATTTGTTTCATTTCAGTGAGCTGTAAATGTCATGTATATTCTGTTATTTTTTTTGCTGTTGTAGAATGTCAGAAGTCAGAAGTTTTCCCTCTCTTTCTTTGTTAATTTCTTTTCCATGACCAGTATAATCGCAGAGTGGAAAGGCGAGGGGGAAACAAAAGTTGGGCTGCAAAACGTCAGTCTGAGAATTATCCAGAGGAAATCTTGACAAGGTGTCAAACAGCAGCAGTACACTTTTGCGTGTGATGTGTTTGAGTGTGCCACAGTCAGCAGGAACAACATATGGCTCCATTAAAAATAACACAAGTCAATTACTCGAACAGGTTAGATCTGCCAACACAGCAGCACAAACACCAACAGGAATATTTTACTTTTATGAGTCAATGTACTGAACAGATGAGCAAATGGAGCTGAAATGTACTATAAAATAAATCCTGATGCAAATAAATGATTTGACTGTTTATCATGTTTTTTCTTGCTAAAGACAATATTATGCACATTAATTAATATTTTTTCTTCTTCTATTATGTCTCACAGTGTCCTTTTTCCATAGACCTTTTTTACAGCAGACATTTTGACTTGTCATTGCGGAAAAAGCATAGGTAAAACATATTTCATTAACGATGGCACAGTTTCAATTAGTCTTCAAGTAAGCCATGACACTAAGCAAGCATGTACCAGCACCCACTGGAATAAGCTCATCTAGATGAAACATGCTCATTATTTCTATGATATGTCAAAATGTCTGCCTTGAAAAAGTTCTATTGAACGTCACGTCATATTCAGGACTTTTGAAGTATTGAATGAGGACCATCAGTATTTGGATCAAGAAGCTAGCTGTCCAGCCCACAAATCTGCTGTTTTGATTCACTCTCACCGCACTCATGGAATCGTTTATGGTTGCAGCAGGCAACTGTTTTCAAGTGAAAAGCTCTAAAAAAAACCCACAGACAGCCACAGTTAGCGACTAGCTGGAGAACATAGTGAAGCATCAGCGTCAGCTAAAGAGATAATTTCCTCAGGTGTTGGTAGAGACCAAAAACGGTACTAAAAAGGAGTGGATAATGGCTTACACTAATCAGGTGCCTAGAAACACGACTTCAAAACGAATGATAATGACTCCCTGTAACTGCTGGATGTGGAAATAAGCAACTGTTAGCGAAAAGGTTCTCCATATCAAATGAAAACATAAGTAAATGTTGTGTTCATAACTTGTAAAAAAACATAGACAACTTGAATCTGAGCCAAAAAACAGACATTCCTATGAATGAATAAATTGGTTGCATTTAAAATTAAAGGGGCATTATGTAGTTTCCAGCGGCCACTAGCGGTTCGGTTCTAAGATTGCAACCAGGTGTGTGCTCGTACACGTGCGCGCTTGAACTCATGAGCGAGCAGAATCTGAAACACAACCGCTTTCATACAGAAATCCTGCAATAATTGCAGGACAACAGCATGCAGGCTGTGGCTTTTCACTCAGACATGTTCAGGCTCTGTTACTTCAACGTTCCCGTCTCAGAGGTGGATCAACACCAGCGCCATAATGTTACTTCATTCAGCGCAGCGAGACACCGGCATATCGGCACAGTACTCCGGAAAAAAGGCAAAGTGAGAGCGGCTATAGACAGACAGAGCTGGGAACTCAGGTAAACTCCCACTGCAACGTTACAGTAATAGTTTTATCAGCTGCAGGTTGAACTAATCCGCGCTCGTTACATGATAACAGTACATTTACTGCATTTAGCCGACGTGCTACATCGTTAGCTCACCTGTTGCTTTTCAGTAACTATCTTTACTATCTGTGAATCTGTCACCAGAGGCTCAGCAATGTCAGCACAGCTACATGTACTGGATGATAATGAAACGGGTAGTGAGCTGGACTGAATATTATAAGATTGTGTCACACTTTATAACAGTTAGACCGCAGTAAGTAATTTTACTGTAACTAGTGTTAGTGGATGGCTCTTCTTCCTCTGGGTTGTATATTATGTGGGTCACGTTAGTTACAGCGACTGAGAGGTGGAGAAGCTGTGTACCTATCAGTAAAAGGCAATAAATCTAAAATGAACGTTACAAAGCGTCAGCGGCGGGTCCGAGCTAATGTAGCTTTAGCTGGCTGCTCGTGGCTGCATCACTATGGGATAGTAAACAAATTGCTCCACATTAGCTTTTTACCGTTACATCATTCCTTGCAGGCTTTGACAAGTTGAGTTTATGTTGGAGTCTGTGTTGTGCTGGGAGCAGGACTTTCTTAGTGTTAGCAGACTCCATGTCGTAAGTTGCAGTGTCGTCGCTGCTGAGTACAAAGTCAGTATAGACACAGCGAGAGGCTCAGGAGCGCGCATGCAGGTGTCAGTCACTGGATTTTGCGGAAAATCCGACCCGGAGCCTTCGAATAGGAATAGGAATACCTGCCTTCAGAGTTAATAGCCAAACCCGGCAAGTGGATCATTTTAATGTCAGATTACAACCCCTTCACACACAGGCAATAAAAAAGGATTCATTTTAGAAGAAAAACTACATACAGCCCCTTAAAACATTTTAAACAAAAATGCTCTTCACTTGTATGCTCTTGTCTTCTCATGTTGAGAAAAATGTATGTTTTAAAACGGTCACAACACATACAAAAAAAGAAAGAATATAGGAACATCAAAATAAATAGGTAATGGCTAAAACAATCCATTATAAACAATATAGTACAAACATAACACAACCTGTATTTACTAATACAAAACTACAATATTCTAAAGAAGAAAGTGTGAGTTAATTGGAAACATGCAACTTACATCACATACTGTATACCAGACATAGAAATGGTCAGGATTGAAAGAGCCTCATACCCTTTTTACCTTACCAACCCTGAGGCCATTTCTGCTCTGTATTGATGTAAGTGTGTGTGCATGTGTGTGTGTGTGTGTGTGTGTGTGTGTGTCTGTGTGTGTGTGTGTGTGTGTGTCGGCAGCTCTTGCCTCAGGCACATCAAACTCTCAGCATGTAAGGATAACCTAACAGGCATCAAGCAGGCTTACACACATTGATACGCATTATCATCACACGCTCTATTTTGGTCTGATCCCAACCTTGAAATGACCCGATCTCAACCTGCTGTCACGCTACAAGACCGGCACCAGACCTCACACTGTGACAGCAAGAGAGATAGATGTGAGGAATATCTGAGGGGAAAACATAACAAATGAACAGGGAAGCAAATGGAGATGGAAAGGAAAGGAAAGGAAAGAGGGACGGCGGAAGACCGAGTAGAAGAGGACAAGAGGGAGGAAAGGTCTGTAAGAGTGATGGACAGAAGAAATAAGGTGGGTGGAGGAAAGGGAACTGGAGGAGAGGAAAGGAGCAGACAGGAGGATAATGAAGAGGAGGAGAAATAAAAAAGAAGGTGAGGAAACAAGCAGAAAAAATGGGAATGTAAAGAAAAGGAGGAAAGAAAGAAGAGGAAAGAAGAGAAAATGAACAGGAAGGAAACAAGGAGAGGAAAACAGGTATGATGAGAAAGGAAAAAAGGATATGAAAAGAAAAAGGATAGAAGGGAGGAAAGTACACGGTATAGTAGAAAGAAGAAAAAATGAACAGAAAGGAATGAAGGTGAGGAGGATAGGAAATGAGGAGACGGGAGGATGAAGGATAAGTGAAACAAAGAGAGGAAAGAAGAGAAAGAGGAATATGAAAGGAAAGGAGGAAGAACAAGAGTATGGAAATTAGGAGAAATAAGGGAAGAGGTGAGCAAACAATACTGGGAGAAGAGGAGTGAAGAGGAAATTAAATGGTAAAAGAGGGGAAGAAACAAGGAGAGGAAAAGAGGAATGATGAAAGGAAACAAAAAGGAAATAAGAAAATGAAGAGAAACAAGCAGAAAAGACAGAAAAGAAAAGAAAATCAAACAAGTTGAGGAGAGAAAATGGAAAAGATGAAGTGGAAAGGAAAGGAAGACAGAAGAGGTTAGAAAGATGAATAATGATAGTAATCTATAATAATTAATCATTTAGCTGACGCTTTTATCCATAGCGACTTAAAATCGCTATATTTCAGAGGTCGCACACCTCTGGAGCAACTAGGGGTTAAGTGTCTTGCTCAGGGACACATTGGTGGATGCCACAGTGGGAATTGAACGGGCATGGATTTATCACACCAAAGGCATGTGTCTTATCTGAACCACTGAACCATCGCCACGGGGAAAATAAGACAGGAGAGAAAAAGAAGGTGTTGGGACTCTTACTTTAAAAACAAATGCCAGAAATTTACCAGGCCGAAAGTCTTAAACAGCCTGGAGGTAAAACAAAAGCCTGGACGCAGAATCCACAATACACAGTTGATTTTTATGTTAAAACCAAACACTGTATTTGTACTGGCCGAACCCCTCACGAGAATGCAGGTAGCCATGCGGTGATGCTTTGGCATCACTAGAGCCATAAAAAGGAAAGAACACTTGTCCCTACTCGCTTTTCCACTGCCTGCGAAAGCAGCAAAAGAAGGTACCCATTTTCAGCGCTGCACTTTGTTTCCCTAGGTAACACTCGCAGACTTTCTTTTGTTTCTCTTTTCTTTTGTGTGTCTTTTGGATCACGAAGGAGAAGATTCCCTAAGCACACAGACACATCATATCACTACCAGAGATGATTTCAAGTAAGAGGCTTCTGTCTGTTACCTGTAAGATTTAAGTTTCATTGCAGTGATTTCTGTGAGAAATGACAGGCCGCCGCATCCTGGTTATTGCTGTGTGCTTTTGTGCCTAGCATGTTTCATTGTTTGTATTGGTACCACGCTGCTGGACCTCCACTTGTTTGTATAAAGCCAATAACTGTGCTTTATTGTGACCAAAGTCCTGTAAGACGGCTGCCCAATCCAAGTTCGCCACCTGATTCTGTGTGATAAAGTGACAATTATTGTGTTTTACCAGCGTAATTAGGATTCTGTGTTACATGTGCTAGTTCCTGTCACTGCGTGCAGAGTCAATAGCTTTATCATGACCAAATTCCAGGACCACAGACGTTGAATTTAAGAGTGTTGGGTATTGTGTGATAAAGTGTTACTTACATTATATCTAGCCGCAGCAACCAGGACCCTATAGACATTGCTCTGTGTGAATTTTTCTCTTTTTCTCTTCCTGTGTTAACATATACGCTTTATTTACAGCATGTAGCCTTAAATCCAGCTGTGTTCCACCGCCATCTTGGTGAGAACAGAGTGTATCTGCCATTTTGGGTTCTTGCATTTGCTTAAGCTTTAGGTGCCTGCCCGCCATTTTGGATCACTGCCACCTTAATGGTCACATTTTTTCTTTGCTCTTCCCCCCTCTATTGTCCCCCCACTACACACACACACACACACACACACACACACACACACACGGTTGCTGATTGTTGTATGCTTTTTTCTGCTTAGAATAGATAATAGTGGTTTATTGGCTGAATCATGTTGTTGATCATTGATCTGTTCTCAAGTAAGTAAATGCTACTGTGCCTTTTAAAGAGCAGTTGCCTTTGGTTAGTTGTGTTTTTGATTGTAATAACAGCTGGTTGTGAAGGTCAGTGCTTGATTCACCCTTCACTGTTCCCCTATTGATGTAAAATAGTGTTTAAATATTAGCCTTTTGGCGTTTGGTTATTGATCCCTCATTCCAGGGTGGTATCAGGGTTGTATGTATAAATATTTGTTGTAAATTTAATGACTTTATTACTTTAAAAATATTTTTTGTATATTGCTCCCCTATCAGAACCCAACAAAGGGGAGGAGAAGAGGATGAGAGGAGGATAAAAGGAAAGGAAACTAGAATAAAAAAGAGGAGGAATATATAAGGGAAAAAAGAAATCGAAGAAGAAAGGAGGAGGTGGAATGACAGAAGGAGCAGGCTGCTGGGTTGTTGAGTGTGTAAACATGTGATAAGCAGCAGCTATCCAGCTCTATCTGCCCGGGCAGAGAAACAGATAAGAAGTAATCTACTCTGATCATATTTACACATACATTCACACTCTCAAACACACACTTCAAGGGAACACTTCTGGATCACAGTCCTAGTTTTCAGATTTATTTCCAACATAAGAGTCATATAGGGTTGGCTGGCATGATCAATAATAAGTCAAATCATTTTTCAAGCCAAAATATCATAAAATTGGCTTGGTTGCAACTTCTCAAATGTGAAGATTTGCTGCTTCTCCTTGTCTTATATGATAATTAACTGAATATCACTGAGATGTGGACTGTTGGTCGGACAAAAAAAGGTGTTTTGAAGACGGGACATTGAGCTCTAGAAAATTATAATGCACATACATTTTTACCATTTTCTGACATTTTAGGAACCAAATCAATGATCAATTAATCATTCATAAAATGAATCAATAATCCATAAATGTTTAAAAAGTCTGTTTTGCCAGCATTTTTTTTACCTCAAGAACTGTAGACTTAAAAAGTTCCTTCATGAATTTACGTTTATTATGATCGACTCCATTAGTTCCTGGGTTTTACGATAAGTAGAAATACACTTCCTCCATTTCAATCATCATGCATGGCCCATTTGAGCTCACAAATCAGCATTTGCAATGTTACCACTAATGAGACATCCCCTGCTTTTAGTAGGAAAACCAATGTGTCCTTTTCCCTCCCTAAAGACACTGTCCTTATGATACTACATGTTTCATCTGTATTATGTATACAAATAATATTATTACGACTGTATGTGTTAAATTACGTCTGTAGCCTAATTCTAGGATTCTTTTATGAAAGAAGAACCAGGATAAACTGACGTGTCTCCCCACCTCTCTGGACCTTCAGGTTGAGGAGGCTGCCAGCTGTGTTTCCCTCCCGTCTCTAAACCATGACACTGCAGAAGTCCATAGGCCAAGAATAGCCGGAGGGTTTCAAGTGCAATATCACATTTTCATAATGAGAGCCAATGAGCTGTAAATCCCTGCTGACAGAGTTATGGAGCGAGAAGAGCTTATGGCTGCGATACTGAAACTATTAAACAGTCGCCTCCCTCAGGCACATGGTGCTGTGTGTGTTTGTAAACACACTGTATATTTATATATGTGTGTTAGCCTTAACAAGAAACAGCTGCATGTGGGGGATGACTGCTAAACTCCCATCGTGACGCTTAGTCTCCCGGTTTACAAACTAAGTTTTGTTTTGTTTTATTAAGCAGATCCCACATTGTCATTGGGTCTGTGTGTGTGTGTAGGTGTGTGCGTGTGCATGTGCGTATGTACAAACAGTAGTGGTTCTTTTCATCTGAGACAAAAATATGGACAAAGCAGCAGATTTGTTTATAGTATAATAAATCTTTTATTGTTTTGCTGTTTTTATGGATAAATACTTCACTCAGTATCTACTGATTGTACAGCCTTTCCTCACCAGAAAAACAGCCAAACAGGCTTATTACAACCCATATTTACATTTATGGACGCGGTGGGCTGCATAACTGGGTCAAACAAAGTCAGGACTTTCACACTGGGGCCCAAGTTTCAAGTACAGTGTAAATCAAGTGAAGTTTGACTTATTTAAAGTTATTATGAGTGAAGTCACAAGACTTACATCAGTTATGTAACGTACTTGTTTTAACCCAAACCATAACCTGTTATAAACAGAACCAAACTGTGAATACATGAGAATACCAAAACATTTGTAATTGTTATATTTTATCATTTCGTCATGAGAAAGTGTTGCAGCAGGGGAAAACTGCTGTAAAAAATCAGATGTAATCTTATTGTATACTATGCTGCAAAATATTAGTCTTTTTGTAAACATGAATGTTTTTATGACAGACAGGCATTAGAATAAAGAAGGAGGTGATGAATAAGTCCAATTATTCTACTTATTATGCAAGTTCAGGCATATATTTTGCTTTTCTATTTTAATGGAACAATTTCTTATTGTTTTAAGTTCCCTCTTAAGTTGAATATAACTCATGCTTTATATGTCCCCTATTATTTCTGTCCAGTCTTGAAGGCATAATTTCTATTACCATCATTTTGTTTCAAAGCAGAGATCTGGAACATTTTTAGTAAATATATATAATTATTAAAGAATGTGTTGTATCAATTAAAGTAAATTCTACAACACAAGAGACTTTTGAATGAAAAAAAATCCAACTGGGAAAAACAGAAGTTACTGAAGTTTTTTCAGGAAAAAAATAACACTGAAACAGCTACAGCTAAAATTAATAATGTGATATTTAATTCCTCCTAATGAGTAATCATCATGTCGTCCTCTACCAGAAGGTCAAGAGGTCAGCTGAGCAAGACCTCTGGAGGTAGAAGCCATTCATTGGTTTGCTCAAAGACACTTCAGCACAGACGGGGAATTTGGGGGGGGATTTTTACTGCAGGCAATGTTTTCAGAGCTCTGCCTAAAGGAAAGTAAAATAAATGCAGCTGCTAAAAACAAATTAATTGCTAAGAGACTCTCAACTCTCAATGGTTACGCCTGCAGAAGGGTGTCTTTCTGTGTACGTGTGTGTGCCTTAGGCTAATTAGAACTCAGTACACACGGGGGCAAGTTGTAGTGCATGCGGTGTCGCTCATTGTGTAAACTCACACACTTTTACACATTTATACAGATGATTCATTTCACAATTTTCTCTGTTCAGCATGCAACGGACACAGACACTTTTGAGGACACTGTATTGATCCTCTACAGACTTGCCCTAACCTTAACGATACCAAACTCATGTTTAACAGCAGACCTTAACCAGACCTTGACCTCACCACAACGACAATAAAGTCATTGATTGGCATGTTGTCCAAACATGATATAATTGATTTGGAAATAAACACAGTAACATAGTGAGAAAACCTTGAGAGTCGTCCATGTTTTTTCACTCCAGCTTATCAAATCACATCAAACACTGCATCCCTTCAAACAGTTCATCTGTCAATTCCTCAGCATTGATCAATTCCCCAAAGATAAAAGAAAATGAGGCTGGTTTTCCTCCACCAGTGTTTGGTGAGAAGATCCAGAGAAAAAGTGGATCACAAAGCACTACAACAAAACAACAAAAGTATTCGTAGTTATACAAATACTGCTAACTTCAAAGTAGGATTAGTCATGTTTTACAGAAATAAGCTTTTGGTGTGATCTGGCTTATTTGTGATTAAAGTGTGATCAATCCAGCATCCTAAAAGACTTTCTCTAATTCTGCCTTAATCTATCATTTGAGTAGCCCCCAGTGGTCATCTTAATGTTGGATTTTAGAAAGACAACAAGAAGCCTCAGAACATCCCAAGAAACTTCTCAAACCACTCTTGAAGCATAATCCACTTCTGCATTGTTTAATGGGACAAACGCAGACTGCTATTAATTTTTCAGCAAAAACCCAAATTATAATCGGTGAATCATAATTCACTGATAATCATTTCATTAGTTCTTTCTATGGACATTTCTATAATCTTACATTATTTGTTATTTAAAAATCAAATAATGTGAGACGTTGAGATGGGAAATTGCTTTTACTACTAAAGCCCAACCGATGAAGATTTTGAAATTTGATATATTGGCCAGTATTCTTTTTTCCATTATCCTTAAGATTATCCCTAACAATTGTTGTGCAGTTATGGGACCTCACCAAGAAAACATGACATAATGCAGATTAAAAGTAAACTTTTTTATTGTAATAAATAGTACATTGAACAAAAGTACAGTTGATTGCTATGTTTTGTCGTGGAAATGTGTTGTCAACTTTTGCAAAGTGCCCTCTGGTGGACAAACTACGCAAGGACAACACTCATAATGTGAAGGATCCGTAACACAATACCAATTTATCTGCAATTAGCTCATATTGGCATGCCAATTTATCGGCTGAGCTCTACTTGCTACTAACTCAGAGACCTCTGAAACAACACATCTGCCCTCCACAGAAGTTAATGCTGTGTGCATTGATCTTTGGCATATGCAGTGCACACAATTTGAAAGTGTAAAGTTGTGTTATTTGTACGCAGATTGAAAAGACTAGGTTGGTTTATTTAATAAAATAATTATTTGTTGTACGCACTCAAGCCAAAAGGGTTGGAAACCAGTGGAAACCAGTGGTTTAAACTTTACCTATGCATTGTATTTATAAATGTATCATGTTGTTTTTTTACTTAAAATCTTAATCTCAAAAGTTACTAGTAGGGCTGACCCCAAATAGTTGAAGATTCAATGCTTCGATGGGCAGAGCCTGATTTGACTGTCAATCTCACAGTGGAAGCTTCGCAGCAAAACAAGGATCATGCCATTTTGGCAATATGGGGGTGTTTAACGTCTGATTTCACATAGAACTACCAGTTTTCTCACAATAAGTTAATATACAATATACATTTCAACATTTAATCCTGTAAATACACATGTGAAAAGAATAAAACTTTCAATAAATGTTTTTAAAGTGCATGAATAAATCCAAAATTGTAACCCTAACCCTGGGTCGTCAGTGTGCAAGTGTAGGCTTAGCGTCTATGTGTGTAGTGGCAGTGGAAGAACACTCGCTGAAGAGAGAGCCCATGCTTCACTGGTGTTGTGCCGAGTTGTCCGCTTACTTCAAATAGAACCGCGAAGTGCATGCACTTGTCGGCATCAGGGCACGCACGCAAAAGTCTGCACAAGACCAGTGAATGACAGGTGAGAGAGAGAAAACAAAAAGCCTCAGTTTTGCTGAAAATTTACTGTGTAAGTTGAATGAAGAGAGACTGCAGCTCTGCAGCTTTTCAACATTAAAGCGGAGCTACCGTGTTTCCATCTAAAATGTAGTGGAGTAGAAGAATAAAGTAGTATAAAATGGAAATACTCCAAGTACCACAAATTTGTACTAAAATACAGTACTTAAGAAAGTGCACTTTCCACCAATGGCTCTCTAACAGTACACTGGAAGGTCCAGTGTTTCTCAGACGTCCTCAAAGGAGTTGCACTACAAAAACAACTCAATACTAAACCATCAGCAACTAAAATTTACCTCTTTGGGTCCCTACAACTACAAAAGAGGAAAAGATGGATACATCTACTGTGATGCATGTGTGTTTGGGATCTATGTTTGAGAAATATGCCTGCTGACATGCAGCAGATGAAAAATCAAACAAGAACAAAACTTCCTTGTTTCTCTTTCTCTTTTTTGTGGAGACTAAAGAGAGGTGTGTGAGAGAACGTGATAGATTCACACTGCAATCCATCCTGCCACACAGTGTTTCCACTATTTTACCGCCTCTCTAATTCCGTCCTGTTTGTCTCTATCAGCGAGGATGGATCGCAAACATCCTGGAACGACCCGTGCATCTCTACTTCAACTCAACTGATCGTCAGCTCTTGGCTAACAAATGGATAGAGAGAAGGCAAAAGAAAGAAAGGCAGCAAACAACAAAGAAATTAGAGTGTGGTAGGCAGAAAGGAGAGAAAAAAAACAGTGATTGAGTTGAATTGCATTCTTGGCTCATTTTCTGGGTGCACAAGGAAAGCAAGCAATGTAGGGCTGAGTGAGAAGGCTGGCAGCACTTCATACAGCTGCAGAAATGACATCCTTTCTGCAGCCAGACAGCATAGCATCACATGTTTTTCCTGAGATTGTTCCACCAGTGTGTGCTGTTACAACTGTCAACTGGGTACGGTGAGGAAGGATCACTTTTTTTAGATAGAGAGTTTTTATTTTAATATCGAAAGGAAAAATCAAGCGAAAGCCCATATAAGTGGAGCATCTAGAATGGTTGTTGTTTTCCAAGCTCAACTTTCAATCTTAGGAGGATAGGTCCTAAATGTGCTCAGAATAATGGAAAATTTGAACATCTACAGCTCCATGACAACTGAGAAAACTACATCTGCCACTGCAATCCTGTCTTCTAGAAATTACATGTAAATAAAGAAAACATAATGGCTGCCTGGACTGTCAGCATTTTTTAGCTGAGACAGACAGAACAAACCATGTACCCTTGTTCCTCAGAATTTTTTGCCCTGCCTGGCTGCAAATTTAACGTTACTGTTTGCGCACTGAAAGTGGATGATGGATGAGTGATAGACGTTTCAGGACGTAAGAAGTGCCAGTGATTGCTGTCAAGAGGCAGACATATATTTTCACATTTCATTTCTTCACAATGAAAAGGTCCAAGCCTTCAGGTGCGCAAAGGAGAAAACAGAGGAAAGAGAATGAAAAGAAAGCCCAGTTTAAAGGTAAGTTGTCTTTTGTTAACATTTGCAGCTAACTAGCTAAGTAGTAATAAAGTCAACAATAGATAATGATGCTACGATTATTTAGCAGCCTGACGAAAGAAGCTGGTGTGCAGCCGGCAGTGTATTAGTGGTAGTGTAGTAGTGGTACGGCAGCGGATCATTCTGCCAGACGGCAGCAGAGTGAATAGGTTGTGGCTGGGGTGGGTAATGCATAAACAACTAATAATTTACACTGTAAATACACTCAGTTTGAACTTACACACAGATGGTGCCACAGGCTGCAGCGTTTGTCTGTAGCAACAGTTTTCTAACCCACAACTCTGTAACTAACTGTTGCTGATACACGTCACAGTAGCACATGACAATGTCTAGCCTACAGTGCATGTGTGTATATGTTGTTAGCCTAATTAGAGCTTTTCTAGGTTTAAATAGTTATTCTTCTTATTCTTGTTGGAGGACCTGATAACACTTGTTTCAGCTCTGCACACTGACATTAGTGTGCTGAACGGAGGTGCACACAGCTTTGTCATGTTGGCTGGCTCGTCTTTATCATCGAGGCTAAACCCAAAATGCTCCTAAACAGGGGCTGAGGCATTTCTCTGGTTTACTAGTCCAGTAACGTTACCCCAGTAACGTAGCCAAGTTTTGCAGGAAATGTACAGTGTAGGTAACAGTTTGTCAGCGAATAAAGGCTTCAGCTAAACCTCCTGTGTGTGTATTGTTTGCAAACTGCTGGAAAAGTGAGGGGGAGTAGGCTTGTTGGGACATTTTCTCACAACCAGCAGTTACAGAATAACATAAGCATTCATTAGCAGTCATTTTCTGACCTCCTCACAAATGTACTCTAAGTCCAACATTTACTCTTTTTTAGCTCTGGATTTGGTCTCTACCAGCACCTGCCGGATGTATCCGGCTTGTTATCTGCTAAATGCTTCACATTGTTCACCACAAAGTTGCTAACTGTGTCTTTGGTGCTGAGCAGGTAGTGCACGGTGTGATTTTAGAGCTTTTTAGCTGAAAACAGCTGCCTGCTGCACCTGAAAAACACATTATGAAACACATTATTATATTGAAAGTGGTGAGAGTGAACTGAACAAAACTTAACAAAAATATTAAGTGGTAGGCCGAACAGATAAACAGCAAGTGAAACTTGCTTTAAAGCTCAGTAAAACAGAGGGGAGCTGCAGATTCAGGTGATCATTCTCTTTAGGTACATCACTACAAGTGACCCCTTTCACACTTTTCTGCTTGTTATACTGTCATACTTCATTTTAAAATTTACATCACATAAATGCCACAAGTGACATTTTCCACCAAAATAACATAGTCTCACATTAAACAAGTGCTATGAGGGCCTATGCATTAACATAAGTTAAAGGTTCAGTTTGTATTATTTAGAAGAATCTACTGACAGAAAGTCAATATGATATCCATAATGTTTTCAATGGTGTATAAAGACCTTACATAATGAGCCATTATGTTGTATTACCTTAGAATGAGCTATTTCTATCTACATACACCGTGGGTCCTGTTTCATGGACATCGCCATGTTGTGCCTGCCATGTTTCTACAGTAGCCCAAATAAACAAAGCATTTTAGTGATGAGCTTACTCTGAACATTTTGCTACTTGGTGAAACAATTCAGGCGGCATCAGATTTGCTCCCAAACACATTTGCTGTTACAATATTAGTTGTAACATAAAGTAGTTTAGGATTTATTGAATTAATTTTGTCAGTGCAATTCTGAGAGCAGTGACAAAAAGTGAATTTAATCGATCCAAAACAAATTTGTAAGTGCCCCAGTTTGTGATCTTAGCAGTGACTGATTTACCCTTTGATACATTAACTTCTTTTTCCCGTTAAGACTGCCAGAGGGTCACCTAAAATAAATGCCAAAGCCTTGTCGCAAATGCCAATCTATGTTTAGCTTTCACACACCGAGGCGGACCATTAACCTCTATTCATCTGCTGATTGGGTGCTGTGGTCAAGTCAAAACTGATCAATAGAACTTCCTTTTACCCTCCAACCAGCCTTGGCAGAAACCTTCGATGTATTGATGAGTTCAGCTGTCTTTTGCTGGCTGAGAAATCAGCATATGCTTAAAGGGCCCTACGAAACACTTAAAGATCCTGCAAAGAATAATCTCTTCAAACACACACACACACACACACCAGCTTAAACTCTTATTAGTGTAAGCAAGGAAATAACAAATGAATGTGTTATGACTGTTATTTATAAATCCTGATGACTTTCTTATGAATTACCTATTTCTGTATTCACTGGCCAGCTGTGGCCAAAGAAGGTCAGTAGATTTGCGACTAAATGTCTTGCAGATTCCTACAGCTTAGTGCTTTTGGATATCCATTGAGGAAAATTCTGAATTAACCATTTCAAAGAAGTCTGCATAGAAAACCGTCATGTTTCAGGAAAGTAATTTAGGCTAAAGTTGCTTAAAAATGCATTTAAAATTCTGTTTTTTATTTAATTTTGAGAATTAAAAAAACTTTTTTATCCAAAATCAATTGGAAAGAATGATTTGCTCAAACATTTCTGCTACTGAAAAGGTCTTTAATCAAATCACCAGAAATATGTACAATTTATTTATAAGCCATGAGGTTAAGTTATTTTTTAGCTTTGAAAAAGTTGTTGAGAAAGCAATATTTCCACAATCCATCAATTAGCTGTTCACTAACAAGGTCCACGCCAATATCAGGTATAGAAGTTTAGTTTATTGAGAAGTATTTATGGTGGAGGGGTCGAGGGGAGAGGGATGACGGGGTCGAGGGAAGAGGGATGAAGGGGTTGAGGGAAGAGGGATGAAGGGGTCGAGGGAAGAGGGATGAAGGGGTTGAGAATGGGAGGGATGAAGGAGGTTGTTTAGGGTTTGGTGGCCGGAGCGGCAGGAACCCGGGGGGTTGAGACTCAGGGTGGGGGCTCGTCTCAATAAGCGGCGTGCTTATGAACCCCCCTTGTGGTTCCTGTTGTGGAAAAGACAAAATGATTAATTGGCAGAAATAAGGATTTTAGCTTGCATGTCTTTCATGGTGGGAGGAAACCGGAGAACCCGGGGGAAACCCACGCAAACACGGGGAGAACATGCAAACTCCGCACAGAAAGGCCTGGGCTGAGCAAAGTCTAACCCGGAACCTTCTTGCTGTGAGGCCGCAGTGCTGTCCACTGGGCCACCGTGCTGCCCGTGAAAGAGGTGAAAACGGGGTTTGGGTGGGGGGGATGTGAGAACTGAGAAATGGAAGAGAAAGTGGTTAGACAGGCTTATATACGTGAGTGCATGTGATTGGATTGGAGGAACACAGGTGGATGAATGAAGCGTGGATGGTTGATTGGAGGAATTGGATGAGGCGCAGGTGGTTGAATTAGGGAGAGAGGCGTGGTCCTGTTCCTGAACTTAGTTATATAATTATATAACCCCATTTCTGGAGCTTGTGGTGAGATTTTCTAGATTTGGAGGATTTTTTTTTGTTGTTTAATTAATTACTCCTCGATAGACCATTGAGTCAGATAAGATAAACTGCACAAAAACCTTCAATAGATATGCTATACATAATGCACTACTTACTATATTCACTGTGCATAAATCCCTAACTAGACATGCCTAAACACACACTAAAGCACTTGTTAAGTTGCCATGAAAGTCTGTTTCCTTATTCTGCACATGTATATCTTCACAAACAACCTGGTTTAGCCTGCTTTCTTTCTTTAAAATCGGTCACACATCAAAGTTTCTTAAAAGTCCGGAATTTGTCTCTCTTTCTCTCTCTGAAACTGGCAGATTGTTATTATTCCTCGTGGTGCTCTTCATCATGACTTGCATTAAGATGCACTGAGACAGCAGTAAAACCTTTTCCACGGTTCAGTTTAGCTCAGCAGGCAAGAGGAAAAGAGGAAGAGGGAGAAGCGTGAGGATGAGGACAGATAAGGGAATGACAGAGAGAACAGGAGCATGGCAAAAGGAGTTGAGGATGAGGAGAAGAATAAAAAGAGGTAAAGAGAGGATGATGGTGAGGGAGGGAGATAAGCAGCAACAAGGAAAGAGGACATTGACTTTTGATGTGCTCTAATAGAACATCTCACAACAAGGCTGGGAGAAAATAACTTTAAAAAAAAGACTCACACACCCCCAACACTCAGCACCGGCCACCCACATGACCACAGCTGACATTTTAATTAATACTGTCAGAGCCTTTTCTCCAGTCATACATATTGAATTCTGCAGCTGCCAAACATTCACAGATGTGACAGCAGCTGTGTTTTCATTTGAGTGTCTTTATGCACACTGGGACACATCAAATTAGAAACGCTGAATGGAAGAGCACATTATAACTAATTTATTCAATGTCTTTACTTATGAACAATTAGTGATGGAAACTGGAAATGTGTTCAATAAAGACAGAGTAATTTGTCAGTGTAATATGTCTGTCCATCATCATCTTTCAGAGATGTATGTGTATTGTCTGTCCTGCTAACGCAATAAAGGGCAACACATACATGCCTCCACGTTCAAGCATACTGACCTTACATTACATGCTCTCCCCAGACCTAGACTACTTCTTCTAACCCTATGGCAGTCACAGTGTGTGCTACTGGTGGCAATTAACATGTGTAAATACGACACCACTGCAGGATGCAGCCGGGGTGTGTCGCACTTACACTAAGTCTTTGTCATGGCCGTGTATCCGCACTTTGGATAGATCAGAGTATTTGTGGAAACCCTCCTTGCTTAGATAATCTCATGTGAAAGCTGTCAAAGCTCATGTCACCATATCGGATCAAGCAATGGTCCAATCATTTGTTGGATGCAGATTTTTTAAAATATATTTGTGATTCTATTATTTTAGCTGTCAGACAAAGCATGTTACTTACAGTCTTCTGCCCTCACCATTTGTGTAGGTGCACAAGGTTGAAGACAAGATTACTTTAAGATTTTCACTAAAGTTATTGTTGTAATATAAAATATTGTGTGTGTGTGTGTGAGTGTGTGTGTCGGGGGGTACACACGCCAACATGTGAATAACTGGCACTTATTTTTTCCCCCACTTCACGCACCGCTGAGAGCCATTGTGAAATTGTGAAAGCAGTATTGGACAAGTTTAATGATAGTCATTACAAATCAGAAAACAATGAGATACAGAAACAAGAGTTAGACATAAGTACAGTACCAGGAACAGGAAAACTGGATTCACAAAAGTATAGACTGGCTGTCAAAAAAGTGTCACCAGTGAAAGATCAACATCACATCCCTACAGCAAGAGTAAGTATACGATGGCTGGAAGTTGCAGATTGACTTTTAGTTTCTTAACAATTCTGAGGCTTAAGAACTTTATTTAATGATTAAAACAGATTTAAAACAGAAAACACTTTTAAGTGTATAAGCTGGATAATACCTTCCAAGTTTGTACATTTCATGACTGATGGATTGTCAGGCGTCAAAAAAGCTTACAAATTAACGATCCCAAAACAGATGTCTTAAAGAGTCCGAAATAATGGCCATTTGGGGAGTAGATAAAAAGATATGGGTCAATATCTGTTTAGTGTTTTAGCTCATTGTTTTGGTTTTCCAGTCTGCAGATTCCCTATACATCACTTGTTTTCCAGCAGCAACAGGCTTTCACAACCCTTAGCTGGTGAGGAAAGATGTGATATTTGTACTCTTACTTAAATCAAGGATCTGAATACTTCATCTTCCACTGGTATTAGCTGAAAGAGCACTAACTGTTTACAAAGCCATGTATCTTGTGGTCTGTTAAGGCATGCAGTAGGCAGGCAGTAGAAATTCAATTTTTCCAGTTTGCTAAATTAACTTTCTACCTTTGTGATTTTTTTAAATTGTATTCAGAAATTTGTCAGTTACAGGAAACACAGCTATATTTAATTTCTTAACAAAAAGTACATCTTGTGACATTAAAACAACCTGCTACAGTAAAAATGAAGAAGAAAGAAGGTCAATGAGCAGTCAGGAAAAGAAGGGAGATGTTTATGGATTTGCTGTGCAGTTAGTGGAACACCTCATCACATTTGACCATCATCTACACTTTCCTTTCCCTCTTTTGACCATAAAAGCTATCATGAAAGACATGACAGCAATCTGAATTAATTAAGCGTTAAGTGTTTATCTGGCGCTCTGTAAAATGAACCCTCAGTCTCCCCTCAGTTAAACATTCTTTGGAGAGACACTGGAGACATGGAGGCTCTAATTGGTGAGGCTGGCTGTTATCTTTGTACAGTAAAAAGGCCTGATTTTAATCCGGCGCTGCTCAGTGGGAGGTGAGATCTCTATCTATACCCTTCATTCGCAGCTTAATTCAATTGGAGGGCAATTATCGACCTCCCCAGGCTTCAAGATCCTCGTCGGTTTCTGTTCCCATCAGGGAGCCTTGCTGTTTAGGATCCCCCCCCTCGACTGCACTGGGTGATGTCTATATCAATGTGCTGTGTGTAAAACACCAGAGGAGGCAGTGGACAGACAGACAGAAGTTTTCTCAGTCACAACCTCAAGATTTAGAAGAATGTGAAGCTGTGCTGTTTTCAGATGGATGAGTTCAGACTCACTCAACAGCATGTGACTCTCCGGAAGAAACTTTTGCCTTTGACTCATTTTTTCAGTCTGATAGCAAATTGTTTTCTACATAATGACCAGTGATGGGCAAGTTTTTTAAAAAATGTAATGAACAACTCATTACATATTACTAGTCAGTCAGTCCGATTCAGATTTATTGTAACCCAAGAGTGTGAGTGCACGGTATGGAGTACAAACAAAATAACGCAATCATAACAGAGCCGTCACACCCAGCAGGAATGAAGCACAACATAACATACCTCAACAGAAGAACATGTTTCAAGAAGGCACCTCATTTACAAATAATGTTTGGCTTATCTGACTGTAATAACAAAACTAATTCAAACACAGATTGGCAATTAAATTTGGTGCGATTCCTCCCATGAATCTGTGTACTTGTGGGATTTGGTGGGTTGCATAGCCACACAATCAAAGTCATGTGTTATTTGTTGCATTTACTGTTTTGTATTTAAATGTCTGCTTAATGATGAATAAGACCAAAAGTCTGTACATCTTGACCGTAGAAGTAATTCTGCTTATTTAGTGTAGCGTAGTGTTTCAGAATTAAAATCCTATTGTAACAATTAAACCTGTGGCTTTCAAGCATCGGGAGACAATTAAGCATCAACCTTCTCCTGTTCAATGTTGGGAGCCATTTGCTAAAATTAAACATCACAGTATGTTTGAACCAGAGCTGGAAGTCCCATTTGGTTTGTGGGTTTCTTCTGATGGCAACCTAATAACTGATATCAAATCAATTACTGCTTTTTTCCATAGATGATCAGCTCCAGAAATAATTTTTATAAAAAGGTGATGCAAGTTCCTTTAAATATGTTTTTCAGTAAACCGACATTAAATTCAGAGACTGTCAGAATAAGCTCCTCGGGTATGGATAGCAGAGAATGGACCAATGTACTATTTATTCAGTGAAGGAGCTTCTTAAGCACTTTGGCCATTAACGTACAATATTGATTATCACTCTTCATGTTTTATGCAGCAGACAGTATACACTGTTAGATTTCTTCTTTTTTTACATTAATAGCAACAACTCCCCCAAAAACACACCTGTAAAAATATAAATAATAACATGTCCTAACATAAAGCAACTGAAGAGAAACTTTAAGGCAAGCAGAGCACACAGGATCACATATACAATTCTCTATTTGTTATCGTTATATTTATCTCAAAAGTTGCATTATGCAGAATCAACTCTGCCTTGTGGAGATGTGCACTCTCAGCATTTGAGCTGCAATGGATAAAGTATTGGTAGCGCCTTCAGAGCAAATACAATAAAATTATGTACCAAAATCATGACTTCGATACGGTACATGCCAAAATATCTCCACACCGATACTAAAACAAGGAAAAGTAATATGCCTCTGCCGACAAGGTGCATTGAGTAATGTGTGTCTACTTTAGTGCACCACTGTAGTGAGCAGGCTAATATATAGTTAGATCATGGCCAGATTTCAGAGATGGGGACTCTAGTTTGAGACTCGGACTCTAGTCCGACTTAAGTCGCACACTCAGTGGCTTTAGACTTGACTTGAGACTCATCCTCAAAAAACTTCAGACTTGACATAGACTCGAGGTGGACGCGGTAACAACGTTAATTTTTAGGAAACGTCTGATGAGCTTGCTGTTATTTCCTTCCTTCCATTACCTGTTAACCTAGTACTCATTTTGACGAGCATCTAATGTCTGATGCAGTCTATAGTTCAAAGTGTAGTTATCAGCAGATAGAGTCAGGACCTTCACTGGAGATATGACCTGATTTAACCTGTTTAACCTTGTTTGACCTGAGGGTTGACTACCGCATAGCGCGCTGCCACATTTGAGAGAGGACAACAAACACCAGCAGCTACTGTGCCATTCATCAAAAACTTTGGCTTTAAAATTCGTACAATAAGGCCCAAACAAAGAAACACTGAACGCAAAATAGGTTAGAAACCTGAGGTTAGTGAACATGTTTAGCTCAGCATCGGCTATGTAACATTAGCTTGCTTCTTGCTTTAGCTACAACCTACGAGAGGTTAACTCCGACTGTCGTTTGTTATGAAAAATGAATGACAATCAAAAAATCTTGCAAAATCATGGAGGGACTGTTTTACAGACGGGCTTTCTGTGGACCATGTGTTTGCTCGTACTGTAAACATAAACGACATTATTCCAAAGTTCACTACGCGCGTGAGTCTGCTTTGTTGAAGAGCTGTGGAAGAGCTTGTGCTTGCAGACTTCACTTTCTCTCTATGACCCGTCTCTCCCAGAGTGGTAATGTAAGCCACGCCCACTTTTCCTGCAAGGAGGGAAGCAGAGCGGCGCTGCACACATTCATTCAAGTATGGATACCAATAAAAGGCAGTATTAGATCGTTTTTAACGGCAGGGTATTGTGATACCTTTGTAGTATCGGTATAGGCCTACACTATTATGCAACCATATTATGTACCAGTGACCAGTGTCCTCTACAGCCCTTTTACTTTTAAGAAATGCATGGCAGTCCATTAGTAGTGCGGCGTTTTTGCTGCTTTGTGGCAGCACATTAGATTTCAAATGAAACAGTAACTAGGGTTTCTCTTCTGACATTTATCTTCAGAATAATTTGAAGGTGTTCAAATCTTCTTACATACATAGCCACAAAATTTAAGAGGACCAAATGTATTTGTGAAATTATAATAAACACAGAAAATGTTTTTTAAAGATAAGATAGAACTTTACTTATCCAGAGGAAAATTGCTGTGCAGCAGTTGCAGTACAAAGTAGGACAGGGTGCAAATATAAAAGTGCAAATATAAAATAAGAGATTTCAAATCCAGCTATTTTGTGGCTGAATCACTCGCTAAACAAGTTTGGACACATGTTTTACTCAATACAGTCTGGATCAAGTTAAAGCTAGTTTAAGTGCGATATTGATCAGCCGGACGGATATTTACTATTGATTGAAGAGTTAGTTCAAAGAAAAACTCAGAGCCAGACTTCTGCCATGTATTATGTTAACATATTTCATGGGAGAAACCCTAGAGGTTCTCAAACCTTTATAAACTTTGGAAAATCTTTCCCAGTGATACTCTACTGTAGCTTCATGTCTTGCTTGTTTGAAGAACTCTTTCCCTTCAGTCTGTATCAAGTGAAACACAGTCAGATTCAGTTTATTCAAGTCAACATTCAACTATTTTGCCCTAAATCCCCAATTTGTAATGTTGTCTGTATGTTTAGGATCATTGTTCGACTGCATTGGCCTAAAATTGGGGGACTATGAATAATCCCCTGTTCATCCGATATGGAAGTAAACACTCTCAAACACCGGTAAAGCTGAAAATCAGCGGTTTAACCTCAGTCATTGTTTAACTAATATTTGCAAGCTAAACCGTAGGCAGATGCTCACTGTAAAATTTGAGTTTGGCAGCAGTTAGTTGAATCCAGGGTTATTTTCCTTTGGGTCTCTCTCTAAAATATGCAACAGATGACTCTTGGGCTAACATATCCAGGAAAAAGCAACAGAAGTTGAGATGTTTTTCCTATTTCACTCCACATGCAATGGTTCCTCTTCTTTCAACTGCCAGCTCTTGCTAAAATTTATTTTTAAAAGGTGGATTTCTCTTCTCAGCTCAGATCACTTTCCCTGGACCAACTGCTGAGCTGACAAAACTTTCCTTCAACAGCCAATGCCTCACTGCTCTCCCGCTCCTTCCTCCCTCTCTCTCTCTCCCTCTCTCTTTCACACATTCACCACACCCACACACACACACACACTTGCATTTTCGTAGCATTTTGTCTCAGGAGCACAGCAACAGTGAAGCTCAACTCCCATGACAACTAAGAAATATGTACATGAAAGCATCCAACCTGTTACATTCAAATAAAAGAGAGCAGCTTTGTGTCTCTGCAGCTAGTCCCCAACACTCTCCAAGCAGGAGAGTGTTCAGCCAATAAACCACATTTGTAATGATCGACAGCAGTAACAAGCACATCACTGCACACAAAACAACAAACATTTGCGAGGAGCTGTAATGAAGCTCAAACACACTGCATTTGAAATAACTAACAGCAAATAAGAGCCCATAACGAGATAACTGCCATGGTGCTAATGTCTGCTAAAACACAAGCTCTCTTTGCAGGAAGATAAACCTGTAACAGCTACCTCTGCTGTAACTGTGTATGTTTGCTTTATTGAGACACTAATTAATCCTCTTAATTGATAGCTCTTCAAAGCAGCAATGCTCTTTTCAAATGGAAATAAAGGCACAGCCAGAATAAGGCAAAACAAGGTAAAGAGATCAAAAGGTATGTCTTACTTTGAGTATTCTTCATTATCTCTGTCACAGCGAGAGTCCTTGTGTTTCTCCCAGTCTTTGCCATGTTTACAGGTGGTCAGCAGAATAATATCTTCCCCATTGTGAATGTGATACAGAGCATTCCTTGTCTCAGAACCTATACCAGTTAGGTATCGCTTCCCTTTGAAAACCAGTAGGTACTTCCTGGAAGGCGGTGCATCATTGAACGTCAGATAACCTATGCCCCCACCTTTTAGCGGGTGATCCTTGGAGAATAGAGGGATGGAGATATCAAAGTTGGGTCGGAAGTTGACCACGTCTGCGCTAGCCCTGGCCAGCATGGCCTGGCCCACCTCAAATCCCAGATCCTCTGTGTAGTCCGGCCAGGTGCCAGAGTAGAGATTGAAAATGAGGTGGTTCCTGCCATCGTTCCACGTTGGGAGGCTTTGGATGCGAAGCCTGACGTTCTGGACGTACTGAGCCGAGAGCTGGTCTCTGTCCAACGTGTCCACAGCCAGAATGAACAGACAGGCCCTCGATGGGTCTGTAGTATGGAAGCGAGACTCCTCGATGGACGACAGGATCTTCTGATAAGTCTGGGAGATCTCGTCCCCTCTCTGCGGAGGGTAGATGTAAACCCTGAAACCAGACTGACAGCGAGCAAAGTCGAAGCAGGTTTCCATACGGCAGCGCTTGTTCTTGTAGATGTTGTCCCGGATTGCACGTCGTTCACGAGGTGAGGTGTGCTGGTGATGGAGCTGAGGGCTGTCCTCCTGCACAGACAGGCACAAACCATTAGGACAAACCTAGATTCAGCAAAGTGATATCTATCACACCACTGTGTCTAATTCACATGTTCATATGTACAGTACATGGTTCTATTATATCAGTCCTGCATGATCAACTCTCAGTTAACACATGAATAAAACTAAATCAATTCCAAAGCTTTCTACAAAACATCAATGAAAAAGTCCTCTGCATTCTTTAGATTTGTGGGAGAGTCCTAGTTATTTCATGCTGTCAGTAGAGGAAATCATTCAAATACTGTATGTTTTAGCCAATAATGTAAAACTGCTTTTCCATCAAAGCATATGTGAAGTAAAGAAATGTGTACTCTGTTGAACCTGGCTTCTTACTTGTAATTGAGTATTCTTATATTATGGAAATCAGGATACTTAAATGAGCCACTAGGTTTCCTTTTTTGTTTTCAGATAATGAAGCAGGTGACAAGAATCTCCATAGTTTATGATCATTTCAAGTGATACCTCTTGCTCTCCCCCCTCCAGGTACGGCTCCAGCAGCTGGGTCGACTCCGGCCAGTGCCTGGGAGGTCTAGATGGGCTTCTCTGGGGCAGTGGTTGGTGTACCTCCTGGCTCTGGTGGTAGTAATGGTATTCCTGCTGGTGGTACTGATGGTACTGGGGGTACTGGGGGAACTGGTGATATTGGTATGACTGCTGCTGGAACTCCCCGATTTGCAGACCCCACAGGTAGACGAGGAAGAGAAGACCGGCCCCCACAGACACAAGCAGGTACCGCTTCTTGGCCTGCATGTGTGCTGTGGGGGGAGGAAGAGGAGGACGTGGTGGATTTGGGAAGGGAGGAGAATAGCACAAGGGAGGGAGAGAGGACAGGAGGGAGATAGAACAACTACAAGATGAGAAGTAGGTGAAGGCGGTAAGAGGTAGATAGTGATGCAGGGGAGAGGGACGAAGGATGGGGAAAAGACAGGGGATTTAAAAAAGAGGATAAAGTTAAAACAGGGATGAGAGGAGAAAGAGTTTAGGGAGAATAAGGGGGGATACAAAGTAAAAAGAGAAAAGGAAAAGAGGCAGAAGGAAGGACGAGGAACTAGGAAATGATGAGGAGAGGATGTGCAAGGAGGTAAGACACAGGTCAGCTTGACCCACAGGGCAGTCTCTCTATCCGCAACTCGGCATTTTTGGATCTAGGAGTCACTAAAAAAAAGAGAAATGTAGTCAAGAATTAAGTCTCGAATTAATCAGGATTTTTAAAACTGAGTAAAACTTTATTTTTAACACATTTGAAAGTGAAGGCTACTAATAGAAAACAAAAAAGCACCATAAGGTTATGGCTCATCCTTTTAAAGTCCATATTGACTCTAATGAGCATTCAAAAAAGTCAGATGAATGCACAAAAGTACTTCACATGCATTTTCCAAGGATAAACATACACAGGAGCTGTCATCTGTAGCAAAATAAGTTATTGCATGCATGAACTTCGAAATTGATGGTATTGCTTTAAGTTACAATAAAACTCACATCTCATTTTAATAGGACAATTTTGTCATATCCGCTGTTTGCTGACCCCCTATTATTTTATTAATGACATCAAATTTGAATATCTTTTATCCTCAGTCTTAGTTTAAGTCAGTGAGGAATGTTTAAGGATTTAGATACAGTGAGCAACCAAGCACCACTTTTTGTAATATAACCTTTGACGATATGTGCCATTTACAGTTTTAGCAAATTAAACGTGTGTTTGCCTTTTAGTAAAGACATCTGCCTAATTGGATAAGAGTAAATACATTTTTTTTTAATAATTGTAATTTTGCACATTCATTATTAACTGTGAATCACAAAATTGTAACTTTTCAGTGCCCGGAGGTCCCTAGGGTTAACTTGAAGGAATAAAAAAATCTTCAGCCGGAGATTAATTTGAGAAAGACATCAGATCGTGTTCGATAAGCAACGCAGCAATAAACTGCAGGATTCCTGAATGGCGTTTGAATCGCCGTAAGGAATACACGGTGAAACAACACGTGGGCTCGTGCCATTTAGGCTAGTGAAACATCGACTTGCAAAAATAATTAAGATTTTACAAATAGTAGTGATCTCTTTAAATTTGTCTCGGTAACGTGAGTCCATAATTGGAGAGCCGTCACCAAACTCCACTCACGTATCTTACCTGTTTACACGGAACACCTGTGGTCCCAGTAAGGGGTTGGGATATCCGCTACTCTCCCCACCAGCTTGTGCAGGACTCCACAGTTTGGATACATATTCACCAGCTAAACCCAAGAGACACCTATTCACAAATCCATCCACAAATTATAAATTATATTAAAACCACGGGCGGGGAGCCGTTCTGCGTCCGCAGAGAAGCCAAAAATGGTGCGCTGCCTTCATCGTCCACCGCGTCCCAGTCACAAACTTTCCTCGAGAAAGCACCACGGGGTGATTTTCATGTGAACGAGACCCCGACCGCGCGAACACACAGCTATCAGGACGGCAGGTATCCACGGTGTGAATCTATTGACACGATCATCTGCCAGAACAGCCGTGATAACATCGACAACAGCCATTCAGAATGAACTGATGTGTTAAACAAGGCGCGTACATCTCCAACCAATAACTGAAAATCCCGGAAAGAGAAGATCCAAACTTTGGAATTTAAATCCACACTCCCACCTGCGCGCTGCTGCTCGGTGAAAAATAAGCAGAACTCATCATCCCAGGTAAGTTAAGGAAATGCCGGCGCACCTGATCCGGAGAGACGCGCTTCAATAAAATCCTATTAAGAGCGACTTCACGGTCCGCTGAATGACAGGCAGCAGGGTTTTCTCAGTAGGGTTAAAGTACGGATCAAATGAACACCCTGAGTGTATACTGGGCTTCTTCTGGGTTATTCCATTCTGACTACTCGCTTCCAACAGACCCGTTGTCCTCACGTTTCCATCCTCAAATCCTCAATTGGATGTGGACTGCGCCACCGTGCAGCATCCAGCAACATCAGCAGCAGCGCAGATAAGCCAGACAGCAGAAAGCTGGCAGACTGTGGGGATCTGAGCATGCATGGGGCGTCATTTGGCTCGGGTAACGTATGAGAGCTGTAGCTCGCCATAACATTTCAGTCTACAGTTGTAGTTTTGTTTGCATCACTTTAATGGTGACATTCCCAAGAATGTCCCAACAAATGTCAGGCAGATGGATCAGAAGAAGTCCTAGATGAGCATTCAGGACCTCTAAACTGTTGATTTCAATTTGCAAACCAAACTCCATCCAAAATAACGCAAGTTATAGCCTACTCATACCTATATGATGTGAACTTTTAAAATTAGTTTTCTTCCCACCAGTAAACAAAAGTGCTGCATGGTGATCGCCTGTACTGAATGGATGCTGATGGAAGCCAGTTTAAAGTATAAGTATGACGATTTTTAATAGAGTCCGGTGTTTTGTTCTCCACAGCTTCCAAGACGAATTACACTTTGGGGTCTGTAAGAGAGTTTGGTGATGTAATTTGTCACATTTGCAAAATAAGATCATCTTTTGCTGTAATTGTTCCCATAAAATTGTAGGCTTCCCTTAAGGTTATGATGATTTGGTGCAAATGTCATTAAGGGATTTCTCCTGGCTTGTCAGGGTTTAGTGAACTGCCTCTTTTGCAAACCTATGCACTTTTAATTAAGTCTTAGCTCATTAAATCTTTTAATGATTTGAATACTCGGCCCAATAAATCAACTTTGACCACTTATCTTTCCTACCCTTCATTCATGTTGCTGTTAATTTGCAGCCTATAGAAGTCTTTGACTGAATACAATTAATTTTACTCATGATTTAAATAAATTAGAGAGCGGGAGTTTACAGATGTTGTGGAGCCACACATCATGTAGCAAACAGCGCCATCTTGTGGTTGATCTTACAGTCCACACTTCAACACATGTAGACCATAGGCCCAATTAGGCACTGAGATTTGGATAAAAATGGCCAAGTCAGAGGTAAACTTTTGTCTAAGTTAAGATCTCATCTTGATATTAGAAATAGTTTCCCAGAGACTGGAGACCAAACCCATCATGCATACTGTATGTCACACCATCTTTCAAAACTATTTCAAAGTAACACAAAACACTTGGGCCTTGGAACATAAGTGCTCTCCCACTTTATGCCTTTTACAGCCAAACCAGGCTCCTTATAAACTGTGAGGCAGAAAGTGGTGCTGACAATCATATAAGGTGAAATCAGCAAACTGCACAAATCGAGTTATTCATTTCAATCCAGTCGGCCTGCGATGCTTCATAGCTAAGAGATGAGAGACTGAAACAAGACGGGATCTCTGTCTTTTATCTTTTAAAGCCGTATGTAACAATTTGATTTGGAATATTGCGTATAAGACAAACATATTGGTTTATATTGTTTAAATTCTAAAAAATCTGTAGATACACCCACACACCTAAAATCTGCATCAGTTTGCCTCCCTGTCTTCCCATTGAAATGCACTTCATAGAGACTTGATGGAAACTTCATGACTGAAATGATTATGCTCTCAGATTCAGCATTGTGATATTCCAGGTCTTACAGTATATGAGCTCAGATAACTAGCTGTCAGACATAAACTAGACATAAACCCAGGGCAAAGTTCAGTAATGTGTATTCAGTCATTTAACCTCTGGTTTTGATCTCAGCTAAATTGAATTTCGATTTTGGGCTATATAAATAAAATGCACTTGACCTGTTTCCAGTCTCAGCCGATTGAGTCAGTTCTTCCACATTCTCATTTGTGCTGCTAATCTGGAGGTGTATTGATAGAGTAGTGATGATTGTATTAAAGGGTTTCTCTTCTGCTGATACAGGCTTTAGATGAGACATGATCATGAGACTCATCTGGCTTTAAAATAATTTATATTATTATTTTCAGGTTGATTTTGATTTCTTTTTGTTCAACATCCTCTAAACCTAGCTATAAAATTCATTGCTCATTCATTGTTTTACATTGTTGTTTTTTCTGCTACCAAAACTAGACCAATCACAGGAAGTAGGAGCAGCATAAATCCTGTAGTTAAACAGTTTAGGAGGTTTTCAATTTATTTGAGCTCTCAAACTGTATATGTTTTCTCATCTTTAATCTCTAGCTGTACAATAGCAGATAAATCGATGGGCATGACTTTGGATTGTAGGAATGCAGAGCCCAACATTTGTCTAAAACTCTACCAGTCTCTCTGCACACCAGACTCTCAAGTTTTGTTTTCATTTAGCCTACCTGTGCTGCGATAACTGAAGGATTGGCCGGTGTTGATGGCTTCATGGTCGATTAGGGGATGATAAATCTGAAAAGGTCGCAGAGCAGCAGAGAGAGGGAGACAACTTTGATCTGTTTCCAGTCTCGGTCCATCGCTTCAGCTCCTCCACTTCCTCACTTTCACCATCAATCTGGAAGCTTATGGGATAGTTCAAATGGCCGTTAGTAGAGTCACTCTGCTCTCCTGTACAAGCTTTTAGGCGGAGACTGTGATCCAGCAATTGCAATAATTTGTATTCATCTTGTGCTTTATATTCACAGAGCTCCTGTTGCTGAGATGCCATTGATTAAGATCAGTGTTTCTTCTTTGATAAATACACAATACATTCTGATCAAATGTGCTGTCCTGCTTAGTTCAATCTCAGTCTTTTTTCTGACTAGTTTTGTCAAAGTGTGATTGGGCTGCTGATTTGTGATGGCTGCACCTGCTGCCACACAACTAATGTAATTCTCAGTAAACCCCCTGCACTAACCGCTTTATGGTTTACACTTAATAGTTAATTTATTCCTCATTTAGTTGGTTGACCTTATCCTCACAGCATTCACATTGCACATACATAAGCAAACAGATAAGTGACATATTTTTGATTTAGTTTATTTCTTTAGACTATATTAATTTATCCATGCTTTGTTAACCTGCTTTAATTAACTGTTGTTTGTTTCTAGAACAGACTGATAAGCCATTACATATGTTCGCCTTGGTGTATAGTCAGGTGGTTCAGTTTTGTCTATTCAGTCCATTTAGTCAATAGTTTCCTGGATAGAGACCTGATATTTGATCTGATGATGAGTAATGTTATATTTGCATCTCTGGCCCACAGGGCTGCCTGCTTTGCTGTCTTGTCTTTGACTGATGTTCACTTCTAGGGTCTTTGTAAGATATTATTAACAGTGTGTCTAAACAAAATTATATTATTTCACACCGCACCACCAACAGGTGGCTCTTAACCTTATTGCCCTGATTACATTTATGACTTTTTTTTTCACTAGGGTGGCAAACTGACATTCACGTGCCATGGCTACGCATAAAAGGATAAAGTCAGGTGACTTTGTCATCATGCTTTCAATTCTGGTTAGGTTTAGGCACCAAAACTACTTGGTTAGATTACATCCATAAGTCAACTAATGTGACGTAAGTTAAATATATTACATAAGTTAACTTTTGTATGTAAGTTAAAATAAGTCATCATTAGTAAAGCTTTCGGTTTCACTTGAGACAAAAAAAGTCCTGAAAGTCCTGTGTTTGTTTGACCACTATGAGCAAACCTCCCTACGCTGACTTTGTTGCTCTTTTTACTGCGTCACATGTCTGACATTTGCGCATAAAACACGCCGTGTCTGCACAATATAAGTCAGTAGATACTAAATACCATGAAATGACAAAAAATGCATTGTGATAACATGCAAAATGACATAAGCCATTGCCATGTTTATTCATAAGAAATTTGATGATACCATGCTGTGTTTGCAGGATCAGTTGTTGGTTTGGGTCTTTTCATGGTATTGTTGATAAGAAGACAAATGTAGGACTAATCGAATAAAAATGTACACATACTAAAGCTTTGCAGATATTCTTAATCCTGATATTAATATAAAATTAATTGAATTAAGGCAGAAACAAATATGTTATTTCTCATTTCCAAGTCAGGAAACACAGCATGTAATAAGAAACCATCAAGAATAATTCAAGGAAATTACAACCTGCACATCAGATGGTTCCTTTCTTCTAAGGTCCTTGTTGAAGAAAACATATTTAATTAACTGAAAGGACTTACTTACTAAATAAACAACACAGGCAGGCCTTAATAATTTTGTCCATTGCGTATTTTTATGATTTTTTTTTTCATGCAACCAGCAACTGGCTTTCTCAGAGGTCCACTGCAATGACTCTAGGGGTGAAACAATACGTTTGAACATTTGTGAAGATGATCAGTGACCCGATTCCTGTGTGAGAGAAAAATGATTTGACTTTGTCTAAACCTTTGCTCAGTATGCCATGTGGAGGAGTCATCTAAATGCTAACAATGTTGACTGAGTCACCTCGGAGCACATTGTAGACCTCCACCACCACCCACACACACACACTCCATCCAACACGCACACAAAAGTAAAAAATCAATGGCTCTGGTCTGGTTTTTGATTGTTTGTTTCATCTAATGACTCTAGCTAACTCATAATGTAACACACACACACTTACACACAGACACAGAAAGCCAGCTGGGCCACTAGCAGTGATAATCTAGTTCTGTTCAGATGCTCCAGCTCAGGTTTTGAGGCTGCAATGCAATTTTCAAACAATCCACATTCTTTGGACCATCTGGTGCAGAACAAAACACCAAGTGAGGCTGTTATTATTTTCCATATGAGAATCAAAACAAACCAGCAGAACAGCTACAAGCCTCCTCCATCTAGATAAGTGCATGAAGTGACACATGGTGGATCAGCAGCCAAAGATGTTTTCATGGAGGAATCAAATAAATCAATTTGAAATGAAAATCATTCCAAGATAGTTAACCTCACAAAACCTCATTGTTGGGTTTCTGAGTGGTAAAAAGAGAGAAGACGGCAAAAAGTTTTGACCTACCCTTTGATACTCATTCATAATAAAAATACAAGATTAACAATACAAAGACAGATTAAAAGTATACAACAAGATCTAGAGCCCAATGGGGATGTACAACAAAAATATTTTAACCTTAAAGTAAGAAGACATGAAAGCTCTGCATTCTTTGATTCAGCGTAAGTGTTTTTCAATCAATGTCAAGTCTCATGTTTTACCTGTGCGACTTTAATGCCTTTGATCCTCATCTATGATGTGAAAACATATTTCCACATAGTCAAAGAAACAGAAAGTGTTTGTTCTGGTCATAGTTTAGTTTCGCTATTTATTGAGAAGCAGTCTGTGTAACTGGTTTGTTCAGTTCAGGTATATAATGCTTTTCCAAACTTTTCAGGAGGAAGCCAAATTAAACATTTTTTGCAAAACCAGTGCTACAGAGACAGTGAGCAGTCATACTGGATGTCACCTGCTCTGTTGAAGCTAGTTACATTTGTTCCATCAGCTGCTGCTGAAATGCAGTCTCCACATTTTTTTCAACCTTTATTTTACCTCGAAAGACCATTTAAGATGTATCCTCGTGTATGATGGTGTTGAGAACTCTATCGAGAATGGCACACCACAGTAATGTATGTGGTCACTGTTAACTCTTTTCTGTGTAGTCATGGACACAGACAGAGAGAGACAGACAGCGTAATTACATCTTGTCAAATAGTCCCAACACCCTGGAGATCATAACAGGATGATAAAACAGACATATAAATTAAGTGAACAGTGCTGCCTGCAAAGATAACAAAACAAACTGGATAAAGCATTTTATTCTTTTGATATCATTTTTTATATTTACAGCTCCCGCCCTCAACAATCAAATGTGCATTGTGCAGATTGTTTTTTTGTTTTTTTTTTACAAGGAATTGACTCAAGTTAAAAGTGTTTACAGTGAGGTCAGTGGATTATCCACATTAATCAAGACTCTGTTTAGGAAAGATGTGTTGCATATGACTATGATAATGCCATTGATCAACATTTTGACCACCACAGATGAAATTGGGTGGTGGCAGAAATCCTAAAGACAGAAATCTTAAAACCTGGGCAAGTGAACCAAAAGTATCTGCTTGACTTGATACCGCTTGAGGTACAAGGGTTTATTCACAGATAATGGGAATTCATTTTAATCTCATTCCAGTTTTCAGTGAAAAACACAATAGGCTGATTTCCATATCATAAAATTGAAAATAAAGCTACAAAATAACCAGTGACATCTAACCAGATGTACACCAACCGCTTAAGCCAAAGGCCAGTGCATAACTCTAAAATTTGTAACATTTATACTGAAGTTAATTCAGACAAATATTCAAAAAGGGAGCCAACATGAGAAAAAATTTAAAGAAAAAAAAAAATATATAATATATATATGTTTTCTTTAAAAAAACACTATAAACTGCATCTACTTCATGTGTCCTGCTTTTGTGTCTGAATCCCTGCTTTGCCTGCTCTCTGCTTGACTCAGTGTATATGTCACGTATTTAACATCAAGGCTATTTGTTTTGTCAGTGCATTAAAAATAAATTATTAATAGATGCCCTTGGTGTCATTTTTGAAGAAAATGTTTCATTTGTATGTGTAAAAAATAAATTATAAAAATGTTTGGGAACCTCTGTTAGTGCGTGAATGGTTGTTTACAATTTTTTATGCAAAAAAAAACTTTAAAAATACACAGTGGCTGCTTTACTTGCACTTTAGTTTGTCTAGTAAAGTTTTTTTCATGACGCAGATGCTGTAATCCTGACTGACTTGGTTTAGTATCTTTTTTTCTCTCTGCTCTCTTAAAAAGCACCACGCTGCTCACAGCTTATCTCAAATTGAAGTTCCTATAATGTTCTTTCAAATAAAGGGGAATCCTATTTGACCACTGGAACAAGATGACATGTAATAGACTGAAGAGATGACTTCCTCCTGTGGGGATTAATTTCATCATCCTCTCTCCCACTACACAATGTCCTCTTTCTTTCACACAGTGCACTGTGGAGATGATATAACTCATGTACCTGATAAGAGCAGTTCTGTTGTGTTAGAAAAAATTTAATAATATGTGCTGGAATGTCGGATATTGTTCAGAAGTGAACACCAGCAATGGATGTGTGTGACTCCGGTTGTCCTCTGTCACATTACTTTCCATTTTATGTGTCTTTTGCTTTGAATATTTTTCATCCCATTTAAAATAATATTATATTTATTTATTACATTCCTTTGTGTGCTTTTCTCGTGTCTGTATCTTTTCACAAAGAGAATGTGTGTATCCCACTGTGCTGCTAAAAAAGATTTCATTGTCCTTTTCAAGAGGATTAGAGATACTGTTTTGTGAGTGCACATGTGTGTGTGCATGTGTGTGTGTGTGTGAGACAGCAACAATATCTGCCTCTCGTCCCTCTTTTCAGCCACATCTCCACTTTCCCAGGCCACTTCATTGTTACTCTTTACTTATCCACCGGATGCCCTCAGACTTTTCCCCTTTCATTCTAGATCCTGCTACTCCCATCTGACCTGCAGTCGCCTTATTTCCTTCACCTGAGCGTCCTGATGCATCTATTTGCTCTTGTGTTTGAGTTTCTGTCACCCAAACCTACTTGTGTACCTGCCTGCTTCATCTGCATTTGCACCCAATCTAACACTTCCTCATATCTAAATGATAATAGGTCGATTGTCAGTTTTCGACACATACAACCAGTCCCGAAACCACATGTATGACAATTGGGTTTAAGCAACAAAACCACTTGGGTAGGTTTAGGAAAACATTGTGGTTTGGGTTAAAATAAGTACATCATGGAGCCTCTATAGAGGACACAGCCTAACAAGCGTAATTATGGGTCGTAATAAGCCGGTCGTAATGGACCTATACGGACGTTTTTTAAGGTTGGTTCAGTCCTGTATTTTCTAAGCTGTGACACAGGCAGAGAGAGGTGGTCAGTCCCGTCCACATAAGTTTATACTTTTTTGCTCTGCGACTTTTGTCCTGGTTAAAGCCTTAGAGCCCTTGCAGTAGTTTCAGTTAATGTAAATATTAAAGCAAAAAAATATATATACTTTCCACAACAGTGTGTCTTGAATTTTGTGGGAACGGTTTGGGGAAGGACCTGTCCTTTATGACAATGTCCCTGTGCACAAAGGTCTGTGGAGAAATGATTTTCCCAGTTTTCTGTGGAAGAACTTTGCTGGCCTGCACAGAACCCTGACCTCATCGCCACCCAACACCTTTGACATGTACTGGAGCACCAGCGTGCCAGGCCTTCTAACACAACATCAGTGGCCGACCCTACTAATGCTTTTGTAGCTGAACGGGAACACATCCTGGCAGCCAGGTTTTTAAATATTTTGGAAAGCAGCAGACTAAGGCCCTTGTTTTTCGAATACAGTGTTCAGTCAAAAGGGTGTAATGTTTAGATGTTCATATACGTTTGGCCACCTACTGAACGGATACAAATTAAGTAAAACTGGGAAACCAAAGTAGAAGTACACAGGTATTAGAGCCAAAATATATTGGTACTATTAAATACATAATGGTACTAAAAGTACTCATTATGCCCCATTTCAGTATACTGTATTATTGAATTATATTATTGATGCATTGACTGTTGATTTATATTTTGTATTAATACATGGAATCTGCAAAGTAACTGGTGACTAAAGCTGTCAAAGCAAATGTAGTGGAGTAAAAAGCACAATATTAGCCTATTAAACGTAGTGGAGTAGAAAAACATAACATAAACTACTCAAAGTATCTCAAATTTATACTGACTGTGTTGCATACTTATTTAAGGTATATTGTTATATCATCCACCTTATAGCCCAGTGCACTCTACAGAGAAAAAGCCTTACAAGGAGTTGTCATGGACAATTTCTATCCCTCAGAGAGAGCATTTGATGAAGTTTGAATGAGAACCGATACAAGTGCGGGTGATATTAATGCCTACTGTCCATTGCTGCCGTTGTTCTATTGATGTGCGTCTGAGTAAGAGCACATGTGAGACCCTGTTTTTGTCAGTGTTGAGATGACTGGTTTATCTGGTGAATATTTGCTTGGATAAATGAATTCCCTTGGCCTCACAGCTTCCAAAAATATTTTCAGCATTAATGGCTTGTGATGGAAGCTGTAAATTTGTGTTAATATGAAGTGGCCATCTTGAGGTTTTGGCATTTCAATTATCCAAAACACCCTGCGCAGTACACTCTGTCATCCTGTCAACTTTAATGTTTTAATATTCTGTTTTAAAAGCGTGCTCATAAACACACAAATGCAATACATACTGTGTAAAGGGATATAGTGCATAACGCACTCACACAAGTTTTGATTTATAGTTGGAGCTATGCCTCAGTGACTAACTAGGATAAAATATTTATGCGAAGCCAAATGAATGACATTCTCATGCATTTTCAAGTGAGTCTGTGAAGAGGGATAATTTAGTAGGTAATCCATTTGAGGAGCAAAGCAGGCATTCAGGAAAGCATGCGTCACAACATTGATGTTGGCTGAAGTGATTATCTTGATCAACATGAACCCTGAATGCACACACTTACACATTTCACATTATTTCATATATACACATAATGCTCATGCACTACTGCTCCTGTTGTGCACACTATGCCTTCATGCTGTAATTTAATTTTAAATGTCATCTTGATATTCTTATGTAGTTGCCATATGTTGTGTTTAATGTATGTAAATAATGAAACACATTTGCTCTCTTGATGTATCCTCTTATTTGCCGCTGCCCCCAGAGGTTCTGATGATGTTTTTTTTAACAAAAAAAACATGTCAATCATATCTAATTTCATACAACTTGGGTCATATGTTTTGTAGTTTTCAACTCTGCATCACTACAAGGTACAAGATATACCCATGGCCAGACTATGAGACAAGTTGGAAACAATGCAACAGTTTAGCCAGATTATCAAAAAACAATTTATTTTGAGAAAAAACAAAATAGAGAACAGTAGTAATTGTATTCTCTTCCAAATAAATGTGGAAAATATAGTGGTTGTTATATGAATGTCTGACTGATTGTTTTTCTTGCAGTGTCAGACTTATTTTAATAAGAACATACTTAACTGTCATTTCCATTTAAGTGTAACATAGAGTACATTTACACCATGGCTCCCATGAGACGGTACAGCTTGCACAAACCACAAAGAAAACCAGATGCTACATTGTTTGTTACTGATAATACAGGGAGAAGAACTCATCTATTTAAATTTATTTACATGGATGTATTCAATTCAATGCAATTCAATTTTATTTATATAGCGCCAAATCACAACAACAGTTATCTCACAGCGCTTTTCATAAAGAGCAGGTCTAGACCATACTCTGAAGTTATTTACAGAAGCCCAACAATTCCCACCAAGAGCAGCACTAGGCGACACAGCCAAGGAAAAACTTCCTTTTAAGAGGCAGAAACCTCGAGCAGCAGGAGACTCTCAACCACAGATCCAGACTCCACAGCTCCAGAGCCAGCAACACCCACAGGAAGTGATAGGAGGAGAGAGGAGAGGGACGAGAAAGCACATGACTACGGGAAAGGGAAGAAGTCGAGTTAGTAACATGCATTAATGGGATGAGGTTGCACTCAGAGGGAGAGAAAGAAGAGGAGAGGGAAGCTCAGTGCATCATGGGAAATCGCCCGGCAGTCTAGGCCTATAGCAGCATAATTAAGGGATGGTGTAGGACTCACCTGAGCCAGCACTAACTATAAGCTTTATCAAAAAAGGAAAGTCTTAAGCCTACTCTTAAATGTAGGGACGGTGTCTGCCTCCCGAACCCAAACAGGAACCTGGTTCCACAGGAGAGGAGCCTGATAGCTGAACGCTCTGGCTCCCATTCTACTTTTGGAGACTCTAGGAACCACAAGTAACCCTGCATTCTGGGAGCGCAGTGCTCTAGTGGGGTAGTAAGGTACTATGAGCTCTTTAAGATGGGATGGTGCCTGACCATTAAGAGCTTTGTATGTGAGAAGAAGGATTTTAAATTCTATTCTGGATTTTACAGGAAGCCAATGCAGAGAAGCTAAGACAGGAGAAATCTGATCTCTTTTACTGGTTCCTGTCAGAACACATGCTGCAGCATTATGGATCAGCTGAAGAGTCTTAATGGACTTTTTCAAAGAGCCTGATAATAAGGAATTGCAGTAATCCAGCCTAGAAGTAACAAATGCATGGACTAGTTTTTCTGCATCATTTTATGACAGGATGTTCCTGATTTTTGCAATATTACGTTGGTGAAAAAAGGTGGTCCTTGAAATTTGCTTAATGTGAGAGTTAAACGACATGTCCTGATCAAAGATAACTCAGTTCTCACAGTGGTGCTGGAGGCCAGGTCGATGCCAGCCTTATCTTTAGATAATGCGTCACGGAGGTGCTTAGGCCCTAGAACAATAACTTCAGTTTTATCTGAATTTAACATTAGAAAATTACAGGTCATCCAGGTTTTAACATCCTGAAGACACATTTGAAGCTTAGCTAACTGATGAGTTTCATCTGGCTTGATTGATAGATATAACTGAGTATCATCTGCAATGAAATGTTCCAGTCTCTGTAATAGGATCTGATGGTCAATGGTATCAAATGTAAAATGTAATGTATGCATTACATATTGTTACATTTGACATAATTTATACTGCAAATGCAATATAAAGAAGAAACATTATGGATCAGTGAGCAGAACAAAGCGATGACTTGCTGCAGAGCCAGAGGAGTTGAGCAGAAGAAATAAACAATACATCTCCACTCTCAGCCCCTACACATTAGTCTTAAACAATAAGATTAGTTCTGGCCTGAAACTCCCATATTTACTAAAAGTCACTATAATCACAATTGGCATCCTCTTCATGTTCTCTCTCATTTCTCCTCTGTCATGCCTCAACTTTTTCTCTGCCACTTTGCAATAAGAAAACACTGTTAACCAAAGGTTTCTGATGCATGAGTCATATTTACCTTGGCTTTCAGAAGGTGAATGCTGCTAAAAGTTTGAACTTTTTGCGTTCAGGTAACTTCAGTGTAAAACGCTTTGGGTTGAAATAACAACACCAGTTAACTAATGTAGTAATAGTAGGCTAATAAGTTTCTTTCATCAATGGCTTTTCAAGATGTTTAAAAATGCTTCACATAGCAACACTTAGAGGTGTGTCTAAAATTCAAAGGTCAAACCAGAAAGTGATGGAGCAAAACTCACACATGTCGTTACAAAATAGGTGGTGCTGGAAACTTGGTGTTGGTGTTGTAGTGAACACATACTGTTGGTTATGGCGGGTTTTGTTTGTGGCAAAATTTATAAGAGTAAAGCTATATTTGCATTTGTTTCTTATTCAGGTGAGCCAGGTCATAACTGCCAAGATGGTTTGCAATTGGTCAATGACATAAAAATTACCAAAACATTACATATGTTTTCTTCGCTTAAATCCAAATGAATCCACTGTTCGCAGCAGTTCCATTGAACTCACATGATTTCTGCGTAAAATGCTGCTGTTTTAAACTCTTGGTCGTGGTTGGAATTTAGTTGCTACTTTAAACTACTCAGTGAGAGAGATAGGGAGGGTCATCACTCTGATACAATCTTTGGCGCATGAAACATTTTAAAAATGCATCTTCATTTTTGCTGCTTGACGAGGCTGTACCATAAAGCCACATAAGATCTGTTCATGCACGCGTTGCTCCGTAAAGCCATGAAAATACAGCAGCACAAGCACACGCAAATCTGAACAATTGAATTGAGCTCCTTCAGTGTTAGTGACACTCCTGCTACTTATTCTCTTCCCACACACTTGAATTCACAGTAACCCACATACCAATTAAACACTGAGGAGAAAAAAACTGTGTGTGCAATGGCTGGAAAGCCCCACCATCTGCCATGGTGATAACAGAGCTGGTGTTTACCGCTTAACTTGTTTGGGGTGGTTAAGATGCCATGATTTGAAATTTTTTCTGATCAGAGGTTCACCATCAACTGATGTGCACGCAGTGAAACATTGTGATAGTTTTTCCCAGACGATCTAAAGGCAGCAAGAGCCCATCCTCCCAACCTTCATCACTCTCTCCCCTTTTCACTCCATTGCTTCCAATACAGAGAAGATAAATCAAGTGCCATGAGTCCATTGATGTGAGGGGAAATAGATGGGCCATTTGTTGACAAAACTCATTTTCCCACTTCCAGGTAATAAAGTAGACCATGTTGTTGTTTTTTTCTTCTTCTTCCTCTTCTTCTTATTTTCGCTGTAGCTAGAGGTTTGTCACCTCATCCGCCTTCCTTCCTGTGTCACTCGTTTGTCTTAACAAATGGGTGTGTATGGTAGCAGACAGTCATAGTGATTGGACAAGAGTGCACACACACACATACACACACACACACACACACACACACACACATTTACGTTAGGTCTGGCCTAGTCTGCTACAGGCACCTGCTGTAGTCTGTGAACAGGTGTGCTCTGCTAATAAACTCAGCAGGAGCACTGAATCTGCTTTTATTTTGCTGTCTCTGTTATCCCTCTCCATTTCTCTCTTGGTTTTTTCCCCCTCTGTTTACTCCCAAGCAGGTGCGGCAATTCACCAAACCCTAAGCCAAAAACAAGCATCAAATAACTCTAAATAAAATGTTTAAACTAGCAAAAAAAATCAATAATATGGAGAATGCACAGAATTAGCTGTAAGCGAGCTGTAAAGGACACCAATGTTATTAGAATAAACATTTGCATTCATCAGTGTCAACACATTACTGCATGTAGGAGGCATATGTACATCCTGCTCCTCCTGTCTTAACCTCTTTTTTATCCCTACATGTTCATTCTCACCTGGAGGGACGGTTTGACTAAATGTGTGGACAATTTGCTGGTTACGCCACATTGATCACTGCTGAAATGAAGAGTCTCAGGAGGGAAACCTTCATGCTTTTGGATGTCTCTCTTTCCGCTGTAATTCGATTGCTAAGAAGATCCATGGCAGAAATCCAGTCTGAATGTAGCTGGAAACATTGAATCGCTGCAAAAAAGTCAGACCATAGAAGAATAAAATGAAAGCTTTTGAGTGTAAAAATAGCAGTCTCAATACTGAAATACTGAAAATATATAAAGGAAATTTACGGATAAAGGAGATTTGGTGGGAAATTGAGAGCAGCTTCATAGCAAGTAAAGGGATGTTAAAGGGATCTTTTTAGTAGATAATTCTTATAAATGCCCTTACATCTATCCTCATCCTCATCCCCAGTAAAGTAATTTCACTCTTCAATCTAGGTTCACCGAATTGATAACTATACTAATATAACTTCAGAATTACATTTGTAAAATCCTATGCAAAAGTTTCTTACATAAGAACTTAAGAACTGGCTCTAGATTTTCTCAGCCTATCTGTGGATTCAACTTTCCATTCACAAACCTGCTCATTCCAACATCTAGTTACCATTAGCTTTAAACTGTTGTTGTCTCTCTTGACCTCCTGCACAATGAAGACCGCTCAACTTGCTCCTCTCTCTCTCGGAAGAGGTAGAAAATCAATGTTTTGCTTAAGAACAAGAACAAGCAGGGTGGGCTGCTGCAGGAGCAGAAACCTCACTCTCTACACTCACTCCACCACCTACACATTCTGTATCCTCACTGAACAAAAGCAGCAGATAAATATATGTTTGAAAGCAGATATTTGTCAGACTCCGTGTTTCACATTTTGTAGCTCTACAGTTGGTTACCTACAGGCTGCAGCCAGCTAGGAGTGATTTTTAAGCAAGCACATAACTCAGGGAAAGTTTAATAAATGTGATGTGGTGTTTGGTTGCTCTCAAGTGACAGTTTCACTCATATTGTAAAATGCTTGCATGCACAGGCAATTTTACACACAGCGCCAAGATGTATGGATGTATGCACAAATGTGAGCTTAACACTCACTGCAAATCCACACACACATAAGCAACATGTGGACTGTGTGAGCTGTAAAACTGGGTATTGTGTTGCTTCTATGCCAGCAGAGCAGCAGGAAATTAATGTGTCATATTATTACTCACATGTAACCATTTAATTTCAGTTTATGCAGTTGCTTTTTGGAATGTTTTCTCACAGGGGAATGATATAAAAACATTACTATTTCCATTTGAGAAAATAAAATAATTAAGGTGAAATGTATAGAGTATATATTATATATACGATTTCTCCCAGTTGGCAAAAAAGGACCACAAAAGTGTCAATAAACCAGTTACAAAACAGCTGCAAATCATTTACAAAATACAACTACATAAAGGTGATATTTTATTGGAAAATCTCACAACAAACGAATACTGATTTAGTTCAACTTATGTGGTGCAACTATAACATTAACAATAGTGGTAACCATGTTGAAATAATGCATGAAACTCCTAAACATAATACAACAGTTTTCTGTTCTTTCCATTCAGCCAACATGGTTTGAATGTAACGTTAGCCTTACCATTGTTTTGTTAACTTCATGCCCTGGTGTGTTAGCTTTATCTGCCAGCAGCTCCAGTCCACTAATGTTAGCTGCTTGTTCCGTTAGCTGACATTTGTAACCTTTCAAGCCAAGTATGCAAATAGATTGCTCCTCGTCACCACCAGCAGTTTGCACAAAGGAGGAAGCCTACTGATGTTTCAAAGTATGTTGGATGCCAACAGCCAATTTTCAAGGTGTAACAGAAACATAATGTGACAAATGACTGCTCCCAGGGAGACATAAGCAGAGCTGATAATGTTACTTTTCCAATTACTACTGTTTGGAGGAAAAAACGCTAGCGGTGCAATCAAGTGAAGTGAGCAGCAGATTCCTGGCATGGCCTCCTCAACTTTCACATTTCCTCTGAACTTACAGTGAACTAAACTCCTTTTTCTCCCCTCCTTGTGGCCTGCCGCTAATTCATTTTTCTAGAAACTATTGATCTTTCTTTCCCTGGTGCAGCTATGAATAAATCACAAGAAAGTGACAGAGAGGCTGCTGTGGCTGGCAGACACTGAACGAAGGAGGGGGAAGGAGGAGGCTCTCCACTGACTTTCAACTGGCTGCCTGGTCGCCATCACATCACAGCCGCAGTGTTGGCTGAGTTGGATGGAACATGTCTGTGTATCTCTGAAAGAAAACAGAACCTTCATGTGGAATTATAAAGACTAAATCTAATGGCGAATGATAGAGTATTAAATTCAACAGTAGATATGTTTTAGCTGACTGCCTTTTCTGCCAGATCTGCTTATCCATATGTAAGAAATTGATTAAGTAATTTGCAAGTGCGGTTTAAAAATGTGCAACACAAATGAACAAATGCTTCCAAAATCCATAAAATATGCATCTCGAAACTACACTGTATGGCCAAAATATGTGGACGCCCCTGCCCACGTACATGTGTGCACTTTAGGTGTGGGGTGTTTACATGGTTTGGAGTGGGCCTGTTAGGTAAGGGAAAATTATATCGTCTCGTAGCTTCTTATTGAAGGACGCTATATGATAAAATTATGACAATGCAATCATGCACTAAGCCAGGTCCATAAAGAAATGGTTTTCTGAAATTGGTGGGGAAGAAATTCAACTCAACCCTTATCAGACATTATTAAAATGAACTAGAACACTGTGTGTGAGACCTCTGCTTGCACCATCCATTCCAAGTCACTAATGCTCTTGTGGATAAATGTGAGGAAATCCGTGCAGCCAGGTTTCAAAATAGGGTGGAAAGCCTTCACACAAGAGAGAAGACAGTCAGTGGTTTTTAAATAAGATGCTCAACAATCATGTAATGTTTAGTTGTCCACATACTCTTTATGGGTTAAGGTACCCATAAAATAAATTTTTGTCATAAGGTGTATTTATGTAATTTGACATGATATATGATCAATATTTACTTTTTAAAATCATTAGATGTTGCGCCCTTCAGGTCATATTAAACACAGTACAACCCACTGGTGTTGTGATTTTCTAAAAGACATATATTGAAATAAACAGAAGAATGCATTTGTGTATTTAGCATCTGAGTTTTCATTTTGGCTCTGTCGTCAGGGTCAGTGGTGTATATGAAATACATTCCCTTCAATCTTTCAGTGAGGTGGATTTACGTTTGTGCTGAGTAAGCGCTTCCCCAGCCACGCCCCACCAAATCAAATGTCACACAGTCTCCTGGGGTATTAATCACACTCACACACATAAACAAGGCTCACAATCAGGCCCAGAAGCAGAAAGAAAAGGGGAGGGAAGGTCACTTGATTCTGGTATTCTGGAAATATGTACAGTATATAAACATAAACATGTAGTAACACATACATACATACCCAGTTAATGTGTTGTGTTTTCATAAGCATGCTGTGTCTTGCCTTTGACCCATCAGTATGAACTCACTCTGTGCAGCTAAACAACCCAAAGAAATGTTTAATTCTAGTGGAGATACCAACTTTTCCAGAGATATCAAATATGTCAGGCTGAATTTAGGGGCAATATGGAATGATAGATTTTGATTTGCATTTGATTGAATGGTGCAGCAATTAAAGTATAGTATAAGCTACCCAAGATGGAAAAATGTTAAAACTGAATGTTAAGGAGTTAAAGCTTACTAGTTTTGTCCTTTTAGATTTAAATTAAGGAGAAAATATAAAAAGCAGTTATTTTGTTTTTATACCTTCATTAGCCAGTTGTTCGTGCAGAGAAACAGTGGGCATCACTGGTAAGCCACAGAGTCACTTGAATACCCCACTGTGTCTTAAAATTACTAAATATTTCACTTTGTTTAACATTTCCACAGCTGTGTCAACAACTCTTACATCCAGTGCAGCTAAAACTTTTAAAAGTGTCACTTGGTGGTGCAGTTTCATTGATTATGGTCAGACTGGTGCCTTAGATGTGATGTAGTTCTATTAAGATTTTATTGCACTGTTCATCAACACTACATTTGGAGTCTATGACATGTTGATGTGGGCTGCCCACAAGAATGCATTAATATGCTTTTATCATTATGAGCATTAGTTTTAAATAGGGTCCTACACATTCCATTGTGGTCTCAAGCTCAAAGGCTTTTCACACCAAAAACAAAGAGAGAGGAACACTGGATAGCCTATGTGTGTGAGACACGAGGTTGTTAAAGAAGAAATATGACAAACAAATGACTGATGATTACAATGACTGATGATTACATCTAAGGAGTCTCTCTGTCAAACAGATGATTAAAAAGAAACTCAGCAGGCAGCATTGTGTTGCCAAAGCAGCACTTTTAATTCAACCAACCACACTGTAGTGGTGCCATGAAAACATTTTTAGAAATAGACATGACCTTTTTTACATAATAAAAATGTGCAGTGGTATTGATGCCTATGAAGGAAATAGGGCATCATATAAAAATGTTTTAGGACCACTATAATGAAGGACATTCATAAATTCTTCCAGCAGCAGCAAGTTAAGACAGGATTCACCTTTATCACATCAGACAACATGTATCAAAAAGCAAAACAACCATCCAATTCAGAAAAGTTGAGGATTTTTCTGTAACCCTGTTCAGAAAAAAATGCATTGTTTGTAGTTAATCAGTCAAAAATACAAAAACAGACATTTCAAATGGAAAGAGGAGATTTAAACAAACAGCTGAATTTTTTAAAATCAATTTTAGTGAGTGTGTGTGTAATAGAAAAGAAAAACAGCAGGAGAAAGTTTCACTGATTGGATTTGGATTTGTATAATCTGACACACAGAAATATTTAAATGGAAACCCAGCTACTTTAAGTATTGGATTTTATCTGTTTGTCTTTCAGTATCTAATAAACAGAAGTAGTCCACGGAGTCCACAACTGTACTCGGGAGGACACTGTTTTTTACGAGCTAAACTAAGTGTAGTTCAGTAATATTTACTGTAACCTGTGACACCATGATCCACAATGACCTTATTATTTATAGCCCTTGTTTAGACTATAGATTATATATAGATTTTTTTTAAAATATACAAAGATATTAGATAATCAAATACCACATTTAATGGATTATTTTTATTTTCTCAGATTTGACCATCAAGTACTATTTTGTTGGAATGTTTTTTAATCAAAGCATTATTTGATGTCAGCCATGCAACAAAGGGTGATTAAAAAGACTATAAGGGAACTGATGGACTACCATAGGATATTTTATTCTCCTTATCTTAATAATGTAACAAATCAGAGTCTACAGCCATGCTAATAGCTCTTAGAGGCTGTATAGTGGTGCTCTAAACTAAATGCACACATCAAGAATGTTAAACTGATGTTTAACAGATATAATGTTTACCATGCTCCTATTTTATTTTAACATGTTAGCGTGATAAGATTTCCTAATTAGCACTAAATAGCACCAAAGTGCTAAGTCATTAATTCTGCAGGCATTTGGTCATAAAGCAAAGTATTGGAAAGGTGAAAATTTTGACTTGATTACAGTGCTAGAGTAAATAGTTAGTAGTGTCAAATTTCATGGCAATGCATCCAGAAGTTTCACTCAAAACCACAAAGGTGAACTTTATGGTGACGCTAGAGGAAAAGTCAGTGGATCACCAAAGTCAGTAGGATTCATTATATGAGGGCCACTATGTATGTCAGTACAGAGTCTCATTACAACTCATCCAGTAGCTGTTTAGATATTGACCAAAGAGATGGATCAACAGACACACCGGCATTGCCATCCCTAAAGCCTCGGTGCTAGCAGAGCTAAAAATATTTCATAATACACTGATGGGATGCAAACTCACAACAGAGGAAGACAAAAGACAGAGACTAATGGACAAAAGGCATCAGAAAAAGACACTCAGACAAAAACTAATCTCATCCATCTGCACAGGTCACATTTCACACAGGAAATGGGTTTCTTTCTGTCTTCATTCCTCATTGATTTGTCTTTCTCTTTCTCCTTCCATGTTATTTCCAGCACTCCCACTTTTCTTCCTGCTTCACATGGACGAATGAATGGATAGAAAATAAAAAAGTGAGCTGCATTTCTTCTGTGCACTTCCAGTTATGTAGAAAAACACTCTAAAGAGCAGAAAAAACAACAAGTTAAATATTAGTTACCAGCTAGTTTAGCTCACTGGACACATCTACATAAGAATTACAATTTTTATCCTGAGGCTTGTGTATTTTGGTGGATTCTGCAACATCTAATATATTCCTGAGTTTGATTGAAAATAAAATTTGTAGTTTCAACTGTGAAATGAACTAGCCAGTAAAACATTAATATCCTGTGTATCCAAGCCTGATTTCCTGGGACTTCCCATGCATATTACATGGGAATGTTGGTTCTACACTATAGCCACCAATAAAAATAAAAATAAAATTATATATATTTTTCTTTTGAAAGCAGTGTTGAAAAAAACATCTTATTTCTACAACTACTACTTCTTCGTTTGATGCTCAGCTACAACCTGAAGATAAAGTCATTTGGCATTCTCACCAGAGCAGATGTCATTGAGTTCATTGATTTCTTCTTGAACTCTGAGAAGCAGGAGGCCCTGCAAGATTTCCTGCTGCTGTTTCTCAGCCTCCACCCCGAGAAGCTCCAGGTGATGATCTTTTAATCTCAGCAATGCACGGCCTGGAAGACAGGCGTGCATGTGTGAGTATTTATTCATTTACAAATTGGGTGTGTATTGAGTGTGAATCAGGGGTGCTGAAACCTCAAAGGATGTATGGGCCTTCTCATCTAACATGCGTGCCAATAAAGCATGAATTGTACCTGATATGGCGTGTTTAATTATGGCTTTATGGAGTGTGCCCATATGGGTTGGGTGCTGAGCCTGCACCCACTCCAACACTTCTTCCACCGACCACAATGACACTCGTTTTGACAGGCCCATCCCCCTGCAACCGCATAAGAAACACACCGAAAGGGAAAAACCAGAAAGGTTGAGAACACAAAAACCTTTATTTTGGGGAGAAAAATCTTAAATATTGTATTAATTTAAATTGTTTGCCCTTGTGCAAGCGCTTACACATTAAGTCAAAAGTTTGGATTATGAGAAAATCGATCTTATTTTCATGGGTTTGGCCATTTGACTAACTCAACTATGGCAAGGAACATGACAGTCAGACAACCAGGTTATTTGGAAGAGAAAACAAATTGTTACCCAAACTGTCTTTTATAAACATCCAATATAGCTCATAGACCAACTATGTGATTTAATTTTAACCTACTATACTTGCAGCACTACTTCAAGGCAGCATGAGTGTTGCCAAGAGTACCTCATTAGGATAATACTTGGATGGCACTTACTGTAGGTTAATGGGTATGTTTTCTACTGCTCATATTTTTCATCGAAAATAAAACATAATAGCTCAGCAATTATTGTGTGTTTGCTACAATTAAGTGTTAAAAAATAGTCAATAACAGCCATCTGATTTTCACACAAGGAATTTGAGCTGAGCAATTCAGTGAACGTGTCGATGTCTCTGCAGCGGGAAGCTTTGCCTCGGGCACATTAGCTGAGGACATTGGTGTCTGTGGTAGACCCGCAAAGGTGAGGAAATGCAATTTTCTCTTATATGTGATGCTTTGGATTACATTTCCTTTTCATGCGGTGTCACCGTCTTACTCAGTATAAGCCTATTTTACAGGGATTCATTCAAAAACGTCCTGAACATGGTGTTAGCAGCATAGCTGAGCGTGGTTGAGGGATTCGTCAGGGCTGAACATAACAAGAAGGTGAATCCAACCAACTGCGACAGTCTGAGGTCAAAAAAGTTCTGCTGTTTTAGTTGCTTCTATGCCTCCGCTTCATTTGGCTTTCCTCCCAGCCTTATCCTCTTGGGCTGCACTGCTATAGGGCGAAAACTGCTAAACTGTTGATGTGACCTTTTCAGCTGGCCAGTCTAGTTATTGGGTTATAAATACAAGAATGTAATATCCTGTGTTAATTAAGGGGGGGGTGCATGATTGGCCGGGGCTGTAACGAGGTCCCGGAGGAGTAATTGACATACAGAGAGTGAAGACCTTTACACCGGGGCAAAGAAACAGAGAAGACTTCCCTTCAGAGTCAAAGTGAGCTGTTGGTTTTATGCCTTAGGACAGCGTTTCTTAAACAATATGACTCTCAAACCGGGCCCCACAGGGTCTATATCTGCAGGGAAATAAAGAGACTGTATATACACAGCTTGTCTTATTTGCCCTGAACCATTTCATTTCCATGCACACTGCCCAGTTACAAGTGAACCGGGACCTGTAAACAAAAGTAAAATACAGTAACAAGCAGGGTGTGAAATAGGTATTTTGTACCACTTACTGACTCTCTACTGTCAGTAACTGTAACTTAACAACTACAACGTAAGTCATATGGATGTGTTTAAATCTATATTAAACACATTTAACAGCTGTACAGAAGTGACAACTCCTCTTCCACTTGTTGCAACATTACACTTCTCCTTTTATCTGTTCCTGCTGTCACCTTCTCCCTCTAGTTTGACAATTTTATTGAGCTTCATGGTAGCTAGAGTTGGAGTGAATGTGAGGGCAGTTCTGCTGGGTTTTCTTTGCAATTTGATTTCATATAAAACAAGGGTAACCGTATTGTAAGTACAGTTCAGAGGAGTGGTCACAGTAAGGAAAATAAATTGCATCTGGTGTTGTGGATGTTTATTTCTCTTCTTGCCTGAATGTGACTCAAGTTTTGATATCCTGTCATCCCACCAGGGGTCTTAGATTGCAAGCAGTGGGAGAGCATTACCCATTATTTCTCTTGTATAGTAATGAGTATAATTAGATGTCTTTCTGGACTATGTCAATATGATAACTACATTACAGTGTTGATTGCAAAACAATACTTTTTCGATACCTTAGTTGAGGAATGTAAACATGTTTCCATACACGTTTTATTTAAAAAAGATGCCAAACTTCTTAAATGTTAAACGCTGTCTAAACACAAGCAGCCACATAACTTTGCCTATATAAAATATAATCTAAAATCAGAGAAATTAAAATGATACAGACACATGGTATCAAAAGAAGTATTTAGGTTCAGAATCCAGCCCTAATTGTGACCAATTTTCATCCCACAAGGAAACAGCTGAACATTGACATATTCATACATAGTGTACCTTTAAAAAACAAACTATAATGTTAAAACAGGACACGTTTAAGTTTAAGCAGGTTGCAGTCATCCTTCATGCATCCCAATCCTACCATCTTGTGGTGTCTTGCAGAATTACCTCATATCTTGCTCAAACTTTAAATTTACTGAAGTTTAACTCTCCTAAGAACTGGTTCACAGAGACCTCAGCTCTCCAATCTGCAGCTTTTTTTCCATGATGCAATTCTCTTACCCTTTTCTAAGAATGTGTGCGGTTGTAAAAACATTTTATACATTCATCATGTATTACTTCAATCTAAAACTGTATTTCCTTACAGTCACACTCTGAAAGGATGTGCTCAATTGTGTGTTATGATGTTAAAACCCATAACAAATAGACACACTGGTTGTAAATATTGACATTTTGACTAAACAGTGCTTGTAGACTGGTCATTGCCGAAATGAAGCAGTTTCTCTTAAACATATTTTATGTGCTTTACAGAGGCGTACCAGTTCTGGTAAAATAAGCCTCGTAAAAATATCAAAATTCTTAATATAATTTGACGTGTTGTCCTGTGGGCATAAGAAGACAAGCAGTCCGCCCAGAGCCTAAGATACAGTAGGCTAAACCTGCATCAAACATTCATAACAGACTGTAGGCTATCACTGACAGCACATCTGTACAAGCTTTATGAAGGCTTTTGTTCGGTGATACGTTATATTTACCTCCGCCCTGGTCCGTTTGACGTGGATAAAATATTAATGGCGATCCTTGCCTGTTACCTGTTGAACATTAGGTACGTTCCTTTTCCCGGCTCCACCCACCAGGCGGGCGCGCGCTCGGTACGCCCTTCTCCCGCACTCCCGTTGTACAGTTGTTCGCGATGCCTTCACTTGCTGTAAGAAAAATTGGTATCTCAATGGTACATGCAAAATTGTGATCTTGACACGCGAAATGCCGAATTGTAGGCCTACATCTTGTTGACATCTTATAGGGAAACACAAAATTCTGAAATATAATATAATGCTCCGCGACCCGACCCCGGATAAGCGGATAAAGATGGATGGATGGATGATATAATGCAGTAATAAGTAGCTTATTTTTTTACCTTAAGTTACTTTTTTTAACAATGCACATTTGTTTCTTTTATATTTACATGGCATGCTTTCTTAGTGTGCAAATAAACTTTTCTCACAGTATTTTCATTTGTTCTTTAACAGGTCGTGTTTACAACTTCTTGACTGGATTGATGAGTTTTACGAGGGGTTCATGAATGCATCATACATTTAGGTATGGAAGAATAAATAAAAGCCAAAGACACCTATGTTTAGTGTTTATTGTTGTTTGTTTTCTGTTTCTGTGTTAAGGAGTTTAAAACAATATCAGTTTGTTTTATACAGTCTATGGTTCAAACGAGTCCAGTAATATGCCATCCACCACCAACAGAGGGCATAAGCGCACAGCAGGTGGAGCTAACTTTCTTCACCTCTCCCAGCTTCTCCACCAGCTGCCCGGCATACAGACCAAACTTCAGCTGGAGGTTTGTGATGGTCACATGACGATGTTGTGGGTATATTACTCCTAATGTCTGAGCGTGTTCTCCTCTGCAGTGCTGCTGACTGTCTCTGAGGGGGAGAGTGCGTGCACGGTGCAGAATTTCACTCTACTCCGTTTAATTGAATGCATTTTTGAATGACACTCTGACAGCTGACGAAAGGAGAAAGCCTGGAGTTACAGCGTCAAAACACAACTTCTTGAGGGAAATTATGAGAAACGCGGAGCTGTAATTTTTATTTCCAATTGACAGCTGACAAGGTGAGAGAGAGAATAACTTTTGCTTCTTACTTTATGTCAGTTTGGCGTATTATGACAGGTCTAACATAATCTGACAGCAAAATTAAAATACTTGAAATCCTCTTGGTTGTGCAGTGACTGCACCTGTTAAAAACTTAAGTGGACTGTGTGGCACCTGTCATTCCTTTAAAAAATATATTATGTAAAATACACACAGGGGATGCCCAGCAAAGTAGTTGAATTTAGTACTAAATAATATGTTTGGTAGGGACTTGGCCAAAGCTTAGATGAGTGATTAATGCCCCTTTGTGTTGAGTGTTAACAGGTTAATAGAATTTGTTCAGCATCTGAAAAAGGCTGCAGCACTCTAAAATCACCACATGATTTATTGTTGGGTTCAGTTTTTGCCACACTTTGACCTTTTAAGGTGACAGTCTTGCTGACACATGTTAAATATAAATTGCAGTTAGGTCGCATGGCTACAAAGCTGATTTACTACAGGTTATGTATTAGAGCAGGGCCGGAAATGCAGATTCAATGGAACTCATCTGCAAAAAATTGTTGCTTTGTGTTTCAGCGGTCATGGGTGAAGTATCTCTGCCTTTAATTAACCGAGGAAAATGGGTTAATGTTGCACATGGATGATTGAGCAATGATATGTGATGATTGCTTATGTATACAAAGAGCTTGTGTTTTCAAGTGCTCCTACTAATTCTAATATATTAAGGAAACAATTACATAATTACACATCAGACATGCACTGACTTTCAAGATTATTTTAAATGCCAGTATGTTCTAGCTGCTTGCTCTGTTAAATAATCAATGACCGTGGCAATGAGACCACACATGTGGTGGAAAGTAACTAAGTACTACATAAGTATTTCCATTTTATGCAACTTCTACTCCTTTAAATCTAACTGGATGTAGGTTGTTTCAGGTTACTTTTCAGATTAAGATTTTACATTGAAAAAACACACCATGCATTTATAAAATACAATCCATTAAAGATTAAACCAGTGGTTCCCAATGTTTTTGTCTTGTGACCTCTTACAGAGAAGCAGTGTCTGCTTGGGGTTCCTTGTCACGTTTCAGATGTCTATGAGTTGTCAGCAGTTCCTCCAAAGAGACATTTCCTCTCTGAACATTTCACATGGTTTCATCCAAACAAGTTCATTAACGTGACATTTTGGAGGTGCCCGACCCCCGAGTTTGGAACCACTAAACTTGATAACTGCATATAAAGATGTTAAAACTAGCTCAACCCTGGTCACAGTGCAGGTCACCAAATAAACAGCAAAACAAGATGTGATGCTGTCCCACCAAAGAGACTGTATTTCAGAAGTGGCTTCAAAATATTTATAGCAATTTGTGTTTTATATTTGCTCCACATAATTATGATGACAAACTTTAGTAGCTGCAAGATCCAATTTGGATTCACTCAAGGGGTCACTAATGTAGCTTTTTTAGCCTAAGTATATGCCAGAGCTATTTTGTTGATTATCAAAACCCAAATATGATGTGGCATTTTAATTTGGCAAACAAGAAATAAATGGCTAATTCTTGGACCTTCTTAAAAGAGGGGGTAAGCGATTCCAATATGAAATATACGTCTTTTCATCCAAAATATCCCAGGGTCCGCTCAGTGTCAGTTTTTTTACAGCTGTAAATGAGAAACAAACAGAACAAACATGGCTCAGAACAGTATTCCAGCCATTCCAGCCATGATTTGTTTGTCAGGTAACGTGAAATGACTTGCCCACAGACAGAAGCCATGTTAGCCTCACAGCAGTAACCTCAGGAAGAGTTTGCTAACCCACAACTTAGCTAACGTCAGTTACATTACCTGCTGTGTTGTTGTGGTATTTGTCATGGAATTGGATTTCTTCACTCCCCACCTTTAATCAATGAAGTTCACGATCAAGCAAAGATCAAGATATTTCCTTGGTAATGACTGAAAAAAAACTATGCTGTCTTTGCCAATTGATACCTTTTTAAGTGAGTTTGCCAATTTACATAATGTTCAGGGAAATTAGGTTTACAGTAAAGCTAATTGATTGATTTTTTGGCCACTTGGGGGCAGTGGAACAAGGTGTAAAAACAACACTGACATATTGTCGCCTCAGAAATTTGGCCAACATGTTTTTAAGCAGTTTTCTGTTTAGACATCCGGCAGAAACATTACCATTCATTTAGTTATAATTGTTATAATATAATTGCTACAGATAATAAAATGGATTGGTGAAGTGTAATTCTGTTGCTTTCTAATCCAGTGTGAACTATTTTACATATTTTTTCCTATTTATCTGGATTGGAATGTCCTTAAGTGAAAACATGCTAAACTTTTTAACTGTGGAGGTCCAGAACATACAAGTGGACAAAATAATATTGTATAATATATAATATAATAATATACACTTGACAACATTTGTGTGTCAAATGGTTCATAAGATATAAGTGCACACAGCCAGCATCTTTTTGGCTTGTTGTCATGCTGCATCTTGAACTGTTTGTAGTGATTGGATGGAGCTCTAAGATGGAAAGCCTCCAGTCATTTGAGGGATGAATGAAGTGAAAATCCACTTCCCATAAGAGTTCAGTCACATTAAATCACCAGATTTAATCTCTCTCAGCTGTTTAATCAGATCAGATGCAAACCTGGATGGAGAGAAAATACTGAAATCATCAAGGTAGAGAACATTTTATCAAAGGTTGTGACTTTTGTGTTTATGCTCCTCACACTAGATTGTATATGTGAATGTTTAGGGTTGAGTGTAAGCAATAGTTTTCAAGGCCTTTTGACACTTATGGTCAGTGCTGCTGTAATGGACAGACAGGTCAACTGGCCCTTTAAATCTGACACATACTGTGCATATTCACTTGTGTAACTGTGTTGTGTTTTTATTAATTTGTTTATAGTTGCAGAGATAGCTTGCACAGACAAACTGGCGACCCTCTGCTTTCTCACCATCCTCTGACTCTGACTAACAAAGACCAACTCAATGTGAGATAAACTGTTTTATCCCACAAAACTCAGTGTAATTAGAGGATAACTCACCTCATGCACTAACCTCCCCACACACAAAAAAACACAAACTCTGTAGACACAGTCACATATACAAACACATGCAGGAGTGTACCGCAAGTTTACTAGGATCTCCTAGCAGCCCTAATGGTTCCTGCCCTGCCTCAGTCTAAATGTCAACCTGACTCCTCCATCTCCTCCTTAATGAGAAAGTCCAGACTGAGCACTTTTTAACGACTTTGTCAAACACTCAGATCTGCGTCTGGGGCTTTTGGGACTTGAGCACCTATTGACTCCTAACTGCAGCAAATTTAATTTTATCTTTCAGAAATGTCTATGTCTGACACAGCCTCTCCCCAGTCACTAGTCTTATCTATTTGTTCTGTGTTCTCTTTCACTTTATCCATATGCCCACCGTATTTGTTTTACATCACATATGGCGTGGGAAACTAGAAACCCAAAGTAGAAGAGCAAATGTGCTCAGCCAGAGTAAATAGTCCGGTGCATGGCTGCGATGTAATGTGACTTTACTCAATCTCCCCATAAAGCACTGAAGGTTGTTCATCTAGGGAGCAACTGATTGTGATTCATTCATTCAAAGTCTTGACAAATCAAATGTGAAATTCAATGTGCTTTTAATAAAAAAATGAGTTATGTCAATATAGATTACATACGAGATCTGCAGTAGCTCACCAATAGCTGCACCTGCTGGATGACATTGTCAGCTGTGTGTTTAAGATGGAATTACTTATTGTGATGATAAGTGGCTACTGAAACATTTTCCTTTCCCAGGAAATGTTTTCGTTAGATTTATGTGCCGATGTGGCCAATGGGTTTGAGAGGAGGACATGTTGGAATCCTGCCATAACCACATCTCTCACCTCTCATAATTCACATGAAATTAAATACTTGGGATGCATACATCACACCTGCTAAAGATACGGTTACGGTTCTAGGGCAAATTTTTTATGACTCAAATGTAAGCAAACTGGAGGAAATTATTTCAAGGTTACAAGGTTATAAATGAATCCCTAAGAGAGTGACACATTTTCATGGCTCTACCTTAAGATATTTGTATTCGTGTTATTGCCAAATTCTTGCTGTAGGATTTTTCTTCAGAAGTGAGGGTACAAAGGAATAGGAGATTAACTGAAATATTTGTGCCAGTTCTGTAGTGATTTGGACATTATACTGCACTTATGGGAAATTAATTTTCATCATCTGTGTTCTAATGCTATGTTTAAAATCACTAGTTTCCAATCTATAAATAGCAACACAGTCAAGTAATTAAAGCTGGGAAGCTTGCATATATCTGACTTGGTATTTAATAATAGAGAAGAGCTAAATAAACATGGAGGCTTCACATCCAGAAAAGTCCAAAATTCAAGGTAATTAAACCCAAATTCAATGGATATAGTGTTATATTGTGAATGCACAGTATTTGCACTGCAATCACACAACCGTCTTGAGTTGTCTGACGATGTGAAAATCGCAATCAGTACAGCGCAATCCTCACCTATGGTGCAGGAAATCTATACTCACTTTGATGGACAGGATGAGGAGTTTGGGTTATAACCACTGTTCATTTGTGTTGAAAGAAGTCACTTAGGTTTTTTGGGCATCTGAACAAAACACGCTGGCCTGAGAACACCTCAGGATCCAACAGGAAGGGCTGGAGGACATGTTTATAAGTAAGGACATGTGCACTACTTTGCTTATTCTGCTGCCACTGCAACCCGGATAAACAGTGGAAAATGGATATGTGAAAAGATGGATGCATCATTTCAGCCAATTATCTATCAGCTCTATATTTGTTAAGTAACCATTTCCATTTGGGCTGATGCTCAAACACTGTACCATGTTTTGGAAACACTGGCAGAGCAGTTAGGTTGTCTGAATGGGCCCTTTAATGTTGTTTGACTGGGCTAAAAATGACACGTTTACCTCTTCTGATGCAACACTATGAAAAAACTGCAGCCACTTCCACACACATCCTCATGGCTAGTTAAAATGAAAGGTCGATCAGTTCTTTCTTAGCCCATGACCGACGTTTTCTGCGAGCTTTATGCACATATAGGGTTTTTTTTTTAGAATAGGCTGCTTGAAAGCAAACATGGTGCAAAAACACAACGTGTGTCTGACTCTGTTGGCGGGAGACACAAATCACATAATACTGGTCCAGAGACAGCCACAATCCTCCCACCGCAAGGATTTCCTTCTGTATGTTTGCCTTGGAATTGTGTGTGTGTGTGTGTGTGTGTGTGTGTGTGTGTGTGTGTGTGTGTGTGTCTCTGAGTTTTTTCATCTCACAGTTTCTCCAAATCTCCGGACCTGTACTGGTGATATTGAATGCCAGTGATCTAAAAGATTAAATGGGTTGAGATCCGGCTATTGTCGTGTGATTCCCATCATTTTTATATTCATCAAACAATTCAGTGACCTGGAAGAAACTATTCCCATCAGGATTGAAATGTTTTACTGTAGGATGACACCTTTTTATTGATTTCCTCTAAGGGAACAAGAAGACCAAACCATCCAAGCATCTACATTTGTTAGTTTTTCCACCCATGTACTATTTTTTTCTTTTATTTGTCATATGTACCTTTTGTGAAAGAGTAAGCAGTAAAAGATTTTGAGTTGGTTGAGGATAGATACAGTTTTTTGCAATGTAGAACTAATTCAGTGGATTATACTGTGTGTATCTTTTCAGTCAAGTGGAGATGGAGAACAAGGCCATGTATCTGAGTACATATGAAGAGAGAGAAAATGGCTCCATGTATGAAGAGGCCTATGATGGACACAACTTGTCCAAACTCAACCTGTGTGATGAAGGTAAGGAGGGGAGATGAGACTTGGGAGAGTTTAATAGTTGTAAGCTGGAAACACTGAGCTGTACACATGACTTTCACCCAAAATACAGTTGTTTCAAAGAAGACGATTAAACCTGGATTTAAGGGCGTTCTCATACTAGACGATCCATTCTGTGCCCGAGCGGTCTGGTTCATTTGACCAGTGTAAACGCCCCATCCCGTACTTGGGCATGGTACAAGGCAACCGGGCCTAGTGTGAGTACGCCCTAAGTCTGCATGCACTCAAAATATGTCCTGCTGCAAGCTGACCATGGTATGTTAAGTATGACATGAAAAGCTCTGTTTTCTTCTGGTAATAGAAACATACAGATTTGTTGCGTTGCAAACTGAGATTTAAAAAGCTAAATTGTGTGCGCTGTATGTGTGTGTGTGTGTGTGTGTGTGTGTGTGTGTGTGTGTGTGTGTGTGTGTGTGTGTGTGTGTGTGTGTGTGTGTGTGTGTGTGTGTGTGTGTGTGTGTGTGTGTGTGTGTAGGCAAAGAAGTCTGACATGACTTAGACGCAGATCATTAGACACCATGACTGATTTTCAGAAAGGGACTTTCTGCAGAACCATATGTTCGTGTGCACAGAAACACCCACATACTCTATAAAATCCTGGTCACAGAATACAGACTCAGTCAAGTACACTTACACACACGCACGCAAGAAGAAGCAATGCTGTCACCGCTTGGCATTCACTCTCCTTTCACTGATGGTCGTCTGTGAAAGCCAGGAATGTCCAGGAGCAACATCTGCATGTGTGTGTATGTGTGTGTACAGGTGCAGCTGCAACACATCCACAGTTGACCCCGTGGTGTTCTCAGGTTTCGACCCACGGCTCTGCAAGTTTGGTGGGAAAGTCTTAACCGAACATTAACTGGAGAATTTGTTGACATGTTAATGGAAAGTGGACAATGGCCTCACACATCCTAGAACATTTTCACACCTCGTTCAATTAGACAAGATATTGCCAACCATGGCTTAGTTTATTTTATTGGGGTGTGGTAGAAAAGACTATAAACAAAGCAGTCCAGAGATTTCTGAGATTGTGATCTCATGATTCACACAACTACAGGGCCACAGTGCTTTATGACTCTGACTTGTGTAGAGTAATTATAACAGCACATTACAATTAATTTGACAATGATATGTTAATGTTTAAAATCTACACAAATACATTTGTGCCTTTTAGAGCATTTTCTGTTGTTTTGTTTGGGAAAATGTAGTGAGGTACATGTAATGTCACCTGCCAATCACAGAGTGAATGCCTGACTTCCCAGCCTTTAATGGAATCTGTCACACTCATGTACACCATATGTACTTGTTAAAGTAAAAGGAACAATGCCCTGTCCTTTTAAAGTCACTAATTTCGCCATAAACAGCCAAATACACAGACACTGCCAGTAACTGACTCACGATGGCACTGCTGGAAATAAACAGAAATGTATTTTTGCACCTCCAAGTTTACTAATCCCGGTCTAATCTGCATTTTAAATTCACTTTCTTTTTGTCTAAACAGTACAGTATGTTGACAGCGGCGTCAGCAGACAGACATGATTCAGAGAGAACATACAGCAGTGCAATAATGTAATTTCCGAACATGTTTCCAGTGTCTTGATGAATGAATATTGACCAATCTGTCTCTCTATCGTAATTTGGAAAAGCTCACTAAACATCATCATCATCTTCAGCCACTACAATAGTGCTAAAGACAATTATTGCTAAAGGAATTGTCGTAATTGTGGGAAATATGCTCATTCACTTTCTTAGAGTTAGAAGATAGGATCAATATCCTTTCGTGTCTGTCTTGAAGCTGATGCAAGTAGACGATTAGCCAAGCTTAGCACAAAGAGTGGAAGCAGGCGGAAACGGCTAGCCTGGCTAACCAAAGTTCAAACATTAGCCTACCAGCACTTCTTAAAGTGCTTGTTTAATCTGAACAAGAGCAGTAAAATGACAGTTGTGTGATTTACGAAGCTATTTCTTGGCAAAAAACACACAATGTCCACTTCCAGTCTTATACGACAAAATCACCTCACTGCTCTATCTTTAGAAATAAGAGTGGTATTGAATTGATCTTCCCATCCAGCCTTTTAACGAAATGCAGAACTGTTTAAAGTCCTGAAACTTTTCATGCATGTCTTACACAGAAAACGCTCCAGAATGCTGGATTCATTTTCCTGTTTAAGTTTTTATGAAGGTGTTTGTATGTATGTGTGCTTGTTTGTCTCTTTAATATTTGTTTTGAAGTTCAGCATGAGTTGAATTTAAGAGGCAGACTAGCTTTGAGTGCAATCTCTATTTCTATACATTCCAACCATTTGACACACACACATCTGAGCCAGCTGTGTTTGTCTTATGCTGGAGGAGCGTGTGTTCTTCATCATAGAGGGGGAAGTGTGTGTGTGTGTGTGTGTGTGTGTGTGTGTGTGTGTGTGTGTGTGTGTGTGTGTGTGTGTGTGTGTGTGTGTGTGTGTGTGTGTGTGTGTGTGTGTGGGTGTGTGTGTGTGGGTGGGTGGGTGAGAGGGTGGGTGGGTGTGCATCAGTAACAATCCACCAGTGTCCACTGACAGATTGTCATGGTCCAAATGAAACCATGCTGTTAGGAGGTTGCGCTGCAGAATCAGTGTTTACATTTAAAGTAGAAAATAATCGCTAACTAAAGTGTTTTGAAGGTCTTTTTTTGCCTATTTTAAACCAAAATGACAAGGTCAAAGTTTAACGAGTGGATTAAACAGTGTCTGTTCTAGTGTTACTTTCTAACATAAGCATGCCTGGCTAAATTGTATTAATAACTTAGCATTTCCTCCAAGGCCAAACGTTAGCATATCATTAGCTAACAACATTATTTTGTGGGATTTAGGGTCACGTTAGAAAAAGCCCATTTCGTTACTGACACTTTCAGTGCATGGTGCATTCAGTGGATTAGGGGAATATTACTCTAGATACATTTGCTAAACACATCAGACCCATCAAACTCATACATCTTGTAAAAGTGAACATATTGTTTGAAAAAAGCTAAGAATAAATAAATTATAAATCTAACTTTTATGTCACGCTGACACTTTTCCTGTAGGCTGAACTTTAGATTCAGTCTTTTTTGCTTCAGAGTTAGCATGATGCATCCATCCATTCCATAGCTACATCTACTAAAGACCCGTATGTGGGGCTCTCATTTCAGGAAAATCAACTGGAAACATTAAAAACTCACCAACTCCTTTCCTTCATTAAAAGTCACCAGTTCCTTTATATTTAGATAGATAAACCACAGCCATGTGAAGAATTTCTTTGTAATCTGAAATCAAGGACATTTTGTTCCCATAAAATGCGGAAAATTTTGAGTGACAAATCTCCCACTGTTGTCACTGTCAAGCTACACAAAGCTTGGCGGCCGTAGCCTGGGGATTTCCAAACTGTCAATTCAGAGACTGTCATTTATATTTATATAAGTAATATATAGTAATATACAAGTACTGTAACATAACTGTTTCAATGACTGGTGAATCATGATGATGAACAATCTTCAAAAATCTCTTTATCCTCTTGACCTAAAGGGAATGTTCCTTCAACATCAACAGCCTAATCCCTGCCTCCTGCCAAGCTTTCACACACACACACACACGCTCATCATACATGCATAGTGCTGTGTCAGTTTTAATAAGACTAATTCTCCAACATCTGTTTGACCCTGAAAGGAGTGTTGAGTGGTGACATGAATTATAGCTCCTAGGTGAGAGTGTGTGCATATTTCTGTGATAGATAACAGAGTGAATTCAGAGTGTGAATTTTGTTGTATGAATGTACATGTACACTTCAGTCCTTTCTTGTATGGACTAACGTTTTTTGAATCAAGACTAAGCAAACACCTGGAAAACATGACCTTTGTTGTTTTCAAACCCCTCTTGAACGCCATCTCATATTAAACATACTATCTAATCCACTGATTCACTTTCAGAGGAATGGTTTTGTTTCTGAAGACAAATCTTCAAAAAACATTGATAAACTCTGTGTATTCTAAGAGCTTTTGCTGTTTTATTTTAGAAAACCTATCATAGTTTGTGTGTGTGTGTGTGTGTGTGTGTTGTGTGTGTGTGTGTGTGTGTGTGTGTGTGTGTGTTGTGTGTGTGTGTGTGCATGTTTATAATAAATAAACAATATGTTATAAATATCTCCACCTCTTTCTAGACATTTCTCCTGTGTCGAGTCCTTATTTCTTTTGTCTTTGTCAGGTTCTAGTAAGCGTCGCAGGAAGCAGGATCAGTGCTGCAGTCACCTGAACTCCCTCTCAGCCATCAAGTACGCAATCGTTTCCCTGTACATCCTGGTTCTTCTCACCATCTTTGGACTCTGCCTGGCAGGTAGGATGTGTGTGAGTGGATTTAACCGTGTTGTTATTTGAGTATCAGATGACTTATTCCTCCGTGAACTGTATGTCTTAGATGATCTTACAACACTTTTTTGATCCCAATTGGAAATTGTGGTGTTTGGGATCAGTAAAAATATTAAAAAGTAATTATTTTACCACCTTCGGATGCTTTTAGGGGCCCAACAAACATTTGTTAAATTAATTTTGTTTCATAGTTTGAAAAAATCTTTTTGATTTGTTCAAAACAGTTTCTAGAGCTGAAATTTTTAAAACACTGTCAGGTAACATACATTATTATGAAAATTTTGTGTTCATATTTGTGGATCTTGACCTTCTTCCGCATGTTGCCTTCCATTAAATGTTTGCTGGTATTGAAAATAATGATTTGCAGCTGTATTCAAACTACCATTCACCTCTTCTACATGACTTTCCTTCATCACTAGTTTGTCCAGCTTCAGTCTGAGAGAAAAAGAAATAAAGAAAATAGAGAGAAAGAAAAAGTAATGTTTACTTTACTGTACACATAGAGAAAGAGAGCACAGTGTCCACCTTTTGCTCTCGGAGCTCTGTTATGGAGATGACATCAGCCATTCCTCAAGGTTGAATTGTAATGAAGGACACACACACACACACACACACACACACACACACACACATACACACATGCACCACAAAACCCCACTTAGTTATTCGATGGCAACACTCTGGGATGCGGTCTGAAACATTACTCCCCTTTTAAGCTGTCTGTTCTCGTTTAGCACTGAGAATGAACACACACAAACACACAAAATGAATATACTATATTTGAAGCATAACCTAAACTCCAGTAATGTAAAGTCCTGCTGGTGACTTTATAGACTTTATTCACTTGACAATTTTACAGCTATATCTGTTGAAAAGTTTGTAATATAATGTTTCAATGTCAAACGTAGCACTGATATCTGTATCTGTTTAATGCCACTTCACTCGGTCCTCTGAGATTTTTCTAATCGTGTATCGTAAAATCAGTTTTCCAAGTGCAGCGCCTGATTGACCTCTGTCCTTCCTGGTGCTAACACAGAGCTCTGCACATGTGTGACAGGTTTAGACCTGACCTCCACATGTGAAGGTTAGTATGTCACAGCATTTTGGAAGCGTGACAAGCTTGACCTTTTATTTAGAGAGCCACATAAAAGACAGAGAAGAGAAAAGGCGTGACAGTGGCTGGCATCTTTGAACTCCATGGTTCATGAACCCCCCTTACGCACTGCTTTGTGTGTGGGAGTGCCAGGTTTCAATCTGCACAGGATTTCATTATACAGATTGTTTTAAACAAGCACTTCTCAGGGTGACAAATAAACAGCACCACCTTTTAGTCTGATTCATGAGTTGGCATCACAATTGATTTTCTAGGAGATCAAGGCCGTGATAAGTTGGTTTGTGCAGTCTGTGAGGGTTCAGCTTTCAGCATTCACCATCTTATACTGTAGACAGTCAACTGGTCTTGCCAGAAAAGAACAGGAAGTGGGATTTAGTGCTTAAATTACACTCAGTTGGGTGATTGGATTTTGAATTTTAAGCCTTATGGTATCCTTACTGTGAGCAAACTGCAAGCAAACTGAATCAGCAGATTTTTACAGCAGTAGTTTGAGGAAATAGTTCTAAGTTGATGAAGATGTAGTATATGCATTACATACTGGTACTGCCTTATACCGCATACAGAGATAGGGTGTCTGGAATTTTTGCCTGCTCTCCGCTAGTTTAAACAATTCTTCATATTCTGTGATGTTGGCCAGTTTTGTAACGAAGGCAAAATATGTTTTTTCATTTCAGTGAACCTGTTAATATTCCACTACCACCTACTGTGCCAAATTAATCCTGTGTTTGTGACTCTGCCCTCTGCACATAGACAGTATGTATGCTGTTGCAAGCACACACTTGCCCTGTTTCTACCAACTGGGAAGGAAAAAGGCAAAGCCCACCTACACCACCAAGTGAAGAAGTGAAGTGTGTTTACGATTGCAAACATTTGTTATTGGAACTGTCAGGTGATGCAGCAAGTCGGTCCAAAGCATTGTTGGCCACTGAATACTGTAACTTTAAAAAATGCTGGAACTTAATGTCTCTGTTAGTTGTCACTGATGAGCTGTGCTGCAAGCTTGTTTTGACAGCAGGTCATACTACAGGTACAGCAGCAAACATGATGGTAAGCAGTACAAAAAGAAAGACCAGTGAAGCTAATACTGCAGCAGACAAAGCAAGTCAAAACATCTTGAACATGGCTTATGGGATAATGTATGATTTTAAAGGCACACTTGTCTGTACTGTTATCAGTCTCACTTGGTATTGATCAGCATGGCAATAGACTGTCAGCTAAAATACTGAATTGAATCTAATATTTTGGTTGGCTTATTAGACAAAGAATCCGGTGATCTTGAAACTATCTCTGAATTAAGCTTGAAGCTTGTTCATTTTGACTCATCTCAATTAAAGGTCCACTTACACACTTGTTTTGCAGCTTTCAACCATATTGCAGCATTCTCATTGAAATAGTTTAGTGAAGTACCTCTAAGTTAACCTTCTTGTTTTGAATCATGACCTCATGTACAAGTTAGACCTGAAGAGTGAAAATTGAGAGTTGCGTAGGATTTAAAGCTTGGGACCTAAGGTAAAACCTTCCATATTTTAGCCTTGAACTGTTAAAGGATGAGTGACTTGCTCAGGGACCAATCACTGGTACATGACCTAAACATTTCCCTAGCTGCAAAAAAAAAAGGGGAAAAGGGAACCCGTCAAGTCCCAAACCGTTTGCTAACATCCAAAGCTAGATTTGGAGAAATCACATGTCTCAGTGATTGGCACAAAATAAGTGAAACTGTAATGTGGAAATTTGGACTTATGAGTTATGGAAATTAGCATTAGCTGTTGTTATTTCATATCACTCAGTGGCGTAATACATTCCAGCGTCTTACACTGCTGCTGTTCCTCCTCCTCCTCCTCCTCCTGGTTCATTTGGAAAAACCCTGGCATTATGCCACAGTAGCCTCCTGGCCAATTCACCCGTGCACATGCGAGTGTGTGTGTTTGTGTGTGTGTGTGTGCGTGTGTGTGTGTGTGTGAATGAGAAAGCTTTAGAGGTGTGGCAGACTTTATTGCTATTACCTTCTGCGAACCCTGCTGTGGCCTCCTTGTAAATGTCAACTAGGTTATTAAAGGAGAGCAAGACAAAGAGAGGCTGATAGAGACAGAGAGAGAAGGGAAGAATTTGGAAGGATAGAAGAATTAAGGAAGATAGAGTTAGAAGAGAAGTGACAGACCCAGAAACAAGTTTAAGAGCTGTCTGGCTTCAGACCATCAGGATCCTGGAGGAATCAACTGTTCTCACTAATCCTAATTTCATTTCAAGATCTCCTCTCCCCCGAGCTACCCACTAAATGGATGTATCTGTGCGAAATACATGCACACAGATGAAGTTAAAAGTTTGGAACTGCTTCATGGTCATCACAGAGGTATTTGGTTATTTTAGGCTTTTAGATGAGGTTGTTTTAGAAAAGCAATCAAACAGGGCTTTTCAACCGGCCTCTCTTTAAATTAAATGCCGGCCATCCAAAAGCTAAGTGGCTCCAGCATAACTGCACAGGAGGCCCCTTCGACTCGCACACACACATTCATGTGACGCGAGTGCACGCAAAAACACATTCACAACTCCTGCCAGTTTTCCGATGCAAACACAGATTCAACTCTGTGTTATCCACATTTGCTTTTTGTTTGAATTCTCACTAGACTTTGACTTTTTGTTTTTTTCCAGCTCTTACATTGGCCTTCTCCCCACTTTGGAGCTCGGCCTACGTCTCCTATGGATTCAAACACATTCATATTTCATTGCTACCAGGATCATGAAGCCTCATCTTTGGCTGAAAACATCTGTATTCATGGCTTAAGGATAATATAGTATTTTCTATGTCAGTGCATCAGATACTAAATCTTAGTTTGGAATAAGTGAAGAAAGAAGAGTGATAGACAGAACGTGAGATGGATAAAACCAAATTGACATGGGATGAAAGAACGATGCATCCTGCTCCATCATTATGTTAAGAGCTGCTTTATCAATCCACTATTTCAATAAGCTTATCTCCATGCAGATAGGACAACAGCTCTGATCAGGAGGCTTAGTCACACACAGAAAGCTCACATGTTCAATTCTGAACCAAGCCTGCTGAAATGTCTCTGAGCCAGAACCCAGACTTTTATCATCTCAGAGGCGCCTGCTGGAGAAACTTTTGTCTTTGTAGTCACTGACACAGTCAGTGTGTCAGTTTTGGCTCACACAGCTCAAGAGGAGGACCAGTACTTAAAAGGCAAGTTTTGTCTTTTTAGCATGAAAGCTGCACTAAACAACTGTGCATGTTGGCCAACCCAAATGGTGCCATGATGTAACTTTTGAGTAGTGCTGTAGTACTCAAGATCGGTCTTAAGACCACTTTTTGATGGTCTTGGTCTCGTCTTGGAATCGACTGCATTTGCACTAAGTCTTGTCTTGGACACTGAGGACTCGGGATTTTATTTGAAGACCACATTTTATTGCGTGCCATGCAATGCAGGGAACTGGTCTTGGTCTTGACTCGGTCTCGCCCTCCCTCGGTCTTGGTCTCGACTGCTCTCAGCCCCTAAAAGTCTTGGTCTTGTCTCAGCCTCGATAAACTCTGGTCTTGGTTTTGACTTGGTCTCGGTTTGGGCGGTCTTGACTACAACACTACTTTTGAGGACTTTATTTTCTGGAAGCCTTAGTAGTGTAAGTAGAATTAGTTTTACTCTTTACTCAGACACGGACAGATTAGAAGCCTTTCTCTTGGCTTTCTCATGAGCCTGAAACTTGCATTGAGTGTGTCATTTATATGCCTTGGTCTAATTCAGCAGTTATTTGTTCCTGTTGCTGATACACAAAATTTCCATACATTATCTTATTACTTCAAGTCCTGTTAGCTCTTTGAAGTTATATCATAGGGAAAGGTGAAGCTGTGACAACTGATCCTTTGCTAAGCCACGCCCCCCTTAGATACTGTAGCTAAGTCAGTCAAACTGTCAGACCTGTCAGACTTTTAGCACGGTTACTCCCTGGAGAAATATTGTCCTGTTTTTGGAAAAAGCGATCTCATTTCCTGATGGAATCAAAATGAGGGTGAATTATTGTCTCTAAATTGTCAAGCCAGTCCTTGAGAAGACATTTGTATAAGTTGACACTTCCTCAACTTCTCCATTTTGCTTGCTTTATTCTACAGTATCTACTGTATGGCAGGAAACGAGAGTTACGTATGTAACTACGGTTCTATGAATTCTGGATGACCGCCAGAGGCAGTGCTTAACACTGGATGTTATCCGTCTCGCGCACGCGCAGGTCGAGTAATTAATATCAACAAAGTCACCTGTGACCTGGGATGATGAGGGGCGTAGCTTATATAAGCCCACGTCATCAGGAAAAATGTCCCTTCAAAATCTTCTCGCCAAGATTCTGAGTGACAGAGAACTCTGGCGGTCATCCAGAATTCATAGAACCGTAGTCACATACGTAACTCTCGTTCTATTTCATTCTTCCTGACCGCCAGAGGCAGTGCTTAACACTGGATGACTATTACCAACGTCGTCACGAGGAATCCCACCTTACCGGGAACGGTCAGAGGGTTCCCGCAAGACAGCTGCTGCTACTGCATTGGGGGCAGCGACATTGACCCTATAAAAACGGGCAAATGTGCATGGTGTAGCCCAGGTGGCTGCAGCACAAATCTCACTTAGAGGCACCCCCCGCAGCGCTGCCCATGAAGTGGAGACACTCCTGGTCGAGTGGCCCCGAATGTTAAGAGGCAAAGGACGTCCCTTGGACAGGTATGCCCCCTCGATAACCTCAACAACCCACCTGGAAAGCCTCTGTTTAGACAGGGCGTGCCCTTTCCTACTGCCGCCATAGCAAACAAACAGGCTATCGGAGCGACGAAAGCCAGCAGTCGCCTGCTTGTAATGCCTCAAGGCCCTCACTGGGCAGAGCAGCTCTGCTGTATCGGCTTCCGGAACCCGTGGGCATGAGGCGTCATAGACTGCGAGTCGAATGACCTGATTAAAGTGGGCAGGAGGCATCCTCTTAGGGAGAAATGATGGGTTAGGCCAAAGTGCCACTCCCGTGCCATCAGAGTTCCAGCGCATGCATGCTTCACTCACAGACAAGGCATGAAGCTCCCCACTGCGCCGCTGATGCCATTGCCAGAAGAAGCGCAACCTTCAGTGACAACCACTTCAGTTGTGACTGCTCCAGAGGCTCAAAAGGAGGGAGACGAAGGGATTCCAGTACCAAAGGCAGGTCCCAAGAGGGGACCATGATAGCTCGTGGGGGGTTCCGTCGCTGGGCTCCTTTAAGGAACCGGGTCACCAGGGTGTGAGACCCCACCGTCTGGTTATCCACTCTAACATGACTGGCGGAAATTGCAGCCACATAGACCCTAAGAGTCGAAGCGAAGAGCTTCTTCTCAAGCAAAGACTGCAAAAAACCAAGTATCATTGGCACAGAGGACTTTTCAGGAGCTACGTCATGAGCTCTACACCATCCTGAAAAAATCTTCCACCTGTTGGCATAAAGTGCCCTGGTGGAAGGTGCTCTGGAGTCTCTAATGGTTTGGATCACGGCCTGGTCACCACGACTTCGAGGAGTGGGTCCGGCCCCTCAAGAGCCACACCCATAACTGCAGGCGTTCGGGCTCGGATGCCAGATGCGGCCCCTAGCTGCGACAGCAGGTCTGGCCTCCTGGGAAGGCACCACGGGACCCGTCTAAAAGCCTGTGCATCACTGGAAACCAGAGTCTCCCTGGCCAGTTCGGGGCCACCAACAGGAGCCTGTGGTTGCTCTGCTGCACCCTGTGCAACGTCACAGTTATCAGTGGGAATGGCGGAAAGGCATAGAGGAGACAATCTGGCCACGGGTGTGCCAGGGCGTCCCTGTCCCAAAGGACTCATTTCCTCCCCAGTGAGAACCAAAGGGAGCAGTGGGTTGTGGACTCTGAGGCAAACAGGTCCACTTCTGCTGTGCCATATTTGCCCCATATTTTCTCCACCACCCCGGGTGGAGTCTCCACTCCCAGCGGAGGCGTCTGGCGGGAGAGGTAGTCTGCCACCACGTTCTGTGGCCCTGGCAAGTACATGGCCTTGAGGCTGGCCAGCGGGGAAAGCCCATACCAGGAGCGCCGTGCCACCTGCAGCGACCTGGCCGACCTGGTGCCCCCTTGTCGATTGACATGGTAGACAGCTGACGTGTTGTCGGATCGAACAAGAACATGTCTGCCTCTCAAATACGGCAGGAACTCGTGCAGCGCCAAACTGATAGCACGGAGCTCGAGCACATTTATGTGCTCCATCCTTTCCTGGCTCGTCCAGAGGCCACTTGCAGTCCTGTGCTGCCACACTGCCCCCCACCCTGTGGGTGACGCGTCGGTTACCACTACCTCCCGACGCGATGGGATCAAACCAGTGAGGCGCCCGTGGACAGATAGGCCCCATCTCTCCATGGCCGTAACACTCGAAGGCATTGGGGGGACACCCTGACTTTCGTGAATCTGTGTAACTGTGGATCTAAATGGAGGCCATTGATCCAAATCTGGAAGAGTCGTAAATACAGGAGGCCCAGTGGCACCACTGATGTGACAGAGGTCAACATACCCATCAACCTGAGAAAAAGGCTGTACCTCAACCTCCTGCCCCTCTGGAAATGACAGAGAAGCTGGAGTATGGCCTCCACCCGCTGTGGAGTTGGTAAGGCCAGCATGTGACAGGAGTCCAGGGTTAATCCAATGAACACCACCCTTTGGCTGGGTATCAGACAACTTTTGGCGTAATTGGCGGTAAGGCCCAACCTTGTCACATGACAGAGAAGGTAGGCAGTGTCCTGCTCCACCTGTTCTTGGCTCGGAGCACAAATAAGCCAGTCGTCCAAATATGGGAGGATTTGCATACCCCTGGTTTGCATGGGTGCCAGTGCTGCCCGCATGCACCGCGTGAAGACCCTTGGGGCTAGGGAAAGCCCGAATGGGAGCACCTTGAACTGGTAGGCCACACCTTGACGCATAAGCGCCAGATACTGCCTGTGATGCAGCGCTATCGGGATGTGAAAATATGCGTCCTTTAAATCGATGGACGTGAACCAACTTTGCGCCGCCACAGCGTGGAGCACATCCGTTGTACGCAGCATGTGGAAAGGCAACTCTTTCAGAAATGCGTTTAGCCCCCGTAAGTCCAGTATAGGGCGAAACCCACCCTCTTTTTTTGGAATCAGAAAATAAACTGAGTAAAACCCACCTTGCCGTGTCTGAGGATCTAGTCTTTCGATGGCCTCCTTTTCCAGGAGGGTCGATATTTCCTGTCTCAGTGCCTGAGACTTCGTGGAATTGGTGACGGTGGTCAGCCTGATCCCACTGAAAACTGGGGGCGGCGTCGGAACTGAAGATTGTACCCTCGGGAAAGTGTGGCCACCACCCAAGGGTCTGTAGTGCAGCTTTCCCAGCAACTGAGGTGCTGCTGGGAGAAGCGTCCGACAGCCGACAGCGGGCCCTCAGGGCCTGCTCCCCGACCCGTGGATCCCTGGGGCGAAGCCCGAGCCACGACCCCTCTGCGCCTGAGGTGCGACCGGTGTTGGCGCCTGGCGGCGTGATCTGCCCGCTCGAAGATTGCGGAGCCGGTGGGAAACCACCAGGCCGAGCTGGCATCCGAGGCGACTGTTGCCATAACCCTGTGAAGGCCGCTGTCTCAAAGGGGTGTAGGCCCCTGAAGGCTAGCAAACTGCTGCCTAGTTTGGTTAGCCTGGATTCCCCGTTCCAAAGCCTGCTGCGCTGCTGGGCCAAACAGCTCCCCTGGTACTACAGGGAGAGTGCGCAGGGCCCTCCTGCCTGGCTCCAAAAGCGGGGATTGGGCCAGCCAGACCTGGCGGCGAGCCAAGGTAAGCATTGCCATTAGCCTACCAAGCTCTCTAGACATAAGGGCAAATGCCTGCAAAGCTGCATCACTGAGGCTCTGGACGGAAGCATCCACGCCAGAGGATTGCAGAGACTGGGACAGAGCTAATATTAGGTGGGAAAAAGAGTTTCCAATACGGCCCATGCGCGCCGCTGTATCATAACCTCTCACCAGGAAGTCATCCGTAATGCGACACTGAGGCCTAGGACAGCGAGCATCCGGTCTCAACACTTCAGTGGGTGACACAATGAGGGACGCTATAACTGGCTCCACAGCAGGCATCCGGCCCAGCCCGTAAGTGCTGGCATTCTGCATGGCAGCCAAGGCCCTGCCGTCAGTTGTGTGGTGAGAAAAAGCCTTGGGGTCTGGCCAGCATTTGTGGAGCTCCTCAATGTATGGCTGGGAAGGTGGCACAGAAAAACCCGCCTCCGGTGGTAGATGCCTAAAGAACGCACTAGCTGCAGGACCTGCAGTTGGCGCTTCATCTAAGCCCAAGCGTGCCAGTGCCATACGGATCACTGGCTTAATCGTAGCATGGACAGCCTCTGAGCCTGCTCTGGACCCGCTCCCCGACTGCTGGGAACCGGCGTCAGAAGCACGGGTGGAAGCCTCCACTTCTCCCTGTCCAGGACTGTCCTCACAGAACTGGCTGCAGGAAGCCCTCGTAGACAGGGCATCGACATCCCATCCTGGAGGGGTGGGGCTCCCGGCTGGGCAATCCACACTGGTTGCAGCTCCCCTGCCTGGCTGAAGGCTAAGGAGCAATCCCTTAATCTCAGCAAATTCTGAGGCTAGCGTGTCTACCTTGGCTGCCAAACCATCCACCTTTTTGGCCTTCTTTCTAGGGGGGGCACCTGACAGTGGGGGGCGACTATGTCTACGCCACTCCTGAGAGGCCACACCAGACGAAGGCAACTGGCCTTCAAGCTGCAGTCCTTCCACTTCCGCTAGCCGAGCTAGTTTCAGGTCCCGTGGCATAAAACTGCAATTCATGCACTGACTCTCAGACAGCCCTTCTCTCAAGTGAGTAACACCAAGGCACATGGGGCATTCATCATGGCCATCTGCAGCCAGCAGCGGAGCCATGCAGGAGCGACAAACATGTGTCCCCAACATGGAGGGACCCTGCATAGTTATGCAGCTTCTATATTGCTTCCACAACAATAACTGTTATTTAGGAGCGAAAAACACCCAAAATAACAGATCAGACTTAGCTCTTATGCCCTTGCCTTGTTATTTAAGACAAATGAAAATAACTCCCCTTTGTTTTTCAAAGAAAAAGAAAAAATAAACTGCACCCACAAGCGAAATCACTTAGAGTAACAGATTAGAGAGAGTCTGTATTTTATTTTAACTCAAAAAAAAAATTCACCCATATATGTAGCTATTAAGTCTACTGGGGAACTAGCGCTCTTTACCAAAGAATAAATTAAATTTCACTTCGGCATCCCTTAACGGCGAAAACACTTCGACAGAGAGCCTACAATCAATTAAGAATTAGCGCTAAGCGTAAACCAACCAGTAACAAAGAGTCAAGGAGACCGAAAACAGGCTCCTCACTCCAAAAACAACAACTAAGTTTCACTAAGGAGATACTTACCTCACTTGCCTGACTGCCAAGCTGGAGAGACGCAGCTAGCTTATCCACAACCCGTGCCGCTTGCCGGCGAAAACACCGATCTAACAGCAGGTGTAGGAGCGCAGCCGTAGTAATTAACCGCAGCCCATGGAGGACGAAACCGTAGCTCCAACCACGCCGGTTGCAGGGCTTCTAGCGACAATATGACGGCTATTCTCTCTTCCTTCCTTCTTTCAATTCAACCTGCATTCGCGGATCTGCGAGAAGAATCAAGGGACATTTTTCCTGATGGCGTGGGCTTATATAAGCTACGCCCCTCATCATCCCAGGTCACAGGTGACTTTGTTGATATTAATTACTCGACCTGCGCGTGCGCGAGACGGATAACATCCAGTGTTAAGCACTGCCTCTGGCGGTCAGGAAGAATGAAATAGAACTCCTCTTGGTTGCAGTTGATTGGTCCACATCTCACATGTACACGTTGAAAAAAGTTTTTAAAAATCACAAACTTTAGACTATCACATGTTATACTCTAAAGTATGTGAATTAAAGAGCTGAACATTTCTCAACTTTCTAAAAAAAAGAAATCAGATATAATGTGTTTTGTCTAAAGCCGCTCTTCTGTTGTCTCTCCACTTACAGTACATTAATGCCAAATTAATCCGCAGCAGAACAGAGTATTATATAGAGGATATTTTAGAAAGTTCCTAAGCTCTTTCAAATGATTTTCTCTGATTACACAAAGTATTAAAACAGCTTGGTTTGCAGATAAGACACAGTAAGACATCACTGCATGTACAGGACACAAAGAGTAGCTCTGTACCCCAAAGTAGGCAAAGGTGCAAAGGAAGATCAGAAATACTCCAGTTTAAGACTCTTTAAATAATTACTCTGGATTATTTCCTCATATTTCCTGGTATTTTTATTTTGGGTCTTAGCCATAGATCCCTCAAGAACCCTCTTTTCTCTGTGTAGGGCTGGGATGTTTTTGGTTGCATTTTGGCCAGACATTGCTTCAAATACCTTGTGCTACATCTGGAGACAGTTCTCAGAATAACAGGTTGTGTAAAACACCCAACAAACACATAAAATAGCCAGAGACTGGCCCATATATGGCCTTGCAGACAGAGAGCTTTGACTGTCTGGGTGTTGAGGACAGGAGGTTTAAGCAGGATTTACACATTTTTTTATCTGCCTTTATGAGGTAAATGGTGATCTAGTAGTCTATTACCAACCTATCATCATCATCACCATAGGCGCAGTGGCACATAATAGGAAACAAATGGTGTATTTTGGTCCTGTGAGTAGAATTAGTTCAGTAATTTACATCCACCTGCCATTTATACAGTATATCCTCAAAAGAAAGTCTAGGTTTTACAGACAGCTGTAGTATTTTACAGGTATGATTGAGGACATGAGCCAGTTATGTTTACAGGCTTATTTTCCTCCCACATGCTGCAGATCTCAAAACATGGTCTACATGTCTCTGTAGGTGCATCTGAGTCATGTTTTCCAGTTGGAGCAACCATGCAGCTTACAGGTTTGGCATGGTTGTGCTCTTTTCCTGAGCCATATAATTGCTGGAAAACATGATGGTGGGTTTGTTATTCTTCTTTTAAGCCATGAAACCTTTTGAGCTTGAGTTTGTGTCTTTTAGTGATAGGTTACAGGCATGTTATTGCCAAGCAGAAGTAGGCAATAGGCCCTTGGTCCTGAAACAGCTTGGGGTTATTTTGGTCTCTGGCCTTTGTAGGGTTTGGTCATGCATTTGTTATCATAATTATGTTTGTGTTTTGCATAAACTTTTCCAGCTACAACTGAATGATATTTTGGTTGTAACGAAGTCAGATTATTCATAGTTCACTATTTTGGCACAAGCAGTTGGTTTCAGTTAAACATTATGGGCCAGATTTACTAAAGGTCTGCGTGAGTAAAAAATGTGTGCAAACTTGATATCAACAGCAAATTTACACGTAAGCTGATCTACTAAAGGTGTGCACGCAGAATGACGTCTTTCAAAAGTGCAAAATAGCACCTGTTGTTCATTTACTACTTTTGCCTTAATAAATATGCAATTTGGGCTGTTTCAATTTTACTGTACAAAGCAATGGAAGAGTAACATGCAAATATCTTTATTTACTACATGCAATGTGATCTACCAAGCCTAAACGCAATTTCAAGTGAGTGCAACAGTATCTGTATTTAATATGTTCGAAAGGAAGGTGCAAACCGCCAAGTGTTGCGCAGAGATGGCTGCTGTTATCTTTGCAAGAAGGAGACACAGTCATAATGGCAGAACATGTAGAGAAATTAAAAATATTAGATAATATTATTGTTTATCCAATATAGAAGTAAAATTATTTTATTTATTTGATGAACTATATGAATTGAACTGGGGTTTTTTGTATTTGCCTTGAAGCTTTAACAATACTGTTGCATTTGGCAGATCGCTGCGCAACAGGGCAGGGTGTGGACGGTCGCTCTCTCTGGCCTGATGAAGCACGATCTGCTGGCATTTCCTCGCAAGTTCCCACAGCAACCATAACTTGCTGTGATCCATGGAGACCAGTGCTGTGTCTTAATCAAGCGTGAATCTCTCTGAAAAGTGAAGCAAATGCGGAAGTCCCTTAAACCTGCATTCTCTAACAGCCAGTGGGGCGACTCCACTGGTTGCAAAGAGAAGTTCGGTTCAATTAGAAATAATTGTAAAATGACCCTAGCTAGCTCATATTCAATACCCCAGTAAACACTTTCATAATGAGTCCCGGACATCCCTGGTGATGTACTCATAATGGTCAAAAAGTTGAGTGTGTGTTTTTTTCCTGCTTAGTACCACTATACTATTGTCGGATAGAGGTCATCAGCTTATTGGGTTAATTTTCCGGTAATGTCACATTGCAATTTGCCGTTAATTAGAAGAAGTTTTTGCCATTTCTGGCAAGGTCTCAACTGCCGTGTTTGATCTGAGATTACACTACTCTCTTGAAATTTACTGACTAAACAAGTAAGTACATAGTGTACGAGCCTGTGTCTCATCCCAGAACGTTAATTACCGATGCTTTGTAGGGCTTTCTCAAAGCGTCGGTATTTGATGAAGATACCTTTCACCTTCCTAAGATGAGAACATCTTAAGTGTACATAGTGTACTACATGGAAGTTTACTAACCCAAGTATCTAATCTGACACACAGCACTGGAGCAGTGGCATCACTTCCTGTCTAGTTTCTGTTCCACTAGCTTCTGTAACTTAATGCAATCTGTCTTTCTAAAAATAATGAAGCATGTTCCTGGGGATTTATTTTTGATATTAAGACAAATCTGAAGTCACTACATCATTTCCAATTGGAAATTGAAATCTTTGTGAATGTACATTAACTTCGTTAGCACAGAAAAAACGACAGCTCCCATTAAAATGTATTAGCTCTGTGTAATTCAAAATCGGTGCACAGAAAATTGGACCCAACGCCAGAACCAATTGGACTATCTAGTAAGCCTAAAACAGAGCATTTACGTGGAGTATTCTGTTGCAGTTCTGACGTGTTGTTTTAACACTGTCACAAAGCATGAATTTTATTATTACTGAAATGCTGGCAGTGATATTGAAGTTGTTGAATACCTGAGAGTTTCCCTTCTGTCAGGGTAAAGTAAAGAATTTTGTTACTAATTTTTTCTTTACTTCATTTGTTGTTAATATACAAAACATAGGTACTATAATTGTTGACATATATAACCTATTAGGCAAACAAGCTTCTAAAGTGCAGGCAAGGTTATATACAATCCTAATTTTTGGCTGAGGATCAAAGTCTTTCACCACTTTCAGTAAGTTCTGTAAATGTATTTTTGGTCCAGCCCTAAAAGATATTTTTTGCTAACAGGATTCTTTTTCTCGCATACGAAAACTCCAACTCTTAGGTCTGTGGGACACCGGCAAGGCAGAGGACATTGGCATACTTTAGCATTAGAAAAACAATGACAGGCTAATTTTACCCAAACCACAACCTTAAGGTTACTTTAGCTCCTTTGAGGTTATTTAAGAAAGCACACACGCTTTCACAACATGATACAAGATAAAAACCAGTCTTGAATGTGGACCATATGTGTCTAGCTAAGTTTGTCCATATAAAACCTTTCAGAGGGTAAATCTGACACCACAGAGTGCCACTCCTAACTACTTTAAAGAAAAACTTAAAAGCTCTTAAACCACACCCATGTGAATATATTGGTGAAGATGAGGTGTTTCTGATCTCGGTCTGGTTATGTTCAACTTGGGTGAGAAATTCCCTCCCCAAACACACTTTGCCTGCAGGAGAGTAAATCATCCGTCACAGACCCAGAACGCATGCCAAAAGAGACACACTTGCTTTTTCATATCCATGTATATGCAGAGGCACAGAAATGCACATATACCCTCATATATATGTTGAAAAATGCAAGTAAGATTGCAAATAAAAATACAATATAAATCCAAATAATATTTTGGCCACAAAGAGACACATGCATGTACAGATGATGTGCACATGAATGCAAAGACACCCACATACTCACACACACAAAAATACAAAGTTGTGCCTTTACACATGCTTATATTTACAGTGTATATACTCAGACACGGGCACAAACATGTACACAAACAGCATACATTTTTGCATACTGACAAGTACACAACACAAAGAAAAACATTAATACACACATGCATTCCCATAGTCACGAGAACACACACACACACAAACACACATAGTTATTTACTCATACATACTTGTGCACACATGCACACATTTAGAGACAAGCAGAGCCATAAACCACGTACAGGTCTGCATACATATGCATGCACATACACATCAGGACATGTATGTCACATGTACACACGGCCCCTGGGCCCCTAAATTGACTCTGAGAACATAAAGCCTTTTCTGATGAGTTTCTGTGCTGTGGCCACGGTCCTTTCTTGAGAAAAGAGTCTGGAGAAGGTCCAGTGTTCCCAATAGGAGACGCGTCATAAGAGGAGCTCGCACACACAGAGAAAAGTCAGTCCTTCATTTGTCAACAAGAGAGGTCCCAAAAGTCAGTGCACAGCCTCATTCAGGCAGTCAAACACAGGTCATTAACATACCAAGACTAATTGGACCAGACCTCATTCTCTCTCTCTCTCTCTTCTCTCTCTCTGCTGTTCAATCTGTCTCTCTGTGTTCCCTCAGAATTTTTATGTCGTCTTGGGGTAGAAAACTTTGCAATGAGTACAGATATATTGTTATAATTTCAGCAAGCGGTGTCATAATGTTTGTGTGGTTGCCTAACCCTAACCTATTCTTGAGAGTAGACAACAACTCGGTAAATTCTAATAAATCTCTCAGATACTATTTGGATCGTTTATATTCTAGTTTGTATTTTCTTTACTCAGACTGAATACATATGAACATATGCGAATTTCTTTGCGCTGGATTTAAAGTTTGTTTTCACAACAAAATATATAAGGATAATTGAACTTGAAAGCTGAACTTGAAAAGCATGTCCCGCTGCACTATTCGTGTCTTCCCCAGGATGAATAGCAATAACACTGGTGATCCCTTGACTTTTCATGTAGCACCATCATCAGGTCAAGAATTTAAATATTCTAATAGTTTGGTTCCTGACCAAATACCTGAAAAACTAATGATATTCCCATCAGCCTCAGCTGTACTTGAAAGTAAGATGTTGAACATGTTAGCTTTCTTACAATATATTACACTTCTGGCAAGTAAGCCTCTGAGCTAAGTGACTCAGGCAACATTGGTACTTACCGCTTCATTTCTTAAATGTCAGTTTTAGCTTATTTCTTGCAGTTTGATCATTGCTCTCCTGTATAATAATAAAGCGTATTCTAAAAAAGAGAAAAATACCTTATTATACAGCTTTTGTAGACCTTTGAAAAGAAAATGTAAACATTCACAGGTTCAGGTTCAAGCCAAATAAGTTCATGAGATGCAATAAAGTGGAACACTGCAGTGTGTAAATAACTTCCAACACAAATAAAAGCAGCAGGCCTCACTGATACAGCTCTTCATAAACAACTGTAGTGATTTTTTTTATTTATTTTTTTTTAATCTGCTGGGGGTGGGTTAAAGCTTCAGGGATTTCAAGAGCACGATAGCAGGCGCCTGAATTAGTCCTTTAAGTGTCTTTGTTCTGTTTTACTAGCAGACTAATTAAGCAACAACAGATTCAAAACAAAGACTCTGGGCAGGCTCTGCCCAGGCTCAAGTCTGACATACACACACACGCTGCATTTCATCTAGCTAACTGTGGTTCTGGAGCTCAGTGAGGTCCAAAGACAGACACAATGCAAAATTATGAGAGCTGGCGTCTCAATGCAGAGTGCTCATTAGTTTCCAACTGTGTTTGGTGATGAAAATGTGAGAAAAACAAATACAAAGCAACGGCTTCAAAGTCGTAACCTGCAACATTTAGATTCATATAAAAGTCTACTTTGCTGCTCTTAATAGTTGAATGATGCTGTGAAACAAAATAGTGATTAAACATCTATATCTTATCAAAGACATCTCTTCATAAATATGCACTTCAATTCATTGCTTTTTTGTGCTTGTATTTTGCCGTTGCTATGTTTGTACTTTTTATGCTGTCTATGGAAAAAGAGAACAGGAGGAAAGAGAACGTACATAATACAAGTTCTGCATAGACATGTAAAATGCTACAATTAACAATAAAACATAATAGTAATAATAATGATAATCATAGGATTATAATAATAGTAGAAGCTATGTCAAGCAGGAACATGGTGGCAACCACAGATACAGAACCTACAGTTCGAGAGGCACTGAGCAAATAAGGTATCCCAGCCGGTCCGGCGGTTTGTTTCAGGGCCAACAGCAAATGTCCGTGCCAAGACATTGCAGGCACAGTTTTCAGGAAGGTGCAGAATTCAACCTTTCTTCTGTTGTAACTTCTGCTGCGTTAGAACTCAGAGCAGGCTTCTTTCAGAAAGTTACTTTCAAAGTTGGCTGGACTCCGGCGACTCAGGTACAGGCCAGCAACTGTGCTGCAAGACTGGAGGCCTGCAACAGGGCTGAAGGACTGGAAGTTCAGTTAAACATCAAGACAATATGTGCTGAGAAATGTTGGCTGGATTACTGATTGGTTAATTCGCTGATTAACATTAATCCAGACCTTGCTCTTAAGGAATAATATAGCACTTAGTTCCCTTAAAAGTGTTCCTTTCACTGTCTGGTTTGGATCTGCCATCAAAAAGGAAAGACTACAATGGACAGTCAGGACTGCAGAAAAAATCATCGGTGCCAACCTCCCCACCATTCAGGACTTATACCTGTTCCAGCCTCTCCGCTCTGGTAGGCGCTACAGAGCACTGTACGCCAAAACCAACAGACTCCGCAACAGTTTCTTCCCACAAGCCATCACTATGATGAACAGCTGACTCTGACTCACAATGTCAGGAACAATTCGTGTGCAATAACTCAGTAACTCTGCCTCTCAGCCACCTGTTTACTGGTTACCACTTATTTATTCATTCATTGTATACCAAATCCACCTAACCTACCTCAATACCTGCACGTAATACTTTAATTTATTCCAGCATCCTTTGCACTATGCTCCATCGCACTATATATCTCATCTGCTTTCAACATGTACATAATAATAATAATAATAATAATTTACTCCTGCATCCTTTGCACTCTGCTCCTTGCGCTATTTGTCAATCTGTCTATATTCTTTTTGTTCATAGTGTGTATAAATGTGTTCTCTATACTGTAGCCTGTGTCTGATTTTAGTATTGTATTATTGTATAAGTAAGTAACATCATGAGCAATGTACAATCCATAGTCAAATTCCTTGTATTCTGATTCTTTCAACTTTTATCTGGCAAACCTCAGAACACATCAGGGAGTAGGAATAAAGAGAGACCTTAGATGTGTGTGTGCATGTTCTGTCTCCTGATAAAACAATCAAAGCGAAAATATATGGGTCTTCACATTTTGCTGTGACTTTGTTATCTTGACCAGAAATACCCCCCCACCCGTAAACAAAACTGAAGTGAGTTTGTAAATGTGAGGGGCTTTCACTATGATCACTGCATAAGCATTAAGTCTGTGCAACTGTTTCTATCTCTATCATGTTAAATTACCTGTTGTTTCTCAGTGAAGCATATTAAGATTTCATGGCTGAAATGGCCCATGAAGTGAAACGTTCTTACTGCTTTGTGTGCATACATGTTGCAGTTTTGTGTACTTTATGGTTGCTGGAAACCAGTTGAGTTAGGTGATTAAACTCTGTAGCTTTCGTGCATGCAGCAGACAACCTTGTGATTCTCTGAGCAGGAACTTAAGTCAGTACATCAAGATGTTTGTAGGTAAGCAGGTCAGGGAGAAAGAACATGCTCAAATTGTTTTAGAATCTAAGAAATTTAAAATCTTAATTAGTGCAATAGAGAGTATGCTTTTATGACATTAAAAAGGTCATATCATGCTTTTTGACCTTTTCCCTTCCCTTTATTGTGTTATATATATATGTGATTTTTTTTTTGTGCATAAAAAAGCCCCACATGAAGCTACTATCTCCCACAGACCATCTCCCACAGAGAACACTGCTCTGGAAGTGTCTGAAAACTGCTAGATTGTAGTCCAGCCTTTACTTTTGGTATATCTATTTGTGTCGTACTGCTAGTGTGGAACATCCTCAAACGTTATTAAAATGCATATGTATAACAACACTGCTTAGAACATCAGGTTGTAAATGTTTGCTATATAATGTTGTAGTTCATTTTAATATGAACCTTTAGTTTTTCTTTGCAACAGATGTTTTCAACTTCAGTGGGCATTGTCGAGCAGTTTTCACAAATACAACTCATTTTAAAATTAAAAAACCGTTAGATACTTTCCAGGCAGTCAGTGGACATAAGGTTGTCACTGTGATATAGAAACACTGCAGAGTTAAAACATTACGTATGAAAATCTGTTACAAATTAATAACTTACCACGTCTTGCTCCAACCTACACTAGGTTGTGTAGCTGATTTTGGTTGTTCTGCCTGTGTTTCGGGATCAGACTCAGGCTGGAACATGTAGTGGCTTTCACACTACTTTGCTTGTCAGGACCCACCCTACTCTGCTTCTGATTGGCTAGTAGTCTGTAACCAGGTACCGCGCATGTGCAAGTCCTAACAAAGATCGAATAAAAGTGAGATGCCCCACTTGGTAGCTAAAACGGAGTGGTCAACACACAGGTTGAAAGGAGGTGTTGCAGCAATGTGCAGTATAACAAAAATATGGTGTTTTGTTTTTTTTTAAATTAAACCATGTAAACCTATTCATATTACCTCTTCAACTGACGTAAATGCAGGTAGTAGGAGGGACTTACTCCTATTGAGAATCAGTTGATCCAACATTGAAATCCCCCCAATGTCACTCCAGGAAACACTCAGACAACGCAACAGGATGGAGAAAACAGGTACTTCTATTGTACACACAAAGTGACAAACACACACACATGCTATTAAGTCATTCAGTCTCTCACAGCAAGAACCTCGCTTTGATGTCTGCCACATCAGACAGGGTCCGTGCTTAGAAATCAAACAAACCCCTACACCACCGCGGCTGTCACTTCATTTGGACAGTCCTGCAGCTGAGTTACAGCTGGCTGAACTTCACACACACAACCTCCCCTAGAAAGACACTTCAACATGACTGCAGGGAGTAGAGACATTATTTTTGAACCCTCCATAAAATGACCAAATAAACAAAAGAAATTACACTTCTTCTTCAACAACACTCACCATGTTGAATTTCCAGTTTAAACATTTGAGCCTGTTTCAATAAACTAAAGTTCAACAGCTCTGTTTAGAAATTATATATATATAGTACATCTAGTGTAATTCTGTGGTTTAGCAGTGACGTGTATGCAGCTACAGCTGCAGAAACGGGCCTCATGTGAGCGGCGGTGACCAGGCATTAACCCATGACAGTGGGTTGCATGCAGAGTGGTGTGAACTTGGGTTCATGACCTTGTGCCAAACATGTGGTCTATGTCATGAGAATACCACTCCCAGCAAAATAGCTTCAGTAAGTTTTCTTCAAATAGAGCCATATTGCAGAAAAGAACTTTAAACATGAATACATCACTGTCAAATTGAATTGTGATATGTGTTTATATTAACTGCAACCCAAAGGCACGACTGTCAGATTGTATGTGATACTGGTGGTTACCAGAATTGAGACCACATTTCCCATAAAACCTGTCCTCTTATTATTACGCCCTCCCCCTCTTTGGTGTCTCTGTCATCTGAAGTGGATAAACTTATAGGTTACTTTTTCATTACCTTTTCACTGTATACAGTACATATACATACATAATATACAGAGGAACAATGCTCTCCACATTTCCTGCCAAAGACCCCTTAGTGGTACACAGGTGTGACAGAAAGAAAAATACTTTCCACCTGAAATTACAACGTTTAATCTGAATTTCTAATGTCTAATGCTATATTAATTGATAATTTATGTATTAATATTAATTATTTGAGCATAGAAGTACTCCGCAACAAGCTAACAAACCAACAATCAACACACTTGTTATAGTTAACATGTAAGCAAATGATTAGCCTGTTTTTCAACAATTATTTGGAAATGTTGTTGTGGATTTGCCCACCTAATGAATGTAATATTCACTCTCCTTTAAGCTCCAATTTCTGATTCATATCTGGCCCTTTAGTCTCTAAATCAGAGGTCACAAACAGGCGGGCCGCAGTCCGGATCCGGACCCAGCCGGCGTCCTCTTCGGACCAGCCAACTTATTATCGAGAATTACTACCTCGTGACGGAGCGTTTCTGTCTTTTGTAGCATTTACTGTACTGATTTAAAAGCCCAGGAAACTCTCAGACCAATCGCATGTGCTCTAATTACCTCATGTGATGCTGCTCAGCCAATCAAATCTGTGCATTGCGAGTCCGCGAGTGCGATACACTGGAGACATTTTAGAAACACACGGAGTGAGGAGGCGATTGAGAGAAGATATCTCACATGGTTTTTAATCAAGAATGTATTCTTACATGTACATTCCTCCCACGGGCAGTTTAACACTGAATATCTTATAGATCTCCAATGCTAGCTGGCAGGACAAGCGAGAGCTCACGTTTCTCACTGAACAAGAGAAAGTAAAGTGTAGCTCTATGAGAGGGAATGAAAGAGAAGAGGAGGCGTTACAACTGTTCATTTGTTAATATGTGTTGAGTATTCAGTATAAAATTGGTTAAGACTACACTTCATCACTTCAAGCTACACTTTTTATAATTTTCCCCCCTGAAATTAAGCACTTTTTTAGTTTACTTAAATTTAGAATTTCTTATTAGAGTATTTTTTATTGTTATGCCTCCAGTTTGATGTGAAAACTGAATATTGTTGAAATATTGTCAGTTGTTGACTAAACACATATGGTGATACAACTATATGTTATGGTACTGAATGATAACGCAAGTTAGTCATTATGATGTTAGGGACCTTTGCTTTGGGAAATTTTCTCTAACCGGACCTCTTTGAATTCTAATTGAATACCCCTGCTCTAAATGTTCAACTTTATCCTAACTTTGTGACTAACTTTGTCTGTTATATTGGTGCTGGGCATGTAGTATACAGTGATTAACATCTTTTTTTATTCTGTAAATAGGGTTATGAAAAATACTGAAACATAAAGTAGGAACATTTTCGGCCATAAAACCAAACCAATGAGCCAAAGGAGAATAAAAACCACTGCAGTGTTGGGGTTAATCACTGACCATTAAATACATACCATACACATACATGATTTGATTAATTATTAATATGAATAACAATTAATATAGCTTTGAACTCTTTCTTCAAGAATTTCAAAATCATTTGTTTGATTTGGATGTACCATGACACAGAAAACTATGCTGAGAAAGAACAACACAGCTGTCTGGTGGTCACATTGGCCTTGACAACACCAGATCCTTTTGGCAACATGTCTAGCGGCATTCGCTTCATAATGAAATTTTAAAAAACATCTTATCACACTCACATGAAACCCTTGCTTCACAAATCCCTACAGAATAAGTTGTAAACGTGCTGAAATTACTAAGTTTCAAGCCAAATAAGGTCATGAGAGTACGACAGACAAAATGCTTTGTTTTTAAAGTCATCCTCTGTTAGCTATAATAACTGTATCTAGTATCCCTCTGGTTGCCAGCCCAGGACTACAATAAAAACAAATAATAAATAATTACAATAAGCAATCAGAGTGCATTCTTGCTCTGCAGCTGGAGTGCTGGAGTTCAGCAGTGTGTGTTGTTGTGTCTGTTGTGGGTTGTTGTTTGTGTACTGTAGTGTCCAGTATGCGGTGTAATTGTTTTATTGTGGCGATCGACCGTGGTTGATTGCAAAGCTGTTTCCGTTGAGCTGTTTCAGATTCAGCACAGACAGGGCTGTGAGCAGGAAGCACAGATGTTAGACTTCATTAAGTGGCCAGAAACATGACTACAAATGAACAGCAATGTTACTCCGTGTCTGCTAGATGTAAATAGGAAACTAGGTTTTCTGACACAGTCACCAAATTAATGCTATAATGTGATAATATGCTAATGTTTTGTATCCCTTTCATGGATGTCTTTAAAGAAACATTTTTGTATGCAAATTAGCACATTACCTTAACTAGCGATTTCTAACAAGTTTTCCAGTAGGATTAAAATACTTTTCATTAAAAGAATATGCAACATGTCTTTTGGTGTAATCATGACAATATTGTTGTATGTTTTCCAAATTGATGATTCCTAGCAATAAAGTTAACAAAGAATTGAAGATGTTTGTTTTACATGTGTAAAGAGTTGAACAGAGACACTCAGTTCATTGTATTGAGCATAAATTGTATTATTTTATGTGTAATTTTGCATACAATTCAAAAATTAGAAAAGTATTCTCATTAATATTGTAATATTGGTTTCATCCATATCGCCCAGCCCCATTTTTTCCTAGCGTTATTTCTGTTCCTCCTTTGCTGGAGTACATTCTTATTCACTGCTGCAATAATCCAGTGTAATCTTTATCTCACACACATTTCATATTTAAGCCAGCTGGTGGTAATTGATCTTAACTCCGGATATGAATCCAGCCTTAAAATTACCTAACGGCTGCCTTTTGATGTGATTTCAAGGAAAGCAGGTCGTTCCCTGTCTGATTCTAAGATCCTGTAATTTCATTCTCATTCACCACTGGAAGACTTTCAGGTCTGCAGTTCACAAAAAGACTCTTTCTTCTTTATGTCCTTCCCTCCTTCCTGCCGCTGGCATCCCCTCAAAGTCAAGTAGGAAGTTGGTCAGTTTCTGTCTGGTTGAAGGTGACTGGTATCGCTCTGTTTCTTACACTTACACTGAACCGCTTGAAAACGCAGTTGTGACAGATGGGCTGTCCATATCTGAATTAATTATTATTATTAGAGGGATATTAAAAAAACGGTTGCCATCAAAATGTGAGAGAGCTGGTGTGCATCCATTACAAATAGAATTTGGATACAACATTTACACACAGGCGCTGCAGACACAGATGGTAAATTGGCTATTTTTAACTGAGAACCAGCTGTTTTAATATTTCTCCAGGTTGCTATTTTTCTCATCCACCTCCCAGGTCAGATCACTTTCACCTCTGGCTGATCAGTTATAGCATTGTAGTGCGTTGAATTAGGTTTAAAGTTACATTACATTGTCTGGGAATGTTGCAGTTGTTTCAGCAATTTTACTGAGACAAGTAACATTGTTCTATAGTGTCCCTCCGAATACCATTCAAATTGAACAAATCTGCAAAGCACAATTTACATCCTGTGTCAACATTCAGTGCAAGAGGTCGTTTATGTAGCAAAGCTTGAAGTAGGAGTGTAACACATCCAAAGTTCTTTCTTTTTTCCGACTTCTCAAAATGCATACAGCATAGACTGTCCCACAAGAAGTAAACAAGAATCAGACCCTATGAAACAATGAAGTCCATGAAAGAAACAAAAGGGGTGCCTAGAGATGATTAAAGGGATAAGACATCCATGCTTTTACCTCTTCATCCCTCTAAAAATCCTTAACTTGAAACAATCTGAAAAGGAGGTTGCTCACAACTCATGTCCACACTTTGACCATAACATATAATGAGGTGTCATAACTGGATATTTCTTCAAATTAAGGTTTCTCTAGTCAAAAGGGTTGGGAACAACCAACCTAATCAACATTTCAAGATTTTTATTTTGCATTTCAGATAGGACCAGGTACGATGTATCAGTCTTTCTAGCCCATAAAAATGCTTCCATTCTATCTTCTGTCTGAGTTTGATTCCTGCTTTGTTCTGAAGGGTCATTCCGGGTACTCCATGGACCAGACTCAACATATGAGAACTGTTTGTTCTGGCTTTTTATTGTTTCTGTGTTTTGTCGGATGAGCGTCACATGTTTGCAGAAGCTTGATTCCAACAAGCTGTTATGCTTAAAGTAAAGTCAAAACCACCTCCATGACAGCTGCTTATCATGTCTGTCTGGAGATGAGGAAAGTCAACATAAGAGGAGGAGGAGGCCAGTGGAGGCTCTGAAGTTGTGTCACAGATCTATCAGCCTTCTCTGACTCCTTCATGGAGGTCCAGTGATGAAAGACCTGTGAGCAAACAACATTTTTCCCAGTCACGCTGGACAAAATGTTGTTTGCTCATGGTGGTTTTGGTGGTTATACCCTAAATTGTACAGCGTAGGTGTTGATTTACAGTTGATAATACTAGATGATGAATAAAGGAACATATATATAATCATAATTGTGTTTCTAGATCACATAATACAAAAGATTAGCTTCTTTTCAAACACAGTTCTTCAGTGTTAGCAAACACTACCACACACAAAGAAGCTCAAACTGACCAGTCAAAGTTAGTGTGGTCTGTAAATAGACATTTTCAGAAGGTCCTCGTCAGCTACAGTGGGATTGTATAATCTAGCCTTTTACATGAAATATAACAAACACACAACAAGAAAAAAGCTTATTGAAATTAAAGCTTTTGTGGAACTTGAAGCATGTGCAATGAGTAAAATCTGATTCTGTATGTGTGTATGCTGTTTAAGATGATGGTTTCATTCCAGAGATTTGCTAAAAGTAGTGAGTCAAAGAAATAACATTTATATTGTTTGATAACTGACCATGCTGCTTGTGCTTGGTGATGCATCAAGAAGTTCCTTTAGGAAGGTCCAAACATTACAGTAGTAGTTGCTGAATCTTTTAAGCTAGAAAGAAAATGGACTCTGTATAGTGACACTTAATTGTAATTGTAAACAATTTATGCAAATCAAAGTAGTCACGAGTCTATTGAATATTTCATAAGTGCAAAACTTGGTTATAGTGTACTCTCTGAAAATTATTTTACGGTAACGGTCCTGTAAAGATAAATGAAGCTGCTTTCGTTCCTTGGTAACACACACACACACACACATCCTGTTAGGTAACTTTATTAGAAAGCCTGTCAGAGAGCTAAGCAGGGAGATTAGTAACCATGGGTACAGGACCACAAGGTAGAGCACTGCAGGATATTTGACTTGTACAGCATTATTAACACAACACAGGGATGGATCATCTAAGGCCTGTAATTTGGAGGGACAAACTAGGTTAAGATAACTAAAAAAACAAAACAAATGAGAATGTGTGTAAATGGAAACATGTACAGACCCCAGCACATTCATACTGATGATTTACTGACCGAATTAGATTACACTGGATTAGAAGGAGCTTTAATGATCTCGTCATGGGTTTGAGTCATTCTGTAAAAGAAACATAGGGTGAATATCAAACATGTGGAGTTTATGCAACATAACAGGGATGAAATTTAAAATGCAAACTTGAGGAAATATCATTAAAAACACGATGATAACGTTGTTATTAATGTCTTAACATGTAAACATGTAAAGTACATAACAAGGCCATTGCTTATGACTACTGCTCACTTAAATTAGTGAAAGTATTAATGAAGTTAATTTATTTAGTGCCATGTGGCTAACAAAACTGTTCCTTGTTGTTTTCAGTGACACATGTTAGCGGTATACAGATAAATAAAGGTTTAAATATGTAAAATATTAACAAGAGACCAAAAATATGAAAAACAAACAACCATGACAAAAAGTTTCAATTAACTTTGGTAATTTAAAAACAGATATTATGAGAAACAAAGGATTTTTTGTATCGTTGTTTCTTGCAAACACACGCACACACTACAGATAAAGAGATAAATGAAGGCACCATGTTGTCTTTGGCTTTGCCCCCAGAGGAATGCAGCTCTGATAGACCTTCCTCTGTATCCTCTCTCTGCCCTGGCCATGACACTGTCCAGCCAGCCTGTCTGCCTCACCATGTGTGTGTGTGCGTGTGTGTGTCCATAGTTTACCATGACCATGCAGGGACTTCCTGCATTCCTTAAGTGTTTATTTGGTTGTATGACTTGTTTGTATACTCAAGGTTGATTGAGTTAAAGCTGGGGTAGACCACATTGGAGGAACTAGCTAAAGACTGCTAGATTTTGAAAGTATCCAACTGAAAAAATCCCACCCCAAGATACATTTTCATATGCAGTGAGTGCATGTAGGTAGGTAGACAGGTAGTTAGGCCAGCCAGTTATTTCATTCAGATGGAATAATTGACCACACACAGTCCTGTGACAGCACCAGATAGCAGAATTATTTTCAGTTTTGTGTCAGTGTATTTGATTTATTGATTGCTGTCTGGATGTAAAGAGGATTTCAAATATAACTAACAATAAATGACCCAGCTTAAGTGAATTGCAAGGGGCTAGAAAATGAATGTAGTCTATGGAAAGTCCTCACAAGTATAGTGCAACAAGTTTTTATGTGTGTGTGTGTGTGTGTGAGAGAGAGAGAGACAGAGAGTGAGAGAGAGAGAGAGTAGGCAGAACATCAGACAGACAGAACAAAGGTTTGTTGTTTGTTCGTTCTTTTTTTAGACGGACCCTTTAGCTATTTTATTCATCTAGAAATGCAGCTGACTGAATTAGAGAGTTGAAAGACAGACCATGCAAGGCACTGGCCTGGTCATCAGTAGAAATATGGAGTACAGTGCCTTGCTCAATGTGGGCAGCTCTAGCTCTGCTGAGCCACAGCCATGCTAACTCTTGAATGATTTAAAAAATCTAGTTTGCAAATGTTTTACGAGGACAGCATTCGTCACATTTTTCAGGCCTCAAGGAAACAATATGTAGAATCGAAAATCACGTTTTGTTTTTAACAAATCCCTGTTTTTTATACATTTGGATCATTAATGTTATTATCAGTATACTATACTTAACCATACTCCTTTAGCTCCCATTACAACAGTGTTTACCCTATATTCATCAATTATGCAGATAAAATGCTGTAAGCAATGTGAACCCACTGCAAGCTTGTAAATAGGGACCTTGTGAGAACTGAAGCATTAATGCAGAATCCATTCACATTACACACTGAAGCCCAGCTGTTGCTCTGGCCTGCTCTCCCAGTATTTGATACATGAGTGGAAAGTGTCCTATTCTCCACAGAATAATTCAAAGACCATGAAGCTGTGAATTTGGGACTAATCTGTTTTGAATATGACGTGTGTGTGTATGTGTGTGTGTGCGTGTGTGTAGCGTGTGTGTGTGTGTGTGTGTGTGTGTTAGCAGTTTGCAGGCGAAACAATAGTAAGGAAATGGAAAAGAATGGAAAGACACAAGATGACTTTACCATCCTACAGAACTGAGCTGCAGAATGAGAGGTTTGAAATGGATTTGTCAGGCATACGTCTCATCTTTCAGTCTATTTCTCATCATCCTCACCTGAAATCACACAGCGCTCACCTTGAAGACTCATTTCTCCTGCTGTAACTCAACAGCAGTCTGACATTATGACTGTTGATGACTGAAATAGAAGTGCAATTACTGCTCTGTGGGTTATACAGTATACAGTATGTTCGATCCATGTTTTTTTCTCTAGTGAGATCCAGCAGATATTCTGGATAAAACTATTCATTTTAAACCCCTGCAGTTTGTTTAACAGCTAAGGACACTTTGTCCGCCTTTTTACACTGCTATTTCAAGTAAAATTAAATTAAATTAATCCATCCTTCTATGTCTTTAAACAAGGGCTACAACTAACAATGATATCAATGATTGATTCAATTATCAATATTTTGATTCAATTGTTTGTTTAGTCTATAAAAACAATGAATAATGCTAAATAAATCTCAAATTGCCAGTCTGAAAATAGCTGTGTTTTATTAACAGTCCCAAACCAAAGAAAAAATTCACATTACAATTATATAAAACAGAAGAAAGCAGCAAATCCTCAGGATAAATCATTTCATCAATAGCGTTACACGGCAGCCTTCTTACAGGTAGATGCATGTTCTGTTCCAACAGAAACAGGCAGCTGTTTTCAGCAACAAAGCTTTGAAAAACCCACTGTACACTATACCTGTCTAGGAACAAACAGCAGGCAGACACAGAGGAAACAGCATGTGACAGAGTTAGCAGAGACTAGAAACAGAGCTAGAAGAAAAGTGAATGTTCATTCATCAGGTAGACATAAACACAACTTCAGTGCTCTGTATCTGCTGGATGTGTAATTAGGACACTGTTTACTAACACATCACCTATGTAAAGTGATATGTCAGTGTTGTGTTTAGAGTTTGTTCTACTGCCCCCAAGTGGCCAAAACAATCCATCATTATTGTTTCAGGAATGTTAGTGTGATTCGGAAAACCTTGAATCTGAATTCAGTTACCTTACACTGACCTCTGTGGTTTGGTTGATTGTATATGCAGAGCTCTCCAGGTTAGCAGAGTAGCAGTTTAACAGACAATCAATTAGTGGAGAAAGATTTCTGATGCTAATTGATTATTCCTTTAGGCAGTGAAACCAGAAGAAACAAAGTGAGACACACAGTGGAAAATCTATTCAAATGTGTTCTGGCAACAAGATGATTATAGGTTTATACTGTATGTCTTCACTCTAATAGGCCACAGTTGTCCTGAACTGTGAGAACCCACAGCCCCCAAACAGTCTGTTGTAAAGAAATGTAATTCTGCACCTTAAACTAGCAAAGCCACGCTGTGGTTCCCCTGACAAATTTCTGAAAATTTGGACCATTCTGATTACATTAACACTAAGCTCTTAGCCGCCGCTCCATCTGTAACTTTTAAGTTATCCTTACAAGATTATCTGACAGATCTGGTATCCACATATATTTTGTCACTTCTGAGAAAACTGTGTTTTCTCAAACGTCAACATTTCAGAAAATTGATTTTAAAAGCCAGATTTTTTTTTTGCTTGAGTTTATCAAGGTTTAGAGACTCCTCGTCGTCTTCTTTTTCCTTTCATCATCTTCTTAGTATTTGTCCTCTGACCCACAGTTGCAGTATTTGTGAGTAGTCAGGTGAATGCTTGTATGACATTTTCAGGTAACTGTCACAGTGTCCAAATGCCTGTTGGCTGATTGAAAACATGCGAAAGTTTATGGTAAAATAAAGTGCTTAATTTCAGGGGAATTATAAAAAGTGTAGCGTGAAGTGATGAAGTGTAGTCTTAGTGTAGTCTTAACCAATTTTATACTCAAAACATCTTAACAAATGAACAGTTGCAATGCCCCCTCTTCTCTTTCATACCTTCTTATATAGAGCTACCACTTTCCTACTTTCTCTTGTAAGAAACGTGAGCTCTAGCTTGTCTTGCCAGCTAGCATTGGGGATATATGAGATATTCTGGTGTTAAACTGCCCGTGGGAAGAATGTACATATAAGAATACATTCTTAATTAAAAATCATGTGAAATATCTTCTCTCATTCGCCTCCTCACTCCGCACTTCTAAAAAAATCTCCGGTGTATTCACTCGCGGACTCGCGATGCCTGTTGGAATGCACAAATTTGATTGGCTGAACAGCATCACATGAGGCGATGAGAGCACATGCGATTGGTCTGAGTTTCCTGGGCCGTTAAATCAGTACAGTAAATGCCAGAAAAGCTGCGCGGGTTAAAAAAAGAAACGCTCCGTCACGAGGTAGTTCTCTGTGATAAATCGGCTGTAGGTCGGCGGTCCGGAGAGGATGGCGGCTGGGTCCGGACCGCGGTCCGCCTATTAGTGACCTCTGTTGTAGACTAATGGAGTCTGGGAATCATTCATTCCAATGGGAGGTGAATGAAAAACACAGTGTACGTGCTACTGCACGCTTGTAGCCATTGGATCTCCTGGCTCTGCATTGGAACAAATCTGTCAGTGCAACTGACAGTAGAAAGTTTATTTATACAAACGAAAACAAATGTGACTTTTTTTTCACAACAGAAAGTTTAATTATGGTTTATACTACTGATGTAATCGTGATTATATTGTAACACTCCTTTTCTTTTAACTCATTTCCTCTAAAATCTATCATTATCAGGAGGCTTTGCTGCTCATGATCATGTACTAAATACATTCACATTTGTCATTGTTTGACCATTTCTCTAATTATGTGAGCAAAACTTCGCAAACCAAGCTTCGCATTTAGTTCACGATAGTTGTTTTGGACTTTCCTCCATGTTGTTTTCCAATCCATTCAAGTAAAGAGCAAAGATTGTGTCAACAAAAATGATCTGAAAAAGTAGTGCAGACCAATATTAATAATAGCCGACCACTTGTGTCTATTTAAGTTTTAATCTTGTATTTTCACAGTTAGTTTTTTTCTCTCTTCTAATTCATCATCTCCTTGGTCTTGTAGTAATGCCTTATAAATTCAATACTATCAAGTTCTCATTGATCTTAAATTATTTTGTGTGTGGTAGTGGTGGTTCTTCTGAAAAATACACTGCTGCTGACAGACCATCATTTAGCAATTAAGAGCCCTGGTTAGTGGAGAGATGTCGGCTTATTTAGTTTTTCAGGTCATTAGGGATAAACCTAACACAGATAATGAGTGGGAAATTAGATGGTTTGTTTGCAGCAGTGTAGTATTGCAGCACTTTTCTTGCTCTGAGGTCATACAGACATTTCTTGGCCTTGATGCTAGCACATGAAGCCACACACAACACACACACACAGAAACACACTTTTATCGCTCTCTCAGAAATGTGGAAATAGAAACATTCAGAGAGTGTGTAATATTGGGATGTTAGGGACAAAGAGCATGTGTGAAGGGAATTATCTGCTTCCTCTCGGTTCCCAAGTAATCCCTTTTTTCGCCCACTGAGGTATTTTGCACACATGGGTCCCTGTTGTCCTGCAGAGAGGATGTCGTCACAGCGTAATGCTGAGGATCTGGTTTCAAAATATCTCCCGGGCTATCGAGCCGTTACCATGCAACGTGCTCTAAACATAACATGAAACCAAGGAGCTTTTTCTCATTAGCCACGGTCAAGAACAGAGAAAAGACTAAAGAAGTGGCCTTTAAGCCAAAGCCAAAAACAAGACAAGAAAGATTGATCAGTTATATGTTAACTGTCAGCGAATGTGATGTTACAGCAAAATAAACACGTGTGTATGCACAGATCATGTTGTTCCAATATTCTGAACAAATTCTCAAAGGGAAACATTGTTGTCTATCTTTCTTTTTATTTCTGTTTGTTTCAGTTGGGTGTACAATTTATCATCAAAAAGTCCCAATTTGTGTTGATATATTTTTAAGGTGAAATTAGCATATTACAAGGAACAAAACCCATATTCAAATTTTTGTCAAAAACAAGATCCTTTACTTAAGTCAAAGTAGCAGTACCACAGTGTAAAAATACTCCATTACAAGTAAAAGTCTGTTTAAAATTGTCAACAGTAAGTGTTGTTTCTGCAAAACAGGGGCCTTTTGGACTGATATTTTATCAGATATTACATTACTAGATTGGTTCTCAACCTTGGGGTCTGACCCCCTCCAAAGTTCACAAGATAAAACCAGAAGTAAACAAAAACACTCATGAGAGCACACAAAACATATATTATATGACTAGATCAAAGGGAGCAAACACCTGACTACCCTCTGTCTGCAGCCTGGACCTGGGGACAGTCAACAACAACTGGTCACCAGACCTCAGGCTACGAGCCAGAGCCTGGAGATAGAGAGAGAACGTCAGCTATGTAGGCAGGCAAAAAGCGTACTTGTGACATGTGCGAGGAGGTCCACACTTTATCTTAGTTGGATAAACATGGTCATTTTTTCTATTTCTGATGAGTAACCTGACAGCAGTATTTTGGACAAGCTGGGGGATGTTTGATTGATTTCCGGGGCAGGCCACTAAATAACGAATTACAAGTGCAGTTGGCTGGAAACACAGGAGTAATAAGGGTTTTTGGCTTTGAAATAAAAGAAAAAATCTAATCCTAGAAATTCTCCTGAGCTGACAGATGGCTTTCTTTTAAATGTTGGATGATTTTACCTCTTTGGGCCTCAAACAGTTATTTAAATCAAACCATCTGAGGTCATTACGTTTTGTAGGAACTGCTAACAACTTATCTGAAATGTGACCCCAACGAGACGGTCACAGGCCAAAGAGATTAGGAACCACTGATTTAATATTTAACAATGTGTTTTATTTTACTTACATGTTATTATCTTAATCTATAAAGTCACTAGTAGAGATGTCTAATAAACGTAGCGGAGTACAAAGTATAATATGTCCAGATAGATAAACTGGAATAAAATGGAAATACAAGTACTTCAAAAGTACAGTTTTCAAGTAAAATACACATAGCTACTTTCCATCACTGGAAATCCACGCATCCTATGTTTGTTTTTTTAAACACTCTGGACTGATGCTCTCTCTCCTGCAAGTATTGGACAAACAGCAACACGTAGAGGCCAACTTCAACATCAGTCAAAATGAAGGCAGAATTTCCACTATGTGTAGTCAGTGCAGCACAGAGAACCTCAGAGCGTCATAAAATATTTAGGTCTCGCTCTTACAAAACAAGGCGTTTAGCAAGACTAGACATCCAAAGTTAGTGCAGGCGACTGAATCAACATCTGCACTGCATTACAGTGCTGGCTTGGTTCAAGCTGACAGTAGTGATTAATAGTAAATGATACTCGATTTGGGGACTTTGCTGTAGCTGAGGGATCAGTTAATCAACACCCAGAACAAATCTCTCACTCTTTGTTTTTCTATCTCCCTCCCCAGTCTCTCGTTCCCAGGTGTCCTCACAGAGCCAGGAAGTGCTGATGGAGAACGTGACCCGGATGTCAGAGCGCTCTCGGCTGCTCCAGCAGACCCTGGGCGAGGCGTCCACTCAGGCTGACCTGCTGGAGAACATCTGGAAACTGGAGAACCTCTTCCAGAACCACAGCAACTGGTTGCAGAGGCTGGAGATCCTCATCAAGGTACGACACAATACTAAAAGAGAGGAAACAGGGGTTCTACGGAGGTTTGAGGCCTGGAAACTGATGGGACATGAATAGTTTGATGAGGTTTTCAGTGACATTAAAGGTTCATTATTTTTCAAGTCTATCTGAAAACAATGGTCATGTGACTGTATGAACACTGAAACAGGTTTAGATTTCTGTAACCATTTTTCCTGTTCACAGTGATCACATTCATTTTAAAGTTAAAGTTATCTACCTGGAATGTAATTTGTACATATTTGAGCAGGATTGCCAGATGAAGCTGCATTACAGCAGGGGAGGAATGTAACTAAGTACATTTACTCAAGCATATTCAAGCAAATTGTACCTTTTACTCCACTACATTTGCCTGACAGCTTTACCTACTAGTTACTTTTCGGATTACATTTTCCAAATCTTTCCTGTCCAGTAAAAAACTTTTTTCTTTCTAATGAATTTATCTTTCTGATAAACTGAAGAATTAAATGTTCCTTTATGGGATGAGAAAATCCTCCTACATCTTAAGGTAAAAGAACTTTTTTTTTTTTACTTGGACTAGCCAGAAAATGCACAGCTCATCAAAAGTTCTCACAGGATAAAATGCAACATTATATTAATCCAGAAACATCATATATAATAGTAAAACACTGACAGCGACCACTTTCTGCAGAATTAGTACTTTTACTTTTGATACTAGCAATCAATAATGCTGATAATACGAAGATAATTCTATTTAAGTAAGTTCATAAATGAAGGGATTTTACTTTTTGTAGACTATTTTCATAGTGTCATTTTACTTAAGTAAAGGATATGAATACTTCTTCAACCACTGCATTGCAGTCTGACAAAAGTTGAGCCAGGTGCACTGTTTTTTCCAGTGCCCTCTGCATTTTTACCCCTGCTGTGCTACTATAGTTGCCTTATTTAAATTAACTATGGCGCTGTGTTTTTTCACACAGGGCTGATGTCGAGTGTGAGTGTGACTTAACATTCTGTAATAGCAATATTTGATTTCTTAGTAATGTTTGCCAAGTCTTTCAGTTGATACACTGTATAATAAGACTGCAGAATAACAGCCACACTGGATGTCCAGCTGAGACAGTTACATATGTTTCACTTTGGTGTTATTGTTGTAGTAATGAAGATGAAGATGATGATGATGATGATGATGATGATGATGATGATGATGATGATGATGATGATGATGATGATGATGATGATGATGGTTTTTGATAGTGACAAAACATGAAGTCAATGACGGTAACAGTGAAGGTTATGACAAGGACAAAAGAGTTTTAGCTACCAAGTGCTTTTCTTTGGTATTTACTCAAAAATCAATGCAGTTTAACTGTGATTTTTTGAAGTTATTGTTATGTGTGAAACTAATGATGAAAGACTATGATAGGAACGATGAAGTTGTTAAGCCCCCCTTCTCCTCTACAGGGCCTGGAGGTGGAGCTGAGAACCATCCAGGCTCAATCCCTTCAGTCAGAGGGTTACCTGGTGCAGCTAGACGACAGGTTGTCCTCTCTGAGCAGCTCTGCCGGCAGGAACCTGTCGGGCTTAATTGCAGAGGTGTCTCGAACCTCCACCTGGCTCCGCAACCAGGACATTCTTGTCAGGTACACATTTATATGACAGTGAAGAGAAGATCCTCATTTCCAAAGCGTGAAAGTGTAATTGCAGTGAAATAGTGAAACTTTGAAATAAAATATAAAGTTCTGTTCTCGTTCAGGGAAACCTCAGGACAGATGAGCAGACTGACTGAGAAACTGGACGAGGTTAATTGGACTGTGGGAGCTGTCAATCACACCTTCAGCAATGACATCAGTATTCACCACTTGAAGATACAAGACTTGCAGGTTGCCTATGCATTGAATCTAAAATGTTTTTTTCTAAAGTTAACACTTACAGTAGAGCACATACACAATACATTTTATAAGCTAACTTTTCCTACACTGTGAGTAAATCTTACTGTTACCATTGTACCACACCACAATGATGAACTGCTGCTCTTTACACTCCCTCCGCCTTCACTCCCGCTGCTCAGATCCAGATCAGCAACATAACAGAGGACACCAGCAGTTTATGGGTGACCCATGTCCACACGGAGGCTCAGCTGAGGAATGAAATGGAGATCCTCAACACAATTACAGAGGACCTCCGTCTAAAGGATTGGGAGCACTCCATGGCCCTGAAGAACCTCACCATATTAGAAGGTCAGCTAAGAAAGATTAATGCTCTGGGTGCAAAAGAGCCCCTTTTTTCAAGAAACTTGTATTTTACCAGAATTTGGCTGCTCCCAAAGGGAATGCTTAATTTTGGCCCTAATGTGACACCAGAAGGGTGCTTGAGAAATCCAAGTGCGTCTCTTGTCGGCCCAAATGCTCCCCCTAAGTGCTCTTGGGGTGAGCTTTAGTCTTCCTGTCCAAAAGGAATTGAATTGATGATTTGCAGGTCAAAAGGCGTCTTGATGTCTAAGTTAGAACTGGGATTTTTTCAGGCATCAGGGTCGTGCATTTTTTAATACAAAAAACATCATATATCAATGTGAGGCAAGTCCTAAATACACTTCAAAACTTTTCCAAACAATGGTTATAGTTGATGACATTTTAGCCCAGTTTGAATCTAGACAGCTAGCCTGTGATGGTATTCTCCTTCTACCCAAAGCCATGTCCTGTGTTAAACTGACTCAACACATATGTGTCTAGCCTACAAGGACTTTGCTAAAGGGAACTCTGTGTTCAGCTTCTCAGTACTTTTGAAGAAAAGAATAGTACAAGCAGAGACGACCACAGTGAGCTGTAAGATGGAGACTTACAGGCAACTGTGCTCACCTCCTAAGACATCATCAACACATTTTACCTTGACATGCTGCGTTGTGGATAAACACTTAAACCCTGCCAGCATGGTTTAAATGGTTGGCATAAATTACTGGGTGTAATTAACTCAAATGCCCCTCAGGTTAGCTCATCCTGTAGCCTGATCCAAGGGAAGCCACGCTGTTGTAACACATGCAGAATGTGGCTTGGCATTGTCTGGCTGAAATAAACAGGGACGTCCTTGAAAAAGACGTTGCTTGGATGGCAGCATATGTTGCTCTAAAACCTGTATGTACCTTTCAGCATTAATGGTGCCTTCACAGATGTGCAAGTTACACATGACATGGGCACTAACACACCCCATACCATCACAGATGCTGGCTTTGGAACTTTGCGCTGATAACAATCCGGATGGTCCTTTTCCTCTTTGGCTCGGAGGACGCGACGTCCATAATTTCCAAAAACAATTAGAAATGTGGACTCGTCAGACCACAGCACACTTTTCCACTTTGCGTCAGTCCATCTCAGATGAGCTCAGGCCCAGAGAAGCCAGCGGCGTTTCTGGGTGTTGTTGATATATGGCTTTTGCTTTGCATGGTGGAGTTTTAACTTGTTGATGTAGTGACGAACTGTGTTAACTGACAATGGTTTCCTGAAGTGTTCCTGAGCCCATGTGGTAATATCCTTTACACACTGATGTCGGTTTTTAATGCGGTGCCTTGTCGCTAACATGCAGAGATTTCTCCAGATTCTCTGAATCTTTTGATATTATGGACCGTAGATGATGAAACCCCTAAATTCCTTGCAATGGTATGTTGAGATACGTTGTTCTTAAACTGCTGGGCTATTATCTCACACAGTTGTTTATAAAGCGGTGAACCTCACCCAATCCTTGCTTGTGAATGACTGAGCCTTTCGGGGATGCTCCTTTTATACCCACCTGTTTCCAATTAACCTGCTCACCTGTGGAATGTTCCAAACAGGTGTTTTTTGAGCATTCCTCAACTTTCCCAGTCTTTTGTTGCCCCTGTTCCAGCTTTTTTGGAACATGTTACAGGCATCAAATTCAAAGTTGGTGAATATTTGCAAAAAACAATAAAGTTTATCAGTTTGAACATTAAATATCTTGGATTTGTAGTGTATTAAATTGAATATAGGTTGAAAAGGATTTGCAAATGGATGTATTCTGGTTTTATTTAAGTTTTAAACAACGTCCCAACTTCATTGGAATTGGAAAGTCCAAAGTTGAATATATATTGAGATAAATACCTAAAAGCTTTAATTCAATGAAGGTCAAAGGTCTCATTTATGACAAGACTTTTTTACAAAACTCATCGCTTTGTAGGAATTTGCCCAAAGAATGAAAGAAGAATGAAAAGAAGAATTATACACATCAAAGAACATGAAAATAATAGATAAAGAAGAGACTAGGAAAACAAGACCATGCCATGTGTGCATACATACAAAATACATTTCATATAAATTTGTTGAATTTACAAAACACGTCCATTTCCTATCGAAATATGATAATTAATGTACAACTAATGAGAACAGGGATACATGAAAAATATGTGAACACAGCTGGAGAACGTGAGAACTGTAACTCTTAGTATAATGAATCCCTTTGGGTGGAACTCTGTGCTCCAAAAAGATCATTTACAATAGCTCATCTGAGCCAATTTATGTTTGCAGTGTGATTGAATGCAAGTGACCCTAGCATGCAAACGTGATTTTACACTGTGGGATTACTACCCTGGGGTATTGAGCAACTCTGAATGTTCTTTCTCCAATCTGTTCAGATGTGATTAGTCCCGACGTGGTCCGACTCTTGCTGCCAGGGCACAAAATGACTTCCCTGGCTTGTTAAAATCAGAATAGGTATGCTATGATGTAATGCTGGCAGGGGACGCAGCCCGCACTGATTGATGGCAACTCAAACCGAATGAGACCCCTGATCTTGTGTCTGCTTCACATGTGGGTGGGATGCCATTTCTCCAGAGCCTGGAAACAATTGTGGGTTAAATTTAGATGCTACATGCAGAATGAAAACTCAACCACTCAGCTCTGTCATTAGTTTTAGCTGCGCAGCCCATTTGTTTGTTGTTAGCTCGCAGTCACCTTAGCCAAGAAAAGTTTTACATCTCTATCCATATTTGCCTCCTCTGTTCAGTTCCTCTCTCATCCCTCCTTTTTTTCTCCATCCTTTCTTCTCTTCTTATTCAGTTCATTTGCCGTTAATTCCTCTCTGACTCACACAGTGATGCTCATGCCACACATGTTACTTGTTGTATTAATGATACAGACACATGAGAAGCTGTTTAAAATATCGCCTCAAGTCTTTTTTTGATGGGGGATGCAAAAAGCTTAAGTATTACCTTATAATACAACGTGATATGATTTACAGTAACATGTGCCCACTAAGGGAAGATGATTTTGATTACATTAAATACTGAGTTTATTAGATTATTATCAGTTGGTGTCTCATCAGTGATTAGACATTTGGATTTTCAGAGGTCAATGCCAATGTTTTAGGGATAGATGTTTTCAATTACACTACACTACATTTCCAGAAATTGTTTTTTAAAATCCTGCTGAGCCTTATGTCCTTAAATTCTTGATATATTCTTAAGGTGATTTTGTATTTGCCTTAATGTGGATGTTAAAATCTAGATCCATGACTGCATCAAGATTCTGGCTTGGTTTGTGGTCCTTGATGCCCCTGATTGAAGCTGAGCACTGACATCAAATTGTTCCCCTTTTATTAATTATGTTCAGACTTATCACTGATTTCTTCACTGCACCTGCTCAGTGCTGGTATGGGTTAATAATTACATGTTGTCATTGTTATATAAATCTGTTTGTCGTCTGCATGAATATGATAAGATAATGTGGGAGCATGTTGATGTTGAACAAAAGAGGCACAAAAATGGACCCTTGGGGAACTTCACGTCAATTTCATCCGATCACATGTGGAATTACTACTCGACACAAAGTACTCCTTGTCTTTCAAATATGAGGAAGACAGGGAGTACAAAGTCCCACCCAGTCATCCCGTCTGCCTAGTGATATGTTGTGGTCGACCGTATCGAATGCAGTGCAGAAATCCCTCTTTCATTACATCTTCTTCTATATGTGTGATACCATGTTGCTCTGGTGTAAGTTTTTAATTAGCATGAAGCAAACGCCTTCAACTCGGGTTTCACAACTATATTTCAATTTGACAGCAGTATGTGTGTGAAAGAAAGAGAGAGAAATATGCATTTGAGTTCCCTCTGTTAATGTGTGGATATTGTTGACATTCATGAATAGGCCCACACACTGTTATGTAAGGACACAGACAAGAAATAGGTCCTTTGTCAGTGATTTCCAAAAATGACTCACTTTGTTTTTTGATCTCTTGCTTCTATGCTGAAGATGAAACGCTTGTATTTCCATTGTACATTGTACATTTACATTTCCAACATGGAAACTATTAACGAACCAAGTAAACACCCTCTTTGGACAACCATGCATATTCAAATTGATCTAATGTTTTTTGATAAAGAAAAAAGTAATTTCCTTATTCTGCAGAGAAAAGCAACAGTAGCCATAGCTGAATGTGTTCCTTAACATGTTGGATACCTTGAAGTTCTGTGACTGGCAATTGATTTCATGATCTGATTTTAGTTTTTTAAAATAACATAGTACGTTCTAGACTCTATAGATTTCTAGACATTTATAGATTATCGAATGCTGGATGTGGACTTAAATGCCCAGCTTCTTAATAAATGCAGTATGACAAAGTTATTTCATAGGAGAGATTTCTGTATTTGTGTATTTGTCTGTGCTCCTCTCTCTAGTGTGAAGTCAGAGTGGCTAATTTGGAAAAAAAAAAAAGTAATGTCAGATATTTCTATGTTCACAGATCAAGATTTACCAAGATTTAAATCTGAATCCGATTACAGCTGTCGAGTCGTTTGCTTCTGTTGCAATCATATCCACTGTCCATCAAATCTGATCAAACCACGCCCTCACAGAAAACATGCTTATGTTCAGTTTTAGTTTCAGTTCAGTTTCAGTTTAATAGCAGAGGAGACAAGTTGTGAACACAATTTTTAAGTTGATATTGCAACCATGTAAGCAAACAGACAGATGCTAATTTATCTACCAGTAACAGAGCACCTTATCATTCATTTGGAGTCCTGTTTGTGTCCACCTTGGGAATGTATTTCCAAAAAATGTCTTTTAGCTGTTTTTGGTCTCTTACGATTGGCTGCTAAATTTTTCACTATGTTCATTTAGTGGAGCTAATTAGCAGAGTTTCAGGAGCGGGACCGGACATCAATCACATCATTGCCAGCATTTCCATAAATACCCACAGGTCCCAGCTCCTCTTCTTCACTCTCATATTCTGCACCCCCCCCATTTCTCTGTCCTGCCTCCTGATCTCCTCCTTCCTCTCCATCGGGTGTAAGGGGTCCGTCGTGGTCAGGTGCTACGGCGGATTTCGTTATCGTAGCTTCCCCACAATGCTTTCGTATGTCTATTCAGCAACTGCAAGCCTCATACATCTTTCTTTTTCAATCATCAATAAATCATTTAATCATATCTCTTATTTGCGTGGTCCTAGTGGACTAGTGACCTAGTCTCTAACTGTACAGTAGTTTTTTTAGGCCCTTTTCTCTGAAAACAGCTGCAAGGGTTCTCATACAGCAATGGTGACATGTCGCTTTGGATGGATGATCTGTTGTTGCTGAGCTGCTGGGGTTTGTGCTGAGTTAGGCACATGTTACGAGCTGATCTGAGTAGAGCTGAGGCCTGGAAACATTTACAGCCTCTGTGCTGACTTACACACACTCACAACAATACTCACACACTTTACATGTTTTAATTTGTGATCATTTAAATGTATTTCATAAAAGAAAGGGGAAAACAAACATCAACAAAGCATAGAGACCAAGTGGGGAATATGTTTCTTGGTCTGCTGACTGTATGCCCCTCTTGTTTGCAGTAAAGGTGATCCATTTAACACATTTTCTGGGAAATACCTCCTCAAGGAAATTGTTAACTTTCCAACCCCTATTTCACCTATGTTGATTCATTGTTGAAGACTAGGAGATTCCATTTTTATACCTGTTTTTAGGAATTGTTATTTTTGCTGGCAACAGAGAACATTTCTCATCTGAGAAACAATATAGTCTTCAACAATATCACATTACCAGAAGATGAGGACATATTTAGCATGTGTGTGTAGTATAAAGTATGGAGTTTTTAATGTGTAGTGTAATGAAAAAAGTAAGTGACTTCTTCAATTCAACCAAAGTTGCTAGCCTAGCAATATTAGAAATTGAAACAACAACCCATAATGCAACACAAATATGCATGCACAACTCAAATATAAGATATCACCCACTTTTTCATTTCCAGAAAGAATATTGTCTACTATTTTGACCACTATAGTAAATATCTCTGTATAGAATGAATCACTTTTCAGCACAACCCTGTCCTCTTACATCAGGGACATACATCAAACTCCTTCTGACCACGGTTTTGTCCATCTGTTTTTTGCTATAAAAGCTGTATCCTCAAATAACATAAGCCCTGATAATGCCTTTGTGTCATTTGTCATAGTGATTAATTTTACAACACACTCCTTATCTCACCTTACATTTCACATACACATTGTCTCCGATGTTGGATGGAGGCGCCTGCACTCTACTCTGTTTTTGCATTCTTGGACTCAGTGCTGTCAAATGTTTTCAGACTGATCCTGGAGGAGCCCTGGACTTGTTATTGTTGAAATACTGTCAACTGGACCAACATGGGATTCTAAAAGCCAGGAGATTAATAATGTGAAGCTTTGCTAAAACAAACTATTACCAAGAACGCAGTTTCTTCAGGACCACCAGGGTGAACTGTCTTCTACATAGACATACTGATATTACAGTACTTGAGAACCTTGCAAATTTCTTCTCCAAACTATAACTTTAAAAGCAGATAATTGGTTTTTTGCCAGGTATTTTGTAAAGTGATGTCAGTAAACTTAGGTTTGAGTGAATGTGTTAAAAGAGATTCAGAGGTCAATTGTCCAGATTGAGACCAGATTTCTCTCCACAAAGGATTCACTCACTAAAACAAACTTTGCGGTGTTATTTCCAGTTTTTCTCACTTGCTTTGGTACATTTCTCGAATCATCCCTAACATTTACAAAACAAAACAGTAAGTGCATTTCTCGAAACAAACAGCACAACACAGTGGATTACCTCCAAAAGCCCACAACTTGCTCAAAATCCTTTATGTCATTGAACATGTCAGTGCCATCAGAATGACAAGTCCTTGTGTCATTGTTTACGAACAAGATAGTCAAAATGTTTAGTAATGCTATCAATATAACCGTGTGTTTTCTGATGTAAACTATGGCTAACGTTTTGATGACAATGATATGACATGATGATGATGACAATATGGCACATCAGTTTTAACAGTATATACATTGCGAGAAATTGAACAAGATTCACAGTTAAGTTTTTACTGTTCGTACTGTAATTTGTTGACAGACCATGTCATTATGTGTCATAGCACAGTGGAAGAAATTACAAAGTTAGAATGTTACAGTAAGGAGACATTGGTGGGCATAGATTTTTTTTTTTAATCTAGATTAATCTCACTGTAATCTTGAAATTAATATAGATTAAAATGGCTCATTTGAATTCTGCCGAAGGCATTCAGAATATGTGTGCGAACGGGTTTCAAGCCAGGTTTCAAGCCACGTGGTGCATTAGACCAGGGGCTCATCTCCTGTTTCCAAAATGCATCACAAACTGCTTGAGAAAGCTGTTCTACTATGATAATTGGTGATGAAAATAAATCATGTTCAATAAGATGTGTGTAGCGTGCGATGTGCTTTGCATTTAGGTGGTACTTGAGACTGGAAGAACTCCTACAGTAAACTAATTCCGCATTGCACAAGGTGCAAACAACCTTAGTCTTGTTGAATTTTCCATTGGGAAGCTTCTTAAAAGTAAATTTTCCCAGAAGCAAACCCAGCGGCTTCAGAAATGTTCGTACACAAACTGCTGTCGAACAGCTGGCTGTGGACGTGTTGCTACAGTTAGTGTGAATAAATACCGCACAATGCGTTTTTTAATCAACCGGCGTATCAATAACTAACCTGGCTAGTTGTAAACAAACAGCTGGCCGAGCGAGGTTGTAACTGGAACACCGTGAACTCGGGTGGGACGTCATTCCCAGCTCCGACCTCCGAGGTAAATGGAACGTAGCAGCTGCATCCATGTTAGCAGGTATAAACACAGGTTCGAAGACTTGTTCTTGCCCCCTACAGTGCAATTCGGCTGGGTATACATCTACGCTAAAATATCAAGGTAAAAGTCATCATAGCTTGCGTAGTACAGACCCAGCTCCACACCCAACTTTGAGAATAGATTAACTATGGTCTGTACGAAACATTGACAATGTGTTCAGCCATTTTGCACGTAATGACTTTCGCAATGAGCTAATTTCTAGACGTTTTGGGGTGGGTAAGATTATTCAACAGAGAGCCAATATAATGCATTGTGATCAGCATTATGAATGTAGGAAACAGCAGACAATTGTACACAAGTGACGAAATGATGTGGGGGGGTTATGTTCTGATTCCTGTGATCACAGATGATTTGCCCCAGTGACCGTACCAACATCACAATAAAAAAAAGAAAGACAGGGAGAAAACTATAGCATCTTAATCAGTGTAAACAGGTGTCTTCATGGGCCACAAAATTTGTACCTGACCTTATCTGACCTTACCAGATCTTACCCAGACTCTCAGCTGCTAGCATGGCTGTGCCCATACACAATACAATATTGTATGTATAAAATTTCCTAAAGTGACTTGCAACTTTCTTAAAGTAACAGGCACAAAGATTCAAATAATGAAGTCCTTAATTCCATTGTGTTTTAACAGATGCAACTGACTACAACTGTAACATCTGTTGTTCATGTTATATTGTTGACTGGACCCCATGGGTCATGGGTTTACATTAAGCAGATTAAATCCTAACAATAATACAGATTTAACTATGGCTGCAACTACTGATTATTTTCATTATAAATTAACCTGCCGGCTATTATCCTGACTAATCATTAATCATTCCCATCAAGTTTTGTCCAACCAGCACCACAAAACCTAGAGTTATTTGGTTTTCTAGAATTAGAAAATCCTCACAATGAAGAAGCTGAAAATGATTAAACTAATTTGTCAAAATTGTTTCTGATTGTTTTTCTATTGCTCGACTAATGATTTCAGTCCTGCACTTAACCCTAATTCTAACCATACAACCAACCAACAAATACAAGAACACACACAAACACAAGGGTAGTACACACCCAGCCTCCCCCCTTAATGTGACCTTTTCACAGTGACATGACCTGCAGCCACCAGATGAGTGTGTGCAGTTGTGTAGCCACTTGAGGCAGCAGCAGGCAGATCTGTATCTCAAAACCAGTCAGCAGCTTCTCAGTATTAGAAACTTGCAAATTAAGAACATTTGAGCTCTGAAGCATCAGGACCAGTGGACATATGCTGGACAATAACAAACCCCAAATTTCTATGCATTCCCACAAGCTGTGTTGTGGTCCACCTTGTTAAACATGTGGTTCCCATTGCAGCCAGACCACTCTCTCTCTCTTTCACTCACTATTTAGCTTTTTTCATTCACTTTCTCCAAGTACAACAAACTGTTGGATTGTTAAGACCTAGGTTGGCCATCATTTTGGCTGCTATGTCACTCTTGCTGCTATGTGTGTGTGTGTGTGTGTGTGTGTGTGTGTGTGTGTGTGTGTGTGTGTGTGTGTGTGTGTGTGTGTGTGTGTGTGTGTTTGTTATTACTATGTTCATAGGGTCCAAAAACTAGGATTTACTATACTTGCGGGGACAGAATTGATTTGTTGCAAACTAAATGCTGGACCCCACAAGTTTATACGGCTGTTTGAGGGTTTGGTTTATGGGTTCAGGTTAAAATTGGGTTAAGGTTAGGCATGTAGTTGTGATGCTTAAGGTTAGCTAGTAAGACAAATGTGAAAAATGTTAAATATGATTAGGATTTCAAACTGATAAAACCATTATCTGCAGGAATTACACGTTGCTCTCTGAAACGTATTTCAGCCCATCTTGTTTCCTTTTCCACCATGCTGTAACAATAAAGACACTCAGTGTGCACTGAGTGTCTTTATTTTTCTACTTTTTTGTTCCAAACAAATCTCTGTAGCAGCTTCTCTTTCTCTTCAGGAGAGGACTATTCAGAACAGGAAAAGTAACATTAAAATCATTATTTTCATGGATGTGTTGTGAGTTTTTACTTATTAAAGTAAATGGATTTTAAAAAATCTAGATGCAGCATTATAGAAACACCAATTTTTTGTTAAAACGTATATGTACAAAACTGTACACTGCTGCAACTTCAAGTAGACTTTTACTAAATCCCAATGAATGAATGATTCTGCAATTAGTAAAGCTGGATTTATGTGTTTGCATTAAGTGTGCTGTTTTCTTTTACTGAAAAGTAGAACTTTAATGAGTTAGTATCACTATTTCATTATGTCATCAATTGTGACAATTTTTGTGTTTCTTTCTGCAGGTCCTCCAGGGCCAAAGGGAGAGAAGGGTGACACTGGACCACTGGGTCCCGCCGGGGCTCCTGGGTTGACAGGCCTGAGAGGTGACACAACCAGACTACCATTCATCAGTTATTGAATTGCATAAAAAGTTAAACATTGAGATAATCAAATGAAGCATGTGTCGTGTCTGTCTGTGAAGATGGAGGGGAGAATTCGGATGGCCCACACCACCGCTAGTGTCCTTGGTTTGATTGAAGCTGATTATACTGTTATTTAGTTTTTGATTCAAATATTTTATACAAAATAACCCATGCCTGGCTCTAACTATATATATGATGGACAGATTTAAGAGTGGCTCAACTAACTAAACTAAAGAAAGTGAATAAACATATTTTCCAAAGTTTCTAACTATTCAGTTGAATCCATTTAGGGCATTTCTCTAGACAGATGGACAGGACATTAAATCTACTTAGCCTATACATGTCCAATGTAAACACCAAATTTTGAGTTACAAGCCTGTTTTATGCAAGATGTTCTAGGTTTGAGTGACATGAAAGGTGAAAATCTAGCTACCTTTTACACAAAACAGACTTTGGCTGGTGTTCTTGCCTCTGCTTTTGTGATTACATTCAGTTGTATTAATAATGCAGTGAGCACAGAGAATAAAAAATATAAATCCCCCTAAGAAAACAAGGCCCCAGATTTTGGATGGGGATTTATTTTCAGATGGGGTGTGGACATGGCGGTGGTACGGGTCATCTGTCTATGTCTTGCAGGTAATTCCACTAAAAACCACAACATGATCCCTCATCCAGACAGAATTGGCACCACACTGAGCATTTTTCATACATACTGTAAGATACAAACAACGACAATATGAATCCAGATGTTTTTGGGACCCTTTCCACCTTGGTACCTCTTGAATCATCACCCCTCAGCTCCTGCCCTGTCATCATCTAACCCACATTCCCAGGCCGATGAACTGCAGCTCTCACATGACATTTCCAAGAAGCATTGTCTTCCTGCTGAAAGGAACCCCCCACCACCACCATCACTTTCCAAGTGAAAAAAAATCATTTTTAACTGTAGGGAAGAAGGAAAAGTGCATGTTTCACAGTTAGCATGAAAACATAGCGAACTGAAGCTACAAGGAATACATTTTTTGTTTGGCTGTATCCTGAAAATTACCATATTATTTGTAAAACGGCCTTTACAAACTGTACAGCATATAACAACCATGGGATAAAGTGATTTGGGAGCAAATTAGTCTTTTTTCTGAAATTGCAAAATAGACTTATTTGTTCCATTGTACCGCAGGGCCATTCAAATAAATAGAGGGGCCAGTCATTTCCCTAAACTATTAGTCTCATTATCTATGTACACTTGATTCAACACGCCACCACATTTTCATTCAAAGCTTATTACTCTACATTGCAAAAGTAGCTTAATTATGTACTAAAAAAGAATATAAGTAGGCATTCTTTAAGGAATTAAGCCAACTGCTACTGCTACTGCTCAACACAATCCCTGATATAGCCCCCAAAGTAAGCACATTATGTCAGTCATTTCAGTCAGAAAATTTGGCCATTCATCTCTTACCTGGCTACATCATGTTTTCTGTCTACTTCTTCGTCTTCAATGAACTGTTTCACTTAAATTTATAACAAACAAACATCAGCTAAACTGCACCACATCATTTCAACATTCTCCAGTTCACTTTTAACTCTCACATATAATAAAACTGTGCTGTGTCGAGAGAGACTGCAATTCTTTGACTGGGCACTGGCAGAGAAGTCTGGTTTGTAAGAAGTGACGTCAGTTCACAAACAGGGATGTAAATTCTTGCATGTCAAGGAGCCACAGGCATTGATTTTTATGGCACTCATGTGAGAGAAGCTGGATTCGCAGGCGAAAACAGCAGCATGCAAAAGAGGGCTTTCATCATCAATTATGCATGTTTGGGATTGACACAGGAGGGCTCTGCTGTTTTGAAGGATTTAATTTGGCAAAAATGTTGTAAAGTTTTTATTCATTTGTAAACTGGCTGTGGTGGCCCAGTTCAATAGGCCTGGTGTACAGATTGTCGAAAAAGCTGCAGTGAAAGTGCAAAGGGAAGTTGTGATGATGTGTAGAAGACAAAACTAAATGTTGATTTTTAAAAATGACACATGCTATTAACAGGTCTATATAACGTGTTTGTATGCAGCACATGTACTTGTGTTACTCCATTTGCAGTGAAGCCAAAGGAATCTGTCATTATATCTGGGCTCTAAAATCCCTTTGGACTTGTTGAACGATCTAGTTGGACTGTCCTGCAGAACACAAAGAACACTTCTGCACTCCTTCCAAAATATGATTGATTAAGCATTTTCCCTGTGGGTTTTTGAGGAGGGAGTTATTGACCCTTTACAGAAAAGAGACAGAAAATCACATAAAACATTACAACATCCATCATTAGTTTATTTTCAGTTTTTGGCTCTAATGCATTCAGTCTAATTATTTCATTCAGATTGCTGAGTAGTCACAACAATGTAATCAGAGCATATCAGCATACAGTGACATTTGACAAAGATTGTGCTTGCTTCAACAGTGCAATCAATAACTCATTACCACATCAATTTTGAGACATTTGAGTGTGCTTATTGTAAACAAATGTCCCCGTTGTGTGCCACAGGGAATGGAGTTTGCTGGAAATCTGAAGGATTATTTTATGGAACAGAATTAAAGATGAAAGACCAACTTTAACGTCACTTCTTCGTATCTTCATTTAATGATGTTGGGAGGACAGGAAACAACAAAGCTCAGTGGAAACTTGACCATAAAGACATCACATGCTTACCTTTTTAAAATTAAATTGCTGTGGTATAGACTTGAAATGATATAGACATTATTATATTGCTTTCTTATTGGTACAACAGGCCATTTTTGAGGATTTTCACCTAAAATGCTAAATAAAAGGAGTTCAGATATGTTTTACTTAGTGGCACTCATCAGAACCAACTCCAGCTGTGATGAATCTAGTGGAGTTACTCTGAAACTGCCAGAAAACAAAGATGGATTTGAAAATAGAGTGATTTTAATTCTGATTATATCTGTGTTTGTCTTTCAGGTTTCACAGGAGAAAAGGGGATCCAGGGCCCTCGGGGAGTCAAAGGGCCTGTTGGGGCCGACGGTGTTCAGGGAGAAAAAGGAGCAGTTGGACCTGCTGGTCCTAGAGGTATGGCTTTTATCTCTGAAATTAATCACTTCAAGTTTAAATGTTCATATTTATAGCTTATGCACTCTATTACAATATTTTTGCTCATTTCTGGCTTGATGCATTGAGGTCATGGCCAAGAACGTTCATCTAGAAAACGTATGGAAGCACAAGAACATTTACAGCACAGATTCGTTATTAGAATGAGAGTACATTATAATAATCACAAAATAGGGAGTGTGTACTTTATGGGGCAACAGTAGTAGTCACATTAAAGTGATTCATTTACTCACTCACCCAACAACATCATTCACAAGTCAGTAGAAAAGCCTGTTACTCCCAACAGTCTTGTACAACTCACAGCTGAATCTTGTCAACATGTTCACAGCTTAAATCGTTTCAGAATTTCAAACTCACTTCTCAAACGGCTGCATGAAACTATTCTGCCAGAGTAAATCCATACCAGGCATTCTTCAGCACAAACAAACCCTTTGCACATCTTCCATCACTACCAGGTGACACTGCTCTGTTTTTATGTTTTTTGGAATGGAAATTATTAGCTGCCCATATCTTTTTTCATTCCAAGGAAACAGCTGTCTGTGCCAGTTAGATCAGTATTCAGCTGTCTTAAATGAGTCAGTGAAATAATATATTTAACTACATATAATCATTCAGCTGTAAAACATAGTAGACATTTTTTTAAATGTCCAAGAGTTGTAGACCCAGTATTTTTGTGTCATTAATGTGTGGAGAGTCAGCTGATACAGCCAGAGATGGATTCTGATGTAAATCAGTTTGAGCACAAAAAGAAGGATGGCAAAATAACTCTTAGAACATGGTATCTAGTTCTCTCATTGGATTTGATATAAGGATCCCTCAGATTGCCACTATAGCTCTTCTCACTCTCACTGGCCCTCTTTCATCAAGCTTCCATGGAAAAGAGTTCAGATTTTACCATTAACGTTATCCATAAATGATTGTCACTTATGATTTAAGTAACAGGCCTTCAATTCATTCAAATCACACATGGACTGATAAATAACAGTCAGCAGAGGAAGGACCCCAAAGGAGAGTTGATTACTATTTTCCTCACATGTTTAAAGGTAACATAGCAATCCCACAGCAACCATTCATTTACTTATTATATATGAGAGCCCAATGCTTCACTGAGTGGGTAAGTGGGCCAATCATTTTTATATTCTGGATGATGCAAAATCCATAATGAGTATTTAATGGTGTTAAAATAGCTGACTATACCATTATACATTGTAAAAGAGCTTTAGGAAATGCTTAATTCTTTTCCATTACACCATAAATATATTTCTTTGACACAAGTGTTCACATTTTCCAAGTCGACATGAGAAGAATCAGCTATAACACAGATGGAATTTCAGATTTTCACTGACCACACGATACCTTGATGACCTAGTGCTGTGATCTCTTTCTTTCTTTTCTCGTTCTCTCTGCCTTTCCTTCCATCCATTTTTCCAGACCAGTCTACATCTACATAAATCCCTGAGGTGTTGATGTTTCCACTCTGGCATCACTAGTTGGACAGTGCCAACAATAACAAAAACTCTGACAATCAGGGTACTGTTAATGAAAACACAGCCATGACAAATATGATAAGGCGCTACAATCTTTTTTCTATGTGTTTGTGTGTTTAGCCAACAGCTGTTGCCGATCAGAGTTTGGTTTGGCTGAAATGTCCACTGTTGGAGTCCCACAGTCCCTATGTTTGCCAGTAGCTCTCAAAATCTTGGACCAGGGTGATGAGTTGTCTTCTAAGTGTGTGAATGCACTTGGTTGTTATGGCTCATCACCAGACTACACTCTAGTTTTGGTGTGTTTTTAAAAAAGAGGTACCTATTGCTGATTGCTGTTCTGCCCTTTCTATGCATGTAGGTGCAGTGATTTTCCAATAAATTTTGAAGACAGCACTTAGACTGTACCAGAAGTAATTGTAAAACTGTGAAAACAGTATTGGATAACAAATTCAACTGATTACAAACCAGAAAAAGATGAGAGACCATTAGAATTAGGCCAACGGTATTGCAGAAATCAATTTGTACAGCAATAAGGAAACTGGATTTACAGAAATAGCTCTCAGTTAGCATGCCCGTTAGCTCAGTCACCAACAGGACAATACATTTGCATAGTTTATTGAAAAGATGTATTTGTGCCATCAACTCCTATCTCATATATCTACTCCCTAGAATGTTAGCACAGTCAAGGCAGCTTACTATTGGTTAATAGTGCAAATTCCCAATTCAGAGTTTACCGTTGTTGAACTCAACACAAAGCTTGTGCAGACTTTGCCCCTGCAAGCAAATCCAGTGATTGAGACGATTTCACTGCAAACGTGTGACGATTTGATGCTAACAGTATAAGCTATCTATAAAAAAACAGGTACCAGGCATCATAGCAAGACAGTATTTAATTAACAATTGCCTACAATGTTGTATTAGCAACACACAAGCTAATAATGGCTAGCTTGGTAGGAAAGTAGTATATGTAAATGCTCCGTACTTGTATAGCGCCTTTCTAGTCTTTTCGACCACTCAAAGCACTTTTACACTACATCTGCATTCACCATTCACTCACTGAGCCTAAGTGCTCAAAGGGAAACTAACATTCACACACATTCATACACTGGCGGAACTGCCGCCAGGGGCAATTTGGAGTTCAGTGTCTTGCCCAAGGCACGCAGCCTGGGGGAGCCGGGGATTGAACCGCCAACCTTCCAATTAACAGCCAACCCGCTCTACCTCCTGAGCCACAGCCGCCCCCTAATATGTAATACGATCACAGAAACAAGAAGTCAGCAATCACAGCAACAGCTATGATAACAGAAATAAGTTAAATGCTAAGGGAGTTTGGGGAGTAGATAAAAGACGCTCGTCAATGTTTGCTTGGTCACAGATTTGACAAAATGCTGGATGTAACAATGTCATTTAATTGTTAAGGAACTCTGCCTGTAGTGGTTGCAAGTAGCAACAGAAAGTTCACTGAAAACTTTTTCTACTCCAAACAACTTGTATTTTCTAGCCTTTTAATGGAAAAAAAAAACCTGTGTAACACCTGTGTTTGTTTTGATCAGTGTAACGTTTCAAATGAGGAAATTGTCTTTTGTTGAAAATCAGAGCTTGCAAGTTGTAATTTGGTATAGGAGGCCTCAGATTTGTTTGGAGTAAACAGAAGAAAACACGGACAATTATCAGCAGCAATAGCCATGGCTGAACATACATGAAAAGAGTGCCACCCACAAACAATGCTAGCAATGGCAACAATGTATGATTGACAAGTTAATTATGTTAAGAGTAGCCTACACAAGAAAGCTTTTTTTTTAAGAAAACAAGAATCTTTGTGGATGTTTGGTCATCTATACTCTGGCAGTTTTCAACAATGTCTGTCTGTGCGTTCACCCATCTGGGGTCTGGTTGTGGGTTTAACAAACCAGTGAAGGGTGAAGAGTTTGTAGACTTTCTGGTGTGAACTGGGCCTCAGCGAAAGGCAGTTCCTCAGCTGTGGAGGGAGGAGAGATACTGAAAGCTTGTTAAAACAGCACTGGGAAGCTTCATTGTTTCTTTTTATAGGTGAGTGGTGGGTAGACTAAGCAGGGAGTGCATTATGCTTTTACTTTCATTTAAAATATTGTCATTTCTTAATTCTTATTCAAAGCTGCATTAATGATTTTGTCACTTGGCCAGTTTTCTAATTCTCATCCAATCAAGCAACTTTACTGAGAGTTGAGTTTTTGGCCATGTGATGAATGTAAGTCCAGTTTTTACTCCCATTTTAGCATTGTTTTGGTCTCCACAGATTACTGAGAAAAACATCGGGGTCTTCAGCTGTTAAATTGCCCACTATGTTCACCTTTTGCTAACTTTGTTCCTTAGCGTACACTGGGTTTATCAGAGCATTTCACTGTGAACAGCTGTAAAACAAAAACAAATGAGCTAAAAACCTCAGTAGACACCCAAAGTCATTAGGAATGCCTGTACAAAATGTAATGCCAGTGCATCCATTAGTTGATGAAATATTTCAGTTTGAACAAAATACATGGATCAACAGACATACTTTTCCATACATACAGCCATACCGCTTATGTAGCTAAAACTGTTAATGAAGGAAGCTTTAAGTACTTAAATTACAGGTATCCATAGCTGCATTCAGAGCCAACAGCATGCAATTTAAAATTACTTTTAAATCAAATGCATCTGTTGTCTCTTGTGGCTCAGCAGTAGCTTACGAGTGTGTTTGGGTTTTCCCCACAGTGTTATTTAGTTGTTAAGGATGTGGTCAAGATGGAGGTGACACTGACAGCTGAGGGCGTCACAGGCAGGGTGTGGCGTTAGCTACACTACTCAGAAATGGACACACACATACAGTAACACATGGTATGCAGGACAGACTGCCACTCCGGCTGGCAGCTGCCCCGTGGTCTTTTACATGAAACAAAAAAGTCAAATTAAAGGTGGGATAAATGCCCACTTGAAGCTGATCCTCTTATAGCTTCATGGCAAAAACAGACTTGTGGTTTCAATCCTCACGGCTGAAAATTAGCTACAGTTGGCGTTGAAACAGACCCTCTCCTGTTTTGGAGGTTATTTCTATGAGTTTGGAATAGAATCATATTTTGAAATGAAAACATATGAGAAATAGTCGTATCCATGCTACTGATTGGAGGGAGGTGTTGTGCGTAAACGTACTGTAATTTAGCAGAAACCACAAATGAGAGCATTTTTACTTACGTTGATTGATTAGTTTTGTATCGTATTAACTTTTCCAACATGCCAACAGCTACACTGTAAAGATACTCCATGAAATTACCTTGGTACCTTTATTTCAGTCCTAAATATCTCTTTTCAATACATCGTCTTCTCTCTCACTCACCTCCACGCCACCACAGAAAAAATATTTAACTACAACTTTTAGAGGTAAATTAAGCACCAGACGCAGGGTGGGTACCTTCTAATTTTACATTTTATGCTTATATCACAAAGCAAGATTACAGGACTGACTATTTCAGAGGCCTTTTCTGAAAATATACAAAGGAGAGGAAATGGGTGTGATGTTTTTAAATTTTAACCTGTTGAACTGCTCCTCTCTGTTATTTCAGCTACACACACATTTCTGACCGTTTGTGTGGTTTTCACTGTAGTACACATAACTTTTGGTTAAGAAGACCCAATTGGACACAACGGAACCACTGCATCAAGGTCACACCAAAACTTTTTCTGTCACGAATACCCACATAGCCAATAGAAACGAAGCTTCCAGGCAGGCAAAATACAGGAAAAGCTTATGTTGTGTGTGTGTCTGAATGCCCTAAAATGTATAATACAAGTTTACTCTTCAAAGCCATATCTTCGTAACATTTTTCCAACCCTGTAGGCAATATGTGTAGAATATATGATATAGTTACAAGTTTTTAAGTCCTCTGCGACTAGAGGTTCTTTTGTGTGCCATGATGCCATGAGCTTTTTTCTACTTACAAACAGTGAAAAACACTATAAACCTCACATTTTGGTCATGTTTGATGTTGATATTTTAGTATTCAGTGTACTATACATTGATTGATTTCAGATGTTATTTTTGCTCAGTAAAGTCCTTATGATTTTTTTGTTTTTTACATTTTTTTCTGCAGGTGACAGAGGAGAGAGAGGGTTTAAGGGTGAGAAGGGGGAGCGAGGAGACCGAGGAGAGAAAACAGGTAAGAGCTGAAAAAGAATTGAGAGCATTAAAATGGAAATTGTTATTGCCTTCAAAAACAGTGTTTCTGTTCATGCACCCCTTTCAGCAGATCGACATTTTTGTCTTTGCCACTATGATCAAGGATTGGTGATGTTTGGGCAATTGAATAAAGGTTTAAGGAACTGTTTTGAAGAACTGTCACCCAAGTCCAAATCACTCACTCAGTGGCTTTTCTAACCTGACATGAACTTCCTAAAATGATCATTCACATGGCCGTAAGATGTCCTTGTCAGGTAAATATAAGGTTGTTTCAAACATTTGTAGACTGGACCAATGCTGTTTTTAGGGTGAAAACACTCTGAGAAAAGGGCAAAAGTTTTTACTCTTCCTCACCTTCCCATGAAGAGTCTCTCCTGGTTAACAAAATTATTCCATCTGTTTGATCAAATAAAACACGATTTGAGTAACATAACTGCTAAAACTGTTGTGCGAACACCCATCAGGCCATGTGTATGAGTTAAGTTAGCCTGTATAGTTTGCAGTGGAAATGTTTTCAGTGACAAGTTAGTAGTATTCAACAATTACACCTTGTTTTGGGATCTTTCACGGTCCTTGGCGGGGTTTCAAATGAAGAACAGTAAAAAAACAATTACACCAGTTCTATTCTAATAGTACATTTTGCTCTCACTACTGTTGGATTCCTGCACATTCTTGACTGTTCGACTTGAACAAGCTTAATAACAACAAAACAGAAAAGCAAAGCTGGAAAGATTTTTTTTTTTAAACATCAACTTAAATTTCCTAAAATAATAACATCCTGTAAGGACAGCCAAGTCTCTCTTTTCGTTGAGTGACTTCAATAATATGCTGCTGCCAGCTGTAGCTGAAAGCTTGTAAGATGACCACACGTGCATGCAGACAGACTGGTATGTAGTCAGTTAATCCAATAAGGATAACAGTAAAGTGAACATGTTCTGCTAAAAGATTCAACTCTGAAATGAAGTGTTTTATAGACTTTATTGCAGAAAAGCATGTTGGAACACCCTAAGTTATTCCCACTAATTAGTGTTGTTAACAAACCACTGTTACAGTTCCAGTGACACTGTTTTATAGGGTTTCCATTGTCTTATTCTTCAGCAACGCTCACAGACATAGAAATTTAATATACACATTGAAAATGTATTAGGGGTAATAAAGATACAACAATGTTGAGGCTTTTTCTCTGCTTCCACTCCCAACACAGTTTTCAGACTGTTCACAACTTTCTTTAGGATGCATTTTAAGTGATGGTATCCTCATGTAAAGAAGAACAACAGCAGAAATTAATTTTATTGTATCAAGACAATATAAGATAAGGTGTAACACACCGCAGCAGATGTCTGAAATAGTTATATTCTCTGTCCAAGGCAGATAAGAGGTAGTGAGAGAGAAGTAGTCCCAGTTGTGCCTCTCCTGTACTAACATTACATTTGAGTCACAAAGATAAGCATTTTCCAAAAAATATATAAAACCCAGAAGACTGTTTGATAACACACAGCTGTTCTGATTTTTAGAATACTCAGACTTCTCTCGCCATCTCGATCTGGAAACTTGCACGATAAAAAAATCAAACGTTTTTAATCCATTCATCAAGTTGCAACTGTAGTTCCTGTTCCTAACCCATTTAGCTGGTAATGACACATACCCTTGCTATTTGTAAACCACAAGCAAAATATAAACATATTATTAATAAAAATATTGAATATTGGAAAGTAACATCAATGTATGTCAATATACCACATAGCACAGATACTGTAGATCATATATGGCTACCAGCTTTGTTTGGATTAAGACAAAGAGGTTCAACTTGGAAAATCTTTTTTAAATGTGCAGTGGACGACATTTTTTATATGGATGTTTAGAAGTGTCTCTGAGAATTTTGGAAATACCGTCAGAAGCATAGGTGTTCAACAGCCTGCTGGGTATACCAAAGATTGTTTTTTAGGAAAATTAGATGATGTATTTGTGACTGAAATGTGCTGCAATTGAAATACTTGAGCGACTTTGGGGAAAAGTTTAGCTTCATACAGACATTGTTAACTGATTGCTTTGAAAGTATGTTAATTAGAGAAGAGAACCCAAATTGTAAACTTAACTAACTTTGATTTTACAAAAATTATTCAAAGTACCATCCAATTAAACAGCATGGGTAAATTCTACTGTTAAAATGTAGTTATTTATTGAGTTATGTTAAGTAAAATGCAGTCCGGCTACACTGTCACTCAAAGTAAAGAAAAACCTCCAGGGCACCACAGCTATAATGCAAGCACATATATCAGTGCATATGATCCAAAACCAACAGTTAATACAAGAACAAAAATTTACGAGCTGATGACTTTATGGGCCTCATACATCTCTGCCCCACCTGATATCCTGTGCAAAGAACTGCGCAAAGCTTAAAAGCTCGATAGATCTGCTTTTCTTTTCTCACAGTTTCCGACACACGATGAAGTTCCACATGGCTTAATGTACATCAAAAGGATTTAAAAACCATTATGTGTATGCATCTGTCATGTGGTGGTAAACTGAAACCTTGTACAAACCCACAAATCTGGATTCAGGTAGAAAGAAAAGAACATTAATGACCCCGAAACCTCAAATATTATTCTTCCTTTGTTACATCACCCTGGTTGTTCTCCATATGATGAGCAATGGAGTGGTGTTCACATCAAATAGACTCAATCTGTCAACCGTCTTAACGCTGTTTCTGCCCATTAGAGAGCTGTCAAAGATCATTTCTTTCCTCACATCATTTACAAGACACAGATCTTTGAGGTTTCAGAGAATGAAAGACCGACTGCAACCACATGCTGTGGGCTGTCAGATATATCTAATCTCCGTGTCATGCACCTTTCTGTCACAAACTTTATGAGACTGACGCATGCCTCGGATCTTTTTACACTTCAAAGCACGCAGTGCATACCTGTATGATCCCTTACCAGAACGAGCACCAGAGTGACCCAAGACCACTAAAGTTTTGTCTGCGTTTGTCCACACATGTTGGGTGTTACCACAAAATTATCTTGTCATACAGGACGTGATGTCACTGAAAGGATCAAAATCTTTAGCTCAAAAACGTGTAAAAAAAGAGCAAATGGACCCCAGATTGAAGTCATTTGTGATACTTAGAGAGAGAGAGAGTTCTTTCATCTGTGTAAAACAATCTTCTATTTAATGATCTTTTAATTGACAATTAAGTCTCTTAAGTCACCAGAAACATAATTAAAGTAAAAGGAAAGAAAAGGAGAAAATAAAAAACAGAGGAAAACAAAATAAAATAGAGAAAGAACAAGTTTTTTACTTCATAAAATGTGTACCTTGTAGATGATTGTTTCAAAATCTATAATTCTGATTTCTTGACATGCACACTTCCTGGTCTCCGTATTTGTCTCCATATTTATGTAAATAAGTAGCATCCCATTTCAATCCCATGTAAAGTCTATAAACTGCTAAGCTGCATATTGGCTGCACGGTCTTTAGTCTTCAAACCAGTAACAATTGTACGTCAAGCTTTCTGTTCTTGCATGGCACATTTAGTTTAAGTGGGGGGGTCCGATGGCGGTGTGATAAGAAGTGTTATACCAAGCTCTCAGTTAGCTGACAGAAGTAAATAGGATTTTATGTGTTTAGTGGGTTGATTACATGCAAAGATGCCAAAGTCAACTTAAAGAACTAATTGTTAAGTATCACAAACATTTAAATTCTTGACTTTATATTACTAATCTTTTTATTTTAATCAGCTACATTTCCTATTCATAAATGAAAATTAAAAATAACAAATGTTTTTTTTGGCACAAAGGAAGTCCAACAGTTCATTGAATTGATTCCAAAGGTTGTGAAAATTATTAATACCTGCAGTCGACAGCAAGCACGGGCTGCTGTAGAAGTAGCGGTTTAAACTTTTATAGTGGCTGTATGTCATCACAGATGCAATGTTTTCTATTTGCTTCTGGTCTTTATAAATAAGTTGGTTATCTTATTATCAGTGAGTTTTGGAAGGAGACGGAAAAAGAAACGATTGGTTTGGGGTTCCCACAGACCAGTGAGCCAAACATCAACAAGGAGCTTGCCATGTAAACATCCCCAAATCCAATAAAGAGCAGGACAAAGATGATGCTGATAGCATGCAGCTCCAAACCAAAATCCGTAAAACTAACCGATGGATAGGTGATTGCGAGGCTTTTTTAATGTAACCTATCCCACAAACTAATGTATGTAATGTAAGGTGGTCCTTGGATTGGAAGTACTACTGTAGGTTTAGTTAGCTGGACTTGCAAAAACGTGGTTAATATAAGAGCAGATAAACACACTTTAACTAACTTTAATTAACATTGGTATATTCCTTTTAATGTTTCCATGATTCCCTGAACATGGTACAGGGACAGATAAGAATATCATAAACTGTAACATATCATGGCATGAAATATGTCCAACGTTAGCTCAGGCTAAAGTTCAACAATTTGTCTATTATGATTCTTGAAAGACATTTTCCCATGTGAATTTGACTTGTAACAAAACACCTAATATGCTTTTCATTTCTGGGGCATTGCAAAATTTTGTGTAATTTTCACTTGACAGTTGACATATTACAAGAGAGATTGGAAGTGATAAGTACATACACACACAACCACACACTTACACACAGCTCTTATACTTTTAGAGGCCAGCTGAAACTTTGATCTCCAGGGTCCAGCTTTAAGTGTTGTGGGTTTAATGTTTGACAGGCTGCTTTTACAGTGGACGTGTGCAGCTACAGGGATCCAAATATAAATGATTTAACTGATTGCTTTAAACTCCAGTAAGAAATTTATTTTCACCCTGAAACTGGGGTTAATGAAAATACTGTGTTATTATTTTTATATGGAGGTTTATCTGACGCCAAGCTACAATCTGTTCTTTGTGTCACCCTCCAACACCAATAGTGATGAATCACAGATGAGACAATATATATTTATATTGTCTAATATTTATTTTCCACTCTTCAGTTCTCCCTTAATTATGTTGAAATACCCCTTACTTACTTTATTATTTATATTCACTTTATTTGTTGAATCCAATTATTTGTTGCTGTAATAATACAACCCAGCTACCCCACAGTGTAGTTAAATCGAATTTTATTCATTTGTAATTTCATGCTTTTAATACTCATGCTGAACACAATAAAACAGTATGGTGATGAATCAGTCTTTGCTTTGATTTTACAACTTCATCTTCAGAATCAGACCCAGTTTGATGAGGATCAGAAGTGATGTTAATTAGTGTAATCATTGGACAGAGCCAGGCTAGCTGTTTCCCCCTGCTTCCAGTCATTATGCTAAGCTAAGCTAAGCTAATCGGTAGCTGGCTGAATCTTTATATTTACCGAACAGATGTGAGAGGGGTATCGAAACTTTCATCTAACACTCTGCAGAAAAGCAAATAAGGGTATTTCCAAATCATTTCGAATGTAAAAGTAAATATCATATAAGAGGCACAAACTAGAACTATTTTGAATTGTTCTTGTATGCTTGCCAAATTATGAGTGTGCATGTACACTAGCCGAGAAAATCTAAGTAGAAACAAGTACACTTTTACATTTCAATAGTCAAAAGAAGAAAGCAAGTGACTAGAAGAGCAAACAATGTGAAAGACAGACACATCTGAGTTTCAAGAAGAACATTTTATGAACAGATGGAGCTAGTTAACTGCTATCCTGAAGCCATTCAGTTCTGTCCAGTCCAGACCCTCACTGCCTGCCAGATAAACATTAGTAATACAGGATCGCTCCATGTTCTGGCCTTCTTCAGGTATTGACAGGCTGGTGCTGTAGCTCCCTTGGCCTCTGAGGCTTGAACCACTTGGACGACCCCCAACAGTTGGAGCTCAGTGTTCCCTGGACAAAAACCCATGCAGCTCATATTCATTTCCCCACTTTCACAAAAAAGGGTCAAGTCTTGTTATGAAATGTCATATTTTGATCCAAATTAGGGAGTTTCTCCCTTCTTTATGGTGAACCACTTTGTTGGTAGCTGTCAGACTGTGGAGAGACTGGATAAGTTAGTGACCAGGTTCTTTGACTTTTTGCATAAGTACTTAAAGACGTATTCATTTTGATTGTTAACTTTGTTATTGTGCACAAGCTTCTTGACAGAAAAAGTCATTAACTTCATAAAAGTTAAGGTCTAAGTAATAAGTTGGATTCAGCTTCTTGAGGCTTAGTTTCCACCACAGCAATAACAAATTAATTTTCTTATATTTTGATCCAAAAATGAAATTTGTGGTTTTGACATTTTGATATTTTATGATATTTATATAACACAGTTTGGAAACGAGTGAATAACACCAGAAAATGTTTTCACCAATCAGCTACTCTAGAGATGCTATGTCTATAAAAGAGTAACTGACAACATTGCTGTTGATGTTGTCAGATGAAAACCTTCTTGAAAACCTATTTTCTGTTTGGAGACAATGCATGTACACCATTATCCAAAGGGTTCTGAGTAGATTTTATGAGCCTACGAAATCAGAAAATATTGTATCTAACCACAGTGCAGTGTTAAATTAGAAAAAAATTGAAAAAATTGAAATAGAAAGCATGAAAGGCATCAACCCCAACAATGCTTTCATGATGCAGAACAAAACTAATTGTCTGTAGTGTTGAGAAGATGCATTGTCATCCAACATCTTGGCTACACGATTTTTTTTTTTTTTACAATAAAATGATTGATGATGATTTACGTTAACACTCTCGTGGTGCATCTGGCTGATTTCTACCAAAGTTTCCGCAAAAATAAATCAAGTACACTTCCACCAGTTTAACATAATTCAGCACAATTCCAACAAGTCACAGTCCATCTCTTCATGGCAGAGATATGAATGTCTGTGAAGTTTGCTTGTATGGTTCTCATTATCTCTGAAGACTACATGTGCTGCCTTCATCCAACCTTTCCTCTCCTTCCTCCTCCTCCTCTTCTCCCCAGAGTATCTCATTTGCACAGAGGGGAGCCTCAGGCATTTTATAGAGAGGAGGGGATGAAGGGCTAAGATAGAACAAAATGAATAGAGTTGGGATGTGGAAAAGTGCTGAGTCATGTGGATTCTCAAGCGTATTCAAACGTGAAAAACGATAGGGAACGAGGCCTTTTATCACATATATGAGCCAAATACTGTGTGTCAATAGATACAAAACATGGTACGACTATTCAAGTACTCCACTACATTTATTTGACAACTTTAGTCACTACTTACTTTGCAGATTCAGACTAATAATACAGACATAGAAATATAATTAACAAATAAATTATGATGATTATTATGGACAAAGATAAGACTTAATAATCCTCAAGCTATCAAGCTTTTATTATATATAGTAAAAATAAACCACCTAACTATTACCACCTGCAACATTAAAGTAATGTACATATTACTCATACACTAACTATAATGCAATAATATAAAATATGTGATTCTTAAATGGACTATTCTGCATAATTAGCACTTTAATTGTGGTATTTCAATTATTCCGATGCTCATATTTTGTACTTTTACTTAATTAAGGACTTTTACTTGTAACATTAACAGTATAACAGTATACTGTAACAGTATTTCTACACTGTAGTATTGCTACTTCTACTTAAGTTTTTACTTAAATGCATATTAAGCAAAGACTAAGAAAGAGTAATCAAGGAGACTGACCTGTACCTGGTTTTAAACATGCTGTTTGTCAACATGATGCATTTAAAGTATTAGCAGTGTTGTTTCATAGAAAAGTCTTGGGACCAAATTTTAAAGTAATTTGTTTTGTTACTCCTAATGGGTTTACAGTCCAACGATAAGAACGTTTTCAGATGTTTTTGTCTGTATTTTATGTTGCATTCACGTCAGACTGCACAGCACAGGGTGTACATATAATTAGAGTAGCCAAATGGGAAAACTGATCACATCTGTCTAACTTGTGTTTTTCTATTGTTGGAGATATTCTTGATTTCTGACTTTAAGATACCACCCATGTGGTTTAAAGAACTAAAGACTGACCAACAAACCAGTGAAAAAATGACCATCACCATTACTTGCAGTTCTATCTAAATAAATATATTATAATAATAACACAAATTCAGTCAATTCAGCTAATTAAAACAAACTCTGTTTTGTTTGTCTGTATCCAGTTTCACCAGAACTACAAAAATATGTTACAATAAAAAAGCAGCTAAAGAAACTTTGTGTTTTTGTTTAGTGTTTTAGCAACGCTATGCATCATGACTTTTTTCCTGGAGCAGACCTTTTTTTGGTGGCCAAAGAGATTAATTTAAAGACATTTAAAAGTAAAATACCCTGTCTGGAAAAGTAGTTAACCATTTTAAGAAGTATTAATTGCTCCGATACTTTTTTATGTTCGTGCCAGCAGGGTCACTTACACAGCTTCATAGCAATTTCAAAAAGAGTGACTATTTGTGTTTGATGGGTGAACAAATAGTTTCAACATCTGTTTCAGGTAGTTGAGTATTAAATTTCTCATCCTTTGTTCAAAACTACTGTAAATATGTGTTTTTCTAGCACTCCTCTCTTTCAGTCTGAAAACAAGAGCATGGAGGTTAAAGTACATCTAATTTCTGGTTTTAATTTCCTGTTTTTCTGCAAGATTATGATACAAATAGATACAGCATATAAGATATTAAATTATGATGGGCTAGTGAGTGCAAAATACTTCACTGTATAATGAGTAAAATGGTACACAGTTAAAATTTATGATGGTCTGATGAGACTAATATCCTGTCTAGATAATGTTTCTGGCTTTACTCTCCAGCACTTTGTCAACAGTCTCGCTCAGTGCACAGGTCTTAACACAGAGAAGCAGTCCGGAGTAGCTAGAGAGTATAGCTGTGTGCGTGTGTTTACCTTTCTTTCTCATTTTCTCTCTGCAGTCTGAAAGGTGATAAATCAAGTCAATTATACGAGTGCAGCTGCTGCATAGTTTCAGGAATACAAGATGTACTGTGAATCCATGGAGCTCCTGCTAACACAAACACACTCCTCGTACACACATCCACACAAATGCTCGTACACACTCAGATTATAATATAGGTTAATTCTTGTGTACAGTTGTTGGTCATAGTACCCTTGAGCAAGGCACTCCAACCCTGAATCCAGCAAACCCTGTGAAGAGGTTACATGTTACATTTTAAGTTATTATATTACTAGCAAAATGGCAGAAGTGTGAAATAAAACTGATTTATTTTTGGTTAATTTTGTTTTATGGTTTCTACCTAAATTTATAGATGAATCAATGAATTTGCAAATGACTTGCTAACTGTAAAAGAGGGAAAACTTACTTTTGGTTCAGAAACCCAACAGCTGAAACCGTTAATTTGCAGCTTACAAGAAACGTAAAGAATATTTGTCTTTTTTTCTGTATTGTTACTCTTTTTGTGTTCTGGCTTCTGCAGACCTGTGCAATAACTGTTTTTCATGCGGCTAACACTGCTACATGCAGACACAAGACGCTTTTCACTACCCAGTTCTTTCCAGTGCAATTTTTCCATTCAATTTGTAATTGCAACTTTCTGATCTCTTCACTTTATTTAAACAACGAGTTTCAGTTTTATGAGGGGTTGTGTACCGGACTATATCTTTACCAGGAGTAGTGACTTCCTGGAAGATAAATGCTTATAGATGTTATATACAGTGAATTTCCAAAGAAGGAAGAAGTTAAGAATTTCAAAATCCTTCAAACACCACCCTGTCAGATTCACAAGATTACTGACGGGCTATAGGTCTTGATACTCAGATCCTTTAAAAATTACGTTTGGAAAGAACTTCAATCCCACATTTTTGTAACACCCAACTTTAGACGAGGGGGTTTGCATAAGAGGAAAAAAGAAAAGGTTCCCTCACTTTTGTTGAATCCAAGACTATTGCTGTGGTTTATGGAAAGAATTCTGTTTCAGCATGTTGAAAACAACCCATTCATCTCCGTTTGTTTTCATATTGGTTTGATTTACAGAGCTTCATTAAACTCATAAACACTCACAATGAAAGTAATCGGCCCAGTGTGAGTTCAAAGCCATGCCAACAAACACAGGATAAAAGAGAGTCATGTGTTCTATCGATGAAGTCATGTTGGACTAAATAATACGCTTTAGTACTTCATATTAAGTCTTATGCTGTTAGCTACAAACATTGTTTTGCATGGATGCTCTAATAAATGCATAAAAACTCTCAGCAATCACAATTAAATGGAAGAGAAAAGAAATAAGCCCATTCAAATGTATATTTGCATACAGGTTATAATATTAATGTGTGTTGCAGTGGAGGAGACCCTGGTGCGGCTGGTGAACGGATCAGGTCCTCATGAAGGTCGCGTGGAAGTTTTCCATGAACGACGCTGGGGGACGGTGTGTGACGACGTCTGGGATAAAAAGGATGGAGACGTGGTGTGTAGAATGCTGGGATACCAAGGAGCCACTGAGGTCCATAAGACTGGACGCTTCGGACAGGGTATGAGATGGTTACCGCACACATTTACAAACTGTTACTTCACTGGTACATTGCTTCCCTGCAGAACATGCAGCCATTTGTTTCAGTTCATGTCTGTACAGTATGTGTATGAGCTCGCAAAGACTTAAATCTTGCTCAAGAGAGTCACTCTATCTTAATGATCATTCATCAATCATTTAGTCGTTCCTTTTTTGTCTGAGGTACATAACATTATTGTTATGTGATAAGGGTTCAAGGAAGCATGTTTGGCTCAGGAAGTTGAGCAGGTTTTCCATTTAATGCACTGTTGGACATTTGCTCTGTCCATCTTCTTGCAAAGTATCCTTGAACAAGTTGCATGACCCCGCTTGCTTGAAATGGCCAGGCCAGCGTATTATATGGCATACTGTAGATATGTATGAGTGAATTAGAGGCACAAAGCGCCTTTATGCAGTATATGCTGTCTATTTACCATTTAGCCTCATCATTCAAGGTTTTATTCATTCATGCAAAGTAAAGTCTTTGGAAAATCAAACTCTCAAGATGAACAATATGCAAACATGGACAATGAAAAAAAGATGTATATGAAAATAAAGATATTAATCTTTATGTATAGAGCACTGACTTATAGCTGCATTGAGGCAAATTTACTTTAAATGAGAGAAAGAGAGTCCATGTAATATACATTTTGCCATGTTGCTCATGTCTGCAAAGCTGTTCTGCAAAGATGTGCTGCACTGAACTTCACCATCTGTACACTCCTACAAGTTCAACTGCACTTGTTGGTTGTCTACTACTATGTAGACACCCAATGTAGTATGTGCAGAGCTGTATTGCCCCCATATATCAGGGAACGATAATGTAAGTTGGACAACAGGCACAAGATCACAAATTGTGATTATCTATCTCGGAGAGGTTTATTGTTTCTGATGGTTTTCGTACCATAGAGACATGAACAGAAACTAAAGGCTCCCTGGATGGTAAGAATTTAACAAAGTTCAAAATTGGATAAATGGTCAGCTGTATTAGTATACAAACTATGTTGTGGACATGTTCACCTGTGTTTTAACACTAGTAACAGTAATAGTAAAGTAATATTTTGATTGTAAATTTGAAGGTAGTCTCCTTTTAAGCTTGTTCTTCATGGGTCAGTGGTTATTTTGCAGAATAAAGATGTCACAGCAGGAAATCAGTAAACGTTTCGTTTTTTGCCCACCGCACATATCCGTGGTGAAATTTACTGATGGAAGCAGTTCTGATTTTTACTAACTCTGCTGTTTTTTTTGTTGAGTGGTACTTGAACAGTGCCCTAAAATGCTGCAGGGATTAATATTAAGGTTTTATGGGGAAAGTCATGTGAGCCAGATGTCGTCAAGAAAGAGTCTCAGAGGTCATATCCATCTCACTATTTTTCTCTCTCTCTCTCTCCGTTTTATTTCATTCACCAAGTCAGCCTTACATCATTCAGAGTCTTTGTCCAGGCAGAGTTGTTACCAACAAGTCTGGAAAATTGGAGGAAAACATGCTTTTGTTCCAGGGACGACCTCCAGACAACAGCAGTGACTAACATCACGACTGGATTCAATTTAAAAAAATCTGGAATTCAAATATATCTTTTCAGATGAGTCACCTACCTTTTGGATTTTTGTAGTTGGACTTGAACATCTTTTAACGCTTTTAAAGCATTTCTCAGACCCGGATTTGACTGGAGAAAACACACCAAATTACCAAATGTGAAAGACATTCACTAGGTGTGCAAAGAACTCAGCACTGCTATGAGTCAGTAATGCTGGTAAAACTATTATGTATACATTTACTAAATTATGGCTAAATCTCATTATTTTCCTGATGAAATATATAATACTACATAAAGTGGCATTATTAGATCATATTAGATTATGAGATTATTAGATTATTAGTCATATTTTTGTCATACACATACATTGGGAACAAAAAGACCAAGCTATTAATTGCCACCCTACTATACAAACTGAGTGACCGTCGCCACATGAGGCTGTGCAAATCTGGATTACAACTAAGTCAATAACAAAAAACCCAAATGAAATATTAAAATCCAGCATCTCAAATTATTGTAATGCATTAAAGATTAATAACCAGGCCGCCGTCATATCAGAGAAGTTAGTATTATAAAGTAGTGTATTTATTAGACATTGCTCTCATAATAAGCCAAACTCAAGGCTTTGAAACAGTAGTGCACACATCAATGGTTGACGTTACAGAGGCTACGTCCACCTCTTTTACACAGTCTAGTGGGCCCCCCACCCCACCCCCCCCTCCCAGCCTGCAAACATGCTATAAAAGTGTGTTGAGATCCAGAGTAAACAGTTTAAAGGTCTGTTTAAAGGTCCGTGTCCATGAAAGCAAACCCTGAGAAGGCATAGCAGCAGAACAGCTGGGGCTCGTGTATTCCCGAGTGCATACCTCATTTCTATCCTGTGCACGCCTACATGGAGACACGTGCGCTTGGTGTTATATGCTGCTTCGAAAGTGTCAAATCTGTAGCCAGTTTCTCTGTATGTTACGTTGAGAAGCAGAGCAGAAATGTTGGAAGCATATGTTGTGACTGAGATATTGGTTTGCAGATTCTTTTTGTTTTTATTCAGATATTGACTTCTAAAGACACACACATTGTCTGTGTATAGGGAGGATAGAGTGTAGTATGTTGTACAGATTGTAAAGCCTTTTGAAGTGCACATGATTTTATGTAAATAACATTGACCTGAGTCAACCTCCATTTTATTAGTCTGGGTTTCAGTGAAGAGTTAATGTGTCCAACCATGATTTAAAGTCTTGAAAATGTTGTACTTTTTCCAGCTCTAGTTGCTCTTATTGAGTTTAATGTGGTAAAAACACAAAAACAGGCCAAGTTAAAACTGGCAGGACTGGAAACAAACCAATTCCCAAACCCTAGTCAGCATTTTTAGGGAATACAATTCATACATTCAATCTTTTAAACACAAAAAACACACATATAATCACGTCTCAGTCCAGTGTAGCACCAGAGATGCAGTGTTTTTGATACTGACTAGGATTATGATTTGAGACTGGAATTTCTGGAAAATAAATACAAAACTGAGCACAGCCTTAATAGAACAACACAACTTGAGTGGAAGTGTGTGCTGTCACAGTTCCAATGAGAGGAAACATCTCTCCAGAAAACACCCGAGGTTGCAAAGGCATGTTTTTAAATTTATGTTCAAAGCTTTTCAACCAAACAGTCAGTTAGCTGAGGAGCATGTTAGTGATACGATGCCATTGTATTCTATAAGAGAAGTTGTGTGCAGTTTAAATTTAAAATACTTAATTTAACTAAGGGTTTCATACACATGTGATGGGAGTTATTAGTGATTTATGACTGTATTAACATCAATCAATTGCATGTCTTTTGCTCTATGCACATTTGTTGAGTTTACACAAAGTTAGCCGATCCTTTATTTACGTAGGAAGTCTTACTGAGATCAGGATCTGTCAGGAAGACTAATCATCTACAGTATAAACATAGACAAAATGGTCCGTGTCGTCTATGTTTTTGTTTTTTTGCTGGTTTTGGAGTATTACAGTTGCATCAATGTGCATCTTGCATTTTACTGCTGTATGTTTATAGTTGAGCTCATTTTAACTACTTTATATCCTGTTGGGAAGTTTAATCTACAGCAATGTATCATAATCTACAATATCAACATACGTTTGTAGCGTAGCTGTCCTGTGAGAATAACAAATTTTAAAAACGGCCCTGTTTTCAGCTTTGTGATGATGCATTTTCAGCTGATCCAATGTTGTTGTTTTTTTAAATAGCTTATTTAAGATAAGATAAGATGACTTTATTAACTTTATTATCCATTTCTTAACACTTGTCTTTGGCTTCACCAGGTTCATTAAAAACATCAAATACACATAACACAGGAGACATACGACCAATACATTCGAACACTGAAACTAATACCAACTTCAAGTAAGCCAGGTATCAAAATATTTTTAAAAATTTTAAAAGGTTTTTTGTTGCCCTGGTTACCCTAGAACGCCTTCCTGAAGGGAGCTTGTCAAATTCAACAGGGGATGTGAAGGATCCCCCACATTTCTCTGTCTCTGTGGCTTAGTTTAAGAAATATTGGTAGATCAACCCATAAAAGAACACTTAATCCTTCAGTTTATCTGAAAATCTGTGGTATATATATATATATGTTTTCAGTTGACAGGAAGAATATGGAAAATGTAATCGAAAAGTAACTTTAGCTCTCCAACACTCCCTGTATGATACAAGACAAGAGCTTACAGTTAACACAAGAAAGCAGTAACATTTGTTTCCTTTGGCATCAGTGTTGACTAATAAACTTTGCAACCTTGTGTCTTGTTGTAAATTAAGTCTAGACTTTACTGACAAGAATTAAAAATGGGTTCAATGCATTGTTCCCATTATTCCTTAATACAACAACAATATTTTTTCAGATGCCCCAATGGGGTGACATTTCACTCTTAAGTCATTTTGATGTTGACAGTGCCTTGAACATTTTGCCAGTTGCTGGCCTGAACTGAACTAGTGATTATGATTACAGTTCTTTGTTTTATGTGATTCTGATGTTGTGCTTTTTATCTTCCTCATCTGTGACTTTACCAATTTGATATATACATGACATATTGGTATATAGTTTGTTTCCCCTTTTTATCACTGGCAGCTCTGTGATTAACAGTCATGGTATAAAGCAAAGCCGCAGAGATGACACGACTCCAGATGCTGCTTTTAAGGGCATTACTGATGAGTCAGCCTCTCTTCTTACCTACAGCGCAGAAACACCTATGTACCCTTAAAATGGATAATCAGCATGCGAGTGCAAACAAATTTTACTTGATCTCACTCTTATTCCCTCACATACCATCTAAAACTGTTGCAAAACTGGGACTTTCTGAAAACCTCCAGTGATTCTAGATTTACAAACAGGAACGAAGGTTTATAGTGAAAACAATACTGCCAAATGTTCTGCTCACCAGCTGGAACTGTGTGTTTTATTACCGGATACAATATTATCTGATCAACAATTCTGTGAGGAAGCACTGGGAGTAGTTGCTGTCTCAATAAGATGACTGATACACACACACTTTTAGTGATCACCATTCTTTGGACGTGGACTTTGATTTATGTCTTTGTATCTAATACCACTTGCCTTTAGAGCAACAAGTGAAGAATAATTTGCATGCCCGAGAAGTTATAACACAAAGTTCAGCAAGAAAATTATAAGAACACAAGCTGCTTATGTGTCCTCCATATAACCTTCTTCTCACATGACAACACAGATAAAAATCTTTCTTACTTTGGTAATGATTGTGGGGGAAATTCTGCTTTCTACATCCCAAAACAAGACATAAAATATCTTAGTGAGTTCAGGGTGTGTTTATGTTGAGTTTATATATTTAAATTTCTGTAGTTTATAACTGTTGTATGTGTGGCACTCACATACTTCAGCTGGTTATTAAACTCACAAGCAGCTTGAGCCAATATGTTCATTCTCTTTGGCTGCGGTTGCATCACTTTGACTGTGGACATGAAGGAGAGGGAAAGTGATGCATGAATGAGCCGCTGGAGGGAACGCCGAAGTTGGTTTGCTGGTGTTGAAGACCAGATGTGATTATTGTTAAATTCTGGTGCTTGGCTGGACCACTGATCTTTATAATGATGAAGAAAACTTATATCATTGCATTCCACATTTTACCAATGTCACTGCACTGTAGGTGTAGGTTCTTTTGGAAAAGGGAATTCATCAATTCTATTCCTCTTTTGTCCCCCTCACTTTTATTATTTCAGGTTGATTTTCTTACTGAAGTCTTCCTGATCATTGTTGTCTTACTATTCAGCCACCACAGTCCAAACCAGAGAAGATCTGAGTCAAAAAGTGTTGATACACACTGCCTACAGTCATTATTGCGAAGTGGCTGCTGTTGACCAGTGAATCTTTTCTTTTTTTGCTTTGTTTTTTTGCCCTGGATTTCACCTCTCATGCTACATACAGACTGCCCTACCATACTGAAATGGAATAAAAAGAAAACAGATTTATTGCCAAGAAGGTTTTCACATACAGGAAATTTGCCTTTGTGTTTTGTCGCATAAGGGTCACAAATATAGTATGAGAAAACAAACAAACAACAAAACTACTGCAAAAGTCAAAATATGAAATAGAATTTCCAATAAACAAATCTGTGAAATATAACTCTTATTAAAATGAAAATAGTTATACACCTTTTGAAATGAAGGAATATGCAAATTATTGGCTAGAATTTGTGTTAAAAATTGGTGATGGATACCTGCTGGCACTATTTAGGGCTTTAAAAAGCCATTGCCAGCTAAATCTTTCTGGGTTAAAAATGTACTTTAATCTATATTTTTATTAACAGTTAATAGTGTCCTTAAAAGATGCTAGAATTAAATGTCAGTCAAAGATGAAGTAATTAAGCACAGAGTTCTTTATAGTAAAGTAAAGTAACAGGTGTCTATAAAGGAAACTATGTAGGGTGACAGTTTTCTAAAGTTTTACATAAGAAATGTTGTTATACTACCATTAATATCCACAATAACACGTTTAAGGTGTTGTTTTGTGCAGTTTTGTTCTTCGTTGTTTCCCCCTCCCACTTCTGAAACAAAAACTACACCCTTGGAATTTATGAACTTTTTTTATATATATAAGACAGCTCAACATAATAGCATTAGCCATCAGAGTCTTCAAGGTTAAGAAATTATTCCTACATTTAAAAAAATATAATACAAATAGTTCTCCTTTCTGCGCAGGTATTGGTCTGATCTGGATGGATGACGTGGCGTGTACAGGGACTGAAGACACCATCCACCAGTGTAAGTTTCCTGGCTGGGGCAAAACCAACTGCGGCCACGTGGAGGATGCTGGTGTGACCTGCGCCGTCTAAAGCCTTTACGATTCCGACACACTGCAGGGGCCGAACATCTCCTTAAACAGTGCCTTAAACTTTCAAGAAGCTACAAGGTGCACAACTTCTTATCGTTGCCGGGGGGTGTCACATTAGCAGTATGTTGTTTTTTACCTGCAACAAAAAGTGTCACCTCATCTGACAAACCTTCATGTTGCGCCTGAAGTAAATCTGCAGCTTTTTTAAGAAGTTCATGATTAAACACGTGGTCATTTTAGCTACAAGAATGAATCATGGGAGCATGGGAGAATTTTAAAAGATTGTTCAAACATGGGCTGGTCACGGGGATGATCGCACGACAGGACTCTTCATTAGACTGAATTGCAGAGTCTTCAATGAAGGTCGAAGGACATCTTTTGTAGGGCCCCTCTTCCCTCAGAGGCTCGTCTTGGGTCAGGATTGCTGTTTTTGACCTCTAGTATGGGAGGAGCTAATCCAACAGCTTCATCATCCCTTGGTCTTTGTTTGTCAGCTGAGTTCTCCCAAGTTGCTGAGGAGCTGAAACGGCACATAAAGAAACCGACAAGACTGTGTCATCGAGAAACTGATTTTTCATTTAATGGCAGCTGCTCTTCACAGTATTATGTAGGAATGGCTTTTGAGTGATGCTAAACATACACAGTGTTGCCTTGTTATATATCGTATAGCATTACCCAGTAAGCAATCATTTGATCATTTGCAGGTCAAAAGCTGGCAACAGTTAAAACTGTACAAAATTTGGACTAAAACTTCAGCTTTTTTCAACTTTGGTTTTCACTTTTAAAGGTACCCTGTGGAGTTTGTAAACAAACAAAATATTTGTTTATAATCAGTGTTACTCACCAAAACTCATCATGCACCCTTGAGGTCTAACAAACATGCTTTCTCATAAAACATTTGCAAAGCTGATTCTTTAAATATTTTAAATCATGCATTGTTTATAGTTTCTCTAGGTTTACTAGCTAGCTTACTACTTTTTTTTTTGCACAGCACCTTAATAGTATGAAACCGGTGACATGACTGTGTGTCTCATCGGCTGTGTGCATTATACAGACAAAATGGGCTCCATTTGTGAAAACATAGCTCCACAGTGTACATAGGGAGGATTCATATCTTACATCTGTTGTTTTGGTTTTCTGTTCTGACCAGCAAATTAATCAATCTTATATCCAGCCACAACAGGATAAACACACTGTATGTTAACTGTGTAGCACTTAAGGCACAAAACGTTAGAGACAAGCAGTAGAAATAAGTGGAACATCTAGCATTTGAAGATGCAGATATTTTTCTGAGTTATTGGTGGAGACCGGTATAGGGCTAAAAGGGCTAAAAATTATTGGACTTTCATCCATCAGGTGGACAAACATCACTCCAGATTAAGGGCCCGTGTCCACCAAAGCGTTTTGTGCCTGCTGAAAACGCCAGCTGCTTTTCTTAAAACGCCCAGCAGGAAGCGCTAGCGGGCGTTTTTGAGGCGCAGTGTTTTTTCTGACTGCTTTGCACTGAAAGTACTTCTACCTAACTTTACTGGATGTAAAAATGTCAACACAGAGTACAGTATTGCTCTGACCGTTGCTGTGTATGAAAAGAAGGCTGAGAGAGAGGACGGCCTCATCGGATGAGGGTTCATTTTGTGGGAGTTTTGACGGAAGCCCGGTTCCAGGATAGTAACCGTTGCTATGGTGTTGTATTTGTCCCACCCCCTCCTCTACTGCGATTGGACAGCTCAATAAAAAGTGACAGTGATGAAATCAGCGTTTTTCCCAAAGTTGAACATTTTTCAACTCTCGGCGACCGGAAAAAAACTCTCAGCGCCTCGTCACGCTCCTGGCGTTTTCACCAGCTCATAAAAACGCGGCGCTTTGCAATGAATTGAAAAAAGACGCTGGCATCAGAAAAAAAACGCTTTGGTGGACACGGGGCCTTATGCTAATGTTGTTCTGTGTTTGCTGGATGTGTAGATAGAGCTGTCTGTTTTTCAGCCTGTTGTGAAGTTCTTCTAAAATCAATTTTTGCGGCTTTTTAGCACGGTTTTAAGCTCAACATCTCAACATCTTTTAACCTGCAAATCATCAAATCTGTGTTTTCTGTGTATCCTTTATATTTCCATCATAAATGAAAATGAAAAAAAAAAGCAACCAGGCAACTTACAAAGATTCTTTAAAGGGTTATCAGTCACTGCAGTTGACAAATGAAGCAGTTATGAAGAAGAGAGAACAGATGAGTATAAGCAGATGGTTGCATGGACGCCTGCCATGTATGATTTACAATGGTTGGTCTGTCAGTGTTTACTGCCAAAAGTTGGCTTGTTTCAGTATTAATACATATTTGTATGTACACACACACACACACACACACACACACACCAAACCAACCAACCATAAAAGACAAGCCTTTTCTGAATTTTATGCCTCTCTCAGTGGAGCTTAATCTTTATGGCCGCCCTCAAATCTAATAAGGCTGGTAGCTCCCAAGAGTCCATGCTCACCTCTTCTTCCAAGCCAACGGAAGACAAGAAGGTTGGGAAAAAAATATGCAGGAACGTGTCTCTTTTCATGTTTTGTATTTGAAAATGGAAAACCTTTTTAGTGCACCTTAAAATTTGGCAAACTTCAAATACCACCAACTCCTCCTTAGGGCCTGTAGCTGAATTCCCTCTGCTCCTATATTTTGTAGTGAAATCTGTCTGCGCAAGCTCTCCTCATTCAAAGAAGAATTATCTAGTGCACTGTCTTTTCACAAAAGTGAATCTGCACCCCGAGTTTGAGTCCATATCAGGGAGGAAGAAAAATGTTGAATATGAATTTGAATTTTTTAAGACAGTCCAGCAATAAAATACTTCTATTTTATCTTCTCTACCTCATGTTCAAGTGCCTTGGTGTTTGTTGAGGGTTTCTGTTTTAAACCACAAGTCTGCCACAAAATAAGACAAATTGAAGAAGGAAAAGGGGAAAGGGGAGTCTGGGGAAAGGGAAAATGAGGTGAGAAACCAGACTCAATAGACTGATGTGTCTCAAAAGACGCTATAGCAACACTAAAGGGAATTGGTGGGCAACATGTTTCTCTAGTACATTTTTCTAAATAGTTGAATAACTCCCTCAGTAGCTTTACTTCTACAGAAAGCTGTGGTCATTTTGTAGACCGCATAACCACAACCTTTTTTTTTCACCTTTTACCATTGCCAAATAACAACACAACTGTTTACAAATGTTAACACGCCCGTTAATGATCGGCATTGACAACTTGTTGGCCGACCGGTAAGCTAGTTGTTTATGTTTTTCATTTTAGTTTGCTTATTTTTAGGCCTGAAAATGTTTGTTCATAAGGTTTGGAAACTGTTTTATAAAGGCAATAATACTCCTACGTGTTTCTTACTGAGACTATCAGGATGAAATGACAGCAACACTACAGTATGCAAATTCTGCCATAATTTAGATAACTAAGTAATTGTATAAGTCATTTTTCAAACAGAAATGCCAAATATTCTCAAGCTTTATTAGACTATTTGCTTTTTCTATGTTTTATGTAACTGTTAAGTGAACATCTATTTTGGATAGTTGGTTTGACAAAACAAGACATGGGCATAATGGATATTTTCTTTAACTATTTTAGCATACTTTTTGGATCAAGTCATGAATATTTGATCAAGAAAATAATTGGCAGGTAAATGTATTAAGAAAATAATCATTACTTGCAGCCCTAAAACACATACATTTCTTAATATATCATAATGGAGACAAAGTCAGCATACATCTGCATGAAGTAGACCTTGAAAGATAAAGAAAATCACCCCTGAAATGCATCACATTCATTTATATTTGCATAAATTCTTCTCTGATATCATGACAGGAATATTTGTGGAAATTCTTTTCTCAGCACAGGAAGCAATGAAACAAAATATGACATGTGGAATACAGCAGCTGACAGCGACAGAACCTCCTCACCACATTTGTTGCTTCTGATGCCAACTTAAAACGATTTCTGGGCAGTCTTGAAATGTAACAACAGATTAAAGAAACCGATGACAGATTTCTCTCTGCAGCTTAGGGCTGCCAAAGTACAAAGTTACCTAGTATGACACCACTATGCAATTATCATTCTGCATGTTTAATGATTTGTCTTGGGTGAATAGTGCACATGGTAGCCTACATAATATAGATCAGTATTAACATAAAAACAGTCAAATACATTTAATATACAGTATTAGAAGAAGAAGAAGAAGAAGATGACATACTTTATTAATCCCACATGGGGAAATTTGTTTTTTCTCTCTGTCATTAGTTTGTTAGTATTATAAACACACAGGTCTGAACGCAACTTGACATACACTGTGGTTACACTTTATTGTTTTTCTATCTGAAAATGTTCTATGAATGGAACAAATTATAAATGTTCAAGGCAATGGAGTTACATACTTTCCAACTAATGTGTGCATGATTGAGTGTAATACTCACGCACTTGCTCACCAAAGTGTAGCTGAAAGTACGACTGAGTGGCAGCCAGGCGTTTGTGTGTCTGGTCTTGATGACTCTCATTCATCTTGTAGAGACGTCACATTCAGCACTTTGGCCGTGGTGTTATTACTGTAAGCTCTGCCTTTCTAAAACAACAGCCAAAGATAACACCCAGGGCTCCTTGAGTATATTTTTACTCTCCTTATTTGTCATCTCCTCTTTTTTTTTTTTTTAATATAACAGCCTTGTTTTAACCAGAAAAGCAAACTAAATATTTTCGATTGAAATTCCTGTGATACATTTTCTCAAAAAATAGTTTTGTATTTACACAGGGTTAGGTATGTTTTATTCTGCAGTATTGATAACAACAGGCCTTTGATATTCATGAAAGCAATATTTAAAAAATAATGTATTTTGATAGAAGCAGCTGTGAAGATATGGCAGCGTTCCCAGCTTTTGTTTCATCACTTGTCTGCCACTGAAGAGAGAGAGTTTATCAACTTTTTGGCATTTCCTTTTTAACTGAAGAGGTGCCAAGTGGAAGAATCAAAGAGGGGGGAGGGTCTTGAACTCTCTCTCATATCATACAGTATGCTAGGTATTTGTCAGCAGATTGGACAGCAGAGTCAAGTATTTAGAGCACAAGTTCGCTATCTGACAAAATATGATTATAACATATTTATGGCTTCTCTTGAATGGTCAGCTAGGTTAACTACAGCAGCTTATCTACATATATAGGTAGTTTAAACACAGATGAATTAGGTAGGTAGATTATAGGTTGGAGATTGGTGCCGTTTCACTTTAAAAAACTGACCAAGCAGCTACTGGGGAAAAAAATTGTAACCCTTTTCTCACCCATTTCTAGTTCCCAAATTTCATTCACACAAACTGAAAGTATTACAGATGTGTGTGTTCTACTATCATAATATTTGAATATTTTTTTATTAAGCCTATTACTAAGCAAATATCAACACATGCGCTCACAGGATTTTCTGTAACTCCTTTGCATATCAAATTACAGGCATCCTTACCTTAAGATGAAGAAACTCGGAAGTAGTGGTTAAAATATGATTCAAATTCATGGCTACTGACTGTCACCTCTATGTGTAATATTGTTTCAGTTTTGGACGGAGGTAGATACTGCATCCTACAGATATAATCATGTAGGAATAACTGCTCTGTAGGTTATTTGATATGTTTTGAAAAGAAGAAACACGCTTGCTTTGTGCAGTTTATTATTCACTGATTCTGGTTGGTCTGATAGTTTTGCCTCTTTAGTATACAATACAAGTATTGTTATGTTAAAAATCCCAAGAAATACAGAAATAGATCATCTTTGACATGAATTTTGTGCTACAAACTCTGTTTTTTTGTCTCCATTCAAAAAGGTTTAACTTTAAGGTATATTATTCTTTAAAGTTGCTTCAGAGAAATCTTAACTAAAAGTAAAACTTTTCTGGTAAATATGGGTTCTGGAGGTTTCAACAGGCGAAATAAGTGTAGACAGACCAGTCACATATTAGAACCTTATGGGCACAATTCAACCAGAAAAAAATGTGTGATGCTATCGTCACCTCCAGTTAACCGTCTTCTCACATCTAAATGTGTTTGGACAAATGTTCCTTCTTAGCAAAGTTCCAGCCTATCAGATTTCACCATGATAAAAGTGTTGTAATTTGCTGATTGGTTATGCTCTTCTGACCTCAGATCAATGCGTTAGCCTCATGGGGTCAAATAATTTGAACATAATCTGAATACTACTAGCCTAATTTCTTTACCTATGAAATAGAGAACACATTGCAAAATGCACTTAATCACTTAAATGTGTCATATTTTAATACAGATTTTAAAGTGTACTTGTTGGTACAAAGACTCTACTATGCTACTTTGGCATAATGGCTCTAAACACATATGCATATACATGTCTTTTTTATTACATTGTGCTGGTCATAACACATATAAGGGCTATGAAGCAACATACATAGAAAAATAAATGCCTAACTCAAACATGATTACATCAAGGAAATACTTGATACAGTGCTTTACGTTTACTTTAAGAAAATACACTTTTTACTTTATGTGCTGTTGATTTGTACCACTAAAATCCTGTATATGCACTGCTGAAATAATAAATGTAGATTTGTTTAAACAGGTGAACTCTGTTATTCTTGAAAACATTTAGAGGAGGTGTATTTGAAACTTTGAAGATGTCAACAGGTCAAGAGAGAAAGAGGAAGCTTATTTGGACATATGTGTGTGTGAGTTACACAATTAATCACAAGCGCTGAAGCAAGTGGACTTGTACTACATGTATAGGCCTTGATTGACAGCACCGAACAGTGATTACAAGTATGAATGTTTCCACATGTGAAGCGTATGTAGAAATGATTGGCTGAAAAATCACCTGATCTCCAACACACATATGGCAGACAGTCAGTACAAAGTCTATGAAGTCAGTTTGACCAAGTTCAACGTGGTTTCACTGATCCTCCAGGAAGTTAAGACTTTATTTATATGAGACAGTAAAATATAATGGTATGGAAGTGGAACTGCTTTTACACATTGATGGTTGGATAGATAGATAGTGAATTATTAGATCTTATCTCATTGCAGTGGAAGGTAGCTGAAAAGAAAACCCATCTTCAGAATGTACTTTCAAAATGTTATGTTATTATATAATATAATTTATGTTTCTTTCTTTAAAAATGAAGTAAATGTGATGAAAATGCTTAAAACTGTTCATCTGAATTTCCCCGATGTCAATATCAATGTCTTTCTTGAGACAACTACTGGGAGGCACCAGAGTTTACTTAATTTTTAGTGGTTTTCGTTGTTAATTGTGTCCAATTCATGAATCCAGTCCAAGATTTACCCTCCTTTTAGCTCCGTTTTTGGTCTCCACCAACTCCTGAAGGAAATATCTGCCCCATTAGCTGCTTCATGCTCCACTATGTTCACAAGATGGTTTCTAACTTTGTCTGTTTGCTGTTTGGTGCTGCAGGTGTCTAGTAGGTATAAACAGAAATTTTTCACAGCTGCCTGCTTCAGTTGAAAACAAGAGGAAAGGTAAGAGTGAACCACATTAGTAAAGTTGTAAGCCATAAAACCAAAACAATGAGCTGAACGAAGTTAAATCACTGCTTAGAGCTGAGGGAGACCACACAGTCGCTTGATCTTTCTCTGTGGGTTTATTGCAACTTTCACACTAACCCATTGTTTACGTAAAACTATTGATTAAAGCTGCTTTAAAATTGTGGTATCCCTTTAAGTCGGTACAAAATCTCTATTTTCTCCCTAGTACACTATATTTGCTCTCCATAATTTTCGTGAATCAATGAAAATGCAATGCAAAGCTTTCATGCAACTGTATAGACCAATGGCAGCATCTGGATCCTTACATGTGAGGATGTTACTTATAACTTTGATGATTTTCTACAGGACCCTGGAGGCCTCATCCATATCCAGAAATCGAGGGCATGAAATTAGCCAAAACTTTGTTCCAGTTTTTGCGTTGACCCCCACAAAGACAGAAGAGAAAGACATCAGATGATGTAATTTCTCCTCAACATCAGCTCCATATGAAGCTGCCATCCATCCCTTTTCTTATCCCATAATTTGGCATGTGTGATCACTGGTTAGGCTGTGTTTTTTAGGTGTATAGGACATGTATAACTATAGGGAGGTTTTTGTTTTAATTGTTTTGTACATGCAGGTGAGAAGAAATTTTCAGATTGGAGGGCAGATGATGCATGTTCGCACTGCTGCAAAATGTCTTTTACGGGCTGTAGTTCTGTGTGAAAACCACATTATCATCCCCAGTGAAAACCACAACCAGAGAGAGAAAAAAAATGAAATGTATCTGTCAATCTTGACACATGAATCCTGGGTGGTCCTGCACTCAAATGTTCTTGTATCTCTGACCTTAAAAAAAAATGCTAATTCAAGCAAGTTGAATTAAGTCTTCCCGGAAGAGTGGAGGCTGTTATACCAGAATATTAATGCCAATGAATATGAAATAAGATGTTCACATGTCTGTAATATCCAGGTATTCACGCATTTTTTGCCATGAGGTGAATGAAAGTTCTGGATCAGTTCTGTTTGTTATTTAGATGGTAATTACGAATACTCGTTCTTTCCCATATGTGAGGAAAACAGACAGGAATGTGTGTGGTTTGCATCTGCACTAAGGAATAAAACTGGATGTTTTGCTAATTTAATTATGATGTTTGTCTTTAAGTGTACATATTTTGTTTCAGAGCTTATATTTAGCTGTTCTGGGGCTTTCAATCATATCACACGATCTTCTCAACAAATGAAATCTGCTGTCCCCAAGGTCAAGGATGGACTTGAACCGCAACTATAAAGCCAAAATGGACAAGAAATGGAAATTTGATCACCTACAAATCACTTGTAATATGATCAGATGCTCCAGAACATCATTTCTTAAAAATATTTTTCTTTCTTCTAAAAACTCTAGCAATCCTGACGACTAAAGAGCGATCACAGGCGTTACTCAGTGCTGAGAGGAAAACATTGTATTTATGTATTTATGCATGTAACAATATGTAAGCATTCAGCACACAAGTACACACAGAAGACAAAATGGACAGAAAAACAGACAAGTTTCTAAAAAAGTGAGTAAAATGTGCTTAAAATAAAGAACGATCCATATACATTAAACAACAAAGAGGAGTTAACTCATGCAATAGTCCTCCTAAATTTGTATTTGAATCATTACATGAAATTATGCATTTGTTCTTTACTTAATCATGACAGTATGCCTCCTCAACTCTTTCTTTCTGGCTGTTTCTCTATGGTGTGACCAGAGAGTAACCCATCCTTATTCTATGAAGTGCACCACAACATGTGGCAGCAAAGCCTACAGTACATGATCTCACTTCCCTTCAGGGGAACGAGGAATGGGGAGAAAGAGAGAGACTGAGCAATTGTCCCAGTCTTTCCCATCCTCATCCATTTGTCATTGGACCACATTCCTACTCTTCTTCACCATAATGAAACAGTTATCCCTCCACACAATGAGGAGAGTGGACTGGGAACATCTGCAGTGTATGAAGAAGATTTTTTACAAGGGTTCATGAGAGTCAAGGTGAAGGTCAACTTGTGAGTGAGTGAATTCTTTCAGACAAGTCCCTGGCATTGATGGAAGAACAGACACATTAAACATCTATCTATCTATCTATCTATCTATCTATCTATCTATCTATCTATCTATCTATCTATCTATCTATCTATCTATCTATCTATCTATCTATCTATCTATGCTAATTAATAAACATTGATTTGGCAGTCTTGCACACCACCTTGCAACCGACTAACATGATAGAGCATAATTTTGTAACGTGACTGACCTCAGTTGGTAAAAAAGCTGCATTACAACTGTAACATAAACAACAACCAACCAACCATCAACGAAATTATAGGCCTATTAAACACCTTTTTGTGTAACGTCGTGCCCGCTTTACATTCACAGTATGTCATGTATGTTCCCTAAAATGTTAAAACGAATTAAACTGCAGTTGTCGCAAACTATAGGCGTTCAATTTGTTCCTCTGCGGCATCCGTACAGCCTGGTGAGACACGAGCACGAGCAACGGTTTGAATGTTCGGCGCGTTTTAACTGCAGTAGTTTAGTAACAACAGTGAAAGAAAACGCAGGTAACGTTGCACTTATTTACTAAAGTATCGAGTTATCTTTCTCAAAACACAATAAAGTCATCTTAAATTGGACTGTTGCTGATAAATATCAGTAACTTGATGATTTAGCTAGTGACAAAGAAGCTAACTTTGCTGTCTACGTTAATTTGATCTTTTTTTATGTTAAGTTCGGTGTCAACTGTGTTCCGCTATTGGTGAAATGTTCATTAAATAATGTTATTTTGTTGTCAAACAGTCGATGTCGTCTGTAATGTTAATTAATCTAAATTTGCAGGTAGTAAACACTGGCACCACTTCACTGTTCAATGTAAAAGTTTGAGGCTTTTACCAACGCCATTATTGAATGCCGCCAGCCTCCACTAAAAATTTGGCGTTTTATTGTAGTGTAACATAACGTTAGTCAATAGACAAAATAACCTTATTCATACTAAGAGGAGTATGACAGACTTCAGATTTTAATTCGGCTTACATTACATATATCAAACATGAATTGCGTTTGTAAAACTTAGAAATTGAGTCATCCTGTCGTAACTTAATTATGTATTAACTTAATTTATCTAATGTGTAAGTTATTCGTGATGCTCAGTAAATTAAGTGCTGCTCAGAATAATCAATTGTTATGTGTTTGGGTCATTAGCTGTAACATACTGTGTTTTCCTATTTAACAATTTTATATTTATTTGTTATTCGTTTTCCTTTGACAGAATGGCCTCCCCTGCCACAAGCAATGATGAGGGCGCATTCAAGACTCCTAAATCCGTCCGTGTGAGGAGTACTGGAAGCAATGGAGGGACTCCAGTCACCATCCCGGCTTCACCTTTCATGAAGAAGTTGGGCTGTGGGACTGGAGTCAACGTTTATCTCATGAACAGGTTTGTAGTGTCCTCTGATTAACAAATTAATTGTTTGATAAATTGGTTTACACCTCATAGACAATATATCTTGTAATTTCTCCTCACTCTTCTATCCTTACCCTGAATCTAACACTTCTTTGCTCTTTTCCTACCAGTTTACTATACTTCCTTCAATACCATATTACATTGACAAATATTTGCATGGAGTTTAATGCATTAAATTAAAAATATTTGAGTTAAATTAGCTTTTAAGTTTACCATAATCCATTGTCAGTATATACAACTCTTATCATTTGGGTAAAAATTGTGTTTTACAACCTACTGCATGGGAAAGTTTTTATGTCTGTGTATAAATAATAATAAAACAAATCACCCTTGTTGTTAAATATTAATTCTAGAGTGGGGAAGTTGAATGCGTCTCCCTGGGCTGTCAAGAAGATCAACACTAAGTGTGCAACGAAACAGGTGGCCGTTTACCAGAAGCGCCTGAATGAGGAGGCAAAGGTCCTGAAGGGAATCAATCATCCAAACATTGTTGGTAAGACATGACAGCAGGCTCACGGTACATTCTCTAATGGAGATATTTACAGCCTGTAATGTTCTTCAGAAGATAATACTTAGTAATAATTTATGCTTCTTTGTGTCACCAATGTAAACCACAGGAATACTTTTGAGTAGAGCTGCCCCCGACTAAAGATTTTAATAGTTTACTAGTAATCATTAGTTCAAGACATTAATCGACTATTTGTAGCATATTTATGATATTAATTAAATTATTTAAATATATATCTTTTAGGGCATCAGAAAATGGTTGAGTTCCAGGGATAAGAA